>JAVHKZ010000003.1:30045000-31295000 GCA_035079395.1 Aspidiotus destructor | reverse complement strand
TCAGTGTACTGCATGTTAGGCCTGATATAATGAAAGCTGGAAATTGAAATTTTTCCAAGCCCCTAAAGTAGGTCAAGGTCACTGATGACGTCATAAAGCGCCACATGTCACGTCACGTCACGCAGTTCACAGAAACTCCCGGACGCAGACAAATGATTCAAAATGAACTACAAGCACTTTAGCCCGCCTCCTGAATTGAAAAATCAGGGCTAACTGCCAGAACCTCGACAAATTGTAGGGATGAAGTAGGCCCCAAAGATTCCCAACTGGGATGTCACAAGTTGAATGTGAAAATGAAATCCCAGAACAATACTGATATGGAAACACAAATGAGAGTAGAAAAAAATCATCTACAAAGCTCACAAACAGCTTGCCCCAGTTACTTCTACAACCTAGACACAAGATGGTATGACTGGACACGCAACCTTTTAAAGAACGGTGCGGCATTTAAATGCAGCTATTGATCAGAAAAACAACCACATACTGCACGTGAATTCAATGGTGTCCCCGTCACTTCATTCTGACTTCACTACAAGACGAGTATCCCGAACTTTCTGCAAAAGTAGTGGATGTTTGCTTCAATTTTCAACTCCATGGGTACGTGGGCATGGATTTTCTACTCTAATCAATATTGAAGGTGGGCATGCGAGTCCAGCATGTCACTTAGCATGAGGGCCAAATTGCTCACTAATTAGGAATGATACTTCTTAAAGATGTCGCATGCATTCCTTAGCCGGTGTCGGAACTAAGAGAAGGTTGAGAATCACTGAACAAGGGAAAAATAATTTTGAAGAGTAGAAGATGCAAATTTTGAGAGGTACTGAAAATAAAGAAAAGAAAGAGATGAGCTTCCGAATGGAAGATATAAAACTTATGTTGCATGTCGGCGGTGCCCTTTGACATCTAAATTACAGAAATTACATCCGTTAATTCTCTAAATCGAATAGCCTCCCTAGAGTCAGAGAAATAGAGAAGATACAGCAGATATTATTATGTCAAGGACACTTGCGCAGCTGACAAAATTCTCATTTCAGAACCCTTATACATTTGAGTAAACATGTGCATTGTACGTTCCGAACGTTTTTACATAACATGCAAGCATTTTAATCAGTCACTTCAGAAAAATAAAAATCTCGTTGACGCTTATTACTGATAAGGTAAATCTTCTGTCAATATCATTACAGTAAACATATTTATCAAGTCGGAAATATTTTTCAGAATGGAAACTAGAGTAGAAGATGGACATGACCCGAAATTGTATTTTGATTCTAACTAATCGAATGATTAAATAAAAGGTAGGTATGTACCGTACAGAGCGCAATAGAGAGAAATCAACGACCCTTGTTCTCAATGAATATAAATAAAGCGCCCTTCACTTCGGACTCTCTATCGGCGAATGATTACAGTCCGAAAATATTTACATGCACTAGCTGACTAAAAGTTCTTCGTATCAACCATTAAACTTAGGGACACGAGATCGCTCAATTAGAACAACAAAAGTGAGATACAGAAGTATAATTATGTATTCGTCCTAATTTCTACGAGTAAACGCAAAAATATCGCATAATGAATTAAGAGATCGTGTTTTATACAATGCCTACTAGAATGAAGACTAATTTTTAATTACTCTTCGCATTAGACTAATGCCCTTGACGACATTCGATTGAAACCTTGAAAATTACTAATATCCTTGCAATGGTTCAGGAACGCATACAAGAAGTTTCGACGATTTCAAGAAGTATTTTAAGAATGACATTTATTTAAATGTTTTTTTTTTTCAAGTATCTATTAGAACAATGATGAGAGAATATGTCCGGCACTGCCGTCCGAAATAAAAGAATTCTTTCATCATTGATTTGTATTCCGTCCAGACAAATTAAATATCTATTAGAAGACGCACGTCAATCAATTTACGTCAGCTATTAATAAACCATTAAAAGCCAATCAGTCGACATATTTTCGTATTTCGTAGGAAACTTCTTATTTTAATGTTTCTTTCCTATAATCACACTCTCTGTAAAAGAATCTTATTTCTTTTTTCTCTATGATAATTCGTTAGAAAGCTTCAACCGCATTTGAAATTTTTGAGGTGAAGGAAGACGCATTGCTGAGAGAGCCGACTTCCCCTAGGCTTCTTATTCAAGACCCATGATGACATGACGACATCATGACGTTACATCCTATTGACGTCACTGTGAAATAAGTCATCTCCCCAGGTATGAAGCCCTTTGGACAGGTATCTCGCTCTTCTCTGTTCACTGCGTTGATGAGCCCATGGAATCTTTGTGGGAGGAAAATCGGCTGATTCTATAAAATGCGAAATATATCTTTTGCGTCATCATTAATGCTTATCTATAATTCTGTAGGTAGCATCTTGATGTCTGAGAACCTCAATCAGAGACGCAGCCGCCAGCCAGAGGACTCAGGAACGAAAGAGACTAGAAGATGATTGCCCTCTTTCTAGAAATTCTAAGATATTATGGAAGTTGAGAGAAGCGAAGTCAAATGTGGAGACTTAATACATCAGAGCAAGTCTCACCGATTCATTAACGTAATCAAATTTCGACATCTGGAAGTAAAAATACTAGGTAACTGAATGCACTCAAGTGATTGGTTTCATTTTTTTCTTTAAACTTTCGAAGAATTCGTGTATTTCTAAATAGCTGTACACAATTTTCTTTATCCGAATCTATCTCAATAAAGTCTCAGCACTCATAATGAAGCTGATTCATCTTTATAACATGTACATAGTCACAACAGAATCAGAATTATTTATTTGTTTTTTTTAGCAAGCGTACAAGGAAGATGTGAGGCTCATTCACATCGTAAAGATAGTAATTCAAGTTAAACAAAGATAGACGGATAAAATGGTATTAAAATTTGCAAGCTTCCTGCTCTCATGATACACAACCGCTAAATACTAAGGTATTATCAGCACCCCGCAAAAATTAAGACGCAGGGGGGAGATGAATTGCAAGCTACTTCATGCATCATCTCGTATTGTTTGTGAACGAGACCCTTGATTAAATACATTCGCGCCATTTAATATGACCACTCGACGAAAAGAATTGAAGTTCAATCTTACTTTTGTAGCTGATATAATTATTTTTATCCTCCAAAATTATGAAATTTGTTGAAAAATTCGTTGTAATATTCAGCCGTTCGATGAAACCGCTCCGTGTAACAAGAATGATAACTAAAGAGGGGGCGGAGCTTATAGTCTGCGACTTTGGTATGTCCAGAAATTTACACCGAACCTTTACCACGGCGTCAAACGAACAATTCACCGACCTTTTCATATCAGCAAATACTAATCTTTCCATCAATAGGACTGTTTTCCTAAGACATCACATATCGATAGATATCGATAGTATCGCAAAATATTGCAAACAGATTAGGTTTCTATGACGTCAAATAACGAATAACTGTAGCAAAACTACCCAACCTTGCTCCAACTGACTTGTTGACTGCCATATGAATAACATTAGGAGCAAAGATCATTATTATTACGTAAATAAATCAAAATTAGAAATAAATAAGAACTCAGTAGAATCTATAATCAACTTGTAGTTTCTTCAATTAGGAACACGTTGATCTTAGCTCCCTGGGTTATTCTTATGAGAGTCAACATGTCAGCTGGATCACAGCTCGAAGCACGCTCGAAGCCTGCCAGCGTTTATTCGCTGATTGACGTCACAGAAAACTGGGCTATTATGTCCCTCCGAGATTTGTATCATTACAAGCGCGAATTCAAGTTAGCTAACATTCGACTGCATAAAGTGGAAAAACCTCTGGAGGATTTTTGTCGAGATTGAAGTACCCAAACATTTGGTCGCTCTCATTAGAAACTTGTATGTAGATGGTAGGGCGGTGGTTGAACTGCAAGAAGAATCTGATTCTCTTGACCCTGCCAGAGGAGTGAGACAGGGTTGCATCTTGTCGCGGGAGAATATATCATACGCCGGGCCCTAGAAGCCTGGAACGATGGAGTAAGAATCGGTGCAAAAACTGTAAGCAATCTAAGGTTCGCCGACGACACAACGCCATGCGCCCAGACAATGCCAAAGATGGTTGACTAGTTGAAACGAGTGGAAGAAGAAAGTGGAAATCTAGGCCTAACCATAAACAGGGCCAAGACGAAAATGATGGTCGTTGATTGGGGCAAAACATTGCCCGCCACCCTGGTACTGCCGAAATAAGAAGAAGTCAATTGTTTTGTATACCTCAGATCAACTGTGGACAGCGAGGGTGGATGGACGGTGGAGATAAGGAGAAGAAGAACGCAACTGTAAGACTGACAACGATATGGAAGGATTGCTCGATCACCCGGGGAATGAAACTAAAACTTCTCAGAATGCTGGTGCTCTCAGATTTCCTGTACGCGGCCGAGACATGGAGATCGGAAAAGAATAGATACCTTAGCGCGTATCATGTTCCGAGATGAAAACCAGTGCCTCAATTCTCAACACCCTAAAAGTCAGAATGCGACTATCAACAATAAGCTCCCAGAGGATGATGCAATCTTTGGCCTCATTGTACGGAGGCAGGAAGAGAACTTGGAGAAACTGGTCGACCAGGGGAGGGTTGAAGGAGAGCGGAAACGAGGAGGGACTCCAAGTCTTTGGATTGACCAAGTGGAACAGCACACATGTCAAAGCGTGAGCATGGCTGTACGAATTGCCGAGGACCGGGGCACATGGAGGAGCATAGTCGCAGATGGGCCACCGAACCGTCAGGCATTAAGGAGGGAGCCGTGATGATGATGAGAGCGATAATAAAGTCAATCGTAGCCAAGTCTTCGTACTCGGGCCTATTTGTAAATGAAACCTCAACCCTCGTCCCTGAAGTGCTATTTGGATAAACTTCAGAAAACTGTCATTGGAAAGTTCATTTGGGTCGACCACCCAGGTCTGTTAGCCCAGATTTTCGATTACTGCATCCATAGAGACGAAGAAATCCTCTCGTACGATCTCAAATCTTTTTAGAATTTCCCAATCCTTTTCATGCATCTTTCGATAAGCTTTAGTCTACTAGAGAATCTCCAACTCCTTAGTTTGCCCAAAAACCGTCTCGTCTCCCCCGAGGAAAAGAAGTCATCCTAACCCGTCTCATCTACTAATTTTTCGCCTTTTTACACCTCTCATCTACTTTCTGTTCGTACTTCAATGATGACGATATCTTTCTCACCAGTTTCACTATACTGTCTCTCCCAGCATCACAAACTCCCTCTGAAACTGCCATACGAAAATCTTTAGCATGATGCACCACCTCCGATTCAGCTGCTTCTACAACACCATCTAATTCATTTTCATCCTTATTATCTCCGCCTGTCCATTCTGAGCCTGGAACCTCATGCTCGTCAATTTAATGAAGGTGGCGGAAACGTGCTTTCATCAATACCTCTCCATTCTTATTGACTCTTGTTTCAGAAGAGGCTGTTGACAATTTTTCGATACATATCCAATAGCGTAAGAGGAGGAGAATTCAATTGGCCAATATTCCAACCCAAGTCTAGGACGACCTTGACTTACTTCATAGAATCTAATCAACGTACATACGACGAGGGGGATTCGGAAAAATTTTGGCTTCAAGCTACACACAGGAGAGTATGAAGGAGGCAGCTGAAGAAGAGTATGACGTCATCAAAACGTGGCATCTTGCGGATATGACGTTATCGAATGAATTTGACAATTTTTTGGGAAAATATACTTCATCTGCCAGTAGCTAGGAAACGAAAGGTTTCAATAAAACCGAGCAAGCTATTCATATGAGGAGGATGGCTTTCAAAAAATTTAGACTTTCAAGTTTTATACAAAAAAGAGAGAGAGAGAGGGAAAGACTCGGAAACTCACGACCGGATAGACTATTTACGTGAAAAACGGAGGGGTTTGAAAACATAATTCCAATCTCTAAAAGTATAACAGGGACCAGAGAGACTCAAAGAAAATCTAAAAACACTGAGCTGTGGGGATCAAGAAGAAAAAGACCCAGAAAATTTGCGATCATCCAGCCATACGTATGAGAGGCAGGGAGGAACTGAAGGAATTTCAGATTTCGAGCTACACATATAAAAAAATTCCAGAAATTTTTCTTATGGTTGTGTTCACGAGGAATATTAGAACTAGGCCAAAGTGAAAATGCGGTCGTTTTCTTTCCTGTAAGTAACGAAATTTAAACCACGGCTTTCCAAATTCAAAGACTGCAACTCGATCGCTTGGCGGCTGGTGCCTCCAAAATTGGCGCCGTATTCCAATTTGATTAAAAATGTTTCCGAATTAAGGATTCCTACACTGTGGCATTGGTGCGCCAGCCTCCAGAATGAAGTGAGCTTTCGGCATGTTACATGTCTTCAGGCTGACTCTATCTTATTCCCTCGGCCCTGGGTCCGGGTGCGTTAATAAAATCATGACCTTGAGACTTGGAAAATTCTATTTTCTTGATCTTTCACCCGGACAAGACTCGGAGAGGTGTTGATTTTGAGCAGACTTGTGGAGGGGGCGGCGTCACTTTTGATGAATTTCTCTGCAGATACAAAATTTTCATTTCAATACTTTTCAGAGAGAGTAGTCCAAATAGAAATTTTAAATCGATATTTCTTTTATTGTCAAATTCTTCCGCTCTCTTTGTTCGTATCCCTCATTCTAAATTCTCCTCAGATTACAAAAGTTCATTAGCTTCCTTAAATTGTCGACAAAATTTTTCTGAAATATTAATCCCCAACAATCCGAATTCAATTTTGCACTCTCTTTCATTTCTGTCCGAGTGGAAACGTAAATTTATTCACGCACCAACAAAACTTGAGAGCACTCGCGAGAGTTCTGGAAAATAACGAGCGATTCGGTGAAGGTCGTATTCCAAAATTTTAATCGCGCGAGATGAAAAAATATTGCCATTTTTCGTAAAGATTTATTATACGCATTGCATCTGAATCCTCTCTTCCTCTTCAACCCCACATCTGCGAGTACCCTCGTTATATATTTTTTTTCGAATCATTATATCATAACGAGCTAGTAAAGTCGTCATGTTAGATAGCAGGGTTCCAATTATCTTCTCTCAAACACGGTGCTTAGGTACTAAATAATACGACGTCATCGAATATTAACAACTAATAAATAGGTTGTTCGATATATTTTGAAAAATAAAAAAGTGATAACTTACCAACCTCAGGTATAAGTTGACACAATGCGGACGTGATAATCGATCCAAAACTTATTCCGATTAGAACGTTCAATACGTGGTTGCGGTAGGGACCGGTGATCAGTGGTAAGAAAAAATAGCCCCATAATCCGGATAAACTTATGAAAAATGCAGAACCCATCGAGTAAATCCACACTGAAAACGAAATTATAATTGGTAAAATATTCGAGGATCTAAGTAGACGCCCATTCACTCATCATGCTCGCTAAAAAGAGTCTTGCGAGGTTATGCATCTTAATTGAGGGCTCCGGGAGTGGACATTGGACAGCTTAAGGTTTACAAAAATACGGGTGCTGAGAAAAGTTGTTCAGAGGCATTTTTAGCACCATATTTTATGTAGTAAGGCAGGGGCGTAGTAAGACTTTCTGTGATTCAGTGTACAGAACTCGTCACAAAAGTAAAAAGTCGGAACAGAGGACCAACAACTTTTTGAGTGGAGGAACTCGTGATAACCATTGTTTGGAAAGAGAAGGACGTTGTGACAGCTTGTCAGCAAAAACAAACGATTCTTACGTAGTAATCAGTTTTCTTTTAATAAACAAACGGAAACAATGTTGAAACTGGTTCCTTCATTAATTATTGCTGGTACAGTATTTATCAGCGAGAAATCTTTTCAATCTAATTCTATCACTAAAATTCTTCATTTGCGCGCACGAGCCACAAATACAATCTTTGCGACACGCGAAGTAAAATTCATCAAATACGTCAATGGGAGAACGTTGGAAGAGGGAATACATTTACAACTAACATTTCGGAATTTAGAATAGTCAATAAAGAATTTGTTCCACTCCTTTTAGCATACTAGAGGCTTGGAAAACGACTTTACGCAAGCCGCTCAGTTCGGTTCGTATTGAATTTGCTGACCAGGATTTCAAATCTGTGTCGACCAGTCCGACTCGACACGAGAGGAATCGACGTTGATCTCGTGGTCTTAGGATCAATTAGCTTTGACTTCCTATTGTTTGTCAGACCACTGTTACTAATGCTTTCTCTCCAACTCCCCTCGAAAAGGTATTGTGATATTCCAAAAACAAAAATTCAGCTTCTTTTCCCTCATTTTCCTCCTATTCTGACTCAAAACTCAGCCAAATTCTCACGTTTTCAGATGATTTGCTGATACAATCATTTCCTCCATACTTACCTTTCCACAATTCCCTTCCATCTTTGAACAGAATCTTTCAAATTCTCATAAACGAGTACATAGCACTTCCATTCGCGTTTAATGTCTTGACTTTACCAATGTTCCAAAGTTTCAAAATTGCACCTATACCTATCCGAACGTAAAGAAAAAGGACGGCTTTCTTCATAAACTTGAGCGAGGATTTCAGGGAGTCTGTTCTTTGAATCTTTGGGATAAATTCGTTTTAATGGACATGAAAAATATCGGATATCGGGCTAAATACGACAGGAGGGGAAACTAGAAAAATTTTCAACCGTCGATTTTTTCAGACGACAAACGGTTTACGGCGCACGTCAAAATTTCCAAAAAACCTCACGGGTTCTTTAACGGCCTTAAATGAGGGGATACAGGGAACCTGTTTTATGAGTCTTATGGTGTTTGAAACGTTGTATATCCGGCTCATTGAAGGGGCCAGGCCAATTGGTGAACGGAGTATTGCATATCTAGTCACTTGAAGGAGCTATTTTAATCGGGCTAAAAGTGCGGCCAGATCTACTGATTTTCAATCCCCGAAAAAAATTGACATTTTACTACGGATTTTGCGTATAATGCGGATTTCTTGGGCTCGAGGGAAGAAGTACCGCAGTCGCTTGTATGAGAGATACTTCTCTCCGGGTCATTACAGGCTAATACTGCTCTTCTGTAACATTGAGTCGTTCAAGGGAAAAGTACCTCTGTTAAGAGTAAGAGAGATACTATTCTTATGATCGTTATTGAGAAATCATTCACCACTAGGCTTGGACTCCTTTTTGTATTAAAATAGCTTTATACTAGTGTATATGATAGGAAGCCGAACTATTGTAGAGGGATTGAGAAAAATGAGGGGGAAGTCGAAAAGAATTTTGACCTTCAAACTTAGGTAATAGGTGGGCGACTTGGAAGAATTTCAACTTTCGAACTATACGTGATAGTCCGAGCTATAAGGGATGAGAGAGGGACTTGGAAAAATTTCAACCTCCAAGCCCATTAAAAAAATTTTATCCTCCAAGCTATAAGCGATAGGACGAAAACAAAAATTTTTTCAAGTCCCATAGTCATTGTTAAGTTGGTTTGCCTCCCGGACGGCGGACATTTGATCCGGAAAGACACACCCCCCCCCCCCCCATAAAACAGGTTCCCTGTTGAAATCCTCTTCCATAACAAAGAAGATCACCCACTATCCGGACTATGACGATTCCCAACCTGGACAGGAGACAGGATTTGACCAGGATCCTACCAACAACTAGTTTCTCCATGAGCCTATCAACAACTGGTTGTTGTACAGTTGTTCCATGAGACTATCAACATCTGGTGACGCTTCAAGATTGAACACTCACTTGTCGTATAGAACTATCAAGAACTGGTTGCTATTGGTTTCTGTACTCATAATAACAAATAGTTTTTCTACAGGACTATCAATGTCTTGTTCCATGAGACTAAGAATAACTAGTTACTTGATGAGCTCTATGAGACTATCAACTTCTAGTCACTGTATGAGACTATTATCGTCTAGTTTCTCTGTGGATCTATCAAGAACTATTTGTTTTATGGACCTATTGACAGCTGGTTACTTTCCAACTGTTCCATAAGTCTAACTGAGGTTGTTTTAAAAACCTGAACATCCAATTGTTCTATATTATCATCAACCACACTGGTTTCTATTAGAGACTATCAGCAACTATTTGTTCTACAGCAGTGGTACTCAACGCATGGCCCGCAGAGTGCCTTCGAGTGGCCCGTGTGAGGTGATAAAATTTAAAAAAATAATTGTAATTGATGAAGAAAAAAAAGAAAATAAATTTAAGTACGAGGACGCGAGAGGGAGGGAGAGGGAGAGAGAATGATTAAGGGGTATTGGATTTCTTGGCGCAGCCAAACAGATGAAGATCATGTTTCATGTCTTCTCAAAATTTTGCCCAATCAGATCTGTTGTGGATAATGCAAGACAAAAATATTTTAGAATTCTAGGCTAAGGCTTTAGAGCGGCACACTCGGTTGATCTGTCTCGCTTTTTGGTCTAGTATCAGTCTACTTTAGTATATTTCAGGCTGATAAGATTAGGGGGCCTCATTCGCTCCGCTCTTTCGTCCCGCTTCTTTGTCCAGTACAAGTCTACTTTAGTATATTTCAGGGTGATGAGATCACTAGGCCTCACTCGCTCCGCTTGTTCGTCCCGCTTTAGTATGTTACAGATATTGAAAGGGGACCAAGATTAACGACTTATGACGTCACCCACTTATGACGTCACCAAACCTATGACGTCAGCAAACCTATGAAGTCACCGAACTTATGACGTCACAAGCTAATAGCTTCATAATGGCTCTCAGCGTTTTCTTTCATTATATTAGGATAAGCTAGAAACTACAGAGGGGGGGGGCTCAGACTCGGACTCGCAGATTTCAGAATCACTCCTGAGAAAATATCAAAATTTTTCTTAGTTCTTTTCGAGGGGAAGGGGGGGGGGGGACTCAGATTCGCGAACTCGCAGATTTGAGAATCACTGCCACAGTGAAAATTCCCATAAGGATGAGACCAGAGCAAAGACATGAAACATGTCAAAAACAGAGGAAAGAGGAAAGAACGAGGTACTCGCCAAATTCTGCTTTTGAAGTGTACCTGTCTGACACGCTTTAATTTCATCATTTCTAGTGGGCATTTCAAAACATGTGCATTATTGAGATAAGATTTACCTAACCCAACTTGGTCAACGCAAGGTGTGAGAAATTCTCTTTTGGCCCGCAACACACAAAAAGTTGAAGACCACTGCTCTACTGGCTATTAACACCTGTTCACTCTACGAGACTATCGACTATTGGTTCCTCTTTTGGTCATAACTAGTCGTTTCTTTGAAAGACTGTCGATTCTTCGCAGGGTAATTGTTCGTATCATCGAAAATTATTCGCAACATTGAAAATTGTTCGCATCATCAAAACTTGTTTGCACCACAAAAAAGAATACAAGAAGTTGTTCGCAAGAAAAGTAAGTTTGTTGGCGTTACCCAGAAGACACCACAAGGAGGTCAACTTACAACGTCTTCCATCCACAAAACAGTGAGCTTTGCTTCGTCCAGAAATATGTCAAAGATGTCAAAAATGTGTCGTCAAATGACTTTCAATTGTAAGTGATATAATGGACAAGGCCGCGTAAGTACATGAGCAGGGGGTGTGAAAATTCGTCATGCTCGTCATCGCTGGTTTCATCGACCTCATCCTCATCAACTTTGGAGAACTCCTTCGCTAAATTTTGAATGCGAGCTGCCATGTCTAGATAGACTTTCTTCCGCTTAGGCAGCGGCTGGCCTGCGATGACAGATTCGGCGTTGGCGTCAGCTGTACTTTACTCTCGGAGCAGAGCCTCAATTAGCTGAACGGCGTCAAACGTAGTCTCAAATCCTGTATGCCATCCTTCCAAAGCGTTATTTGTCTTAGGCGTCGCTCTTTTTGCGGTGTCGTGACTGTTCCACGGGCCGTCTACCCCTGCGGTGAGGGCAGCCAACCCAAGTATCCTCGAAGTAATTTGCGAACAATCTTTTGAACTACTTTTTGTGATGCAAACAATTTTAGATGTTGCGAACAATTTTCGATGATGCGAATAATTTTTCGTGCTGATAATTGTCTGTCAACAAAAGTCCTACGAATAAATTTTCCCGCACCATCAGCAACTAGATTCTTTTTAGTTGCCTCATAAGGTTATCAAAAACTAGTTGCCCTTTTGGGGCTATAAACTATTGGTCTCTCTTCTTTAAGTAACAAGGGGTATCTCTAAAAGACTTTGAACATTTACTTGTTTCGTGACCTTATAAATAACCGGTGCTCGATGAGCTCCATGACACTATCGAAATCTAGTCACTGTATGAAACTATGCACACTTATACTTGGTCTATGGAATAATACAAATTACTGTCACAGAAAGTCTTGCTCCATATTTTGACGGGATTGAGCCCTATCCTCTTGTGCCTCACCTTCTCATCCCTAAACTTGCTGTTGAGACTTTTAAAGTTTTTCTCACTATGTACTCACATGACCTATCCATTCAATTCTTAAAAAGTTTTTGGCCTGTATCCGTAAGGAAGAGGATTGTTATGTTATCAGGTACACAAGTGAGAATGTTTTGACAGAAGAGCACAGAGGCGAGATAACTAATGCAGCGTACTGACGGGTCCCAAGGAGTCTGCTTGGAGTTCGGCGTATACAGCCCAACAGCGACATTACCAGTCCTCAAACTTCTTGACCATTTGCGGTTTCAGCGAGGAACCTGTTTTATAAAGGATTGAGGGGGGGGGGGGGTTTGGAGCAGAATGAAGGGCGCCAGGCGTCGTTTGGCGAAACGTGAGACTTGGAAAAATTTGGACCTTTGAGCTATAGGTGTGAGGAGGGAGACTAGGAAATTCGACTTTCAAGCTCTAAATCTTGGGAGGAGGAGGTAAGAGGGAACCGATGGGAAAGAGACTTGAAAGAATCTTAACCGCAAGCTATAGGTGATAGAGGGAGGACTAGAAAAAGATCCACTTTCGAACTACATAAATATGATGGGGAAGGAACATTTTTCGACCTCCGAGCTTGACACTGCACGCGAATGACTCCTATAAAACGGGTTTTTTGTTTGCCTCGATTAACGAAGTTGATAAAATTCAACTCAATCCGATAGGTGGACTACTGCGAGTTTTTTTTTTCAATACCTGCTCTGCCCGAATTCGGAGCTCATAATTTTCCCAAATACCCCCTTGTGTCGAGATTCAGAGCTGAAAATTTTTTCAATGAGTCAGAACTCCAATGGGTTTTTGTGGAAACAGCAGAGCGTGGAAAAGGGCGTGAGATCACAAGAGGATAAACCTGACATATTTACTTCAAGTCGTAAACTGGATAAAGCAATGAAAACTTGAAGAGACTTGGACACAAGAACAGAAATGGGGGAATTCTTGAGTCGTCAGACTGGATTACTTTTTGTTTCTTTTTAATGTCGTCACTACTGTTGACAGTCGAAAAAATGAAAGAATTTCTGGAAGTCGTTTATTATGATTCTGTGACCCTGCAGAGTGCAGACAGTAGCCATGGAATGCGTCCAATTTACCGTTGAATGCAGATTCTATTACGTCAATTTGAGAGTTTACGTTGCGGTCGGTTCGTTCATAATAAATTAAACATCGATACGAAATACAATGCAACACTTCACGAAGACTAATATTAGCGCATCTCTCATCATTTCTTTTCTTCTTCTTTGTCTCCTCGTGCTGTAAGAAAAAAAAATTCTGTTATGTAGGCTCGCCTTAAATTCAGACGACTCAATATACAAGGAGAAGGACATACGCATCTGGACTTACGGGTATGCGTGAATAATTAGTCTGAAGGTGAATGAAGAGGAGAAAATGATTACCCGTCGGAATTCCGTTTTGTAAACTGGTTGTAGATGATTAAGGTATTGTACGCTAATATATTTTACACATTACAAACCTCATCACCATTTCCAGGACCGGTATACAGCAAGACGGTCATTAGTAAACAAAAGAATGGACAGAGAAGTGTTTGATAGAAGGGGTAGCATTGGAAAATCCAGATCAAATTAGATGCGATGAAGTAATAGGTACAGAAAACGTCGATGATTAAATCGGCAAACTGATTTACATTAATGAGTATTTCGCAAGATTTTTTTTCGCATTTGCACTCTTGTATATACGTCATTGATGAAATTCCTATGTGTATGCTGAGGCCCTAAAATTTATATATTCTGCCTCAAGAGCTTTAATCGGCGAACTACTCTTGATCCAATTAAAAAACAAAACAGGATTTACAACTGCTACACGCAAATATTGGCCACACTCCAACACATCTCATTCGTACTCATAAGTGAGAATGCTGAGGTTAACGAAAAGGATGATCGAGTCCGTAAGACAACAATATTTTTACATTGTTCAATTGTCACGGCAGTCCTATCCTATGAATAGACGGACTGATTTGTCCTCTTGTGACGACGCCCATACGAATGAATCTGAGGTAGATCGAATTGATAAGAAATACGACGCAATAAGAATTGAGTCTTCTGAACGGTATTTTCCATTTAAAACTCGGCGTTTATTTACATGGTTTTGGCAAGAGGCACTATTTTCGAGGAAATCTTTTAGTAAGTATGTCAAGGATAGCGTGATAAAAAAACCACAACAACGAATCACCGTAGACCAAAACACAAGCTGAGTAGACAAGAGATCCCATGAACGAAGGATGAGGTGCTGAAGTCAAATAGGTGAGTGAGGCGTCCGCGATCCAAATGAAACTAATGTTAGGGTTGATGAAAGAGGGAGAGAGTAGAGTTAGAAGGATCCATTGCAAGACGGGGTTTGAATAGAAAGGTCTAGGAGGGAGTGAAAGGAGGAGAGTGAGTCTGCAAATCTCCTCTTCAACCTCCAAATTGTACCCCTTCGACGCCAGTATAATTTTTGATCGTCAACGTGAGAGCGCCACTTTGAGAAGATACCTTTCGAGAGGGTTTTGAGATTATGTTGATGTAAGAATGCGAGTAAGAAAAATGATGCATGTAACCAGGAAAAAATTTAAATAAAATGCAATAGTACGAATAAAATTCATGCATAAAAACACGGGTATAAATGCTTGAGAAAAATTTTTGAATACGATTAAGGCCCTTAATTCTCTACATTCTTCTCTTCTATGAAAGTTTCAAATTCTCTTTTTGAAATATAAGACGTATCGAAAAGCGTATCAATAGCTCATTACAGACCAACCTCGCTCCGGTGCCTCAGTATTTAACCTGTCGACAGTCACACGTACATGATCTTCGGTTTCAACTTGCTTGCTCTCGATATTAGCGACATTGCGCGATAATTTTCGTTATCTTCGAGTGAACTACACTGATATATAGTATTGAACATCATTCTTCAAAACTGTTGAACGTACTTTCATAATTATATCGTTTTTCACACCTCACATGCCATACTAAATTTTCATATCTTATCTGGTTGAAGTCGTTTTCTATTTTTGTGAAACGATTGATCCTATCTTCTGAAAGAACGAAAAGACATGCCTACTCCATAGATGTGAAAAAATTGGAATACGAAAAATGAGCGTGAAAAGGTACGAACAAAGTGTTACTGGCTGAATCTAGATTTTTGAGATCGGTTCGGTTTTTTTTTTTTTGTTTGAAAAACATCGTCTAATTTTGACAAATTGAATTGATACCGGCGGTGATGGAAACATCAAAAGCGAATATCTTCATTCCGTTTCAAATAAAATTGGTTGTAATGTCTGGATAAAAAAATTCCATCACTTTACACTCGAAAGTATAGCTCCCTTGAATTCCAAATTAACGTGCCGACAGTCGACGAATGAATCACTTTTCCGGCTCCGGGCCAGACATACCATTTACGTTTCTCATTGCTGTCAGTTTAGTTCTTGTTAGATGAATGAAAACGAAATACAGTAAGCGCAAAATCTCTTACTAAATTTCCCCTCTTTTGCTCACCGACTTGAATCATATTTCTTGCTTATCCACAGCTACAACATCAAAAGTTAATCCAAGTTACCAGAAATTGTAGGACATTCCTCCGAATCCGCCAAGAAGTCGAAGTGAAAAAACTATGAACCTGGGCGCGGTTTGAGACTAGACGACTCTACAGGTTTGAAGCTGAAGCCCAGAATTTTGATCGATTTCATGTCTTTTTGATATTTTGGATGTCTTTACCGGCACCCTACTCCCTTATTGGGAATCCGCAAGGTCAAATTACCCTTCCCCTCTTGGTTGATGGACTCAGAATTCTAGAGCCCTCGACCTGATCCAGAAATATGCAAGTTTGAGTTCCCCTGTATTAGCATACAGTATACATCTGTCAAAAGATATATCGACGGCACAAGCTTGATGACGTTATAGGCAAATTCAAGCTGATGGCGTCACAAGCAGATTTATCGGTGTTGACGTCACAAAAAACTGGTTGATGTCCTCACTCTTTATCTGCTATCGAAAATTTGAAAGTTTGGAACTGGGTTTCCTTGTTTCAATGTGTTCACTAGCACCCCAGCAGTCTAATGGAAATCTGCAAGAGCTTATTATACTAGACCAAAACAGAGTGAGGGGGTCTCCAGAAGCTAGCTAGCCTGAAATATGAATACTAGACTGAGGATGGAGACAAACAAGTAGTGGCTGCAGCCTAGTAAACAATCAATATTTTCAAGGTTGATGTATTGTTAAAACGCTCTTCTACGTGATTCCCGTTGGTGGTCTTGGAATCCTCATCCTAATCCAGAAGTCTGCAAATCCGAGAAAAGAAGAGAGAGAAAGAAGGAATACTAAATTACCAATTTAATGGCGTCAGTAGGTATAATAGTGTATGAGCACAGCCCTTCTGCTCATTGACTTTTAAAAAGGGTTGAAAAGGTGGGCTTTCAGTTGTGGCTGGCCTTTTTTCCTACTGTCTATTTAATCTCTACCCGAATGCTTCCTAATGGTTCTTAAGTCACCCTCTATTCAATACACCCCACATTCTGTTGGTCTGGAAGCAAACTCCAATTCTTTAACGACATTTAGTATTATCCCTATATCACCTTTTTCTAAATTAATTGATAGAAAATATTGTGGGATTGTAGTAAGACAAAAAATTGCTAAAAAAGTTCATCAAAGATTAAAGAACACAGCATCTGATTGCTTTTAACTGAGAACGCAGTGACAGGAAGTAGATAAATCATAGTTTTTTGGTAGAGAATAGAGTTGTTTGATAAGATCATTGTTGGGAACAAACCAATTCAAAACAAAAACCCAATTATTACGCATATGACATACAACTAGACTGCGCTCAAGAGCCAACCAACAACAAAAGAAACCCTCACTATAAAGCATAAGAGCCTGGTTCAGTTCAAAATTATGGCCAGATTCTGAAAGATGCCCAGCAAAGGCCAAACATTTTTGGAAAAGGGTAGAAAGGGCTTCATCAAGGTATTCCTGGACCCTGATACAAAATTGTCAGACAAAAACCAAAGGTTTTGAGGAGGTGCTGGAAGTTGAAAGATAACTCACCCAAGTAAGGCAAACAACCCATCTTTCCATCCACCTCCCCAACCAGACAGTCCCCTGGGGAAGAAAAATATTAGAGTCTAAGGCTTTAGAAACAAGTTTCCTCCAAACCAAATGCCATTTGAATGGACAACGTGTTTGATAGTACACAACTCCTCAGAAAAACCTTGCAGAGAGAGGGGAAGAGAAACAAGATGGGGGTAAAACTATTGGAGGTGGCAAGCTTGTGAGAAAGGGGCAAAACAAGGAACTATGGATAGAAATATTTGTGAAGTGCTCTTTTGGAGGACCTTAAAAGTGTGCTCTTTCTCTCTTTATTCTGGGACAAACTTTCAAGTCTCTAACAACACCCAGTGCGTCTCATCTCTCCTTCAAGAGCATTGCTCTCCTCCTAATGCTTTGTCTCTATCCATTGCAGAATTATTTTTTTGGGCCAGGACCAACTTCCAACTCTCTAGACCAGTGGTTCCCAAGCTGGGGTCCATAGACCCCAAAGGGTCTGCAGAGCCGAGCCCAGTCCGCAAAAGGTCTGAAAATAATTTTTAATTGTTTTGGAAGGCGTTTTGAACAAGGTTTTATAATATTTTGGGCAATTGCTTCAGTTTTGTGGGGTTTGGTCTCCAAATCCCCCCCCCCAAATATGCCACTGATTAGTGCTTCTTTATTCCTATAACATTGTTTTGTAGGGGGTCCGCAAATGAAGGCCGGAGCATCGGAAGGGTCCGACATTTCCAAAATGTTGGAAACCATTGTCTTAGACAACACGCGGTATCTCAGTCTCCTTCATACAGCCTTTGGAAAAATGCTTTCAGTTTTCAACGCATCCTCAATCCATCACACCCTCTTCTCTTTTGGGATATACACAGAACGCATGGGACCAACAAACATGGCTTCCATGCCTTGCTTCCCTAAATACACATCCTATTTCCATAACTACATGATAAATGTGGTCCTATTGACAAACCACTATCAAAAGAGCATGGACTCTACAGCCAATGAGCACCAAGGAAAGTAATCATATGAGCCAATCAGCATCTAGGGGAGGCGTGGTCAATTAGTCTGCCCTGGCATTGAAAATGACCTCCTGCTTTGCGACATAGGTATGTATGAGCTGATGAAGTCACAAACAAATGATGACAGCCAGCCCAAAGAGGTTTAAGCTGGTTGATGTCTTTACTGTGCTTTCATTTGACATTGAAAATTATTTGGTTGCTAGATGGAACATTTATAAGAGGACATTAAAAGGATCTTTATTCATTCAGCTCCAACAGAACATTTTTGAACACTTTATCCTCTGATCTACCCACCCACCTTTTCCGTTCTAACCTTCGGACTTGAACTTTGTTCGGGGTTTTAGCCTCTAAACTGTCAATTTTTTCTTGATTTGGTGCGAAATATTGACAGAGGCATTAGAAATACGTAAGAGAAGGACTTTATTGTACTTGATACTGGGTCAATATATCGTATTTTGATAGCGCATGTACTATAATTTTGTCAAGAAACTCAAATATATAGTCAAGAGTACAGAGATTGTTACGAGCCCCCTCTCCCTTGAGCTTCTTCCTTCTTTCTGCGGTAAATCTCGCTTTAAACTACATGATTGTGCTCACGTGCTCTTCGTTCGCTCATTCGAAAGCCCGTTTCCGTTCTCTCGTCTTTCTTCCTCCTTTTGATCTCGACTTCCACGAACACGACTGCAAACACCCACGAAAATATCAAATCCTCATAACTGCAACCTCGTTTCACGCGCACAATCGGAAAAATGAAAATTGCAGTCGCCTTTACAGGCAGTATAAGTGTACATGTACGTCCATCTAAGGAATCGAAGACTTTTAGTCCCTGATGTAGGTCAAAAGATTCCCGCACATTTTCCCAAAATAGCCTCGCATTTTGTGAATATAGAATTAACTGGAATTATTAGCACCGTAGATTAAAAATTGTAGCGCGAACGCTTACGAACGTTATAAGAACTGACGCCTATAAAGTAGCTTTGCATGAAAGGACAAGCTTGACTGCTTTAGACGTTGGTTGATGATCAGAATACACGTCGAGGGCCGGCCGGTACAAATATTTCCCGAATGCTACGGATTGTACCGTCAGTCCAACCCTGAGTATGGACTTGAGAACTTTAAGGGCCACTCTCCGTATTAGCCTAGCTTTAATACGGAGTACAGACTCGAGAACTGAGGAAACTGAGGATACCGTATTAACTCGTACATCCTAAAATTCATAAACAGTGAGGGACCAGTCCAAACTGAAGGCATTTTTCGGTAAACGCAATGTGCGAGGCGAACGAGAACTTCTGCATCTTGAATTTTTGATACAGGATAAGGAGGGAGGAAGTAATTTCAATTGATTCTTTATTATTTTACAAAATGATCGCGAACCGTTACTTTATAGAGGAGAGAATTTCTGATAGCTTCGCATTTGCTTTACGAACGACGGATACGTAGAAGTCTCGCATAAAGTAGATTCTCGTTAATGATGACGATAGTGGTTGGATTGTGTTAAATTGCAAAACTTGGTTCAATACTGATCAAAGGAGTTCTTCGAATTATTTGTTGTAATATCGGTGGATACGTAAAGCTCTCATAGAGTAAGTTCTTGTTAATGATAGCGATGGCGGTTGGATTGTGTTAAATTGCACAAACTGGTTCAATACTGATCAAAGGAGTTCTGCGAATTATTTGTTGTACGAACGTTAGGTACGTAAAGCTCTCATCAAGTAATTTCTCGTTATTGATAGCGATGGCGGTCGGATTTTGCTAAATTACATAACCTGATTCAATATTGATCAAGAGACGTGCCAAAGTTCACTTTGAGACTAGTCCAGGGGATGGGGAGGAAAGCAATTGACAACCCCCTCGCAAATCGGCTTAAAAAGAGCGGAGACTTGAGCACTTTTCGTTGTTTCATGATCCTCCCTTCAAATAGCATGCGATTTTTATTCATAGACGTTGATATGCTCACCATAGGAATCAGTCAATTTCGTTTGCGAGCGTCTGTTTCCGTGACCCGTTGCTCCTGGAACCAGCAGCGTGCAGTTTCCATTCGGGAAATCGTGGCCGGCGCACTGAAACACATCAAGCAAAAGTTCGTGGTTCACGTGCGAGGTTACATTACGTCTACCAGCGCTTGTTTTCGATAATGTGAGTAATAAAATACACGAAGCGTGAAAAACTATGGTGCGCGCGAGACTGTCTCTGTGAATTTCCTTCACCGGGGTAAATGAAGATTAAAATTATCTTCGAGACGTCTTACTCAGACAAGTTTGCGAGATTTATTCTAGGAAGATTGTTGAACTTGGTTCTCAATCTTCGCATAACAATACGATCTGATTTGTTCGTCAAAAAAGAAGAATATGATGAAGCCCTACACGAATGAGAATAGAATGTTTCGCCGAGAACCGATTGTATTTGTTTTTGTACGCTGTATCGGAAATAATTACTGAAGAATTGTTCCAATTACACAGTTTTATTAAACATTGTTAAAACGCGTACCATGTGGGCGCAATAAGAATGAAAATAATTAAGGGAAGACCGACGTGCGATAGTTAACGTTAATATTCGCCAGTAAAAAGTAGATTCTTCTCTTTCTTTATTTTTTTCGAAATATTGGTGACTCGCGATGTTGCTTGACACTTGAGAAATGACATTTGTGTACCGTATGTTACCTCTAGACAAGAGTGCGCGAGAGCGATTGAAATTTCTTTCTCTTTTCCGAGATTTTTTTCCGCTTCAACACGGCTAGAACCGGAAGCTTTACCGCGGCAAAACTGCTGTCGTAGAACGATATATCAGCGCGCACTCTCGACGAGAAAAATACATTCCCAAGGTCAATCAAACGGTGATAAGTGACCATAAATTATACAGTTCTGATTACGAGAGTAGAGTGATATCGGTAATGTTCAATATTTACGAGGAGACTGACGCGGGGCCTCATTTACACTCGCTTTTACAGCGATAGGATGCGTGATCTAAATAACGAACGTAATGAAAACAAAAGAATTTGTCATCTTGGGAAAACAACAATAAGAGGCCAGTGCAGAATTACAAAATACGCAAGAGATGAATGTATTTCGACATAGGTGCAGTAATAATGTGCAATCTCGACGTCATTACTTACTGGTAGAAAACAGGCATTCGTCAGCTCCACATTGGGCGTGCATTCTTGAATGCTCGGCACCGGAGGTTCGACGTGAGACCCGTGAGATCCGTGGCCCTCGATCGTTACGATGTCACAACACGCGAAGAAAAGAAACCCGAAAGTTAATAGTTTGACACTCGCGGCACATAACATTTTCCTATCCGTAAGGTAAGAGCGCAAGTTTTAAAAAAAGGATTAAGTAAAAAAGTAGGTACCTAGGAGATACGGTACGATAAAGGCGACCACGGGAATCGTAATTGTCTATTAAGACACTGCGTCATCGTTCGTAGCGTGCGAAAAACAGTCGAGAAACTTCATATTAAGATCGAATATACGATAACTGGTGTCGAATCACTGGGGTTTGAGTCATACCCCGAACTGTGCGATCGCAAAAGAAAATGAATTTAATTTTTACCGCCACAACTTTCGACCTATCAGTGCAGCCTTGACAGAAAGTTGCGAATCGAGAAAATCGTAGAATTATTTCGCGCAGCGAAAAGCTAAACGTTAATAATAATAATCGTTGCACGCGGACGAGTGCCGATCGAGCGAAGGAATATCGCGAAGATGTGCGACTCTATAGTAAAGTGAGACTGATGGTCATTACGCTTTGAGAGGTCCATTGAGCGCGCAGTTGAGTTATTCGTTATCAGAGTACTCCCCACCTCTTCGAGCAAATATACGGGTACAGCGTAAGAACAGATTAGATAACTCGGTAAAAACATACAGGTTTGTGTAGATGAGCTAAGTACAAAGTACGAGTTCAAATAGTGTAGACTCTTGAATACGAAGGGAAAGTCTGCAAAACCGGTACTAATTTTTCAAATATAATATTCTATAGTACGCTACAATGAATGATGTATAGGAAAACATCGATAAATCAGACGAGGGTTCATTTATATGAGTTGTATTACGATTGTGCCCTAGTCAATTTACGTCCGTCCAACAGTCCATCTAATGCTTCCTTTTGGTAAAAGATAATGATCGGGATTTATATCGTCAAACCGCAAAACTTTGGCCATTTCTTCTTGCGATCAAATTTTTCCGTTCATAGGCTTATTTAAGGGTCATAAATCAACGAGAATTTTGATGGTCGTTTTAAACGATATATGTTTATTCAAAAAGACGTCATTGGCTTCTATCTTTTACCAATAAAATAATTCGATTGAAAAAAAAAGAAAGGGTAATAATAAAGTAGAGTGTGATGGTGAATTTAGTGCCGTCCAGATATTCTCGATTTACCTCAAATCTTCGATTAAGGAAGGAAAACTTAATAAAAATCATTTGCTCGTTCGTTGTTTGCGGAGTCTCTACCATCAACCACGTATTGTAATTCAGGTGAGCAAAAAATCTGTTTTACTCGTATGGGGAGATTTTTTGATTTCAATTGTTGATGATTTTGTCGAAGAGTCCAAATGTCTCCGATATATATAGCCTCAAGGTCGACTAAAAATGTCTCACAGTTCTTCTCCTCCTATACATTGCTTGGAAATCACATTTTTCCAAGTTCCCATCCTCAACATATTTCTAATTTCCCACGCTCTCTCAGATATAGTGTTAGATGGTTCAAACTTTTCCAAAATCCTGAGCTAGTTCGTAGTCCACGCCCAACCACGGTGGGTTGTGTCGGAATCCCTCCCCCACAGGGACCCTCGTGAGTAGACGAGAACCGTCCACTAATATAAGTCCCATAATCTGAGAATCTAATGACAGTATGCACCTTACCGAGTGAACCCGTTTATGAATCGCTACAGAGATCGTCTCATTGATTCACCATTGCAGCCAGCTGGCAAAAGGATACGCCTGAGATTCGAGTATTTGTCTGAGGATTTGTTTTGAGTAGATCAGATTAATATTGCGTACACTGCTCAGTGAAAATCGGCCTATCTTTCTTATCTGAATTTCTCTCCTAAGTAGACAAAGTGCCTCTTTCTCCTTGCTGTTGCCGACCCCATTAACGTGATGTGTAGCAGGGTCCTTCTGTTGGTAAATATTGACTATACATTAGTGTAATATATAATAGTCGATGGTAAAATGCACAATATACTACCATTCAACCAAAATCCCAGTTTCACATTGTTGATTCTAAAGGTGAAGAGCCAGTTCCTAAATTATTTAAAATTGAGTTTCGGGTTCGAGACACAGCACCCAGCTCTTTTGGGAACTGCTTAACTCTCTTAGGGAAGTTGACTCTTCTGCCCTCCAATTTTCAAAAATGAAGCCTTGAACCCCAAATTTTCGAACACTTTGAAAAATATTGTACTGAAGATGGTTCAATCGGAGCTGGGTACAATTATGATTGATCTCGTTGGTTTTTAGAGTCAGCTGTTTCGCCTAGCCGATCATATCACAATCACTTTTTGTCGTTTCATCATCGTCGTCGTTAACTTTTCATCACCATTGGTTGATACCCTTCAATTGGTAAGTCAACATTCTTTTATGTTATGCGTACAATGGAGAATACCTTTGAAATTTTCTTTCGTAAAAAGGGTATCATAAACACACAGGTAACTAAGGCAGTAACGAAGGTCATTTTCAAGATGAATCATATACCTGATGCAAGGTTGGATGAATGACGGTCATTTATTTTATCGTGACCGGTCACAATGGGTCAGGGTCAGGTACGCTTTCGACTGAGAAAATATGTTCCTCAGCACCACATTCTTATTGGGTCACAATGATATAAACTTTGTAACTCTATTCCCTGCCAAATCCAAACGTTGAGAACTTATGGTCATAAATGAACATCTTAGGACATTTATTATGCTTGTTGTTCACCAGGTCACGATTGGTCAAGAAAAATCACTTATATCTAAATTTTAATGCTCTCTGAAATTACATACAAGCTAACAAGAACCAGGCCAGCAGTTTTGCATCGGATTCATTTCATATTACCTACACTCAGGGTTTGGATAAATGACGGTCATGTATTTTATTGTGATCTGTCACGATAGGTCACGGTCACACACACTCCTTGGTCACATGGGGTCACGTATAATACGTGACTGACCTATTGTGACCGTGACCGTGCTTCATCATGACGGTTACATATCATTGGCCAACCCTGATCTGATTAAGAAGATGTATTGGTTTATGAGTAATTTTTAGGGTCGACGCGCTTTAATAGCCGACCTTATTGCGATCACCACACGCGCCACTATCAATCTTCAGTAGTAAAATACCCTAGTGAAAAGTCTTGTTTTTGAGGAGCTCGAGAGCAGGCAAAATGGACATCAATTTTGTTTCTCAACTGTACTCAGCAAAATATGTGCAAGCCTACATACAATAGATAATTATCAGCGTGACGTCATTCATGGAAGGAAATCGCAATTTGTCCTATAAATTGCAGACCGCAGAGATCAGTGAAAATCAGCCCGGCTGAAATCACTGATCTCTGCAGTCTGCATTTCATAGGGCGATTGCGATTTCCTTCCACAAATGACGTTAGCTGATTATTATCTATGCAACAAACATCTATTTGTATCCTCTTTTGTAAAACCAAGTGCAAACAAGAACAAGATAGATGTCCGTTTTACCTATTCTCGAGCTCCCTAGTTTTCTTCAAAAGCGGCATTGAATATTTTGAATCCTAAAGTACTTGATAAATCCTTTAGCCGACCCTTTCAACACTCTGTGCAACAATCCCTCATTTCTCGTTCCGTTTTCACCCTAGTTGTAATTTACTTTGCTCCAATGATGGTTTATCAACCGAAAGCCGCTTAGCCTGCTATATTTGTGTCATTTCATGCAATTTGTTACTATGTAAATTCAAAGGGTTGTTATGAATGGTAACTTATTAGTAGTGAATCCTATCAATTCCAACTCCTTTATTACGGTAGGTCAGTTTTGGCCAAACGACCTACGGTGGAAGAGAGCTGTCAAAGATCATGACTCATTAGTTTCACCATGGACACCACAAACGGCAGAGAAAAGAAAACCCTGGACCCCGGAGTTACTCAGAGCAACTCCGCTCCCAAAAAGCTGACGACTCTCTGTTGGGCTTAGACCATACAAGAGGTAGACCGAGCATTGGTCATATAATGCAGCGTGTACAATGTTTTGAACGTATGACATGATAAGAAAATAAGGGGGAATGGACCTCAATGGAGGCACCGCGGATGACCACGCGGATTGGGCACCACTCCTCTCCTTTTGACGGGAGACCCGTCATCCGTTGAGTTACTGGGGGCCCTCAGAGGATTTCTGTCCGCGCACGCATAACGCTGGCGGGCGTAACGCTGGGACTTGTGAAAATTTGTGGCCTTCTATGGGCTGGTATAGGGACTAAGAAAAATGTTGACCTCTTCTATGGGCTAGTATTCCGAGCTCCTCTATGGGCTAGTACTGTATAGAGACTTGGAGAAATTCCTGCCTCGTCTATAGCCGCCTATGGGACTTGGAAAAATTCATGACCCTCTTGACCCTTAACGCTGGGACTTGGAAACAAGGACAAACGGAAGCTAAACACATAGAAACCAGTATATTTTTCTGTATTCACTGCCGAGAGAGGATAAATTGTATCCTACTTTGAAAATAAATTATAGGCTCACATTCTACGTAAACTAATAATCTTGAACCCTCCGCCATAAGTCGCGGTCCTCCCACAACTCTTGCTCCCTGAGCAAGAGCCTGTAAATTTTTTTCTTACTTCTAGCTCTAGCCCCGTCTTTGACCATCGCGTCGGTTCTTTTTGTCAACTCCGGCTCCAACCCTCGGCTCTTCGCACCACCTTCAGCTCACTACTTTTTGGGAACCGGCTCCAAGCCTTGGAATCAAAAAATGGTTAGCTATCTGAAAAGCCCGATGAGCGATCTCGTTCCCATTTTACTGAAGTCGGCAATCAAAATCGTAGCTCTGGGTTTGACTTTCGTCTTTTTTCACCGGCCCCGGTTCCATGAAGAGGGAAACTTGGAAACATTTCCACCAAAATAATTTCGAAACTGGAAAACCCCTTGCACTATTATCGGGTTTGCTACTCGTCACGAAAGACCATTCGAAGAACTAAACCCCATGAACAGTGAACGAGGTGAGTTACGGGTTTTTTATTGAGTTGGAATAATTTAAGGGCTACAGAAACTGCTACTCTATTACGATACATCTGTCAATTTGCCCATTTATATACCTATTCTGGCAAGGACGCCTAATGCTCTGTCAAATATTATAGGGCTGAATGGAATGAACGAATATGCTGTGTCCGGATCCCACCCACAATTTGAATTACATACTGTTGAATTTTAATGAATTAAAAAAATAATGAGCCAAAAGGTATACTAGGTTTGAATTTATAAAAATTTTGTTAAACTCTTGTTCAATCCTCACCTGAGTGGCGCATGTTGAAGTGTTACCAACTTGTTGAAGTACTAGAGATTTTCCATACTTATCTGAGCAGTATCACAATGGTCGTTATAATTAAAATTGTCGCGGTGTACTTCATTCATCGAAGAAAATGAATTATGTTAGCGTGTATGTACGTTTCAAGTCATAATTTAGTCAAGTTTATTGATTTACCTGCCTTCAATAACTTTATTGTTTAATTTATCAATATTGGAGGCGCATAATTGATTCAAGATTAGGTCCCAATAAGTACCTAACTTGTTTATCGTAAAGAATTGGACGGGCTAAATATACATGATTATGTTTTTCTTCCCTTGACCCAGCCGTAACCGCTTCAAAATAAATATGCGCTCATTTTTCACAAAAATTATCGTACGTAGTAATATCTTCCAGATCGTCCTCAACATAAATAGTTTGTCTCACCTTCAAGGGTCAAGTCTACTTGAATTAACGATTTTCACAGAGACTCCTCTAGATTCCTTATGTCTTTAAGTGTACCCCTTTTTGGAGTTTTTTTTCTCTTTGCAGGCGGTCTAGTCACGGTCACCAATCTATGTCCTTAAAGTTTTCTATTAATGTGTTGTAATTCCTATCCTACCCACTAAGAATGATCGAAAGGCGTTTTCTTAAATTCAGTGAATGGAGAAAAGTAAATTGAAGAGGGAGGGAGGGTAGGGGGGTGGGGTGGTACTTCTCATCTCCTGATGCCAAAAAGTTTCTGCTGGTAGGTCTATGATTTTCCTATCTCAGTCTGAATGATGTTTATGTCAGCAATGATATCATCCCGCAAGAATAAATTTTTTACGGTCAACAAAATCATTACTTTATGATCGACTTTGAGGTCAACCCACGACAACTTATTTTCTAATTAACCGTTTCCAAAACGCTAGTATCAATTATTGTATTTTCATATTACATCTTATGCTCTGGATGAGTCAATTTGAAGCTGTTGAAAATTGTTAAGTAGTTCACCGCGATAAATGGACCCTATTCCAAAACGTATCAAGTTGATCAGAGACCTCCTTGGACCTACTTGCGCCGATCCTGTGTGCCCCTCTCAAACAGATTGTCTACGGTGTACGAAAAAGACACTCCGTTGCGGCCTGTCGTATTCTTTATCTGTTCTCCTACCACTCCTTAGCCAAATTGAATTCGGTGTTGAATTCAAGTCTCTTTACTTAGTCAAGAATTCAACCTCATTGGCTGATCAGCGGGAGTTCTTGTGATGTCAATTTATTCCCAAGGCGACCAGCATCAAACGAATGGATGATGTTACCTTTAAAATCTAATGTTCCTCAGAGGAATTCTTTGACCTGCTCAATATCTGTTAGTCTAAGAACTGTTGTAAATTTAATGATATATAGGTACCTTGCCGTTCCTCTAGGTTCCCTCATTTCTGATGTACTGTACATCGAACTTTGAACTTGATATTTTCTCCACAAGGCAGGAATTATTGACTCGCATTCGTTACTGGCGCAGGTATGTAGACGACGTTCTGTGCAGGTAAACTCGTCCTCGGGATCTCCTTAGTGTATCCAATTTAATTTGAAAAACGAGGACCTGACACGTCATTTTTTCTTATTGCCCACAAGATTGCTTGATTCATGCCAGCGGAAAAAAAGCCAAAAGCTAGCCACATTTTTTTGAACAGCCAAGAACCTGAGCCGGAGCTATATTTTTCAAGGTCAAAAGTTTAGGCCAAAAGCCGAAGCTGAATCTTTCAGCTGCAATACACTGATAGTCCAGTCAAATTAGACATTAAGAAAAGTGAACCTGGCCCAAATCTCCAGCAAAGATTTTTCTGTGCATATTTGTTGGAAATGGTCTCCTCAAAAATTTCAGAGAGTTTCCAACTTCCAATTGTGGTGCTTTTCCCCCTATGGGGCTAAACGTTCGACCAAAATCAGTTTTTTCAATTTTTCTTGCAAATCATGCTGTATACCATAAAAATACCTCACAACAAAAATAATTCTCACAAAATTTACAATAAAAATGTATTCTTGTAATTTTTTGATAAACGTAATAGAAATCGAGTAAACACGCCCTCAAAATGACCCCCACAAAAAAGCCTTCAATCAGAATGGCTAAAAACCGCACTTTATGCAATTAATCTCGTGAACCGCGCATTGTACAAAAAAAAATACTTCAGTAAAAAAATGTTCTACGTGAAATGTGCATCAAGATGCCTCCTAACAATTTTCGATTTGCTCAATATGATGGAGAGAATGCGGGCAAAAATAGACGATACACAGACGGAGAACGCGCGGCAATGCGCGTTGATACTCCGCAGGGCAAGGCGTCAGGCAAAACAGCACATGAACAAAGACCCTCCGCTATTGTCAATTTCGGCCCACTTTCTCTCCATCATATTGAGGAAATCAAAAATTGTCAAGAAGCTAACTTGATGCAAATTTCACCTGGAACATTTTTTTACTGAGGTGTTTTTTTCGTACTATGCGCGGTTCACAAGATAAATTGCATAAATTAAAGTACGTTTTTTAGCATTTTTAGCCATTTTGATTGAAAAAGCTGTTTTGCAAGGATCATTTTGAGGGCGTGGTTACTCGATTTCTATTGCGTTTATCAAAAAATTACAAGAATACATTTTCATTGTAAATTTGGTGAGGATTATTTTTGTTCTGAGGTATTTTTAGCGTATACAGCATGATTTGCAAGAAAAATTGAAAAAACTGATTTTCGTCGACCGTTCAGTCCTCTAGGAGGAAAAGCACCACAATTAGAAGTTGGGAACTCTGAAATTCACAAAAACACAAAACGCTCGATTTATAAGTCGAATCTACAAAATTTGTATCTCAATTTGAACTGCGTTGTACAAAACTATCCAAGCGCAACACTTTGTCATTCTGCAGAAGGGTTCTCTAAATGCGTTAAGAGTAAAAGCCGTCCAAGTGTACCTGTTCTCATGATTAGAAAAATGTTGCTTGAATGGCTTTTGCAAAACGCAGTTCATTTTATCTTTAATTTGCGCCCAAAACAAAGTTTCTACGTCTTTTCTGAGTTGAGAAATTGACCAAATTGTGCCAAAAGTTGACCAATTTGCCAAGATTTTCCAAATGAGTTGAAAATTTATTCTTTTTCAAGCCTTGTAGGGATATTCAAGACTTTTTCTCTCGCAATCATCTAACTTTCATTTCCAAAGATTGAGAATTTTGACAAATTGGTAAATTTTTGGCACATTTTGTTACATAAGTTGACTCAGAACTGTCAGAAGAGATGTAGAAACTCAAATTAAAGATAAAATTAAGATGCAAATTTTGTAGATTTGAGATATACCTACATCTAATGTTTTTTGTTCCTTCACTAAAACAGATTTAGCGCAAAATCCCATTTAATTGGTAATTTCATTTTGCACAATCCTGCCCGTTTTGCAAAATGCCGTCATGTGATGGCACTATGGATCACTGTGCTTTAAATGGGTGATTGCCGTCACAAACTGCCGTCACAAACGTCACAATTCTCCTCTGTTCCCAACTGTGACGGTATTTTGCACAACAGGTGACTATGACAATAATATGAGAACTGGGAAAGACTGTGGTTCTATCTATGATTACGACTGTATCGCTTTACGTCATTCTGGACAACTATTGTACAGTTGTGGTAATTTTGGAGGCAAAAAAAAGAGAACAATATAATTAATCTGTTATTTTATTGCTCACTACTTACTACTTAGCCTTATTTTTCGTTTCAAAGGATATTAATTTCATTTATTTCACCCAGAATAATGTGTTGAAGCATCGTGTTAGTTCCCTCAATAAATGATAATAATTATTATTAGAATTGAAAAGAAGAGCAAAATTTTAATCCGTTATTTTTGCAACATTGTATGAAGCATTTCTTCAATGAACTCTCGTTCACTGGCGTTGATAGGCTTATGTCACTCACATGATCTTTATTCTCGTAAGTTTTTTTTTTTTGAAATTCTGATAATATTGATAATATAGGGGTTGCCAGGAGGCGAGTATAAATCCATTACAATTCGGCGGGAGTTATTGAAGAGTATTAGGCTTTTCATGGATATGATAGGTTTAAATATAGAACCTGGGTAAGTGAAACACTGCTTCCATCTAGTCGCTATCGAGAGTACACCGCCGTTTCAGAGGTTATAACAGTTTCTGGCCGATTCTCTATCTTAGAATCTTCGAAAAACTCATAGGTAGACTCTCATTCGGCTGTAGCTACCGAGTGTTTGTTCAGTATCTGTTATCGTCTCCGCTTCAGGGAATGTTCACTTCCCGACGTTGTATTCGCGTAGAATATCCGGATTCTGGCAGCAGTCAAATGCCACTAACTCCTTGGTTTGTTACTGTATTTGCAGTGATGTTAAAGAATGTCCAGAAAGTTTAATTGATGAAAAAGATCTAATGGAAGCGCAAACTTTGATTGTTGAAGAAGATGCATCTCTAGGTTCCGTCGATGAACCAAACGTCGATTTATCTCACTCAGATACGCTACTGGACTCTGCAGCCGACGACGATGAGTTACAGCAATATCAATTTAGGTCTAATGAAGGAGGTAAACTCATCCCATCGAAAAAGCCAATCGATGTCGAAGTTGCATCATCATAATATTGAAATGAATTTCAGTTACGTACAGAGTTGTTCAAGTTAGTGGTACCAATCTACCTGACAATGAAGCGACGTCATTACCTCATATTATAGCCGCACCCACGTTAAGTACTCCTCAACAAACCATACCAACCGTTTTTACTAGCCCTTTAAATGGTAAATAAAACAATTTCGGTGATACAAAATTTGCGAGAAAACGTTGCTTTATTATTTCATTTTTCTAGGGCAATTGTATGTGATTGGCACAGCCGATGACGTGTACACGCGAACAAATAATCACAAACCAATAGCACCGAGAACCGGTGCCGTCGTAGAGAATATTCGTAATCCGGGAATATCGGTGAGTTAGCGTTACAAAATGGAAATACGTAGTGATTACTGCGATATTCTCATAATGAAATGTCGTGATTAGAAACGCGATGACAGACGGAGAGCTACTCACAATGAAGTAGAAAGACGACGGAGGGATAAAATAAATAATTGGATTATGAAATTGAGTAAAATAGTGCCAGAATGTCATTCAGATTCGTCAAAAGGATACGACGCTCAGGTGAAATATTTGTCTAAATTCAAGTACGATAAATTCGCAAACATGGATATAAATTTAATCGAAATTGATTTTCATTTTTAGCAAAGCAAAGGAGGTATTCTGGCGAAGGCTTGCGACTATATTTTAGAATTGAGCGAATCTAATCAAAGATTACTGGGTGTTCTCAAAGAGAATGAAAAACTTGGTTTGGAGCTATCAAAACAAAAAAACCAAACCGAGAGACTAATGCAAGAAAATGCCGATTTGAAGAATTTGCTAAAACAGAATGGAATACACTTTGTCGGAAGGTAACTATAGGAATAATTGACTATGCATCATCTTTACATCGAAAAATACTTTTATTGAAGTAGTCAGGTAGCGATAAGAAGACACTCAGAGAGATACTAGAATATGAAAAAAATTTGCCTTTGTATCATTTCTCCGTACTCTTCTGACCTTATGAAGTTTTTCAATCGCATTAATTTTTCTTTCAATTTCTGAAGTTCAATCGTATTCGATATTGACCTTCGAGACTTGGCGGAGAAGATTGCGAGAAAACCCATAAGACCTAATCATACGCGAACACACCCGTTTTGTTGATCGGTTCTTCAATCAGCCGTCCTTTCTCTTGAAGAACACCGATTCTTGTAAACCTCACTTTGCGTTTTGAGTTAATTTTTTTAATGAATATTCAATACTTCCTTTTGTGCTCTGCTTCTACTCATTCTAAGACCAAAAATATTGCTGAACAATTCAACATTACAGAGTACATGTCTCTTCGAAGTATTTCATTTTTTTTTTTTTATTTCTCAATGAAATTCAATTTTGTCCATTTATGATTCAAATGCCCGTTCTACAATTGTTGATCTCCAACTTGTTGATGTAGGTTCGGCGATGAGCGCCGGAAACTAAATTCGATGAACCAATAATGAAGCGTTGAAGGGTATTTGAAATCACTAACCGCCGAGTATTGTATGTTCTGATAAGGTGACTTCTTCTTTCGTCATTTATTGAAAATATGTATCTTCGCTGATCGAGTTTCAGGATCTTCCTGCTCTTTCGGCATTTGTCTCTTGAGACTAGGATATGCCGGAGAGATCGGTGCATAAATATCTGATCGTTATTTCGAGCTGACATTAATTATTCATTCATGGTTATAATCATCATCGTTTTCCTTCCTTTATTAGACGAGTTTATTATCGAAAATTTTTGAATTTATTAGATTTCTTCTTCAAATAATCATAGGTACTTAGAAAACATTATTCAAAATTACTCGATTGAAACCCCCCTTTTGAAAAAACAAAATTCGATATTATCGCGAGAAACAGAACTTCATTGGCAAAATTTAAAGTATGGACGACGTTTTAAAAGGAAGTTTTGAGTTCAGTAGTTTGAATCGAATCAAGACCAAATGGGGATTTATTTTCCAAAGAACCTTTATTATGATTGTGTGCGAAGATTGACGTCATGAATGAGTTTCATGTTGTTCAAACCAAAATCATGAAGAGTACATAGCCTAATTGGAATCAATTTTCATTTTTCACCTCATTACGAAGTAGTATATTGACAGGAAAATTCAGTTCATTCAAACTAATTGAAAAAATTCAAGAGTACTTGGAATAATTACAGCCTTTATGAGAACTTTAACTGCATGTAAATTGTGCATACTATTTCTTACATGATTTTGACATTCCTCTTTTCTGAATTTTTCAGATATCAAAAAAAATGATCGTATCAAGAAGGGTGTGCGAAACAACGTGTTAATTTTTATCGAAGTTTTCATCATCGTGGACATACGATCGATCGATCGTTAATATCTGTTCGCATTTTTTGTACTTCTCTGCGAGAAAACTGACGCAATCATCGTGAATACACGGACTACAAAATTCGTCCGATAATCGTCAACATTGACCTCCTTGTAACCATAAGTTCTTTATTCATTGGTCTCCTTTTGTCCCTCTTGTTTAAGAAAGAGAACAGAAAAATTGTGATAGTTTTAAAATATTAATAGGGATAGAGTATGTATGTATTGTTTGTATTTATTTTCTCCCGTGGCTCGAGAAGAATACTTGGACTTTTTATAAGTTTTGTTGATTGATTCATCCATTTCTTACCTTGCTGCTACCATTGATGTAAATTATATAATAAATAATTTTTGAATTTTTTCGAATATTTTCTTCCGTGAGCGAAAAAAATAGTAGTGTTACGGATGATGCTTGGAATTTTGTAATCACTTTTCAAACAACATGATAGAATAATTCATAAATAATTTGAATATATCACATAACGATTGCAGAGTGAAACGAAATGAAATCAACTCCTTAAAAAAGATAATAACGCGTAGGAATTCAGTCAACTTTATACTATACGTTGAAGATAGCGTTGACTTTTTCTAAAACGGCACATTCTCCCTCGGTCAAGCGTCCCTTCTCAGTGTTTCCTACCCAATGAATCACAGTTGGAACAGAGGTTAGTTTCAGTTTCTCATCTTGTCTGTACGGGCAATCCGCTGTCCTCCAACTATAGGGAAAGTTACTGATTAGCAAATGGGTAGACGATCAACGTATTGTCGGATAACATTTCACGTACCTGGCTCGATCAATGGAGACAAAAATGTAAGCAGCTTTCACGGATGACGATTTCACCTGGTTCCTCAATTGACTCAGCCCAATGTCGATTACCGGTAGAGCTGTAAGTTCAATGTAGACAAATGATTTGAGCGAAGCAAATCGAACGCAAAATGAAATCCTAATTGACATTTACCTCGAGTACAATCGGGACACCAGCTTGTACCCGGCTCTATCAATGCTCCGCAAAAGAGAGCCCAGATTTGTTCGAAACCTTCTCCTCTTTTCTGCTTCAGTCTATTCTGAAATTCTTCATAACTGTTTACTTTTTCTTCAGTCAATTGTGACATTTCGCAGATTAATACCAGCGCGGAAGTTTGAGGAGATGGATAAGAAACGAATAATGTTGGATGCCTTCCAGCAGAAACAATTGTACGTTTACCTGATACTGAAAGATGCACACGAAAGATTTTCAAATTAATCAGACCGGGCGAAAAATTGAGAGAACGAAATGGTATTTTTGAAGTTCAAGTGGGAGAACTGAAATTAAAATGAAAGTTGGAGAACCGCGCTACTCAGGGCTACACATCTTATCAATGATATCAGATTAATCATCTACTCCACCTGTTTTCCGCGCGTCATACGATACATGATTGCCATATGTGTGACAAAACATATTTAGCAACATTGCTTCGACTTCAATAGTTCTCAAAGTAAAAACAATAATGGCAATTTTTAGTTGATGGTGAACGCTAGGTTGAAAGAATACGAAACCTAGCAGAGCAGTAAATTAATGATTGATGATGATTTCCTTACTGAATACCTATGGAGGGAGTATGGGACTATAAACTTGAAAATTGTAATAAAATCGTAACAATAAACATCATTATTGATCGACTATCTTTTCAAAATGTCTCTCTGTAGGACCTAAATTCGATTCTCGGCAGTTCTTTCAGAATTCCTACGCTATAGTTCTACTCCTCGATCATTCTAAGGTTCTGTTGGGAAAAAGCGTTTCAAGGTATTGTAGTTTTAGACCTTCGGGCCCAGGGCTGAAAATCTTTATTTTTTGTTCAAGTTGTGCTGTTTTGTCCGTTCAATTCTGATTCCACGTCTCATTTTCAACAATGAATTTTTCTAATTTTATGCCCTTGAAAATGTGAGAGTTAGATGATTCGATTTTCTTTCGACGACGCGACATATTTAATGTGTCAGAAAAGTGTTGACAATGCTATGTTTGATACCAGTCTCCGAACGTTATTAGCTTTTAATAAGTTTTTTTGTGTTTCTAATCGTACCTTTGATTTATGATTACGGGTCAGAATGATTTTAGGAATGAATTAAAGATAGAACTTACATTGAAAATCATATACCTACCTTAGAAAATTCTCATAAATTTAATCACTTATTCACTATGCCTAAAAACATTCCTATCAATGAAAATAAGAGAGAAAAAAAACAAAAAAACTCATCTACTTACCTACCTACATACATTAGAGAACAATGAACCAAAAATGAGGCTTACCTACTAAATTACTTTTTTGATGGTTGTACCTATATGTGAATCGATTATAATGGATGACAATAAATTTTATACTCCTTGAGAATTTTTCAGAAATATTGCATTCCAAAACGTAAAAATAAATAAACTTGGAAAACAGAACTGAGTCGCCGTGCGCCTGAGCATCCGAAACTCGTGACTTTTTTTCTCATTGACTGTAAGATAATGGAAATTCATCTTTCTATTGTCTCAAAAGATTTTGAATTTTTCCCTCCAAGATCTGGATTTTTCCTGACAGAATGTCAGGAAACCAAAAAATCGGCATCTTCTTGTTCTTCTAAAATCTGAAGCTCGTCCGCGAAGATCCGAAATGCAGAAGTATTCCCTCTTCAATAATTATAATATGAAAGTACCCAATTAGAATGATATTAGACAACAGATGCATTCTTGTGGCTAATTTTTTTTTTTTTTTTTTGATTTGTAAAAACTTTTTTTTCTAAAAATCGTGTTTTGGTTTTTTCAATGTGTGATATGTATTGCAAAGCAAAACAAGAGCCCCAAAAATTACATAATAATACGATATTTATTAAAAGAACTATAAAATTTTCTTCGGCTGCAATAGAATTATTTTGTCTTGCATACATTTATTCATTTTTTTGATCGTATGATTGAATAATTCTTCTTCATCGTTCATACACTCTATTTTATTGAGCGATATTGAATACCACTCAATGATTTTCCAGAAATTTGCGTTTCCTTCCCCTATGGCGAAAAAAATTCGTGATTTTTCCAACACATTTAGATAAAAAAAAATTAGAGGGTTAGGCTTGATATTTGCTTCAAATTATGGCGGGTTAACGCGGAAATTTGAAGTATAATCCATATTTCTACGATCATGACGTTACAAAATATGTATTATGAGAAGATGACCTGATTTTTCAACTGCAACGAGACAATCCCAAAAGCAAATTTGGTATACCTATACGTACGTCCATTATAATATCAACCTGACGTGCACTACAACCATAAAAAAGCTACCTATTGGTACATTACTTTATTGACTGTATGAAATGCGCAACTAGTCGACGGATATTTTTATTTTACAAATAATTTTGGTTCACAATCTACGACTGCTCGCAAAATCTGAATCATCATGTACGCGACTGAATTGTCCAACGATATACGGTTTGGTAAATGGTAACTGCGCTAATTTTCATAACCAACATCTTAATTTAGACGTTGAAGACAGCGTATACTTTCTCGGGTATGGAGCATTCTTTTTCGTTCAGACGGGTTTTCTCTAAATTTCCTTCCCAATATATCACAGCCGGAAGCGCGGTAAGTTTGAGTTTTTTATCTTTTCGGAATTGGTTGTTTCCTTTCCAGCTAAAAAAGTGAATAAAGATTAATGTTGGTTGACAATATGATGAGAACAAATACTCATCAAAAATATTGTCAGAAATTTCCAGTATTTAAAAAATACGGGTTTTAAAGCAGAAAAAAAATGTATCGATTGCCGGCTGGGTATCCAACAATTCTAACAGAAATTATTTTCGAATCACTAGCCTACTATTAGGAAGGAGTTAATTTACATCGATTCGAACGAAATCTACTCTCTACATTCTCTAAAATACGAGTTAGAGGATCCTCGACTCTTGATACTTTCATTGAAAACGACTACGTCCTCGGGTCAGCACATTTTTGATAATCTTGTAGGTCCGACTAAAAAACTCTCAAGAAATCAAGTACATTCAACCCATTCCTTTTCAGAGGAAGGATCTCTTCACATTTGAAACACCAATAAATTAAAGAAAAAAACTTACTCTTTTCTTTCAATTTGGACCATAATGTAAACGGCTTTTACTGGGTGATAAACTTGTAATTTTCCTTTCAGTTGATGTAGACCACTTTCTATTACTGGGACGGCTTGAAATTAAAGAAAAAAAAATAAAATTGATTGTCAAATGTGTTTGGCTTACATAATCTGATAATAGGCTAATAATTCTCAAGACGGGTACCCATTTACCTTTTGTACTATCTTCATTCCAACTTTCACCGGAATCTTTCAACGCTCCGCAGAAGAATACCCAAATTTTCTGGAAACCATCACTTCTTACTGACGCCATCATCGATTCGTATTCGGCGTAACCATTGCATTTTTCTTCCCTCAATGTCGACATTTTCTGCGATGTTTAACTTCTGACGACAAAAAAAATGTTATAATCATCATGAATCCTTAGGTACTGGTGAAAAAAGAATTAATATTCCAAAATTAGGCACGGTAGGTTCCGTCAAAGTTTCGTACCGTATTTCTAAGAAGGTGGACTAATTAGAGCAAAATATTGAATTAGGTATTTAATTTTGTAATTATCGAAGAGATTCATGCTACTCGAGGAATGTTACTTTTTGCTGGAACATGAATGAGTTATAGGTACCGATTCGATATTAATTAACTCTAACTTCTTTCTTTGCCACTGCCATCAACAACCTCGTTTTTGCAAATGATTTCTAGATGGTGAACCAGCCGACCAGTATTTTTTACTCGGCAATTTCTCTCATCTTCTATTCCATACTACCTCCGAATTTCAACCAAACAGAAAAACTCCTAATTCATTATTAATAAAATATTTAATCTTTATGATCATTGTTTTCAAGTAAATACTGATTATTTCGATACTAAATTGAATTCTGCATGGTAAAAAGCAGTCAAACGACAAAAATACGATCTCCAGAAAGCGTTCTATTTCAAATGACCAACAGATCCTTATCTCTAAATTGTTATTTCAGAGCTTGGTCACCTTTTTCACAAGAGAGTGTGCTAGTTATCTGAAGAAGAGGCTCGAGGGCAGAAAAAAGGAATTCAAATTATCAAATTCTTCATTGAAAACAGATATGTTTCATAAAGATGCAAGATGACAGTTTCTGCCCTAGCCCTAGCTCAATAGACGAAAGTCTATCACACTGGCTGAGCACAACAAGTTCTTCTCACCCTGACCGCTTCGAGTTGGGTACTCGTTCATGGAATCGAAGACGATTTCTTTGATAGAAAATCTCTATTCATGGAATATATTCTTTAAAGTATCCAAGAAGTACCTTGATATGAACCTCGAACCACAAGTATTTCGATCTCATGAATATCTGAACGCGAGCGTCTATCGAAATCGGATCTCCTCCACCTGTTTTGAGAATTTATCAGTCGAACCATGTTCGTACTCGTTTGTTGATAAGATATTGTAAAATCACGATTCATGTCGCCGGCAACTTCTAAACATTGCAGGCTCGTCGTTACTCTCCTATCATATTTTTGAATCGTATCGTATTGCATCCAATTCCATCAAAATAGCTCAGTTCTCGCTTACTAATCTCCTTCATCCTCAGATGAAATCCCCCGGTATGTGAGTAAGTATTCATTATTTTTCAGTCGCATTACGAAACCATCGGAACTATCGAGTAGTCGTTTTGAAGATGGGATGCAACATGTTCCATACTTTTAATGAACATGTGATTGATGAGCCTCAGGTGTACCTCAGGCATTCACATGTATATGATATTTACTTTTCCGGACCGTAGGTAGACAAAGTATTACACCTCAGTTACACTCAAAGTTTCTGAGGTCTACCAAAGGTGTAATATTAATTCCTCATTATGGTCCGGGAAAGAGAATATCATATACATGTGAATGACCATTCTATAAAACACTGGGTACGCCTTAATTTCACCTTAGGTTAAGCCTGAGGTACACCTGAGGCTTGTCAGAGACATGTTCTTCGAATATCTGCAACATGTTCCATTGGATTTTTTCAATTTCACTCAGCTGTATCCTTGTTAACATTGAATTAAGAGTATAATAAGATGAGATGATCCAAACCACATAAAAACAGAGATTTCGTACTAAAATCATCATCATTCTTTTTGGTCAGTTCCATAAAAACGGCCACTGTATGAGCTCATAATTGAAGAAAGAGGATTTGCTAGTTTCATTAGGACTAGATACAAGTACTTGGTTTAGTAATAACCGGTACAATAAATGCTTTACCTGATCACAGTTTCTGTTTTCTACAATCAAGTTGATTTTCAGCCGTCAAGGAAGGACGAGAAAGAGCGTCTATCGCAACGAATTTGAGGTATTTACTCGAAATTTTCGTCTTCAATCATCAATTTACGCGAAGTTGGCGAGTACACGTACACATTTGTACCAGGATTATTACAAATTGTCCGGTTTTCGAGGTGAATGCCCTAAATAAAATGCCATGGAAGCCAAATATTTCTCTGATTTAGGACGTTCTTTGAATTTTTCAGTGGCCGGAGTAGGCAGAAATAACGTAACCACTGCGAGTTGACGCTTAAAATGGATAGTTGCGATGATCATTCTGACCATAATATGGGAGTAACGTTGGAGGTGAATACCAGAGTACTAGAGTAAAGTTACTTTCTAGCTTTCTGTGCTTTCTTTGAAAAAATTGAGTCTCAAGAACTTTTGAAGAAGATCTTTTGATGAACGAAACGATTTTACCTTTTTTTTCCGGGTGTAGTTAAAATATATCAATAAATCACGCAGATAATAGTATTTTGAATAGGTATAGTAGAATGAATACCATTCTCCTATCTGCAAGATTGTATGACTTGCTACCCTGATTCTTATTCAGGTATATGTTTTAGTTCTAAACCAAAAAGAAATTTTCAATTAAATTGTATTTTTTATTTTTTCTGGTGCAATATTTCTATCATATATCGGTATTTACTTTCTTCAGTTTGAAAAAATAAATGATATGAATAAGAACAATTCATTCCTCCTCGTGAACAATAAAAGAAGAATTCACCTAGGATGCTTGAATAATAATATTATTTTAAATTTTCAGTTCATTTTGTAACCTTGATTTATTTCTTATACCTATTTACTTTTTAGACTTTGATCACATGCTCGTGGACAGATATTGAGCAGATTGAGTGTATCAAAAATCTGTTGGTTTCTAGCCAAAACACATCAAAGAGGAAGAAATTTTTAAAGTAAGTCCTGAGAAAAAAATAAACGTTTCAACTTCTCTACATTCATCTGAAATTTATTTTACGTTTCAGGCTTTTAGACAAAATCGACTGCGAGAACCAATTGTCGGTTATGGCTTCAATAATTTCAAAAATTACAAACGACGTGATGTTACACTCGACGTCCGTCAGTTCGATTAGGACGACGACAGATATTTTGAAATTACTTTCAGAATCATCGTCAAAATCTTTGACCATTGTAGAAATGAATTTTCCTGTTGTGATCGAGTTCTGTCTCAATACGTTGCGTATAGTTGATGAAAGTCTGAGGTATGGTTAAGGATTTGTGCTCGAAAACTTGGTTACGATTATTGTGTAGCGATTGCTTTTACAGATCCAAGTTAAACAAAACGAGCGAATTAGAACTAATTGATTCGTTACACTTTTTCCTTCAAACGCTCCTCATAGTCACGGAGAAAAGTCTCACCTTCAGAAATGTCGATAGTGAAATGATGAGAAAATTGTACTACGCCTTGAGACGCCTGCTCAAATACGAACAAATTCCTCTGAATACAATGAACAACTGCGGATTATTAATTGTGATTTTGGATTATAACTATTTTGAATTGACGTCGTCTTTTCGAGTAGGTTCTGATCGTTTAGACTGTAGTGTAATACGTGGATTTTTCATTTATTCAAATTTTCTTTACAGTTATTGAAACGTTCTTTGAATTTCGCTGCGAAAGAGCACTTAGCTATCTGTTTTGGCTTTGTTGTCGCTGTTCCGACTGATCTACTGATTTGTCCGTTACCGTCCAGCTCTGAGGAGAATTCTTCATTGGTCGTTTTAATTTTGAAATCTATTCATCTTCTATACCATAAGTAATTGTTCTATAGTATTTTTGTATGATGACAACGTGCTCCTAAAAATCATAGATAATTTTATTTCTTACAGGTATCCAAACGATTGCATCATTCTGACGAGCTGTTTGAAAATTTTATTTTCAATGACTGATCGAGTTTCATTCTCTGAAAAAAATGAGCCTATTCCTTCGGAGTGGATCAGTTTTGTCACCTCGTTCTTATGGTTACATCTCGATCATTTCCAGGACATAATTAAACATTTGAGCAGGGACTGTACTAGAAATGTACTTCGTCGAGGAGGTGAGAAGTCCCGCTCGCAATACTTCCTCTTATGAGAAATTTTTGCTACTCGATTTTTGCAGTTCCAGAAGCATATTGTGCTATGAAATTTGCAGAGCTGTTTATTGCCGAGTCCAGAGATATAGACCGACGAACCTGTGTTCTTCTATCATGTTTGAGTGATGCAGGATGCCTTCGTTCTGTATATTGTTACCGTCCCACATTACCTATAGAATTATTAGATGCTGCGAAGAAAGATGTTTCTTTTTCATATGTAAGTCTATTCTGTAGATTAAATGATCTCAAGTAATTCACTTCTCTAAGGGTGATAGAGTTTCAGATTCCTCAATTGTTTATCAAATTGATGGTCTCTTCGTTTTACGAGCATGGTCCTGAGTGTTGCTTCGAGTTTTTCATCAAACCCTTGCTTTCGTTTACCTACATATCTACGACGTGGTTCAATGATGCTGTCTGCGAGGCTGCGAAACTATCGCCTAGCATTGCGAACGAAATATTGAAGTAAATTAGCTCATTTTTGTTCATTCTATCTGAAAAATCTTTCGTTATGATGAACACAAAATTCAATTTCAGGTTTTGCCGGTCAGCGGATAAGAAGAATTATCTTATGGTTGTAAAATGTGTTCTTGTTCTGAATAAACTCAATCTCAATAACGATGTAGACAATGAGAATGAGAAACGGGTAGAACTATGGCGTAATAGTGTTCCATTAGCGTTTATGGCTGAAGCGGTGCGTTCACCTGGTAGTGAGGTGAGTATTGCACTTTGGCAAATCATCTTAGATTTCCTCGGGGTAACCAATGTCTTGATTTCGTGTAGGAGGCTGTAGCCACAGCGCGCTTGATTCTAGAGAGTTGTAAGAAAAATACTCCGTTCACGAGTGACGAATTGAAACTCCTTGGAATTTATTTGAATTCAAACATTTCCACCTTGGATAGCTCTCAGTGTTCGATTCTTCTCCCTCTGGCCAATCAGGTCAGTACTTTTATTTTTTCCCTTGCTTTAAGAGAATTGATTCCTGGTGTTGAATTTTTTTCTTTTTTTTCATAGATAATCCTTGGACTCAAAGAGAAGATGAACCTGCATGGAGACTCGAACGAAATAAATGATATGTTCTCCTCGCTGAGTCGTCAGTGTTTCGAAAATTTGTGCCCCGGCGCATCATTTTCTCGACGATACATCGTTTTGAAAATCTTGGAAATTATGCAAAATGTTGATGTCTGGCATCTGAAAACGTGCGATTCTCAACAGAAGTTTCTAATTCTGACTTACTTGGGCGATTCGTTCGATGAAAATAAAACTACTGCGAAGAAATTAATTCAATCCACTTCTTTCCCTGGAGAAATTTTAGTAAGGAAAACATGAGGTATTTTATCGGTTGTTGACAAAAATTGCGAGTTATGTTCATTGAGTACTCTGATTAGAATGAAGATCAATTACGAACACTGTACGTCCTCATTGTGGATATGATTTCAAGCGCCAGATTTTGCGAGCACGATACGGCAATATATCTGCTCGAATTGTTTCTCAATCAGCCTTGCTGGATCGACGTGTATCGGAATTGCTTTCTTTGCTTGGAGGGAGCTTCTGCTAATGCTCCCGATGTAGATGCGATGGATATTTGCCGGTGAGTCAAAGAGAAAATTTTCATTCTTAAACATTCAACATTCTTTTATCGAGTAACCTTTCTTTGTAGAGGTGGAAATCGTTTCTATTACCCTCTTCGCGTTCTGGCTGAAGTCTTGAGTAATCGGCTGCGTTCGCAAGATCCAGAGGAATGCTTGAGGACGCGTCCTGTGTATGGATTTTTAATTTTGGCTATGCGTCTGTTTGAATACGTCTGTCAAAAGTAACTACAGCAATTGAATGAGGTTTTTATATCTTGTTCTTACTAGTAGTAATGATGTCGTTCTATTTCAGTGACCAGAGTTTATTGGACTCTGATTCAGAAAACCGGTGGAAAGAATTGATTGCGACATTTTGCGAATTATGCATAGAATACAATCTGTTGTCCACCTCGGTGGTGAGCCAGTCCTCTCCCGAAGGTTACTTACCGCCAGAAGAATTCGAATGTAAGTATAAGAGAAAGAAGTTTCGCACCTTTCCAGGGGAGGGCATTACTCCTATTCTCAACTTAGCCTAGTGCATACAAGCTAACTTATATAACTGTAGATGTCGAAATTTCAACAGGAAACCAGGGTTTCAAAAAGTTTGCCGCCTAAAAAGAAAATTACTGAATTTACAAAAGTAGTATCAACTGCACGAGTTTTAGGAAAATTAATGGGCAGGTGCGTGAAACTTGAAAATCGGTGTCTATGAGAAAGGTAGAGTAGGGGGTAGGGTGTAGTGAGGCTAATGACCTTGAGAATCGGAGAAATTTTGAGCTCGGAAATCGATCTATATCAGACTTTGTCATTGGAGAGGGAGGGGGATTTCGAGAGGCTAAAAACTCGTTACAAGGAAACCTATTTTATGGGGTGGGGGTAGGGGATGAATTTGAGAGGTGACGGGTGCCGGCAGAATTGGAACTTAGAAAAGGGGGTCGTCTAGAAAAATGGCACCCACAAGCTATAGGTGATAGGAGGGAGACTCGGAAAAATTAATTTCGACCTCTGGGCTCTACTGGAGAAGGACTTGGAAAAATTTCGACCTCCGGGCTATAGGTGATAAGAGGGGGACTTGGAGAAATATTGATTTTCAAGTTTGTTTCGCTTTTGAGCAAGGAACTTGCTATTAGTCTTGTCGGAGGATAGGTATCTTCAAAAAAGGTTCGAAAATAAAAAAACTACAATGGTTTATTTTCCAGTTTTCAACTCAACGCTACGCGTTTCGAAAACTGGAGAAAAAGCCATTGTAGTTTTTTTATTTTCATTGTTAGAAATATCTCACGGAAAAATTAGAGTGATTGAAAAACGTTCGAGTCCAACCTTTAAGACGTCATCAATGACATTGACCTATTTCGAGACTGTAAAAAATTTCAATCTTCGCTATTTTGGAGCCTTTTTCAGCATTTTATATGTTTACAAAGGTTGGGGCAACATTTAAAGAATCTGTCACCGTTTTTTGACCGAGACTATGACTGGAAAAGTTGTCTCTAAAACCCGTTTCAGTTTTATATTGCACTTGATGGCGTCGTCAGAGACCTTGAGTCAATTTGAAGATTTTGACCTTGGCTATCCTTTGCTCTCATTGTAATAGGCCTGATATGCGAGAACTCAGTTTAGGGACTTTATGTACTGGAACGGCCAACTAGATCCTCCTCCTGTAGTAGTAGACTCTCTTTGTACGAGGCCTAACCTGTACAGTATATCAGAATTGACAGGTATATGTCTTTGGGCTGGAGGTCAGTCGGGAATCTGTAAGACGCGAGACGCGTTATGACGCCATCTGTGACGTTGGATCGCGTCAGTTCGTATGAACTCGTACTAAATTGGTTGCGCGAGTGAAATTTAATCTTTGTAAATAAAAACTGATCTCAATTTTGACTTCTTATTATTTTCAATTTTAAAAGACGATGATACAAATTTACCATCGAGTGTGCGAACAAGTTATAACGAGTGGTCTTCGGATCGGAATTAAATAAAAGTTACATCCTTACTCTTAAGGTTAATTCGCTTTGAAGGCTGGTCTAATTCACAGTTTGGGGTCGATACCAAAAAAATGATAGAATTTGAATTATCATTCAGAGAGTACCTTCCATCGAAAGACAACAAGAGCAAAGCACGCAGTTCCACATGTACTCTCAATTGTTAGATCCGGTGTAGGGGGCCGAAAACTTTCCATATCATCGTTGTCATGCACCTGCGCATCTTCGTTTTCATCGCCTTGGTCGTCTACGTCCATCGGCTCTTCATTCACGTTTATGTCGCCATCCAATGACAGGACCAGCCCATCCGCAGGGTCCAGTGGCTCCAGCTCCAGAGACACTAGCGGAACATTTTCGACATCTTCGATTCCATTCAGCTGCCCCACGTTCACAGCCTCCAGAGAATGTAACATCACCAAATCCTCTAATACCTCCATACATAAAGGGATGTCAGCAAGGGATCGACGCCGAGCCGTCAATTCTTTCAATAATAGATTCAATAAATTTCACACTCGAGAAATAACAATGTCATACTTTAGAACCAATTTCGACACTTGAAAATTTTCACGGCACTTGCGACGCGTATTAAAATTATCGGCCCTTTTATTAGATTCATTCGGCGCGAAAATAAGCATACGTTCGAAGAGAATCTTTCGACGTCAAAAATTTCATACGAGGTAAAGAAAAATAAAAGTGACAAGAATGCCTTCAGGTCGATCGTCTCGTCCGGCGGTAAAGCAAATTTGCATTTTTTCATTCTTTCATTACCACTTATACTGCATAGAAATGAGACGTACATTCAAAAAAGGCTAACACACATCCGTCACAGTAAATTAATAAAAAATAAGCACTTTATACAATATCTTATTTCAAACCATCGTATTATGTTTCAATCTTGACTTATGTTTGTTGCATTTCCTGTACATATCATTCACCATTGTAGATATATATATTTCATTTTCAATATTCGATTAAGGCGAATGTTATATGCACACACGTACAATGTATTCATTCGTAAGAGGTATTTTGTGCAGGAGAGGTACAAAAAAAATTTAAAAATTCACGTGGGGGGATGGATATTGTGACGCCATTGTAGAAGAAAAAGATAAATTGTTGAAGTTTCATCATACGAAGCTAGTCAGAATAAAGTACACTTTGTACATAGGAAAATATACCGCTTGAGTTCAATGTAAATACGTACGTAAATATTCGTACGAAAGCGCGAAGCGCCACCTTGTTTGATGTATAAAACGTCATGATCCGCGAAACCAATTATAAGATATATTTTACCCTCTCCGCACGGATTCTACCAGCTCCTAAATCGAACATCCAATAATGTATATGTTCCCCAAACCGTAAATTAGACCAGCCCTCGAAGCGAATTAACCTTATGAGTAAAAATGTAACTTTTATTTAATTCCGATCCGAAGACCACTGATGAAAAAACCTTTTCCTTATAACTTGTTCGAACACTCGATAGTAAATTTGTATCATCGTCTTTTAAAATTGAAAATAATAAGAAGTCAAAATTGAGATCAGTTTTTATTTACAAAGATTAATTTCCACTCGCGCAACCAATTTAGTACGAGTTCATCCGAATTGACGCGATCCAACGTCACAGATGGCGTCATAAAGCGTATCGCGTCTTACAGATTCCCGACTGACCCCCAGCCCAAAGACAAATACCTGTCAATTCTAATGTACTGTATAGGTGAGGCCTCGTGCAAAGAAAGTCTACTACTACAGGAGGAGGATCTAGTTGGCCGTTACAGTACATAAAGTCCCTAAAGTGAGTTCTCGCATATTAGGCCTATTACAATGAAAGCAAAGGATAGCCAAGGCCAAAATGTTTTCAAATCTTCAAAGTGATTGGAGGTCACTGACGACGCCATCAAGTGCAACATAAAACTAAAACGGGTATTAGAGACAATTTTCCAGCCATAGTCTCGGTCAAAAAACGGTGACAGATTCTTCAAATGTTGCCTCGACCTTTGTAAACATATAGAAAGCTGAAATGGCAAAGATTGAAATTTTTCGCAGCCACAAAATAGGTCAAGGTCATTGATGACGTCTTAAAGGTTGGATTCGAACGTTTTCTAAAGATACCTATCCTCCGACAAGACAGATAGCAAATTCCTTACTCAAAAGCAAAACGAACACGAAAGTCAATATTTCTCCAAGTCCCCCTCTCATCACCTATAGTCCGGAGGTCAAAATTTTCCGGAGTTCTTTTCCCATCCTTACAATTTTTTCAAGTTCTCCTCCTGTAGAGCCCAGAGATCGAAATTTTTTTTCAAGTCTCCCTCCTATCACCCCTAGCTTGTGGGTTGAAATTTCTCCAAGTCCCACATTTTTCTAGGCGATCCCCTTTTCCAAGTTCCAAGTCTGCCGGCACTCGTCATTTCTCTCATATTCATCCCCTCACACCCCACCCTTTAAAATAGGTTCCCTTGTAACAAGTTTTTAACCTCTCAAGATCCCCCCCCCCCCTCTACCCTCTCCAATGTCAAAGTCTAATACAGGTCGAGTTCCGAGCTCAAAATTTCTCCAATTCTCAAGGTCTTTAGCCTCACTACACCCTACTCCCTACACTACCTTTCTCATAGACACAGATTTTCAAGTTTCACGCAACTGCCTATATTTTACCTTCTCCACACGAATTCTACCAGCTCCTAAATCAAACATCCAATAATGTATATTTCCTCCAAACTTTAAATTAGACCTGCCCTCGAAGTGAATTAACCTTTTAAGAGTAAAAATGTAACTTTGATTTAATTCCGATCCGAAGACCACTGATGAAGAAACCTTTTCGTTATAACTTGTTCGAACACTCGATAGTAAATTTGTATCATCGTCTTTCAAAATTGAAAATAATAAGAGGTCAAAATTAAGATCAGTTTTTATTTACAAAGATTAATTTTCACTCGCGCAACCAATTCAGTACGAGTTCATCCGAACTGACGCGATCCAACGTCACACCATCATCGATGACCTTGCTTTACTTTAGGTAAGAAAAATTGTGACTTTTAGCTTTCCTAATGCTAGGCCTAATATAGCCTACAGTCTACTAGGCTTGTAGCAACTAAGTGTTGGAGTAGTTTCAGCCTTCATTATACTAGGCTTGATATACAGTAAACTAGGCTAAGAATGGAGGCAAACGAGCTGAGTGAAGTTGTTGTCGTTGTGTTGTTGGTTGTTATTGATAGAGTATTGCAGCCAGCTGAGAGCCGATAGATACTGTAGAAGGTGAATTCAGCTAAATTTTCACTAATGAGAGTGAACCTAGCTTTTTTAAAACCTACCTAAGCCGTAAGCCAAATTTTTTGATTTTTCTAGCTTTCCTGATTCCAGCAAAATAAGAAAATACACTTCTTATAAGTGTTCAAATTTCAAGTTCAATTACTCCACTCTCTAGGCCAGATTTACTAAGCCAAAAATTTGTCAATGATGGAAAGATTGGCTCTGGCTTAGTTCAGCCGTTCAGCATAGAAGCCTGTACTGTGGTCGTACAAATTGGAGAAGAGGTATCTTCCGGAAATATTTAGAGCTCTAATTCTCCTCATCGTATTATCTGAACCCACATATTGATCAGCCAGAAATCAGCTGAATCAGGCCAGCCGAATCAAACCAAAAGTCAAAAGCCAGAAGCCAAGTTTGTCCCAGGTTGTGAATGAGTTCAAGCTAAAAGCCGAAGCTGAAATTTTCGGCTGTCATTGTTGGTCGGCCGTCATTGGTTGATTTTCGTTGGTTGTTAGTTGTTGTTGTCGGTTATTCCGTTTATTGAGAAAACAAAATGTTTTCAAAAAGCTTTCTCCTACCGCCTGCGGCCGCGCTGCTCATTAATTTTCCTATATTATTTTGTTTAATTGATACTACTTTATGACATGTTTCATGTCTAGTTACTCTGACCTGACCCTAATTTGAATTTTCCGAGTGCCCCCCTCTTCACCCCTTCACCCTCGTCTCTCCGTGATGATTCGAAAATTTGCGTTTCATCTCGCGAGTTCACCTTGCCCAGTTTATAGTATACTAGGTTTATACTATTTTTATGATAGCTACATTCTAGCTTTGAGTCTTCACTATACTAGACCTAATATATGAACTAGTTGTTGAAGCCAAATATAGAATCGATATTTCGATACAATCGGGATCAGTAATCGATATCATATTATCAAAATTGATGTATCGATATAATTAAGATTGATGTATCAATATAATCGAGATTGATGAATCGATATAATCAAGATTGATGTATCGATATAATTGAGATTGATGTATCGATATAATTAAGATGGATGTATCAATATAATCGAGATTGATGTATGGTGTGATTGAGATTGATGTATCGATATAATCGAGATTGATGTATCGATATAATCGAGATCAATGTAGTGATATAATTAAGATTGATGTATCGATATAATTGAAATTGTTATATCAATATAATCAAAATTGTTATATCTATATAATCGAGATTGATGTATCGATATAATCGAGATTGATGTATCGATATAATCGAGATTGATGTATCGACATAATCGAGATTGATGTATCGATATAATTGAGATTGATGTATCGATATAATTAAGATTGATATATCGATATAATTGAAATTGTTATATCAATATAATCAAAATTGTTATATCTAGGGCCTAGTTATATCTATATAATCGAGATTGATGTATCGATATAATTGAGATTGATGTATCGATATAATTGAGATTGATGTATCGATATAATTGAAATTGTTATATCAATATAATCAAAATTGTTATATCTATATAATCGAAATTGATGTATCGATATAATCGAGATTGATGTATCGATATAATCGAGATTGATGTATCGATATAATCGAGATTGATGTATCGACATAATCGAGATTGATGTATCAATATAATCGAGATTGATGTATCGATGTGATTGAGATTGATGTATTGATATAATCGATACTGATGTATCAATGTGATCGAGATTGATGTATCAATATAATCAAGATTGATGTATCGATATAATGGAGATTGATGTATCGATATGATTGAGATTGATGTATCGATATAATTGGAGATTGATGTATCGATGTGATTGAGATTGATATATCGATATAATCGAGATTGATATATCGATATGTTCGAGATTGATGTAAGTGATCTTTACTTTGAATATCCTTGCAAACGCCTGAAGACATATATTATATAATTTCTGTTTGTACTCTGAGTCTATGAGTTGCGTGAAATTTGACCACCGCAAATGAGCGGGTATTAGGCCTAAACTAGGCTGCTTGATTATATACTGTGTAGTTCTATACTGGGCTTGACATGAATTATGATATTTTTATATTTGGCTTTGCCAGAAGATTTTGAAAGTGTATTTGTAATGAAGTTTTTTGCAGATTCAGTAATTGAGGAGTTATCTGTCAAAAGGGCGTCCAATCAATGTAATTCTTACGGAACGGACGCCCTTTTGACAGATGACTCCTCAATTTCAAATGAATTTTTTTTTGTGCGGCAAAAGTTTTGAAAACCCCCGTGTAGAACATGGTTCCTGTTGAAATTTTGACTTCTACTACTATATAAGTCAGCTTGTAATGCACTAGGCTAAACTTGGGGTGAGGAAGGAGGTGGTATCCCGTTGAACCATGTCGACTTGAAATCGACGTCGATTTGGAGTCGATTTAGTTCCGCCCATTTTGACCCAAAATCGACCGCTTCTTTTCACCAAAATTGAGTCAACTCAAAGTTGACTCCGGATCGATGTAAGGTCGACCAGCGTAGATAACCAGAAAACTACGAATTGACTCAAAATCGACCCAACGGAGCACTCGTTTTTAGGACGACAAACAATTTGCAGGGATGTCGACTCGAAATCGACCTGAAATCGACGTGGCAAATGAAGTCACACTTGTCGACTCAAAATCGACCGGATATCGACATCGAAGTGAGGTCGATTTCAACCAAAACTTTGAAAAAAATGAATTCTCGGTCGATTTTTGGTTGATTTTTCGGTCGACTTGGTTGTCAACCGGAAATCAACGTGAAATCGACGGTCGACATGGTTCATCGGGTAATTGATAACGTCACCTTAGGCTTAACTAGGCCCACATATTTACCCCAACATACTCCTAATATGTAGGAAACTAAGGTGGGGAGGGACAGAAGGCTGAGCGTAGTACACATATGTTGTTAGAGGCCCGTACTAGGTGTATAACAACTCTCGTACTTAGCGGTTCAGGCCAACAAACGGAGCGAGTGAGCCTATGAGCTCTTCAGCCCAACATACGGTATACTAGATAGGCCAAGAATAGAGGCAAATGAGCGAAGCGAGTAAACCTGTGAGCCACTCAGCCCATGATGCGTACTCTGCTGCACCTGTATCAGGTCGTGGTGTGAGCGAGCCCGTGAGCCAATTAGCTCAACATACAGAATATTATACTTATACTGAGTCACTATGACGTCATCATGACCGAGAAAGACGTATCAAAAGTGGATATAATAATATACAATTGCTAGAAATATACTTGGAAAAATTGGGAAAACGAGCGGAGCGAGTGAACCCTTGAATCCCTCAGCTCAACGTATGCAGTTAATGATCCCAAAGAGGAATCTATGTATTCGAAACGTCGGTCGATCTCAATGTATAGCAAGAAATTTTTTCTGACGGTAGGGCCGAAAATAATAAAAATAATTATTAATGATTCGTCAGGGCAAGTTCTTTCACTTTAGCTTGATAAAATTTTCTAGAAAGGACGAGTTTATCAAATATTCTGAGCTGAAAATCAGAGTCCTCCTCGCTATCATAGGTATTGACAACTTTTTCCGCAATAGTCGATTTATCATAACGCAATGGTCTCCTTCAATCGATTTATAACAGATGTGAATTTACGTATATTACAGTCGTAGCAGAGGACTCTACTAGTTGCTACTCATCTGCCCAACGCTTGTTACTCAATAGTTGGAGAACTGTCAAAGAAGCTTCGTTGATGCTTGCTTTTTTTGTGAACGAGTTCGCCTCATCTCCAAATGTCGAGACTGATAAACGAAGAAAGATATTCATGGACGAAGAACTTATGATGAAGATCGGTTCCCATTTAGTATCGTTGATTCGAGGAATCAAACACAGGGGAGCGTTCGAACAAGTGTATATCGCGTTATGCCACTACTGCCGCTGTTGTTGGAGGTAAGGAAGAATACGTTTATCATAACTCTTGGACGCCTTATAGTCTGCTCCATGGAAGATCGTCTCGTACCAGAGAATACCATCATGAGACGCGTTACTATCCCTCACTACTATCGGTCCATCTTTGTTAAGTGTTGCGCTCCTGGTATAAATTTGTGTCTGTTGGAAGCAATTTTTAGTAAAACAGACAATCTTCCGTTCTAATACTGTTCGCTCTTTGTAGATCTTCAACCAATGAAACTATCGGGTCTCTGCCCCAGACGTGGCTGGAGGATCTTGTGGTCTCTCTCGAAAGAGGAGAAAGTACTTCAGACTTATGTACGCTACGTCGTAGTGCTGGGCTACCATACATCGTCCAGGTGACGTGAATCAAGGTCTTCCCTTCACAATGAATCAAAATCAATAACATCTAAAATCCAAACTTCGTTCATCCTCTGCAGGCGATTCTCAGTACAGAATACGATGGGAAAAATCGTAAACGTAGTACATCGCAGTCGTTGAAGGCGTTCGTCGGTAGGTTATTTGATATTTGCGAACGTGAGACGAACGCCGATGCTGGGGATGACGCTCTGGAATCGAAAATACACGCGTCCAATATTCTACGCGCGTTGTTCCGCAATAAAGATCTCGACGAACAGATGAATCAATTTGTCGAAAGAGCTGTGGTTTTGGCTGTGCAGGGTGTTCAGTCCTCTTTCTGGAGTGTAAGTCAAACTTTCGCTCAAAACTCTCGAGATCATCGTGAACCCTCATCAACGTGATCAATTGTTGCAGGAACGCAACGTGTCTTGGCTGCTATTTTCTAGTCTTATGACGAAAATGTTCGGTGTAGCACGCTACAAACGCGCAATTTCTTCCAAAAATAAAATGACGGTGAAGATGTTCTTTCGCAAGTATCCATCTTTGTACGAATTTTTCAAAAACCAGTTACTGGCGATTGGAAAATACGAAGCGAGCGACGCGTACGCGCGCTCTTCGCTCTATCCAATCTTGCTGATATTCCAAAGACTCGAAGTGCATTCAGGTAGCAGCCGCCAACAATACGACACCTTCGAGGTGCGCTTATGAATACAACTTTCCTTCTCCTTGTCTATCGCCAATTTATTATTTGTATAAATGCCGTTGTCTTCGCAGTTAAATTCATTCATACCATTACTATTCCAATGCAGTCGAAGTCCAGTATGGAAAATCAGAGAGTTAGTTGTACTGGCCATCTATCCGTTCATAACGGTCGATATTTATGAAAGTTACATAACCACCTTATGGAAAAGTTTTTTGACGGATTCTTCGGAAAATTTTCGGCACGGTTTATTGATGCAGGTGACAATTTTTTCTTCTCTTTTGTACTGTATGAAATTGCAATTCAACCGTCATTGGTATTTTATTTCAGCTAGAAACGTTGCTCTCGAATGTTCAAACAATGGGAGCAGGCTTGATTCCATTAATGCAGCCGAAGTTTTCAAGTATGCTCGAAGAGGCACTAGAGATATTAGAAAATCTCGAGGTTAAATACTGTGCCGTTGTGGAGCGACTCCTATGGCTCGTTATTACCTGGCTACTCAAACTACAAATAGAGACGGAGGAGAAAAGAGAATTTACGGAAGTCCTTCGAAAACGACTGACAGATGTTCTCATTTTACGGCTGAAAAAATGTTTACAGGAAGAACAAGATATTCATTTCCAAAAAGGAATTCAGACAGAAGACTTGATGGCGGCTTTTGTTTGCGTGTCTTCGTGGTACTGGATCCCAGTTACAGTAATTGATTTTTTAGAAAAGTTCATCCAAGAAGAGAAATTCGGGTCGAACGTGATGGAAAAGATCTTAGAAATCATTTGTCTCTTCGTCTCGGACAGTGAGTTTGTGCCGCGAGATACGATGCTGAGAAACGTTCGTGACATTTACACATATAGGCGGGACAGAGCTCGCGAGTCAAAAATCTTTTATTCGTTCGTGATGGAAAATACTTCCGAGGATTTCAATACCCACTATATTTTATACTTGAGAGCGAAAATCTTACTTGCCTTCTTGGGGACATCACAATGGTTGATGGACGAGAGAAGCAAAATTTGTTTGAAAGCGTTATTGCAACAGCATAATATTCTGGATGAAGATTTACTTGATATTCTCGTTCAATGCGTGGGTAGAATCTGCGAAAGTTCGACGGTAAGTTTTTCATACATAAGTCGTTTTACACGGTGGTAACTATAATATCTCGCAGATTTTAATATTGGGGTGAGGTGTGACTAAAAACATGAAACGTGTCAAGAAGAATTTTCTGGCAGAGCGAAATTAAGTGAATTCCTCCACGTCGTGGATCATGTCTTCGAGCTTTCGCAAAGAAGTACCGGGGGGGGGGAGATATATTAATCTTGATAATATCGATTTATCGACCTCGATTGTATCGAAATATCGATTCTGTACTCGCTTGCCGTACGTAGGCGTCACTGGACTTTTGTCCATGGGTGTGCCAAGTAGGGGATTCATATGTAAGATATGTTCAATTTCTTCTATTGCACCCTCTTAATTCTCATTTGAGGAGGGGGGGGGGGGGAGGCAGATTCAAGATTGATGTTAAGAATTGCCCTGAATCTGTTCAATATTAATATTTTAATCTTTCTCAGTTTCTAATTTCATATTATTATTAGAATTATTGATTAAAATTCAATCTGAAAAATTTTTTAAAAAATAGAAAAGATGGGTGTGCCTTAGCCTTTTATACAGGCTTATTTTATGAAACTAGTATGAGTGAGGTATACAATATTTCAGATTTTAGGGGCTCATTCGTTCCGCTTGTCACTGCTACCAGATGATAATTTCAAAAATCCGTATCCGCCATTTTTTCCAAGACCTAAAAACGGATTTCTACAAACTTTCAGTGATCCAACAATACGGATCAGGAGGAACCTATCTCTTATTCATGTGACTGAGATACTTTTCTCTTGATCGACTCAATTTTATGGAGGACCGCGATATCAGCCTATAGCGAGCAAGAGAAAAGTAACTCTCATAGGTGAGACTGAGATACTTTACCCTTGAGTACAAAAAATCAATATTTTACAGAAAATCCTAGTGATGGGCGGTTATTGGTTATATAACCGATTAATCGGTTTATTCTGGTGAAATTCAACCGCGTAACCGGTTTATTTGTGATGAACAAAAAACCGGTTAATAGAGCACAATAACCAATTAATCGCCAAAATCATAAATTTTTTTTTTTAATATTTAAATTACCGCCAGATTCGCTACTAGCCTTAGTGATAATTTGACAAATTCGATTTTTTCAAAGCATCAAGCAGCCAATTGCTGAAAGCTTTTAGAATTGAGGTATCTCTTGATCATTATCACGGCACCTCAGATTTGAAGAGACCTCTCCTCTCCTTTTTTCTTTTCAATTTTTGCAAGTTTGAGAGTGAAAAACGTGGAAGACCTTAGCGCTCCTAGCGGAATTTTTGGAGAACTAGAAGCGATCCAATTAACCAATTAACTGGTTATGATGATCTCTAATTAACCGTTTAACCGGCATATTGAAATAACCTATAACCGCCCATCACTAGAAAATCTGTATTAACAGGGAACCTGTTTTATCAGGGGGTCTTTCAAGAAAAAGTGTCCAGTGTCCAGCGTCCGGCGTCCGGGAGGCAACTTCCTTACCTAACTATGACCTTGAGAATGACCTTGGGACTTGGAAATTTTTGACCTCCCTTCTTTTCATCCCCTCTACCTCCCCCCCCCCCAAGACCCCTCCTATTTAATCATATACTAGTATAAAGCTACTGTGCTTCAAGGAAGGGTCCTAGCTTATACTAGAGATAATACAAATTGCTAGGTATATCAATATTTTCCAGTTATACAGCCATAATTACCTATGACCTTGGGACTTGAAAAATTTTTGAGTTCCCCCTCCTATCATCTATAGCTCAAAGATTCCAGTCATACTAGTATATAGCTAGTATAATAAAGGTTATATTAAAGATAATACAAATTGCTAGGCATATACTTGTATAAAGCTACTATACTACAAGGAGGGGTCCCAGTTACTGAAGATAATAGAAATTGCTAGGCATATTCCAGTTATCCTAGCATGAAGCTAGGATAATAAAGGAGAACTTCTAGCTTACCTATATCAAAGATAATACAGATTGCTAGGCATATACTTGTACGCACTGTTACCATCAAATACAAGCGAGACTTTGCTCGGCAATGTCGAGTGTGTGTGTGTGTGCGTAGACCATAGCCTCTGTTGACGATTTTACCTATTCCTCTATTTGCATTGTTTGGCGCGCGTTGTGATGTTTTCACCACCTTTCTACTGGTTCATTGGAGGTATTATTTCTACTGTTGCCTTCCTTTTGTAGCTCTTTATTGCATTATCAACAAACACATACCTTTTTGATACGCACTCGGACGACTCATATTCTTGTCTCTCTTTCCCTATTTCTCCATCTTCCTCTTTGTCTTTTTCAAACTAAACTAACGTCGCCACTAGGCAATCGTCGCCTCTACGCAATTGTTGTGTTTTTATTTTCTTTTGTTTCTTCCAGGTTGGAAGAGTTACTTTTCTAATATTCTTCGCAATTGGTATGTTTTTATTTTTTTTGTTTCTTCCAGGTTGGAAGAGTTACTTTTCTAATATTCTTTGTTCAGGTTAATTTTTTGCTGTCCCAGTCCGTCCTAACATTACTTCTTTTTTCTCCAAAGCCTTTTAGTGGACGCTTTCACTCTTTTTGTCTATTTCAGATGTCTGACTTCCCTTTGTTGCTTTTGCATCTCTATCTAAACTGTTTTTTATTGCTATCCAATCCTCTTACTTCTCTCTTACTGTCTAGTTGAAACTTTTTAAATCTATGATAACTTGCTAATTGCATTGTACTTTTTTGGGGCTAAGGCCTTTGGCCTAATAATGCCTACCTTTTTCTCTTGTGCGCATGCACTTGATTGCTGTGACTTAGAACTCTGATGAATTTTCATTTGTCGACGCAATGAGTTTCATTCCTTTGTTGTATAATTAATTTTGCAAATGATTCTCTTTTGATTGAAGTTTCAAACTCTATGTGCTGCGTGAAATGTTGCAGTTTTTAATAGTGTCGCCATGACGTGTTAAGAACTCTCGCTGGGAGCCATCTCCCCAAACCGTGCCCATTCCATCCAAGATGCATTGATCATCTCATGTCATGGAGACCCCAACCATCAAGGGGCTCCTTACATTCGCCATATCGTGCCTGTAGACCATCATTGCAAAAGTGATTAAAGAGGGGTCCCAGCTATACTTTCAAATTACAAATTACAGACAAAACTTCTCCGGAAGAAGTATAGAGGAAGTATATCAAATGGCACATAGATTCATCGGACTAAAACACAATACAAACCGACCAGTACCCCTTGCACAGGATTTTGAGACAGAAAATCATATTTGATTGGTCCAGATAAATTGATATTTCAAATAAATTTCTGATGAAATTCCTTCATTTACCTTGAACTACCCTTTGAGCACGCTGGAGTAGAACAGGTAGAGGAACATTTATCTGCAGGGGTACAAATATCATGTTTAGCTTCAATTCTTACTTAGTCATTTCTATTTTCAAATAAATTTCTGATAAAATGCCTTCATTTACCTTGAACTACCCTTTGAGCACGCTGGAGTAGAACAGGTAGAGGAACATTTGTCTGCAGGGGTACAAATATCATGTTTAGCTTCAATTCTTACTTAGTCATTTCTATTTTCAAATAAATTTCTGATAAAATGCCTTCATTTACCGTGAACTACCCTTTGAGCATGCTGGAGTAGAACAGGTAGAGGAACATTTATCTGCAGGGGTACAAATATCATGTTTAGCTTCAATTCTTACTTAGTCATTTCTATTTTCAAATAAATTTCTGATAAAATGCCTTCATTTACCTTGAACTACCCTTTGAGCACGCTGGAGTAGAACAGGTAGAGGAACATTTGTCTGCAGGGGTACAAATATCATGTTTAGCTTCAATTCTTACTTAGTCATTTCTATTTTCAAATAAATTTCTGATAAAATGCCTTCATTTACCGTGAACTACCCTTTGAGCATGCTGGAGTATAACAGGTAGAGGAACATTTATCTGCAGGGGTACAAATATCATGTTTAGCTTCAATTCTTACTTAGTCATTTCTATTTTCAAATAAATTTCTGATAAAATGCCTTCATTTACCTTGAACTACCCTTTGAGCACGCTGGAGTAGAACAGGTAGAGGAACATTTGTCTGCAGGGGTACAAATATCATGTTTAGCTTCAATTCTTACTTAGTCATTTCTATTTTCAAATAAATTTCTGATAAAATGCCTTCATTTACCGTGAACTACCCTTTGAGCATGCTGGAGTAGAACAGGTAGAGGAACATTTGTCTGCAGGGGTACAAATATCATGTTTAGCTTCAATTCTTACTTAGTCATTTCTATTTTTCAAATAAATTTCTGATGAAATTCCTTCATTTACCGTGAACTACCCTTTGAGCACGCTGGAGTAGAACAGGTAGAGGAACATTTGTCTGCAGGGGTACAAATATCATGTTTAGCTTCAATTCTTACTTAGTCATTTCTATTTTCAAATAAATTTCTGATGAAATTCCTTCATTTACCGTGAACTACCCTTTGAGCACGCTGGAGTAGAACAGGTAGAGGAACATTTGTCTGCAGGGGTACAAATATCATGTTTAGCTTCAATTCTCACTTAGTCATTTCTATTTTTCAAAGAAATCTCTTCTAGGCTGATAAGAGCCATATTTTGTGCAATCAGACTTATTTGCATTCATCTCTTAGAACAGATTATGGTCAATCCAAGGTGGTTGAATATTTTGGTTTTGCAAATTAACCACTGTTAATTCTCGGATTCCTCAATACACAAATTTTATGAATTTTGAAATATTGCTTTAAGGCTTCTTGAGGCATTATGATGCATTGTGATGGGCACGAATGAAGTATTAACAAGAAAGCTGTTGACATATGTGTCTTTGGGCTGGGAATCAGTCTGGAATCTGCGTCACTCCTTATGCTGTCATCAATGGCCTTGACCTACTTTGGAGACCTGAACTTTGGCTTTCATAGGCCTAACATCATACATAATGGGCTGCTATGGTGGAAATTATCAGATTTTACAGACCACCTGCAGCTTATTGATAGGTTGCGACCAAAGTATGAAATACATACAAAGCTCGATGTTAATGGACACCAAAACCGCGGTACTACTGCCCGCCGGCAGGCCAAGTGGTTTGTCCTTCTTCTTGATTAATGCCATCCCGGCTTTTTCCAATGTGTGGGGCACACCCCCTCTGCTGAGGCTTCATTGAAAGCACTTAGCAGCAGACATGATTTCCATGTTAAGAAACCTCAAAACTGCTGATATAAAGTATACAGATCCACCTCAAATGTACTACCATCTGTTTTAAGGAATGAGAATACAAATACAGTGGAAACTTTTTATAACGATTCTGAAGGGACCGATTCTGAAGAGACCGCCAAAAAAATTTGTTACACAGAAATTCTTCTTTTTCATTTATTTGACAGTAAATTCAAAGTACACAGGTACATCTAAGTATTGACATGTTTCATGTCTTGTCTCTACCCCCCTATCATTATAAAAAATCCGAAGTGGCTCCTATTCTAGGTAACCTCCTATCTTATATTTTTAGTACAGAGCTAGGAGTCCTAGTCCAGTTCAAGTCCAATGTACTGCATGTTGGCTTCACCCCTTCAATGAACTAGATATGCGACGCTTCAAACGCCATGAGACTCAGAAAAGACGTTAGCTTGAAGTCATTAGGCTTATACTAGACCAAAAAGGGGGGAGGGCGACCGAGCGAAGCATGCTACTTCATAAAAGACATGAAACATGATCTTCATTCATTTGGCTATACCAGAAAATTTTTAGTATCAAGAATTATTATTGAAGTTAAAATCGCGAGAAAAAAAAAAAGAAAAAAATGATTTCTCTGAATAAATTTTCAATCTTTGTGATTCTGGATTCTAGTCCAAAGGCCTTTAATCTATCTATCCCCTTTAGGGATGCCATTTTGACATGTTTCATGGCTTTACACTCACCTCACCAATCGAAAAATTTGCGAGTACCACACTCTTTCAAATATTAGCAATATACTAGAGTCAAACTGGCATATTATGATGAATAACGAAGGTGATCAAATTTCACTCAGTGACTAGCAGCCTAAAAACTCTGGAATAATCTACTGAAGAAATATTGTAAATTGATGAATCAGAGTTTACACTTTTTGCCCAAGTTTACAACGCAATACCATCTGGATGTCATTATTCGTCATTCGCGCTATTACTGTACAAGGAGCCTTGGCCGTCAACAAATTAATTGTTGCCGTTGCCCAGGACGCACCACGTGGAGGTGGCTCCTATGCGTCCCAAGACACTAAAGATCCTAGCCTACACTAAAGACAAAAAAAAAAAAAAAAGGAATCCCTATACATAGAAGACTGTGCACAACCACAACGGTTCACCGCGTCTTAGAGGTCTGCGAAGCTACCCGAATGTGGTGCGCTGTACCTACATCTAATTAAATTATAATAAAAAAGAGAGAAGGCGCAGACACCCACGTCAGTCAACCACGGATTATCAAGACTGTTTATGACCACACGCCTCAGTTACAACCGCCGATGGTTGCCTCTTCATTGGCGGAGTCAGTAAACTAATACTGCGCCCCAACGCGGCATATCCGACGCGGGTGCACTGAAATCGTCAAGCACAATATCATCGCGCGCGCGCGGCTAATCCGCATTATGCACTCAATGCACTTCCTGAATAAGACCTAACCATCAAGTAAAGTATATAAGAGTAATAGCGCGAACCAAAAATAAACAACACCTTTAGTCAAACTTTGGAGTTGTCGTGCCACCCATGATTCAGAATGGACCGACCGCTACAAAATGACGATGGTTTCAATTTTAATTTTGATTTAGGCCTAAATTAGAATAGATATGATTGATGGTAGCACAATATCACCGCACGCGAGGTATCCGCTTTATGCGCTCAATGTACTTCCTGCAATCCACCCATTCTCAACACTTTGGAGTTGTCGTGCCACCCATTTTTCAGAATGGACCGACCGCTACAAAATGACAATATTTTTAATTTTAATTTGAAATGAATAAAAATTGTACCAAAATGAAATCAATTCGTTCAAATGGAGAGAAAGGTGAAAAGTCACCAATACCGGTTGTCCAAACAGGAGTCGTCGACTTAAACACACATATTTCAGAGTGCAACAGCTACTCCGGAATGACTGTTGGTACACTTATAAGCCCTAAAAATAATTTAGGCTGAAAGAAAATACACATGTTAATTAGAATAGTTTTGTTAGTATCCCAGCATGATTAGTTCAAGCGACACCGGTACACATAAGAAACATGCAAAAAATAATTGGTTTCAAAAAAACCTCATCATGCACGCGAGATCAAAACGAAAAACGGAAAAAGAAGCGCGTCAACTTTCCACATCTGCGATAAACATACTGACTGGTTCAGAGGAATGAGGAAAGGACGAAATGCGCGCTTGTTTGTATACGTAAGGTGACGTGTGCAAACTTCACCGGTCCTTTCTTGCTTGTTGGTTGAATGATTCAAAAGAGAAAGTGACTCAACGAATTCGAGGGGTTTCCACAGGTATCTGACGGCACTTCAACAATGCTTGTTTACACGACGTGAATATGTGTATGTGTGCCTTTGTATTATATCATCAGTTGCGCGACGACACTCACACACATGCACCATGGACAGAAACAGCTTGATTGAAACTTTACATTTTGAATTTTTTCCTCTCAACAAGTAATAACTCGAGCATTTTAAAGATGTGCTTTACCATTGAGATACTTTGACAGTTCAATGGCCTTTTTCTAAAACGGAATTTTGATGAGCGCAGTGTTCTTCAAACTGTCAATCTTCAAGGTATTTCTGATCGATCACCAACCTTTTGGAGAAATTGTCAAAATATAAGGCCATCAACTGAATACACTTGCATCGAGTGGCATCTTACAGGGAAGTCGTCATACGTGGGGTCAATTTGAAAAATTTGCCATGCGCTGGGTTGCATCAGCGTCCGGTGAATACTGAGACCCTGGCCTAATGAAGGCTTTGGACTTGGAAAAAAAGAGAAAAAAAAAAAATAATAATCAAATACATTGAGAGTTACCAAAAATGAAATAATTATAGTCAACTGGGAATACATCGAATCATAAGTTGAAATTGACAATTTTTTGCGTGCAAGGAGAAAATATTACTTAATTGAAAAAACGAAGGCTTTTCCCGCACAGAATTTATTTATTCGTACAACGTTTCGTCGAAACTAGTCGACTTCTTCAAGTACCGAAACCTTTTTCAATTAAGTCATAAGTTTAAAGGAATAAAATCATTGTTTCAAAACGTGTTTCAAATATTTTGAACATTGTTTAAAACCGTTTTAAATCGTTTAATTCACTACTATTCTGGTTATATTGGCGCGAGCTAATGACGTCACTCATGTTGGTATCCAAACGTGAGCTAGTTAGCTTAATTTGACAGTCCACCACGCCTATATAAACCCAAGAACGACGGCGAAAGAGCGGAGCGGGTGAGCGCCCCTTGTAGGCTATTTAAACCACGATTTCATGATAAAACAGGCGTGGCCTCAAAATAGCCGAATTATCTTTTTATTCGACTCTACTAGAAAATGTCTTTTTTTTTCTCAAGTCTCTTTAGCTCGAGGGTCGAAATTTTTCAAAGTACAAGTCCTTCAGCTGATGACGTCCTAGTGGGAAGGAGGCTGAGAAGTAGCTGATGACGTCATAGTTGAGAAGGGGTACAGTATATCGGGCTATTGGGAAGAACTCGCGGGGATGGTGTGAACTTGCAAGTGTACAGGCATGCCGTGCCAAGCTATTCTGGCGCCCAGTGCAAAATTCACGATGAGCGCCCTTACAGACAGAAACCTTCAAAAGGAATCACCAAACCTTAATTTATGCATATCATATGAAATTTAGGTGCTGTAAACCATCAATTGAGTCAATTAAGTTCTTAAATATAAACCAAATTCCCTTTTTTCGGTACGTTTCTGGCGCCCCGGCAACTTGCTCGTGTCGCCATATGGTAGGCACGGCCCTGTGTACAGGGAACCTGTTTTATTGAGGGTTGTTGTCCGGCCGGCTGGCTGGCCAAACTCACCGGTGAAACATATTTTCCAACTCCCCCTCCTATTTTATGTATAGCTCGAAGGTCAGTGTAGCCCTTCCATTAACTAGATATGCAATGTTTTATACACCTCATAGGATTAGCCTCAACAATGAGCCAAATATGCAACGTTTCAAACGCCATAAGACTCTACACGTTCTTCTAAAATACCCTGTAAAACAGATTCCCTACCTTCCCTCGTTTCCTTGCGTTAAAGAAGCCGTGAATTTTTGGAATTAAGAGCTAGGATTTAGGACTCGTGGAATTCGTAGATTTTCTGATCATTTTTGGTTTTACTGTCCGCGAGGGGGGGGGGGTAACTCGCGTGAATGGTGTATGAGTAAATTTTTACATTAAGGATTTGGACTTGAAGAAAATGTTACTTTCAAGCCATTATATACGACAGCAGAGTTCGACCCTTTAGTCATAATATTATATGTATATGACCGGAAAAGGACTAGGGAAAAATTCAACTTTTGAGCCATAATGTATGACAGTAGAGGAACTTTGTTTTCTTATTACCAAAAACAATTTGCGATCCTCGTTCAACTTTGTGAAGAAAGTCCTCGTTTTTCCAAATCAACGTCACTGATGAGTGATGACGTCATCAAGCGCGACAAAATATTATCGTGACGATTTTCCTGATAGTAATTCCAGCCGGAAAAGGCCTAATATAAGCGTGGTAAAAACTAGCTACGAGATCCGAATTTCAGAATAAGCCTAGTACATACTACTATAGGCCCAGTATCTTAGTATCCTACATGTTGGGCCTAGTATAATGAGAATACCAACAGTCAAAATTATAGCCTAGTGTAGCCATCCCTGGTGACTGATCACGTCATCAAGCCTGACAAATAAATAACCTCAGACAAAATGTTTTTGGAAAACCGTCGCCAAACCGTGATGGTTAATGATGATAGGCCTATATCAAATCTGGTAATTTAGCCTAGTTTATTGTATGTAATGCGGGCTATCGTTAGGCCCAGTATAGCCCAGTATACTATGGCTAGTATTTGTATACTGAAGACTAAGGATATAGGGCCTAAAGTAAAGGAGCGAAGGTCGAAATTTCTTCAAGTTCTTATGACGTCATCAGCTTGTGACGCAAATTTTAGAATGACCCCTAGTCTTAAGACATACCCATGTCAAAATCCGCCCTGTAATCGCTGCGCAACATGATAAACCGGTTTTGAACTGTGTCAAACAGCTGTAGAGTGCAGTGGAAATTCTTCATAAATTTGTGTAAAAAGTAAAAAATCCGTACATCTGGGTGGGCTCAAGTGCGTCCCCATACTAGTCACATTGAAGTTGACTTTTATGATTGGATTCTCGTGTCTACGAGTAATTGTTCATTACTTTCATGTTCAGAATTTTTCAAGCAATGAAATGCTAACCCACTTTTATCATGAACCTTGATTTTGCAGAGCCACCAAACCTCTAGTGTGCGGCAAGACTCCACCGAAGACCCGGCCGATATCTGTCTAAGCACGTTGAATATATTGACCGACTATCGTCTGGATACCTATTCTGATGATGTATGCGAGCTGTTAATAAAATTCTACTTCAAATACTGTCGTTGCTTATGGAGAGATAAAAACCCAACCACTCTACGTGAGTTAACAGTATACTGTCACCTTCAGTACTGGTCTGTATGGAGACTTATCCTGTACTCGATTTTTTTAGGTTTAAAAGTATGGTCATTCATGTTCCTGTACGCAGTTTCGTCGTCCAATTATTCTGTACAGTGTGAGATAGAATGTTTTCTTCCCGAGACAAACACATTATCTCTGCTGGAGAGATTGATGGAAGAATTTCACGTAGAAACTAACAGCGAACATTTGTTCGCAGCGACTGCGTTTTTGTCTTGGATTTTACGCCATTTTGACGCTTTATGTAACAACGATAACACGGTAAATATTGAGAACGCGGTGCAATTATTGTATCTCTCCTATTCTTATAAATCGTTTCCATTTCCGCAGAACACAATATTTGTTCAAAATGTGCCTCAGTCTCTCGAAAATGATCTCATAATCAGTCGACTCGCGTCGGTACATCTCAATCGTGTAATCACCGACCACCCCGACGTATTGTCTTTACCCTTGGACGAGGAACTTTCATCGTGGATCCGGCAGCGTTGTGGGCTCGACACAGAGCACTTCACCAATCTTCGTGAATTCATCGACATTATCACACGTATACACGGTGATCAAGCGGCAGAAGATGGACTTTCAATCGCTGCCCTACGAGCGGATTCGTGGAGATTTAGAATGCTATCCAGCAAAATGCATTTACTACCAAATAAAAATGATTGTAAATCAACTGGGAAAAATACATGTATTTAATTGGGGAGAAAAAAAAACGAATTTTTTTTTTTTATAAAAGAACAAAACAATGCGGACGCAATATATCATGGAGGGGAGAGAGGAGGATTCAGTAATATATTAAAGAACGAACAAGAATGAACAAAATACATTATGTATAAAAAAAAACAAACGCGAGCGTTGCAATTATACGAACTTAGCACCCATCGAAATAAAAGGAAAATCATCATATAGGTAATTTTTTCTTCTTAGATTAGTAATTTCTAAGAAGAACTTTCTATAAAACGGTAACTAATAACGCGATACAGGATTAATTCAGTTTACATCGCAGCCATCGTTTCTTAACAACCTATCGAAAAATACATAATATCCGTAATACGGTAATATTCTATAGTCGCATTCATTAAAATTTTATCAACTACGAAAATTATGGTATGGATGAAAATAAAATACGAGACGCGTGTTCGTATAATTTTCTGGTCGACGCCCGCATAACAAAGTAACAAGGTCTAAAATTAGTTCAAAAAAAAGGTAAAACCTTGGAAAAGAAATGAAAGGAGACAAGAGAAAAAAAAAGGAGAAGGAAAACAATTATGTTAAATTCGAAAGACCAGAATAAATGACTAGATTAAACGATGTAACCTTCTTCAAATTCTCTCACTTTTTTTTTGTATCGATTTCACGCGCTCTCTCGTACGTATATGATGTAGATTGCTCGGCAAAAGATTTTTCAAGACCCATATTCTTACGTCCGTTCCAGAGCAACCTTTCAACGACAGCTCTCTCTACGACTACTCCTATCAAAATTATCGTACAATACGGTCTTTCTAGGAGGAAAAATAAAGGAGAAGAATATTGAGAACAAATAACGAGAAAAGGAAGGGAGTATTTCGTACTCGTTCGCGTTCATGTGTTGGTTGGTAACATACATACATAATATGGGCACGTATAATGAACTTTTGCGAAAGACTACACACGCGAACTCGAAATCGGAAGCATGTCTGTGAGTAACATCGTTCAACGGCGCTCATGCGAAGAATTCAGTTTTCGACGTCAAGTCGTATTCGATTTCTTCGTTTTTGATTACTTCTAGGAGCTGCAAGATGAAGGAAAGAATAGAGATAATTAATAGAAGAGAAAATATAATGAAGCATGATGCGTTCATATGTAGACTCGCTTACATCGTTAACTTCTTTAACAAGATCTTGTTTTTGCTTTTCGTGCTTGGCAACCAGCTTTTCCTTCTCTCTCGAATGTTTTATCTAGAAACACCGAAAAAAAAAAGTCACAAACGAGGCACAGGTTTTCCACTCACCGCAAATCGATCGTCAACTCACCTGTAAGGTTTTCCTCTCTTCCATGAATTTTTTCGTATTGTTTTGTTTCTTCTCGCGAAGTCTTCTATCCTTATCTCCTTTCGTTCTCAACGTCTTGTCCTCCTTCACCTCCTTCGCTGTCAGCATGGAAATTTTCGCTTGACGCGTGTTCATCTGTTTCAGATCTCTGTGAAAACAATTCATGAAAATAAGACACGTCTTACAAAACGTACGATAGAAGGACGGAATTCGATACCCACCTATCGTACTTCGCGTCCATTTCTTTCAACTGGTTTGCCTGCACGATTTCGATTACTTTATCCAACGCTTCTCGTTGCTCGGTAACTTGAGCTTTCAACAGCTCCCATTCTTCCTTACGATGCCGATCGACCAATTCCGACCACTGAGCCATCTGTTCGTTGACTATTTGTTTGACGGTGGAGTCGTTCATGATATCCGCTTTGCTGGAGTCATTACCACTGAAAACACAACGAAAACGAAGAGGTTTAGAAAATGGCGGTCAAAAAAATCAAAATTTCTTAAATACTTTTGTATTTATTTATTCAACGAGCTGTAGAACAACTCTGAAGGTTATGGGCTTGATATGTAAATAAAACGAAAACGATATGTTTCTAGGAACGCGGGGAAAAGGGTTCTGGATTGAAAAATCAAATTGAAAGTGTCTTAATTCCACAGAGTCCTAAAATTTTTCGAAGTTCCACTCCAGTCACATACTATGGCTTGAGAGTTGAAATTTTTCTGAGTCCCTCTGTTGTCTTATAGTATGGTTCAAAAAGGGGAATTTTTTCAAGTCATTTGCCTTTCATATAATTGCAGCTCGGAAGTCGAAATTTTTCCAAGGCTGCACCGAAAATGTCACAAAATAAGCTCCCCCCCCCCCCAGAACAGGTTCCCTGTTAAAATTTCGACTTTCAACACTGTGACGTCACGATCTGCTGACGTCACAGATCACTTTTTGCCGGACGCCACACGGCGGAGCATCGCAGCCAGTTGAAAGCCAAAGAGGCTGAGAACCAGCTTCATTTAAACCCTACTAAGCCAAAAGCTAAAATGAGCCAACTTTTTTCAGCTTTTTTCTAACTTTCCTGGTTCCCGTAAAATGGGAGAATGAACTAATGCTTGAGCGTTCAAACTTTAAGTTCAATTGCTCCATTCTCTAGGTCACATTGGCTTCGCCAAGGAATTGATAAAGATGAAAGAGTTTGGTTGAGGTAGGGCACACGAGTAAAATCAAACCGCCGTATTGGACATAAGAAAGACTAGCGGAAGATCTGAACGACGCGGACATAATGCGCGGAGCACCATGCATATTCTCTCGCGCACGTTTCCCGGGCAATGTCGTGGCGTCGTTCAAACCTTCCGCTAGTCACTCTTAGGTCCAATAGGGCGCTCCGGTTCACACGTGTGAAACTATACTGCCATCTTTGACTATAATATAGTACTTCTATACAGTCAAAGACTGCCCTAGTTACAGTTTAAATTCAGCTGTTCAGCCACTCAGCACAGAAGCCTAAAAAACAGTCACCCGAAAAAGATGAACAAAAACTGGAGAATAGGTATCATTCGCAAACATGTTGAATTCCCGATTCTCCTGATTGCATCATCTGAACTTACATATTCATCAGCCAAAAATTAACTAAAAAAAACTCACGGGTCTTTTAACGGAGTTGAATGAGGGACCTGTTTCATGAGTCTTATGGTGTTTGAAACCTTGTATATCTGGCTCATTGAAGGGGCCAGGCCAATTGGTGAATGGAATATTGCATATCTAATTACTTGAAGGAGCTATTTTAATCGGGCTGTCAGTGCTGTCAGATCTACGGATTCTCAATCCCAGAAAAAAATTGTTTTTTTTTCTACGGATTTTGCGTAAAATGCGGATTTCTTGGGCTCGAGGAAAAAGTGCCGCAGTCGCTTGTATGAGAAATACCTTTCTCCGGGTCATAACAGACTAATACTGCTCTTTTGTGATCCATTAATAACAATCAGGAGAAAGGTATCTCTCTTAAGATTGACTGAGGTACTTTTCCCTTGATCGACTTGATATAACGGGAAACCGCAGTATTAGCCAATAACGATCAAGAGAAAAGTATCTCTCGTACAGGTGTCTGAGGTACCTTTTCCTTGATCGCAAGAAAACAGGAAATCAAGAGAAGAGAAAACCCCGTATCTTTTTGAAGATCAAAAATTCGTAGATCTGGCATCCTAGTAGGAGGCCGAGCTATTGGAGAGGGATTTAGTAAAAGGAGGGAGAAGTCAAAAAGAATATTTTGACCTTTGAACTATACGTGATAGTCCAAGCTATGGGTGATAAGAGAGGGACTTGGAGAAATTTCATCCTCCAAGCTATAAGCGCAGTGCTACCAGATCTACGGATTTTTCTTTCTCGAAATTATTCTTTGGATTTTGCTTGAAATGCGGATTTCTCGTGCTCAAGGGAAAAGTACCTTAGTCACTCGTCTGAGAGATACTTTTCTCCTGGTCGTTATAAGCTGATACCGCGGACCGCGGTCCTCTGCGACATTGAGTCGATCAAGGAAAAGGTACCTGAGTTACTGCACTGAGAAATACCTTCCTCCTCATCGTTATTGATGGATCGGGAAAAATCTGGTATCAGGTGTAGAAAAAATGGCGGATACGGATTTTTGAAAAAATCATCTGACAACACTGTAAGCGACAGGACGAAAACAAAAATTTTTTCAAGTTCCATGGTCATAGTTGAGTTAGGTCAGGTTAGGATGCCTCCCGGACGGCGCACATTTTTTCCGAAAAGACCCTCCCATAAGGCAGGTTCCCTGTTGAAAACTGAAAACCAGCTGAGTTGAGCCAGTCAAATTGAGCCAAAAGTCAGCTGAATTTACCAAAAGTCAAACGCCGAATAGCAAACTTCTCCAAAATCATAAGTTTCAGCCAAAGGCCGTAGCTGAAATTTTTGGCTGCAATACTCTGCCACACGACACGGCAAATTTTTGGAAGGAAACCCCCATGGAACAGGTTACCTGTTAATATCATGACAAGGGCGTCAGATAATGATTAATCCATCCCCGCCACAACTAATAAAAAACATTAAAATGGACTGAACAACCTCTAAAAATTTCTGTAAGATTGAGGACAAGAAAAAAGAGATGTTTTGAGCTATTTGCATCTCAACGTCAGTACCCCACCCCTTCATAACATTAGGTAAGGGCTAGTTTTACAAACAGAAGAGAAAAATTTTCTACGTCTGCCAGTAGAAGACCTATTTGAAAGCCACAACTGCTCTGCGATGGAATCATGGCCTAGTTCGCGAGTTTCGACAGGAACCTGTTTAATTGGGGGAGTGGGAGAGGGGGGGGGGGGTAAACGTACCCCATCCGGGAGTCAAAAACTTTCCAAATTCCCCTCCTATCATAAATAGTTTGGAGGTCGACGTTGCCCCTTCAGTTGACTAGATATGCAATGCTTCATACACGAATTGGTTTAGCCCCTTCAATGAACCAGATATGCAACGCTTCAAACACTGTAAGACTCAGAACGCTCTGTTAGGATACCCCATAAAGCAGGGCCGAGTCGAGAAGGAGAAATATGCCACGTGTGACGTGAGTTGAAACATTGGGAAAGAGCTAGCTTTAAGGAAAGAAGAGATAAAATAATCTTCTATGTCTATTAAAAAGAAACCTCATTTATATTTTAAAGCCACAACTGCTTTGCGATTGAGTCATGGCCTAGCTTGCGAATTCTAACAGGAATCTGTTTTATCGAGGGGGGGGGGCACGATTCCTGTCCGGAGGTCAAAAATTTTCCAAGTCCTCCTCCTATTATGTATAGTTTGGCGGTCGATGTACCCCCTTTAGTTCACTAGATATACAATGCTCCATACACCAATTGGTTTAGCCCCTTCAATGAACCAGATATGCAATGCTTGAAACACCATAAGACTTGGAACGCTCTTCCAAGATACCCCATAAAACAGGGCCGAGTCTATGAGAAGGATGAATACGGCATGTGAAGGGAATTGAAAGAGACAGGCGAATATTGCGTCCAATTCGACAGTAAATATGGAGGCTATGTTACAGATGCGATGGGAGACGGTGGATCCATGTAGGCTTTTTCATCTTCAGTGGCAAGCCAAAAAAGATGCGATTCTGTATCAGGTTTCCTAGGTGGATGAGGAAGATGCTGTTATCAGACTTAGAGATTTCTGTAAAACTTACTTGCGTCCTTTCACGGCTTTCTCGAGTGCCGTACACTGTTGTTTTTGCATAGCCACCTTCTCTTTCAAGTGTTTCTTTCGCAAAGTTTCCAAATCTTTCTGCTGTTTACGACCGGTTTTCTGGAAGCTTTTCTCGTTGCGTAACGTTTCCAAGGTGACGGGTTCGAAGACAAGTATTTCCTCTGTAAATAGTATGGAAATTCATTTGAAAATTAATCAATTGATTGGATATTGAAAACACAAATCTGAATCGTTGAAAGTTTTTTAAATTTACCAACTAATGGTTTTCAATTTTTCCTTCAACAATTTGAGGGTCCCAAGCTCAATTAATGCAAACCTTTGGGAGGACATATTGAGACAATCCAGAAGCTGTGCATGATTCAAACTCCTCAAACCCAATTTCTCCCTTGCTATGACATCAATACGGAGGAGTTTTAAAAAATGCGACTGGGGTATACACATCGCACGATCTTTCTTCTCAACTCTTGGAAAGTTTTCAAATGATGCGGCTTGAGCCCATCAGATCGGATTTGTTCCCAATTCACATCAATCTCTCATCTCGATCCATTTACTAATGAGATGAAACTTATCACTAATCTAACCTTATTTTCGATTCGAATGGTACGATGAAAATCTAAATTAAATAAGAAGAGAAGTTTGGTGAATGAGTATAGACTAAAGGGAGCGCTCTTTGTTACCTTTTCACGCAGTTGAGAGTTACCGTTTTACCGACTCTAATTATAGGTAAGGATTTCAGATCAAATCATATAGCTTTATTGCGAGCTTTCATTACACAAAAAGATAGACAGGACCCAGACAGCGCGACCTTTTCCCAAGATTAAATTTTTATCGAATTTTACTTTCTCAAATTAGGAATCTAACTTCACTCAAGGAAAAAGTTTTCGTTTTGTCAACCTAATTTTTTTTTTTTCACTTCTTCCATTTTTCGCCAGCCTTTTCCCGTATTTTTCAACCTTATAAAATTTTATTGTTTGATTAAAAAACACCCTCGTTTCGAGCAAAATGACAGGAAAGACTGCATAAGCAACCTCCGCTCAAGGTTACGCATTTCAAAAATTTTTTTGCCTGCTCGAGAATTTCAGCTGACTCAACAAAATCATTTCATTTTCAAGTCTACAAATTTACCTTTAACTTCCTCGATTCCTTTCTTCGTTTTACTGCCCTTTCTCTCGTTCTTAGCGCCACCTCCTCCGCCACCGCTAGCCGGAACGCCTGGAATAGTCTGAATATCGGTCTCCTCGATACCCATTTGTTTCAGCTGATCGTTACGTTTTTCCTGGGCGGATAGAAACGCTCGCGGGTCGGAAAGCGCGGCCATGAAATCTACGAGATGAAAAAAATTTGCACATTGTACAAAATGTCCACCAGTAAAAGTCTCTCTCTCTGCGTATCTAAAAACCCACCTTCGAAGCCATCGGGTACGTAAATTTTCAGCTCGATGTTACAGAATAACATAGGCAAGGACATAGGGAAATTAGCTTCCGTCCGCAACGAAATATGCCGGTAGCCAGCCTGCAGACCGTCCAACGGTAGAATTCGCTGACCGAGTAGTTTACCGTTCTCGTCGTACACGCCGATACGAAGGACGGCTAGATCAGGTAACACAACCTAAACAGACAACGAAGCGAACTGAATAAAGCACACGACTTCGAATGGATAGCAGTTTTAAACGAATTTCAGAAAGCGTACTTTACGAAATAGAAACGGTTCTTCGTTATAGACCGGATTCAATCCGTTACTCGGTATTAATCTCGTTCGAAATTCTTTACGGATCGTATCCGTCGGTAACCCGTACATATCCACTTCCACGTACGTACCAACTTTTTTATCGGATAAAAACTGCCCAGCAATTACCTGATAGAAATATTAGCGTAGTCGTATTTTTGATGTATATCGATTTCTAACCAAGCCTAAATAATCACATACGTACTTGCACAGAACACTGAGCAGCGATCACACCGTCCACAGGTGTTTCTGCGAACGGGTCGAAAGACTTGTCACTACGACGCATGAAATCTGGTTTCAACAGATAACCGCAGTTACCGTTGTACTCGAATTTACCCTGATTCAGTTGCATTGGCAGATCGGAGGTTTGAAAATTTAACGACACCATTTGACAGCCAGCATTCCAAAACACCTTCAGTAGAAAGATAGTAGAATACAACTCACGTTCACCATTATTTTATCAGCAGGAATTTCGAGTTTACCTGTGGCATGTAGTTCGAAGAATCGGCTCTGGTACCTTTCGGGTAGATCCGACTCATCTGTCTTTTATTGTAGTTCACGAACTCGATGGACTGAGACTTCAAGTACCCCAAACCAGCAGTCTCGGCAAATGAACTCATATTATGATAGATATTTTTCTCTGCAAAGTCGAATGGATACAATACATCAGAATGCGCCGAATTTTCAAGCGAATGATTGCGCGTAAGCATTCCTTACTCTCGGCGGCGTCGAAACCCTGGAATTTAATTGGCTGAGCGTAATTCACCATAGACGACAGCCAGGGGTGGACATTCAACGTCGAACCTGTATGCTGAGCAGCTACGGAGGGAATCTCTTCTGCGACCTCTTCCTGTCAAGTGATGATAAACATCCCGATTGAAAATTTGATCGTTTCATGATGAAACGGAGCTAAATAAACACTTACTTTCTTCTCTTCCGGAGGGTTAGCATTGGCTGGTGCTGTCGCGTCTTCCTTTTCTTCATCTTCAATGACGAACTGTCCCTGCCTGAAGAGTTCCAACTCAACTTTTTCGACTTCTGGTTTCAGTCGTTTATTCTTTATCATAATTTTACGTTTTAACGCACTGGGCGGAGGGAGTGGTGCACCTGGTTCGAGCTGCAAAGTGGACGAAAATATAACTTATATGCTCAATATTCGTTAGTAATCGAGGATATGAGACTGTGAAAAACTTACAGGATACTCTGGTAACGGTTCTTTCAGCAACAAATCTCCTAATATTTCGTCACAATATTTGGCAAGTTTATATTGTTGACTTTTGCAGCAATGATTCTCGAAGGATAAAATGATTGGGAAGTCGGACGTGACAAATGCGGTATCACGTAGAGCGTAAATGACATCCTAGAATTATCGAGAAATATTAATTTTGAGGCATTCTAGCGACAACGTATCGATATTCCTGATAGTTGAAGATTGTTACCTTGAACAGAATGTCGGTACACATAGCTTTACCGTGGGTAATGATTGGTTCTTCGTCTTCGCCTTTTCCATCCCAACAATCGAGCTCCACGCACCTGTGGACAGAAGAGGAAGATATTTGTTATCATCATTCGAGAATTTTTAGTCGAGAAAGAACAGAGTGTGAACGAGCCCGATCTTTATGAAGTTTTCCCTTCTCTTTGACCAGAAAGCTTTTCATCCAGTACCGTCCAGTACAAATGGGTTCATAATATGATTCTATCATACTATTTACTAGACAGTAGAATGCGTCTTTGTTGTCAAGTAACTGTCTGTACAATTCTTAATCTTTCAATCCTCAATTCAAATCCTCCTGCGTTTTCTGCTGTTGTATGTCACATACTTGAGCAATCTCATGAAATAAGGACAGAGAATATTGAGACATCACAAGTTGATAATAACACTATCAAAACACAATAGGTACTGTAAGTTCCACAAGATGGCAAGATATGAGTTTAAAAAAATAGACTCTCAGAATTTCCAATAAGTATCATTGTATGAAGGAAGATTTAGGCTGAATCAAATGATGATTGATTTCATTTTCATTATTCTTGAAAATTATTATCTGTTATCAACACTGCTGTACAAAGTTGAATGGACGTATGATGAATACAAGAAGAAGAGGCTATGTTAAAGTATTCCCGTAACCTCTTTTTCTCATATTCATAACGTTGTACAGCAGAACATGCTAGATGATGAGTAAGCTATGACACCTATGATGATTCTATGGAACTATGATGATATTGACACTATCAATAAACAATAATTATGTTCCGCAAGATTGCAAATGATTCATTTGAAAAGTATAAGGCTTTTACAATTTTCACTGGTTTTCAGAGCAATGCATGATATCAATGTCTCTCTCACTTGTGCTCCTACAATAGGAATTTATCTTTCTCACGCAAACCACAGTCCATCCTGTAAACTAAGATGAAAAAGGAAAAAAGGTATTTATCTCAAGGGAGATTGTATCTAGAATCAGCTGTTTTTCCTTTTTCCTGATTGAATTCTCTTGCTTGTAATAGCTCTGTAGAATTAGAATCCTTTTGAACTTCCAACAATTGACAATTGTAAGATAAAAGAGGATTCATGTTTAATCACATAAAATAGCCTACTTCTTTTGCACATTCTTGTTCACCTGATTAAGAAGATTATGACATGTTTCCAGCATGATATCTATGATACTCAGTGTTCTCAAAAATAATGATTATGTGTTTCTAGCATGATATCTATGATACCTACTCATAATGTTTTCATAATAACAACGCTTGGTCTAAGTATAATAATTTTTCATATTGTTTTATAAAATTATTCAAGCAACAACAAACACATTGTTAAAAATGCTTCTAAATTTCTAGAAGTAGAATCCAACGTAGCATGGCTTCCAATATTTGTATAAGATGGAAACTGATTTAATAGAAAGTATGTGATCTTTCCATACAAAGACAAAATACCGCATAAAGTTGAACTTATTGTCAAATTGACATAACTGCAAAGCACCAAGTAGGAGAATCAGGTTCATGAGTCATGAGTCATGACATCTTCTACTGCAAGTATTGCTGTGATCAGCTAAGCATAATGTTACCATTTGGACTGAAAAGTGAATTAAGCATTGATTCTTATCTAATGAAATTCATCACCAGTGACGTTGCAATGCGATATTTGAAAACAATATCACGCTAATTTCTTCCAGTGAATAATAAATTGATTCCCATAAGAATAGCATTGGTAACATTTGATCATAGATCAGTATTTCAAAATAAAAAATGAAGAAGGAATGAAAAGTTGATTCTTAAGTACTGGATGGCTTCTGGATTACAAATATAAACTTTTTATTGCTTATTAATTCTTCATTAATTCTGAACTGATGTATGATAATGATCAAAATGTTACCAATGCTATTCTTATGGGAATCAATGTCTGCTGAAAGCTGCTATACTGCATTTTTACTCTGTTATCAGTTGATGTGACGTCAGGATTGGCCCAAATGGTACCTTTACCCTTAGACGGTGATGAATCTCATTCCATAGATTGTTTCAGACTTCGAAGGTGCATTAATTCTGCTACAAAACAATCAAGGCAACACAATCACTTTTAGCTTATAATAGACAGTCTTATTCTCCTGACTGTTGTTTTGCAGATATGTCAATTCAACTTTGTAGTTTTGTACAGCAGCAGCAGACAATAAAATTTGGAATTGCAGATTTGGGATCTGGAAGGAGCGCTCTAGAGAATATCTTGAAGGTTTTAAAATATGAATGGTCTAGTACCACAAAGAATGATACCAGAAACTCTAGTTGATTTTGTGATTACAAGCGATTGGCAGCCTGATGCGACACTATTATGAATGTAGATTGTAAAATTTGTGACACCTGTTCTCTCAACAAAAGAGAAAATAACAAAATTTTTCAAACGAGGGTCATCACAAACCTCATCCCACATAGAAAACCTAAAAAGCAGAAGAACATTCTACTGCGAAATTCTGTCTTACTTACTTGTTTCAAAGAGGCAATAAAAAATGAACGATTTTGACAATTCATTTCCAAAAACTTGTTTTTTCTTCTTCTTCTTTCAGTTCGTTTTCAACTTATTTTCGTGGGTAAAAAAATGATGATTGCATACTTCATTTTAAATTTTATTTCTGTACAATTAAACCGAATTGAACGACTATGCGCTAGTAATTAAAAAATATTCGAATGATAAATCTCTCGATTTTGGCAACACTCCAACTTATTTCTCCTCGCGTACAAAAACTTGACCAGTGAAGAAGTACAGATACGAATTTCGGTAAGAAAGAAAACTTCGAGCCACCATGATTTAATAGCCGTAAATTATTCAAAATATTCAAATTATGATCGGTATTCCATGCAACTAAAAACTAATTATTGTCTAATTGTTGAGAGAAATATTTTTGGTCACTCGTGGCTCATTAGAAGAAACAAAATTTTTCTTCGTTTTCATTGTTTTTCGTGTTGAAAAAAAAAAAATAATTCTGGAATGAATAAATAAAAACTGCCAAGAACGATTAACGTTGGTATACATTCGGTAACGCGGAATTTGAGGTCGATCAAATTTTGTCTCAACATTCACAGTCCAAAACGATGAGACAATAAAACGGATATGAAACGGAAACAGGTTCGACTTCAAACTCGTTTCAATGAATGAAAGATTAAGAAGAGTTGAATAAATTCTTCATTACACGAACTTCATAATCACAGTAGAGGACGTCTACTGTACTGAAGAGACGGAATCTAAATGAGAAATATTGTCTTTACTCCTCCTTCAAAATTTCGGTCATGGTCGTAGTTTAGATACCAACTAAATTTCGTGAGTTTTCAACCTCTCTAGCCAGGTTTCACTTCATAAAGCAGGGGATTTCAAGCTCATTTCTGTCTACCTCGAAGGGTTGGAAAGTAAGTTTAATTTTAAGGCAATTTCTCGACCTTGATAGACATAGATAACCATTCTTTTCACGTTTACAGTGCCCATACGGTCGAAGAAGAGAAGAGACCAACACAAACAAGAAACCAACGGCACAATTTAGCATACATAATCCCAAAATTTGATCTTCAGAGCACTCTATATACTTTCAACTAAATTTTTTCATTTCATTTCTCTTCTTCCCGATCCCGATCATCACTGTTGCCTCGAGGTTACGTTTTCGACGACAAAATGAAATTTACTTTCAAACTCCCACGTAAAATCGAACTTTGAACTTTGAAAAAATGAGGAAAAAAGAAGCATTATATCACGATAAACGAACAAATAATGCCCATTGTTTACCTGCATCCGGCCAGTAGGACTTGTCGATACATTTCGACGCTCGATTTGCCGCCGAATTGTCTTCCGCTGAGATAGGTATTATGCGACGAATTGATATAATAGTGAGCAAGAGGTTGGTCCATATCCATGTAGAAATCCAGTCTGTCCAGAAAAACCGGAGCGTTTTCGTCCGACATCAAATAACGTATGAGCCCTTCTTTCGAGACTTTTTCTGCAATATCGAAGTTTTATTAGTTGACGACACATAAAGAAGTCTGAAAGACGCTTCGAAATGAGAAAATTGTTACGTAGAGCATAATATTCCCACTTTACGGTCCTCGGTACGCAATACAGTTACTATTATGCTAATACGAATATCATTCGCCTATATTTACAAGCGAAATTACAATAATACTCACTCTCGGATTTGAGCTCCTCGTTCGGCTCGTAATCATTAATAATTTCGACGGCTCGCTTTTCGTCGTACAGAGGATACAGAATTTCGTTAAGTCTCGGATCTCTTTGTTTTTCGTTCAGGAAGTTAATGAATTGTTCCAGATTAATCGTATCCGCTTTACCTTCGGTGCTGTAACAAAGTAAAATTATTCCATCGGGTAAGTAATATTCGCCGGCGACGAAATCTCGACAAAGATATCGCTGGATATAGACTTACATAAACTGAAACAACTCTTCGATATCGTTTCTCGGACAGATTTTATGGTATAGCTCGTAGAATTTATCGAACGTAAAATCAGCCGGCTCTATGGTGTCATTCTGCGGAGATCGTAAAAAGAAAAGAGGTTTAAATATAAAAATGCCGTAGAGAAAAAGTTCTTTCTTTTCGCGGCGTTACAAAAATTTCCGAAGTTTTAAAAGAGGAAAGGATTTTGGGAAAAATCAGGTACGTAACGACCGATCCCTCGGGACGAATGAAAATTTCGGGGAAAACCATTTAACGTCCAGAAAGAACGAGAGAAAACAACACTGGTCAACGAAGATAATTGAAGAATGGGTGTTTTACAGGCTGTTCTGGAGTTTGGGGAGCAATGTTTCAGTAAAGAATACTACAATCACAAGAGTTTACTGAACTTTCACGAATTATATAAATGATCTTAGAAGAACGACCCACCAATCTCATATTTCTTCTTCTCAACTTCAAGACTGAAACAAATGAATTCCCTTACATTGGGTACAATTAGGGAAGAAGTAAACTTGCCCCTTTGTTCCTCCTTCAACACGGCCTTTACGCAGCAATCCGAGCAGCGCCGTCACCATACTTTTAGAGGCCTGAAGCAAAATTTTGACATGAAGCCGTTTTCAATTTAAACAATTTTAATTTAGTTTTTCCCTCGCCAACAGTAGCGCGAGGCCTGAAGCGATAATACCTACTCGCCACCCGCAGCCGACGGCCGGCCTAGTTGGGTCTGAGAGTTGGGCCAGCGGCTTGAGCTTGACTGAAATTGGAGCTTGAGACTATCACTCGAGACTCAGACTCAAGCTTCAGACTCGAGACTGAGACTTGAGACAGCCTCAAGTTTGAGACTTGGAACTGAGACTTGAGTTTGAGACTCAAGATTGAGACTCGAGACTGAGACTCGGGACTGACACTTGAGCTTGAGACTCGAGACAGACTCAAGTTTGAGATTTGGAACTGAGATTCGAGTTTGAGAGTCAAGATTGAGACTCGAGGCTGAAACTCAAGATTGAGACTCGAGCCAGAGACTTAGGACTGAGACCGAAGTTGAGACTCAAGACTGAATATCGAGACTGTGACTTGAGCTTGAGACTCGAGACAGCCTCAAGTTAGAGAATTGGAACTAAGACTCGAGTTTGAGACTCAAGGCTGGAACTCAAGATTGAGACTCGAGACTGAGACTTGAGCTTGAGACTCGAGACAAACTGAAGTTTGAGGCTTGGAACTGAGACTCAAAATTGAGACTCGAGGCTGAAACTCAAGATTAAGAATTGAGACTGAGACTTGAGACTGACACTCGAGACAGACTCAAGTTTGAGGCTTGGAACTGAGACTCGAGGCTGAAACTCAAGATTAAGAATTGAGACTGAGACTTGAGACTGACACTCGAGACTGAGACTTGAGCTTGAGACTGGAGACAGACTCAAGTTTGAGACTTGGAACTGAGACTCAAGTTTGAGAGTCAAGATTGAGACTCGAGGCTGAAACTCAAGATTGAGTCTCGAGACTGAGACTCGGGACCGAGACTGGAGCCAGAGACTTGGGACTGAGACCGAAGCTTGAGACTCGAGACAGCTTCACGTTAGAGAATTGGAACTAAGACTCAAGTTTGAGACTCAAGACTGGAACTCAAGATTGAGACTCGAGACTGAGACTCGGGACTGACACTCGAAACTGACACTCGAGACAGACTCAAGTTTGAGGCTTGGAACTGAGACTCGAGTTTGAGACTCGAAATTGAGACTCGAGGCCGAAACTCAAGATTAAGAATTGAGACTCAGACTTAAGACTGACACTCGAGACTGAGACTTGAGCTTGAGACTGGAGACAGACTCAAGTTTGAGACTTGGAACTGAGACCGAAGCTTGAGACTCGAGACTGACTCACGTTTGAGGCTTGGAACTGAGACTCGAGTTTCAGACTCGAGACAGATTCAAGTTTGAGACTTGGAACTGAGACTCAAGATTGAAACTCAAGGCGGAAACTCAAGATTGAGACTCGAGACTGACACACGAGACTTAAACTTGAGCTCGAGATTCGAAACAGTCTGAAGTTCAAGACTTGGAACTGAGACTTGAGGCTGAAACTCAAGATTGAAACTCGAGACTGAGACACGGGACCTAGACTCGAGCCAGAGACTTGGGACTGAGACTGAAGTTTGAGAGTCGAGAGTGACACTCGAGACTGAGACTTGAGCTTGAGACTCGAGACAGCCTCAAGTTTGAGATGTGGATCTAAGACTCAAGTGTGAGACTCAAGATTGAGATAGAGACTGAGACTTGAGCTTGAGACTCGAGACAGACTCAAGTTTGAAGCTTGGAACTGAGACTCGAGTTTGAGACTCAAAATTGAGACTCAAGGCTGAAACTCAAGATGGAGACTTGAGACTGGAGACAGCCTCAAGTTTGATACTTGGAACTGAGACCCGAGTTTGAGACTCAATTTTGAGACTCTGGGCTGAGACTCTGGGCTGAGACTCGAGATTGTGACTCAAGACTGGGAGACACTTCCACAAAATTATTCCATAACTATCTCCAACAATTAGAATTCAAGATCAACCCCAGTGTCTCCCAGCAGTGCCGGCGCTACAATTTGCGAGGCCCGGGGCCAAAAATAAAGCGTGTCTTTTTTTTCATCATACACGCTGGTCACCATTGATGTAAGTTTTTGAAAAATGCATACATTTCTTATGACGTTTTAGCAGCACATTCACACACAATGATGAAAGCAAAGACCAAAAATTCTGATAGAAATGTTGCGCGAGGCCTCGGAAAACGCGAGGCCTGGGTCAATTGCCCTAGTTCGCCGGGCCTTGTTACGGCACTGATTACTTCTCCCATCAACCTACCCATAACGATATTCTGCAAGGACAGCACTTCTTGAAGGCTACAAATGACCCAACAAAAAGCTTAGTTTTCCACTTACCAAACACCTCTTTGCGGATGAGTTTAGTATCTCCCACCAGGGAGCAGTAAGACCAAATCTCCAAATGGTAGATTTTGATTCTCAGGCAAGATACTGACACCCTACGCTTCCTCCTTTTCTGCATCTAAAGAACTTGAGAATTACCACTCGATTCTTTGCCAAGTACCTTCGTCTCACTTTCAACTCCCAGACACACTCGACGCCCCATATAAAAATTCTGAGAGCAAAATGATTGATTTCAACAGACGTTTTCAATACTTATCACACTCTTGTAACGAATATACAGTTGATCTAATCCAGTAAGTGCCGCACGGTGATCTATGAATACGTGTGCGATAATAAAAGGACAAGATGGATACCACTATCCTCAAAGTGAAACGACAGTAATTTATTCACACAAGACCAGAACTACAAAGCTCGAAAGATGTCACTATGGATACAAGAAAACCAAGGCGAACAATTTCCGAGAATACTGCACATTAAGGAATAAAAGGTACGAGAATGGAACGGAAAAGGGTCACGCTCAAAATTGAGCGCAGTCGGACCGTGATGGTTCTATAATAGACATAACTTACCTTCCCACTAGGCAAGCCCAGATCGGCCAGACATTGGTAAACCATTTTTTCTGTTTTACCGGAAGCAAAAGTTCGAGCGATAACCTTAACTGGTACTTTTCCGGCCACATCCACCAACATACCCAACCGCATCCAACTGGAAAATGGTAAGATTATCCGTTATAGTGCGCATAGTCATATCGTTACGCGACTTGATCATGCTAGCTACAAATTAGATATATCTCGTCGTTTTACCCGCGTGAGAGGAGGAAAAAATTATAATTTTTATTTTTTCTCTACTGCAATACTTACTGTTTCATCAAGTTTGTACGAACGCATACGTTATTCTGTTTATTGTTATGAGTAATTTTTCGTAAGCTCTCTTTCCATGTCTTCTCGTTCGAGACACCATCATCATCATCGTCGTCGTTCACAAAATGCGAATATTACGTGAACAAATAAGCCAAATATAAAAAGCCAACATGCAATACAGCCAGTAGATAAAGATCGAAAACAAAACAAAAAAAAAAAGAAATACGAAAATAAATTAATGATCGGTCGTAAAGAGAACGAGAAAAATCATCCAAGTAATCTACCACTATACTCTATATAAGTAAAACTAATAAGCCGAGAAAAAAATAATAATTTTGACTACAAAATTCGTCTAACGCAAGCCTAATGCTAATACTATACAATAAATTTTCATTTTCCTCGATAGAAGAATATAAAAAATAAAATAAATATAGGTATATTATGAAATGGCCGCGATAAATATAAACACGAGGCTATAACCGTTTACAGAATTTTTAGAGACGCGTTATGATTTCATTACGGGTTTCACGGAGGAATGAGCCTCAACACATAACCCTGCGGAGGGTAGGAGAGTCCGTAGAAGGAAGAACAAAAAGGCTGAAGTTGAAGTAAGCTGCCTATAATCATACAGCAGGCGGATATTATTTTATGAGTTATGAAGTTACAAATTGAGGTGATTTTTGGCGCAAATTTTTCACGCAGCAGCGAAACAAAAGACAATGGCTGGTGTTATTTTGCAATTTCATACTGTCAGCTTTTGCTATATTCATTTACAATGTTTCGATTTGCCGTTCTCATTGTGTAACTGATGGAGAGAAAAGTCGGAAGAAGAAACGAAACTTGACTTTTGTAAATTCGTGTTCTGTACACAATACAAGTTTCACAAAATTTAGAATTTACAATCCTTGAAGGAATACTGGCGAATTTCTGCGGAATTTCACATCCACTGATTTAACATTTTCTTGTAATAGTTCTAAACCTCCCAACTGCACTGGGGGTTGTGAGCTATGAATGAGAGGTGTTGACTATCAAATTTTAGCCAAGAAGGCTAATAGCCCAGGCAATGCAGCCAAGATTGCACGTCAATAAAGAAAAAAATTCAGGGAAAAAGCTTCTCTTCTGGAATATGGCCTATAGGACCCTCCGATGTGTATCGTGAAAAGTTTACTCCCTACCCCTCCGGCCTTTTTTGAAGGATGCTTGAACGTCAACCAAATTCGAGGAAACTTGAGAATAGAAAACAACTACAGTCAAAAAATGGGCAATATCGAAGAAATGTATTTATGGTTGTTCTCAAAAAAAGACTCGATATTATTCACATTCTTACAATGATGCGCATTTTTCGACTAAGCTTGTTTTCTCAATTAGGCCTCTCAATTGGAAAACGTGCTCACATTAACCTTGCAGATAGAATATTTTCAAAGATGAGTTCCGAGGAATCCCATCTTGGTGCTGACCCGTTGCGTGTTCGTGCAGGGAAAGTAGGTAAAAACAGACGAGCGGTGTTCGCGACTTCGGTATTCGATATAATCCCCATCGTATCTGTAACATAGCTTCCATATGTACTGCCGGATTGATGGCAATATTCACCGGTCTTTCTCATCTCTCTCATCTCCCCTTGAATAGGAAATTATTCATTCTCATAGACTCACCTTCTGCGCAGCACTCTCTCGCTAACCCGTTTACTAAAAACTCTCTCACACAAGGAATCCTACTCACGCTCTAAACTCTTACCTGGAAACTGTCAATTGAGGATTGTTGTAAGATACTCAAAGAGTAACGAAAGCAAAAAATTGCAAAGACCGCAGGTATAAAGAGGAAAACCATCATCGGGCAAAGATAGAAAGCCACTAACCCATATGTGAGACGCGAACAGGATACCGACGAAGACGAAGTTCAAGAAAGAACGAGCTAGCCCTCGGAAGGTGACTCAGTCTCGTAACTCAAATCAATGAAACCTTTGTCAGGAATATACCTGTTGAGGACAGTAACATCATCACTGTTCAGATGCCGCACTATTTCGATATTTTCTAATGCAATGCGTTTAAATTAAGAGTTTTCCCTACGGAGGAGGGTGGCTGACTCCTCCTTGAAACTATGACCACTAGAGATAAGATGGTCCGCAAAGGCGGACTCACCCAATTTTCCTTTCTTTGGCTTGAGGTGTTCCTCCACTCGGATTTTGAGCTGGCGTCTCATCTCGCCTATGTAAACGCTGTTACAATCCCTACACGTCAGTCTGTACACCCCACTCCTCTCCCTCCGCGGGATGAGGTCCTTAAGCCTGACAAACAACCCCTTTACCGTAGTGAGATTATAAAATGCAGGCCTGAAGCCGAAGAGGCGAAAGACACGAGTTAGCTTAGATGAAAATTCACCCAAATACGGGAGCCTGATCCAGCGCAATTTTTTATTATTGTAACTACTCGCATCCCGAGAGGAGGTAGAATCAAGGCTCCTCCTTGTAAGCTTTTTCTGGACCATACGGTCGATGTCCGAGTTGACACCATTCACAAAGGCCAAGTGTTTAATGGTCGCAAGTTCCTTATTGAAAGCTGGCTGACTCAACGCGGTAGCTGTTAAAGGCAGCCATCTTATGAGAGAATGGACAAAAGGACGAACCATGGATAAGAGTATCGGTCGCTGTATGTTTTCTGAATATAGTAAAATCATGGTTCCCATCTCTATTAGAGATATTGAGATCCAGAAAATTTATAGAGGAACCTCCAATTTCCAGAGTAAACTTTATGGAGGGATATATTTTATTCAGATATTCAAGAAACTCACCAAGGAGTTCTTGAGTACCGGTCCATGCACATAATATATCGTCCACATATCGATGCCAGTAATGGATGTGACTCAATAGCGAGGAAAACAAGTCAGCCTCAAATTTGGACATCAATATCTCAGAAACGAGAGAGCCCAAAGGCGAGCCAATAGGAATACCTACCTCCTCCGAGAATTCATAAAATTTGTCGTTAAACTTACAGAAGTTAGGGGACCAACAGATGTTAAGGAGGGTAAAAAACTCTTGAAGCTCATCATGAGGAGTATTGAACTTTACAAGGAAGTCCCCTATGTACTGTATAGTTGGGGCCTTTGGAATACTAGGAAAAAGGCCTACCACGTCAAAAGAACAGAGGATAGTGCCCGGAGGAAGGGTATCTTGTTTGAGCCTATGAGCTAGAGAAACTGAATTTTTAACAGAGAAGGGCGACTTATACTCGATTCAAGATTTGAACCAGCGATCCAACCAGAGAGTAAGCTGGGGAGGAGACATAAGACACGACCGGACGCATAGGGGTTCCCATCTTGTGTACTTTGGGCAGCCCGCAGAGGAGGGGGTGGGGAACGGGGTTTGGTTCGAGCAGAACTTTATTGAACGGATAACTTTTTATAATAAATTCGCAATTATTGACAACTTCTCTGACCTTTTTGACGTACGTAGAGAAGTTGAAAGAGCTATTTTCAATAACCCCACATTGAGTGAGGACTTCTTGAATCTTGGATACGTAAGAGGATTCCTCCAAGATTACGATCGCGTTACTCTTATCAGCCTTAGTAAGGATTAACCCCTGCTCCCTGATCCTCCTCCTTAAGTTGTTAATCACCTCACATGTGTAATGATTTATGCGAGGGAGGGGGGTGCTGCGGACAAGTTCAGCGCAAGCAGACTGGATATTTGTACCAGGACCAATTTTTATAGTAAGGTCGGCAACAACGTTAGCGAGAGTGTCACTCTTAGGGAGGGGAGGGAGTCCAAATTTTGAACCCTTTTCCAGCAAGTACGACTCAGCTTGCGAGAATTGCGCTTGAGAACAATTGATAATGCGAGGTTGAAAAGTTTGAGCAACAGCATTGTCAGTACAAAGTTTTTTATGGGCAATGGCCTTGGAGTTAAGAAGGGATGAGATTTTCTTTTCTTTTTTTGCTCTAAGCTCAGACAATCTTCATTAAAGTCCCGAATAAAAAGATTAAACTCACCCGGCGGGAGCAGACTAGAGAGTCTGGAGTGGACCAGGAGATTGAGACGAGTGGTAATATTCAACCTGCCATACCACCTCCTCAGCTCGGAGCGAATCCACTTGTTGGTGATCGATTCAAGATCTCGCGTCTTCCTCTTTACATCTGCGGTCTTTGCAATTTCTTGCTTTCGTTACTCTTTGAGTATCTTACAATATTATGTCGAGCCGTAACATTTCGGACCGTATTAATTCTGTCAATTGAGGAGTAATCTGTCAAAGGACGGTTGATCCAGAAAAATTACAATGATCGGACGCCCTTTTGAACAGATAACTTCTCAATTTTGGAGTCGCAAACAACTAGCGGTGGAGGATGGAACTAACATCGATTATGAAAGTTGTGACTTTGAATTAGTGTTATGTTTCTCACGTATGGTAGTGACGTTCATTGTTTGATAACTCGAACAACCCGAAATTTGCTCGCCCCACTCCGCTGGATGAGCTGCGTAGCGTGACCGGAAGCGCTCAATGTATTTAAATAAGAAATTCTCGTATTATTGTTTAGAGTATTTGATCAAATACTTATGATTTATTTAAGATGATCTGGGGGTAAATCAGAGGACTTAATTAAGGCTTTTCAATCTAGTTATCATTTCTCTCGCCGTCCAAGAGTGTGAAAGCTAAATGCGACTTTCTTAACGCGAATTTGAAATGAATAGCTTTAATTTAGGAAGACGGAACTCGATTAGTTTCTACTCTCGAGCAAATGCGCTGTGAAAACAAACGCGCACATGCTGTACTCGTTTAAGTGATATTTTTTGATGGTTCGATAAAGTGTACGACAAGTTGTACAATTTTTCAAAGTTCGCTCAACATGTACGATCAATAATGTAATAATTATCACGATAATGTGCATATGTCACCGAATGATAATTATATTATTGATTCTGACATACCGTGTACATCAAGCGTATACTGCTGTGCACTATATTCTCATATTATTAATGTGTTTTACAATCGAGCGAGAAGAGGAAAGAACATTTTCGTTGATCACATAGCTAAATACATCATCAATTAGTCGAGCCGAAACGTAGGCGGCGGAGGAAATGTTGTCGGATTCTATAAAACAGCCCGATCGAGCTGCTCTCTGGAAACTTTCCAGCCGTTCACTATCGGTATAAATTTCAGAAAATTCAAATTGCTCCGATACGATGCGGTCAAGGTTATTTTCTACCGAGTACACACGTTCGCGAACAACAAAAGTTGTCTCATGTACACAAACCAGTGTAGAGAACTTTTGCTAGACTGACTGCATCAATTTATAATATCGCTCTTGCACAACCGCTGAATTTTATAACCACATCGTCTCGCCTCTTCATTCGTTTAATTGTTCTGACCAACTGTAAGTACACTATTAAATCAAAATTATATCCGTGTACTATCGTGTGAGCAGCAGCGTACAATTGAGGAATTGAAAACTCGAAAATGTAAAAGCTACGTTCGTTAAATTCGCGGGTTGCTTTTTATGGACCCTACATCGGTATTGATGTAGGTCATATTCGATCAAAAAATCGAATCTTATAGCATCTCTCGAAATGGGAAGCGACGCGAATTCGCCGTTCTTCCTCTCCGTCGTTGAATTATTCATTCAAGTGGTGCAATAAAGTCGTTGCTTTTTTCGCATAATATTTTCGAATGAAATTTCGTATTCGACTCGTGAAAAATAGCGCAATTAGTGGCTACTCGTGAAATTGTATTCTTATAAATTCGTCTCCTTCAATTCGCCGTTGAATTCTGGCTCACTTCGCGTATCAAAATTCGCGCTCGTTAGCCATTTTGCGTTTCTTTTTCGCGACCATTTCGACGACAATGCGAATTTTCATAGCGAAGTGGAAAAATGAGAGGGCACGCGCCTTAAAGTTGAAACGTTGAAATGCAATCACAGCTGTGTACGAAAATGACAACGCTGTAACTGTAGGTACGATTTACACGTACGCGTTTTTGGCTTGAACTTTTTGTAGGTTTTTCGAATATATTTGAAAATTTTCAAGTTGTATACACGCCGTCTACCGGCACTTCGATTTATAATTTTTAAGGAGAACTTTATTCCGCGATTTTCGTGCGAATACTTTTTGCCCGAATAGCTGTCTTCGATTAAGAATGTGGAATGCGGTTCAAAAAGAATTTTTTAATGCAATGATGAATAAAATGAATCGTCAAGAAGCAGAAATAGGATTCAAATGCAAAAAGGAGTAACTTTTGAGTACGACCGACTTTTATTTTGAATCAAACTTTTTTTTCTCCCCTCTCTCTCTCTCCCTCCTCACGAAACCTAGTCGACATAATCAGAAAATGAAAATTCGGGTAATGGGGACTCGACCAAAATTTCTTCGGCGCCTTTCAAAGATATTTTTTCCTTAGTACAGTCACTATTCGGATTTTGTAAGGAAATAATTCCTACCCAAAATTTTATAAATGGAAGTTCTTAAGCATGATCCCAAGTAATACCAAGAAAAAACCCATAGCCCCAAGCCCCATTACCAACGAAAATTTGTGTGAGAAGCATTTTTGTAGAAAATTGTACGAAGAATATTATCGATCTCCTGACATTTTTCTCAATAATACATACTCAGCAAGAAAATTGAGAAAAATCTTCTGGCGGAGCCGAATAGAAAAAGATCATGTTTCATGTCAAGCCCAGTATAGAATTATATAATCAAGCAGCCTAGTTTAGGCCTAATACCTGCTCATTCGCGGTGTTCAAATTTTACGCAACTCATAGACTCAAACAGAAATTATAATATATGTTTTGCGAATTCGGGCGTTTGCAAGGAAATTCAAAGTAAGGGTCACATATCAATCTCGATGATATCGGTAGATCAATCTCGATAATATCGATCACTGATCTCGATTGTATCAAAATATCGATTTTGATTACATCGATTACTAATCTTGATTGTATCAAAATCTCGATAATATCAATGTAATATCGATTACTGATCTCGATTGTATCGAAATATCGATTTTCATTATATCAATTACTGACCTTGATTGTATTTAAATCTCAATAATATCAATGTAATATCGATTACTGATCTCGATTATATCGAAATATCGATTTTCATTATATCAATTACTAATCTTGATTGTAACAAAATCTCGATAATATCAATGTAATATCGATTACTGATCTCGATTGTATCAAAATATCGATTTTCATTATATCGATTACTGACCTTGATTGTATGTTGTATCTAAATCTCAATAATATCAATGTAATATCGATTACTGATCTCGATTGTATCAAAATATCGATTTTCATTATATCGATTACTGACCTTGATTGTATGTTGTATCTAAATCTCAATAATATCAATGTAATATCGATTACTAATCTCGATTGTATCGAAATATCGATTTTCATTATATCAATTACTGACCTTGATTGTATGTTGTATCTAAAACTCAATAATATCAATGTAATATCGATTACTGATCTCGATTATATCGAAATATCGATTTTCATTATATCAATTACTAATCTTGATTGTAACAAAATCTCGATAATATCAATGTAATATCGATTACTGATCTCGATTGTATCAAAATATCGATTTTCATTATATCGATTACTGACCTTGATTGTATGTTGTATCTAAATCTCAATAATATCAATGTAATATCGATTACTGATCTCGATTGTATCAAAATATCGATTTTCATTATATCAATTACTGACCTTGATTGTATGTTGTATCTAAATCTCAATAATATCAATGTAATATCGATTACTAATCTCGATTGTATCGAAATATCGATTTTCATTATATCAATTACTGACTTTGATTGTATTTAAATCTCAATAATATCAATGTAATATCGATTACTGATCTCGATTGTATCGAAATATCGATTTTCATTATATCGATTACTAATCTTGATTGTAACAAAATCTCGATAATATCAATGTAATATCGATTACTGATCTCGATTGTATCGAAATATCGATTTTCATTATATCGATTACTGACCTTGATTGTATCTAAATCTCGATAATATCAATATAATATCGATTACTGATCTCGATTGTATCGAAATATCGATTTTGATTACATCGATTACTAATCTTGATTGTATCTAAATCTCAATAATATTAATAAAATATCGATTACTGATCTCGATTGTATTGAAAAATCGATTTTCATTATATCGATAACTGATCTTGATTGTATCTAAATCTCGATAGTATCAATTTAATATCGATTACTGATCTCGATTGTATCGAAAAATCGACCTTCATCATAACGATTACTGATCTTGATCGTATCTAAATTTCGATAATATCGATATATCAATCTCGATAATAACGATATAATATAATCTCGATAACATCGATATAATATTGATTACTGATCTCGATTGTATCGAAATATCGATTCTATATTTGACTTCACAACTAGTATACTGTATATTAGGTCTAGTGTAACAAAGTCTCAAAGCTAGAATATAGCAATCATAAAGTTAGTATATAACCTGGGCAAGGTGAACTCGCAAATTTTCGAATCACCCACGGAGAGACGAGGGTGAATGGGGGGGGCACTCGAAAAATTTCCAATTAGGGTCAGGTCAGAGTAAAGACATGAACATGTCAAAACCGATTTCGGGTCCACATTTTGAGCCCCCCCACAAAGGGGAATGGGGCTTAGGACCATGGTTTTCTTTTTGGTATTACTTGGGATCATGCTTGAGAACTTCCATTAATAAAATTTTGGGTAGAAATTATTCCCGTGGAGGTCTCCTTTTTGACCGGATAATGACTGTACCATTATAATCAACTATGACATTATCAGTTGATGACGTCATCAGCTGTGATCTCCAGGCTATCACGTCATCAGCTGGTGACGTCATCAAGCGTGATCCGGAGCCTATTTCTGAAATTTGGCATTGCGAGTTCAATACACCTCCCTCCATCCTTATAATCTGTCAAAGGGTTTAGTAGAGGCTTTTATGCTGCTGTATGTTAGGTTTATGTCAGGCCTAGTTTCATAAGGGCTAAAAGTAGGTCTAGTACAGTCTAGTATACTGTAGAGCCCAGTATAATGGAACTTTTTTTTGAGCAGAGTCATGGACCAAGATGTGCTAAAAAATGACTCAAAATTCTCAACAATTGAAAATTACTTGAACTTCCAAATTTTACTTGATTTGTTTAACGCTTATTTCAAAAAAAAAAAAACTCGAATGTCTTCCAAGTTGCAATCTAGAAGTCCCAGTGACGTCACGATCTGATGACGTAATAAATCAGTCCTACGAAAATTTTCTGGCATAGCCAAATAAATAAAGACTATGTTTTATGTCTTTCTTCGATGCTAGTGACTTTTGGAGGCTCATTGCTCTTCTTGGTTTAGTTCAGGTCCAGTTCAGGGCATTTCAAGATAATAGCTTTCGAAGAGTTTCTTGGTCTAGCGCAAGTCTAGTTCAAGACTAGTACACTGACCCTCCACGAAATTACACGTACATTCGTTGGGACCCAATATAAGGAACAACGTGTAGTGATAACGAAGAGCTAGGCACATCAAATTGCAATTTGTAAGAATACAGTAGAGACGACGAACAGAATACGAAAACCTCTTAGGCATGATTACGCAGCAAGGAGGGTGAAAAATAGACGAAACGAGCCAAAAACGGGCTAAAGAAACGCTTGTAAGATACTTAATTTTCCGTAATAGTCGTGAGAGTTCCATTAGAATAAGGAGGACATTTTTTTTCAATCAAATGACACGCTTTTTTCGCTCAATATGCAACAGAAGAGATTGCTTACTTTTTCGAATGCGAATGTAGAAGTATGTATAAGTTTTTGGAAGATGAAGGTTCTAAAATGAGCGCGATAATTCTGTTAGTACAGTATTACAAATTTCGCGAAAACTTCGCGACCAACCGTGCATAACTTCGTCACGTTATACATGTCTGAATATGGCACGAGCATCCAGATTAGTATTATAACGTAATCCACACACTACCTAAATATTGGCCTAATTTTTGAACCCTCTTACTTTTCTTCCACCGTCAACGCTTTTAATTAAACGCGAGCACTATACTCGTACATCGGTTTAAAATGATTCTAGAATAACGGAGGGAATACGTATAAAATAGGCCTATTTCGCTTTGGGTATATCTACTTTACGCGTATAGTCTGTCCTCGTTTTACAAAGAAAATGATACGGCTTTTTGATAGGCGTCAACAATCTCGGCATGGCGAGCTACACAAAGTATACGAATGACAACTAACTGAAATGGCCATTAGGAAATAGAAGATGCTCTTGCTAAAATTCAACAACCCTTGTTATCATCCTATAGGGAATTGGAGCGCACCGGTGCGTCAAAATCCACGATTTAAAATCCCTGGAAAAAAGAGCTAAAAACGACACAAGAAAGTTCTATACGCGGAAATTCAATGGTCTTATTTTCAATAAAAGGTGACATTCTATCGGTTTTATTATTCTCCGCGCTTTTGAAATCTTAGTCGAGCCGCTCGTTTACTCGTACCATTTTATTAGTTTAAAAAGTATTTTATCACTTTCTATTCGAAAAAAGAACAAAATAAAGTGGGGAAAAAAAGAAACTCGGAAGGATAAAATTGACTCTGTAAGATTTTTCTTCTATCTGCTGACAATGTACAATGAATTCTAAATCTCTTTGAAGGCTTAATTATCGCTTCTTGATAAACAGTAACGACAAATGTTCTTTTCGTTTTGAAGTCCTGTACGAGATCTATCTAGAAGAATACTCCAGACTAAACATTCAATCGGTCACTCCGTAGAATATTTTGCCGAGCACAATTTTCGCAATGAACTTGTTCGCGTGATGAAATTATCAATAATAGATGTATATAGCGTTTCTACACGTGTAGGCACAATTTGAAACGGCTCTGTTCCTTTCACGGCAGTTTTGGGACGTGTTGATCTAATTCCAGTCTCTAGGGACTCGATGGCGAGCGTGGTGGTCATCGCACGTGTCACAAAAAGAAGAGGTCAGGAGTTCGAGTCCCAATGGAGCTGACGATTCTCGGTAGTTTCTTGAATTATATTCTCGTGAGACACTTCTTTTTCGATCATACTTTGAAATATTACATAAATTGTCAAGAGTGTTCTATATTCGTTCATATTTTCAACAACTTTCTGCTGATGCGTAAAAAAATGAGGATGGTGTTTCATGTATTATCGCCCAAGTCACTGAGGTGTATAAAATGAAGATATGTTCAATATCTCAGCCCACGCCGAGCCTTCACTTCTACGCGTCCTAAGGTAGTTCTTATGTAGGCCTAGCTAACAGTCGAGATCATTTCTATATTCGGCCAACTTTCGCGCTCATACAAATTCTAGATTCCTTGTCCTCGTAGTGGAATCTTATGGACCATAATAAACTGTTTCACAGGTGCTAATAAGCGGACGAATTCATACGAAAGGGAGGGATTCGTTACTGAATGTAGTTGATGTAACCTGAAATTGGATAGACCATCGCGGACTGAGGACCAAGATGGTAAATAAAATTGATCGGATGAATGACCTCATCAATCTAATTTAAAGTCATTTTATAATATCATGAATCTTGATCATAGCATTTGTCATAAGTTGACAAGATTTGGATCTAATGGTAAGTAGTTTTGGTTTACATTGGGGTCACTCTATCATGGCAAAAGCTGAAAACAATATGACTCAATGAGGACTAATCTTGAACTACAATGAATTATGCATTTTTTATATTATGCTGGAATTTGTAGTACCTAAGATTTAGCGGTATGTAATTGTAATTCTTTGTTGAAGAAGAATTTTCACGTTTTCGATGTAAATAACATTATTGATTCGAATGTTTACCATATTTTGGCTATAAATTGTTCTAATTTAAACAGAATTCTCAAGACTTTTTTATTTGATGATGTTATGATCTATTGAATGACCTTGACCTACTTTTGGGTCATTTTATGATGTGGTCAAAACATTTCTTCATGGCGTTACAAACTGGTATCAATATGACCAGATGGTGACCAATCTTGACCTACTTTGGGAAATTTTCTTTCTGTGCCGTCAAGATTTCATGAGTGACCTTGATTTACTTTGGGGTCTGTTTGTGATATCATCAATTTTACTTGATGACGTTGTAAGTTGATAACATCATGATCCAATGGTAAGTAATCTCAAGTCACAAGCTACAAACACCAGGACATAATGGTAAATGATCTTGAACTACATCAAAGACATGTTTTGGTGACGTCATGATCTAGTGAATGACCTTGATTTACTTTAGGATCATTTTACAATGTCACAAGCTAAGAGCATTATGTTCAGACCTAATGGTGAATAATCTTGAAATATATTGGGGACGTTTTTCAATGACATGATGATCTAGTGAATGACCTGATCTACTTTTGGGTCATTTCAAGAAGTGGTCACAACATTTCTTCTTGACGTTACAAACTGAAAACAATATGACCAGATGTTGACCAATCTTGTTATGATTTGACGAGCGACCTCGATTTACTTTGGGGTCTATTTGTGATATGACCAATTTTTCTTGGTAGCGTTGTAGGATGAAAACTTTGTAAGCAATCTTAACCGTCATAAGCTACAAACATTAGGACATAATAGTAAGTGATCTTGAGCTATATCAGGGATATGTTTTGATGACGTCATGAACTAGTGAATGACCTTGACCTACTTCAGAATCATTTCATGATGTCACAAGCTGAGAGCATAATGGTGAATAATCTTGAACTATATTAGGGACGTTTTTCAATAAAGTCATGATCTAGTGATTGACCTTGACCTACTTTTGGGTCATTTTAGGATGTGGTCACAACATTTCTTTGCGACGTAATATCATGACCAACCGGCAACCAATCTTAACATTGTGATTGGATGAGTGACCTTGACTAACTTTAGGGTCATTTTATTATATCATCGCAGCATTCTCTTGATGACATCACAAGTTGACAACATTATGATCTAATGGTAAATAACCTTCATCTACTTTTGGGTCATTTTAGGATGTGGTCACAACATTTTTTTGTGACTTAATATCATGACCAAATGGCAACCAATCTTGACCTACTTTGGAAACTGTTTTGATAACATTGTGATTGGATGAGTGACCTTGACTAACTTTAGGGTGATTTTATAATATCATCATCACAGCATTCTCTTGATGACATCATAAGTTGACAACATTATGATCTAATGGTAAATAACCTTCATCTACTTTATGGTGAGTCATCTCAAACTACATTGGAGACGTTTTTGACGACCATATAATCCAGTGCATAACCTTGACCTACTTTTGAATCATCTTATGATGTGGTCTTCATATTTTTTCATGACGTTACAAACTGATTAAATTATGACTAAGAGACTACCAATGTTGACCCACTTTGGAAACTTTTTATGATGATGTCATAAGTAGCTAAGGTTAAAATCTAATGGTAAGTAATCTTGACCAACTTTGGAGTCATTCTATAATGTTAAAAGCCAAGAACTTTAGGACTCAAAGGTAAGTGACCTTGAATTACATCGGGGACTTTTTCGTGGTAGGCAGAACTAGGTATTGAATCAGTGTGGTAGTAATGCCAAATTTTATTTCAACACATCAGGGACATTCTTTGGTGACGTCATGATCCAGTGAATGACCTTGACCTCCTTTTGTGCCATTTTTACAATGTGGTCACAACATTTTTTCAATAATTTCACGAGCTGACAACTTTTGGCAAGTAATCTTGACCAACTGACCAACATTAAGCATATTTTCTGATAACACCATGATCTACTATCTGTGAGCAATTAGCTGGCAGCTGTTGAGGACAAGTTGTTGTTTGCATTCACCATTTACAAAGACACATTCTTGTCGCAAATAGCATATGCGGTAAACCACCAAATAATTGTCCACAGACAGGAGCGAGTTACCCTAACCTACTTTAGAGAGATTTTCTGGTAGTTTCAGAACGTTTTTGATGACGTCATCCTCTAATGAGTGACCTTGATCTACTTTGAGAGTCGGCACAACATTTCTGGTATACACAGTTGAATTGTCCAAACTCAAATTGACCACCAAAACGCGGTGTTCTGCGTATAAGTAATCCAGCTTTGTTTTCACTGTCGAATGCCATCGATGTTTTTGGCATACCTGTATTTGAATGAGTCATATTGAAGATCTAGTATTTTTGTTGAAGGAAATTATTACCATCATTGAATTCTAAATTGAAAATAGAAACTGTAAAAAACGTCAGTAATCCAATTTTCTCGTAAACACTTTGATGCTTGTTGATATTTTTCAATGATGGTTATTTTGTAGATAGATAAGAAATGATTTTGTTTGCTATGTTATTTGTATAATATCAAAATTGCCGTTTCGGTTGAAAAAATAGTAAGTGTATGGGTTTGAGATGAGTGCCTCGATGAAATTGAGGCGACAAAGAGGGTGATGTAGGCGGGCAAAGAGCTTCTATTCTCAATACTATTCAAAGTTTTCAATTACACTGCCAACAATCGTTTATTGCGTTCGATCCTCGCATCTTCAAAAAATTTGTCAGCATAGTTCTACAAAGAGACTACAGGAGGAAGATATGATGGACAGCCGTGTTGTCTAGAATTGAGCCTCTAGCTGATGGCTGCATCACATTTATTTCTCTGTCTTTTGATGACGTCATTCTAAGTCAAGAACGCAGAACTCGAGAACAGTGCTGTCATCAGCTGTAGACTTAATCCTGGACAACATGTCTGTCCACATCTCCCTTCCTTAGTGTCTTAGTTTTACTTGGGTCTTGTTGACGTCCGAGTTACAGTCCCTAAACTTAGACCTCTTAGAATATACCGGGTGAGGCAAAATGATGTTACCAGTTGAACGGGAATTTGCGCTATATCTGTCGTAGCGCGAAAACGCGAAATGTTAGACGTATAGTTTGAAGGTAAAAAATTTGTATCCCAATTTTATCTTTAATTTGAGGCACATCCAAGGTTTCCACGACTTTTCTTGGGTTGTTTAGTTATTTTTTTTTTTTGGAATTAGCGTTAAATTTCACTCTCAAATCATATAAAATATGCCAAGTTTGAACAATTTTTAATTTCTGAGAAATTTGGCAAATTAGTCAATTTTTAGGACATTTTAGTCCATAACTCGGCTCACACAAGTCGTGGAAACTTCGGATGTGGCTCAAATTGAAGATAAAATTGAGATACAAATTTCGTACATTCAAACTATACTTTTAACGTTTTGCGTTTTCGCGCTAAGACAGATTTGGCGCGAACTCCCTTGCCTCACCCTGTATACATAACTTCATATTAAATTCTTTTGAAGAAACAATAGACTATAAAAATTAACTAAGCTGTCATTATTATGTATTGTGTTGAGTTATTTGAAAAATGACAATTTTTGCCTATTTTTCTCAATTTTCGTAAATATAATGACTCAAAAATACCTCGTAAATATTTTACGCGTAAGTCCATTTTAATAATACATACATAACATCATGTTTATCGTTTTTTCTTTTCGATACAAAAGACGCGAAGTCAGTTTAATTTGATTGATAAGGTATACACACGTAGGTTCTTTTTATTCCATCGAAAATGACATCTTGACATTTTATTTTTCTATAGACGTCAATTAAGGGCGTATAAATTTCCATTCAATAAAACCGCCTCACTTGAAAATTCAAGTACGTTTTTCCGCTCTAAAAATTCTCATCAAAATAACTCTTCGCGATTTTTCCACCAACTTTTAAACACGAATTTTCAATTTTTTGAATCGTGTAACACGATACAATTTCTATAATCATTATCGTCGGCTCTATAAACGTTATTTATTTCTATCTCGCTGCAATTTTACAAAGCAGATTTTCTGTCGCTTACGTCTGCGCGCGTATACTCCGTACAGAATTTAGCCAATTCTACAAAATCGGAGTCGACGAAACATTAAAAGGATCATTTTTCAAGATAACGCACACGGCGATAGTTGCGTGCGAATAGAGAGATTCATTTTTCACGCGCTCCAGGCGATATTTATTCTGTCTCCCGAAGTATCGTATTCTTATGTTTTACGAGATACACACTCTGCGAAGCTTTATTTTTCAGTACCGCGCGCGTCTTTTACTAAAGCACATTTTTTTCCTCATGTTCACTACTTTGTATCTACACGCTAAAGCTGCAAATTGAATAGCGATAATGTAATACGACGATATAAATATAAATAGCTATACTACACAGAAAATTTGCGCATGCAAAACCTTCATGTAGACGCACCGCGGCGCGGTCTCCAAGGAATTTACACAATTTTTGAAAATTCCGCAGAAGCCCCTTCACTATCGAGAAGAAAAGGAAAATGTCAACATTAAATAACTCGAGAAAAACGTTGAGAGATTGGGCGAGAGAAATTTTCGCTTTCTCGACGCTTAATTGTTTGAATTCTTTACAGCCCTTTTTTTTCACATTGAAATTTCGAGAGTTGGGTCAACAACACGAGAACTAAGAGCTGTGTTGAGAAAATTCGAAGGTACCGTTTACCCTGGCCGTAGAGCACCATTTTAATCAAAGAAAAAAGTACACCACTCATGAGACTAAAGAAAACTTGTCACGATTCTGGTTGAACAAATTACAACATCGTGTATTAGAAAAAAATATCAAAGATCTCAAGAAACTCAAAATCAAGAAATCTAAATGAAAAAACGCTAGTTGATGGAAGGACGAGAGAGGGGTAGATTCAACAAAGGAGATCAATCGTGGTATCGAGAAGAAATGAGGAAGTCCTCAACGATCGAATTCTGACTAGCTTCACAGTGGACCATATTGTTGGAGCTCATCGTTCTCAACGACCACGTTAATAAGATGCAATGAAAATATCTACAGCGATAAGTCTTTTGAAAGCTGAGATAAAAATCATCAGCACAATGAATGTCTTTTAAAAGTGAACACGTAGGAGTTCTCAATTGCACCAGGATTAAGAGCTCGGTGGAAAAACTTATCTGAAATGAGTGAGAAAAAAACTGGCAGCGTAGAGGTATAGGAGAGCATGTCATGAATGGAGGGAGAGCGGTGAAGATATCTGGTAGGAATCGTGGAGGGATGCTGGGGTGGGACACGCGAATATATGATTAGATGGAACCCATGACAGCAAAATGAGAAAGTATGTGTACTTTAGATCGGAAAGCACCCAAACAAGGTGATATAGAAGTTCAGTGGTTATAAAGTGAGTGTGGGTATCCACAACAACCCACCTATGGTGATGGGAATCAGCAATGACCAAACGGAGAAAAGCTACCGGGAAAGATCGAGTTGAGTGAAGAAGCTAAAGATATCAACATTGGCGAGACTGGGAGAAAAGAGGACGAAATATCAAGAAAGAAAGAAAATGACGAGACGTTGTTTCGCAAGTCACTACGCGGAGAAGGAATATTTGAAGTCATACACAGAGGCCACCGCTCGAAGAGAAACTTTGGGAAAAGTTGAAGATTGCAAAGGCAAAGAAGGGAAAAGCCAGCTTGTAGTGGAAGATTATTCGATTTGGTGATTGAATGAGAGAAGGAGTACAAGACCGACAGGAGCCATCACAACGTTGTATTGTTGTAACCAATCGAATCGCTTATACTATGAGAAAATCAATGTTTCAGGCATTATGGAAGAGACTCAAAAAGCACAATGGGACTCAAATACTGACGCCGCGCCGGGCGTTCTCGGTAAAATAACCATTCTCAAAGACCGAACGCAACACCAACAAGAGTCAAAAGCATTTGACGAGGTCGGCCATCAAAATAGGAATCATTCTATCATTCTCATAGACTTAATTCAAACAATTCCTCTTTAGGAATGCGAGGATGTGGAAGAATAATTTCGATAAGAGCCGTACTGTGATCACTTTCAATTAAATTATCCGCGAAAGCCGACTTTACCATTCAACCTTTTTTATGCTCGGCCCTTCTGATTTAGAGTTGGCAACTGGTCATCCTTGTATTGACTTCAGGGCAATGCCTACAAGCAACCGTATATATGCCACTCTTCTTAGCTGTCGGAATGGGATCTTTTAATTCAACAAAAAATACTTCCTGACTGCAGTTGGATTGTAGAAAGCCGACCGAAGTTCAAAAGGGCGGAAACGCGATCCAACTGTGAGGAAGACTTACCCAGAAAAGGGAGCCTAATTTACCGCGTCCTACTATCATGGTACGAGTCTCGGGGGAGAGAGGGAGATTGTAGAATCAAAAGGCATTCTTGTGAGCCTCCTACATTCTCTCGCTAAATTCTTAGGTCACTGGCTCAAATCGTGTGTTGGCCATTCAAGAACTCGGACTCTCTAGCAGATAAGGTTCGAATTCATGTTCATTTGATGTGATTTGTCTCTTTCACCCCCCCCCCCCGTCCCACCGCTGTTCAACGTATGATTGACTTGTTCGTTAAATCTGGTGCTCTCAATGAAGAACTGGAGGAACTTTTTGGTCCTCAGAATGTTTCTTGGTCCCCGAACTTTTGTAAATTTGATAGTAAATTGTCTAAGTTCCCAGAGGAAATGAGGATTTCTATTGGATCCCCTCTGGATTTTACTCATATCCAAAATTGAGTTTGATATATTCTCCTCGGGCTGGATCTTCTTCAGTCTCGTCTATTTTTTGCACAGGTATCGCGCGCGTGAAACGGGTTTTCAGATCTCCTCAGTAAGTTTCTTGTATTTTTGGATAGCTCTCTCACTCTTCCATAAAATTTACATCAAAAATTGGTGTTCTCAATAAACTTTCTGGACTTGGCCATCTTTTTTAAAGACGGCATCCATTCGAACCGGGTTGCGCTAACGTTGCGTTGATACGAGGAGAATCGTAAGAGGTACCGAAACTATGGACGTATATGGGAGAAAGATGAAAAAATTGAAAGAACACTAGAATTGAACAAATTTGGCTTCTTGACATCTCATGAAAGATGTCCAGAAACGCACGTTCCAGAAATTAGATGGGATGACAAAACGTCTGATTCCGCTTCATTCAAGAGATGACGCCAATCTTTCATTTTTCTTCCAGATACGGCCATAGTTTTGATACCTCTTACGATTCTGGTAAAAGTACCAGACAAATCACGCGCGTTGTTAGCGATCCTGGCGGATGGCCGGTTCAAATGAGTTTGGTATTTATAGAGCTTTTCCAGTATTTAAATTTGCATACTTTATTCTCCTCTCCTACGTGTTATCAAGTTGGTAGTGTTTTTAATATTGATCTAATGGGTGTTGCTGGACTCATTTTCGTTCAGGAGCAGCTTGCCATAAGAGCAATGTTGGAAACACTACCAACTTGATGACACGTAGGAGAATAAGTATGCAATTTGAAATACTGGAGAAGCCTTATAGGAGAAGTAATCTTCAAGCCGTCATTCCGTTGCAAGATTGAACAGCTTGATCAATTGTCTGACTAACATCCCTTCGATTCAGGTTGCTTTTCTCAAGGTTTTGATGACGATACAAAACCTTGCTCGAGTGAATCAGGTCCACCTGACCTTGTATAGGAGGTTTACAAGAGAACATCTCGATTCGACAACCTCCTTACCCCGAGGTCCGTATCACGATAGTAGGAAACGGTGAATTGGGCTCTCTTTTCTTTTGGTCGCAATTCAACTACAGCCAAAAGTTAACTTGTAAATCTTAAGACCCCAGCCCGATAGCTGAAAAAAGAGGTGTATATTATAGAGTAGCTTGTAAGGGATTGCCTTGGAATTCACATAGGGTTGACTGGCTGCCAACTCCAAATCAGAGTGGTCGAGCATGAGAAAAAATGGGAGAAAGGTAATACGGGTAATTTACTACTTTATACAACATACTAGAAGTCCCTTTTGATATAACAAGCGCACTATGTCCCCAGGCGATCCAAATTAGGTTTTTGTGATTTTCAGGGTGAATATTGGTTTTTTGAAGAAAAGTCAGCAGACCAAAATTGTAGAGCGCCAAAAAATACGAAATAGTGTTCTATTGAAAAATTCTTTGCGATGCTCCATTTTTGAATGAATGAAGGATGAAAGTTGAATAGTTGTGGAAGTGACACAAGATATTGTGCCTGTCTCTCACAACGCAAGCCAACGCAAACGTCTGTCGGTGTTGCCAGATATAGAAGTCATAATTTCCGGATGAAAATCACAAAATTTTTTTATTTTGACAAAACTTTCTATATGTCCTTTTCTTGGCTTTGGAACAAAATATACTGGCTCTGGAACAGAAATAAACCTGCTCCAGTGTTGTTCAAAACATGTTTTTATATCTTTATATTGGAAAGACATATTTTTAAGGGACAAAAATAAGTTTCTATCGGAGTATCGGACAAAAACATGTTTTTATTGAAAAAAAAAAAAAAATTCAATTGGAAAAAACATGTTTACAAATGTTTATATTGTGAAAAAACATGTTTTTATTGTAAAAAAACATGTTTCTATTATAAAATGAACATGCTATTATTGTAATAAAACATGTTTTTATTGTAAAAAACATGTTTTTATTGCAAAAAACATGTTTTCATTAGAAAAAACATGTTTTATTTGAAAAAATATGTTTTAATAAGAGAAACATAATTTTTATCTTTACAATTATCAGGCTGTACATTTGATCTGGAAACCCACATATTTCTCTATTTCTCTGTAGAGTACTATACAGCCATACCGCAAAAAAATTATGCTTCAAAACTTAAAAGCTTTAGAATATGGATAAAGTTGTACATCTGGCAACACTGATTACATCACCTACTCGTTATAATGTTCGATGCTTCAATTTTGAGTGAATTGAGGTAAACATAAACCTATATGTACAGTGTGCAAGCAATTATTTGATCCCTGAATGATTAGACGCAAAAACGCATTCCTCAGTAACACGCCTTCAAGTGTGTGAAAACTTGACGCTTGTTTCCAAGCCATGCGTTTATGCGCTAGGTCGCTCAGGGATCAAGTAATCGCTAAATCGCTCTCAATTGTAGTGGCCAGCAATATCTTCATCATGATTTAGAGCGGTTCACATTTGCGTTGCAAGTGACAAGTGTACATAATGCACTATAGTACGTCTCAGCTAAAAGTGTTGAAAAAGGTGAAGAATACCACAGCATAAAGTGGAGCATTGCGTTTTGACGCGTCGTTTCACAACCAATAACAGACAAGCTTGCTTGCGCGTTCAGCGTGAATATTGCACCTCCCTCTTCCCCTAAGATACTGCATTTTCTTCAACTTTTTGACACTCTTAGCTGAGACGTATTATACTTATCCAACTATTCAACATTCATACTTCATTTAATTGAAAATGGAGCATCGCACCAAAATTTTTAATAGAGCATTAGTGATGTATTTTTTGATGCTCTACAATTTATGCCTCTTGAATTTTTTCCAAAAAACCGATATTTACGCTGAAATTCACAGGAAAAACAATCTGGACAACAATTTTTTGAATTTTTTGCGCTCTGGAGACAATGCGCACGTCGTATCGAGTAGCAGGGCCGGCAATATGTGTGTAGAGTAGATGAAAGAAACTTTCTTCTTTTGATTAGCATTTTTTTTTTCAACTCTACAAACCAGGAAAATGTTGAACGCCGGCCCGGTCGAGTAAAACTTCTAGTATGTTGTATAAGGTGACAAATGACATACATACATTAAATTTCAGCTTAACCCTATTCATTCACACAAAATTCCCTAATATGACTGGACTAATTGCGGTTCTTAAAGACTTTGTACTCCTCTGAGTATTCTCCCTTAATTATGTACAACTGTAACCTCAAAAACTGAATCTATTAAGTCCAAGGTTTTGTTTTTCAGTAGCAATGCAACTAATGATGGTGGTACACTTGAGACCTTTCTAATGAGACTTCTCCACCAGAAATGAGTAAAATTGGGCGTGTTTTGTTGTTTCATGATTCCTGGCAAATCTCACATTTTGAAGCTCTATTGAGCGTCGTCTCTCCATAAAAATTTCAGCTAATTCGACAACACGATAAGTGAACGTTTTTCAGGAATATTTCGTATTCCAGAATACAGGCCACAAGCCGACCTCATTGACCTACCTTATTCTTTCCATCGCCCCCGTACGTGTATCTATTTTCGAACTACCACCGAAAAAAAAACGACGTCCGAAATTGTCTTCCACACAATAATGATAACAAAATTCAATTACGGTTGACGGTTTTTCTCTTCCTTTCATATTCCCACATTCAAACCGATAACAGAATTTCAGTTTATTAACGTAAAAAAAGAAGGAGGAAAAAGGAAACAACGAAATAATTATACCAATGAAAGAACTTTCGAAAGTCGCAAAAAAATAACGGTAAATTCTATTCAAAATAAATAATGAGCTAAGGGCTACGTGAAAAGAAAAGAAAATTCGTTCCCGATTGCTATTCTTTTCCGATACGCCCCCATTCCATTTTCGATTACAACAGTCGACGAAAATTTGTTCGTAAATCATTTTTTGTTCTTCGTACCACACAGGAAGAAATAATAACTCGTCGCGAACAGAAAGAGCAAACATTCTACGTTTCCCCGTCTGGAAAAGCTCTTAGTTCCTCGTCCTTATTATTGTAAGTTGACAATTTTCGTTTATTTTGTACTCATTCCTCTTCCGCGCTCCCTTCTCGACATAAAACAACCACGCTAAGCAGAAGTAAAGAAAAATAATAATGCGTAATAATGCAAATTCAATTTTCGCAAACGCAAATCAGCCGACGGTAGCAAAAGTCTTCTCTCTACAACGCATTTTCAAGTGGACTTACTGTTTTTTCAAACACGTGAGCGGGCAAATATTGTTAGCTTTGACGTTGTGCGTTATAAGTCTTAAGCCAATCAGCCATACCTGTTGGATTATACACACCATCGAATTTATTCTCTTTCAGAATAAATGTGTACTTAGCGTGAGAAATATTTTTGAGACAAAAAAAGACTGCACAAACGACGGAATCAATTAGCAAATCGATACGTCCGGTTATCATTAGGAAGGGAAAAGAAGACGTCTAATTGGATTTCTGTTCACATTTTCATGTGCTCGTCGTCGTAAATAAAACGCTGACAATGCCATAACAGTGATATAATATCGAAATATAATAAATCGTATTAACTTTCATTTCACTTTTACGTCTTCGTGTAGGGCGATGAAATTGAAGGTCCTCGCGTTAATGAAAATAATAAACGCTGTTAACTTGTTACACCATTCGTGGTAAGTCACAAGCTACGAGTCGTCTTCATAGGAGATAACATTATTATACTCGTGGAAGACGAAGAAGGAAAACAGATGAATGGAAGTAGAAAATCAATCACGATCTTTCACGACAATAAAACGTTTTTCTTGTTGATTTATTTCGTATATATAATGTAAATAGATAGCCGCGAAATAGTTTACTAAGAGCGGCACAGAAATATATTGTCTATAATCGTGCGACTGGGAATAAATCAAAATATCGCAGCCTGCACTCTTTCCACCGCATGATTATTCGATGAGAACATAATCATTAAAGTCTGGACAGAATAGTTTCAAATGGTCTGATAATGGTTTACCACCAGAAAGGCCTTGACACCGAAGATATAACTATCAATACACTTCCGAAGATTTCTAAACTATTTGAGAAAATACCCCACCCGATGAGAAGATAAAGCAGGCGAAGATCATAAAATTCGTAATTAATCTTGTTCTATCAAATACAGTTGAGAGGATTCCATTTTTTAACGATATTTCAGCGTCGTGACTTTTTGGTTCAGGATGACATGGCATAAATTTCGTGTGCACGAACACGATCCCTAAAAGAGGCCCGAGTCTTCTAACGAGAAAACCTGTCTCAAAAGTAATCGAAAAAAATCACTTATTGAGACTGACCAGCGTTGCTGCGCGAGCGTTTTTCTGAGGAATAGGAAGACTTTGTCAAGAGCTGTGAGGGTCTTAGTATACTACTACTGCCCTCAACTCCATTCCTTCACGTCTGATACGACTTCCAATTCTGACCCTTCTAACCACCAAAACACAATTACGGTAGTTACAGATTTAATCCTCGAAGCAGCTGAGCTCTCTATCCTTCTCTTCTCTGGCCTTTACATAGCGGAACATGTGCCGTGGTGGTCCGAGGAAAGCGCATCGACCTTCAAATTTCGCAAAAATAATGCTCTGACCCTATCACGCCTATAAGTTCCAAGGTGTACTTCATAAGATATAAACAATACAGTGCGAAAGCTGATACCTCGTGGATATTGACAAACCAGCTGTCCCCTCTAACTCACAACCATAACCAAAATTTGATTTCACAACCGCTTACTTCCCCAGAGATAATTCTCATTTCTCAGCAGTATCGGCTGACTTAGACTAAGACAAGCACTTCCTCGATCTTGAATCCAAAACCGAAGTTTCTACCTTCTTCTCCGACACTGACCTAACTCCCCTTTCCTAAAACCTCCTTATCAACCAGCTCAAACTCAACTTCACCATTCTAAAAACCTCATTAAAGCCGCTCCCGGATGGGACGATATGCCCGCCTCCGTGCTGGAAGACCTTCACCCCGACTGCCTTCATTATCTTCTTTCACTCTTCAACTCCATCCTATTCCAGGCCTTCTATGCTTCAGCCTGAAAACTAGCGAATTTTCAAACCTTTCGAAGATCCTCTCCCCTCACCCCATCCTTCTATCGCCCGAACTTCCGTTTTAGGTAAACTCCTTCAAAAAATCCTCAACAAAAGATTCCAACAGCATCTCATCTCCATTCTCCAAGTTGAGGAATCATAGTGTAAAAACTCCTCTCTTTACACCTTATCCTTTCACTCACAGGAAGCGTTTCCCCGAGTTTGGCGACACTACATAGCTTCGAAATTATTTGAAACAGGCCTCCGGGGCAATTTACCCTCTCTCTTCTCCGATTCTTCTTTTAAGAAAGATCCATATCAGTCCAATTTATAACCTCTACTCCTCCTTTCACTCAGAATAGTTTCGAAGTGTTCCTCTCCTCTTGATTGTCAAACATACGGGTGTTCCCTTTCCCCTCTCTAAACGACTACGTCGATTTCACCATCTCCCTCGCTCCGATACACTCGGAACGAACTGCTCGTCTTCTCGATAAGGTTCTCTTCTAGACCTTGGATCGCTGTTTGCGTTAATCGAACAAAAACTCGTTCTACTTGTCTTTGGTTTTCCCACATTCCGTGGCCTAACCTTAGATTCTAAAAATACTCCTGGACTCTTTACATCAAAACTGTCTAAACTCCTTGAATGGCCTTAAATATCTATCCCTCGCTCGCACTGGTTGTAGTCGCAAACTTTTCACATTCTCAACTGGACTGCTGGTCCCACAATCGACAGACAGGTTAATAAATCATTCCTAAAATCACTGGGTCACATTTAGGTGGTTCTTGGTGTACTGTGCAACAGCCCTACGCTCAGCCTATGCACTTAGGCTGGCATCTCTCCTCCACAATTCCGACCTTCAACTTTCTTGCGTCTATGGCTCAGTTTCCCGAACTCCCTATCTTTCTTACCAGTCTCAGTTCTCAAAACTCACAACTTCTTTCATCAGAATCCCATACAGAAAATCATCTCAATTTAAGCTTCTTCTTTCTATCTCCTCATCTATCCTTGCCTAGTACTGCCAGATCTACGGATTTTTGGTCCTCGAAAAAGACAAGGATTTTTTTTTACGGATTCAGCGTAAAATACAGATTTCTTTCGCTCAAGGGAAAAGTACCTTAGACACTCACTTGAGAGATACTTTTATCCTGGTCGTTATAGGTTGATACCGCAGTCTCCCATAAATTTGAGTCGATCAAGGGAGAAGTACCTCAGTTCCACGTATGAGAGGTATCTTCCTCCCGATCGTTATCGATAGATCAGTCGAGATCTGTAGAAATTTGTTTTCAGGTCTTACAAAAATTGGCGGTTACGGATTTTTGAAAATAATTATATGGCAGTTCTGCCCCCGCCTAAACAACCACGGTGTTTCATGTTCGCTTCGACCAGACTGACTTACTGATGATTTTCTCCATCACAACCCGTGCTCTACAAGAGTGGATTATGGATTTAAACTGGCTTCGCCTTCTCCATCGATGAAAAAGAGTCGTTCTTCTGTACGAAAAACAGTCCTCATATCTTTTGCTGAACCATTTACCATCTATTCTTGCCTCACTCCGTCTTCCCCTCCAACTCTTCCTCATTTCCAACTCTCTTTCCTCTCTCCAAGCCATGCAAGACTGTCTTCCAACACCATTTTTCGGTTCATTTTCATCTTCTTACATACTTGAACATCTTTTCTATCTTCAATCGACTTCCTCCAGATTTCTCCTCCCAACACACAATGTAGAGGACTTAGTAGCCAAGAAGCTCTCACTTCAAGATTTTCTCTATCTTGAATTGCTTTCCTCGAGATTCCTGGTGACATCGGCCCTCCGGAACACGATGCAGTGAGCTCAGGAGCCAAGCAAGCCGTGGTCGCCTCCTCCATCAATGATCCTAACCTTGCTCCGCCCAACGACTTGGAATCTTATAATCGTTTTCTAATCATCGCATCATGGCACGATCAAGTTTCTGTCCTTTCGATGCCATATCCCCTGGCCTTCTTCAATTCGTCCCCACGACTTGAAGAAATATTCATATAGCAGAATTAAGAACTAAGCACACCTGCCTAGCCCAAGCCTGTCTCAAACTTGACCTCTCCCCTTAACCCAGTGCTGCCAGATCTACGGATTATTGTTCCTCGAAATTATTTTTTGGATTTTGCGGGAAATGCGGATTTCTTGTACTCAAGAGAAAAGTACCTGAGTCACTTGTACAAGAGATACTTTTCTCCTGGTTGTTCTGGAATGATACAGTAGTCCTATGCAAAGTTGAGTCGATCAAGGGAAAAGTACCTAAGTATCGGGTGTGAGAGATACCTTCCTCCTGATCGTTATTGATAAATCGGGAGAAATCTGTTTCTAGGTGTAGAAAAGATGGCGGATACGGATTTTTGGAAAAATCGTCTGGCAACACTGCCTCAGACTGCCATTCTGAACAATCAGCCGTCATCCATTTTCTGTTGAACATCAGAAAATCATTTTCTGTCCCTTATCAAGTCTCTTCTACCCTTTCCAACAATTCAGAATCTATTATTGGTACCCTGAACTTCCCTCGGTCCACATCATTCCATTACATATCCACTCAATCCCATGCTTTCTCAGAGCTGATAACCCTCTGAGTAGTTAAGTAGCTCGTCAAAATCAATTTTCATTACTTGAGCCTCCGTTTTAAATTCAACTGAATCGCCCCAAAAGTCATACAAGACAATCGAAACAATCTAAAGAAGATAAAGATCCAAAAGATCTTCGCTTGATCTATACAATCGGGGAACTTTCGGACAGTAAGAACGAAGAGCAATGGTTTTTTTCAATCTAAGGCTATTTTAACACAATCCATAAGAAGAACATTCTGAATTTTGTAATCTTTCAAATTTTGCATTCTTTTTCACGACATTAAGATTTGAGCAAAATATTAAAAGAAACAACAACGCAATTTGATATATTGGTACATCGCACTATAAGACATTAAAATGATCGAATCTCTTTTCAGAGAAACTTGTCGAAGATATTTCAAACCCGACCGCATCAATATGGATGCACATTGGGTCCATTTCTAGGATTGAAAACCCCAGTCTTCGACCACGGATGGCTTCCCTGAACGAAATATCGACACTATAAATTTTTTCTCCGGCCAATAGGACGTTGTACGATCTACGGCGCAGAATTCTTATACTTCACGAGGCGATGTTGACACCCTCATTTGTTTAAGATACAATAATTAAGCCTCGCTTAAATATTCACGTAAATTCTCGATTAAATAAGATTTTCAGGTTTTACATTCTTCTTTTCTACAGTAAATTTTCAAGAATCACATCAGAAAACTCGTTTAAGTGTTCCAGCGTCTGCGACGTCGAACGTTCGGCCAGCGTTCTTTAAAATTCATTATTAACGATAAAAAGTTTTACCTTACAAGTTCACTTTATAACGGTTCCGGTAAGATAGTTGCACGTTTAAAAGCAGTAGAAAAAGTAAGGCGATAAATTTATTTTTAAATTCTTTTGGGAAATCCCTAGAGATGTGCTTCGATTTAACGGCAACGAAGAATATTCACCTAATTTGAAATAGTTGTAACTTGATACGAATTTAGAAAGACTCTAGATACAGTATTATAAATAGGAGGGCCGTAAATGAAATTCTCGTACTCCGTAATGACGCCAACGGAAAGCTCCTTTTGTCTGAAATTTGAATCGATGAGTACAGGATGTTGCGGTTAATCTAGCATTTGAAATAAGATTGAGAACATTTTTATGAATCTGTCAGTTCCCTGATTTCGAGGTCATAATACTATTCGGAACTACGTGTGCCCTACCCCACCTCCCAAACAGGATAAATTTTAGAGAGGATTTTAAATTGAAACGAGTAAAGAATTTTTTCAAGGGGAATTTGATTCTCTACACCAGCGGTGCTCAACCTACGGCCCGCGGGCCAAATACGGTCCGTTGAAAGGTTCCCGTTGGGCAAAATGCCGTCACAGTTGTGAACAGAAGAGCATTGTGACGCTTGAAAGGAAATACTCAAAAGGGAGAGTAAAACATACAAAACTCCGCCGAAAAATTGAACAACGAGCGCTTTCGCTTGATAAATCATCTTCAGGGACGAGATGAAAGGAACTGACAAGACAGAGGAGAGAATGAGCCGTCTTTCGGAATGTACGAGTTCAGTACCGTAATTCCATCAGTATTGAGGTGACGAATTATTTCTACGTGTTCGAGGTAGGAATTCTCCTTATGGAAGAGCTTTTCCGATCCCTCACGGAAACTGTGGCCATTATTGATCAAATGATCGGCGAAGGCTGATTCCTCCAGGTGTCCCGTTTCCCAAGACTTCAGGAGCTCAGCTACTCTCACCAATATAAAAACCTCTACAATCCTTACATTCTATCTTATAAACACCGCTCCTCTCATGAACTGGTATAGGATCCTTCAACCTTACAAACAACCCTTTCACAGTGGTAGGGTTGTAAAATGCTGGTTTGAAACCAAATGGACGAAGGGCCAGACCCAACTGAAGGGAGAACTTCCCCTGGAAAGAAAGACTGATCCAGCGCATACGACGGTCACTGATCGTGTCTCAGGGGAGGGAGGTGGTAGAATCAAGAATTTTTCCAGTGGTTTACCTCTGATCCATCACGTCGACATTGACCCTATTCACTCTAGCCAAGTGATTTATTGTTAACAATTCTTTCTTAAAGGCAGCATCAGCATGACTCAAAGGAATACAAGTCAGTCTGTGGACTGAGCTGTTAAAGACTGCTATCTCATGAGCAACAGGACAGAATGAAGCTCCGCGCACTAGAACATCGGCCGTAGTTTCCTTCCTGTATATATTCCAAACTTATGGACACCCCATCTTACAGAGATCGATAAATTCAAGAAGTTGGAGGAGGTTTCCCCTATTTCCAAAATAAATTTTATGGAAGGGTAAAAGGAATTGAGATACCTCAGAAACTCACCAAGGAGATTTGGAGGACGAGTCCAAGCATACAGAACATCGTCCACGTGCCTGTCAATAGCGCCTGGTTTGAGGAAAAGAGATCAAGTTCAAACTTCGACATGAAATCTTCGGAGATGAGAGAGCCTAAAGGTGATTCCCTACTTCATCAGGGAACTCAAAAAACTTCCCTTCGACCTTACAGTAGTTAGGGCATCAACAGGTATTCAGAAGATCAAAGAATTCTTGAAGCTGATTGATTATTAGGAATATTGGCTCCAACAAGTAGACCGCCCATACGCTGCATGGTAACAGCTTTGGGAATACTTAGGAGCAAACCAACGACATCAAAATTTAGAGGCCATTGTAGGTTTGCAATGGCAGCGGGGAACCTGCAACCTCCCGCGCTCGCGATCACGTTGGCGGGAAAGTGCCCCCTCGGGGGCTCTTCTCAGTATACTAGGCCTGATATAATGAAGGCTGGAAGTTGGATTCCCAGTCCCTAAAGTAGGTCAAGGTCAAGATCATTGATGACGTCATAAAGCATCCCGGCTGGAAGTTGAAATTTTCAAGTCCCTAAAGTAGGTCAAGGACATTGATGACGTCATAAAGCGCCACACGTCACGCCACGCAGTTCACAGAAACTCCCGGACGCGGACGTTTTCTGAGAATGTAATCCCTCTAACAAAATGGATAGCGGGCTCCCCGCTAAAAGGACAGACGGTCGTGCCAGGAGAGGACTTACATCCTTCAAAACATCCGCTAAGGAGGCCGAGTTCAAAACTGAATGAGGAGGTTCGAAATCAACTCAAGACTTGAACTTGAAAATGAGGTAGGTAGGAACACAGAAATGAATGAGACCACAAGTCGCATCGGGGTATTAATCGTATGCACTTTGGGAACTCGCAAAGGAGGGGGTGAGTTAAGGAAAGAGGAAGGCTTTCTTCATCGCTGGGGCTTTGATAATAGCCTCACACTTGTTAATGACTCTCCTAACTTCTTTAACTTGCTTAGGGAAGCTGGAATTCTCGCTCTCTTTAGTACCACATTGCTGGAGCACTTCATGGACCTTGGAATCATACGCGGACTTCTCCATAGCCTTGATAGCATTGCCCTTGTCAGCCTTTGTGACGATTAGATCTTCTCACTTGATTTTCCTCTTTAAACCATGGATCACTCCTCCCAATTCCTTACTCTTTAGAGGGAGGGGAGGGGGGGTATTACGGATTTATTCGGCACATACTTTCTGAGTGTTAACTTCAGGGTCAATTTGCACAGTGAGATCAGCAACAGCATTTGACAATGTTTCATCATTCTTGAGAGGAGGTAGCTAAATCTTTTTCAAGGAGGGCTGTTTCTTCACTATTGGATACTACTTGACTATTATTCATGAGGGGGGGGGGGTGGAATTCCTGAATGCGACAACACCTTGACTAAGCGCTCATCGTTTAATTTTTCTGCGGTGTCTTGTATGTTTTACTCTCCCTTTTGAGTATTTCCTTTCAATGATCAAGATGAGACTGCAGCAGATAGAATGGAGCCCTGAGCTTCTTTTTCCGAGTAAATCGTCATTTTTGCATTGAGCCGCTATCTTTCAATGTTCACTTTCAGTTGACCCTAAAGATGGTCTTGTTTGCGCTAGACCAACGGAAATCGAAGTCTTTATAATCCTTGTATGGTACTGCGACTTACTGTTTCTAAAAATACCATCTTTCTATAAACCTTATCGGAAAAAGTAAGATAATTCTGAGAAATAGTTGAATTACGCCCCATTCACTTATTAATATATTCAATGCGGTCTTCAATTTACATCTTCCGTCTATTCATCTACATACACAAAGCACACTCTCTATCATTCAACTACACTTACGAATATTCTCACTCACGCTTCATCTAAAGTAATTCGTCGCATTATAATGCAAAAGTCGACTTCTGACCATCAAAATCGTTTGGGACGAGGTCGTTTTGAATAGTCTTTCTTTGTTTTCCAGCATAGCTAAAACAGTCTTATTTTATTTTCTCTCTCGCTCTTGGATACTCGAAACGAGCCCACTAAATGTTAGCGTTCTGACGCCGTGCAAGCCGTACGAAAAACTTCAGATACGCCACGAGATAATGAGTGCGATTACAAACGGAAGGATATACGAAAACGTAATTCAGGGCGACAGATGAAACCATGAAGTCGCGTAGCATAAAATATAAACGTATACGAGATCACGACAATTATATAGGGTACTGTGTGTGCGACGATGTATATATATATAATATGACACCCCGAAGGAAACTAACAGGAAAAAATAAGGAATAAGTTTCCGAGTTTTAAATTACGTTATAAAAAAAAAGTGTTCCGGCGCAAGAAGTTAATATCTGTTTTTGATTACGGCTATACATATTATACTGTAGGACTTTTTGTGACGCAGAAATTTAAAATAGCGCGAAATTTCTTCGGCAAAAGGAAGAAAAAATACAAAATTCCAGATTTAGTAACTCTGTATACACCCCTAAGGCCTCGTACCGTATCAAATTTGGATTTTTGTCCGAAAGCAGCCATAGAAATTAAATATAACGCGAAGCCCTTCTTGATTGCATCGCGAGAGGCGGTCTTGTTTTCTTTGGTACGTATATTTTTTTTTTACCAACCCCCTCCCCAAAAACAATCAATTCGGATACCTAATACGTGTACACGATACTGGATTACGGGTGTGCGTTAATGGTAAGAATGTATCGAGCTTTTCGACGCCTGTTTACATATGGGATTATTTTGTATAGAATAAACGAGAAACGAAAGACGAGGCACTCGAGTATTGCGGCGTGACCATGAACTTAAGACATTCGCGAAAAAAATCAGAACTCTATGGATCCTTGAAGAAATTACATAATATACACACTCGACAAATATGCGAGCAGCAACAGTTTTCATTTTTTCAAAGGAATGAATATCGAACGGTAAAAAAAAATAGCATGATTGAAAAAGAGGGGGTAGGGAAATGAATACGAACCGATATTCCGTAACGAAGAACAAAAAAAAAAAAAAAGACACTTTCTAGCTTACAAAATATTCTTTTCAGTAAATCCGTATCAGTTCTGTTTCAGCAAGCGCTGATGTGTTTCCTCTTCGAACCGACCAGGCCGCATTATTTACACTTCTAGCAATAAAAGGTCAGTTTACGAGGACGTTTTTTTGAAATGGAAATCGATGTTTTATCTCCTATCTATACGAGCACAATATATTCAATATCTTTCTTTTGCATAAACAAGTACGTCATAAAAGTGAAAGATATACAATTATTTTTCAATGAATTGACTTCCCGTACAATGTAGTAAATTATTATATGTACGTGTTCGTAAATATACATTAAAAATTTAAGCTATGAAGAGGCAAAAATAAAAATACATTATTATGTCTCGTACCTTTGCGGTTTCGGCATCCGGACAGATCACATGTAGATAATTAATGTTTATGTAATCGGTTCCACTGCAAATCGTTAACGACTTCTCGTCAACATTGTCACCATGTTTGTTGGCCAACGTCGTAAGTAATCGAGTATCCTGAAATGATACAAGCAAAAATCGCGAATACATTAAAATAGTAATTCTCTAATAGGTCAACTTGCGTTGAATAAACTTCTAACTAAGCTTCAACACTCGTATGTTCGCGATAATCAGAGTATATCAATCAGAGCCTGCGGTAATGCTTGGTCCTTGAGTCAGGACTCGTCGCCCATGTTTGAACACATGTGCATGTTGCAGTAAAATGACTTCACTCCGAACAAAATTTGAAAGATTTAACATTTATAAGAGAGGAATACTGACTACTGATGATCTGAAGCATCATTCAAGCACTTTCTGACCTCCAAAATTAAATCGAACAAGCTTTTCTTCTTAAAACTCCTCTTTACACAATCTTTTTTGATCTCCAACAAGCATACCCACGAGTTTGAAGGCACTACATAATATGTAAAAAAATGTATGATTTTGGACTCAAAAATAATCTACCCGAAATTCTAAGATACTTCCTTCAAGACAGATGTATATCAGTTAAAATTCAAGATAGACTACCCTCACCCCACAATGTTGAAAATGGAGGTACTGAGTGTTCTTCTTTTTTTAATGGCAATCAACGACCTCTCTCAAAGTGCCGACTTCTCTATATCACCCAACGGCTATTTGCTGATGATTACAGCGTATCTCTGCCGTCCTCAAATCCGGCAAGAGCCCACAGACTCCTGCAGAAAACCTTCAACAAAATTTCAACTTGGTCATCAGAACGCGGATTTCAGTTCTCCCCCAAAAACAACCTTTCTCGTCTTTTGTAAGAGAAAGTCAATTCCAACTATCCCTTCCCTTCGGCTTCCATCTTGATCACAAACTCTCATGGCTCCGCCACTTCAAATTACTAAAAGCTAAATGTCTGAGAACAACTAATATTCTAAAATATCTATCTCACCCCAAAACAGGATGCAACCGAAAACTACTTCTTCTATTGTATAAAAGCTTAGTTCGTTCCCAACTCGACTATGGATCGCAGGTTTACAATTTAGCTAACAAAACAACGCTATCACTATTGGACCCAAGTCAATGTGCTTCATTGAGGCTGATTCTAGGGGCATTTAGGACCAGTTCAAGACTGAGCCTTTGTGCAGATGCGGCTGAACCACCTCTTTCTTTTCGTCGATCTATTTTCTCATCCAACTTCCTGGTTTCCTTATCCCAATCTCCTCAACTTCCGTTACATCAGTCCATCATTTCTCACGTTAATCCGATCTGCTTGAGTCACCCCACAAAACATATCCATATACACCTACATAGCTGCCTCAACCACAAAATTAAACTAAACTCTCTAATACCAATACTTCCAACTACTCCTCCTTGGACTTTCCCACAACCGAACATTCGTCTAGACCTGACAGACATCCCCAAAACAAGCAACAAAATCATCAAAAAATATATCACACAAATAATGGACTAATTCCCCCATCACATTCTGTGTTCAACGAATGGGTCAAAAAGTAAAAACAAAAAGAAATCTTCTGGCGGAGCCAAATAGAAAAAGATCATGTTTCATGTCTTCTATAAGGTAGCATGCTCCGATCGTTCGCCCCCATCTTGGTCTAGTACAAGTCTACCTCAGTATATTCCAGGCTGATGATATTAGGGGGCCTCACTTATTTCGCTCGTTCGCCCCGCTTCTTGGTCTCGTATAAGTCTACTTCATTATTTGAAGCTGATGAGATTAGGGGGCCTCACTCGCTCCGCTCGTTCGTCTTGTTTCTTGGTCTAGTATAAGTCTACTTTAGTATTTCAATAAAGGGTATTCCTTCTACTTCAGGCTCAGTATAATGAAAGCTTCCGACGCACGGATGTACGCAAGCAAATTTCAAATTCAGGGTAGGAATCTGGCTTGATCCAATATAATCTAGTTGACATTTCAAGCTAAAATATGTATATTACGACTTTATAATGTAGGCTATTCCTACAACAGCATACTGATTCAGGCTTAGTATAATGAAAGCTTCAGAGACCCAAGGTCATTTGCATACGGCGAGGTGGTACTCGCAAACGCGGTGAGTTCACTGCACACATCAAAGAGAGATCTAGCCTAGCTAGTAGAGACTAATACAAACTTCCCCTTTGTATGAGCCTATGGTATAAAGAAGCTTAGTTTAGAATGAGCCTGTGGTATTCCTAGTATAAAGCTAGTTTAAACTAGCATGTAAACTAGGCAAGGCGAACTATGAAGCATCAAGTCTTCATAAAGTGTATATTAGGTTTAGTATAATTAGGGTTTTGCTAAGAGTCAGACGACTTGAGAAATCTTAGTGTAAAGCTAGTATAAAGGCACCATAAAGCTAGTAGTATAAAGCTCGAATATAAACTAAGCAAGGTGAACTCGCGGGGTGAACTCGCAAATTTTTGAATCACCCACGGAGTAACCAGGGGGGGAGGGTGAAGGGGGGGGGGCGAACTCGCGGGATGAACTCGCAAATTTTTAAATCACCCACGGAGTTCTCAGGGGGAGGGTAAAGGGGGGGCACTCGCGAACTCGCAAAATTTCAAATTCGGGGTCAGGGGTTAGGTCAGCGTAAAGACATGAAACATGTCAAAAAAGCATACGCATACTCTATCGACGAACAAATAATAGCCCAACGAATACAAAATTCCGCTTCAGGTTACAAAGCTGAATTAAACGCCATTCTAGCTTGTGTATCTTGTATCGGTCAACTTCAACCTCGAAACAACTACATTCTCTTGACCGATTCTCTATCATCTCTTCAAGCTCTTTCAAATCCGCTCCCCATAAATCCTTTAATACAACAAATTCACCTATCCATTCTCTTCAACAATTCAATAGAGTCTCACCTCACCCTTATCTGGATACCGGCCGGGTCATATCAATTTTCCACCTCACGATGCTGTTGACAAAGCTGCTAAAAATGCTACATCTTCCTCTAAAATAACAGACCCTATACCATCACCCGCCCTAGATTTAAAAACTTACTACTCAAAACATTGGTTCAATTTATGGAAAGATCTGACAAAAAATTTAAAAAATTACCGTTACCCTTACTGTCACCGTTTGTAATCATTACCGTCATCCTTACCATTACTGTTACTGTCACTTTTATTGTTACTGTTACCATTACCATTCCTGTTACTGTTTTTTGTTACCATCACTGTTACCATCATCCTTACTGTCACTGTTACTGTTACCATTTTTTGATGCTGTTACTGTTACTGTCATTGTTACTGTTACCATTACAGTTATCATTACTGTTACCGTCATTGTTGCCGTTATCCTCACTGTCACTGTTAGCTTTACTATTACTGATGCTGTTACAGTTACATTTACTTTCACTGTCATTGTTACTGTTACCATCACTGTCACTGTCACTGTTACTGTTAGTTACTGTTACCGTTTTTGTCACTGTTATTGTCACCATTATCATTATCATTACTGTTACCCTCACTGTTACTGTAATTGTTACGGTTACTGTTACTGATACAGTTACAGTGAAAAGGAATTTTCTGACAAAGCCAAATGAATAAAGATCATGTTTCATATCTTTCTTAATAGCTAGTGACTTTTGGGGGCAAGTTGGCTTTTCCTTACTAAGGCAGATAAGAGTAACGCGATCGTAATCTTGGAGAAATCCTCTTACGTATCCAAGGTTCAGGAAGTCCTTACTCAATGTGGGGCTATTGAAAATAGCTCCTTCAACTTCTCTACGTAGGTTAAAGAGGTCAGAGAAGTTGTCAATAATTGCGAATTCATTATAAAAAGTAATCCATTCAAGAAAATTCTGCTCGAACCAAACCCCGTCCCCCCCCCCCCCTTCTCCTCTACGGGCTGCTCAAAGTACACAAGCCTGGAATACCTATGCGTCCGGTCGTGTCTTACGTCTCCTCCCCGGCTTACTTTATAGCTAAGTATCTGGATCGCTGGTTCAAATCTCGAATCGAGTATGAGTCGCCCTTTTCTGTTAAAAATTCAATTTCTCTAGCTCATAAGCTTAAACAAGATACCCTTCCTCCGGGCACTATCCTCTGTTCTTTTGACGTGGTGGAACTTTTTCCTAATATTCCAAAGGTCCCCACTATACAGCACATGGGGGACTTGCTTTTAAAGTTCAATACTCATGATGAGCTTCAAGAGTTTTTCACCCTCCTTAACATCTGTTGGTCCCCTAACTTCTGTAAGTTTAACGGTAAATTTTATGAATTCTCGGAGGAGGTAGGTATTCCTATTGGCTCGCCTTTGGGCTCTCTCGTTCTGAAATATTCATGTCCAATTTTGAGGGTGACTTGTTTTCCTCAGGCCAAGTGCTACTGAGTCACATCCATTACTGGCATCGATATGTGGACGATATATTATGTGCATGGACCGGTCCTCAAGAACTCCTTGGTGAGTTTCTTGAATATCTGAATAAAATATATCCCTCCATAAAGTTTACTCTGGAAATTGGAGGTTCCTCTATAAATTTTCTGGATCTCAATATCTCTAATAGAGATGGGAACCATGATTTTACTATATTCAGAAAACATACAGCGACCGATACTCTTATCCATGGTTCGTCCTTTTGTCCATTCTCTCATAAGATGGCTGCTTTCAACAGCTAAATTCATCGATTGACCAGCATTCCGTTGAGACAGACAGCTTTTAATAAGGAACTTGCGATCTTGGCCTTTGTGAATGGTGTCAACTTGGACATCGATCGTATGGTCCAGAAAAAGCTTACAAGGAGGAGCCTTGATTCTACCTCCTCTCTCCCTCGCGATGGGAGTATTTACAATAATAAAAAATTGCGCTGGATCAGGCTCCCGTATTTGGGCAAATTTTCATCTAAGCTGACTTGGATCCTTCGCCCCTTCGGCTTCAGGCCTGCGTTTTATAATCTCACTACGGTAAGGGGGTTGTTTGTCAGGCTTAAGGACCCCATACCACGGAGGGAGAGGAGTGGGGTGTACAGACTGACGTGTGAGGATTGTAACAGCGTTTACATAGGCGAGACAAGTCGCCAGCTCAAAATTCGAGTGGAGGAGCACCTCAAACCCTTGGAGAAAGGAAAATTGGGTGAGTTTGCCTTTGCGGACCTTCTTATCTCCAATGGTCATAGTTTTAAGGAGGAGCCAGCCACCCTCCTCCATAGAGAAAACTCATACCGAAAACGCCTTGCATTGGAGAATATCGAAATAGTACGACATCTGAACAGTGATGATGTTACTGTCCTAAACAGGTATATTCCTGACGAAGGTTTCATTGATTTGATTTACGAGACTGAGTCACCTTCCGAGGGCTAGCTCGTTCTTTCTTGAACTTCGTCTTCTTCGATATCCTGTTTACATCTCACATTCTGGGTTAGTGGCTTTCTATCTTTGCCCGATGATGGTATATTAACCGAAAGATCTCGCGTCTTCCTTTGTATATCTGCAGTCTTTGTAAAATTTTGATTTCGTTACTCTTTTGAGTATCTTACAATATGTCTAGCCGTAACGTTTCGGACCGTATTAATTCTACTTTAGTATATTTCAGGCTGATGAGATTGGGGGGCAAACGAGCGGAGCAAGTGAGCCCTGCTTGTTGGTCTAGGATAAGTCTTCTTCTTAGTCTCCGTCCTAGTATAATGATGGCTTAGCCTTGAGCTTTGGTAGTATAGGAATGGTCACCCTATTCCTAGTAAGTCCGGTGTATGTATATTAGGCCTATATAGTGACCTATCTACTTCAGACCTAGAATAATGAAGACTTCTCAACTTCCGATTCGTCAATAGTTCGATATGATTCCCTCATTACGAGGAAAAAACCTATCGTTTCTTGAGATAAGAGGGTTGAAAGATCCTTACAAAGGGGTTCTTTTTAATTGATCAATATATTTTTTCATTTTCGAGCTATTTGACTACTCTCTGGGTCATCAGCTCGCGAAGAAGTATTGTAGGTTGTTAGAGGAGTGGAAAGTAGTAGGTAGAGCGTAAGTATTGAAGAGAGTTAGTACGGTTTCTGAGTCGTTGCATAAGGCTGAGGATGAAGAGGAAGAGACGTTGAAAGTTAGTCGAAAGAGCCTCCTGCCGTATGTAAATTCATTTGGTCTGAGGATCCTTCGATTAAATTATGGGTGTCTTCTTCAAATGTCTTCTATAATTTATTTTTCAATTATAGAATTTCACATCGTCTTTTCCGGAATGGTTTCAGCGTGTGTCTCATCAGCTTTAGCAATTTCGTCTTTACGTTTCTTCGAACAGTTCCATGGGAAATTTTATCCTATCCGAAGAAAAAGGCAGAAAAAAGATAAAGTTTTGAAATTTCTCTCGTAATACTTTTTCTTCATTGCGTATAATTTCCAATTTTGACAGATCTTCCCGTGAAACGTTGTATAATGCGGAATATGTACCATACTATGAGCTACAGTCGTATATTCGTGTCGTCGTGCTGTAATGAGATAATGAAGAAATTACGTTTTTGAAATACCGTTCGCATGTACGACACCCGAAGGAAGGTTAAGGGATATCGCCGCAATATTCGCGAGGAAAGTCCTCGAATCGCGAATTTCGCCGTCAATATTTTAACCTTCCGATAATGAGGAAATGTACAAGAAAGTTTGTCGGAAATTCGTGTAGTACACAAAACGCGCGCGTCCATTATTATATAGTGGTCTTCTCTTATTAAAGCGAAGAAAATTGATCGAGTTCTGCTCGAAAGTACTTTCATTTTTCTATACGATGTCCTCCAAAAATAAAATTCCTCGAAATATTATGACGGCGCGGCTGTTGAATTACAGTTTCGGACGCCGTACGAATAAATGGGTGAAAAAGTGCGTGCAGACTGGATGATGAATAGTGTGTGTGTGTACGGGTGTATGTCAATGGGGAGAAACTGGGATTCCCTCGAGTAACTGTTGGCGAGCAATTTTTAATTCGTCGTTTGCGTTAGTTAAATTAATATTGATGACCTCTTTCGTGTCGGACAATTCTGTTTCCCCCATCGCGTGCCCTCCTTCAGATGTGCGCTGGAAAAATGAAATTTTTGGAGTAATTCAGCTGTGGATGAAGCCAAAGTATTGACCGAAATGTGTATAGTATACCGATGTGTATAGTGCGGTGAAAATGGAGAGGGAAAAAAATGATCATATTCGAAGGGTAAAGCCCATTTAAAATTCATCGTTTTTATGATGGTACGAGTCTGTTTTTTGATCGTGTTTCCGGAACTTTTGGTCTATTTTTTATGTAATATTTAAAGCTGTTTTGCTCTTTTTCCCCTCTCTTTTCTCCCTGTTCTGATGTAATTTATTCTACAAATATTATTAGAATTTGTGTTCAATGCGAATATATTTATAATCACCAACTTTCGAGTTTTTCGATCAACGCCGCAAGTGAACTCACACTCCAGCGTATTTTGATAGAAGCACGTACTCGATAAAATGGCTTGAAAAAAGGTAGCACGTTTAGTCGAGACGTGTAGTTGGCTTTACACGCTTATAGTTAGCGGGTAAATTTGGTGAAGGAGAAAAAAAAAATGTCTGAACGAGACAGGCTAGCGAGATTTAATTAAAAATACTCGAAGGATGATGGCGTTTGAATGAAAAGTCGAACTTGCCAATCGATTACGGTTCAACATCAGTGACACATTGTGAAGAATTATGAAAATTGAGAACTAGGTCAGCAAATTTTCAAAAGTTACGAAACCGATCCCTCGCAAACTCCGTCGATTGTATGTTCTTGATTAGTTTTATCATTATTTGGTGCAGAAAATGTCAAGGTGAATCAATTTTCCAGCCACAGATATTTATAGGATGATTCTCTGATAGAAAATGCGAGACATATGGATGGTAAAGAAAATTGTTTTTCATTTAATTTTCGTTTTTTTTTTTTTTTAGGGCGAAAAGGAAACTAAAAAATAAAAAAACACTTGGATTATCGGTGATTTTTTTTTTTGTATTTTTCCAAGTGCTAATGTTGAAAGGATCTCTCCCACCAGAGGGCCACTTGGCTGCGAGGTCAGAGCTCGAATTAGTCCTTTACTCAATTCCATTCTTCTTGATCGAACAAGACGCTTGGAAAAGTCTCGGTTCTTGTATGATAAAGTACTGTACATGGGATCTGAAATTGAAAACGGTCAAATACGGCTCGATATTGAAAAGATCAAGGCGGTAGAATCTTTTCCTCGTCCCAAAACGCCAAAAAAGTTGGACAGTTTATAGGCTTGGCCATTTATCTCGAAAAAGTTCGATATTTTTTTAATACTGTTCAACAAACCACTAAGAAATGGCGTTCTTCAAGGAGAAATTTGGAGCATCCCCTCTTTCTAATGCGAATGATATCAGTCAACGTGTTTCTTCTCCACTCACCCAGCGCCTCTTTGCGGATAACTACAGCATCTCCCTTCCATCTTCAAACCTTTATATGGAGCAGCACGTCTCCTCCAAAAAACGCTGGATAATATCGGTTCCAGGGCTTCTGACCGTGGATTTCGTTTCTCTTCAGGTAAAACAGGTCTCGTCATTTTTCAAGAACACCGACGTCCTATAGCCCCACTTTATCTGCTAATTCTTCGAAGCTTCACAATCAACATTCTCTCCTCTTATTAATTCCTGAGTTTAATCTTCGATCAAAAACTCTCCTGAATACCTCAGATGAAGTCACCAAAAACCTAAACGCTGTCAATATCATCAATTACCAATCCCACACCAGGACAAGATGTAACCGCTAACTCTTGCTCCAAATATACAGAAGTCTTATTCGCTCCCAACTCAATTACCGTGCCACGATCTGCAGCCAATGCAGGAAGTCCAAAATCAAACTCCTCAATACTATTCAAGCATCCACTCTACGCATGGCTCTCGTAGCTTTTAGAACTGCCCCCCCCCTTGTGCATAAGAAGCCAAACCACCACTACACTTCCGCTCTCTCATACTCACTGCGAACTTCCTCGCCTCGTCTTCTCACACATCTATCCTTTCTCCTAGTAACTTCCTTCTCTCCTCTTTAAAATCCTAACTTCAGACCTCCCTAAACTCTCGCCTCTCCTCCCTATCAAACCATCGACGCATTTGAGGCTATCATCTTCCCCGTCTATCAGACTCGACCCCGCAAATACCCCGAAATTGGACAATTATTCCTAATCTCAGAATTTATTGCTCAATACCCAAATCATGAAATCTCCTACACTGATGGCTCTAAATCTCAATCTAAAACAGCTTATGCATTCTCTATCCACGGCTCCAATACCGCTGAACGACTCCGTAACTCAGCATCAGGATTTACTTTTGAACTTTGTGCTATCCACTCCTGCCTTTTGCAACTAACGCAACGACCCCCACAACACAACTGATTCTCTTTCTTCTCTCTTGACAATATAAGATGTCCGTTCAACAAATCCTATAACTCAACGCCTCCACGTTATCTTTGGAACTCTTACTTTCAAATCTACAATCTGGATCCCTGGCCCCATACGTCTACCTGGACATGACGAGGTAGAGCGGGCAGCCAAGGAAGCAACCCGCCTACCAAAGATTACAAATCCATCTTCTTACCCATCATACGACCTAAAAACCTATTACTGTACCCTAATTTTGAATGCCCCCATCATCTTTGGACTCTTCTATCGCTCAACAAGTTTCGGTCTATAAAAACCTCACGTACCTATTGGTCCTCCTCAAACAGAAATTCCAGTCATGAAGAAATCATTCTCTCCCGCTTCAGAATTGGTCACACCCGTCTCACTCATTCTCACCGCCTACTAAATCTCTTTCATCCATCTTGCAACTACTGTCAAACGGCTAACTTGAATGGACAACACCTATTCTCATGTCCAGCCCTACAAAACCAATGACTAACTTTCAACGTCTCTTCCTCCTTATCCTCCGCCTTAATCAACAACTCAGAAACAGTACTAACTCTCTTCAATACTTAGGCTGGTGAAGTACCCACCCTTTCGAGGTACACGTTCGTGTTGGGAGTGAGAGTGTGTGAGTGTTTTTTGTCTTACTTTCCTTGGAATCACTTCTTTTCGTTGTTCCAGTTTCACTATCGATTTTCCTCTCTTCGCTCCGCCTGCTTCCATTAGTTGCTCGTCAAAATTTCTGATTTTATCCTGTCCTAGATGGTCATTGATGGTATCGATGCTAAATTCTCTCTCTCTCTCTCTCTCTCTCTCTCTCTATCTTGCCGCTATTTTCATATAGTCGCCGTCATAAGTCTCATCTACAATAGTTTTTTGTCTACTTACATCTCCATTTTGATCGTCTACGACTATTCGGTTCACCCTGGCCTGATCAGCCAGTTTTAGAGATGTTCCGAATCACTCCCCCTGTAGGATTCCCGTTAGAGTAGATGAGAAAGCCATTTTCTATTCCTAACAAAGAGTCTCAAAGAGCCTCGGTTTACCACCAAATTGCCAGTATCAACGACAGTATGCACTTTCTTCAGTGACTCTCGACCCTACTGATAAGAGTCCCATCATTGCTTTACCGATGGGCTAGTTCTTCGGACAAGGAATGGCCCTCCTGGGAGGGTAGGATTGAACTATAAGTTCACTTACCATTCTTCTCCCCTCATTACTATTCGTTCTACGAATGATATTCGCTCTTCGAGTATTATTTGTTCATTTGTCCTATGAATAGTTGGTTAGCTTTTCTTTTATTTTGATCAGTATTTGCTATCCTAAACCTACCGGAGTCTGGAGGACTCCTCCCTCTAAGAGGTAAGATTCCTCGTATCTTGGGAATTATTTTGAATCACTGGTCTACGTGTGTGCTTGTCTCCATCATATCAACAATAACTTTTATCTGTACCCCTGGCCTCATCGGTCTCCCTACACATGACGAGGTAGACCGTGCATTCGAGAAAGCCATCCACCTAGCAAAGATTACAGATCCATCTTCTTCCCCATCATACGACCTACAAAAACTATTACCGTATCCTAATTTTGAATGCCTGGCATCATCTTTGGAATCTCCTACCACACAACAAGTTCCGATCTTTAAGAACCTCACCTACCTCTTGGTCCTCCTCAAACAGAAATTCTCTCCCGCCTCAGGATTAGTCACAACCGTCCAACTCAGAGGCGTTCTGAGAGTAAATTTACTACCGGAATGTTAATCGTCATGGGCCCTTGAAAAATTCAACTCCATTTTTGACATGTTTCATGTCTTTGCTCTGGGCTCATCCTTATGGAAATTTTTCATTGTGGCAGTGATGCTCAAATCTGCGAGTCCGAGTCTAAGGAAGCCTCCCCCACTCCCCCGAAAGGGACTTGTCAGGAGTGATTCTGAAATCTGCGAGTCCGACCCCCCCCCTCTGTAGTTTCTAGCTTATCCTAATTGTTGCGAGTAAAAGAGACGAAATTCACTGGTTTCGTATAATGGCTTTTTATTCGTAATAAAGGCTTTTAAAAGAGTACACGTGTGCTACATCGTAATAATACGAGAGATACATTGTAATACTAAATCTTATGTTCGCGCTGTCGCGCAAACTAGTTTCAAAGAGGGTTGTGCCAGCGCGCAGAGCTGACACATAATGCACTTCAGAAAAGGGTAAAAAATAAACAAAGTGGTTATTTGTAGGTACGGTACCTATGGTACAAAAGTATTACAAAAGTATAAGTAGTGTACGTGACGGTACTTTTTCAAATGTAAGTACTGCCTTACATGATCCGCCCAATGGAAGCCCACCAGGCGCGCAGACTACCAGTGATACCAAAGATGAGGCATTATCACTTCCCCAAAATCACAGCGAGGGTGCAACTGAGGAAACATGTTGTCGATTGGTCTTTAAGAAGAAAGTAGAAGCCAGAGGTCGCCCAAAACGTGCATCTAAGCAGCTGTCATTCAACAAAACCAGTGCGGACAGAACGACAAAACGTAAAATTCCCCCAAAAAAGAGGAAATGTATACAGGCAGACAGTGAGGACGACGATGGTGATAACAATGGCAAGCCCACTTGCCTTATTTGTTACGCCAGCATTACAGGAGGTAATAGGTCGACTCTGACTTTTGCCAAGTGCTGCTCCATGAAGGTCCATACATGCACATAAACAAGTAGCGGACAGCCTGTACACCATATGTGTTCGCCTAATGCATATTTTAGACAGAAACATACCGTACCTACAAATAACGTTTTATTTGTATAGGTACCATACCTACAAATAATGTTTTATCCGTAGGTACCGTACCTACAAATAACGTTTTATCCGTAGGTACCGTACCTACAAATAACGCCTACCAAAAATAAATGTAAAAATAATTCGAACATACTCCCCCGCGTTGAAGGGACAAAGGAGCTTCAACTACAATAAACAAGTGAAAAACTAATACTAAGGAGTGAGGAAAAAAATGATAAAAATGGAGTCATACAAAAAATAATGTAAAGATAAATACAATAGGCTTAGAAAATACGTGAATTGATTCTACCTTCTGCTAGACAGGTAAATTATCAAGGAATCAGGAATGAGGTCTGTTTCAAAATGAAAGAAATGAAAGTTAGAAAAGAGATAGTTTTAATTGTTGTTATAGGAGTATAAAGTATTGCATTTGAGTTTCGAATAAGGCTTAATCGGGCGAAGCGTGTCCATTTGTGGCGCCTGTTTCTTCACTAAAAAGATGGATTAGTTTCGCAATGGGGCGTTTGAATAAACCACTCGCAGTGCGTAGGGTACAGACACGGACCAGGTTATCTGTTCCGGGGTGAACATCTACAATTCGACCGAGAATCCAGTGCTCGGTAAGCGCATTGTCGTCGATGATAGCAACAAGGTCGTTAACGTGAAGATTGGGACTTTTTTGTTGCCACTTGGAACGGTTTTGAAGCGATCGTAAATAATCGTTCGACCATTTTTTCCAAAACGTTTTGACTCCGTTTTGTACGATTTCAAAGGATTTTCGAAGGTTCGGAGTGTTATTAACGTCTGGATTAGGTATAGAGTTTGGCGAACGGCCAATTAGGAAATGAGCGGGTGTCAAGGCTTGTAGATCTTGAGGATCGTCAGAAAGGGCGCACAGAGGGCGTGAATTAATAACCGACTCAATACGAGTGAGAAGAGCATATAATTCTTCGTAAGTTAAAGAACGGGTTGAAGTAACAGTAGAAGATAAGTGACGTTTGGTTAATTTTACATTCGCCTCCCACAATCCACCAATATGAGGTGCACGAGGTGGTATGAATTTCCATTCGATGTTCTTAGAATTACAAGAAGGTTCGATGGATCCGAAAAGTCTTTGGAGTTCGGTATCGGTGCCTTGGAAGTTGGTAGCATTATCACTGTAAATGACAGCAGGCATACCTCGGCGAGATATGAAATTCGACAGAGCAACTAAGAATGAGTCTGTAGCTAGGGAAGTGATTAGTTCGATATGAACGGCTTTTGTCTGAGCACAGAAAAATAAAGCGAAGTAGGCTTTCACAAAGGACCTGGAGTTCGTTATGGAATTTCTTATATCGAAAGGACCTCCAAGGTCAATTCCAGTATATGAGAATGGATGGAGTGTCGGAGTTACTCGATAGAACGGAAGTTGTCCCATGAGTTGTTCGCAGGTTCTGGAATTTTGGATTTTGCACGTTATATAAGAACGAAGTACTTTTTTAACAGCACTTTTTCTGTGTAGTATCCAAAATCGGATACGAGTTTCTGCTAATACAGCGTTAAACGTGCCGTGAAGAAGTTTGAGATGATGATCTCTTATAATTAGGGTAGTTACGGGGTGAGAGCTTGGAAGAATCATTGGATGGCGTCTTCTGGTGTCAACTGAACGTTCGCGATGGATTGCTCGAGTTGATCCAATCTCTTTCCCAACGTCTTCCTTTTCTTGATCGCCTTCTCTTCTTCGGTCATATTTACGAAGCGGGAATCACGATCGGAACACGCGAAAAAGCGGCTTTTCGGATTTTAGAACGGTTTTCGGACGGATTTTTACGATTTATGAAATTTACATTTTCTTTTGAAATTAAACGATCCGGCCTTACGGAGGACCATAATGTTGCAAGTAAAAGAGAGGAAATTCACTGGTTTTGTATATGGCTTTTTATTCGTAATAAAGGCTTTTAAAAGAGGACACGTGTGCTACATCGTAATAGTACCGAGAGATACATTGTAATACTAAATCTTATATTCGCGCGACGGTTGTGTCAGCGCGCATAGCTGACACATAACGCACTTCAGAAAAGGGTAAAAAATGAATGTAAAAATAATCCGAACACTAATATAATGCCAAGGTGTAGGCTAAATTCATACTAGACCAAAAAAACGCCGAGAGCCATTATGAAGCTATTAGCTTGTGACGTCATAAGTCAATGACATTAAGTCAACGACATAAATCAATGACGTCATAAGTTAGTGACGTCATAAGTCAATGACTGATAATTGACACCATAAGTTGGTGACGTCATAAGTCAATGACATTATAAGTAAATGACGTCATGAGTCAATAACCACTAACGTCATATGTTGGTGACGTCATAAGTCAATGACCGATAATGTCAGTGTCATAAGTTGGTGACGCCATAACATAAGTTGGTGATGTCATAAGTCAATGACATTATAAGTCAATGACGTCCTGAGTTTTGGGACGGTCATATGTCAATGAGGTCATAAGTCAATGCCATTATGAGTCAATGGCGTCATATGTTAGTGACGTCATAAGTCAATGACATTAAGTCAACGACATAAATCAATGACGTCATAAGTTAGTGACGTCATAAGTCAATGACTGATAATTGACACCATAAGTTGGTGACGTCATAAGTCAATGACATTATAAGTAAATGACGTCATGAGTCAATAACCGATAACGTCATAAGTCGGTGACGGTCATAAGTTAGTGACGTCATAAATCAATGACCACTAACGTCATATGTTGGTGACGTCATAAGTCAATGACCGATAATGTCATAAGTTGGTGACGCCATAACATAAGTTGGTGATGTCATAAGTCAATGACATTTTAAGTCAATGACGTCCTGAGTTTTGGGACGGTCATATGTCAATGAAGTCATAAGTCAATGCCATTATGAGTCATTGGCGTCATATGTTAGTGACGTCATAAGTCAATGACCGATAATGCCATAAGTTAGTAACGTCATAAATTGGTGACGTCATGAGTCGGTGACGTCATAAGTCGTCAATCCTGGTTTGCTTACAACATCTGAGATATACTAAAGTAGATTTACACTAGGCCAAGAAGCGGGGCAAACGAGCGGAGCGAGTGAGGCCCCCTAATCTCATCAGCCTTAAATATACTTGAGTAGACTTACACTACACCAACAAGGCTCATCAGTCATCAGCCTGTTGCATTCTCACCTCCTACTAGATCTCTTCCATCTATCGTGCAACTACTGTCAACAATAAACCCTGTTGTTTCAGTAAAACCACTTTTGATATTCCAGAAAAATCAACTAAAAACAAAGTCCCTTCCTCATCATATAAAGCTTGGAAGTCGAAATTTTCCAAGTCCCACGTTTTGTCGGACGACGTCCCGCGCCCACCATTCTTCTTCCATTTATCGCCGAATAAAACAGGTTCCCTGTTGAAAAAATGTTCTGCCGAAGTAAAATAAATTGAGACAATTTTTAATGTCTTCCAGGAGTTGCTTGATCCAGCCACCAGTCAAGACACACCGATTATCGATAATGAATAGAGGCACAGTGGAGACATCTGGCAGCTTACTACTCTTTTCTACGATAATAAGCTAATTGACTTTCGGGGACCCACTTACTCGCTCATTACGAGTATGATAAGCTAACCATTCCGGATCAAGTCAAGGATTCCTCGCAAATTTTCCGGTGGTAGGAGGGAGGTGGTCAACTCAGACTAAAAGGAGCGGAGAGTTTCATAGACAGGGCCAGAAAATTTGTACGACTATATAATAATCTCAAACTTGACACGTGGAGACAACACCAAAGCCCTGTTTACAGCACGCACCTCGCCATTATATTTCACTGGGATTTCCCTATTTCCCTGTTTACAGTAATCCAATTCAGCTTGACGATTACGATCTAAAAAGCTCGTCAAGTATGCGAACGAATTGCAATGCATGCGCACACAAGATAAATTTCGAGTTAACGTCATCATCGTATTCCAAGTTCAGCGGTGTTAGAGTGCATTTTTCATGTTCTAGTTACGCAATTCAAATCGTATACGGTCGCCGTATAAACTACGATTATACATACTCGTTTTAATTGATATTTCAACTACTTTTATACTAATGATAGCGTAGAGCGCGATGATAATGGACGTTGTGGAGATGAAGGTGCAGTGGCGAAGTGCGCGAATGAGCACTCTTATGAAAATTAAAAAAAAATTAATGCGATATACGCGACAGCATGGTCATGCGCCGCAGCTGCCAAATATTATAACGATCTTCAATGGACGACGAATGGTATAATTCGGCTCGTATAGCGCGTTGATGACGACCTATTTATCGCGTAATTCGGTATTATAATGTACGTTTTTTCCCCAGCTGATAATAATGATCATAGTGACGATGACAAAGATGTATTTGTATTTCGCGTAGAAGTACAGTGTGCACGCCAACATGAATCTCGAAACAAATTCCCACGTATTTTGAAAGGCAATTTTAAAACGCGATCGCGGGCACATCTCGACGCCGGTGATTGGTTCGTAATTTCCTCGAAAGCTCGGGCTTAGATGGATGTGTACGCATTACCGAAAAAGAATTTATATCATCAGGTGCACGGACCATTTGTGTCTACATTGGGACCGATACGTGATACGCTGCTATGAAACCAACGACAGGATGCATCATACTGAATCAATTTTTTCTTCTCTCCCTGTATCCGGCAAAAGGGCAATGAATATCATCGGACGATAATATTTTTAGCTGTTACATTGGAATTTTATCATACAGCAGTACGAGCTAGAATAAAAATTTCTTGATTTTATCTTCTTTCTTCTCTCTATACTGCGACAAGAATAACTAATTTACTAATTATACCACGGTATATATTTGAATATGGAAATTCCGGGTTAAGGTAATTTGCGTAGAGAAGAATAACACTCCTAAAACCGGGGAACGCGCTTGTTTTTTTTTTTTTTTCTTTCTTTAACGACTGCATTAACAATAACTACACTGTAAACAGAAGATGTTGTCTGCGAAACTTTTCTCGACTTTTTACAAGGCCTTTCTCGCTGATGTACCCACTCAAAAGTATATTCTTCGGATTAGAAGGAACGTCGAAGAATAAATATAGCCTATCGTGATTTTATCCGAACAAAATTACCTAGGTAAAGGAGAAATACCCGTTACGTGTTTTGCCTTTCAACTTAGTATCGATATTTTGATAGCGTCGCGTTCGATGTTGAGGGAAGAAAATTTATCATGCACAATAATCTAAAATCTTAGGCGCGTCTACGTCTTCGGTAGTACCAAGAAACATACGATCAACGTAGTTCAGCGCCCTCAATTTTAAAGGTGTTGGGCTAGACACTCATTTTTCCAAACCCGCGAGTCCCTTCTGGGAACATCGAATGTGTTTTATTTTCTGGCACGCTTGTTGCGCACGGCAGTCCTTACGCCACGATGAAGCAGTGAAACAAACCTGCCGGTCAGGTAATTACTCTTGAACGCCTCGGACGGAGGTTCGGTGCTACGCAACATTATAAAGATGAAGTCAGAGAAGTATGTATATGATATAACAACTTGAAAGCGAGTGAAGAAGAGAGACTTACGGAGACAAATAGACAGAGAGATAGAGCCGGTTGCTCTGAGTCGAATATTGAAGAGAGAGCAGCAGAGAGATCGGTCGATGGAGTGAAGTCAAGAAATGAGACCGGACTAGTCCCGCGGGCACCGCGAAGGCTTAGTCGATGTGAGTACAACTTGTTCCCACGGACAGCGCGGCGATCGGAGAGGCTATTCCCTAGGAAAGCTAGGAAAGACGAGAAGAGATGATGAAAAAGCTGAAGTAAGGGCAGACTACGAACAGTCGGAAAGATTGCGGGAGAAGGCAAGGAAAAAGGTGAGAAAAGAAGCGAGAGAGACAGTAAGGAAAGCAGGAGAGGAAGATTTCCTGAGTTGGAGGCTGCCTTATAGATGATACAATTTTGCAACCTCTCCCCATATAGAGATAGTAAATTGTCTGTTACCAAAAAAAGTTGATATTCTATATGTACCAATAATGGGTATAGTTTTTATCTTCTGCGGGGTTATGGTTGTGGACAGCTCTTTAGGCTGGATTGTACTTGATGATATACGCCATACCTCTAATACCGTCTGCTGCAGATGTCTCGTTGATATCATGCCTGTTTATGCCCCGCTTCATAGTAGAGAAGGAGCATTACGTCTTCTCCCGATTTATGAGGTTTTACCCACTTGGGCTGCAGACCTGAACGCTCGTGAATGGTGTTCATAGGTTTTTTTTGTACTCTTCCTCCTCCGCTTTCAAAGGGTTTGGCCTGCCATTCTCAAACTGACAACAGGGACGAGATATGCCAGCAAATCAATTGGCGGTGTTCGTGACAGTGCGGCAGGCACTAACACACCTAAGCGCATCTCATCGTTGAATTTTTTCAATTTCTCTTCTTCTGTACTCAATCTTCGTGGAGTCGGCCCACACAGGGGCTTCATAAAGGAGGACTGACATTGCTACACTCATATAAAGTCTTCGTATGGCTTCTCTTGGTCCTCCTTCGTTCGATATGAGGTGAGACAAACGTGTCACCACCCTGGAAGCTTTCTCCGTCGCCATCTTAAAGTGGTGGCGGAAGCTAAGCTTGCTGTCGAACCACAGCCCCAGGTATTTTAAGGTTTTCGTAGCCACAATTTCCGCACCTTGCAGGCGAAAGGTGGGTGGATTAAACTTCCGACGGGTCGTGAATATAATGGCCTCAGTCAGAGTGTCAGCTTGAGAGCGTACCAGCGTTCTGAGCTGTCACGCGCCTCATAGCGATCGTGTCGTGAATGATGCACGGCGAACTACGAGTCGGCTCAGTGCGAGGACCCTCGCGATCATATTGCGGAAAACGAAAGGTGTCCCGAGAGCTGGTACTCGCCCGACCTCTCTCATTCTGTGAGAAAAGCGAGTTTTTGTACACAAAAGCAAGAATGGTAGTTTCGAGAAGATGGGCGAAGAAGAGGTACTCAGGTACCTTGCCGGCGACGTGTGGCTACTTGGTAGTACAGAAGTAGGAGACTACATATGAGCTAGTTTCAGAGGAGGAATGAAATACAATCGATGTAAGAGAGTAGAGTTGAACGTCTTGAACCAAAAATACGAGAATAAATCGGTCCCATCGTAACGGCAGTCTTCTGAAACAATTTTTCATCTTTCGACGGGGTCGATTGTATGCAGCAAACCAGCGACTAATTCCTAAAATAATCCCATAAACCAGCTTAAACTTTGAGCAGCCTTATTTCCTCCCACATCTTTTACAAAAAGTCGCTCAAACATTCATATCTCTCTGCATATTATAGATAATACAATGGCAATAGCCTCTATCAACCATATGGGAGGAATTCAATTCCCCCATCTCAGCAACATTGCCCTCCAAATATGACGATATTAAGAAAACGCGAATTCAAGTGTCTTTGCCCCTTACATCAGCTCAAAAGAAAACTCAGCAGCAGATACAAAATCAAGAAAACTAGTGGAGAAAACAGAATACAAATTGTGCAATAATGCTTTTCAAAAAATTACTTCTAAGATTGGAACCCCTGGAGTAGACCTTTTTGCGTCTCGAAAAGAAAAAAAATTTTCAAGTGTAAACGCTATCCTTATTATATGAAACGGGAGGCAGGATCAGAAGTCGTTAATGCCTTTACCATCAACTGGGCAAACAAAAATTTCTATGCCTTTCCCTCATTTAGCATTATTTTAAAAACACTACAAAAAATTGAAAACGACCAAGCAAAAGGAATTATAGTAGTGCCAAATTGGCCGGGTCAGCTGTAGTTTTCAAATTTCACGGCCATGCTTACTTCTAAATCTTTGATCTTACCACCCTCACAATATCTTCTTTTTGCTCTAGACAGACATCCGCATCCACTCTGCCACAACCTTTCCTGGTGGTAGGGATTATGTCAGGGAGGCGTCAAAAAAAAAAAAAAAAAAAAAAAATGGCATACTTCCATCAACAGCGGAGATATTAATAGCATCAATCCGAAGTTCCACCTTATCGTACACACCTGCGCTCAGACGATGGCACAATTATTGCCAATCTTATAACGTCCAACAATTTGATCCGTTTACCAATGAAGTACTTAACTTCCTCACGCAAGAGTTTAAATTGGGTTCATCTTACAGTACATTAAACTGCACTTGGGCAGCGATTTCACTTCTGACAAAGTCATCAATAATGCTGAGTCAAATGATAAAGCACTTCTTCAAAAGAAATGAAGAAACTTCGCCCGAGAAAACCTAGATGCGATAACACATGGGATCCTCAGCGCGTGCTCAGCTTTTTCAGAGTCAGCCAAACACATCCGAAATACTCTTTGGCACTCTATCCAAAAAACTTGTTGTCCTTCTGGCTCTTATTATGTGCAGGCCACCGTTTTTCAAACGATACAACTAATAAAGCTTCAGAATATTAAAAAGTCACAAACGTGTATCAAAATTTTCATATCAGACATTATAAAAACATTGGGAAAAGGAAAAGTTCAACCTCTATCAACCATTCCATTCTACCATGACTTCAAAAATTTGTCCTGCTTACACCCTGAAGCTTTGTATTGAGACGTCGTGTGCCCTCCGAGGAAACATTAAGAACCTCTTCATTTTCACTTGCCCTCCCAGAACTGCAGTGACCACCCAAACTCTAGGTAAGTGGGTCAGACAAGTGTTAACTGAAAGTGGTATTGAAAAGTTCGAGACTCACAGTACCCGTCATGCAGCTACTTCAGCCGCTCAACGAGGAGGTACCACATGGACTCAATACTCAATGCCGCAGGGTGGACGTCTAAATCTAACATATTCGCAAAGTTTTACAACCGCTCAGGGCGTCAGGTACCGGAGGGGTTTGCTCTCTCTGTTCTCTATGGAGCCCAACCCAAAGTTATGCCTATATCTGTTACCAACCAAGAAGCTCCTACTTAGTTCTATTCAAAACTGTGCAAAGAGAAGCGCACCTCTTAATTGTTATTTCTGTTTTTTCCAAAGTTACTTTGAATTCTCTCAAGTTTTTTCAAGCATTTATCCCATGTGTAGAATGATAGAAGTAAAAATATTTCACATTTGTTAGCTAGTTCACAAGAAAAACTAATAATGATGTTATGGAATAATGTTGCCCCCAAAAGTTCTTTCTCGGCAATCACCTTCGACTCGAGCATTGCTGTGACAACTTTAAACATCTACATGATGTTCTGTTTGGAGGAGGCACGAAATACAATTGTAAAATTGGACGAACTTACCTGTGAAGTCCAATTGAAATTGTATGAGGGCCTCCTCCAAACAGAACAGTCCCACCCAATAACAATGGCCTATGAAGGACTCAAGGGTGCCCACCCTAATCTATTCACAGCAATGTTATGCTTTCAAGAATGAAGACCTCAGCGTGGTACACTGCCGGACACACCGATAATGGAGAAAAAATTCCCCTTAGGGATTTTCCTTTTTTCTACTTTAAACGTGTGGCTACACTGCACTGACGTGAGAGACTATTCAGTTTATCTGTTAAGTCTCTGTCATTCATTTGTCTTTTCTCAGTAGGCTACTATGAAAGTACACATTGATTGAAGAAGACAATGTTTGTATGCTCTATAATCAGCGTGTTGGGGGTAAATTCGGCAAAGAATTTAAACTTCCAATATTGTAATTGAAGCTAACTCTCATCTTGTTCCAATAAAGTAAATGAAAAAATTCTTCAGAGCTTGTGATGTAAGTAAGACGCACAGTACACACGGGGATGAAATGGCGAACATTTTTATTAAATTATTTCTGAATTTTTTAATAATGACACGTCACTCGGAACATCGTGCAAACGCGTGTAGAAAAGATATGACACGTCATTCAATTTCTATTCAGATAAAATCGTGAACCTCCGTAATTCCTAGGAGACTATAATATTTCTATGGAACTTCCCCAAAAAATAATAACCCGAAGTAACCACGTACACGGGGTTCGATACACATCATTTTCAAAGATGATGCTATAGAATAATTCGCACGTGAGTGGAAAATTTTATTTCTACGTTAGATTTTCACATTCGAGAAAGATGGAAAAGGAGAGAAATCAACAAATGCGCGTAAATAATTGAATGTGGAAACCAATTTAAGGAGAAAAATTTTCATTTCGATTGCTATCTCGAACGAATTTCGCATCCGTATGAGAACAGCAACAGATTAGAAGCGATAAATCGGAATAAAGAATTTGAAAATTTGAAATTATGATACGTTTATTCAACTCTATTCACAGTTGAGAGGAGGGGTGAAAAAGAACGTGCAGAAAATTTCAAGCTTTTTGAACACTATGTAGGTATCATTTAGCTAGCAGTAGAACTTTGAAGTCTTTGAAAAATGAGAGATTTTCTGGCAGAGCCAAATAAATGAAGATCGAGTTTAGTGTCTACTAGTAAGAGACCTCATTTATATTTTATGACCATTCCTGCTTAGTGATGAAATCATGGCCTACAGCTAGCCTACGAGGGCTCGCTCGCTCCCTTTCTTGAGGTGAACTGTAAGAGCTCACATATAATGCTGGGTTGACACGAGCGTCCAAGTCGCAGCGAATTGGGACATTTGGGACTTAAACGACCAGCGACTCGTGCGAACGATACGCTAGAGTTGGCCGTGTCCAACTTTTGCGACTAATCGCTAGCGAGCTAGCGACGGCGACTTGGACGCTCTTGTCAACGAGGCTTAAGGATATCAACATCATTGATGTCAACGACACAGCTTGGGCCTTCTTTCTTCTTTACTCATTTCTATATTTTCCGTGTAAACCTTATGTTCTGCAGAATAAAGGCCTACTCTTAACCAGTCTTGAAACTCATTAATATAAATAAAATAATTAATAAAGGCTCTAATTGGGGATGAATCCTATAGTGAGAAGATCGCGTGTTGATAATGATTAACGGTATGGTTTTTTAGGATGGGATGCGGTTGATGAAGTTTTCGTCCATGTCTAGGTAGGATTTTTCGTTGACGCCGACGGTAGTGAAGGATACAGGGACTCGCAGATTCCCAACAGACGGCTAGACGGCCGGGGTGCCCGTAAAGACTACAAAAAGAAAAAAACGAGTTCAAATCTGGTGAATTATTTTCGATAGTACTAAAGACATTAGCCAGTTTATTCCTCGTGACGTCATCATCATTCCTTGAATCTGCTTGTGACGTCATTAGTTCGTTACATCATAATATCTGTGACGTCACTTAATCGCGTCGTCTTGTTCTTTTTCGGACTAGCATATCTTTGGATTAGGTTGCATGCCACGCCTAGTTCATGCCTGGTATAGCCTAGTATACTATGTGTTGAGCCACACGTGGCCTGAACAGAGTAAAGACATGAACCATGTCAATAGTGTGGACATGGACAATTAATAAAGACAGTACTCCATGATCCAGGGAAGCCAAGAGAGTCATGTTTTTGGCTGAAAAAAGCACTGAGTGGCCACGGAACTATATGTGCAAAATAAAAAGGAAGAGTGTCAAGTGCGAACGCTGATACTCGAATGAAGCAAAAGTGTTCGAGGCAAAGAAGAAGACAAGAACCATCCGACAAGCTCTGCGGGTCATGCAAGAGGCCAGGCGCTCCTCGCTTGCCAAATGGAAAGGGCGAGGGGACCCGCGTGCTAATACGCGATTTTGACCAGTGGATGGACCGACACCATGACCAATTGAATTTTCATCTCACACAAAAGATGAGTGGCCATGGGTGCTTCAACAAGTACCTATACAAAATAGGGAAAGTGGAGCAACCATCGTGTTTACACTGTCAGGAGCGAGATGATGGACCATCTTCGAGTGTGAGGCGTAAAACGGTCTCTACAGGAGATCGGGGAAGATGAAGAACTGACCCCTAGCAACTTGGTTCCATGTATGCTACGCTCAACGGAGGCATGGAACCACATATCTACATTTGCCACTGAGGTAATGAAGAAGAAAATGAACGCGGAATGGGAGCGGCAGATGTAGTCACGTTGTGGCCTCCCACATCTAGGTGTACCATTCCCTATGCTGCTGCTGCTGCTGCTGCTACCTCAACATCAGCACCACCATCAAAAATAGGGAGTGTCTGGGGTAAGAAGAAGAAAAAGGTAAACAAAAATCAAACAAGAAGAAGCAGAGGAAGAGGAAGAAGAATTCCTCGCCTGAGAAGCCAGGGTTGCGATGCGGTGCTGGTGAGCCCCGAGTGGGCTCTCAGTGGCGGCTGACCACTCAGGTGGAGGAGCAGATACGCGTGTGTCCATGGAACAGGACTGCCTGAATTCTTGGTTCAGTGCCGAGCACTCCCTCGGTCAGAAGGCTAGAACCTTTGTGGCCTCATTGACGGACATTGCACAGCGCGCAGAACCCACGGAAAAAATGGAGCCAGGCCACTCTCAATTCGACTCATCTAGACTACCGACGCAATGCTCAAAAGGGAGGATACCGGTGCCGGAGGTGCGGTTTTTCGGGGACCACTTTGGGCGTGCGTGCATGCACATACGCCGTTTCTCTTCAAAGGCGTCTTCGTTGATCCTCCTATGTGGTGCTCCCAGATTACCCTCCAGAAAGAGAGAGATGGTAAAGATCCAACAAAGAGCTCTGCTCATGTGGGTTAGGGTCTGTCGCACGACGGATTAGTACGTTCACTTCAACTCGAGCTCTTTGCTGAAGAGAGAGCAATGGCGTTCAAAGCAAAAAAGAAGAGAACAACCGGTCAAGCAAGAGGCCAGACGCTCCTTGCTTGAGAAATGGAAAGCAAGAATTGCTCAGAGTGAACTGGGTGAATGGAAGATCTGTGTTTCAATACGCGACCTCAAAATTCACCTGACGCAGATGCTAAGCGGCCAAGGCTGCTTCAAAAGTACCTTCACGAGGAGTTGAAGAAAGTAGAACAGACAACATGTTTGCACTGTAACCAAGGGCTGGATGGTGGATAACAGTACATCTTATTTGAATGTGAGGACGGAGTAGGCTCAGTCGGTCTCTTAAAGAATCGGGTATGGGAAACGCTTGCTCTAAGTAGCTTGGCAGCCACCATGCTAGGTTCCGACGATGCATGGAACCAGGTGTCTACATTTGGCCTAGAGTGGAGTGGAATAGGTACGCTATGACCTACTCCACACTCATGTACCATCCACATCCAGATTTTCAGGAAGAAGAGGAAGATCAATAAAATTGAGCCCAAAAAAAGTAGAAGAAGAAGAAACTCCAACAGCGATCTATTTATTGATGGTGGTGTTGTGTGTTTTGGAGTTTTGCGTGCTTAGAGGCACAGCAGCTGCAAATGAGAAGAAAGGGCTCGCAGACGAGATTCTTCCATCACTGAAGTTATACTGTTATATACGAAAGGGTCGATTCCGGGGTAGGAGAAACAAATTCAGTGCATTGGCAACCCTACTCCACCATGGAGAAAGGGCGGCGCTGCACATGCGACAAAAGCGAAGCGAATCCTCTTTATCCTACAATAGGTTTCGATCTTCTCAAGTAGCTCCAATTCCTTGGTCTAGTTCAAATCGTTTAGCCGACGCGAAGGAGTCATTCTTACCTACCACAGATCATTCTGAACCCGTCCTACTCACTCTTTCCTCTTTTTACGCCTTCCATTCTCTTCATGGTTACACTGCAATGCAAACGATGCTCTCTTCAACACTTTTTCCTATTCCATGCTTCATCATTCTGTCCCTCCCTGCATCGCAAACACTGTAACTCCCACTCAAACGATCAGCACGATGAACTACCTCCAACCTGCCGATTTTTGCAACACCACCTAATCGCTGTATTCATCTTTATTGTACCAGTCTACCCATTTCGAGCCCATAACTCTCGAGTCGTCCATCCATCCGACCTCCACATTCCAAGAATAGAGTATTATTTTAAATAATTCTACGATGATTCGAAAGAAAAATTAAAAGATAGGGTTCTGTTTCATTCAAGATAGATCGCACGCGCAATTTAAAATTCAAAACTTTCATTAGGGATGAGTATCACTGGATTCGAAAAAATCTTGCTCCGCCAAACATAGGATCGCATAAGCAGTGTCGAAAAGTTACAACGCATTCCAAGACCCATTAATTCCCAACAGTATGATGCGACCTTCCCCCTTTGGTGTACCTAAGTTCACGTTACGATCCGGCAGACAATTCATTTCATTAACTGGTATTTTTTTCATACTGCGGTGAAATTCTCGTACCAACAAAATTCCATTACCTTCGCGGCTCTACACTTTTTTTTATCGTTTTAAAATTGAAATTTTTCAAATTAACGATCGTAAATGTCAGTCACTTCGCTCCCTAATTATTATTAGCAGTAAAATGAGGTGAACAGTAGAACCACGGTTGGGTACTTATAAAAAATGATATTGTTACGTACCCGGTATTTAAATAAGAGAAGGTCAAAAATTAGCATTATTTAAAAATACTTTTCTGGACGAAGCATCTTCACAGGAGGTTTGCAATTTTGAAATCACTGGTGAGAACGTATCAAAGAGAATTTCGGATCTAACGCTGACCACGAAAACTTGCAAAGAAAACGACGCATTTTTCACGACAATGTCGTTTAGCGAACTTAAAAACCCATTGAGATTCGACCCACTCGGTATAATTTTCCAACAAACTTCCAAACCTCGTTAGCATCTTTTGGCGGGATTTTATTACTTTTTATAATTCCATCATCATTCGCTGCTGCATCGCCTATAAACCATGTTTTATACATTTTTTTTATTTCCCAGCTTCTTTTAGGTCACAAGTTCAACTTCAAAAATGTACTTCATCGACGTTTAACACAACATAACAGCACTATACTGATGGAGTACAAAAAATTCAACCCTGTTTAGTGAGAAAAAAAAACGTGCCAATTTTCGTGATTGATTTATCGAGTATACGGGAAAGAAAGAAAGCTCGTACTCTGTTTACAAATATGCTAACGGGAAATTTTTCAACTCGTCACAGACGGGTTGTACTGAAGCGTCGAGAATTAAAAAATTTCATAACTTATCGATGACGCAGCATGAGGTGCGAAAATTTCGTTAAAAATGTTGTCCACGAACTGAACACATTAAAAAGTATTATTGTATCGTATTTCACGGTCGGACTTTTGCCACAATCAATTCGAAACGGGTTCGAATTACTCGTAAATTAAGAAATTACGTTAGTCGAAGAAAAGCGTAGGGGAGAAAACTCAAAGGACTGTAAACAGCGCGCAAATCTTTCTCTATTTCCGGGATGCAGACATCGAGACGCAAATACTTGTACATCAACGCACACGATACTAAAATAAAATATTATACACCTTCGCAAGGTATGGAAGAAAGAAAAACTAATCTCTCTTACTCGAACGATAATACCGCAATCCTTTTCAATTTTTCCACATCTCTACACTTAGACGTACTTTCGCGATAACGTTGTGAAAACTAATTAAGCTAGAGATGAAAGAGACGAGGAAAAAATTCTTCTCCATCCCTACGGCAAAGTTTTTCAAAAAAAGAAGGACTCGACACTTATGAAGAGTGAAATATGATTAAACGCGTAAATATTATCGTATTATCATTGAAAATATCTTTTTCCCCATCCAGCGGTTTTTATCGTTTTTATTTATTTTTTTTTTATCACTCGCTATAATTCTTTTTCGCGTATTATTTCCGACGTTAATTTCTCGATATGTAATGAAAAATGAAAAAATTGAAAAAAACAAGTTGATTATGTCGACTCCACCTGCGACAATTTATGATAAAAATTCATCAATTTGATACCTGCAAGTTATTTCAACACCGCAAATTTTTTGTGGCTCGAGTTGAATCACGCTATCTCATATTCACGATGCTCTGAACAATTTTCTCATAATATTTACAAAACAATGCACCGCGCGAAGAAAACAGAAAGAAGTAATATGGTTAACGAGCCTGAATCGTAAGAGAGGCATATTATGGAAATCTATAAGTCATATTGGGGCATTCCATATGTACTAATAAATCGTAAAGTTTTACGCGCATCATCGCAATAATAATGTGTACTACCATAAGATGAAGAAAAAAACTAGCGTGACTTACAACAATAATGGTATTAAGGGGAAAACACTAGTAGTGTCTATATACCGAATGTGAATGCGTAAACTCATTTTAATTATTTCCCGAAAATAATATCGAGATACTGCAAGGGTTATACGATACGGATACGAGAAAAAAAAAAAAAAAACGTCGGTCAACTCCACTTGTGCGGTACAGGGAACCGGTTTTCGAAATAAACGTCTCAATTTTCGATGATTATTCGTCGTAGCCGCCAGAAAAATATTATTTACAACTACGAAAATTTCGAAAACGTCCTTAAAAATTTCATAGATAACGTCTGAAGGATATCATTAATTATTGCCACGCCATCAATCGGTGAATTTTAAATAGAAAAGGATTTTAAATAAAAAAAAAAAAGAAGAAATATTCGCTATTTGAACAGCAGGGTTTGCTCAAATATTGCCACAATTTTTCGAGAGAAACGAGACCTATCTCTAGATCACGAAATTCGAAAATATAGTTTTGAAAAACTGAAATGTTCGAGCATCAACAATTAAATCCGAACATATTTTACAGATGTGTCGAAAAAAAAAACGGCCCTGAATTATCTGTGACATAAACCTGAATACGGCTTATTGAAAAACAGCCCGAACGATTCATAACAACTTTTTAAGAACCTTCTATTAGGATACGGAATAAATAACAATAGTCTTCTGTGGTGAAGCAATATTTTCGCATGATATATCTAGGAAGTCAGGAAAAAAATCGCTCGTTCATCTCATGTTAGCACCTACTTTAAGCAAGCACGTCACATTAGTTATAGTACAGATGGTTTAGACTTCATGGAGTGTAGGCCTACGAGTACAATTTCGGTACCTAGTGCTTATGTCACTGTTCTTATAAGATACCAGGACGTAGTTCAACTGAACACTAGCCTGAATTAGGATTTTCCTCTCTCCTCTCCTTTTCCAAAGAATATTGGTGGTCAACCTCGACGAACACGAATTTTGAAGATGTAAATAACCAACCAAAGAAATCATGGTATTTCTCTCAACATTCGAACATACGAGCGGATATACAAGATGGCATGAGTGATAATTTTGAAAAATTTCTCACCTTCGGCAATCCTCCGGCACGAACATCACTAACTTGACATAATTCGATCACATCTCCATCCTGAAAACAATTGAATTTTGATTTCTCATTAGAGAGTAGAATGATACGATTACGGGAGGTCATACTTGACTGTCCAGAAGAACTTGAAGATACAAAAGAAGAATATCTCACCCGTTGGTCGCTCTTCCAGTAGATGAAGAATCCATACTCATCTACTTTGAATAGACAATTCTGTTCATAGTCGTTTGAGTCTTTTTCCTCGGTCCATCGATCAAAAACACAACCTGTGAGCAACGGCTCTGGAACTGGTATTTGCCAGTTAAATTCAAACTTCTTCGTCATTTCTGAAATAATAAGGGAAAATATAGAATTTCTGACTTAGCAAAGTTTTAAGTACTTGAAGACCCACTTCGCGATAATATTTCTAAACGTCTACGGATAGGTGATTAAGATGATGTGGGTAGTTTGTAACAGACGGAGAGAAAATTATCGCAAAGAGAGTTTCCGTACGACATATAAACCGATATTGATATTACTTGTTTATGGATGGCGAGGCAACAGTCATTGAATGGTTTTCGGGTATCACATAGGTATAGAAAATAGAAGAAAAACTCCACAATTTTCGTCAACTTGGTAAAAAAAATCTACTACTAATAATTAAACTCGTAAAGACGAATATGAAACCAATGAATTAATTACAAAAATAAAGAACATAAGACTTATAAAATAGAAAAATAAACAACCAAATAGCGATTAGGTATATTTGAAAAAAAATAACGAGAGTATTTCGCGCTTCAAAATCGCTGAAGCAAACTCTACCACTGATTACCGATTACTGGACCGTCTTCGCGAACAACTGATTCTACTCGTTTCTGGATAAAAAAAAATTCTGAACCATTCCACAGATTAATGTTTTGCAGAAAGGAAGCTACCTCTCGCTTCCTCAAATAGCACAAACATCGCACTCTGTACGATTATTGAAGTAACTTTCGAACTCGAAGCTGCAATCCTGCCGTACAAAGTTGAATTGACAGAATATCCAAAATGAATACGAGAAAAAGAGACTATGATCCCATCAACCCATAACCTCTTTTTCTTATATTCATTATTTGGATATCCGTCAATTCAACTTTGGACGGCAGTGATCTGCGACTGCGAGTCATATTTGATAGAAATTAATATCTATCGAAACGACGCGTTCTTCGACTCTTCAGTTATTGCATCAAAGTAAGAGAGCACGAGTTTATAATTCTCTCTGTAAGGGTATCATCAATCTTATCATATGACTTCTTATGAAGATGCGATAAGCAAGAACTGTCGTTCTCAACTTCAGTTCATAATGATAGCACACATTTGAGGAGTTATCTTATCTCTGTTAAAAGAGCGTCCGTCCCATAAGAATGGCATTGATCGGACGTCCTTTCGACAGATAATTCCTCATTTGGTATTTGACCAACAGATGAGTACACGAGAGGAGGAACGGAGCTATTTTTGATAACTTGGTCGGGACGTATTTCTGGAACCTAAGGTAATTGAAGAGGAAGGAGGGTAGCAATCAGCTCGAGAAAATGAGTTTAATCAATTATCCGTAGTTTTCCAATATTTGTCAAAATTCCCAATTCTATGGATTAACAGGCTAGCTAAGTCTCCGTTCTTGTCTTCGGACTTATTTCACAGTCTCAAAATGATTCTCAATACTTCAATTCAATCAATAATTATTTCCTCGCCTCCCTCCAAGCGAGGGCGACAATTTGGCAAACTCTACAGACAGGTAAAATTGAAACCAAACTCGCAATGAATTTCAGAATCCTAACGAATTTTTTACCCTCGTTTCAATAGAAAAAAGTAATAATAATGGGTAGAAAATGATGAAGATCACGCTAAAAAATATCTGTTAAAGATTGCATCAATTCCTTTTTGAGGTTCGGCCATCCTCCCATCGGTCACTTCCTACCTTCGCAAAAAATAATTGTAGAACTGCAGGATTCTCAAGAAATTTTTCAAACAAATGGAAACGTATCTTTTCTGTACAACAAGTTTTGATTTTAGAAAATGATAAACTCCAATCTGGTAACTTGTTTAGAAGATTTCTAAGTATGAAGAGACCTGCTTCCATGTTTCATCTCCAAATTTCGGACCTACAAGTCACCAGCCGAGTTTGTACGACGTATCAACTCGGCCGAGCTCTCTCCCCAAAACAAAGGTTGTAAAATCAAATTTTAGGAACATAAGCCAGACTCATTTTCATTTCAAAGAGTATCAACAACAAATTTTTCGAAAATTGCAAATTTATTTTTTCCCTTTTTTAAATCTATCTAATACAGATTCGCTACTTTTCGTCGCTCGGTCTATGCAAGGTTCCTCTTTTAACATCGATTTTTTCGTTCGCAAAAATTCCTGAAACAGAAAGAAATAAAACAATAGTTAGTTTTGAAACTGGAGCGAGGGTAGCGAAGTGAAAAGTTGTAATGTACTTTTTTATTCTCCTCATGCACTATCTGCTTGACACGAGCAGGATTAACGCGTCCGCGCCGTTTCTTATTTCTCGGGGTAAAGTCAATCTTCTCTGGTTTTAGGAACTATAATAAAAAATATAATCGATCAAGCTGAGCAGCTAACAACTTTTATACTGGTAATTAAGTAATAAAAATATCACTCACGTGAAGGGCATTCCTGGCCTCAACTTTTTCTTTCAAACTAGGCACGTGTACTTCGAGAATATCAAACGGATCTAATGAGATCAAATCGTGAGGAATCTAAACAGAAAAAGATACAAGAAATAAAGAAATAAGAGAGTTTTTTAAAAGAACGACACTATTAATATGAATAGCCGAACTACCTTTTCTAGTAACGCCTTCACTTCCGCCTCTCGTCTTTGTTTCACCGTTTGGAATGGATTATTTTCAAATGAACATTTCCGATTGTATTATGCAGTCGATGTCGGAGGTACGGATATGGAGCGGTTTTTGTGCAACAATCATCAAAAATCTAAAATGATAGCATGGAGTTTGAATCGCCGCTACATTGATGACACTTACTTATAGGTAGTCGTCGTTATTCACCTCTACAACGTTTCCCATCGCAACCGCTAAATGTGTTTTTTGACTAAAAGCTAGATTTGTAGCGATCGAATGTAACCTATACTTTTGTAAGGGACCTTTGAAATTTCTCACATCCCAAATATTCATTGTCCGATCGACTGCGCTGGTGGCCATGTATCTGTAATAAGAATGAATGAGTTGTCAGAGTTGATCCCGAGAAAAATCTAAAAACATAGTACGTAAAACTGACAAATTTTCTCAATCCCGGGATAGAATATGAAACGAGATTGTCACTAGTGCTATCGAAATGGTTGGAACCCGTGAGGCGTTCAGTACTTTAAGTTGAATTAACAAATAAACTCACGTTCCACGCGAATCAACAGCTACTGACGTCAGCGCACATCCATGACACAGCATTTTATTCACAGGTTCTTTAGAAACGGGAGTCCACATTGCGACAATACCTGGAAGAATATATTCTCACAAGATTACAACGATGAAATCAAAGGATCCAAAGCTGAATGAATTGCGTTCTCAAGACGATAGAACGAATATTTGTTCAGGTATCACCTTCAGAATGCCCGGTACATAAAACAGCGTTGTATGGATTTTGCGTCATTATAGATAATCGACCCAGTTTCGCATTGAACTGTGAGACAATTTCACCAACAGAGACGTCCAACCATGTTAGATATCCTTCCTCGCTCTGCGTCATAGACAAACATATACTTAGGTTCCTTAGGAATATCACTTCTGACAGGAAGATTTATATAAAACTTACCGCAGAGGTTAATAGAAAATGGTAGGGAAGAAATTCAAGTTTTAAAGGTTTGAATATTTTCTTCAGGCAGTGCAATTCTATACCTGTACGATCGTAAATGTACACCCATTTTTTCTGAGCTACAGCGAACATCGTCTCGTATCTCAACCATCTAATGAATGAAACCAAAGTTATTATCATAGTACTAGAGACGATAGAGAAAAAGAATAGATTACGCACTGAATATCAAATACCTCTTCCATTACGTTGATTTCGCAATGGAGATTTTTCGTCAATGAATCGAAAGCGGCCAGGTGACCTTTTCGGCCACCTAATAACAGATGGCGTCCATTTGACGTGAATTGGGCCCTGGAATGAAGACAGCGCTAGATCATTACGCGCAAATCACAGTCCATATCAATTATGTGAGCACTTACTGATACGTTCCGAATTCTAAATTTAAGTCAAAATGCTTCGACACACTTGTTACGTCCACATTCTGGACGATCTGCGTTTGCTTAAGGTTGGAAGTGCGTTCTCCATCATCAGGAACCAGAAATCTGAAAGAAGAACACTCGTGAAGTCATCATCCTAGATTCATAGGATACGAAAGAAAGGAACAGTCAACTTACCCCGATTCTTCGGTTCGTAAAATTTCTGTTCTGGCTGACTGTTCTGTAGCCCATTCATACTTTTTTTCTTTACTCTCAAATTTTTTTTGAAAGTAGCGACCTTTAATGCCGCGCGTACTTCCTAAACCTTTTCCTTGTATCAGTTCCTTCTCTAGCTTCCGTCTTTTCTTACGAATATTCTTGGTTGAGAAAGATTTCAAAGGGGCCGACTTCAGAGGTGAAACATCCGAACTTATGGTTGAAGTCACGTTTGGAAGTTTGAAATCGAAATATCGCGACATTTTGTAGCGATTTCTATGCTTTAGTTTCAATTTTTTCGAAATTTGACAAGTTTATTACCGCATGCGAACACCAGAGTTTTGAACTGATAACAAACAATAACATAACAACCACGTGCGTGCGTACTTTCGACGATGATATGAATCGAGTTCTGTAAAAGCCGGCCATAAGACGAGACAATAGTTTGGAGGAAAAGGTCTTTCGTTCGGGTGCGGCAGACCTTATTCTATAGATTATTAGCTTGTCCCTTGATCGACTTTCACAGAACTCGGTTCATGTATTGTATATGTATCTTGCGACCACGTATGTACTACGTTGATTGTTTCTACCGCGGATAGTTTCAACATTGCCATCAATATTTTATTTTTCAAATCTAAGATGTACCTAGTGTCTACATTTCGATAAGTATTTCAGGTATACCGTACTTCATTACGTAGGCGAAAAAAATAATGGGATTTCAAAACATTTGGTTCTCTCATCCCAGGAAATATGGACAGGGTAGCAGATCCTGGTAAGTCTTCCAATCGACGATGCTAAGCCCGCCCGACTATGATATCGTATCATAATACCGGTCTTTGACTATCAGGTACAGTCATCGATGCCGGTATTACATCGGCATCACGTATACACGAACCTCGATTTAGTTTGCGTTTGATTTCGTCTCATCTCGTTGGTCGTTTCAATAAAGTCTATGAAAATGGAAACGAAAGTTGATTGATAGAAAGTAATTTTGTTTATGATTTTCAGCCGAGCCTGCTCCAATGGACACGGTCTTATCCGCAAGTACGGATTAAATCTTTGCCGACAGTGTTTCAGAGAATATGCTGGCGATATTGGCTTCAAAAAGGTGAGCAGTTTTCTATGATGTACCGGTCCCTAATCGTAAATACTTATTCAGGGAGATTGTTGCGTCCGAAGATGTATCTGACCAAAGAAGGCAAACTTGGTTCGCCTCTTGAGTCTTGCCGTTGAAAATTAATTTTTACTTGTCACGCTGAGCATTTCTCCGGTGATCATGTAAATTTTCTCCCCCGAAATCTTCGAGAGATTGCCATTAAGAAGTTCTTGAATAATATAATTATCGATATATTCCCGATTATAATTTCTGCTCTTTTTGGTTTCATTTTTTTCAGTTAGACTAGTGTATCATCAACGAAGTGGAATGATCTATTTACCTTGGTTTTCTCAAGTTTAATTTCGCTGTGGTCTTTTTACATTAAGCGAAGAAATGCTGATTTTTTCATGTTTTTTCGTATCACGAAGTTCAACATTACAAAAGAATCTGTACAGCAATATGTTATAGAATACAATAATTATCTGACGGGAATAATTTACCAAAAAAAAAAAAGACAACAAGAATTGTAATTGAATGCGTGGGAAATCTCTTCCCTCCTCCTCTGTTTACAACAATTCGATTTGTCTCATCAACTTGTTCGTTTTTCTGTTCTCGTTCTTATAATTTTTCACCGATCGTTCCTCATCTTCACCTTAATAACGTTCTTTTCTTCATCAGGATTTCCTTTAAAACGGAATATTGGGTTCGTCTTCACCTCCTTTCTTGATTCTTTCGTCCTCAAATCATGATCATCACCTCACTGTTTCCATCAAGATTACCTAGAATATAAATTTTCAAAATGATGGTATTACTGTGGATTGATTTTTCTTTTACCAACTTTCAACCACTCCTCTACCAGAATATAGAGGAACATTCATGTTTTTTGTGATTCCCGAATTTCCAAAACTCTGATTTGCCAAAGTGACGACATCGGCTTGGAGTTGAAGCGTTTCTTGAGCAAATTCATTAATTTTGAAAACAACCCGAACAACTGAATAGCATATTTTTAAAATTCTTCCGCATCTTAAGGTAAAACTTGAAAACACCTATTGAGAATTGACGAGACATTAATTCTCAGATGAATTTCGGACGCATATCTACTTACAAACTTCAATCATTCAAAAAATCAATTGTTGCCTATAACATCATTCTCAAGAAATTTAGAGAGAAAAAAAAACAAGAACAAGTTCAACTCGCATAAAAATTTATTGTAAAGTTTTGAACTAAAAAAAAAGATATTGTACCGCTTTTCAATAAGTTAATTATTGCAATACTCGCGTCTTTAATAGAATAAACTACAATGTACAAACATGTAGGCCAGAATTCTTAAAAATATTGAGATAAAAAGTAAAAAAAGAATGCACTCACTACGTTTTTAAATTACAAAGTATAAAACTAATTATCTCATTCGCGCGGAATTCGTTTTCTTTTAGGTGTAAATATAAAACACGTTTTATTTATAGAACTATTGATAAGAATGGAGGATATAATAATTTGAACGCTTTAGAAAAAGATAATATTATTAATATCACAGTTTGGGATAATGTATGGCAAATATAGGCTACACAGAAAAATATTGTGCCTAATGACACTAGTTTCCTGATTTGAAGCTCCAAATAGACAATTGTTATAACAGTTGTACCGCGCAATGCTACAGGGGATGAAACCATCCCTGTTCTTTCGATTTCCGAAATATAAACAACAATTTCAAATTAAAAATAAAAATGCAATGTTTAAACCGCGTATCAATATTTTGAATTGAAAATATTATATTAGACTATCAACGGTATACAAAGTAAAAATTAATATCGACTAGAATAAGAGTGTACAGAGCGCAAAATATCAGGTAAAGTAAGTCAAGAAATAGGGTATTGGAGAGTAAACTACAAAATACTGAATCTCAACTCTGAAAATATATTTCAAAAATAACGCCATGATCTACGGTCTAGATTTTGTACTTTCACCCATCTTCGTTAAGCTCGTTTACTGGTGAAAAAAGGCAATAAAACCAGTCTCGAAATTGAAACAGCATCTTGATCATCGACTACTAACTACTGAATACTCAGTACTTTGTTAACATTTCATTGACTAGTTTTGAACGATTTGCAATAAACACGCAAGAAGAAAGCATTCGGGGGGGAAATAAGCTGGATATCGAATAACAGTACCCGTAATATCACAGAAATTATCGCGTAGATAAGTTCAATTCGCTTCACTCTCCTTTTTGTCCAGGAATCTGTTTAACCGACTGCTATGAATCGAAATGATATTTCTTAGAATCACTACGATTCAACACTTGATGATCCGGAGTCGCTTTTAATATATCTGGTTGTATGTTATTATGAGTCAAAGTGCCCGCAACTGGCGTGCCACTTTGTCCTAATGCGTTCATATAATCCGCGATTATGAGCGTTAATTCGAAAATCTATAGAAAACAGAATAATTAGTATTTCGAACGCTGATAAGACGTATTTCTTTTGGAAGCTTAAAATACCTTAGGCTTGCTCAACGCGAACAATAATTTTTGCGAAGCCATTCCATCGTCCGTGTTGATCACCAGCATGAAATCATCTTGGCATCCACCAAACGTCAATACTTGCAAATATGAATAAGAAGCGATCGCTTGCATGGTGCTCAACTCTAGCAATGAAATTCCTTCTTCCGATGCAGCGAGCCATATCATGGTGGTCGGGGTGAAATGATTAATATCGCTTCCTTGTTTCAACTACAGGTTTAGAAAATACAACACGATTAAGTACCACGAGGCAGTAATTCCTTGTTGTTTGATAAAATTCACGACATACCCTAGCTTGGAAGAGGTTAGAACCGAAAAACGGCCACTTTCTGGTGCATGTCAAGTAAATACGAATACAGTCCAAGGAACTTCGACCTTTCAATGACATCCATTTTTCTTGCAGCGCTGCTTGCAACTCTCTACAGAAAAAGAACAATTAATTTCTGAGAATTCTCAAGCGTCTATGATACTGTTCTCTCCACTTACTTGAGAGCTTCGGGTGATAAACTGTCGCGATATCGATAAGGATAAAATTTATCGACAGCCTGCAAAATTAATAAATCTTTCGAATTTGAAGATGAACTAGTGCCATAACCGCCAGTTCCGCCACTTCCTCTGCCTTTTTCACTGTTAAATTCGCCGAAATCGATCTATAACACAAGATGATTGGTAATGATAGAAAAAAATCATCGAGGTACAGAAAAAAAAACGTCTTTTGAACACGTACTTGAGCCATCAAGGCAGCCAACTCCAAGGCCAACTCCCTCGTTAATGGAAAACGGCCATTGACAATTTGATGGTTGGTCTGGTAACACATGAGAATCTTCTCACGATCTGTTTCTTTCTTCGCAGACTGCTTGAAATACAAACGATTCTTGTAAACTAACTGTATGACTTTGGTATTTTCGAATTTTCCCGAGCCTTTTTCACGTAAGACTGTCTCCCACTTTGAGATCACGTCGCACAACTACAATATTCGAACATAAAATAAACATGTGATCTTGGACAAATTTCAACGACGAATAATTCTACCGCGACACTACCAACCTTTGTTTGAGGATCAATATAATGCTCCAAATCCTTTTCGATAGGATCATCACTGAACAACATGAAACCGGATGTTGTGTAATCGCGACATCCGATATCTTGAGTGAGCGTTTTCATGAATTCGTTTACGCTCGTTGATCCGTCAAAACCCACCACTTGGTAGGTACCGTTCAAGAAGTGCACAGGTATGGAATGAGGTAACGAATGATGATACGGATTCTTCATGAGGATAGAAAGAACTTCCATTCGCGATGGCTTCATCTCGCGACAACCATTCTGTATCGTTCTTTCCAACGCTCGTTCGCAATAAGCCGCGTATTTACCGCATTCCGTTCTACAAAATAAATCATCGAACCATTAGAACTGGGGCAGTGGTTCTTGAAAAAAAAAGTCGCGAGCTTTGAAACTAGTCACTGACTTGGTATCGGAGTTCCGGCGTAGATGACACTTCAAATACCACAGGATTTTATGATCTTTGGGCACGAATAACGAAACCGCCAGTGCGAGCAACTGCCACCCTTGCAGAAATACGAACGTCGGAGGATTCGCTTTGCACTGATCGATATTGGTGATGGTGGTCGGCGGTATCGAGGGTAAATTGGCGACAGTGGGCGATCCGGCCGTATCACACGCGAATAACGACTGCGAGGCGCACAACAATAATTGCTGAAAACATAAGTATATCAAAACGCCTAAACTCTGCGCTTAAAATTAGCAGCTGCATGCCTTAACGATACGCGAAGTTTGGGGGGAAAATTGTCAAAATGAGACAGATTGATTGCAAGCGAAATAAGTAGAACGATACCAAAGCTCGACTGTTTTAGAATAGTGATTATTATTATTCAGATTCAACTATTTTTTAAATTAAGTCTCGTACTTCTGAAGTCGAATTTATTATCATTATCATTTAACTATTTTACAAAAACCAATGATTTTTTTTGCGCTGAAGTGAACTGTATTCGATGAAAGATCGCGCTTTCTTGTTATGATCTTGTTTAATTGCCTCACATCGTCGCGAGATGATTTTTGATACTGCTATCGTCCGATAGATCAAACGTTACGTCTCGCGATGATGCACAGCAACTAAACAAGATCATAAGAATGAACGAAGAAATGCTCTCAGATCAGTACTCTCTCACAAATAATTATTCAAAAACTGTTTAATTATTGTTATCATTTTTTCATGCAGCGTCATTCAGAGAGAAAAAAATAAAAATATTGGCAATAAGCTGCGAAGCGGAATAAAAATAAAAGTAACTTAATAATGACGAATGAATGATGATTTCAAATAAATTCAAGTATGATACTACTAGGGAAGGATGCATCACCGACTCATTTCTATCCCTGCCCTAAACTAATTTCTAATTATTAACTACGTGATAAAATTAAACTAAAACTAAAAAATGATAATTCAGCCAAGCTGTGAGGGGAACTTACGCGATGTCGTAGCTTGGAGAGTACCTGCACGCCCATCTTATGAGCTACATGAGGGGAGGTTTGTTTAATTAACGCGCACAACAATTCGGCCTGTAATTGCCAGTTATCCAAACATTGTTGTAACGCGTTCTGGGCCAGTACGACGTGATAATCGATTCCTGCCGATTCTACAGCGACGGACATGAACAACTGACAGGACTGCAAAATGAAAAAAGAATGCTTAATTGATGCGTAGTGTTCGATAGCAGTATCCGTATTTCGGTGAACGTCATCTTTTCAGTTCTTTTCCAAAATCGCCATAAATGAGAGATATTGACAGAGATCAGAAAAAGATACGTTACATACCTTGAATAATTTTAAGGCTTCTAAGACTAAATTATCGGAAGACAAGGTCGTGAGAGTTGAAGTAATTGTTTCTTTGGTATGTAAAAGTAACGGATGTTTCCAGAGGACGTTATCTGTAAAATAAAATGATATGAGCGACAAACGATTCAAATTATTGGGATCAACCGAATTACGCGAAATTTTCTTACTCGATTCACCGTCAGTCTCCATCAGTTTTTGAATCAATTGTTCGTACTGCGTACCAACGTTCGGATGGCCACTCGATACGACCGTTAGATGATACAACCAAGAATCCTGGGAAGAAAATGATCGAACATCATCAGTCATTACAGAGAAAAGAATGAGTCTCATAGCCACTAAGTATTTATCACAACAATTGTAGTTCCATTTTCCTTTTTTTTTTTTCGGTTCAATCTCATTGTATAAAAATCAACAGAACTAAATGACCCACAAACAAATAATAATCCGATCTCTAGACAAACTGATTTCGCAACTCCGTTGACCACTGAAAAGTTGGTTCATCTTTCAAACCCCACCAAATAATGACTCATAAAACAAACCAGAGAGCAGAAATGGGCTTCCTCTCATCTTTATATTCTCGCCGAAACGGCAAACAAAGGTAAAAAAATAAAACTAGTTTCTTTACTTCAGTCTCGAAATCATCGAAATGTGAACATCTGTCACTTCAGTTGCCTACAATCCAGAATCTATCCTTTTCTTATTTTTTTCAGGACCCTACCCCACTCATCAAAAAATTAACTCGAGTTGTAAAACCGTGATAACTTTTACGACGATGTCAACATCGCTGCACTAACCATTTCTTGCTTGGATGGCATCAACAGATACGTGGGCGGTTGTGAATTTGGGAACACTCCGATGGTGTACTTGTGCGTTATGTCGGTTTCTTTTTCGTCGCTATCCGAATCCGAGACATGCTCCACTTGTTCGACTCGAGCTTCTCGCATGTTTATTTGACCGACTGGATTCTGTAATTGTCGAAGCGTACAAATAAGATAGCGATCGTCTAATCTACGTATTAGTGAGGGTGAAATACGAAGATGAAAAAAAAAAAAACGCAACTAAAAATACGTCGATTCGATTTAGATCACCAAGAAAATGTTTAACGAGCTGAATAGAAAGTTTTAAAATTACGAAGCGTATAAACTATCTAAAATCAGCTAGTCTCTAATTTTCTCTAGAATTTCCGCGTGACTTCCTATACAATTTCAACCACAGGACGGAAGCACTTCAGCATCAGATTAAAGGTATTAAGAGATCACTTTTTAAATGAATCAAATTCGTCGGTTTGCAATTTCGTCGGTTTGCAATTTCGTTAGTTCACTTCGTAAGTTGAATTTCTACAAAACTTCGAGAAATTTCAAATTGTGTGATGGAATAATTTCGTTGCGAGAATTTTCGAGTTTTTTTCTTTCTAATAATTGAAAAGGAGATGTTTTTATCGACTACATCACTATTTTGTTGTAATACAACTTACATTCTCGGACGGAGCTTTGAAGTACAAGAAAACTTTTCCGATCAAAATGCACCAACACTTCTTCGAATGCCCGTTTCGAACTTTGGTCAGCCATCCTTGTAACGTCGGTTTGTAATTTTCTTTACTCAGTAACATTTTCGTTGCATTCCTTCGTTGAACGTTCTATCAAAAGCAAACGATACACTCTTCATTACTTTTGAATCGAAACTGGATGAATAATCACCGGAATTTTCGTACTTGTAACACTCGAAGCCAATCTTCCATCGCTGGAATCGAATCTGCAGTTAGATAGTACGTTTTCTTTGGCGTCGATACTTCGAAAGTAGCAGCGCCATCCGCTCGCGTTATTTTGCACACCTCATCGATGAATAACTCCCCGCGTGGTTTTCGATTAGCATCTCCCTGTACCGAAAGAAAAATAATAACAATTGACGGCGAAAATAACGTCTACTCACGTTTTCAAGGTTTCGCATCTTACCTGGGATTTCCAGTATCGTAACATGCCCAAGGCGTTCAAATGAAAATATCTTTTTCGCCAGGTTTTCAATTTACCGCCTAATTTTGCAAGAGTTCCGCTCTTTTCGAAGCATAACTCGTTCAGGTTCAATTTATGATGAGTAAGACTAGTGGCGGCAGCGATCGTCGACCAGTCTATCGAATCTCCGCTACACGATAGCGCGTCTGGAGGAATCGCGTAATCGTCCGAAATTCCCGACTCGAAAGAAGTATCTATATACGAACGATTGAGGAGTGTTAGCATCATACACGTCCTTATCGATACGAATGGAGGAGGAAAAATGCTACTTACGTAGATGAGTATTTGGTAACTCGCATTTGGACGGTGAACCAGAAGAACTACGCTTGAGCGGCGAGAAACTGGAACCCGTCTTCGGGCTTTGACTTTTACTTGGACTAGAACTTGATATGGACGTATCTAGATAGGAAAAAAGAAAATTTAGTACGAAACGGTTTGTGGTATTTTATAGTAAGAGGTAGGTTGGAAAAACAAGGATTCTGAAAAAGAAGTTCTTGCCAATTGTAGGTGATCGTAATTAGGTAGAGTGCGTGGAGTTTACGATAGAGAATTTTGTTTGCAATTGAGGTTGAACGAACGCGGGAGGATCAAATTCATTTGATTAATTTGTTTTCAACGTGAAAAAAAGTTCTCAACGCGATGGGGCCCCTTAGAGCTGCAGGCTGTAGTCAAGCTGTAGGGCATTTACAATGTATACATTTTTTATCAGTTTGCAGGACAAATATCATGAGAGCAAGAAAGATAGAAAGACATGAATAATGCTGCGCAAAATGAAATGAACGTATCTGCATATCTATGATCTGCGGAAAACGATCCTTCAATCTCGGCGGAAATACCCTCTTTTGCTGATTGTCAACGTGCAGATACGTCCCTTAGACCATCCACAGTATAGACTGAGCATTGCGCTAGAATGTTGACGCGAAGACATGATAAGAAACTTACATAAGAATACACGTAGGAAAATAGGCATAATGGACCTCACTGCACCGCGCGTTCACCCGCAGAGCCTATATATGAGCATAATCTTATCATGTCTTCGCGTCAACCGTTTGTACAGGGTTATATGGCAGATGCTCAGTCTATACTGTGGATGGTCTAAGATACGTCCATTCCATTTTGTATGGCAGCGCAGGCTACCATAAGAGCAAGAGCCAAGAAGTCAAACTAACGTATCTGCAAAACAATGATCAGGAGATGGCCTATTTTGAACTAAAATAATCTTATTCCACAAAGATTGTTTTGCAAATACAGTACGTTATCAATAGTTCAACTTTGTACGGCAGAACTTTGAAACTGTAAGGTGGCAGCTACAATAAGCGAAACAGGTAACGAGGAACCACCAATCAAAATCAGCAATTTTATCAACCAAGCAACGGAAACTAAGGAACCATAATGAGATAGGTGTGCGCAAGTGATAAGAGGACCGTCGCTGTGTTGATAAAGTCAAAGGAGGAGCAGTTTCAAGAGGTTTCAAGAGTTCTAAGAAAGATTTAAATCTCAAACATCAAATCTTGGTGTATTAGATAGATTATAGATCTAGAGGCAAGAAAATAACTTAAGTGAGTTTTACTTCATTTTTGCAGTTAGATTTTGGAATTCTTGACTTTGATGTTGGATGATTAGGATTCTCTCCGGATACTACTTAGATTGCTCCTCCTTGGACTATATCAGCATGGTGACGGACCGATTTTTATCACTTGCGCATACCTATCTTATATAGTTCCTTATGGAAACAGAAGATTTTGATTCAGTTGCCTGTTTTGCTTATTGTAGCTAAGGCCTAATTGCCTAATTCTGATCAGTGATCATACCAAAGCAGAGAACTACATAACAGAGACTCTGTTATACATACTATTATGTAGTTCTCTGTACCAAAGTTGCGTAGACCGTCATCCGCTAGGAGCGTTACAATCGGCAAAATTGAAAACTGGAGGATAGTGATGTTTCCATTGAAGTTTTCATTGAGTATTTTCAAAATAATTTAGAAACAAAGCAATTTGTGATGCGTTTTGCGAAAACCCAGCTTATGGTGAAAAAAATTGACCTGTATTATTTTGACTGATCTGGCTCAACGTAGAATCCAATTTTGTCAAAATATGAAGGTCCATTTTTTTTTCACCATACGCCGGGTTTTTGCAAAATGCATCACATTTAGGAGAAGAATAAAAAGAACAAAATTTGTAGAGCTTGAAATTGTTGACAGATTGTCTTTCTTTATAGAAGCCAAACCAAATTGAGAAATTCTGAACCTTCCGCCCTTTTACCTTTTTGTTGGGCGCAATACTAGCGCTGACAGACCCAATTCAAGTTTTTTAATTAGAATTGTATTCTCTATTTGCCACAATGCCTGTGAGAGCTTCACTAAGAGCGCTACTATCTACACAAATTGATGGACTGATTTCCTGTGAAAACATGATTTTCCTTCTGTTCCGCAAAAAAGTATCTATACCTATTAGATGTGACTGTAGATACAATTCATAAAATGTTGAGTGTACACAGTACATGCCCCGCTATTCCTCTAATCCAGATGTTTCATAATGGAAATGTTCATTGTTAATTTCTACTTTTCTTGAAAATATTGCAAAAGCTTAACATTTGAAAGGTTCTTCTAATATTGATCAAAGTTTGCAAAATCAAAATCCTATACAAATGAGCACTATGAAGGAACTCCAGAGTAGGAGCGTGCAAATGTAAATTCTCCATATATACGTCACAGGGAAATCATTGGCCTCGGTCCGATGACATTGAAAACAAACTAGGTTTCAATATTCGTATTTCATAAAGCTGAAGAGAAGTCAAAATACTACTTTTATCAAAGCCAGAAGGAAGAAATTAGAATTTCTTGATAGGTATCTGAGTATATAGGATCAACAGCAAGGAACTAGAGGTACATTTTCAAATACTTGGGAAATTTGAGATTCTGAATAGCAACTATTAATTTGTAACTTTCTGATTAAAGTGTCACTTGTAAAGCTGAGTTCTTTGTTCATTTTCAAGGGAATCAATATCCTACTCTCATCAATGGATACCACTGCACAGGGTTCACAGGCCAATTTGTAAAAGGACATGCCGCTAGATGGGTAGTTTTGCTTATTGTTATTTGCTGTTTGACGTCAGAGAAACCTGGACTATTGCCAAGCTATCAGGTTGAAGGCCATTCAAAATTTTGATTGGTTGTTGATTAGCTTTTTGCTTAGATTGCAATTGGCGATTGAACTGCTTAATAAGCCAAAAACCCTGACTACTACTAAGCCGTTCAAAGGCCTCCAGGGTTGAGAAGTCGATCGTCATTGGCTCATTCTAAAAAAGCGATCGAGCAGCGCATACTCTGCTCTTATTGGCGAATCTTTCGAGTTTTTTTTGCTAAGTGTTGCCGAACAAAGTCTTCGAAATTCACAATTCAATTTTTTTACGAAAGACTACGTCTTGAGGTTGTACGGGGACCAATACATTAAGAGTTGTCCTCCATCAATGACGTGACCAAAAGGGGGCAGAGAGGGATTAAAGCAAAGATATCAATATTAACAAGCCCTGAACGTCAAAAGGCCATACAGCGTTTGGCTCACGCATTTACATGTAAAACACTTTTTTTCGCAAGGAAATTGATTCGATTCTTATAAAAAGGAAATATCAAGTCTGCGACTGTTATCCTCTCCAATAAACTTTGATATTTCTTGAAATACAGCCAGGGGTTTCTCCCAGAAGAACCTACATGAAAGTCAGCTCATGGTTGTACGGTCGTCAATGTCACATTCATGACTTGCTTTGGTAGATAACTTTCTAAAATACTACCTTTCCAGAATATTAGTCAATTTATTTTAGGTTCAACTTCCCACTCCCAAGTAGGACAAGACCTCCATTTTTCCTGAATGAAATTGCGACAAAACTATTCAGCTTTAACTTTTCCCACTTCCAGCTGCAACATTACTAATTGAATTCCCAAACCAAAGAGCCACAATCTTCTCAGAATCTACCCTGTTACTCTCTACTTTCTATCCTGTATTTCTTTGCCATCTGTTCAGTTCATCGGCTGATATCCATACCATCAGAAACTTTTTCAATAGGTCGGTAGTTTTAACAAATGCTTCCGAAATCTTTTGGATCAATTCCGTACACATGTTAGAAACACTCTATGATCGGACTAAATTATCATCAATTGGATCAACTCAATCGATTCAGGTAGTCTAAAAGGGAGTGTTTTCCAATCTACCTACAACATAAAGCTGTTCTCTTCAAACTTTTCGATATCTTACCAGTATTATCAGTACTGCTATTAGTTGTCCTGGAATTGACCACTGTATGACTATGAAGATGATCCTCGCCGTCTGAAGAATCATCAGATGAATCTCCACTGAAAGGACTCGACCGTATTTGACTCGCTCTCTAGAAATAGAGGAACGCAAAAGCGTTAACAGGTACGTACTCTCTTATGTGACTTTTTTTTTCATATTTTTAACGTAATACTAACGCCTTTCACAGTGGCATAAACCGGACAGCTTATATCGCAGTAACCACTGCTTGACGGATACGGCGAACTGTGCGGAGCGATTCTGAAATTTTGGTCCGCATGACTAGGCAGTGAATTCGATAAACCCTCGTTGGCCACTTGATAAATACGTGACTCCCAGGAAGGAAATCGGTGTAGCGGAGGCGTCGGAGGCTTTCCGTTCGCCTCCCAGTCTATTTTCTCTCGGCTAGGTGTATAGATTTCCGCGTAATCGTGCGACAAATCTGAATCCGCGACCACGCACGCCGACTTGGCTGTAATTCAAAATAACAAGGTAAATACGTAACAACCATCAGCAGCATGGTGACTCACTACATTCAACTTACGCCGCGCGTGAGACGGAAGCGTGGCTAACGAGTGAATGTCGACAGAATTACTGGCAGTTGACGTCGGTACGGAGTCGACGATCCCCGAACTTGTACACGCGGATAAATAACGTCGATGCGTCAGTTTCTCGTTGGAATTATTATGCTTTTTACTTTGTCTGTCTACCTGTGCGTAGACCGGCTCTCTGTTTTCGACATTATTCCTAGACGACACGAAAATATGCAACTCAAGGCTTTTGCATGCGATTTTATAATTAGGTACGAATAATTCAAGTCATCTCCTTACTGAGTCGCTTCAACGCTGTTTGCTCGCGGGAACGACGTAGGACGTGTGGCTGGAGAGGTAGCCGCGTCGGTAACCGAGCACGCTGACTCAGACAGTCTTCCCGCACTCAACTGAGCCATGTGTTTCCGTAACAATTCCAGTTGTTGGTTGCATTTGTTATTCTGCTCCCGAAGATGTTGATTTTGCGCTTCGAGATCGCGGAGCTTATTCGTCACCCATACTTTAATCCTGGCCGCTTTTTCCTCCACTTGTTTCGCATCTTGTAGCCTTAATTGACGCTAGAATCGCGGAGATAAAATGTCATTACTTCGTACGGTTTTTGAAATGCTCGGAATTTCAAGATTGAATGCTTACCTGTTCTTCGACTTGAGACGCTAATTTAGTGAGGACGGTCGCTTCGCCGTTCTGTTCGGTTCCAATTTCACTACTGGACGCTCCCGAGCCGGATGTCCACTCACCCGAATGTTGCAATCTCTCTTCCATTAGACGTACCTGTAATAGAAGTTTCAGGGATTAGAACGATTCGATTGTAGGTCAATAGATGAGACACTTTGCGATAAAAGAATTTTCAACAATTTATTTATTTGTACGTTGATAGCGTGTTTTTGAAGAGCAATTGAATTTTCTCAGCACGCTCGAGTATACAGCGTGAACATCGTACAACGAATTGCTCTCTTACCGAGAAATAATCTTCACAAACCACACCGTACAAGAATTAATGGCCTCGTTCGAAACAACAGCCTCGTACTACTTTTTAATCAGCTATATAGGATAACAATCGCCACTAACGCAAGAAAAAAGGATCATGTCGGTACTAAAATTAACGTTATATGGTAGATAATGAGTCATTGACCTTATCTACCCCCTACTGGACCGAATTGAAACGTAATACTCGAGAATACATGATTGTCGTCGTCGTGTCTCTGTTTGATTATATATTTAAACTGGCGTCCTCTGTATCATACCGTCGATGATGTCATACAAAGGATATCTCGTTCCTGTTAATTATATTGTTAATTATACTTCTGAGACCGTGTATTAATATTTAATGTCTTTTCGGATTCGATTAACTGTTCTACTAAAGGAACCAAGCTACACCAAAGCTCGAACGAACTTGGGAACACTTACTTTTTCTTCCTACGAAGGATATGAATGAACATGACAGAAAGAGAACGAAATCAACTGACGTCCATAATATCGATGATAATATATTACATTCGCGATTCTCTTATGCCGTTTTTCTCGCTTCTTCAATGATAAATATAATCGTACATGACAACAACTAATGTACTTTTTGCAAAAGGGAGAATCATCGCGTACACATCACATTATAATGTACTTGTACACACATAAGAGTCTCGGTGTCGCACGCCAACCCCATCGAATAAATGCAGTGTCTGGGGGGAGAAGAAGGGCGAAAAAGTACATCGAGGCAGCAGCGACCGCACCACCACCGCCGTCATCAGGAAGCGAGAAAAATTACAAAGCCTTTTATCGGAAGGGTAGGAAAATCGATGACGAAGTCGCAACCACTACAATACCAGTGTAGCCGAACGAGTAACGTTAAAAACAGCGCCAACGCGCTGCCTAAATCGTACACGTGATAGCGTATGCCACGTGATAACTCGCACGCGACAATTATACACTTCAAACGATGAGGAAATATGATCTCTGCTGGAATACTTGCGTGATTTTCTCGTACTATTTCCTCTTGTGCTTAGGGAGTAAAATGAGCGTGAAGAATCTGCGGAGAAACGCCGACACCAAAACGACTCGAGAGCGTCGTAAACCCATTTAAGGAATACTATTATAATCGTAATATTTATTCTACATGCTTCCTTTTCTGCTGACTTCTATCTCGTCATTCTGAAACACCGCATATCGACTTAACGCGCGTCCGTCCGCTTTCTACGATAAATTCGTTGAAAAGGGGGAAAGGGTTGACTTTTTGACAATACAGTTTATAATAAATGAGCGTTTTAATGACGCGCGCGATACAATGAACGAATGGATTCGGGCTCCGACCTCTTGACACACTCTTTCAATGTCGTATATTATAAACAACAGTACTGGGTTGCGCAATCGTGACACGACAATTTTGATTAACCTTTGGCAACCTTTAGGAATGTCTTTGTGGGTTGTGCGACAGTAAATCAACTGTGATTTTCCAAATCGAAAATATGACAGATTTAAATTTGAACATCGCTCGCCGCCGAATAGAGAGAGACAGTGTACATACGAATCGTATTGGGCCTTACTTCTGAGCATTAAAACCAATATTACAGAAATAGGGCACTTCCGAAGGATTTATTCAGCTATCGAACGCTTGTTTAAAATTCTACGGAACTTCGAAGGCTCGAAGAAGCTCTTAACTGAAGTAATAAAGAACCAATTAATGCAGATGTTACGCAAAATTCTAATTAAAAGAGAAATAGGACAGAATTCTTGAAAATGGATTCGAAAACTCGCCGTGTTCAACAATGTTGAAGGAAGAATGTAGCGGACCAGTTTTATGAGTGATTCACAATTTCCATTGGCCCTCTATTCACTTTGCGGCTCATACAGCGGCCGCAAAAGATATTCTCACATTGCGCCTCATGCTCTAGTGAGGGATAGTCCGCCTTGTGGAAGAAAATGGGAAATGGTCCGCCCTGCGGCCCACCGAGAGTGGAAGGAAAGGATGAATAATTTCAGTCATGACCTTCAATAAATGCTTACAGCATATACCAGCTTAGTAGAGGTCACAAGGGGGCACAAGCGGTTGCACCTGAATACCAGCTAGCTTGTAAGAAGCTGAGGAGAGCCATTGAAAACAGCAAGGGTGCTGCTTGGAAAGAGCTGTGCGAGATGACAGAGGAAGATTCTTTTGGCAAGCCTTATAAGATTGTGCTAAGGAAGCTAAAGAGCCTCTCAGCAATGAGCCGAATGGAACCGGATGTTGTGGGACAAATCATTGACGGCTTATTACCGCAATACCCACCACCAAAGGTGACGCAACCAATGGTAGGAGAGGATGGTATATCCCTCCGAGGAACTGAGGAGGTGAATGCAGCAGTCAATAGACTGCGGGGAAAGTATTGGAAGGCTCCGGGCCCGGATGAGATTCCAAATCCAGTCCGGAGCACCTTACATTCAGTTGACCCAACACTGCTTGTTGATACATTCAATGCGGTAATTACTGAGGGACTGTTCCCTGTGCGATGGAGGAAAGCCAGGCTAGCGCTGATCGATAAGAAGGAGAACCACCAGGCCTACAATATTCTCAACGACCTTTTTCTCTGCTGGGCAATGTTGGAAATCTTCTGAGGAGAGTGATAGCCAATCGACTTGAGAGCTATCTGAAGGAAAGGAATATATTCTCTAGGAGGCAGGGAAGTTTTCAAACTGGTCACTGTACGTCAGATGCTGGAGTCCCAGGATAGCCGAGTCAGCGATAGCTAGGCGTCAGTTTTACGCAGCCGTCAGCCTCGACATAGGAAATGCGTTTAACTCGATCACATGGGACAGGATACTGGAAGTTCTCATGGACGCAGAAGTGCCGCATACCTGCTCAGGATGATCTGCTGCTATCTTCTTAGCGGGGAAACCCGATATCCATTTCGTTAGGGGGATTACATCCTCAAAAAACGTCCGTGTCCGCGTCCGCGTCTCGGAGTTTCTGTGAACTACGTGACGTGACGTGTGGCGCTTTATGACATCATCAATGACCTTGACCTTGATCTACTTTAGGGACTTGTAAAAATTCAACTTCCAGCCGGTATGCTTTATGACGTCATCGATGACCTTGACCTACTTCCTCTCTTGTAAAAATTTCAACTTCCGGCCGGGATGCTTTATGACGTCATCAATGACCTTGACCTACTTTAGGGAATTGTAAAAATTCAACTACCAGCCGGTATGCTTTATGACGTCATCAATTACCTTGACCTTGACCTACTTTCCCTCTTACAAAAATTTCAACTTCCAGCCGGTATGCTTTATGACGTCATCGATGACCTTGACCTACTTTAGGGGCTGGAAAAAATTTCAATTTCCAGCCTTCATTATATCAGGCCTAGCATGCAGTATCCTGAGAAGAGCCCAGCCAACTCATTATCTGAGGGGGTATTTTCGCGCCAACGTGATCGCGAGCGCGGGAGGTTGCGGGTTCCCCGCTGCCATTGCAAACCTGCAACGGCCCCTGTTTTTTTTTCTTTTTTTTTCAATTTCTTTAGTATTTTTTCTTTCCAACAATTTAGTCAGGACAATCAGGTGAGTTTTAGCTGTTGAGAAATCCAAGCTGAGACGCCTGCTGGTATAGTAAAGCGCCCAGTCACTTGTGGAGTGCCGCAGAGGTTGATCCTTGGGCCGCTGTTAAGGTGCGTCGCATTTAACGGGATTTTCAAGGTGAAGCTATCGTTGAGTGTTGAGCTCATCTTGAATGCGGATGACACGCTGGTGGTATGCACTGCCGAGACGATTGTAGCGGTGCAGAGCAGGGCAAATCGGGTCCTAGAGGCAGTGACGCGCTGGATGGAGTTGGTCAGACTAGAACTAGCAGCAGGTAAGACGAAGGTCATATTATTCACGACCCGTCGAAAGTTTAGTCAACCCACCTTTCGCCTGCAAGGCGTGGAAATCGAGACCAAGAAAAAAATGAAGTACTTGGGCATCTGGTTTGACTGATCGCTGAGCTTCAGGCACCATTTCCTAATAGCAGCGAAAAAGGCAGGCAGGTAGTTGCATACCTAAGCCACCTGATGAGGGGCCTAGAAGGGCCGAAAGAAACCAGAAGAAGGATCATGGTGAGCACCGCTATGTCGATCCTCCTACATGGTGCCCAATATGGGCCAACTCAATGAAAATACCTTAACAAAGAAGGGAGATGGATAAGATCCAGCGAAAGGCTGCGCTGAGGTGTGTTAGTGCCCACCGCAATGTCTCGACGGAGGCCCTTTGCATATTAGAACGTTCACCATCAATTGAGCTCCTTGCTGAGGAGAGAGCGGTGGTGTTCAGAGCAAAGAAGATACCGACGACCAACCAAGAGACTCTAAGGGTTAAGCAAGAGGCCAGGCGCTCCTTGCTTAAGAAATGGAAAGCAGGAATTGCTCAGAGTGAGCTGGGTAAATGGTCGATCCGTGTTCTAATCTGCGATCTTGATAAGTCGATGAACAAAGATCAAGCTAAGCGGCTATGGCTGCTTCAGCAAGTACCATTACGAGAAGTTGAGGCGAGTTGTGCAGGCAACGAGGGCGGAATGACGGACTGTACCTTACCTTATTTGAGTGCAAGGCGCAAAAGCTTAATCGGTCTCTTCAAGAGATCAGGGTAGAGGAAGCGCTTGTTCCGAATAGCCTGGTATCCACCATGCTAGGTTTCGGAGAAGCATGTGTCCGCATTTGCAGCCACCGTTATAAGGAAGAAGGTGGACCGGGAATGGAATAGGCGAATCATATCACAGTGTTAGACCATGGAAATCAATGTTAAGGCCTCGTTCTCCAGTAAGAATATAACTGATGATATTGATGCGTCTGTTCTGAAATAAGCATATTGACCTTTCTAAAAAGCTTCCAAAAATTTTGCCATATACTGTATAGCAGCGCTGAACTCGTTATTACGTGAACATATACAGTGCGATACGCACTTTTTTCTGGTAACAATTTTCGCAATTTCTCGCTGACACATTCTCCTGCATTTAAAACAGACATCAACGTCGCGACGGAATTCGTTTTTGCGGCGGCGGTATGTAAACCTCGCATACATGTGCTCCACGTGAGACCTACATTATACGTTCGTTTTGCACATACCACACCAGAAATTCGTTCACACTCCGCAAATTAACGTTCATCGCGGGAGGAAGGCAACCCAAAACATTTTTTCCTCATTAATTTTCGCACGTCCAGCCATCGTATATAATGGATGTCGGAAAACGCGGGACTAGATGCCGAAAAATCGATCTAAATACAGAGCACACAGCATCACACATACGTGCGTACATTTAAGGACATAATACGCGCGGCAAAAATTTAATCCTTCGTGTACGCTACCCTAATTAAAAAAGGATTGAAAAAGCTGGTGCGATCGTCTCTAAACGACTACGACACTCTAGCATTCTCGGGACGCCAATCCAATATAATTAGTCGCTGGAATTACCACGTCGAAATACGGTTTCTTGGCCGGAGAATGTACAGGGATCACGTAACCCGAACGACCATACATAGAGAAAAGTAATATTTTATTGATTTGAAATTTAACATACAGCAATAGACGTATACAACGTCCCTTACTGCCAGTAAAATCGCGAAGAAAAATATACGCTCGTAATAAACGAACTATAGTACGGATTCGCTGAGAATGAAAAAATATAATCTTGTTTCGCTGGAGAAAAAGGTTTCTTTTTTTTCTTTCTTTCTGTGTTCGAGCGTGGTACCGTAAAACGTTAACCATGTGCGCGGCACAGCTTGCGAAATAAATGAAATATACGCGCGTCTATCCCAAATCCCAATATCCCTTTCACTAACCCGGACTTACCATCGCGAGTAAATCACGCTTTAAATCATACCAAAAAAGAGCTCTAATTTTATATTATATCAGAATATTTAGCCCCTCATCTCCCCTTCCATCGTCCGGAAGTTCTCCAGTTCACTGTAGCCGCGCATCCAAGAATTTTGACACATTTCTCATCTTATACGATAGTCTCTTTCCTGAAAAGGAATTCTTCAGATCCAAAAACAAGAACAAAGAAAGGACTGTCCCTTGTTCTCCAAACTTTCATTTGTGGCAAGAGGAGAGAGGCAAACCTCTTTTGGTCACATCTTTAAGTGAAAAGTATTAATATCAGCTCCGAAAATCCTCCCTGAAAGCGAACTTTCTAGTCAGAAGAGAACCTCGCCTCACTTCTTCAGCTAAGGCTACCAACTTGTCGAAAATATGAACAAGTAGACTTCATTAAAATCGATTGAGTAATGAAAGCATCGAGCATCCATGCTGCGCCTGTATAATTATGGAAGTAAAAGACTCAGTAGGTCCGAAAAGAATGTTGTATCTATCAAGGATTTTGATGAGAGCTCGTGGTTTTTATCTGTTGCCATGCAGATGTTGTTATGATTCATCCAGCATGTGTTCATTTGTGTCATACATCCTATAAGAATCTTATCGAGACTATATAAACATCACTACCAAAATAAATAAAGACAGTCATATCATGATAACTATTTCGGTCGTGTAGTTAATTTTACCTCGTAAAATTAGGTTTCTATACCACACGTACAAATCGTAGTATGTTGATAAACAGTCTTACTCGACTCTTTATTCCGTAAGTATGTATTTATAAAGAGAAATCATTTTTTCATCTCTATGGTAGTAACTCTGGATACCAAAGAGTGGACTAAAATGTTTTTATACGAATCAGGTTATGGTTTCAAAAGAGGGAAACGGTCGGAGAAGAATGACAGATTGTGCGAACGACTTTTGTCTCATCTCGATGTCAACCACCAAACGGCTATCAGCGTTTTTGTTCGAACTGATGGTCCACTGGTCCTATGTTCTTTTTTACTGATCCTCTTAAAACTGCCCTCCAACCAAAGATCAGAATTGTTATGTATCGGGAGAGCTCTGGGTGAGAGGAGGAGAAGAGCAGAAGGTGAAAGTGTTAAAAAATTCTATCTCAGGCTTCTGACTCGAGGGAATCAATTAATATCGACTAACAACATTGCATTGGTCAAGAGAACAAAAGTACAGCAGTCGAATTGAAGTCGCATTCTGAAAATGTTTACCTGATTTGCAGTTAAAATTAGGGTAATTCATTTCGATTTTGAATATTTAATTCTGTAGTCAAAGTGATGATTGGATTTGGGGTTTATTCAATATCAGAATAACGTCACCATGGGCAGTCAACAAAGCCTCCTTCAAAAGCAGCACGGTCACTTCCTCGCTTTTGAGTCACTTGTAGGTTCAACAGGGAACCTGGTGAAGAATGCCTGGCGTCCGCCGCCGCCGCCGGTCGTCGCCGTCCTTTATCTGACCCTAAAACGTATTATATTCGCAATTACCGGCACCGAGGTTCAACAACATAATTAACTTTAGCAATCTCCCCCCCCCCCCCCCAAAAGCGACAGTCCCCCGGGTAAGAGAGGTTGTGGAATCTATGGCTTTCGAAACAAGTTTTCTCCGAACCCTACGGTCAATATCGATCTCAAGACCATTTGAGTGGGCGAGGTGTTTGATGACACATAGCTCCTCAGACCAACCCTGCGGAGAGGAAGGGAGGGGAAAAGACGATAGATTAAACGATTGAAAGCGAAAGCTTGTTGGGAAAGAGGCAAAACGAGGATATGACCGTCGAAGTGCTCTTTTAGAAGACCTTGAGAGTATGCTCACCGCAATCAATGGAGATCGAAAGGTCGAGGACGTCAATAGAGGTACCACCTACCTCAATAGTAAACTCAATAGTAGGATAGAGACTATCTGGAATTACTAGGAAGGGTTGAAGATCACAACGAGAACCACTTCAAAGGAAGAGGATATCGTCCACACATCGATGCCAGTAAACAACAAGGTGGAGAAGGTGAAAACCAGACTGGAATATCTAAAAATACCTCAGAAACCAAAGAACCGAAGGTGGAACCGATAAAGACGCTGATATCTTCAGGAAATTCGTAAATAAGATGCTGAAACTAGCAGAAGATGAGGTGAGAGGCACAACTCGAATAATTACATCAATGCAGTAAGTCCAAAATGAAACACCTTCCCCCAATCTAAGCCTCTGTGCAGAAGCAGCAGAACCATCACTACACTTCCGCTCTCTCATACTGACTGCGAACTTCCTCGCTTCGTCTTCTCAAATTGCTGACCTTCCAATCTACAAATCTATCCTTTCACCTAGTAACTTCCTCCTCTCCTCTTTGAAATCCTAACTTCAATACCTCCCTAAACTCTCGCCTCTCCTTCATATCAAACCATCGACGCCTCCGTGGCTATCCCTAAACTCTCGCCTCTCCTTCCTATCAAACCATCGACGCCTCCGTGGCTATCATCCGCCCCCCTTCCTCCGTCTATCAGACTCTACCTCGAAAATACCCGAAATTGGACAGTTATTCCTAATCTCAGAAATTATTGCGGAATACCCAAATCATGAAATCTGCGACAAATGAAACTCCTCGATACTCTTCAAGCATCCACCCGACGCATGACTCTCGGAGCTTTTCGAACTTCCCCCAATCTAAGCCTCTGTGCAGAAGCAGCCGAACCATCACTACACTTCCGCTCTCTCATACTGACTGCGAACTTCCTCGCTTCGTCTTCTCAAATTCCTGACCTTCCAATCTACAAATCTATCCTTTCACCTAGTAACTTCCTTCTCTCCTCTTTGAAATCCTAACTTCAATACCTCCCTAAACTCTCGCCTCTCCTCCCTATCAAACCATCGACGCATTCGTGGCTATCATCTTCCCCGTCTATCAGACTCGACCCCGCAAATACCCCGAAATTGGACAATTATTCCTATTGAAGACTAATCTCAGAAATTATTGCGGAATACCCAAATCATGAAATCTGCTACGATGGCTCTAGATCTCAATCTAAAACAGCTTATGCATTCTCTATCCACAGCTCCATTACCGCTGAACGAGTCCGTAACTCAGCATCCGGATTTACTTCTGAACTTTGTGCTATCCACTTATGCCTTTTGCAACTAACGCAACGACCCCCACAACACAACTGATTCTCTTTTTTCTCTCTTGACAATACAAGACGTCCGTTCAACAAAGCCTATAACTCAACGCCTCCACGTTATCTTTGAAACTCTTGCTTTCATCAAATCTACAATCTGGATCCCTGGCCACATCGGTCTCCCTGGACATGACAAGGTGGACCGTGCAGCTAAGGAAGCCACCCGCCTACCGAAGATTACGGATCCATCTTCTTCCCTATCATAGGACCTAACAACCTATTACTGTAACCTAATTTTGAATGCCTGGCATCATATATTTTCTACTCCTGACGAAGAGTCCCGAAGAGTCTCGGTTTGCCATTCAGTTCTTCATCTTATTTTTGATACGTGTATGCCAAATTGTCAGTATCAGCGACAGTATGCGTTTGCTTTTATGTTTTCTGACCTCATAGACAAGAGTCCCGCATCAGTGCTTTACCGTTTGATGAGCTAGTTCTTCGGACAAGGCCCTTTTTTTTTGGGGGGGGGGGGGGGAACTATAAGTTCACTTCACCTTCTTCTCCCTTCATTACTGTTCGTTCTACGAATGATATTTAGTCTTCGAGTATTATTTGTATATTAGTCCTGTGAATAGTTTGTTAGCTTTTCTTTTATTTTGATCAGTATTTGCTATCCTAAACCTACCAAAAGAGTCCGGTGGACTCCTCCCTCCGAGAGGTAAGATTCCTTGTATCTTGGGAATCATTTTGAATCACTGGTATATGTGTGTGTAGTTCACACGTCTACATCACAATGTTATCCTTTAAATTCTTGCTTCCATCATATCACGTGGCCACATCGGTCTCCCTAGACATGACGAGTTAGACTGTGCAGCCAAGGAAGCCACCCTCTTACCAAAGATTACAGATCCATCTTCTTCCCCATCATACTCCTAGAAAACTATTACCGTATCCTAATTTTGAATGCCTGGCATCATCTTTGGGATCTTCTGCCGCACACAACAAGTTCCGACCTATAAGAACTCACCTACCTCTTGGTACTCATCAAACAGAAATTCCTGTCATGAAGAAATCATTCTCTTGCCTCAGGATTGGTCACACCCGTCCTACTCATTCTCACCTCCTACTAAATCTCTTTCATCCATCTTGCAACTACTGTCGAATGGTTAATTGAACAGTACAACACCTATTCTCATGCCCAAAGGTCCATCAAAAAAGAGGAGAGCCGTTTACTGGTGGACCAACAAGATTGCCGAGTTAAGAAAAGAGTGCAACCGTCAGCGCCGGATATACCAGCGTAGTAGAGGCCGCGAAGAGGCGCGGGCGGTTGCACCTGAATACCAGCTGGCTCGAAAAAGGCTGAAGAAAGCCATCAAAGACAGCAAGAGTGCCGCATGGCAAGAGCTGTGTGAGATGGCAGAGGACGACCCTTTTGGAAAGCCTTATAAGATAGTGCTGAAGAAGCTTAAGGGCCTCTCAGCAATGAACCGAATGGAGCCGGATGTTGTGGGACAAATCATTGACGGATTGTTCCCGCAGCACCCACCACCAATGGTGACGCTACCAATGGTAGAAGAGGATGGCATATCCCTCATAGGTACCGAGGAGGTGGATGCAGCAGTCAATAGACTGCGGGGTAAGTATTGGAAGGCTCCGGGCCCGGATGAGATCCCAAATCCAGTCTGGAGCGCCATACACTCAGTTGACCCGGCACTGCTTGTTGATACATTCAACGCGGCAGTTGTTGGGGGACTGTTCCCCGTGCGATGGAAAAAAAGCCAGGCTAACGTTGATCGATAAGAAGGATAAACCACCTGGTCTGCCATCCTCTTATCGTCCACTCTGTCTACTTGACAATGTTGGAAAACTCCTGGAAAGAGTGATAGCCAATCGACTGGAGAGCTATCTGAAAGAAAGAGATATAATCTCTAGTAGCCAGTACGGTTTTCAAACTGGACGCTGTACATCAGATGCTGGGATCCGGGTGAAGAGGATAGCCGATTTTTTTTTTGTTGGTAGTTTCTATGATTTTACGAGACATGATCAAAACCGTTTCCACCTGGTGTTGACGCGATGTTCTCACACAGCTTTAGTCCGATGATGAACGTCCGTTCGAAAGGCCTCACGTTACAGGTCTCTGATAAACTTTGTATGTGATTAATAACTTTGAACACAATTAAGAAAAATGAAAATTTTCAAATTGTGGAGAGTTTCAGCTTGACGGTTACTAATATTAAAAAAGGAAAACTTTTTCGGCACCGCCGTCAATTAAAAAAATTTTTTTATTTAAAAAAACATACACCCGACGTTTCGGAACTGACAAGTACCTTTTTCAAGGGTAAAATATGAACTGAGTAATTTGCCATGTGATTGTTTGTAAAATCTTTCTCATATTGAATTTGTTTTTTCCTGTTTGAAATCCTTTAAATACGAGCTTTGCATCCTCAAAATCTGTTATTTATTTGAGGATAGCCGAGTCAGCGATAGCTAGGCGTCAGTTTTGCGCAGCCGTCAGCCTCGACATAAGAAATGCGTTCAATTCGATACCATGGGAGAGGATATTGGAAGCCCTCATGGACGCAGAAGTGCCCGCATACCTGCTCAGGATGATCGGCAGCTATCTTAGCTGCCGAGAAATCCAGGCAGAGACGTCTGTTGGTACATTGAAGCGCCCAGTTACTTGTGGGGTGCCGCAGGGGTCGGTCCTTGGGCCGCTGCTGTGGTGCGTCGCATTTAACGGGATATTTAAGGTAAAGCTACCGCCGGGTGTTAAACTTATCTGCTATGCGGATGACACACTGGTGGTATGCACTGCCGACACAACTGTAGCGGTGGAGAGCAGGGTAAACCGGGCCCTAGAGGTAGTGACGCGTTGGATCGAGTCGGCTGGACTCGAACTCGCAGCTAGTAAGACGGAGGCCATTTTATTTACAACCCGTCGGAAGTTCAGTCCACCCACCTTTCGCCTGCAAGGTGTGGTAATTGAGACTAAGAAGAAGATGAAGTACCTGGGCATCTGGTTTGACTCAACGCTGAGCTTCAGGCACCATTTCCTGATGGCAGCGGAAAAGGCCGGCCGGGTAGTTGGATACCTAAGCCGCCTGATGAGGAACCTAGGAGGACCAAGAGAAGCAAGGAGAAGGATCATGATGAGCACCGCCTTGTCGGTCCTCCTATATGGTGCGCCAGTATGGACCGACTCCATGAAGATACCATACAGAAGAAGAGAGATGGTAAAGATCCAACGAAGAACTGCGCTGAGGTGTGTTAGTGCCTACCGCACTGTCTCGACGGAGGCTCTTTGTGTATTAGCACGTTCACCGCCAATTGAACTCCTTGCTGAGGAGAGAGCGGCGGTTTTCAAGGCAAAAAAGACGACAACGACCAAACAAGAAGCTTTACGGGTCAAGCAGGAGGCCAGGCGCTCCTTGCTTGTAAAATGGAAAGCAAGAATAGCCCAGAGTGAGCTGGGCAAGTGGACAACCCGTGTGCTAATACGCGACCTTGATGAGTGGATGGACCGACACCATGGCCAACTAAACTTCCACCTGACGCAGGTGTTAAGCGGCCATGGCTGTTTCAACAAGTACCTTTGCGAGAAGATAAGTAAAGTTGAGCAGGCAACGTGTTCGCACTGCGATCAAGGGCGGGATGATGGACCGCAACACACCTTATTTGAGTGCGAGGCGTGGAAGCGTGAGCGGGATAAGCTTAGTCGGTCTCTCCAAGAGATCGGGGTAGATGAAGCGCTTGACTCGAGTAGCCTGGTACCCACCATGCTAGGTTCCGAAGAAGCATGGAACCAGGTGTCTGCATTTGCGGCCACCGTCATGAAGAGGAAGATGGATCAGGAATGGAATAGGCAAATGCAGAACCACGCTGTGGCCTACTCGACACCTGTGTACCATCAACACCTAGATTTGCAGGAAGAAGAGGACGACGATCTTCCCTGAAGATAGATGAAGATGAAGAAACCCCAACAGCAATTTACTATTTCTTAAGGTGATGTTGTTGGTGTGTGTTCTTGTGTTTTTCTGCGTGCCGGGGGGCACTGCAGCTTGGCGGTTGCCAAGCAGAAGAGGGGGTTCGCCAAGGAGATTCTTCCAACACTGAAGATATACCCGAAAGGGTCGATTCCGGTACTAGAAGAAACAAAATCAAAATGCATAAGCAACCCGTACCCACTCCAACATGGAGGCTTGGAGCGGAATTGCACATGCGACAAAAGCGAATACGTATTCTCATGCCCAGCCCTACAAAACCAACATCTAACTTTCAACGTCTCTTCCTCGTCATCCTCCGCCTTATGCAACAGCTCAGAAACAGTTACTAACTCTCTTCATTACTTACGCTCTACCTACTACTTCCCCCTACGATACTTCATCGTGAGCGGATGACCCAGAGAGTAGTCGAATAGCTCGAAAATAAAACAGAAAAAAAAAATGTAAGCAAAAGTAAAGCAAAAATAATTATGACTAATGCTACGTTGCCCTTTCTATCACATTGTTCTCTAGTCTACCGCGAGTACGGATCAAAGACCCTTTCTAAATCTCAACATCCCTTTCACTGCTCCGAACTCGAGCTACCATCGCGAGCGAATTACGTTTCAAATTATATCAAAAAATCCTCCCTAATTGCTCATACTTGTACTGATACCAGCCTTTTAATAAACGTCTTCTCCTCTTCACCTCTTCCGTTTCTTAGCTCAGTCCAACGAACTTGACGCGCTTTCTATCTTACGGATAATCTTTTTTCCCAAAATTAATTTGGTCGATCTAAAGAATACAACGACGATGGAAAAAAAAAAAAAACATTGAGCAGTACACGCACTGTTCTTCTCGTCTGGACGTTTGATAATGTTTAGAAGGCTTTTTCTTCAGATTAAATATCCTCGTCTCGTCGCCGTTTGTAAACCGTAAGAAGTCGTAAACGAAGCTTTATAAAATGTTTTTCTCGTTCCGTTATATATTTCACTACAAAACAAACTCCGCGTGTTTAATTTAAGTTTTAATTAAATACTTTCCTTATTCTCGACCTTACAGAAAAAGAGGTCTTTGGCAGTTAGAAGCGGCAGTTTTAATGGAAGAAAAAGCAAACTTATTGCATCATTTCGAGCAAAAAGGTTTGCTTTATTAAATTACCGCTTTTACGTGGCTTTATGGCTACGACAAAACGTGCAAGAGGATATTTTTATGACAACATTTATATAATACTTCTGTCATAAACGATATAGTATCGGTTACGACAGCCGCGTTCTATTTCTTTCGTTGAAAAACACACCCCATCAACTTTTTTTTTTCAATAGCGAGCCTTCATCCACATGCGTATATTCGCGCAAAAATTTTCATGTCAAGTGCAATGAAGTGTGCACCAAGCGCACATCACCGTATCAGATACTCGACTCTATTGTCATCAATTATGATAACATTCTACGAACAGACGATAAGTGTACATAATATAGATAGTAATTTCCTCCTGAAATTCTATATTTGTTTGCGTTCGTACATTATATAGCGTCGACAAGCATAGTGATGGATTACACTTTCGCGAACGATTCTACAACGAAGAAATCCCATCCACCCAGCAGTAAACTGACTGTTACTGACACATTTCGCAGACCGATAATTCTTTCAACCGAGGGTAAAAGAGTAGACAACTCTGAAATATTCTCCAAAGGAAAAACTGTTCGCCGGCAGAAATCCGAAAAACCCGCATACCGAAAAAGATGAGGTTCATAAACTATCCGTCAGGAAACGAAAAAAAAAAAAAAACTCGCTATAGATACTCTCAGAGCAGCCGTGGAAAATACCAGAAAGGTACATTTGTATACTTTCTACAATTCTGATAATATTCTTCAGTGAATTACACGGTACAAATGAATTTATCGATGCGAAGAATCCGTTAATACGCCCTTGGAAGAACAAAAACGAAATCTACAACGTGCTGAAAAGAACGTAAGAACTGAAAATTCAGAATTTCGCTGTAACTTCACGGAGTGTTTCCTTCTATTTATTTTTTCTTTATTCTATCATCGCAACCATAACGAAGCGAGAGAAAACTTTCATAAATAAACCATTTTAATAAAATATTTAAGTATAAACGCGAGTCGTTATTTTTCCTCTCGGAATACAGCCAGAGAATGCGAGCTATAAGGTAAAACTTCCATAATGTACGTTTCAAGTCGCGCTCATTTATCAGAATTTGGTTTTCCTCGCTCGTATAGAGCTTGCAAGACCGCAACGAGAAAGTGAAAATTCTGTCTCGCTATAACGAACGCGATTCTACTATTTTCTTCACGACTTCGAAGTTTATTTTTCGAACAAGATTTTTAAATATGATTGCGCGAGAGCGAAATGAAAAGTGAAATTTTCTCTCACCTTATCCTCCGCTTCTTCGGCACGTGTTTCTGCCTCCGCTACCCTGAACTCCAGTTCGGTTAGCTGAAAACAAAAGAAGAATAAAGAATATTAAAACAAGCAAAGAGGAAAGAAGATTATATTGATCGTGGGATGATCTCTGGAAAAGCGCCCTCCTCTTTACTAGTCTCCAGTTTGATCGATCTTGGACTGCGGCTCTCTTACACATGGCCTTGCTCTCCCTCGACACCTTCGTGGATATTCTACCATATCTGCAGCAGAGCCACGCCCTAAACCTGTGTACGGAGTCTGAGTATCCACTACTAAATTAACAGCTGCTCTCCTCACCTTCACTCTCCCACTGTTTCAGTCCCATACCACATGTTCCTGTCGACACTCGATTTGACGCGTATTTGTGGTCGATACGCAGCGTCAAAAAGACCAAGAATTTATTTCTTCAAAAGTCTTATTAAATCGATAAACTATAGGAATTGACGTCGACATCAGGTCGACTCCGAATTATTCTACCATTCAAGTCGAGTGCTCTGCAGAGTCGATTTCAAGTCTTTTCATAGTTCTTTGCTAAGGTACGCTGATTGTTGACTTCAAATCGACAGCGATCTGAAATAGACTTCGAGTTGACTTTTCTAAATTTTCTATTGACCGAAAATTTGTGTCGATTAACAGTCAATTTTCAGTTTTCTAGGAATGAATACTGATCGATTTTAAATCTGTCAGGATAGAAGTTAGACGGTTGAGAAACTAAGTTTCCTCAACCGTGATTCTGCTCGTACTAGAGATCTTAATGAATAGTTTGAACAAGGTTGAGGACGGTAGAGAAGTTGGGAACCAGTAATAAGTGAACGTGTAGAGGGAGAAGTGTGATTTCACCACCACCCTCAACAGAGTCAAATTTGTTTCATTGACCTGAAATCTGTGTTGATTAAGAGTCGATTTCCGGTTTTCTGGGAATGTTTACTGGTCGACAATGAATCGACCTCATAAATCGAAGTCGATATCCAGTCGATTTTCCTAAATTTTCTTATGAACCTGAAATTGACTGCTCGGTAGGGTCAATCTCCAAGTTGACTCGCAGTTTTCTGCTATTCTAAAGCTGATCGACAACAATTCGATCTCAAATCGACGTCGATTTAGGGTCGATTTCGTTCCGATTTTTTTTTAATCAACTCAAATTGACTGCTCTGTTGCGTCGATCAACAAGTCGATTGTTAGTTTTCTGGAAATGTAAGCTGGTCGACTTCAAATCGACGTCGATCCAGAGTCGATATAATCAACACCTCGAGGCATTCTGTCTGTTTGGTGCCTGCGCTACTCTCAGACAGAATATGCCGTCACCCGTCATAATTATTTTACAGTATAATTAATGAAGATATTGAAAATCTCAACTATTCTTGAGCAGTAAACAGCAATGGTCAATCAAATGGACGCAATTTTGATGTCAATTTTCAAATCGTGCTTGAAATCTGACACCAGAAGTCGACTCATCTTTGAACTTGATTATGAAAGCCCATGAGATTGTGCATCAACACAATGTCGAGGTCGACTGCAAATTATTCATCAATGGGTGACCGAATTTGAGTCGACATCAACATATAATACCAGGATTCCACTCAATTCTGGGGTAGGCGATGAGTAAAAGACAGGAAAAAGTGCCGAGGTGACTTCCAGGTATTCAAAAAACCATCACTGTTCTAGACAGCTTTATTGCATTTCATATGCTTAAAAGAATTATTGAACTATTCTCAGAAAACCCGTCTCAGTTTTTTGACGGTTTTAGTATTTTATACGCTCATAAGGTAGAGACTACTCCCAGGACAGAAAAGTCATCACGCTTTTTCGACAGAGACTACTCTTGGGAGAACCGCGATGGTTTTTCGTCGCGTTTGATGATATCATCAAGGACCTTGATTTATTTTAGGCACTTCGAGTAATTTTTTTCTTCATTTTACTTTCTTGACTCGTTTTTTCCCTAAAATTCTGTATTCTTCCTCTTCTCCCAATAATTTTTACCATCGCCACTTATCTTCTTTATTTCTTTCTTCTTCGTTCTTTCCTCTCTTTTTCGATTTAGCTTAGTTCTAATTAGGTGTTCGTCAGTAGATGATCAAATATAGATCTATTCACGATTTGTAATTTTCGTATTTTTCGACGTTTCACTATCTCGTCGTTTGTTCGATTTTTTTATATTTTCCTGATTTTTCAATTTTCGATATTTTACGAGACCTTGTCGTTCCTTCGATTTTACACAAATTAAGTTTCTTGTGTGGTAGGAAATTAACTAAATTGATTGATTTTGATCTTTCTCTCACTTGCAACCGCGAAAAAAAGAAAACAAGACAAGTCGGATTTCTTGGGTTTTTCTTTTTTCACTATATATCTCCTGACTATAGGTTACTCTTCTTTCTGTCCAATTACCGGAACATAGAAAATTGTGACTCGAAAGTTCTTGAATTTCTATTTGGAGTTCGAGAGATCCAGAAATTTTGAGACCCAAAGATATTTGTAACTTCTTGTCCTACTCAGACTCAGATCTGCAACCCGAGAGAGAGAGAGAGAGAGAGAGAGAGAGAGACTGGTCGAACAATATACGCAGTATTTTATGATTGTTGAGGTACCAAGAGAAAGAACCTTTGTAGACTTTCTTGATCACTTCTACCAAAGACTGTTTGAAATGCTATGCAAAAATAGGACTGCACAGATTGACTTAAGTCTACAAAAATCTTTCCTACTCACACAATAAATGCAACGATAAGTGCAGTATTATTATCAATATTGATTGACGTAGGTTTGCCAAAATGAAAAACTTCCGAAATTTGCAAATTGCTATGCTTACGTATAACTTGAGTGACGTCACAAAATATATTCCCGGTGAGAACTTTTTCTTTTTTGCGATAGCATAGTAGGCTTTTGCCTTGCCGAAGGAAGCATGAGCCCCAAAAAAGAGAGATCAAATTATACGGTATAATTATGTATACATATTTTTCTCATCTTATTTTTGCACAGCAATTTGTAAATTTCGAAAGTTTTTCATTTTGGTAAACTTACGTCAATCAATAATACTGCACTTATCGTTGCATGTATTGTGTGAGTGGGAAAGATGAGTCAAGGAGGAAAAAAAGGCAAGAGACTCGGATACTGAGGCGCACAGCGACTCGGTCTTGTTTTTTTTTTTTTTTTTTTGATACTTAGATACAGAAATCGGAATCGTAAAATGCACCAGTCTTAGTAGCGAGCGTTACAAAATACAAAGATTCCATTATTCGAAATTCAGATTTTATTCTCAACAGCTCGGCAATATATTCTCACGCCCCTAAAAGTGGGCACTAAAAAGCACCGGTCGTTAGGCACTAAACATACACAGGAAGATAGGATTTTCGTATATCGTATTCCAAATCCTGTATTCGGTCGCATAATTTCCCTAAATATATTTTTTCACTTCGTATACGATAAGATTGGATCATCCCATTTTGCTGATAGCTTCGCGGCTTACGCGAATAAGTATTAATTTTGTTTTCGACGTTACGATCAGACGTAACGAACTCTCGTGAGTCGTATTTACCTTCTAGGCTCGATAATTGCTCGTCGTCTCTCCTTTTTGTCTGTCTGCGTACACACACTCCTCTCTCGTCACTCACTCCTACTTACATCGTTCACTGTACTCATTAATATGACTACGAGCGAGTTTTATTTGGAGCTTTTTCAATTATTTTAGGATCACTCAACCATCAGTTGCGGGACATAATACACATTCATTTATTTCAATTTCGGTGTGACAGACTCCGCCACGCACAAAGACACGCTCGTGAGTTCATTTTCACCGATATCAAAAAGAGAAAAAAACCACTCTCTGCATCTTACCCATGTTAAGAAGTTGAGCAATAAACTCGCTCGCACACGTACACGCTGATTACGAGTACACATTTGGGTAGACTATCGGATGTGGGTGTCAACATATACATTGGTCCGCTGTCGAAATAGCAACCAGCAAATTCTGCTTTGTGATGTAGTACCAAATTTGCGATAAATGCAGCGAAAAACGCCTCTAATACGCGCAGATTATAAAGCAATTTAATTTAAAAACGAGAAGGAAAAATACGAGGTCAATTTGACGAACAGAAGAGAGACAATGAAGACGCGAAAGGACAGCTTCATCATTCATCGTGACACCTGATCACCCCCAAATTGCAACTAAATTCGAATGATATACGACGTACGCACGTAGAAAGAAGAGCGGCATTTTGTGCGCGCACACACGCACTCGTACTCTTGTACATTTGTGTGCAGGTACACGTGCGAGGAACCCACTTTGTACAAAACGAATGTATATAAAACTTCTTCTATCTCCTTACATTTTTCTTCGCAAATACCAACATGCACCATTTGTACCACTCTAGATAGTTCTATTCGATGGGGGAGCGAAGAAAAATTATCTCAAACAAAACAGATTTTTCTTCGTAAACGTTCTCCTCAATTTAAGTGATTGGTTACCGTAATTCACGGAGATGAAATTGTACTTTGTTCGTACATCGTCTTGTAAGTGGTTGGGCAGTAAAGGTGCGAGTGACTGCGGATAGTCTCTTAGTGTTGTACGCTAGCCTAACGAATATTGTTTCTAAATACGCTCACGTACGCACATTGAGGATGAACAGATTTTTGGGAAAATATGGGCTACTTTGAACCATCCGAACAAAGGAATCAACAATTCTCCAACATAATTGGAAGAAATTACATCCAGTATTCGTAGGCATTAAATATCATGAAATTTGTATCTTACCCTTCCAAAGGCTGATGTAGAAATCTAATTATCCAACTCTACAAGAGCCTAAGATTCTCTCGGTTGGATTGCGGAGCACCGATATACAACCTTGCTAATAAATTCATCTTTCTCACTGAGACTGACCGGCCCTAGCTACCTATCGTACAAGCCCTAAACCTAGTTTATGCGGAGAAGCCTCCGAACTTCCTCTACATTACCGTAGACTAAGATGAGATGATGCGACCCCATAACTCGAAATTAATCTGGACGTACGGAGTCTTAACCCAAAATTCCCGTACCAGTATAGGCAAGCTCAGTGTAAGACTAGTATAAAGTGACTCCACTTGTACGACTTATGTGATAGGAAGAAGTTTTCCGAGTGTACGATTCTTCCTTATTAGTTACTTACAAGAGTACTTTCAGGTATTATCCCATCATCAGTTGAGTCGCAACTGGAGAACAAGGCTTTAAACATGAGTTTTCAATAGTATAACACTTTGTGATCTTATTGGCTCTAACAATGCTGTGCTGTGATTGGTCCACTCTTAGAAACTCATTCTTAGAATAACATGACAGTGTAGTGCAACCATTGCTCTTCAAAAAGTTATGGACTTTATTGTCATACTTCTCCTTATCCAAAATCACCCCGGAATTACCTTTGTCAGCTTTCAATCTTCTTCTGGAAAATTTTGACCAAATTACGAGCATGAAGCGTCATGACAACGAGTGTGCAGGAGCTAATTACAAAGAGTAGAAGTGGTGTCACTGATGCCAACTTCAAGTTGGTCTTGGGGTAGAAGACGGCTATGTTCCAGACTTTCTCGAAGTAGATCTTCCTCAGGAAAAGAAAGAATGATTTGGTAGAAGAGGATGGAAAACAACTTTGGGAACCTCATCAGAGCGTTGAAATTCGAGATTGGTTTTCTCCTTCAATAGACCAATCTTGTGGCTTTTTCGAGAACGTAGAGTGGCTGCGTTTTCGGTCAAGCTCACACATGAATAAATCAAACTCGAGAGGGGTCCGGTCTTTGCTCAGTACATCGCTAGCGGAAACGATGTTCTTTCCATACCATCGCTGAAGTCTAGGTACAAATAGTAATCCTGTCACTTGATCCATGTTTAACGTCAGCTATAGCCGAAGAACCATGAATTACTCGTCACTCTCTCCATTCCACACTTTCACAGAAGCCTTTTTCTCTTTCCTCTTCCATCGTAAAATTTAAGATGCTTCGATTATCCTTCGAAAAATCCTGTCCACTGTATAAATTTAGATTGCCGAAGACTACACGTGTTCAAACGAGTTAATCTGATGATCGTATTCTCGTACAGTCGGCTTAGAAATGGCGCGGCGGAGTTTCGTGCTGACCCTACTTTTTTTTGCGATGCTATAAAACGAAATGAAGAACTCCAGTAAACATTTCTCCATCAACAATATAGTGATGTGTGAAAAGCTCGTATAAAGTTACGTGCGGAAAATTGTTCTCGTGTTTGGTTATCTGTTAGTGGACGTGTAGGTTCTCGTCGTATTTATTTAGTACCGGAGCACACATGAGCGTTATCAAGATCGAGTACGTTGTATGCTTTTTCTATATCGCCTTCGGTAAATACAGTACCCACATGTATACGAGCTATACGTATCCATCTAAGGAAAACAGTAGAAGCAATTTGAAAGTTCACTGGAAAATGAAGAAGGAACGAGAGAAAATTGCGTGAAGAGAACGCGTCGGTTTCTCTATTTTTACGAGGTGGAAATCATTCCACGGAGTGGCGGGGTGGGGGGAGGTATGTATCATGTTGATAGTGTAAGATACTCTCTATATGAGTATACATGTACTGTATAAGTCGTACGATGTATATTGCTCGTATATTTTGCGTTCTATTACTTCAATATCTCTTCTTTTTTTCTCTCTCTCCTCCTATCCTCCTCTACGGTATTTCGTTATTTCATCTTCCTTTTCTCTTTACGCACACATCTACTTACGTTATTCCTTTCATATTTCCACATTATCTCCTGTATTATATTACCCGCGAGTGTTGGTCGAAACTTCCTGCTTTTTTTCTCACGTTCCTCTCCTGCTTACGCATACAATACGCGTCCAAGTTCGTTTTTCTTTTCATTTTCTATAAGAATGTTTCTATTTTTCGCTCAGTTTCAACGTTCGAGACGCACGCAAACGTTTTAGATAATAGGCATCGGAAAGGTCCCTTTCTCTTTTCTTTCAAGTTGAGGGTCGTTTATTCCTTAATTGTAGCTATATTTTCTCGAGAGTAAGTACAGGGGCGGATTCGAGAAATGTTTTTGTCACCGCGTATAGCTAATACTGACATGCCATCGAGCTGGACACGAGTCTCCAATTTTGTGAATATATGCCGGATTTTTCGGAAATGTATCGATTCTTTATAATAGTTTCTGACCGCGTCTCCTAGACAGAATCATACTATGTGATGCTGCCACTTTTTCTCTTCAAACTAGTTACTTGACCCGAAGAGGACTCGTAAAAATTTTGAGTTCAGAGCCTAATAGAAGCGACAGAGTACTTATAATTCTCACACCTTTTGAACTAACGTTCTCTGTTCTTTAACTCCTTCTTTCTCGTTTCTTGAAATCTCGTCGTCAGAAAGCCATCAAATGTTCCCCTCTCACAATTATTGACCACCCCATCTAGCAAGTTAACACCGCGAATGTTCTTGGCCTCAATTTCCGATACCATCCTTCAATTTTCTTCTACATCTACCAGACCTTAATCCGATCCATTCTCGATTGCGATTCGCCCATGTACGCTCTCGCAACCCTCTCTTACTTAAAACTACTTGACACTGTTCGAAATTCTCCTCCCAGAATAGCTTTTCGAGTCTTCAGTCCCGCTGAAAGTCTCTATGCAGACACTGGCTTCCGCCCACTCCATTATCGACACCTCAAACTAACAACTAACTTTCTCACAACCATCCTGCAATATCCTCGAATCCCCGTCCACCATCGCATACTCGTATTCCACCCTCACCACGATCAAAACTCCGTGACCGACCTCCCTTCCAATCTTAAACTTCAATAAACACGCTCCTTCAAATTCCACGTCGTTCCCTAAACCCTCAGTGGCTGTTTACGCCTCCAAAAATACTCCGCGATTTCCCCCACCTCCCTCGTTCATAAATTTCTTCTGCGAAATATCAAACTCAGTTCAACAAAATTCTTAAAACCTTTCACTACCCTGCACTGCGTTTCACCGATGGTTCTTAATATCAAAACAAAACCAAGCTCGCACAGCGCAATCTTTCACCAACACCGCAACGCGGCATCAAGTTTCACCACTGATTTACAAGCAATCCTCAATCGTCTCGAACACATTCTCACCAGCCTACCCTCCTCTCTTTTCCTCGATCCATTCTTGGTCATTTCCAACTCGCTTTCATCACTTGACGCCACCTCCAGCTGCACCTCCTTCCACCCACTCTCATTTTCACCTTTTACACTATCCCCATCCCATCATTCTTCATCTGCCTGGGTACCCGATCCCAAGGATATCTCAAGAAACGAAAATGCTGACAAAGCAACCTAGTTTACTCATTGGTCTAACCTCAAATCATTCTCAAACAAACTAGCCCAAATTAAAAATATTCCTATTCCATAAGACTCTACAAACCTGTCCTCCGTCTAGTCGGTCACACTAGACTCACAAACTCCTATTTCTTATGCTTCTTTCATACTCTCACTGCGAATATGATCCCACTCATCTAATCGTTCAACCCATCTTCTGCTGCCCCAACTGGATCCAACTCCGCAATTCCTTGACCATCCCTCACAATCATACAGAGGCACACGCAGAAGACTTTCCCTCCACCCCCAACATAATTCAAAATTTTCAACATCATGCTAACTTCCTCTCAGGCATCTCGACACAATTTTGCCGAGCTATCATAGCCATGAAGGCAGCCTGCCAGCAGCTCGTAAATTGAACTGAAAAAAAAAAAAGAATTTCGATAAGCCAATTCTTCTTTTATCTGTACTTCTTCAACCGAATATTTTCGAAGATTTCGTTGCTTCTTACATCTTTTGGTTCGTAAAGGAATCATTCTTTTATTCGAAAAGTATATTCCCCAAAATAACCTCAAACCTCGAAGTTGATTCAAGGAGACTTGAAACCACGATTTTTTTTTCTTCTAAAAGCTTTGAATTTCTATACAGCTTTCAAGAAAAAAAAGTCTGGCAGCTTGAAATCTGCGCCACAGCACAGCATAATATATACGCCTCGTGTCAAAAAAGAAATACACGCCGATGTAAAACTTGCGAGACATGTCCTTCTTAATGGTAGAAAAGTTAGGCGATATCTTTTAAACAACTGTGAATAAAGGAAAGGTTTGGGTTGTATGGAAAAAGTTAGAATGGCTACTTTGAAAGCTGGAAACTTTTCTTCTATGTTACGTGTTGGTTATACTCGTACGACGGAATGATTTTCTTTTCGTATTTTCACGTACTGAGGCGCTATGCCTGTAAAACGCGTAACCTCATCTACCCGAGGGTACAATTTAAACATCCTGACGAAGTTTACGCGGGTACAGAGTTCATTAAGAATCCCATCATCGCACGTAATTTCGACTTATTTTCTCGGTGACCTTTTTCAATCGGAGGCGCTTCTCTTCTAAACCGTCGGGTAGTAGTGCGCGGGAACTTGTTAATTACTGCAGCAAAACGCTCGCAAGGAAATCAAGGACGAATACGAGCTATTAATTTTGAATTTGGTGTCCTTTATTTATGTAATTAGTGCCAACAGTGAGGCCGCATTTCACCTGTCTAGAATTCAGATATTTACAATTTCCGTTAATGCACCGGCTAGATGTTGATTGAACTGCGTTTTTTTTAGAGCAGACAGGCGCGCAATCCATTAGAAGGAATCCAATTAATGAGCCTTGCGACCATTAGTGAGTTGTTCTGGGAAAATGATAATTTAACCGGCGATCAACATTGAAAAATATCTTACAAGTGATCCACCTTGGAGCAAATTTGAGACTTGCGATTCTCTCTAAGGCTACCAAAAAATTTTCGACTTCAAGTTGTCTTCGTGAACATGTTGGTTTTCTTGAATTCATCGAATTCTGTCGTAGCATTTGAGGAATAAATCGATCTGGGATTGATTGATAGAACAGACGAATGTTCCATGGACAAAATTTACCGCATCAAATATCTTGAGTTTGGTTTTTATAAAGCATAGAGACACAGTTGAGTTCGATTCGACTAACATTTGTAAGAACGCTATACCGTTCTCACGAAGTTTCGTGTAGGTAGCGTCGCATCGATACTCGCAGTCAGAGTTAGGACTTGCATATCTTATAAGATAAGGATAGTAGAAGAAGATTGTCAATTGATTTCACGTTTAATACGTGCGTGAAGATCTTTCATTAGAGACTCGGTACCAGGGTATAACGAAGGTCTACGGATCATTAGAGACCTGGTATCGAGGTATAACAAAGTTCAATTCTTACTCATTTATCTTCAAGAAGTGTTCTCCGTAGATCAAAATTGTGTGTGAGGAAGGGACAAGCTATCTATGGATAAAATTTCGAGTTGTTTAATTCTACTGAGAAGAGACCAAAACCGAGAAACGACAATAAATGTTCTGTAATGATTAAGAATTTTTTTCACCCTCTTGAGAGCTTTCAACTGAACTAGGATGATGAGATTGGTGGAAAAAATTGAACGCGTAAGAGGTAAGGCAGCGTGGTGGTATAGGAGAGCACGTCAGCATGAATGATCTCTTCTGAGAGCGAGAGGGGTCCTGAAGCAAGGCTGCGAGTATGTAACTGGCTGAAACGGAGCTGTCCAGTACGAGAGAAGGTGAAGGCTGGACGAAGCTCATAGGTGTCAGTCATGAGTGGCTGATTTCGAGAGGTTGAGTTGAGAGCGATCTATTGGAATGGGTTCCCGCCCAATTTCCCGAAGCCATTTCCCCGAAAGCACTTTTCCCGAATTGCCATTTTCCCGAAGCCGAAATCCCGAAACCAATTACCCGAAACTCATTTTCCCGAAGTCAATGTTCCCGAAATTATGTTCTCCCGAAACCAAGTTTTGATAAACATTTATTTATAAATTTATATCATGTGTACATAATTTCTCAAGGTCCTATCGTCAGGGTTGTTGTACTCGGTTTGTAATCCTTCATCTTGTACCTTGCGGTATAACGATTGCCCTAGGTGGAATAGGCAAGCTGTCACCGGTACGCCTGGGAAGACTTTCTCAATGGAATTGATTATAGCCAGCTCGAAATCGCACATAATGCGTAGTGGTACACAATTGCCTGTGATTCGATATTCGTCTACGGCATCCCTGATAGCGACTAACACTTCTTCGTATTGAATGCCCTTTTTCGATGTCATCAAAGCGTACACAAATGGTAGTGGCACTCCCTCTCCACCTACTCCGGCTCTGTGTCGAACTCCGAGGACTGTAAAAAGTTGAGTAAATAGATTTGGTGTAACTTGAAACGTCCCGTCAATGAACCAAGTTTCGTTCTTGCATAATAACTCCAGGTTTTGTCGTGTGGCAAAGACTAAGCTCCTTCCCTTTGGAGCAGCAGCAGCAGCAGCATCCTCATCCTCTTCTTCCTCCTCTACGTCATATTCATCTGGGACTCCGGAGTCGTACATGAGGAACTTCTCTCCCTGGCGAGTTTTGGTGTACGTCTCTGGTAATTCTCGGAGTTCTTGCAGTGTTCTGGGGTTTGCAGGGAAGTCTTTGCGTCTTTCGCGTCGCATTTGTTTTTTTAAAGACTCGCGTTCTGGTAGTTGGCTGAGGACCTCGCAGGGAAGTCCTTCTCATTCGGTACGAATAAGTAGAGCCGGAGACATTTCGGGGTTGTCTGCGGCCTTCTTTTTAAGTGTATGCGTTATTACTTCCGCTTTTGATTCTTCCTGATTGGGCGCATGAGCGTGTGTCGAGTCGTTAGGGCCTTTCAGCACGACGACATTTTCTGGTAGCGCTGGATTATTCGTAATAGCCCGAGCCGTGCATAGGCGGCTGCGAACTTGATTGCAGTCCCAATATATCTTCTCTTTCGTAACTCTGGACCTCAGGTACACATACCCATCAACGAGGAGTTCCTTGCCTACTAATTTCGCCATTATATTTTCGCACGAACTGACGCTCACAACGAAATGCGAGGGGTACCTCGACTTCCACATTACCATAGAAATCTTAAAATTATCCGCAACATCACCGTGTGTACGAAAAGTTTGAAAGATGACTCTAGTTCAGGCGATATTGGTGATTACTCTTACTTATATTTGCTTCTCTGTACGCCGTGATGAAATTCTACGCTCGTCGTGATCAAATTCTACGTTCGAGAATTCGGCTTCGGGAAATTGGCTTCGGGTACTTGGTTGTTCAGGAAACTGGCTTCGAGAATTCGGCTTCGGGAAAATGGCAATTCGGGACAAGTGCTTTCGGGGAAATGACTTCGGGTAATTGGCTTCGGGATTTCGGCTTCGGGAAAATGGCAATTCGGGAAAAGTGCTTTCGGGGAAATGGCTTCGGGAAATCGTACGGTAACCATTGGAATGCGAGTTTAGTATTTGTAAAAATAGAGGCGGTAAACGAAAGTAGTTAGAATTTTCCCGTATAATTTCCATGGTCCGGCAATTAATATCAGACGGGGTATGGTTCATGGAGGTAAGCCAGGTAAAACAGGAATGTTTAAAAACGTGATGCTTGATGGTAAATGGTTTGCGTGGGGATACCAGGTTCCGATGAACAAACTCAACTTGCTACCATTGATATCTTCATTAGGCCTAGCAAAAAATTGTGACTGTCTTTTCTAACTCTTCTTCCAGGAAAGGTCCCAATCTAAAAACTTTGACATTGTTTTGGGACACTGTATGTTAGGCCTAATATGATGAACCTAGCGAAGGTCGACATTCCTCCAAGTCCCTTAAGTAGGTCAAGGTCACAGATAATGTCATTCACCATAACTAACAACTATGACGTTTTTTTGTGATGAGTTTTCCCAAGAGGAGTCAGTCGAAAAACTCAAAAACCATGACTGCTTTTTGTGACACTGTTTGTTAGGCCTAGTATAATAAATGTAGCGCACGTCGAAACTTTTCCAAGTCATTGAATTAGTGCAAGGTCACTAATGACGTCATCAAGCGTAACAAGAAAAAGGAAGGATTTCTTGACGTTGCCGAAAATATAAAGATCATGTTTAATGTCTTTTCGCCACTCGTCTTTTAAGCTCTTCATAGTTCAAAAATTTCCGGAATTTCCAGCTTCTTATTCTAGTATAAGTCTACTTTAGAGTATTTTAGGCTGACTGTTGTCTGGGACTCAATCGCGGCACTCGCTTGATGTAGTATAAGTCTACTTTGGAATATTTCCGGCTAAAAAACACTCGCTTGATGTAGTATAAGTCCACTTTGGAATATTTCAGGCTAATGAGCCTTCTTAGTCTAGTGTAAGTCTACTTCAGTATATTTCAGGCTGATGAGATTACTGAGCCTCACTTGCTCCGCTCGTTTGTTCCGCTTCTTTGTCCAGTACAAGTCTACTTTAGTATATTTCAGGCTGATGAGATTTTTCATAATTATTTTTGATTTTATTTATATTTTATTTTATTCTATTTTTTTATTTAATTTTTTTCTATTATTTTTTTTTTGAGAGAGAGAGGATGATACTCGCAAATTTCTCAATGACCGCCCAGACATTCATTTTCATTTTCATTATTTAATTTAATTTATTTGAATTTTATTTTTAATTTTATTTTTATTCCATTCTATTCCATTTTATTTTATTCTATTCTATTCATTTTTTATTTATTTTTTTTATTCCATTTTTTTTATTTATTCTATTTATTTTTTATTTTTATTTCTATTTTATTTATTGTTTATTTATTATTCATTTTTTTTTATTCTTTTTTTTTTTTTATTTTATTTATTTTTCATTTTCATTATATTTTTCATTTTTATTTCATTTTATTCTATTTTCCTTTCATTATTTCTTTTTTTAGACCAAAATTCTTCCAAGTCTTAGGTCACTGCCGGACGCCCGGACAATTTTCAAGAATTAGGGGGTAGGGAAAAGACATGAAACATGTCAAAACGAGTCAAGAAAGTAACATTCCACCAATGAAATGACGAACAATTTCAATGTGTTCAAGGGCCAACCGTCGACAAAGGAATTCGCCCAATGAAGCAAGACGGTTTGTTGGAGATCAAATTTTTGCTCGAAATCCGAAGGTCAAGGTCACTGATGATGTCATCAAGCGTAATTGTTTTTCCAGGAGCAGTTCCAGTCAGAAAAGTGTCAAAAAACTGTGGTGGTTCTTTGTGACTCTGTATGTTAAGCTTAGTAATATGAAAGTAGCAAATGTCAAATTTCCTTGAAATTTCTAATGTAGGTCAAGGTCACTGATGATGACATCAAACGTAACAAACAACTGTGACGGACTTTTGTGGCAATTTCCGCAGGAGCAGCTTGTCAAAAAACTATCAAAAACTATTTATGGATGTTCTTTGCGACACTGTTAATTGGGCTGAGTATAATGAAAGCAGCGAATGTTCCAATTTTTTCAAGTCTTCAAAGTAGGTCAAGGTCATTGATATCGTCATTAAGCCTAGCAAAAAATTGTGATTGTCTTTTCTAACTTTCTAACTCTTCTTCCAGGAGCGGTCCCAATCTAAAAACTACATGACATTCTTTTGGGACACTGTATGGTAGGCCTAATATGATGAACCTAGCGAAGGTCGACATTCCTCCAAGTCCCTTAAGTAGGTCAAGGTCACAGATAATGTCATTCACCATAACTAACAACTATGACGTTTTTTTGTGATGAGTTTTCCCAAGAGGAGTCAGTCGAAAAACTCAAAAACCATGACTGCTTTTTGTGACACTGTTTGTTAGGCCTAGTATAATAAATGTAGCGCACGTCGAAACTTTTCCAAGTCATTGAATTAGTGCAAGGTCACTAATGACGTCATCAAGCGTAACAAGAAAAAGGAAGGATTTCTTGACGTTGCCGAAAATATAAAGATCATGTTTAATGTCTTTTCGCCACTCGTCTTTTAAGCTCTTCATAGTTCAAAAATTTCCGGAATTTCCAGCTTCTTATTCTAGTATAAGTCTACTTTAGAGTATTTTAGGCTGACTGTTGTCTGGGACTCAATCGCGGCACTCGCTTGATGTAGTATAAGTCTACTTTGGAATATTTCAGGCTAATAAGCCTTCTTAGTCTAGTGTAAGTCTACTTCAGTATATTTCAGGCTGATGAGATTACTGAGCCTCACTTGCTCCGTTCGTTTGTCCCGCTTCTTGGTCCAGTACCAGTCTATGTCAGTATATTTCAGGCTGATGAGATTACCAAGCCTCACTCACTCCGCTCGTTCGTCTCGCTTCTGAGTTTTTTCAGAATTATTTTTGATTTTATTTATATTTTATTTTATTTTATTTTATTTTTTGATTTTTTTATTTTTTGAGAGAGAGGATGGTACTCGCAAATTTCTCAATGACCTCCCAGACATTTATTTTTATTTTCAATTCAATTTTATTTTATTTCATTTTTAATTTTATTTTTATTCTATTTTTTTATTTTATTTTATTTTATTTCATTTTCAATTTATTTTTAATTTAATTCAATTTCTTTCTATTTCATTATTTATTTTTTTTTTTTACATTTTTTTATTTTTGTTTTATTCTCAATTTTATTTTATTTTTTCTATTTTTTTCAAATTTTTTCATTTTTTTTTTTATTAATTTTATCTATTTTTCTTCTATTTTTCTTTTATTATTTCTTTTTTTGACCAAAATTCTTTCAAGTCCTGAGATCACAAACGGACGCCCGGACAATTTTCAAGAATTAGGGGGTAGAGAAAAGACATGAAACATGTCAAAAGTGTGCCGATTTTTTGGGACGAGTTTCCCAGGAGCAGTCAGTCAAAAACCCATCAAAAACCGTTTTTCATGACACTTAAGTTTGGTTTTGTTGCAGGGAAGTGGCGAAGGTCAAAATTTTTACACGTACCTGAAGTAGGTCAAGGTCACTCTCATAACATCATCAAACATTGTGACAATATTCCCACGAGTAATCCCCGTAAGAAGAAACATACAAAATCTGTGACAATTTTCGTGATGGTCTAAGTATAGTCCCGATCTCGTGAGCATGTAAGACTAAGATGAATTTGAGAATATCGCGTCATGGCTTGAGAAGGCGAGAGATAGAATTGCGGTTATTGGCCGCAGTTACTTCGGAAAGCGTTATTCGCTTGAGTTTGCATCACATCACAACATAATACATAAATTCAAATAAAATTACTGCCAGCATTCACGCAGGATATCGAGTAGGATGAATTTTTCAAGATTAGACCCAAATTTAAAAATCTTATGATCAATCTCTCCCGTAATTCTATTCAAAATTTGAATTCGACTTCAACTCCTCTACAAATAAAAACTTGTTTGCCTCTTTTTGGTAAATCTACCAATCTTTCTTAATATTTCCGTCCATTGAAACGTCGAAAATTCCACGAAGGTGTAGAAAAACGTTAGGTTGTACAAAAAATAAATAAATAAAACGGTGTACGATCACGAAAATACATCATAATAATTACATCGTAATCCAAACTTTGTCACGTGTGCCATTCTTTCCAATTTCTGTTAATGTAAAATCTCCATCTGTGATATTCTTTACGCACGAACTCGAAGCCATTTTCATAAATAAATAAGTTCGAATGTTGGGAACGGCGTATACATTTTCAATACGTTCGGTTCGTCTCGAAGGGTTTAAAGTGATTTCGAACGTAATTTCTTATACACACTCCACCCTAAATGACATGTAGAAAGATAATCAGAATCGAATGCACCGACAGTTTTATTACTCGAGTTATTTCTCGCATATAAGATGATCAGATTCAAGATTTACGACAGAGTCAGATTTACTGGTAAATAATAAAATCATATCGTCGCGTTCGTCGGTTCATCAAATTAAATGCATTTAGCGTTTTCTCGTATTTCGCGAGCTCACTCGTTTTCCCGCGTACAGATTTCTATACAATGTATTCAGTTTCATTATCTGGTTGCTTTAAATGCAAATGAAGAGACGATAAATAATCGTATAAGGCGAAGAAGCGAACGTATGAAAATACGCGGCATTGTCGTCACTATAGAATGAGAGCGAAATGAACGATTTGAAATTTGCGCGCAGAGATGTATATACAAGAAAGTATTTCATTTCGCAGAAGACAATGAAGGAAAATACTCGACGGTATTATTTATTTTCATGACATTTTTGCCGGGTTCGAATTACACTCAGATATACTCGTTTTTTTTTTGAAAAATAACGACGAGAAAGGAAGACGCCGGTGATGATATTATAGTCGATGAAATAAGATGACGAGCTTTTTATAAATCGTTCAACAACAGATGACGCAAACAACAACATACAGCCGAACAATATATTTACGCAGTACTGAATTCATGAAGAAGATCTGCTTTTCATTAGAGATTAAAGGTGAGATTAATTGAATTGTCAGAAGGGGGCGGACGAATCATATTTCCATAGAAATGATCAAATTACTTTCGAAAGTTTGAACTCATTAGAATAATGACGCGTTTATTCCGCCGAGGAATACGTTTCGAACTTTAGATCGCCAAAAAGGCCTAAGTACGAGTACACTTTTTGACGCCAAAGATGAAACAAACTACAGCGTATTGGACGATACAGTGAGCTCGTAAAATTGCGTCCGAATTTCAGAATGATCGAGAAGGAAATTAGTTAGACTTTCAGATAGACTTAATTCGCACACTACATTAGTGGGCTGAAAGACCACCTAATGAGAATACCGGAGAGATCTACTCACCCAACCACCCGCAAACCTCTTTTGAGACCACACTTGCCCTGTAAAATTCAGTTTTTTGGTATTCTCTTTAAAACTAAGCGCTCAAGAGAAAAAAGTTTGAAACAAAAATTGTTCCTCATCGAATTTCCTATAAGATACTTTACTCATTTAGTTACTGTACGTCTATTGGTTGTCTTGATAATTGCTGATTATGTAGCAAATTTTACACTTTTGCGGCATTTTTCCCTTTTTTTTTCTCATTTTTCAAAAATTATGCTTTTAAGAGAAAAAATTTCAAACAGAAATTATTCCCCATGAAATTTACTATACGATACACTATACTCACTTATCACTCGAAGTCTATTTGTCGGCTCAAAATGAAAATACTTTACATGTAAGTTCTTCGTTGAAGAGCTTTTTTTGATTTTGAACAATTGCTGTAAGCGTCAAGTTTCACTTTCAAATCAAGTAAAAGTTTCAGTGGTTTTCAATTTTTAGGAATTTTGACAAATTGGTCAACTTTTGGCCCATCTTGGTCCTCAACTCGATTCAGAAAGGTCGTCGAAAGTTGGGTAGGGTGCAAATTGAAGATAAAATTGAGATACAAATTTCGTAGATTTGAAGTATACAGTGTTATCGTTTTGCGTTTTTGCGCTACATCAGATTTAGCGCGAACTCTCATTTGACTGGTAAGATCATATTGGTGTGGGTATGTGATGATAGGAATTATGTATGACAGGAGAGGGGCTTGGGGAAATTTCAACAGTAGAACTACATGTAATAATGAGAGGGAGACTCATTTCGACTCTCGAGCTACACTCGATACAATTTAAGAGCTGCCCACAACCTGGGACGCTTGCATTACAAGGCAGAAGGGAAGTTGTATGTATTCAATACAACTTCCCTTCCGCCTTGTAATGCAAGCGTCCCAGGTTGTGGGCAGCTCTTAAGTTGGATCGGAAGAGTCACATTCCAAAAGGTACTATCTCCAAAAATACAAAAATCGAGATAGTAGCGCAACCTGGTGTGGAAAGTGGTTCCCTACAACTGTACGAAGTTTCGAGTCTGAAATGAATGTTACATCTATATTTTAAGGTTGTTAATGACTGGGTACCTCCATAAGGTACCGTAATCGTTGCGAATGTTTTTTTTGAATAACTCAGAATTGGAAAAATGGAGATAGTACCTTTTGGAAAGTGACTCTTATGATTATGAGGAGCCGTATAATTATGATGAGAGAGGAAATTGGAAAATTTCTAGTTCTCGATCAGACCTAAAGCTATACTACTTTCAAGACTAGCCGTTGTCACGGAACCGTCCCCGCTGCGGCTCTAATTTTTTTAACGGGGAATCCGCTATCTATTTTGTTAGGGGGATTACATCCTCAGAAAACGTCCGTGTCTGCGTCCAGGAGTTTCTGTGAACTGCGTGACGTGACGTGTGGCGCGTTATGACGTCATCAATGACCTTGACCTTGACCTACTTTAGGGACTTGTAAAAGTTACAATTTCCAGTCGGGATGCTTTATGACGTCATCAATGACCTTTCAATTTCCAGCCTTCATTATATCAGGCCTAACATGCAGTATACTGAGAAGAGCCCAGCCAACTCATTTTCTGAGGGGGCATTTTTGCGCCAACGTGATCGCGAGCGCGGGAGATTGCGGGTTCCTCGCCGCCTCTTAATTTTTTTTTGAAATGTTTCACGTCTTTACGCTGACCTGACTCCTGACCCCTAATTTGAAATTTGCGAGTTCGCGAGTGCCCCCCCTTCACCCTCCCCCCTGGTTACTCCGTGGGTAATTCAAAAATTTGCGAGTTCACCCCGCAAGTTCACCTTGCCCTATTTATATACTAGCTTTATAGTGGCTTTATACTAGCTCTATACTAGGATTTAACCAGTTGTAAACTAGATAATTATATAGGAGTCCCCCCCCCCTTCATCATAGTTTTATAATAGCTGTATACTATCTTTATGATGGTATTTAACTAGTCCTAAACTAGACTTATAACACCCTCCCTAGCATTTTACTAGTCTTAAAGAAGGTGTCCGGCCTAGTTTTATGATAGCTGTATACTAGCCTGACCCTTCAAAAATTTGCGAGTTCAGGCATAACACGTGAAGCGCTCAACCAATTTGATAAGATCGAGTGAAAACCTCACGCAAGGACATCAAACATGAAACATGATCTTTTTCTATTTGGCTCCACCAGAAGATTTTTTTTCTTTTTCAATTTCTCTATAGCTGCCGTTGGGTGTTAAGCTCATCTTAAATGCGGATGACAAGCTGGAGGTATGCACTGCGGAGACGATTGTAGCGGTGGAGAGCAGGGCAAATCGGGCCCTAGAGGCAGTGACGCGCTGGATGGAGTTGGTCAGACTAGAATTAGCAGCAGGTAATACGGAGGCCATATTATTCACGGCCGGTCGAAAGTTTAGTCAACCCACCTTTCGCCTACAAGGCGTGGGAATCGAGACCAAGAAGAAAATGAAGTACGTGGGCATCTGGTTGGACTGATCGCTAAGCTTCAGGCACCATTGCCTGATAGCAACGGAAAAGCAGGAAGATAGTTGCATATCTGAGCCACCTGATGAGGGGCCCAACAGGGTCGAAAGAAGCCAGAACAAGGATCATGATGAGCACCGCTATATTGATCCTCCTATATGGTGCCCCAGTATGGGCCAACTCAATGAAAATACCTTACCAAAGAAGAGAGATGGATAAGATAAGATCCAGCGAAAAGCTGCGCTGGGGTGTATTAGAGCCTACCGCACTGTTTCGACAGAGGCTCTTTGCTTAATAGTACGTTTACCATCAATTAATTAAGCTTCTTGCTGTGGTGAGAGCGGAAGTGTTCAGAGAAAAGAAGACAACGACAACCAACTAAGAGACTCTACGGGTTAAGCAACAGGCCAGGCGCTCCTTGCTTAAGAAATGGAAAGTAAGAATTACTGAGAATGAGCTGGGTAAATGGTCGACCCGTGTTTTCGTACGCAACCTTGATAAGTGAATGAACCGAAATCAATTACCATTACGAGAAGTTGAGGAAAGTTGAGCAGGCAACGAGGGCGGGATGAGATGATGGGATGCATTATGACGTCATCAAAGACCTTGACCTTGACCTACCTTAGGGCCTATGAAAAATTTCAATTTCCAGCCTTCATTATATCAAGCCTAGCATGCAACATACTGAGAAGAGCCCAGCCAACTCATTTCCCGAGGGGGCATTTTCGCGCCAACATGATCGCGTGCGCGGGAGCTTGCGGGTTTCCCGTTGCCATTGCAAACCTGCAATGGCCTCTAATTTCGTTTTCATCATCAAATCATCGAGCCTTGCGACTGACTATACTTGAACTTATGCCTGATGGCAGTGGCTTAACTACGGATGGGGGGGGGGGGGGGGTTTGAGGTTCACCACCCTCCCCCCTCCAAGAAACTTCTTAGTTACGCCACTGCCTGATGGGATGATATTGGGTTTTATCTCAATTAGAATATGAATTAGATAGGTTTAGATTATTCGAAAAGACAAAAAGATCTTGGTATCGAACTGCCGAGGTCAGAAATATAGCAAAGGGTGATTGAACATTGTAGCGGGGAGGAGGAAGACTTGTCTCCGTGCGTAGGTCGAGCGTACGACTGGTGCGTAGTGCGCACAGTGCTAGTCGAAGCCTGGAAAATTGAAATCTTAAAAGACGAGGAAAGTGTGAGCAGGATAGGGCGACGAAATTTTGGGTTTAAAAGACTAACTAAATGCAGAGCATAATGTACAGAAAAATGACGATAGTCATGTAAATGCAGGAAACTTTCAGGACTCAATGAAGTAGAAAAATAACAACGAGTGGTGCAAATGGCATCAATTCATTCTAGAGTATCCTTGTAGCAGCAGTAATGGCGTAGGAAGATTCGATTGAAGCTTTCTGGTGTAAAACATTGTATCTATGTTCGTGCGTTAAACGTTTTGCGTCCTGCTTGAATCGGTTGTAGCAATGTTTCACTCAACAGCTGCTCTAGGATGGTCTAACTTCTGATAGCCAATAGATAAGGTTTCAAAATAACTGCCTGACACTGCTTAAGGAAAAAGTCGGAGACGACCAGGGCAAAGATTTTCACAAACAGGCCAAATTTTTCAAGAAGTTGAAGTAAATGCTATGAAAAGGTTCAAGAGGTACGAGAGATTTGAAACAGCTTGTAGAATGACATGCGTTATTCTGTCAAAAATTGGCTTCATCTATCCGATGAGATGAACTGATCTTCATGAGACGTCGCAAGTAGAAAATGTATAAATTACAACTGCCACACCATAATTTTTTTTTCCCCAACTCAATCGCATGATTTCTCACTCACTCCAGAACTTGCTTTATAAAATATTGCCGCTGTCAAAAATGTAAAATAATTTACAACAATCGAATTAGCGCGGTAAAAGATGTGATAAGTCTCGAGTTAGTTCGTAATCGCTTTCGTACGTGAGTTCGAAGTTGATTCAGTCCCACGTGAGAAAGTTTGCACACTCGGGCACAGATCTAATAATAATATTTCGGAATATAAGCGAGAGAGAAAAGTTCAAATTCGTTTTTCGTCGCAGGATTTACGAGGCATAGGTATTCAAAATCTCGTAATTTTCGCGGTAATTCGAACTCGCACACGTCGTGAAATTTTACTCGTATTTCACGCCGAACGAAAACGAGACAATATGGCCAAATGATTCAACTGTCGACGAACTTGAAGCGAAAAAACTTTTCATTCGCAGCGACGACGCGAAATCGGAAATGCGTGGTGTGTGTTTCGCTCGCGAATATGAAATTCGAACCACGACGTTTCATCGTCACGGTTTAGAACTGTATTGTGGAATAGGACTCGGAAGGAGTAATTCATTACGTAAGAGTATGAGAAGGCGAGGGGAATCTCGTATGAAGCAGTGCTCAAAGGAAGTCGACGACAAAGGATGCACGGTCGGTATTGAAGATGGATGAAGGAATGTCGCGCGAATGACAAGATAGGGTATTGTAGCCGTTTTAAATATTCGCAATTTAATATCGAGTTCCGAGCAACAGCTGGTCGCCTAACGCGGAAAGGAAGAAAAAGTAACGATTATTTCGTTAAATCGTCGAGTTAGCGCCTACAGCTACCGTATTTTGTGTCGAAGTTTAATAGAGGCGACAGCGGGAAAAGATGCTTCATCCGAACTCGACGAGCGGCCTTCGTTGATCGCTATTCTCAGCGTATACAAAAGTGAGAGTAAATTAAAAAGGATATCAGGTGGCGTATACGAATTTGAGAAATTGTTCGCTATATCAGCTTTGTCGCCGATTTTTATTCCTCCGTTTTTACTCGGTTACTGCTTAACTTTTTCGTTGTTCAGCCTGCAAAATTTGCCCGTCTGAAGGGTCTGAGAGATTTATTTCAGTGAAAGATGGGGGGGGGGGTCACATCATCAGGCTTTTAAAGAAATTTTGACTGAAAAGTGGACCCGACGAACTTTAGACGGACACGGATTCCGCATTGTTTTGACAGACCAAAGATTATCGTGATTTCAAAGTAGTATGCGGGAGGAAAAATTAATTTATCTTGTAGCACAGGCGAGCCAGGGAAATGGACTTCTCCAGGGATGAGGAAAAGTTGTAAAACCGATGTAGATTTTGATTGAGTTGGACTGGCTTCGAGCCCTTGTTCACCACTGAACCATCTTCATAGAGTTTTGGATTTCATTTTTCCCATCCAAAAGAGCAATACTTTCCATTCAAAATCATCGTTTTCTATTTGAACTGCTCCGGTCTCCGAAAGCACCACTCATCCTACTTTTTTCCGTTTCAAAAGCCGGCGAAAATATCGGTCCCCTACACGAAAAAGATTTCTAGAAACCAACGTATCACACAGGAGACAGAAAAATAGTAGAAACTGCTCGTAATAGTACGGCAACACCCCTTCAGAATACGAAACAATTCCATCTTGTCATCTCGCTGAGTCGTTTTACAGACAATTGCATGTTGATGATGATTGTGTATGACGTGCTTTGTGAATCATCTGTAATTGTTTAATCCGGGCACAGTAACCATACCACTGCTTAGATTAGTCAACGCACATAGTGCGTAATATTAAACACTGATGGTCTCGAATGTAGAGAGCTCGCGTTGGTAATTATCATACGAACGGCTTTTAATATCCTCCATTTCGAACATAAGATGTTTGAAGCGTAGTACACACAGGTTGACTCGACAGATTTGTTATAAAGATTATTTTTTCCAACTCCGCAGATTAATGTTTCCAGACTCTCTCTGAAGTGGCCAGCTTTCTACAAAAAGAAAAAAAAACCCTGACAAAGACCAGAGAAATCTTAGTTATTTGTCAGAGGAAGGGATCAAATTGAATTAAGCTTCGTTAATGCGACGCGACGAAGTTCATAACATTTCCAACATTTTCTAGAAAGTCTCACTTCGAGGGAACAAGAAAGAGAGCCTTCACAGGATTTAATTTTTTAGAAAACTGATCTGATTATAGCGAAAGCCTGATTCATCGATCCTCAAATTTTTCCACTTCTCTATAAAGTGGTACATACAGTGGCAACGCTGCTTGAGCTTCCTCAAAAGATGTCAATAAATTTGACGAGCGGTGAGTTGGGGCTGATGATCAGAGATCTAGAACGAATCACAAGGATACGAAATAGATCGTACTACCACAATCACAATTTGATCCATACTGTTGGTATTCGGTGGTCTTCAACGGCGAGTATTGCACTAAACCTTTCTAGGCTTTCAGATCCAGCAAAAAGTATGAAAGCTTCAGGCAGCCAAAAAGCATTGAAAGGTACTCGATCATTCCTTAGAATTGTCCGTAAGTGACGTTAATGCAGAGCCACAAGAGCCCGGATTTTGGGCCCGTAGTCAACTAGTTTCTCAAAAGAAGCATCACTACTGCACCAAACAAATAAAAAAGAAAATCTCGAGATTTTTCATTCAGTCCAAATTGACTCCAGCTCCGGAAATCCTGCCTTACTTATGACTTGTACAGGGTCCAGCCCTCGTTACCACACTTTTCGTAGGTACTAATACGACGATCATACAATAAAAGGCAATCTTTATACTGTTTTTCTGGTCCTTCAATATCTATTTCATTATACAACACAAGTATTGACTTCATGATGTGTAAGGAAGGATATTTATTCATGTATACTACCATGAGAGATCCTGAGTAGGCATTAGTGAAGAAGAGAGACCCACAATCTCAACATGACATCGCGCCTTCGATCCGGATTGGCCTTCTAATGTGCATCAGCAGGAGGTAACGCCTCAACCCTGCATGAAATTTCCTTCCTCAAACCCGGGAAAAAATGTTAAATTCTAATGCGAAAACTCACACGCTTTTTAACGGAGCTCAATGAAGGATGTAGAGAACCTGTTTTATGGGAAACAGGGAGAATTCGAAAAAATCTGGACTCTCAAAGTTGACTTGTACTCGGGGAAATTTCGAGCTACATATGACAGCAGAGGGGGGAAGGAGGCTCCATCGTGGATAGTTCAAAAATCAAAATTTTCTCAAGTTCTGCTACTCCAATATCGAGAAGAATTACTCAAAGTCTCGGTATTATGGACAACCGTAACTTAGAAGAACGCATTCGTTTAATTCTTCTACTATAGTTAGGTTGGGTTAGGTTTTGTTGTCCTACCAAGTTGGGGGGTTGGTATCATTTAGGCGCGGACAATTGGGCGCGAAGAACTGAAAAATCAAGTAGGCGCCCATTCAAGTAGACGCAAGAACAATTGGTCGCTTAGACGAGAATTGATTTTTTTTTTTCATTAAAATGTGTGAAATAACAGCAATTGACCGAACGAATTTTGTTGGTGTTGGTGTGCGTGTGTGTGTGTGTCCGCTCGCGATACCGAACCGGTAATCTTCGTTGCTGTATCGAGTAGAAAATTTCCGTTTATCTTTCTCTTAAAATGTTCCACGTATTTTACACGTATCCTGCTATCTATTCCTACTTCAGTATACAGGGTTTCCGTTCGTTATCCTTAATGTTCTGTACCTTCTCCCTCTACATCGATTATGCAACGAAGACGATCAGGTACGGGGAAAAGAAATGGAACTTCTCGATGCTTTCGCGGGCTTTGCCCGGCGCTGGCTTGAGAGTGCGTTTTTTGAAAATATCACGAACGGTCGCGTATACGGATCATCGTGATAATCAAGGAGCGGATTTTTATGCAAATGCATATTCTTCTGTATCACAGATAAAAATTATCTGATACCATTGTTTTCCCTCTCACAACTTTTCCCAGAAAATGAGCTCAATTTATTTTCGCATATTTTGCATATTTAGGGGTAAAGTGCATATTTAAGGGTAAAGTGCGTATTTTACCAGCTCGACTACCTGTTGTACAGATCATAAAATGCCGAAAAATTTTGTGAAAACACCGTCAAAGCCGAAGTCAACAGTTTCAGCCGGTCGACGAAACGTTACCTTGGCAAACAGGGCTGAACAGTATAAATCGCAAGGAATTATCGTAGAAAGTCGAAAGTTGATATGCACTTATTGCGGCGATTCTCTAGTCAATAACAAATCCCAGATCGATCAGCATTTGAGGACTTCTAAACACACAGAAAATGTAAAGCTGAAACAAAAGCAAGCCACTCTCCCAGGCTTAAATTGCCAAAACATTTTCGCCCGCGATCTCTGTGAGGAAAGGTACAATTTTCACTCATTTCAATTAGAGAAAGAATACTTTAAAGAAAAAGTCAATCGATCATTTGCAGGCTTTCGTTGGTTCAGATATATCGTTAAAAAAATTGAACCACTCTGTTCTGAAAAAATTCTTTCAAACATACTTGGGTCGACAAATTCCGGATGAATCCACCGTACGAAAATCGTACTTAGAAGTGACCTACAACGAAACTATTAAAAATATTCGTGAGGATATTGGGGAAGATTGTATCTGGGTTTCTGTTGACGAAACCACTGATGTAGAGGCAAGGTAAAAATTGATTAATGGTTAATGAATAAAGGTTAGAACTGCCAGTCTGTAGGTAAATGTTGAAAACATTTACTTGAATTATTTTCTAATATAATTAAAAAGCATCTGAAAAGTATACTAACTTATTGTAAGATTCACTTCGGTTTTATCTAAAACAGACTGAAATAGTGTGCTCAATCAAGATCATAAATATTTTTTTCAGATACATCGCTAATGTCATTGTTGGAGCTTTACGACCAGCCCATGCCTCAACTTTCTACTTACTTCACACAGTTCATCTAGAGAGTACTAACAGCAGTACCAATGCACGGACAATAAATGAAGCATTCCAAATTTTGTGGCCATCTGGCATCCAGTATGATAGGGTATTGCTTTTCGTTTCGGATGGAGCCGCGTACATGATAAAAGCTGGTAAAGATCTACTTGTCTTCTACCCAAAAATGGTCCAGGTAACTTCATTAGCTCACGCCTTACACCGCGTGGCTGATTGCATCAGAGCAAACTTCAAGAAATTGGATTCTTTAATCAGCAATGTTAAAAAAATATTTTTGAAAGCGCCATCACGTACTGTACTTCTAAAAAGTATGTTTCCAGGTCTAAAACTTCCGCCTGCACCTGTTGTTACCCAATGGGGTACATGGATCTCAGCATGTGAATATTATGCTGAAAATTGGAATTCTATTAAAGCAGTAAGTAGTAGATGCTCTTCTGGATTAGCACAAGAACTCTTTAGTGATCCTCAGGTTTTTTAAGAAGTAAGATATGTGTATGAAAATTATAACTTTATCCCAGCTTCAATTAAAAAGTTGGAAACAGATGGTCTATCAGTAAAAGATACTATTCAGACACTTTCTCACGTTATTGAGAAAATTGGTGCAACTTCAAACATCAAAATTAAGAACAAGTTGAGTGCAGTACTCTCAAAAAATCCAGGCTTGAAAGCAGTAAATGCCTTACTGTCAAACAGTGTTACAAAATTAAATGCTATCCCTCAGTTTAAAGGAATGTCACCAGCGGATTTGACAAAGTATACATTCGCACCGCTTGTTTCCTGTGAGGTTGAAAGGAGTTTTAGCCGTTACAAACGCATCCTCACAAACAATCGCCGTAGATTTGTATTCCCAAATCTAAGATATTATGTGGTAATAGAATGTAATTCTTTCAAATGCTCAAATGAAGAAGAGAATGAAGAATATAATAATTTTTATAACAATGATGAGTTGTATGTGCCATACAATTAAAGTTCTACTTGGAAGTACGTACCTATAGCTTTACCTTTAATGAAGAGCTCTTTAATATTGAAAATGTGATTTTGCTTACCTTAGGTACATTGTTTCCTACTTTTAAGTCATTTATTTCTTTCTACTAGCGATGCATGAAATTATTTCATTTTATTATTTGTTTTTGTGCAACATCACTTTCAATTTTGTGATTTTTGGGCACCATTTTTCCTTTATTTAGTGAATAAGTTTCAAGTTAAAATCCAACTTCATCCATAATTCAACTAATCAATGATAATTTCTTTTTATTAATATTTTTTATACTCTTCTAAGTTCAAATGAAGAATAGAGAACAAAGAATATAATTTTTATAACAAAGATCAAATTGAAGTTGTAGTTGGAAGTACGTACCTATGTACCTATAAATTTATGTTTATTAATTAAGTAAAAAATGATGTTCAATTTGACTGCCTACCTTAGGTACATTGTTCCCTACTTTTAAGTCATTCATTTTTTTCTACTAGTGATGTATGAAATTATTTCATTTTATTATTTGTTTTTGTGCAACATCACTTTCAATTTTGTGATTTTTGGGTACCATTTTTCTTCTATTTAGTGAATAAGTTTCAAGTTTAAAATCCAACTTCATCCAAAGTTCAACTAATCAATTTATTTCTTTTCATAATTGTGATTTTCAGGTGCTCTTTTCTTATCTAGTGACTACATTTCAATAAATATGAGAACAAGTTTAATTTGTTTTCATCAGTATTCTTTCATTAATCATAATTAATTCTAATTAATTATGTCTCAGTTCTGATTTCCACTCGGATGCAGCAATCTGTAGCCTTTTTAACGGATAAAGCCTGGTACAGACAATGTACATGCATGGGTGCTAGAATGTGCTAACCAATCAGAACGCTTCCAGGTAAAGAATAAAAGACATTGAAACATTTGAAACGTTACTAGTATTTCCTGATTGGTGAACGTTTTGTCGCACGCTCGCATGCAGTGTGTGTACTTGGCTTCAGACCTTAATATTTGACTAGAGCTTTAAAAATCCTTTAATACGAATACCATATCAATTTTTGCATATTTAATGAATATTTTCGTACAAAATGCATATTTTTTGCATATTTATGGGATAAAAAATGCATGAAATAAGCGCATATTTTAGGGATAATAAATGCATAAAAATCCGCTCCTTGGACTGATAATGAGCCTGGGAACTCGTAATTTCTTAACAATGTGCTCGTTCTTTGGAATTTTAACAAGTAGTTTCGAAAACCTCCAGATAAAATTGTTCCCAACTTTCTTAGATTGAGTTTCGACAATGAAAAATATAATCTTTCCAAAGTCTCGACGGTGGGAAATTTTTCCGAATTGCTTATGTTTAAGCTTTCTTGGGAAGTTTTGTCAAAAACTGTGGGTCGACGCGTGGTCTTCGCGCAGTATAAACCGATTCGAGTGGCACGGATCAAAACTCTAAATTTCGCGAGACCCACATCGCGAGCCCCTACCCTCTCAGTTTTTCTGTGGTTGTTTTTTACCTGAGAGGTAATGTGTATTTGATTAAGGGTATGCTCTACACAGAAAAAATATGGGTAAATATCCGAATATATAGGTTCCGAGGCGACTAATTACGATCCACAAAATGAACCGATTGTTATGAAATCTTTTGAAGTGTCAGATGAGTGTTTGATACAGGTCTAAAATTAATTCAGAACTCGTAATATTATTCAGAACTCTCGTTATCGACGTTCAAAGAAGCTTGAAATGTACCACTTTTCGATCGTTGATAATGAGAGTTCCAGATAATATTACGAGTTCTAAATTAATTTTAGACCTGTATCGAACACTCATCTAACACTTCAAAAAATTTCAGAACAATCGGTTCATTTTGTGGATTGTAATTAGTCACCTCGGAACCTATATATTCGTATATTTAACCGTAATTTTTCTCTGTAGAGCATACCCTTAAGGACGTTAACATTTCGAGTACCAGTCAACGAGCTTTACCATCTTCGATAAAAAGGAGCATCGAAAACGAAGAAATCTGATTCGACGATAGCCGTACCATCACTATTCAAGTTTGCTATCTTATACTATTTTAATTATTGGAGACTATATCAACTTCACCAACTAGCAGGACTCATATTTACCCTGACTAGACTGTTGTTAGATTCAAGTTTCGACATTAAACTGTGTATGTAAATATGAACTTTTGTCGGGTTTGCTCCTTTCTACCAAATAGCTCTTTTCCGAAGTTAGATGTTGATAGCAATCAAGACTCTAAATTTGATGCCGATATTGATGAAGATTTTACGTACGTCAAATAGTTTCTACCTTCGCCGTCCTTTTATTTCAGCTTACTTTCGAAATTTTTGTTTCCGTCTTTTCCTTCCCCTCTTTTTGATCGAATTCGATTCGATCCTCGTTCACATATTTTTTCTTTGAGCCTTTCCAGCTTTTCTTAGTTTCAGCTCCGGACGAATATCGACATGACAGACTCCTTCCTTTGAGTTTGGTAAGATTGTAGAGCTTACACCTAGCGACGACGCTAACCTCCTCTCGTTTCAACGCATCCCATAGCCTGGGTGATCTCAAAAAGTGAATTTTTAGTGAACTAGTACCATACCCCCAGATTAGCCCTCGACCCTGATGGGAAGTATCCATGTTCTACTGACTGAGCTAGCATGGTCCTATCGTGGCGGGTAGGACCGAGTCAGAGTCGTGTGTACTCCCTGAAGCGTCGATCTAGTCTGTGCTTATGGCTATGTGAGAGCTTTTCAGACGTAAACTCGATCATTTGGTTCGGTTGCTGTTTCGATAGGTTTTGAACCCTGAAGTTCCTGTATAGTTTGTGTGCTGTCGTAGAGCAGTAAAAATGGTTTCCTCTGAACATCCAATTTACTGAACTTAGCTCGTCTGTTACTGATTCAACTGATGAGCCCAACATACACAGCCGCAGGCAAAGAAAAGGGAGCTACTTAGCCTAAAATATGGTCTACAGAAGAAAAAAGGCAAACGAGCCTTCCTGTTACCCAGCACCCAGCTAGTTTTTCTTTCTCACTCGTAGGTAGCCTAACACGAGCGAAGAAATACTGATTTAAACCCGCTGATGACATCACAAGGAAATCACGGGCAAAATATAAACGACGCCATCCACAAGATATTGGACATGATACATGAAACCGTAAGAACATTTCCTATTTTCTAAATATTGTCGTAAATTTTTGGATGGTTACTGGTAAGTTAAGCATCAAACTTATGGCGCCATCAAATCGCTCACATTTTTAAAATCTTGTTGCTTTGATGATCTTGAAACTAAGAGAACAACTTTGGACCATGGTGCAAAGATACCTAGCTTTGAAAGGAAGAGTAAAATTGTAATGGAAACAGTCCCTCCTCCCTTTTAAGATATGCCTCTGCTCTTGATTGGAAATTGAAATTTGGAAAAATTTTACTTTTTAGTGTGTAAGTATGTTATTTACATGAGTTGTAGGTCAGAACATTTTCACTTTGACCTCACATGAAAATTTTGTGACTTTGGACTTGAAGCAAATTGGTAGATTTGAGAACCTAGGATTGAAAATCGAGTTATAAATTTTGTGAAGATTTCTAGTCGATTTAGCGAGAAAAACTGATTTTATTATCCGATTCCTAGACATCTTCAAAGCACTGGACATCTTATTCCGATTTTTTTTTCTATTCTTCGCTAATTCCTAAAAACTAATGGAATGAGCGAGGGTAACCAACTTTTCTAGAAAATGTGAAATTATTCTCTTCTAGATACACTTTCGCTCCGTGCGAGGATTAGAACTCAGATAAATTTTGCTTTTCCAAACACACTTATACGAATTCATGGACTTGAAAAAAAATTGGTCTTCATACGAGCATGATCAAAATATATGTTCATCTTTTAAGCACCAATACACGATCCAAGAAATTTAATATCAGATCTACGAGATACTTCTTTGCCAGTCCTAAGTCCAATTTTTCTAGACAAAACCACCCTATAGGTTCCTAAATAGAATTAAGCCGGGTGCTTTGATTAGGAAAATACGTATCTACCGAAGGTGGCCAAATAATAAGAACCAATTGGTGAAGCCCTCCATCAAGTCTAGGTCCACAATCTCGTAGTGAGGGATCTTAAATTTTCACCTTCTTGAAAACTTTTAACCAGCTTTTTAGGCGTAGATTCAGTAAAAATTACGCCCGTAATTCATCACTCCCCACAAAGTCTGAGCTCTGCGTGAATACACGCTCTCGCCCCATATCGTAATTAACTGCAAGATTTTCTTACCTTCCGTACTAACTGCTGGAAAGGATCGCTGTCCATTCTTTTAGAAAATCCACAACAGACCATTCAATAGACGAAAATTATCTCCGACTACGACGAGAAGACAGCCACCTTGGCCACGGCCCAAAATAATTCATTCGTTAAGAACGTATGTATATTTCGTTACAAATTTCCAAGTTCGCTTCAACCGGAACATAATGCCTAATTACATCTTCTTTGTAGAATCAACGACTGCGTCCGTACAAAGAAAAATAAGAAGACCGAATGTAATTCGACAACGAATTTCCGAGAGCGAGAAATCGGGGCGACGACAATCGCCTTTTTTTTTTTGTTTTTTTGAAAAATACGTAGTAAGTACAATATTAACCGTTCGTAATGCACGCAAAGCACGATGTCGGACACCGAACAACAATACAAAGAATGAGAAAAAAAGAAAAAAGTTCGAGATAACAAACACGAACTATAAATGAACGAAAGTGAAAAAACTCATCCAGATAAAGAAAATTGAGTACAGATACGGCGAAGCGAGCGAGGAAAAAATAATACTCAGGTATTAAAACGAACATGAATATTTAGGAAAAATGGGCGAAACGACCACGACGAGAAGAGGGTGAAAGAAAAAAAAATTGCCGAATAATACGAAAGATAAATAAGTGAGTACATCGTTTTCGAGTCGCCGTTCACATTTGAATGTGGGTAAACTACTGGAAAAGCTTGAGGACACTCTAGAGCAGATATACAGAAAATCGTACGCCGGTAACCGAGTGCGCAATTTCCGATGTTCGTCGAGAAACGAAGCGCCCATGCTCGCTCGCCGCATCCACCATCCTCCCCGAGCCAACAGATTTTCTTTCATAACGCGCGGCACTTGATATTATTTTCTTCCCAACACCCGTCGGTCGTTTCACTCTAATCGAGAATTTAATATTCTCATTTCTCAACACGAGCTCTTCCACCATCCGGCATAATACGAGCCCGCGCTCCCGCTATTGTCACTTACTCACCTGATACTCGCGCATTTACCTAGAAACAGCCTTTTACTCGAAAAACGTGCCAATTTGTGAGTGCACGCCGGAGACAAGACGGCGGCATGAACGTTTCACTTTCGATGCACGCACACCCACAAAATGCCTTGAGAACAATGCGCCAAAAGATGAAAGAGAACGGGACATTTATTTATTTATTATTTTTAATATTAACAAGCCGTGTCTTCTATACGTAGTGACTCGACTCTGTACAAACGTTACGAAAAGTCGTCGGCGAAATTACAACTATGTAAATTGAATTATGAAGGCATAAAGTAACGGAAATTTCTTCAACAAAATCAATACGTTACAAGTAGGTAGTCGAGTAAGGATATTTAACGCGTTATCATTCGCCAAAAGACGTCAAAACCTGAAATATAGGTCATTACTCCACCAGGAGTGACACGAGGTAGAGAGATACAATATTCGAAAATTTGTTCGACAGTTTTTTGGTAACATAAATATTTCGACGTAATTTCACAAGTATTTTTATGCTACCAAACCTATTCCATGATTATATTAGATTTTCATATTATTGGCTCTCAACATACCAGAAAAATATTGGCCTCAGGTGTTAGCAAAATAATAGAAAAGGGAGAGAATATAGACACAGGACTATACCTGGCTTAGAGGATTCCAGACAGACTGAAGTTTGAAGTCCAAATTCTCGTTTTGGGAGTATGTTGGGTTAATAAGCTGACGCACAGGGGTTTGTTGGCCTGAAATAGGCCCCGTGTTAGGTTAATTTACTGCATACTAGGGGTATGTTAGAGTAACTTAAACTAAGGAAAGTCGAAATTCTTCAAGTCCTTAGAGTAGGTCAATCGTCTCGCCTCTCAAATTTTCGGCTAACTCTCAGCCCGAAAACAAATGTGATGCGATCCGACGAACCCTACCATAAGTCGGTAAAATAATTTTCGGGTTTTTGCCCATTTTGTGTTTTCCACACAGGTAGGAATTAGTATGAATGCACTTGTACTGCCACAAACCGCGTCATGAGGGTCGAGAGCAGCTATCGTGGCGCGGTTTACGGCAGTGCGACCAGTCAGTGTAGAAAATGCAGAATAGGCGAAAACCCAAAAATGATTCTCCCGACTCATGGCAGGGTTTGTTAGATCGCATCACAAAAACGCGTCAAAACTAGCAGTCCCTTCTTTTGCTGGTTACAGGATCTCTCCCGCGAATTCCGTTGATAGACGCGAGTATCACAGAACCTATTTCATTGAGGAACAACTCCGAAGTCAAAATCTTATCAATTATTCCATCTGATACATGAAGCTCGAGAATCAAAATTCCTTCAAGTTTTTCCCCTCCAAAGAAAAAGGCGAGACCAAATGGTGTTACCAAACATCTATTTACAGAAAAGTGGTAAAATCCCTTTGCCTCACCCATGAATCAGGCTTAATGTACGAGATAAGCGTTCATTGCGCAAAAAATTGGCCTGCATGCGATATCAATTTTCCAAAACTACCAAAAAGCGAAATTCTAGTTTTGAGCACGTATGGAAACAGTCAAAGTTTTGAAATTAACCATCGCGAAGCTGAAGTTGCCGCTCTGCGAAAGCAGCTACAAAAATGGACAGTCAGGGAGCTGAATTGTGATCGTCGAAAGGCTAGCTATCTCGCTCTCCCAAAGAGCCAAGAGCAACTGCAGAAAGAAGATGTACAGGTGGCAGCGAAGAGGATTGTTAAGACTGTCATCAAAGTATACGATGCAGTCATGCCCAGACGAGGTTCACCAAAGGACAGCAGAGCCGTTCATTGGTCGACCGATAACTCTGCCGAGTGAAGGAAAGAGTACAGCCGTCAGCGCTAAGAATATATAAGCGTAGTAAAGGCCGTGAAGACCAGCTGGCTTGTGAGAGACTGAAGAAAGCTGTAAAAGAAAGCAGTCACGTGGAAAGAGATGTGCGAAATGGCAGATGAGGACCCGTTTGCAAGCCCTATACTGAAGAGCCCCTCGTGGAGCGAGTCATTGACGACCTTTTCCCACAGCAGCCACCATCCACAAGAGGTTGATGTACCCCTCCTCCTCCCCCCAGGTACCGAGGAGGCGGACGTAGCAGTCAATAGACTGCGGGAGGCTCCGGGTCCGGAAGAGACTCCAAATCTAGTCTTGTGAAGGCAATACACTCAATTGACCCACTACTGCTTGTCGATACATTCAATGTGTTCGAGAGTGATAGCCAATCAACTCAAAAATTACCTGAAGGCAAGCAGCCAGTACGGTTTTCGAACTGAATGCTGTTCGTCAGATGCTAGAATCAGGCTGGAGAGGATAGCAATAAATACCAGTCAGTTTTGCGCAGCCTTCAACCTTGACATAAGAAATGTGTTCAACTCCGTCCCATGGGACACGATATTAGAAGCTTTTATGGACGCAAAAGTGCCTGCTCAGGATGATCAGCAGCTATCTTCGTTGCCGAAAAACTCGAGCAGAGACGCCTACTGGTATAATAAAACTCCTAGTTATTCTTAGGGTGCCGCTAGGGTGAATTCTCGGCCCGATTTACAGGCGCTAAGCTTATCTGCTTTGCGGATGACACACTGATGGTATACACTGTCTATAGAGAGCCAGCTAAACTCGGCCTCATGAACAGTGATGTGTTGGATCGAGTCGACCAGACTAGGACCTACCAATAGGAAAGACGGAGGCCCTATTTTTCACAATCTCTTGGAAGCTCAGCCCCTCCACCTTTTGTCTGGAAGGTGTGGACTCACGATCAAGAAGATGGAAACCTGGTTTTAGTGAAAGTGGAGCTTCAAGCACCATTTCCCGATGGCAACGGAAAAGGTGGACAGGTTAGTAACCTACTTACGCCGTCTGATGACAAACCTAAGAGAGCGGGGGACGCCAGAAGAAGGATTATGAGCAACGATTCGTCAATACTCCTATACGTTGCTCCAGTTGGGCCGACTCAATAGAGGTGGCAGATAGAGAGAAAGAAATGGGGAAAATTTAGCAAAGAGTTGAGCTGTGGTGAGCTGGTACCTATCACATCGTTTCAATTAGTCTCTTCAAATCGAGCTTCTTACTGAAGGAAGAACGGTAGTGCTCAAAGCAAAGAAGAAGACAACGACTGACGAGGAGGCTTTGCGAGTCAAGCTAGAGATAGACGCTCTTAGCTTGAGAATTGCTAAGAGCGAATTAATAATATGGACGACCAAGGTATTGATACACGACCTTGATGAGTAGATAAACCGAGACCATGGTCAGCTGAACTTTCAAATTAGCACAAGTGTTAAGCGGCCATGGCTGCTTTAACACCTTCAATTAAGGAATATTGTGCAGGCAAAGCGTTTGCACTACGATGAAGAGCGAAAAGATGGACCACAACACACCTTACTTCAGGGTATCGATCAGAATTGGAAAATAAGAATCCAGGGCTTCTTGGGGTCTTTCGGGGACTCGACAATAATTTTTTTCCTCTTTGCGGGACACTAGAAACCATATCCATTTTCTATGATGCAATTCAATTATAAATTTTTTGACTAAACAAAAAATTTTCCAGGTCAACCCAGCTGAATTTCGGAGCGATTCGGGTTTCCCGGTCCTCTTCATGGAATACGGCACATGTTCTGGGTTTTGGGGTTTTCTGAGACCGGTAAACACCCTGTACTCGAAGGTGAGGCATGGAGGCGTGAACGGGGCAAGATTAGTCGGTCTCTTCAATCAATCGAATGAAGTCGTTGAAGCGTTAGCTCCGAGTTGCCTGGTAGTCACCATACCAAGTTCTGGCGGAGTATGACACCAGGTGTCAACATTTGCAGTCACAGTCATGAAGAAGAAGAAGGATGTGAAATGGAATGAGCAAATACAGAGCCACGCTATGGCCTACCATCCACATGCAAACGACACTCAGTAGGAAGAAACGGAAGCATAGGGATTTGAAGAAAGAAGAAGTCCGACAGCGGCTTAGTTCTAAGTTGTGGCTGATATGCGTGCTAAAAGTTCGTATGCTTCTGGCGGGTGCCAAGAAGAGGAGGTTTCGCCGAGGAAATTCTTCCAGTTTTGGAATTATACCCGGAAAGTTGATTTCAATGTTGGAGAAAACAAAATAATTGCACACGCAACTCGTAATCAACTTACCATGAGGACCAGAGGCGTACTTACGGGGAGGGGATCTGTTTTCGAATTTTCAAAAGCTTCCCAGAACTGAAAAATTCTATTTAAAATCCCTTGGTCAAAAAAGTCTTCTTTTCCCCCAAGAACTTTTCTGTAATCCCTCCTCCTCAATTTTTTGAATACGCCACTATGAAGGAAGGGCTCCTTAACGAATCAGGCAGAGAATACAACCATTGCGAGTTCTTGGACAGGATTTCAACAGGGAAACGGTTTCATTGGAGAGTTTTTCAGAAAAAACGTCCGCCGACCGGCCGGCAACGCTCGGAAGTCTAAAATTTACCTATTATACAGCTCGAAGCCCGGTATAGCTCCTTTAAGTACCTGGATATGCAATGCTTCATACACCAATTGGCTTAGTCCCTTCAATGAGTCAGATATGCAACGCATCAAACACCATAAGACTCAGGACTCTTTTCTAAGGTACATCATAGAAACAGGTTCCCTGCCTCCTCTCGTTATACTCCCTTCAAGAACCCGTGAATTTTTAGTAGGAAATGTATGACTTTCAAAGATTTCAAATATGGTCCTTCCAGATCATTAAATTTTGTTCTTCACACTTTATCATTAGATAGAAAGAATGATTATCAGAGGTCAATAATTACACAGCGGCGAGTAGGAGGCAGATAGCAACAGATCAGATGAGGAACCCATTTCACTGCAAGGGCTTATGGTTGATATCACACTCGTACAATACAGAATATTTGAACGTCATTTCATGGGACCATAGGAGCAATTTTTCCAGGTTGTCAAATCCAATTTTGTGATTCTTTCCTCTTGAAATTTTGGACCACAACGCGCAAAATTTCCCCCCTTAGATGTGGTAGGTAAGGGGAATTGCATTCATTCGAGAGTACAAATGAAATATCGCAATAGGTGAGTTACACAGACATCACGATGGGGTAAAAGGTTGATGGTACATCGTGACAATACGAAACCTACGCTAAATTAAATCCTTATTAGTTATTATGTACTCGCGGTATAGTCTCTTAATGCGATGACAGTGTTAAACAATAAAGACACGTACTCGTACGATAAAGCAGCGGCTTATTCCGTACAACGAAACAAGGGTCCGTCACAAAGAAATGCGGATTGCAGAGGGAAGAAAAACCGCATTATGAGCTCGAGTTAATACCGGTTAATGAATCTTTCCTGTTGATGGGTTTAGAGAATCCATTGCGGTCATCAAATTAGAAAGGGAAAAAAACAATACCAAATACGAACGCACACGCCGCGTACCCAGCATCCGCCAACCACGTCGCATCAAAGGATGAATCATTCGTAAAAACTTTCTCTGGAGGATGCTCGCTCGCGGCCCGAACATATGCTGGGTCACGTTTCCTGCAATCTGAAATTCTAAAATCGGAGATGATTTATAATCTTCCCCCCTTCGACAAAGCACTAATATTCTACGGCCAAAAAGCTAAATACCGCGGCACTACATCGTGGAAAACGGCTATATAGAAATGTATATGTATACAACGTGCAAACAAAATGCTCGTCCGCATCATCAGCATCTCTCTCGCTCGTTCACGCGTCGCGACATCCATGTTCTCGCCAAGATAGGCGTATTAAACGGATCGACGACATTACACGAACATCCGAGATAGTTCACAATTTTAGAATGCATAAAAGGCCGTAAAACCGTTAACGGCGAACAAATTTACATAAGCGGCAGTGAATTTATACCGAACGTGATATTTTGTAATTCGCAGTCACACTTAAACGTATACCAGTGTAGAAGAACGACCTTTCTCGCCGAGAACGTCCTCCAGCCTCCTCCCGCCACCTGATATAAACGCATTTCGCAGGCATAAACACACTCACCATTCCGCGGACATCTCCGCGCTCTCCTCTCGACGCGAGTGAAACCCGCAAAATTTATTCGTTTTTTCTCTCCCTACATACACGTATACACATTAATATTTGGAAATAGCTGCATATAAAATACGAACATTCGCACGCTGAAATGCTTACGAATTACGAGGTTATTCTTATGCTCGATTATATACGAACCACCATCAGAGAAAGTGTGATAGCCGTACTTCCTTCCCTCTTTCTTCGCGGAGACCGATTTTTCCGATACAACGAATTCATTTTTCATCATAATTCTTTAATTGAAACTAGATACCCCCGTGTATACGATGATCGATATATTCGAATTACTACACAGTTTAAACGGTGACGATGAAACCGAAAATAATAATATTATATCGAGGTCGTCGACCGCCCGCCACGTCGCCGATAAATTTTTTCAACCCATCGTCTGTGTTCTAACTAATTTTCGAGGATAAACACGATATACAAGCGCCAATTGAAACGTGAATACTGGCACTGGATGCGGAGAACTACATCTTTCAGCCAAGTAATTAGTATTCACGCGGTCTACGAGACCCGGGCAAATTAATGAATCGCGCGCGAATTTGCCGGACCAATTCGTTTGAAAATTTGTTCGCATCGACAGCTATAGTCCATGGACTCCGGTAAAAAGAATTGTAGAAACTTCTAATTACATCTTATTTGGCAAAGTTTCCTTCTCGGGAAACGTGAATAATAATTCGAGGGTCGTCATATTCGGTATACGGTCTGTGGTAAATAAGATCAACAACGCCTCGAAAGTTTACACGCATCGGCCTCACAGTTTGCCCGATGAACAATGTCGACCGCAAATGACTGAAAGTTGACTCAAAAGTGACCGCTCTTTGAGCCATGGACTTATCGTCGATGTCGAAATTGAGTGGACTCAATGGATGTTGACTGACAATCGACGTCGGTTTTGATTCGGTTATCTGTCACTCATCGGCAAATGACGTCGGAACCCACGATTCAAAGGTTCGATGACACTGCGTGAGGTGCAATGACTTTAGGATTCATAGCAACATCATGGCAGCAATTGAAAAGAGAATCAGTCTTAGGCCAATAAGCACTTCCAAATTATAGGTCGTTAATTGCGAATATGATGATAGACTACTTGGGAGAGTGAGGGGAATACGCACAATTATAATTAAGTCGACACAAAACCAAACTTAGTGATATGTGAGAAATGTGGCAGCCAGGACACACTCCTAGGAACTGTCCACGCGATGATGACGCATTTGCCCAATTGAAGAATGAGACAGCTGATAAGGAAAGCTCCTGCGTTGATTGTCGTGCGCATGATCAAAAAATAAAGCAGCAGAGAGGATCAAGAGCGCTCCAAGTCAACCCAAACCATGTAACCGGGGACAAGTTGTGCCAATTAATAAGGGTGAGTTTTTGAAAAAGTATATCTAAGCTAGGGCAACAGGACCAGACAAACGCGACCCCAATAGAGAGGCACTAGTCACAATACCTCAAACACGCAACAAAAACATCCAGACAGATAACAATCGCCAGTCAGAGATCGAGTACAAACATGGAGGATAACAGCGAGTCAGAGGTGGCTACCAGTAATTACACCTGACATGAAGTTAGCCCTCACCAATGCTGACCACTCTCTATCCACGAGGACATGGTCCGTTCAGTGGTCAGAGAGGCCATAGAAATCATTGCCCTGACTGGACATATTATTATTACCACTGACTGGCATGCTGTACATGGGGACAGAGCTGCCATTCTGGTGATTAAGAATCTTTCAGCCCTTAGAGTCTTCAACATCAGCCGAGATCAGTGCTGCCCAGTTTCCAAGACCTAATAAGAATTTTTAAAGACTTCAATCAATCTATCAAAAACAATCAGAGGGAAGGTATCTCTCATATAGATAACTGAAGCACTTTTCCCTTGATCGATCAATATTACAGAAAACTGCAGTATCAGCCTATAACGACCAGGAGGAAAGTATCTCTCATATGAGGAAGGGAGGTGCGTTCCTCTTGAGCACAAGAAACCTGTACTTTTTTTGAGGAACAAAAATCCGTAAATCTGGCAACACTGGCCGAGATGTAGTGAAGATCACAATAGGAGAGGGCAACGTGCAATGCGCATATACCTCTCCTAATGAAAACATCTTCCCTGTTCTACATGAAATTGAGGCCGGAGAAATCACAGGCCTGCTGCGATATTGGGAAATTCCAACTGCAGATGGCCCGCATGAGGGACTGGGATAAACACCTCAATAAGTTTATTGCTTGCAACTGCTTTGAGATACAGAATGATGGCATACCAACGTGTCACCACCAAGGCAGAGATGGGGTCAACGACCATACATTGACAAAAGTTATCAACACAGATACCTGCTATGTAGTCCCTGGTACAAGTTACCTAAATGACAACTCTATTGTTGTTTGCTCAATACAGCCAGGTCATTTCCCGACAAAACAATACTGGTGAAGCTCCACTGATACAGACAAACTCCGCCCATACCTATCAGCTTCTCCCACGCTGTTCGAATACAATGGAACTCAGAGCGTGAATACTAATGCTGAAAGCATCACAAAAGGGCTGAAAGAAGGTGTCAACCAGCTCCTGGGAGAAAAATAACCTGCTATTGGTGGAATAACATACTGCATGATTTCCAGCAGAGGCTAAAGGCATTCCGTCGTAAGATTTACCAATGTCCCAATACACGGCTGCTCCTTGCTCTGCGCACAGAGGCGTAGAACCTAAGGAGAGCCTATAGACTTTGTGCCCCTCAGTCTAAAGGAGCGGCCTGGAGGAAATATAGTAATAAGAACCGTCCTTGGGGCAAATCCTACAAGACAGTAGTAAAGCAACAGTAACAAGATAACAGCATCCCAGTCATCAAGAAAGTACTAATGCTGAGACCATCACAAAAGGGCTGAAAGAGGGTTTCAACCAAGCCCTTGGGAGAAAAATAACCAACTATTGGTGGAATAACATACTGCATGATTTCCACCAGTGCCTAAAAGCACTCTGTCGTAAGATTTACTGACGTCCCAATACACAGCTGCTCCTTGCTCTGCGTACAGAGAGGTGGGACCTTAGGAAAACCTATAGACTTTGTGTCCTCCAGCCTTAAGAAGCGGCCTGGAGGAAATATAGTTATAAGAACCGTCCTTGGGGCAAACCCTACGAGACAGTAGTAATTCAACACTAACAAGTTGACAGCACCCCAGTCATCAAGAAAGCAGATGGCAGACTGACCACGTCAGATGAGGAGACTAGCAAAGAAATGCTGGAGGCCAAACTAACCTACGGTTAACCAAAACGAGCTGCCAACATTTGTGGAGCTAGTCAAACAGCAAGAAATCAAGCGGGTCATAACTGAGCAAGAAATCAAGACTATTCTGATGAAACCAAATAACAAATCTGCACCAGACCCGGACAGCATTAGATCACAAATTCCAACAGAACTACACAAAACACAATACGCGTTGCTGTGCTATTTGATGAATAGATGTCTGGTCCAGGACCATTTTCCAGACATTTGGAAATGCGGCTGCCTCGCAGTATTCCCCAAAAACAAGACAGTGACTGGCTTTTCACTGACTGCTGAGCACTTTGGGGAAAACCCTGGAGCGATACATAGTTAACCAAACAGAACACATTGCGGCAAAGGCAATCTTGAACTCACAATATGGTTTCCTTAAGAGCCACAGCTGAGAAGACTGCAGAACGAGGAAAACGAAAAGAGTGATTGCAGCTTTGTCCCTCAATATAAAGGAGGCATTTGACCACTTGTTGTGGCCTCATATCCTAAATGAACGAAGGAGATTCGCCATCCGGAGTATTTGCTGAGGTTATATGGCAGCTACCTAAGCAATCGAACTGTGAGATAAGGCTGCAAAGGAAAGAAACTCGAAAGAGAATGGTCTCAAGGAAGCGTAATTAGCTCTCTCCTGTGGAACCTATAGTACGTCACAACATGGTAATGGAGAAGCTACAAAAGAGTTAGGTCAAGTGCTTTTGCTATGCTGACGACACCCTGCTGTTGACTAGAGGGGCCAACGAGAAGGAGTTAGCTACAGCCGTGAAGAGGCTGATAAAGAGAATAAAAGTACATATGAAGCCAGCGGGGCTGTCTCTAATTATAAAATAATGCTGGTAATCCGCAAGGGAGCTGCAAGAGCCCTCCCCAGAACAATTAACATTGAAGGCATCAAAATCAGAGCAGTGATGTCCTTATGGTACCTTAGGGTAATATTAGATGAAGGCCTAGATTGGCTGTGTCACCTTCAGGCCCTGTATAAAGAAGCAGCGGTCCTGATGCCGAAACTCTCTCCACTATAGCTAGAAACACGTTTGGGCATGGCGCTGGAGCGCGTCGGATAATGCTGGTACAATTGATGTATGCCAGTACACCCTGGGCGCATCGACTAGATATCCAATACTGTAGCAAGTATTTTGACCGCACACACCGTCTTTCCTCCAGTTTTGATCAGAGGCACTAGCTCCGCCTTCCTAATTTAACCTGTGCCACTCGGACGCTTATCTGAGCTGGATCGAGTCTCCTTTCTCGATTTCTTCATACTTGTACATGCTGCACGAATAAATACTGTGAAATATTGGAGAAGAGGGTGACCGTCCCTTTTTTAATCTTTGAATTCCGATTATATACCTCAGTTTGCGTCTTCAAAACTCGCCTAAAAATGACCAACGAAACAAAACGATAAGCGTTCGATTTTTTCCTCACAGTCAAATCAACCACGTCTTTTCCTCACATCCAAAGAGACGTTATTTAGTTGATTTCTTCCTTTCTAAAACATACTTCCAACCCTCAGAGCCAATCATTCAAATTTCTAAGTACAGGGCGCTTCCACAGTATTATCGATAGTTCTTAAAAATACACTTTTGTCTCGACATTCTTTCTTTGAGACAACGACACGTACAAGCAACTAATTTCCGTTTCCCCTGCCTTATAGAAATCATACCAAGTCATAATGTACTCACCTTTTCTTGCAACAGGTCTCTCATTTGGTGCGTCTGTCTTTGGTATCGAACCATATCGTCACGCAGACGAATATATCGTTGTTGCCAGCCGGCTTCGTAATTTATGCACGACGCGGACGTGCTCAGAGGCGAGGCGACATTCCGAATCGGTAACGAACCGTACGACAGCGAGTCTTCCGAGCCCCAGGACGATCCGGAAGATTCGGCCGCGTAATCCGACAGCGGAGCGAGTGGATCGGCCGGCGAAGAACTGCGCGAGTGACCGTTGAAGTCTTCATTTTGCGGGGAATTCAAACTTTGTACTTGCGGATGCTCCATCGTTGGACCCGGACACTATCTGCTAGCCATCATCACTTCTCCACTGGAGATCGACGGTTCCGACAATATCGAGTCTGTATCTCTATTACAAAACAAATGACATTCGAGTTATTTGACATGCGAAGACATACGTGAAGTAAAAACGCGAATAATTTTATGGCACGAACGCGAAACCGACATCAGAATCACCCACTCGTCGTAGGTGAGCTAAGAGAACTTCGGCCTATTGCAGATCAGACGTGGCGAGGAAGAACGCTTAGGATGTCTCGACGCGACTAATTTTAAATTCACTGTCGCTAATGAAGATGCGCGATTGCAAAGGTGAGGTGCGTTATATTTTTTCCAAATCGTAAAACGGAAATACCGAATTAGAATTTTCGAGTTTCAAACTTCGAAGTGCTCTCGTTGACAGTACGATTTTACCATTTATAACGCGTATATGCTCGCACTCTGAAAGCTCCTAGAAATAGATTAACGTACGTAGACATACACATCACCGTACGCTTCCTCAGATTGGAGTCTGAACCCAAGTCGACGCGATACAAACGCTGGAAGAGAAGAATACGACCAGATGTTCCGATGTCAAGATGAATTTTTAAAATACAATATTTTAAAAACCACTACGCTATCGTTTCTCGACATCATCGCGCACCTTAATTCATTTCTTCCTCATTATCCTTGCCAAAACGAACACAAAACTCTCTAAAAACACTTCCGAAATGTACGGAGTGATCTTCATACACACCGGCATTACGCCTTGTTTCCTCTTTCTTTCTTTCTTTCTTTTAATTCACACTCGCGTTCAAGGAAGAGAAAAAACATCGGATAAAACATATGTTTTTCGGCACAAAACGTAGACCACTTTTATACGATCGATGCGCTTCACTGGCGCACATTCATATGTGACTAATTAAACGACGTTATTAATGTTCGCGTGGATTCGGCAAGTATACTTTTCGGGCCCATAAATTTGTCTTTGTATGCGTCTCGTTCGAACGTTATTCTGTCACTGAGATTGAAAGACCAACCGAAATACAATTCTTACTTGACTGCTCATAACGGGCGAATGAAGGGAAGAGGATTACTTCGACAGACTTGATTTCTATGGTACCTACGGTTTGGCTCTCGACAAAAAAGGAAGCTGGAATATCTAGTGAGCTGTATCTCAAATTATGGGGGTAAAATTAAAAGCTAACTCTTATGACGAAAATTTTCTAGTCTCTGCTCATTAAGGAACTTTTGGGGTTTAGATCTCAACCCAGATACCGCTGTGAAACTAGAAAGTTGCCATTGGATGGTGAATCATTTCGTGATACGACTCATGTCCGGAGGCAAGATGTAGGTTTGCTTTGTACGCGTAAGTCAAGAAAAGGAAACTTTTTCTCGTAGTTATCCAGAGACTTGACAATGAGAATGAATTCATTTTTCAGAATGTAGTAAAGCGTTTTCGTCTACAAAATATCTACGAATACTGACGTCACAAAACATGGTCTTGATTTTCGGCAAATTAGAAATGCATATCATTCAAAAACGCTCACAGTTCGAGACTTCAAAATTGCCCTCAAGTAGATCAACTAAAGTTACTGGAAGGGTTGAGTTCTTTGACCCTCAGCTCCGGTGACAGACTTCAAACTCTTCCAAGTCTCCAACATTGGCTCGAGAGAGATCGGCCTCCATCTCTTTCCCCTTACTAACGTAAATCCAGACATTTGGGGACGATTGCCGTCAGTTCCGAAACCAGGCTTCTGTCCCTGTCGCTTCTGGTACCCTCTCCTCTCACCGTAAGTGAGCCAAATTCTGGGGTAGAGTTTTAATGAAGCCGCGCCGGAAAATTGGACATTACGATCCTTTAATTTTGTCGAAGAACCTAAACCAAATCCTCAACGAAAATTTGATAACTATCACAGTTCCGGCTTCCAAGTCAAAATGAAAATAGTCTATGCGTTGAAGACGATGAAAATGTTCTCTTTGTGTAACAACACAGAAGAAAATGAGAAGGTGTATCCCCACAATACGATTTAAAACCACTTCATGACTTATTTAACGGCTACGCGTAAAAGACAATCATAGGAGTTGACAATTGTTGAAAATTTTTTCAATTGATATGTATACGCTTTAGAAGAATAGTGGTAAGTAAGCAAATTGATCAACTTGAAAGATGATATTATTATGATCATGATTCATAATTGTTTCATTAGGTCTAGGAGAAAGAAGAAAGCGGACGCAGAATGCTCTCAAATTTCTCGAAAAGCAAAGTATACGCAGAAATATATTCTATAAAGTATGACGTAAATTTGATTATAATTTCGAAGTATTCACGCGATCAATCATTTTGAGAACCCATAAAAAGATATTTACTTCAACTGCACACATAATTAAAGTAAAGCGTTGGGATGAAATTATTATTGGAGAATTTTTTTTTGTTAGTTGTTGCGAGAGAAAACATAATTTCTATCACATATTAAGTTACGCCCCCATTACGTGTTCAAGGCAAGTGATGTATATTTCATGTTATAGCAATTACGTGACCTGATTTTATGATTTGTTCATACTAAATTTGGATGTCCAATTATTATTTTGACAAATTACCATTCATCGGGAGCATGGAAAATTTACGTAGGTAAATTAATTTTGCTGACCAACCTACTGTAGAAGAATTTCCAAAATATTTGTTGATTTCATAGGTGATAAAATTTCTCAAACATGAATAACCCTTAATATAGCCAAGTGCATCAAATAACTCGGGTAATTTTCTTGTATTCTTTAGATAGGAGCTTTTCAATACTACCCAATCGTGACCTCATATTCGACGTTCAATTCTACAAAAAGTAGACATTTTTCGATAAAAACTTTTGGAACAAGATTTCTATAGGGAAGGAAAAAAATTCAATTACAAACCGAATTATAGATATCGAAGAGTAGGCGCAAAAGTAAGAGCGATTACTTGGAGACCCTTATTTTCATTGGTAATGTATTATTCACAATTCTACTCTACATCGGTCAGCAGAATGTTGACCAGAACGTTATTAGACAACGATTGGATATGTCAAAGATTTTGCACGGTAAATTCGGAAGAGAAGAATTGCGATGATATTCCGGACAAAGGCTACACTTCAACTAGTCCTAAAAATCTAGATCTGTATTTCCAGGAAAATTCCACAGTTACAACTCGAAACCTACTTTTAGCCGGAGCTTTGGAAGCAATAATCGGATTATGAAAATTGGAGCGAAAGAAAAAGTAATACCATTTCCCAGCATGAAAAAAAAATCGATTTCTTAGTCGTATGGTTCGAGCAACAAGTTGGTACGATTATGTACGACTGATAAAAAGCGGATGAGAGATACATGCAAATAATATCAGTTAAAGAGTCATGAAATTTTATTCACCTGCGATAGAGTTTGGTTATGAAATCGTAAAAGAAATCCTACTGTTCTCAGTTTCAATCTAAAGTTCTTCTTCACGAATACATTGAAAAGCTCTTCTACTTCTCAGTCTCTTTGGTGATTTCTCTCGCAGAAATTATAGACTGTACCCAATACGAATCCGTAACGACAAGAATTGAAGATCAGTTTTTACCGACTGAATTTCAACAAAAGCTTACCTTTACCCCTTAGAAACAACATTCAATTCTTCTAAATTTCTAGTAGAGTAAGTCGGAAAATCACTCCGAAATTCGAAAATAATCAACTTACTCATCAAATAATAATCAATTCTTCTTCGTATAATTTACGAATCGAATGAGTACGATCGAATTTCAAGTTCAATAACTCACGAATACGATAATTATTAATATTTCAGATTCAGACTCTTGTTATTAGGAATTTTAATATCACCAATTCACCAACCTATCAACCATTATTTGGATCTGACACAGCGGTAACGCGCTAGTATCGTTGCATGTCTAATGTGAGTGTAGTAGTTGTAGTTGGCACTTGGCAGGTCACTGTGTAGTTGTGTGCCGACTGCCGAGAAGGTGATGCGATTCGGTTCTTTTATGAGTTCTGGATTCTGGGAAAGCTTGAGGATAGTTTGTTGTCAAATACAACTATTAATCTTGGAAAATTCAGCTTCTTCTAACTCTGAGAAGCTTCATTAATTCTTCTCACCAGAGCATTCAATTCACCTAATAGCAGAAGATTTACGTTATTTACGTTTGCCATTTTAAACTCCATAAGATCAACCAGTTTGAAATCGACACTAACGCTCCGTGTGAGCAAACTCCGAACGATAAATTCCACTAGCTTCTGAGATACTTCTGAACATTATTTAATTTTTCAATTCTTGGTCACACTGTTCAAGGAAACCGACTCTTTATCAGTATCTAAGAAAAATAATATTATGCTGATAACGCGCTATTCGCTTCATTGCTTTCATCTACTACTGCGACTGCGTTTAAGTCTTCTTCACTTGGGTTCAATTGGTAGAGAAAATATAATGATTAGATTGGCGTTCTCTCTGAAATTCAATGATGATTTAAAGATTACCGGTAACTTTCGCCCAAAAATTTCAAAGAGAAACGAAGTACGATTGCGTGTTAGGTGAGTAACAAGAGTATTGAATCAATACACATTGTACCCCCATATCCTATTATTTTCTTTATTATTTTATGCTCGTTTGTTGTTCTAATTCGTACAGCCGTGTTCGGAAACGAAGGATTCATTGATCACGACTGTATCCGGCTTTCTATTTTCGTCATCAGTTCCAGTAGTGCCTAAAGCACCTTTGTATGAACTCCTATTCGATAATGGATTCAGCCAATTCTTCTCGTAGTTCTGGTAAGAGAGCATCCTTCGGCTGTATTACATATTTCGTCAATGAGAATCCATGGAATGATAGGGTTATTGTACATCTTGGAAGTGTGAGCGAATAATTTAGATACTTGAATTACGATAACACAGCTTTGGCATCACATTTTCATTTCAAATTGAAACATATGCAAAACGAGAGTAGGTTACGTTTCGCTAGATTGAACTACGAGAGAGGAAAAAGTACGAAATGCAAACGAGCTAAAGCAAGACACAACCGACGACGAGTCAGTGTTGAAAAAGTCGAAAACGTTAAATGTATCAATAAGAATTGAAATGTAAAACGTACCGCTGGTAAATCGATGTAACTTTTACTACGAATCTCATTAGAACTTCTGCTCATTTTAGAACGTGAACGTGGCCTAAATCCTGAACCTCAGCAGCGAGTTCCTGTTGAAAGAGATGTGATAGAATCTGCGGATGATGTCAATCTCCATGAAATTTGTAACTCCAAAATGACATCAGATGATACATTTATCAACCAAGAAGTCATCACTAGTAAACATGGCAATTGTAGAGTGGACAATACCGAAGCTAATTCCGAACCTTCAAAAGTCGAAGAGATATGTTATATTGACCGACTACCCGTGGAGGTGATTTTCATTGTTTCATTTTTTTCCCCCCTCATATTTGATCCTCTCAATTTCCTTGCTTTGTCCATTAGTTCTTTTTTACTGCACCAAGTTCATCACTGTTGTCTATCCATTCTTTCAGGTTTTGGAAAGGATATTCTATAGGTACCTTTCGCCAAAAGTTCGAAAAAGTATCCGACTTGTTTGTAGAACATGGTATTACAGGAGTAATAGGAATGTAAACATGACCGTTTATAATCTCAAAACTCTGGAAGCGAGTCGAGATTGGGAGTATCTTAATAATTGTGGATTCGAAAGCCCGAATCTCCAGCTTTTATTCGTACACTTTAATCAATACTGTATGCCAGCGTGGGGAAACTTCTGGAGAAGAATTCATTCGTTGCGCTTAACACATTGTCGTCTAAGAAATCGTGCGTTTGAAAATATAATTTCACATTGCGATAATCTCGAATACCTAGAAATAAGTTTACTTCAAAATGATGGTAACAACCAAACTGCTGATTTTTGCACGTTTTCAACGTTGGAGAGTTTGGATTGTGTACGGCCGAAATTGAAAACGTTGAAGATCTTAAATGATGTTCAATGTTACTTGAAAGAAAGAGATTGTGATTTCAAGAAATGGGAGCGCATTTTCAATCGTCTCGTTCATATATTTCCAAACGTAGCTCATTATAGTTTGAAGAGTACAAGCAAATCAATGTGCACAACATTATCGAAATTTGAGTTTTCCTTGGAGTCAAATGAAATAAGTGATCGATCGGGCCTAGCATCCTGTTTGTTCAATGCATTCTGCGTTGACACAAGTGATACAAATAATTTTTCATGGAGGAACGCGTTAGATGCTTTATCTGCATCGAGGTTTGTTAATTTTTGTGTTTAGTAATCCTTGTGATATTTATGAAGTTTTCTAAAAAACGGCATTTTTTGATAGGTTGACTCGTCTTTCACTAGCACTTCAAAAAAACACTTACACAGAAGAAGATAAATCTACTCTTTTCAAATTCTTCTCCTGTCATAGACCATTAAAGTTTATCGAACTCAATCTATCTTGTCGCACTTATCCTTGGAATCATGTTTATGAAGAAATTGTAACATCTCTCATCTACCAACTTCTAGAATTTAATCCTCAGTTACGTGCTCTGTACTACTGCCAACACGTTGACTGGATTATGCGTCTATCAGATACTGAATTCAAACGGTTTTGTTCCATAACACCGAAGTTGGAGACATTGATTACTGATCATCTAGTATTTGAAAGTTCATCCATTTCGTCCCCGTGTAATCGTGTTGACCATTTTCAAAAAATGCTTTCCTCTTGTCATCCTGTTCATCAACATCTGTCTCTTAGAGTGTGTAATGATGGAATCTTACAGAAAATCTTTCAATATTTGGTAAGCTTTTGAACATTTTTCGTAATTTTCATTTTGAAGATGAATGCCCGTGAATTTCTTTTCTTTTCATTGCAGACCAACTTGGAGACTTTGAAAATTGATTTTCCGTATAATGTCACTAATTTTGGATTCACTGGTGTTAGAGAGAATTTGAATGTTGGCTATTCGATAAAACGCCTTCAAAGTGAGTTTGCTTCTTCATTAAATTATCTAGAATTTAGATAATTCAACTTCTCTTCTCTAATTAAATAATATTGAGTCCCTATTGTCAATAATTAACTCTATAGCTGACCAATTTATCCCAAAATTCAAATTAAGTGATTCGAAATGTATTTTCAACGTCTAATTCATTGCCGTTTTCCGTTTTTCCGACGGAATTCGAGGTTTACAAAGACAGAGTTTGCTATTACTCGTACTTACTCGCCACGTATGGTGGCAAACGACACGACAACAACAATATCAAAGCTCAAGAACTCGTGTCTTATTTGGAGACTATCTTCGCCCTTCGGCGAGTGAACGTTATCAAACGACATCATTTTGTCTAAGAGCTGGAGCTTAGAATTCGACGTTGAGAATATTTCAGTGGGGAGATAATATGAATCTCATTTTGTATTGTAGTCCAACCAACATTTGTATGAATATTATTACAGATTTAAAACGTTTGGATTTGACTCCATGCACTGTGGATCGAATTGATGACGAGGTATTCAATGAGTTTGATTTTTCAATGTTGAACCATCTCGAGTGCTTTATACCGGAGGTAAAAACTCAATTTTACAGATGTAGTTAGTTTCGGCTGCCCGACCATGAAATTCACTTGTAAGCTTTTTTTCTTTTTCATAAAAAAATAGAAGTTTTCAACTCTTGTTCTCCTGGGACAGAAATTACCAATACTTAGTGAACTTGTTTTCGTTCGAATGATCCTGTCGTTCAGCAGACCGCGTATGGAATGGGATACCAAATCAAGAGTATGTACTGTTTCATTTTATTATTTTTTTTTGAAACTATTATGAATACTTCCTCGAATGCTGCTCTTATATTACTTTTCATCCTCAATAACCAATCTTTCTAATTAACTCCTTGTCTCTATTAGCCGTCATAATTTCAACGCAGTAATAATAATGATAATTCTATTTTCAACCCTGACAAATACTCGATTACTATATTCATTTAATAGTTTATGAATTATCATTTTATTTTTACTGTTGTAAAAAAAAAGAGACACCTGTGCCTTTCTCTCTGTTCAACTCATTTATTTACATCATTATTAATTGTGAAATGTTGTTCGTCTTCTGTATTTCCTAGGTTAGACTTTCTTCCTCGAACCTAAAAGAGCTTTTCACGATCTTTCCAATGCTGAAATCTGTAAGTTTAGTGGAGATGGGAAATTATCCGCTCACTGTAGAATGCTCGCGAAAAGTGGTGTTCAGGAATTCAAATGAGTGCAGTTTTCGTAGTTTTGACGATCAATATTCCCATGAATCGACGTCACGTCCACGATTTTACGGTCCTCGATTTTATACGTGGTGTGATTAATAATTTTGCATTCCTCAAGATGTTTTAATTTTTTAGTTCTACTTAAAACATCCGAATTCGCAAAAAAAAAAATCAATGTAACTAATTTTTTGCGCTTGAATTTGCCCCTTGTAATTGAAGACAAATTTAAACTTGGAATCTCTTACGGAATTTCTCAAGAGAGTGGATGTAATCGTTATTTCTCTGTATCTATCTTGAAGAATATTTCCTCGTAAAGAAATTGTTGTTATTGTTATTGTTTTTTTTTTTTTTTTTTATTTTTATTTTTGCATTCAACATATTATATCATTACGGAGAGTTTTTGTTGAATTTATCGTCTGGCATGTAAGTTTTCAAAGATTTTATGCTTCCACGGATCCCCCCCCCCCCAAAAAAAAGGGGGGAGGAGGAGGGAAAGAAAAAATCATGATGGAGTATTTCTCTTTGTAAATTCACGAATACACGATATCGATAAAGAGAAAGTAACGACCTGTCTTATTTTCTAGTTCAAATTTAACGTTGTATTGTGGCTGGAAACTATGGGAAGAATTGAAAAAATATTTGTGAGTCCGAATTTTATTTTCTTCTAAAGAGATATTCAAGTTTTTTTTTTTTCAGCTCTTTGTAGAATAGTTCCATCTCTAGAGTTTTGGCTGATTTCCTAATCTCATTGGAGAAAAGTAAGAAGAAAAGAAAAAACTGGTGGCGGTGAACAATTTTTTCAAAGACCTTGAAATGTTTTATCAATGATGAGTTCATAAATACAGGACGAAGTTGACGATCTTCCATTTCATGAAATTATCAAGGGAATCACGATACAAAAAATTGAATTACTAGCTACTACTGCTCATTCGGACGCGAACTTTGAATCATTTTTGACTCGCAATTAAAATATCGGGTCGATACGTCTACTTACAACAGAATCCTAAACTGAAAACGTCTCATGAGCGCAATGAGAATGAGTTCAAGTTTTAGTTCTGCCAATCTTTTGCCTGAAGACGCGAAATATATCTAATTGAAAATTCCTATTGCGGCAGACAAGACTCACTCTCAAGCAGGTAAATCAAAAGGGTTGGATTTTTGAGCATAGCAAAAAGAAAATAGTCGACGCATTGGAATGAATATAATTACATATGGCAAAATTTTGATACTTCTGAATCAGTTTCATTGAAGTAAGCCATCCTCAAAGTACAATTTACCCCTCGCAAAATGCGTTTCCTATCACCAAGGGCATTGATGCCAAGTTCTTTCAAATCGCTATCATCTAGTGAAACGAGGATTTCTTCGTCAATATATCGCAAATTTGTCACCGAATGCTGTATTCACATCTGTTTCTTTAAAATATACCGACCACTCTTCTGAAATAAGAAATACGAGAAGAGATCAAACTTTTTCACAGAATTCACATAGCTGATTTGAAGAAGAAACATCATATTGATGAAAATAGGTAATACGTTCTCGCCTTTGGAAAGGGTCATGATTGGTATTCAATCGGAAATTCCTGTCCATTTTAGAAGCGATGATAAGAAACTGATCAGGACGATTAAGTACTTATTAATTATAATGAGGTGATTATTACATTTTTGAGGAAGATCGTAGAGTAGCCATAGATGAAGCAGTTATATACATTGAGCGCGTGAAAAAAGGTGGGTAGGTTGTAAGTTCTTTCCTTCGCACTTTTGTGTTTTGTTAGAGTCTGTTCACGTTAAGAAAGGGCTACTAGTGAAAGGGTATAAAATCGTACCGTTTTGTTCTAACTTTTGAAATGTCTTTAAATAACATGGTACAAACTTCTCAAGTAACATCCCTGATCTTTCTAGATTCTTTTGGCCCTTTCTTAACGTGAACAGACTATAGTGTGATCGCCATTCGCCGGTTCGCCGCCCTGACATGTTCTTACCGGATGTTACCGGCGAAAACGATTCTTATCAGCAATAAAAATATTATGCTGATAACGCACCATTCACATTTTTACTGCTTCATCATTACTTCCAGAACAGTTTCATCGTTAAATCTTTTACATTTGATTTCGATTGAGAAAGAAAGTACCTATAATGTTCGGATTAGCATTTCCTATAAAATGCGAAGATAACTTTCGCCTAAAAATCTCAAAGAGAAAAAAAAAACACCATGACGTGTTAGGTGAGTAACTCAGAGAAGTATTTAACCTCATCCTATCCTCATTGTACACCTACACGCTATATTTTATGCTTGTTGGTTGTCCTGTTTTGCCTAATAACCGTGTTCGGGAATGAGAGATTCGTTGGTCACGACTCACCAAGGTATCCGGCTTTCTACTTCTGTCATCAGTTCGGCTAGTGCCTAATGATGAAATATGTACAAAACGAGAGTACTTTACGTTCTGTTACTGCTCGGTAGCCTCATCAGGCTGAACTTCAAGATAGGAAAAATTACGAAATGCAAAGAATCTGGAGCAAGTTACAACCGACGATGAGTCAATGACGAATGACGTCAGCGTACACATTCGACATATTATCAGTATCCGTTTCCAATTACATTATTTCTGTGCTCAATAATGTTAATCATTTCAAAGATTTTCCTCTTCTGGTCGTTAGATTGAAAACCTGGAATAGAGGTTTATTCCAGTTCAAAAGTATGACCCTCTTCAAAGGTATGACGGGCTAAACCATTATCTTCATGTTTTGTCTAACATCAGATTTGTATTTTGAAATAGAAATGCAACCTATGACTAGCCTTTACTTATTACATCCTGAGCACGAGATACTGTAGACTACGCCAGAATTCGCATCTGTGTGAACTTCAGCTCCAGTTTCAGAAGAATATTTTACATACTGATTATTGTAGTTACTAAATGCGAGGGTCAAGCTTAGGAAGGTTATTTCTTTTCTAGTACAATTGCTATCGCCATTACAGGGTAAGAAGAAAATTGTTGGTTCTTCTTGAGAACCACTTTCTTTTTTGACACATCATTATGATAATTATTGGGAAAGTCAGAGGTTCGTCAAAAATTGAATTGTTAATTAGAATTAAAATGTCGTCTACATATTTTATCGTAACTTCAATTGAAGCACTAACCATCTTTGATCGATGTTGTTCAATAGGTCATCTAACTCAACCTCTGCGACGATACGAGACGGGGGGGGGGAGCTTCTCATAGTCACTCCGTGTATTTGAGAATAGATTTTGTTTTCATATTGGAGGTGGCCATTATTCAAACAAAATGTGAGTCATGAAAAAACTTCCTGATTTAATTGAATAATTAAAAAACGGTATTTTCCTGTCAATGAAATTAAAATGAAGAGTACGACACGTTATTCCTTATTGTATTTCAAAGTTTTTTGAAACGATTGATTGCAGTACTTTTCAGAATTCTTTTTCCAGTAGACTTATTTGGTTGGTCGAGCTTAGAACTTTTTGTACCGATAGAAAAACGAAAATTATTCCCTTTTTTTATGGAGTGGAAGATTCTTTCGCGTAGAACGTACCGTTAGTAAATCGATGTAACTTTTATTACGATTCTCATTGAAACTTTAACACATTTTAGGAAGTTAACGTGGCCTAGATCCTGAAGCAGCAAGTTCCTGTTGAAAGAGATGTGATGGAATCTGCGGATGATATCAATCTCCATGAAATTTATAACTCCCGAGTGATAACAGATGATGCATTTATCAACCAGGAAGTCATTACTATTAAAGTTGGCAATTGTGAAAATGACGATACCGAAGGTCATTCCAAATCTTTAAAAGTCAAAGAAATACCTCATATTGACCGACTACCCGTCGAGGTAATTTTCATCGTTTTATCTTTCCTTTCTCATATTTGATCCATTCAATTTATGGTCCATCCATTGGTATTTATTTACTGCACCGAGTGTATCACTGTTGACTATCTAAAATACTTTCAGGTTTGGGATATAATATTCTATCAATATCTTTCGCCGAGTGTTCGAAAAAGTACCCGGCTTGTTTGTAAAACATGGTATTATAGAAGTAATCGGAATGAAAAGTTAACCATCCGTTCAAATCTCAAAACTGAGGAGGCTCGTCGAGATTTCAAGTACCTCGATAATTGTGGATTCCAAAGCCTGAGTCTCAAGCTTCGTTGCCTAAACTTCAATAAGAAATGTATGCCAGTATGGGGAAACGTCTGGGGAAGAATTCATTCATTACGCTTATCATTTTGTCGTCTAAGAGACCGTGCATTTGATAACATAATTTTACATTGCGATAATCTCGAATACCTAGAAATTCGCTTACTTGAAGATAATATTTACGATCGTGCTGCTGATTTTTGCACGCCCTCCACCTTGGAGAGTTTGGATTGTATTCGACCGAAATTGAAAACCTTGAAGATCGTAAATGATGTTGGATTTTACGTGGGAAAAAAAGGTTGTTATTTCAAGAAATGGGAGCGCATTTTCAATCGTCTCGTCCACATATTTCCAAACCTAGTCCACTATGGTGTAAGTAGTAAGGCCTTGTGGATTATTCATAGTAAGAGCGAATCAGGGTGGTCAACGTTACCGAAATTTGAGTTTTCCTTGGAGTCAAATGAAATAAGTAATCGATCCGACCTAGCATCCTGTTTGGCAAATGCATTATGCGTTGACTCAGGTAATACCAATAACTTCTCGTGGAGGAACGCGTTAGATGCTTTGTCTGCTTCGAGGTTTGTTGTCTTTCTTATCGTATAATCCTTGTAAAAACTATCAATTTCTCTAAGAACTGTGTTTGTTGACAGATTGACTGCTGTATCACTAGTGTTTTGGAAACAAACTTACACGGAAGAAGATAAAATTACTCTTTTCAAATTCTTCTCCTGTCATAGATCATTAAAGTTTATCGAACTCGATCCATATTGTTACAATGATGATTGGAATGATGCTTATAAAGAAATTGTATCATCTCTCATCTACCAACTTCTGGAATTCAATCCTCAGTTACGTACTTTACACTACTGCAAATACGTTGATTGGATTATGCGTATTTCACGTACTGAATTCAAGCAGTTTTGTTCCATAGTGTCGAAGTTAGATCATCCATTGATCACAGATAATCTAGTATTAGAAAGGTCATCAATTTCGTCCAAGTGCACGCGTTTGGACCCTTTTCTAAAAATACTTTCCTCTTCCTCGCATTTTATTCATCAACATCTCTGTGTTCAAGATTGTGGTGATGGAGTTTTACAAAGAATTTTACAATGTTCAGTAAGCTTTTGAACATTTTCTATAATTTTTGTTATGAAGACGAATACCCGTCAATTTTTCTTTAATCATTGCAGACCAATTTGGAGACTTTAAAAATTGATTTTTGGAATGTTACTAATTTTGGAATTACTGGGAGCAGAGACAGTTTGAATGTTGGCTATTCGATAAAACGCCTTCGAAGTGAGTTTGCTTCTTCATTATTGTAAAATTATCTAGAATTTAGATACCTACTTCAACTCCTCGTCTGTAATTAACAGAGACCGGACTTTTTGGCATTAAATTGTGTAATGTTCGGCATCAAAATCTATTATTTCACCATGATTCGCGCTCAATATTTGGAAAATGTCCTTCCACTTTCCTTTAAAAAAGTGCCAAATGCCACGAAATCCGGTCTCTGGTAATTAAATATATTGAATCCCCTTTGTCAATGAATAACACTATGGCTGGCTCATCTGTCCCAAGATTAAGATTGGGTGACTCGAAATGTATTTTCAACGCCTAATTCAATGCCGTTTTTTGTTTTTTAACCGGAAGTCGAGGTTTACAAAGATAGACTTTGCTTTTACTTCTTCGCCGTAGTATGGTCCCAAACGACACGACAACAACAATACCAAAGCTCGAGAACTTGTGGTATGTTTCGAGACTATCTACGGCGATTGAACGATATCGAAGAACATCTTTCTGTCTGAGAGCTCGACCAGCGTGGTGGAAAAACGGCATAGGATTAGGTGTTGAGAATGTACCAGTGGGGAGAAGATGAAAATTTCATTTTGTATTGTAGTTCAATCAGCATTGGTTACGAATATCATTACAGATTTAAAATGTTTGGAATTCACTAAGAACGATGAGTGTCAAATTGGTGACGAGATATTTAATGAATGTGATTTTCCAAAGTTGAAGCACCTCGGGTGCTTTATGCCGATGGTAAAAAAACAATTATAAAGATGTACTTAGTTTTGGCTGAAATTCAATTTTAAGCTTTTTTTTTTTCTTTTTTAAAATAGGAGTTTTCAACTTTTGTTCTCTTGAAACAAAAATTACCTGTACTTAGTGAAATTGTTTTCATTCGAGTAACCAATTCGTTTATGCGGAAGATAAAATGGGATACCAAATCAAAAGTATGTACTGTTTCATTTTATTATTTCTTCTTGAACCTATCATGGATACTGTTCAAATAATGTGATCATTTTTATATTCATCTTTGTTACCGTCAACAACCAATCTTTTTTGATCATCTGTGGACCGTCTTTAATCAGGCCGGAATACTGGGATCGAAAGAGTAAACAATTCTTGATTTTTTTACCTAGTTTTGTTAAGATTAGCCTACTGCAAAGCGAGTTATAAACTTGGAAAAAAAAATAGACAGGGAACGAAGCGTGGTAATGTACCACAATTCGTCCTCTGTCCAACTTTTTTCTTTCAAATGTTTATAACTCCTTTATGGTGGATCAATTTAACGAAACTAGGTAAAAAAATCAAGAATTTTTTACTTTTCCGATTTATTCGTATGATGTGTAACAGTCCCGTATAAATGAAAAAGAAATGATTTCCTTGAGTTTTTTATTACTTGATTGATTAATTTTTCAAAAGTGAGATATGCAGAAATTCTACTCTAGCTAGGTGGCTTTAAATATAATAATCTATTGATTGTGGTGAAAACGCACTTCTAGGTTCAACTTTTTTGTTCACATCATTATTAATTGTGGAATTTTATTTGCTGTATTTCTTAGGTTAGACTTTCTCCTTCAAAACTAAAGGAACTTTTCGCAATCTTTCCGATGTTGAAATCTGTAAGTTTCGTGGACAGATCGACAGATCTCTTCACTGGGCAGTTCAGTAATCAACAATCGCGGGAAGTCGTACAAATATACCGGGAATCAACTGAGTGAAATTCGTCTTGTTTTTTCAATAATTCGTAATCTTACGAATTGAATTCATGTTCACTAATTTATTGTTTATAATCTTTTACCAAGTATAAATTAATAATTGTTAATTTTACAAAATGTTCGATTTTTTAATGTTATTAAAAACTTTCAAGTCAAAAAAAAAGAAAGAACCCTTTATTTCTCTGTTTCTCTTATAGAATACTTGCTGATAGAGAATAGATGAAGTTGGTTTGTTTTTTATTTTACCTACTATTTTGGAAAGTTTTTGTCAAGTTTATCATCTTGTAAGTAAGTTTTTGAAAATTTTCCGCTTCCACATGACCAAAAAAAAGGAAAACAAAATGAGTTCACGAATCCACGACGCCAATAAACTAGTCGTGTCCTCGAGTCCGACTGCAACATGCAGAGTTGAAACGATGTTCTTTGTCTTAGCATTTATTTCGCAAAGATTCAAGCTATTTGTGGTATAATTTCCTAATCTTACCGTAGAAAGGTCAGAAAAAAAACAAAAGCTCACGAATAAAAAACGTCAACAGTCTTTCTTTTTATGAAATCATCAAAGAAATCATTTCTCAGTGGTATAGCAGCTGGAATAGTTGAATTACAAGGTACTTTCTCGCATTCGGACGCTAACTTTATATCCTTCTCGATTCGCAATTGAAATACCAGGCATTAAATCGATGTCGTTCATTTTCAACGAAGTCCTAAACTCAAAACGTCTCATGAGCTCAATGACAGTGAGTTTAAGTTCCAATTCTGCCAATGCTCTGCCTGAAAATGTGAGAAATACCTATTCAATTTTTCATTCCTACAGTATAGTATATGCTCATTCTTTACGGAAGAGAAAAAAATTGAGCTTAACGAGCACACGGTACAGTCGCGGCCTATTTTGTCATTTACCTATACAATTTCTTGCCCCTGTGCTGAAAGGCAAGAAAGCAAGTTTTGGTCTTCCATCAACAGCATCCGAACTAAAATGATCGGGGTCGAATTTATCGGGGTTTTTGTAGTACTTTGGATTCATATGAATAGTGCAAACGGGTATGAGAATAGCTGTTCCCTCTGGAAACACGTTTGATCCTGTAAAATATGATAGTAGGTTAAGTAATAAATATTATGTTACAATAATTAAATCATAAAACAAAAAAAAAAATGAAAATTTAGGAAAAAATTAGCATCCTTAAACTGGAAACGCATCTGCCTATATAATACTCGATATGTTCCTAGCATCATAGCAGTAATGATAACGCGACTACCGCAGAATATTGCATACTATCAATCACAAATACGGATACTTTTGTCTATGGTCACTCGGTGACGTCACAAGAACGATGCCCATTTTCCATTTCGATTTTGTCAAATTCTTTTCGTCACCTACCTATCGCTGATAACCACGCTCATAACTCTTGTTGAAAAGCACGAAAATAAAATTTGAGAAAGATGAAGATGGATGAAATAGACTTGAGAAAGAAATAGAAAAAAGTTTTGTAATTTCTCACCAATTTTGACGTCCTGATCGACATTCCTGAAAATCGCAGGCAGCAACGAAAATCTTCTTTCTGTTTCTCTGAGCACTTGGTCCAAATACGGGAAACTATCAAGATCGTATGCCTCTGTCTCTCTCCTTCGATTAGTACGGAAATTGTAATTTATTTCTTGATGGAGTTTCTCCTACAGCCAGAAGTAAATCGACGAATTATGAACGAATACGAGCTTCATAAAATGACCAACTAAAAACAATAGGTAGGTACCTATTTGAGAAAATACCTCAAAAAGTGCACTTACTTGTATCTCGGGATGCATAGCTAACATCAGAATACAAAATGATAAGGTAGTCGAAGTCGTCATAGTACCCTGGAATACAAAGATGAGTTTTTGTGAGCGAGACAGGAAGAAGTTTGACACTAAGTAATAATTATGGTCACATTCCCATCCCGGGAAACAATTTGTCTCCCCTCTGAGGTCCAGGAAGAAATAGGGAAAACTATCCATTGACCTCTATTTCTAGCCCCGCTTTTTTTCCAGTTAAAACTCTTCGGATCCCCGGGCTTCAACATTTAAGAGCTTTAAGAGAGAACAATATTTACCGGGATTGTGTACTTACTGCAGCTATTAAATTGATTGTTTCCTCTTGAACGTACCGATCGTCAATGCCCAAATCATCCCGAATTTTGTAGAGCAGTTGAATAAAAGTTGTATGATTCTCTCCTGTAAAAATATGGTGAAGTATATTAATAAAAAAAAAAAAAAAAAAAAAAAAAAGGAAAAATGACACATTGTGGGGATTTTAATAGGTGCCTGATTGATTATTTTTTGAAAATACAATTTTTCTTCTTTTTGCAAAGTTTTCAACTATTAATAGCAATTTTGAATAGAAATTTAAAAAACTTGCAGCTCATATCTTTTTCTGCTCACAGAGTATCTATTGTTAGTCAAGTAATGAAAAAATTAATGAGCATAGAGAAGAGAAGAGAATTTTTCAACTCCATTATCGATCTAATTTTGGTCGGAATTAGGTCGGTAATCGACCCCTCTCTTCATGTAGATTGGAGATCGATTTTCAGTCTCTACCCTGTAGGCCTACGCACCTTAGTAGAGTAGGCCTACTCATGTATGTTCTGGCGCACTTGAGCGCACTGCACAAATTTCGTTGCTTTTTCAACATTTCTGACTAACCTAAAAAATCTTGAAAATCCTCTAATTTCCACCCTGAATATTTTGCAGTTTTTATTTTGAAAAGCAAAGATGAATTATTTCGCCAATTTTTTTTGGTTCTCGAATACCGGTACTTTGAGAATTTTCAAACTTTTGTATCAAATTTCTATCTTTTTTATTTTTTATTTTTTTTAATCCCATCGCAATTCTGAGTTATTTCATGTTATAATAAATAAAACTCTCTTACTAAACGAGAATTATTTTATTTGAAAGAATCACTCTAAAGCTGGCAAAAAAAACTATTTTGTTTTTTTTTTTTTCGTTAAAAAAAAGAGAGAAATAACTGGAAATGTGACTTATGGTATTCTTACCGAATTTTTGCTTCATATTGGTTCCATCGTGATTTTGATTGAAAACTACTTCAGCTTTCTGATTCTGCATTATCTATCAATTTGATCATGTCATGAGACATTGTGTAAGGAGTACAAAATGAGTAGTACCTATCGCATCAAATTATTTCTATTTTGTGCATACTTTTTTGAAAAAGAGACTCGTCTGTCGTCTAAAATAGTTCTTATGTTTCCGATACAAAATATAGTCTACAACCGAATTTTGTAGCCAGGGTTTGAACATTTTTTCAAAAAATATGGAATCCGCTCTGCAAAATTGATATTTAAATTACGACTAGCAGAAGATATGAGGTTCAAATAACATAAATGAATACTTACTCATGCATAACTTTATCTAGTAAAATGTAATCCTCTTCGACGTATTCCAACGATGCATTCAGTATCACCTCTGTAATGGAATTTTATTATTATTCAGTTAATTTATCAATCTTTTCTAACTAGCTATTGAACTGTTGAGCCAACGACCCGTTGGAGTCGCAAGCAGCTATCGTTGAAGTAAAATAAAATAAAATTTTCACCATCAAACATACCCACAAGAACATCGAAAGCTAGTAATGGAAAAATTTTTCCAATATCAAACTCTAGTCCATTTGCATGGACTTCAATTTGTTTCGTGTACTTGCTTATGATCTGATCAATGGTTGGAATTTTTTCGAGTAACTCATTCTTTGTGAATAATGGTTGTAGTTCCTTACGACTTTTTTTCCATAATCGCGCTGAAAAAAAAATACGGGTAGTCCAATAAGTATAATTAAATTGGAAAAATTGATTAGCGTGTCACGAGTTGAGGAACAGAAACTGATAAAGGACATGAATAATGATACGTTTTAGTTTAAAATGAACCTATATAGCATCAAAAATACCTCTCCAGTTTAGGCAACAATATAGGTCAATCTCAACTTTTGGAATTGTAACCGCATCGCAATTTTATTCTTCCATATTCCTTTTCCTATATCGTACCATAAAAGAGGAAAAAGTCGAAAAAAGAACCAGAGGGAAGCAATTTTAAATTTTTTACAAGACGAGCCTATTAAATTAGGGTAGGTCAGTTTTCGCATGCACGGTGGACGTTAAGAAAAAAAACAAGTTTTCTGTTGAAATTTATTGCTACCTATCTCTCTCTCGAATTTTTGAAAATAACAATTAAATTTGAACTCACTGCTTGCCAAAAACAAATTATCACCCCAAAATTCTCGAGCGGGGTCCATAAATGCTGGTTTATTTAACATTTTTGAACTTGAGAATACAACCTATGAAAACAAAACAAAAGTTTGTAATTACAATTTCTCCACAATGGCGTAAAGAGGTGAATTGAGGAAAGAATTTCAAGTTTTATTCAGAATTTTTTCGCTCTACACCATAATATTTTAGTTGAAAAAATTAGTGATGACTGTAATTTTTTTCTCAATGGACCATATAGGTAAGTAAAATGATTACAAACGGTCATAACAGTCCAAGGATGTGACTTTTTTGAAATTATATTGATTGCAAACCTAATTACGGCTAGGTATGTACGTATAGAAAAAGTAAGTACTTCTAAATCCTTTAGGTCGGCCATTCCTACAACAAGATGTTTACCAAACCATAGTCGATACGTAGATCCGTACTTTTCCTCGTATAATCTCAACATATCCATTTTCCCGTCTAGAAATTGAAAATGAAAGCCATTTTTATTTTGGTATTTAAATTATGGAAGGCATGGTGCCACCGCTTATAAGTTACATTCAGAATTGTCTTATATACATGCAAAGAAGTCATATACGAACCCATATTATATAGAAAATCAAATCCATTCCCGATGAAAGGTAACGAACGTGGCCCAGGAATTTGCTCGGCCAGTTCCACAAATCGAGGATTTTTCCGACGCTTGATAAGACAGAGCCTAACGAATAAGGCTGAGAAAACAAGACAAAGAATTGTCCTCAAGAAAATTGCATTCAGTAATAATTCTTCAAAATACAACATCATTTTGAAATTGTTTTTCACGACCTGTCGCATTTCACAACTGCATCAAAAATTTAACTTAAGGCGCAGTAGAATTCGCGGAGATAATATCGATCAAGATGGAGTATAAAACTACATGGGATATGAAGTTGAAATTATTGCTGCGAAACTGATTTAGAGAGAACAAAGTGATATAGGTATCGTATCAATTCTTTATTAACATGCAAGGAGATTTCCTAGAACAAGCTGCTATGATGACTGCGCTGATGAACTATGCGTAGTATCACGTCCTCTACTTTTTTTATCTCTCTGTCGAGTTATTTGCCAGAATCAGTATTTTCTTAACCTTTGTCTTTGTATCATCATTCAACAGCCAAAGTCGATAGTTCACGCAGAAATGTCATCATACCCTTTTTGGTCAATACCGGTACTTATACATTTACAATTATTGATCTCTCACTCTCGCGTAAATATTATTCAGATTTTCACTGCATGAAACGGAAACCCAACAATAAAATATTCCTGGATTGAAAATAGATCGCACGGCCAATGAAGAACCTCAACTCTTGCCATGTCTGTGTACTTGTTTGAAACAGAGTTAAAGGCTACAAGAAATTTCAAAACTCAGTAATCATTATGAACCTCACTAAATCGAACAGTTACAGTCAAGAAGATAATTTCAATGTTTCAAGCCTATGTATGTGTATAAGTGATTCGTTTTACAAAGAATTTGATTCTTAGAGGGAAATAAATCTGCAAAAATTCATGACCCATAGATTTTCTTTAGGAACGTCACGAATTGTAGAGTTCCTTCCCATTACCCACTCCAGAAAGTTCGATTCATCTAAACACGCGTTTCATTCCATTAAGACCGGGGCCCTAAATATTGTTTCAAAATATCCTTGAGTTCGATTCAATGTGGTCACTGAAATCCCGACGCATTCGGCATACTGAACAAGCAGTCTTCCATTGGAACAGAAGGAAAAAATCGTCTATCAAGCGCATTTTGCACTCGCTCAGCTCATCATCAACAAATCAAGTTAGATTTTGTCGTTCTCTTCAAATGACTAGGAGTACCTACAAAAAAAAAAGGAGAATAACCCCGACGTCATTCAGCTTAGTTACAATTCGAAAAAAAATACCTAGCATAGCTATTTCTTATATTATGTACGCGTATTGCAGCAGGCAATTGTAGTAAAATCCAAAGATTACGGTCACGAATCAACTTTATCACAGTATTTAATATTACAATCGTTACAAAATATAAACTTAGAACGAATAATCGTATCGTAACATAGAACATAAATTGTAACAGAACCTATTTCTTTTACTACCTCACAGCCAGTAATAAGCATTTTTTTTTTCCTTTTTTTACACACTAGAAATACCCAAATGAAACAAGAGAAAACGACAATGAAGATGTGCAGGGACGACGATAATTCACAAAAATTATCGTTCCAAGACGAACAATCTTTGCGGTTCTATGGAGTAATAAAATTCAATGTAGTAATTTCGATGATACGACATCCGCGTGCTTCGAAAGTATATAATTAATCCTCATTGTTGCGACCTAATTTAAAATAACTTATCATCGAACGTAAAGGAATATAAAAGGAAAACAACAGAACAGGTAGTAATACACGGAAAACTAGAGAGAAAAAACTTCGCGCAATTATAATCAGATTCTCATTAATAACATTAAGAATAGAGCGGCGAAAAAGAAAAAAACAATTTATCAAGTTAAAATCGTAAAAATTAAGCGAATTTTCCAATCAACTTACAGGCCTATGGTATATCTATAATCTATTATTTACAATTCTAATGGTACGATCTTTGAAGAAAGTGAAAAAACGATCTGAACGATCAATAATAATTAAGAAATGGCATGAACTATCATTTTACTGCCTTTCAGCGACAGTCGCAATCGAGGGTGTGGTAGCACTCGATGATGTAGATTAAAAATTAAATTACCCACGATTGAAGAGAAATTCAACATTTGGCTGAGTCTGACGGTGTCGCCGGGCTTGACGGAGATGCTGGCTCGACCGGCGGATTTGGTGAGGGAATTTGAGCAACCGGAGGTAAACCACCGCAGCTCATCGATGTTGATGGATTTAGAGGTTTGATGAATTTATCACTTTGCTTTTGAAATGGTCGTCCACCTGGCACCTACGAAACACGTAACAAGAAACGCGAACCCTTATATTATTGTGTAACAGAGACAAGTTTCAACATCACAAAAGGTCACTTACATTCGGTCCGTAGGAGACGGCATAAGGAGTACTTCCAGGAATCGATGAGTGAAACGCCGGGGCCAACTGCCCGCAAGCGTTACAACGGCCACCACTCGTAGCAGAATAATAGCCACCTTCTCTAATCAACGAACCAGTTAAACCTGCAAAATTCATACCTCGTTATGAATGCTCCGCATGAAAAATTAACGTAGTCATACTGCCTTCATACGACTAACAATATCCTCCAGCATACGTCGTTTACATACCCCGCGTTTTCGTCCACATTCTGAATTGAAGATAACCTATACAGTGACCATCCTTAAGAACGCCCACTACTCTCACAAACAATTGTACGTTCAAATTTAGTCATATCAAAAGAAGAATATTTATTTTAAAGAATCATTAAATTTCACTTAGAAATAGATAATAAACTTACATCGAAGGAAAATTTACACGCAAAGTCGATTACATCATTTTAATCACGTTTGTATTCTACGCCGATAGAAATAATCGATAATTATGGTTTCTCGTCGACGTCGACGAATCGATACAAAAGACAAGGAAAAAAAACGAAGCGAATAATTTTTTAGAACACGTATTAAATAGATATACTTCCAGTCAGTATTTTAGAATGAAGAACAGCTCTATCAGTCTCCCTAATATGCGCGGCTAAGCCGAATCGGCGACAGTTGAGCGTCCCCTGCTCTTCAATCAATCCTCGACGAGTATATGCTGTTAAACAAGGTTATTGTTTAGATATTGAACGGTTGTTAAACAGTCCAAGGATTAAAGGCGCAAGAAACGGGGGAAAGAATACGATCAGGCATAATCAAAAGATTTTCCCCACGCTAGAAACCTCGAACACGACTAGGATGCAAGCGGAGGCGACGTTAAGAGTAACTTACTTACGACTAGAAATCTCACTGTTCCTTTCCAGTATCGTATCTTTTCCTTTTACGAGCGTTCGCAAGCACACTATCATCGACCGAGTCTTCCGACAACGAGCAATCTAATCCCGAAAACGAGGCTTTTTTGAGAAACAAAATGAACAGCAAAAAACTTTCAACTGAATACGCATGCTGGAGGAAATTGCATCATCGTCACAACATTAAACACTTACCTCCGGGACTGAGTGGACGAGAAACCGACGGTGAGGGGACCCCATAATGAGGCGAAGGGCTGGAGACTGAGACTGGTCGCAAGCCAGCTTCCGCTATCTGACTATCATCCATTTCCAAACTGTAAAAGAGACGCGTTGTTGAATAAATTCATTCTTCTATATCTATCAGTGTTGGTAGATCACCATTATACCTGCTTTCTGACTCGGATAAATGCCTGCATAGGGCTGCTCTACGATCTACTTCCATTTGTAGCTTACGCTGTAGACGAACGTTTTCCTCACGTATTTGTCTTTCTTCTTTCGCATATTTTTCTAATTTTTTGGAATCTAGGAGATTATTTTATGACGTCAATACAGCGTAACATGATAGCGACAAAAGAAAAAATACGGAACAAATATAACTCACTTTCTTTCTGCGCACTATCTAATTGATTACGTAGACGCATAACTTCGCTTCTGAGAACTTGAATATGAGAACTTATGTGGGTAGCTGTGTCCTCGCCATTGGTGATATCTCGTTCCCGCGGAGAAGCGGGATCCGACACGGGCTGATCTAGTTTGATTTGAAGCGATCTACGTTCACGGTTGATAAATACATATTAGATACGAGCGAACGCCCACTGAAATCAAATTCTGATAAGCTTTACCTCTTTTCCGCCTCCAACTTATCCATACGTTTCCATAAACGATTAACCAACGCTTCCTGTTCTTGCTCCAAAGTATTTTCCAATTCGACTTTTTCTCGGCGCAGTTGCTCGAGATTGGATTGTTTGGCCGACGTTTCCGCTTCCAATTTCTCGATCTTTCTCATAAGTTTATTCACCAAACATTCTTGTTCTTGTTCTAATGTCTGTTCCAGCTTACATTTTTCTTGACGCAACTGAAATAAAATACGCGAAATGACTTCGCCGGCAACTCGATGTCAAGTAGTAAGAATATAAGGATAAGAAATATCTTACCTGCATTAATTTACGTGACAGATCATTGGTTAAACATTCCTCTTCTTGTTCGTAGTGATGAGCTAAGGTTTCTTTCTCCTTCTTCAATGCTTGAATTTTCTTCAATAGAGTGTTACTTATATACTCTTCTTCTTGCTCAGCTTTTGCTTGCTGCGAAACAAGAAGCAATGTGCATTCATAACATACAAGATGTAGAATTTTATCGTCATGATCTCAATCAGCACAAATAGGTACAATTACTTACGATTATGACTGAGGCCTGCCTTAGGCCACGATTCTCTTCTTGCAAGGCTTTGACGCGTAATTTGTAGGTATCTAATTCGACTTTGAGTACTCGATTCTGTTGTTGAAGGGAATCGATTCGTTTTTGTAACTGTTCTCTGGTAACTGGAGACGGTGGCATCATAATCGGTCCACCATCGATAGAGGAAGAGTCGCTCTCACTTGCACTATCTCTATCCGCCATTATGAAAACTCGATACGAACGAAGTACGACGAAATACTTGATCGATATACGGACGCGGAGGATACTACAATGCTGCACCAGAACGTTGACTCCTGATACGACGTTTGCAAACCCGAAACAACGAAATGCAAAGAGCTGGTCACGTTTCGGGATACAAACGGTTAGTGATTATACGCACTAGCATACAAATAAGAAGAATGAATATGAAATTAACAATAACGTCGATATCACAATCTTTAAGACAGTAATCTTTCAGATGGCGAATTGGTTAAAAGGTAGAAACGATGTAAAAGGCTACGAGATACTCCGTTTTACCTGCCTGCTCAAACTCCTACAGCTCGTCTGTAAAAAAGTAAAGGAACACAAAATGAGCAGAATGGATAAGGTCTCCTCGTGGTCTCTGACGAATGACGTAATAAATTAGACGTCCACCGACCAATCAAATGAGAGATCTTGGTCTCAAAGAAAAAGGACTGCGTACTAGAAACTGACACATCAAACTCTATCCCACGAGGTGAAAACCCCGAATCTTTTTCTCAAAAAAAAGAATTTAGGCTCATGAGTCATAATTGAGGCTTGGCTCTTCATGAATCGCAATTTCAATGTATTTACTCGACTAAACCTTTTCACGGGCAAGAACGACATTAGCGAACCTATAATTTTTACAAAGTCTCGAACTTTATGAGAATGTTTGGGCCACAGAGCGTGAAAGCAAAATGAGCATAACGCAACTTGGAACGGAGTACGAAATTGAGAATCTTCTGCTGATTCATTCTTCCTTCTCCAAAGTTTCGTCATGTGATTGCTTGTTATCAGTTTTTTTTTCCGAGAGAGATTATTATCACGAATCGAACGATGCAATGCCGGATTTTTACCAAATTGTCCGGATTTTTTTTATTTCCTTGAACTCTTTGTGATTCTCTCCCCCGCAATAGTGTCGTCCGTTTTTACGTCAAATTTCATGAGTATACTTCAACGTGAAAGACTGGTTGAATTAGGAATATGCTTCAGAAGGGACTCATTCACCGAACAGTTCCCATTTTGTGGAGATTGCTGACTTCAAACATCGCATTGCCGAGTGCTTTTCACTGTTGCCGGTATCATCAAAGTATGACCACAATCCCCCCTGCGACAGTACGTACTTCGTATCTTGCTTAGAAATGAAGAAAAACTAGCCTATCCTTGTCCTGACCATCATCGTAAAGCCACGAGCAACAATCTCCATAAATCTAGATGTCCTCCTAATATTATTCATCTTTCTTAGCTCTTCCGCTCGATGATAGACATTCTCAGTTTCGAAGAAATATCTGGATGAGTAGTGTTAATTCAAGGATCTCTTTAATTTCTGAGTGTTTGACGAATGTATACTAGAAAGCGACTGTTCATTCCCTCATTCTGCGGACAATACGTTTATCTGATAGCTCATTTCATTGCAGGAGAGGAAAATCGATGTCGAAGGTGTACAAATTAACTACCTGAAAACAGGAATCGGCGAACACAATGTTTTATGCCTACCGGGTTCTCTTGGTAAGCGTGCACCTGTTCATATCATCATTATTTCTTTTCAACCGTAAGCTCGTTCATGTATTTTGTAGGTACGATTTGGACTGATTTTAGCGCGCAAATCGCGGGCTTCGACTTGAACAAATTCACCCTCATTGTGTGGGATCCCCCTGGTTATGGTAAGAGTCGTCCGCCTAGTAGAACGTTTCCGTCGAATTTTCTTGAACTTGATGGAGACTACGCGGTGAAATTATTAAAAGTTGGTATTTCCCAATTCAGTCCCCGGCAGTAAAATATTTGATAATTATAGAATTTATTTCGTGTACAGACTCTAAATATTAGCAAATGCAGTTTCCTAGGCTGGAGTGACGGAGGAATTACAGCTCTCTTCATGGCTGCAAAATATCCGGATGTCGTTGACAAGCTTGTTGTGTGGGGTGCTAACGCATATTTCACTGACGAAGATATCGAAGCGTACGAAAGTAGGTCCTACTCCTTTGAGTATGGGTAGAGAAAATAAAAGGTTCGCGCATGTATCTGTTTGGTATCTGTACAGAAATAAGAGATATTAGTAAATGGTCGAAAGGAATGAGAAGTGCTATGTCCAACATTTACGGTGCAGAAGAATTGCAAAAGATGATGACCGAATGGGTCGATGCTTGTATCCAGATACGTAAAAATAACGACGGTAACTTATGTGTGGACCTTTTACCAAAAATAACTGCAAAAACAATGATTTTACACGGAGAACAAGATCCATTAGTTCCCAAATTTCATGCGCAGTTCCTGAAAAAGAATATTACAAATTCTGAGTAAGTATTTTTATGTAATTATGTTTTTATGGGTGATTATTAGTTTTGATTTGGGTTTATATTGTCAATATTTCAGATTGCATTTATTGCAAGATGGCAAACACAATATACATTCAAAATTTGCTGAGTTATTCAATCAACTCGTTCAATCATTCTTATTACGGAAGTGATTATTATCTGAATTCGTTCATAATTTTTTATTTCGTTCGTTATATTTTTATGATCGTCAATTTTGACTTTTGTTATCTTGTTTGTGTGATGTAAAAACTAGAAGATGATCGATGATTGTAAGGAATGTATTTCCACTATTATTCCAAATAAATAGTGTAAAAAATATCACAAATTTGAGAAACCTTTTCTAATACATTCGAATGAATAAATTAATTATCAATTCAACTGTTCTGGTCAGTAACACATTAAGGCACCGTTAACTGATTCTTTCGCAATTAATTATGAGACACGTAATGAAAACAAAGTAAATGTGGACGAAGAGAAAGCTCGTCAGGGAAGATACAAATATACCTATAATATTATGTATATGATATTTATATAAAAAAAATAATAAATTACACTTAATTCGTAGGCCCAATTAACTTAATTTAACATTATTTGCGTTCGTTCGATTATTGTGCGGTTCTACTGATTCGGACGAAGAAGTCGTATCGTTTGATTCCTCTCCGAATACGGACGCGATGAAGCTGTTGAACCAATTAATTCCTTCTACGGCGGATTGACTAATTGCTGCCTCTAACTCTTCCTCTTCGTTCTCGTCTTGTTTATCCGTCGTGTGCTTTGTGCGGTTCGTGCTGGAACACATTTTTTCCAGGTTAATGGTTGTCACAAACAATTATTGGAAAATGGTTACGCGTCCTACACGTTTTATTATGAACTCACCTAGTAGTAGTGAGTTGCGTTATTTGCGGCGTTTGAATTTGTAAACCTTCTACATCCATATTGAAACATCCGACATCGTAACTTGCTTGCGATACACCCAGTAGCCACGGCTCTACGGATAAGCACCCTTTCACGCCTTTCGCTACCTTATTTAATCCGATAAATTTGGCGCACATTTGAGCTAGATCCGAGAATAAATCCATGCACGTAGGATCCGTTGACGTACCTGTAATGCATGCAAAATGAGGATGCAAACCACGAGAAATGGTGGGTTGAAATTTACGGTGTTAGATCGTATACGAAGAATCGAAGAATTTTTCTTAGGTTTGCAAAATCAACCTTCGTAGGTAGGTATAATTCGAAAAAACATTTTCGAAAGTAATGACTCGAGCCAATTTCTAACTCCGGTACGGAGAAAGGTAACTTGAGTCTTTTGTGATCATCCTACTTCTTCGAGAGAGTTACGTTGTAATTATTGGCTACGTTAACAGAATTTAATGGCGAAAAAATTTTCTGGCACCTAACATCGAAATTTTAATTATTGTTTGTCCAAATATTTTGTCAGTTCTTTTATTTTCATCTTCACTTTCTCCAGAGACCCTCGACGCGGTACGTATAAGACTGAAGAGTCTACGTGAGCGTTGTTCAGCGCTCATCCACTTCATAACTACCTACCGTAATTCATCGCATTTTTTAAGAAAAGAAAGCGAGAGCGTGTGAAGGGAGAGGTGAGGACAAACTTTCATTCGAATTTACATAAACTGAGAAAGACGAAAATGTGCGTTACGGTTTAATTAGTACAAAAGAAAGAAAGAAAGTAGCGAAGAAAAGCAAAAATAATTCACGTGCTTACGTTTCAGTGTGTCGCTTTCGAGTAGTCGTCCTCCATACGACATATTAACAGCCAAACTGTCATTAGCCGCGATGTAACCGAATTTCACACATCCTGCAACGCATCCACATCATCAGTATGCTATTATTCGTGATTACGAAAAGTCCGGTCTAATGATCTAACGATATATTTATTGTCATTCGTGTTTAATGATTTGTCGAGTAGCCGGGACCGACGCGGGAACTAGAAATTCTTACCTGGCCCTCCTAAATCTATGAATGACAAGTTCAAATTAATACAGCATGTACAGCTCGAACCGGAACAAGTACAGTTTTTGTTTTCTTCGGGTTCGGTCGTTTCGTTGCTGTCGCTGTTAGGATCATCCGCGGCTTCCTCCTCATCATTATCGTCATCGTCTTCTTGACTAGCTTCTTCTTCGCTGTTGCTTCCCTGCGTCGTCGTTGATGGTTTTCGTCCCGCTGCTTCGTGATTCATGCCATTACTAGCTGTAATCAGAGAATTATACACGACGTTTACGTAAATGTACTCGACATAATTATAGTATGTGTATACATTAATGAACATTGATTCTGATTAATGGCAACTCGAAAAAGAAAAAAAAAGTGGTACGCGCTATCCCCATTCCCGCGAGTTACGAGTCATTTAAATCGACATCGATCGGTGGACCATTAATTCCTCCGAAGTTGATCCTCTACTTTGGGTTACCGTCGTTCCATTGACACGGAAAATGTCTACGAATAATTTGGTACTTATTTTTCATCATTCTCGGATTGCGTTCTGAGATGACTATTGGGGTTGGATAGTCCTCACCGATGTGGGAATCGAGGAATCACTGTAATAAAATTTGTCATTCTCTTTGAGAAACATTTTACAACAGACGGGGAAATCAACCCTGGGTACGTTTCAGGAAGGATGTCATATCGGTGATTATGACCCATTATGCGTTCTTTAGAGAACTGATTTCAAGTGACAAGCGGAATGCTAATCCAGGGGAATTGCGAGGATGATGAATGCAAAAATTGGATGACTTCACACGCCTGAGTAGAGGATGCAAAGTTGTTACATTGAGACTAAAATGGTAAATTTATTCACAGTTCAAACAGGTGCACGCCCAGCACACTGATAAAGAACTAAACCGCTGAAGCTATCTGGAGAAATAGTTTTCTCGTAAAGTTGCACAAGATCCAATTATCCAGATCGTTATTTGTCGTTTAAATTATCGTCAGAATTGCGTAAAAAACAAAACTAAAACGATTCAACTGAGAGGATATCACCACCCTCAAAAGAAGTTTTTCTCCCCTAATATAATTCATACCTCGCAGCCGTCATTTTCTTATCATGAGACCACAGATCACAAAACAATTATCAGCTTTCCCTACAAACTATATAGGTAGCATTTTAGATACTTAGACCCAACTATTACAAATAGGTATAGGGACTAGACAATTTTTAAAGGAATTATCGACATGTATTGAGCTTTTTCATGATTGTCATAATCCAATTGAAGACAAAAGGCAGCCTGAAGTTAATCTGAAAGAATTGTTTAAGAGAGACTAATTGTTAATTAAAAATACATAGGCTAGTATGAGAAGAAGCAATTAGTTGATATTTCCATTATTTTTCATGAATTATCAAGAAGAGAGTAAGATGAACTTGGAAAAAAAATAATAATACTTGAATAAATGGCGTCGAAATTCCAGAAAAAGACTAAATGTTTCTCGTGAGTTCTGTGAATCATAAGGCAACCATTCGTTTGTTTTATATTTCAGTTTTTGTTATTTCTCTGGCTTACTCGAAAGAACGAATCAGTTTAATCGAAAAGAAAGTTTATAATATAAGATGACTGTTACCAACTAGAGTGAATCATATTGTTTGAGGCCTGGTATACGAGAACTTTTCACTAATGACACGAGTAAGAAACGTTGCCTAAGAATTGAAAAGAGTGATGAGTAATGTATGTGGCGTTATGACAAATGGCGCGAATGGAAAATAGTTTTTCCTCGTCATTTCGATAGACATGACGGGAGCAATTTTTTGAATGAATAACAAAACGTAACCTTTATTTTCATCCTCTCTTATTCTGTTTCATACTTTGGAAAGAAAAATTAAATTGACGTTAGGTAATCGACGTACAGGCAGATTGTATCTTTTTGACTAGAGCCTTACTTTAGACGATTGGTACGAGTTCGTGAGTCGTGATAGAAAATTACTACCACTACATTGATAGATAGGTGATGGAATAGGGGGGAGGGCAACTTGCCTCTGAATAGAAAGTAGGATGGACAACCCCCCCCCACGAGCGACTGAAAAAAATTAAAAGGTACTTCATTTAGCAAAAGTTCTTCTGAATTTTTTTCGAAAAATGTTTGCCCCCCTGAGAAAAATGTACTTCGCCACCCATGACAGGAAACAATTACAATCTGAGAAATCAGAGCTTTGTTTCAGGTACAATGAATAGGCCTAGCAACTCTTTTCTGAGGGGTGTTAAAATCAAGTTTGGAAAGATGTCCTCAACTGAGGGACGCGTCTCCTTGTACGCAGGCTGGATATTTCAAAAAATTTGTCGTGCGCCGCACGATGTACGGCCGAAACAAAAATGGTTCAAGTCCAATATCATTGGCAAAAATAGTCGAAATCTTTTCCCTTTTCATATACATAGCTTGGAAGTCCAAATCTTTCCAAGTCCCCCTCCAAATTATACATAGTTTGAAGGTTGGAGTTGGAAAAATGTTGTCTCTCGAACCATAATGTATGATGGGCTGAGGACTGCAGAAAGATTTTGACAGGGAACCTGTTTTTATTGAAGAATTTTTCCGGAAAAAACGTCCGCCATCCGCGCCTTTCACCGTTCGGCCGGCCGGCAAAATTTAGAGGTCGAAAATTCTCAGAGTACTTTTCCTATCCTGTAATACTAGTATATAAATTCAATCCCATTATACTGTATGTTAGGCATTAGCTTATTATAACTATCATAGATGGGGACGTATCCGGCAGAAGGGCACCCGTTCAATGTATTTCTTCTGAGACGGTTCTGGTAGAACCCTCCTCATACGAGGATGTATCTAGCAAAAGGGCGTCAGCTTAAGGTATTTCTCATATTACGGACGCCCTTCTGCTAGAACCCTCCTCATATATAGTTTGGTGGTCGGTGTATGTAATCTGATTAAAATAGCTCCAAGTAACTAGATATGCAATGATTCATACACCAATTGGCTTAGCCCCTTCAATGAACCAGATAAGCAATGCTTTAAACACTGCCCCTTGAAGGAGCCACATATGCAACGCTTCAATCACGATAAGACTCGGAAGGTCCTTTTCAAATACCCATAAAAAAAAGGTTCCCTGTCTCCAATCATTTAACTCCGTTAAAGAACTCGTGAATTGTTTGACTCTCACGAGCCATGGGGGACCAAAAGATAGGAAAGGGGACTTACTTCCAAGCTATAGGTATACACTATCGTACAACAAACCCAGAAAGACCATAGACTCTTCCAGATTTCAATTTGAATTCTCAATGCCAAAACAAATTCGATCCATAGAACAAGTTCCCTGCATTCCTTGTTCAAATTCGTTCATAAAGCAATACCACTACTGAATTTTTCGTAGAAAATAACGTCAGGTTGACTGGTTTATGGGTGTCACTTTTACTTCTCAAAAAGTGGGTGACCTTTTTACTGAACGAAGTTCTGGATATACGTCCTTCTCATTTTGTACGGCAGGATAAAGCATATTGCACATATCATTCCTGATAGTCCCTAAAGAAAAAAAAATTTTCATTCCATAGCTCATCTAATCTTCTCACATATAATTACGATGTGCGAGCAGAGCATCTATCAACCAAACCCTTCTCACATATATTCTGCTGAGAAGTACCTTTAAACCACAAGTCGATCAAACTCTTGAGAAAACTCCATTTTAAATAAACACATTAAAAATCGGTGTCAATGTGGCTCCTCACATTTGTCAGGTCGGGTAACCAACTCGTCGGACCTCGAAAAATCTCGTAGTCAAACTTCCAAAAATTTCCTCGCGGGTCTTTCTTGGCTGAGAACCCCGGTCAGCACGACGCTGCTAAAAATTTTATTTTTAAAAAGTTTAATTGAACCATTTTATTCATGAAGGGCGAAGCTGACGAAAGCGTTTAAAGTGTTGCATTGCTGGTACGAGGAGTAAAGAAAATAGAGCGCGCCAATATTTTTGCTGTAGAAGGTTGCCCAGTCTATCTATTCGAGATTCCCCCCCCCCCCTACTTTTGGTCGAAAGAACGGTCCTCAATGTGACAAGTAGGCTGCCGACGAGAGGAGTATGCTTCTTCCTTTTTACATAAACTCGCCCTTTTTGGATAAAACGTATAAGAAATAAAACGTAAGCTATTTCTTTACATAAAAAGGGTGAAGCAGGGCAAAGCCCGAGGCAAAGTATACCATAACTTCAAAATTTTCAAATAAAATGGTTTGAAGCGCTACCAGAGGGGGAAACAAATTGTATTCTGTTAGTTCTTGAACCGAGGAATACGATTTTTGAGTTCACTCAAGAAAAGCGAAGCCTTCACTTCGCTCTTCTTAAATAAAATGATTCAATTTTTTTCACTACGGAGCATGGCGGACCTTTAGCAAATCATTTAATGAAGAACTGTTGCAAAATTATAATGTTCAAGTACGTGCCTCACTAATCAGAAATTTTGAGCTCCATCTTCCAGCCAGACAGATTTGAAATATTTCGAATTAAGAGGCCGTACAAAAAGCAGAAAAAGACAAACAACTGAGACGCTTTCTTCTTCTGCATGCGTCTCTGGATCGTCTAAAGCCATCACAGGATTGAAAAATTCAAATTTTATTCTCCTCTTACAGATAGGAAGACTCCAAATCAAGACCTAAGTCATACATGACGGAAATATTTTGAGAACCTAAATTAAATGTTCTACAGAAGAACGCGTAACATTTATGTGGTACAAAGACAACACTAATGATCATCCGAGATAAATTTTGTAAATTTCCATGTGATGTCTCGAAAGAAGTCCATTCCATTCTTCCATCTTTTTCCTCAAAAGAGTTGACTCGGAAAAATTTTCAATTTTGAGCTGTAGACAAGAAAAACGTTTGAAAAATTCTTGTTTTACAGCCTCATATTTCAAAAAGTTTTAAAGCTTTGAACCTTAGATGAGAAGAGAGATTTCAAGAAAATTTCCTGAACTCCAATATCTACACGGAAAATGAAGAAAAGTGGCAAGCTTCACACCTTGCGTCGTAGAGAAAAAAGCTTGAAAAAATTTGGACGTGTGACTTCTAAGAAACACGGGAAAATTTTTGAAAGTAAAATTTTAGCTCCGAAGCACGTGGAGGTAAATATCTCGAAATTAACGAGAATTGAAGAATTTTGACTTGAGCAAGACCTTATGATGATAAAGAATTGATAGAAAGATAGTAAAACACTTTATCGTAGCACAACATAGATTCCTCACTCGTGTCAACCCAGTTGATGGAAGAGAGATAGGGTATAAAAGAGGGGTAGTAAAAGTTTCATCAGTGAAATTCAAGAAAAATTTGGTACTCGAGGCGATTGCTGAGCGTGTTTTGGATAGAAGAACTTTGATCTCGAAAGAAATTGGCGAGCCAGGAAGGTAGTCAACAGCGGTTCTCGGTCCAATACTGAAATGTCTTGAACACATTCCTCTTGGGCGGTCTATCATGAGTCACAGAATTTTTTCAGATGCAGAAGAATACGAAGGAGTACCTCAAAAACCATTCGATCGTTTGTCAGATTTTTTCATCAAGCAGTTTTTCTCTGCACCTAGAAGTCGAAACATCTCCGTCGCTCCGATTTTACAATAATGAATTCTCCTTTCCTTATCATGATTTTCTTGTGTAGGTAGGGGTTAATAGCAGACTGACGTCGACCTGTTGTTTTTCTATGGGCACCTTTGCTCGCAAATAATTTCTTTGAACAATCTTAGAGAGGCCTAGAAGATCCACGCAACGCTCCCAAAATACTGTGCATGAATCGAACCTCGATTCTTTACTTTGCATGCGACTCCGCGGAATAGTTCCTTATTTATTTATTGATTAAAGAGTTTCAAACTACACTTCGGGTTATTAGCTAGACAGTTTTACATCAAGTTTTATAATAAGCGTTACAAAAAAAAAAAAAAAAATGTACAATGGTGTACGATTCAGATACATGGAGACTCAGAATATTTAAGGATTATGTGGATGAAATCAAGTGGGTATGATGGAGGTATTGAAGGGTGAGGGTGATGGTATATGAGTTGTTTCTAAGGGCTTGAGAAAGGGAAATAGGGAGATTCAATGAGAAGCGGAGGCTTTGGAGTATGGGACATGAGAACATGTGGTCGACGTTCAGATTAAGTTCGTAACAATGAATCCTAAACGTCTGTACTTCTTGTCATCTTCTGAGGTCAGTTTAAACGAATAGAGAAGCCCTCCTAGGAGGTCACTAAATGCTTGATGGGTCATTTTGTAAACTTGTTCTCCTTCTCTCTACAAGACTTATTCAAACAACCTGCATCCACGTCATATTTACCCGATCATTGGTTGGATCTACAATCATATCGGTCACCCTCAAAAACAGAAAGCGAAAAACTCCACCCTCTTACTTCACGAACTTAAAAACTATAATTGTGTTCCTTAATCCTAATTCTAGGCTTCACCTATTAGTCCATAGGCCATATGGAAATGAGGTACCACTTGGGGGGACAAAGCGCCACTTTGGGGGCTGTTATCAGGCACCATACTAAGCACAAAAAACAATGATAGACATCTGTAAGGGGCAGCCATGCAAAATGGCAGCCATTTTAAAATGGCGGATTGATTTTGCACCAAAAGCCAAATATCTCGTGTTAGAATGATCAGATTTTATTATTATTTTTTTTTAAATGAAAGGTAAACACGTGAGCTATAATTTTGGTCATCTATGATTTTCATGTATTTTGCATGTATGAGGCGTTAATTTGGGTTAAAAATTTTGGAGGTCATCAAAGCTGTATATTTTCAATTACAGTACTTTTAAATTGTCCCAAAAGGTAAAATGACCTCTTATGAAATTATTTTGTTGAAATAATAGCTTTCAATTGGTTTTTGTTTCATCGAGATTGGCAAATTTGCCGCTGAGAAAACAAATTAAAAGTGCTAGTATTTTTACAATGATGACTGATGCAATGCAAGGCACAGTAACCTGGACGCCCGGAGATGCGCAAACAAGTTGTAATATGCCACCGTTGCGTCGCCGCACTGAACCTAGAATTCTGGACCATTTACATCATTATATTAATTTGTCTTATGATAGAAGCATTAAGTACTTTTTGGACTGTACTGATAGAATGAGGGATAGGCCTATTTAATGATATTTTACTTAGTTTTGTGACTTCAAATACCTAAAAATACGCAAATAATTGAACAAGTTGAGTAAAGTGTCAGGGCGAATATCGAGTTATTGCGTGAATTTTTGAGTGATCAGTGCGAGTAAGTTGAATGACTGGATTTAAAATTGTGACGAAAGAATTGTGCGCGTTTCGTGTGAAAATTTTTGGGGTGAGACTTTATACATACCTATTGACAATTTTCCTAGCCTAATTTTCCATTATATCTGATAGTGGTGACGAGAGTAAAAGGGTCACTTTGGAGGTGCGTGAAGAACCCGTAGTGCATTATTTGTAACACTGCCTCGAAAAATTCAAAAATAATTTAACATCGTATTTGGTTGATAGTTGGAAAGAAGATAAATTTGGACATTTCTTTCACACTGACACTTCAAAAGTTTTATTTGTGATGTAACAGTGTATCAAGTTCTCCTCGACTGGATTTGAAGAAATTCCTGCACTGAATTCGAATCAAGAAGAGCTAGGCAGATACTTGCATGATGCTCCACATCAAACACGCCAGTCACCATTTTGAAAAAATTGTATGTGTCTGTGATGACACTGATGTACTAGTACTGTGCATGTACGTTCAAGCTTCAGATAAATTTTCATCCAAAATATATTTGAGAAAGCAGAATAGGATGATTGATGTTGAAAAACTAAATTCAGCTTTTGGGAAAAATATATGGTAAACGCACTTGTGGGACTTCATGCTTTCACTGGATATGATACTGTAAGTGCGTTTGCCGGGAAAGGAAAAGTTACTCCAGTCAACCAAATTATAGCTCACGTATTTACCTTTCATTTAAAAAAAAATAATAAAATCTGATCATTCTAACGCGAGATGTTTGGCTTTTGGTGCAAAATCAATCCGCCATTTTAAAATGGCTGCCATTTTGCATAGCTGCCCCTTACAGATGTCTATCATTGTTTTTTGTGCTTAGTATGGTGTCTGATAACAGCCCCCAAAGTGGCGCTTTGTCCCCCCGAGTGGTACCAAAACTGGTCATTTTTCAGTATGGCCCATGGACTATATAGAAAAACCAACCCCACAGCAAATTCAGAGCAATTGAAAGTAACTCATCGTTGAGTATTCTAGTAATCTTTCTTTAAGTAACTCCTCGAGCAGAAGCTTGCGTCACGAAGAAGTCATCCTCTCCCGTCTGAGGATTGGCCACACTTGACACACCAATTCTCATCTCTTCTTGGGTCGTCATGTTCCTCCGCCATATGATTACTGTCATGCAAATGATCTGACTGCCCCTCCTCATCTTTTCTAATGTTAGTAATTTCCTCAACCAGTTTAATTAATATAGATGAATTTTCTGAATAGTCAATTTTGCTCGACCGTCACTCATAATTTGAGAGCTTCTCATCTATTTTTAAGGGAGAAAGTAAACTGATACACAAGCCTGTACGCCGCAAACGTGGAAAATAATCGAGTAAATTGCACCTCGTCGTGAATATTTTAGCAAAAAATTGTACTAAAATTACTCTGAAGCTGGCAGTATAGGTATTTCAAACTTTTTCGGGACATCCAGGCTTTGAACATTGAGTGGGTATCCAATGAGTTTATCACTGAAGGTAAATATGCTAGGTGCACACATTTGTCGTACGTTGAAGACTCGTTGTCGACATGCCCAGAGGGGATGAAGGATATCTGACATTATCCTGTCCATAACTTCCTTAAATTTTGCAGCTTCTTATCGATAAGTCTGATAAATCAGACATGAACGCATCATACATCTCGATCATCAGGTTCTAGGAATGTCAGACCAAGAAAAAACACTTCCCCCCTTCCGGTATGATTATCGCTCCTGTCCTAGACTTAAAGTTTTCCCAAACACTAAAGGTAATATCATGCCCGCTTCAATTGAGATCTACGTCCATGTCGAGTAAACAAAATTGCGTTAAGTACAGCAGTCTTAAAAAGGTGGCAAGCACCAGTAAGCTTTCCAAGAAAAGTTTCATAAGTAGCCAAACTTTTGCCACGTTCAGCTTCTTGACTTCAAGATATTTTCCTGCGGTATCAGTCGTCAGTGCGTCTAACTGTCGCTGTATCCATCGATTAGATTTCTACCTACTAGCCTCGAATTCCGTCTCCGATTACGAATAAAATGAATAATTCAAATGAAAAGACTCGAGCAAGACGTGTCTTCCACATATCAACACCTCCTCTGATTTAAGAAGTGGCTGCCCAATAAACGATAAAGAATTCTCCTCTTCCTCCTTGCAGAGCCCAGGGGGTCTCAACATTCTTGGAGGAAATAACAAACACCATCAATGTACGAGTTCTCATTCCGAAAGTGGTGTATTATACGACGCGGGCACGCGGAAACAAAAAAAAAACCACCCGACCTCGTTTCAGAGCTTCTAACCGGCCATAGGTAGCCGGTATGGAATTTAGCGCCAACTCTCCTCACAGTTAGGAACTAACCAATTAGTATTATCATTCGTTCATATCTCGGTATACGGAGTACTAAGTAACTCTCATCATGAGGAATGTTTTTAATACATATTATACTAACGGAGAAAGTTGAATTAATTTTTTTATTATACGATGATACAGTAGCACCAGCGCATTATAGTGTATAAAATAACTTTTCATCTCTGTTAATGCGGCTGGAAAGCGAAAACGCACACCTATAGTTACTGGTGATGACGATGATGACGACGTAGAACAGTAATCAGACGGAAATTAGGCGGAAAATTTAGACGTAACTATGAAAGTCAGTGTTGTGCACGCACTTTTACTGTGGCGACGACTATCGAAAAAATCTACAAGAGCGATGATCGATGGAAAAGTGATAAGAAAGTTTACACAATTCTAAAAAACGAAACTTACCATGAGGCAGGGCGGTAGAAAGCACGGTGGCGGAAACCTTAGGAACTGCTGGTGTACTTCTGCTAGGTGCAAATGCTGAGACGACATTTAAAAAGGCCACTTCGTACAGCGATAACGTCAAAATAATCGCGTAAAATTTAGCGTAAAAATTGAGGGACCGCATTATAACGACGAATTATTGGTACGCGTATTATAAAATACGACGACGAGAGTAAACTGAGACACTCGCATGTATCATCGAAAATTCTTGCGCGCTAGACACACGAAAATGATATAACCACCGTCGAATAGAAAACAAAATGCTAAATGAGCTGAGAGTAACGACGCACCGATACAGGTTAATGGGTCATTCCATCCGGTATCTTCCAACACCCACTTTAACCATTACCTTTTACCTCCTCTTTCTTTTTACCTTTCTACCTCGTATCGTCGACCGTCTCTGTCTCTTTCACTAACTCTACCCCTACTCCTTTTTTCTCTCCACAGACTCGGATCTTTTATTTTTTCTCACACTTAAAAGAAAGTAACGACGTACTTTCTTTTGTCTTACAGATGACAGAGAGGCCGGTCGTGGCGGTCGTAGCGGCGCACACTTGACCGTTACCTTTATCGTAGCCGTGACTTTACCAGTCTGGTCAAGTGGCCGTCATTCAAGAACGCGCTATATTCACGTGCACGATTCAAATATAATGGAACGATTAACGGATATTTACCAATGAGATACCACGTTCGATAGTCAATAATATTTACGCGTGAATAGAGAGAAATACGAAACTATCCAATAAATCCGAACTGGTTTCTTTTGTCGTAAGTGGTAATTAGATACAGGAAACCGGGAACTAGAAGTTCGTTCAAATTGTTCTATACGCCTTGATTATCGAAATTATACGTCGGGGTAGTCTATTTTCTTCTTATAGTCTCGACAGTGATTTGGATTCGAAAACCTAATTTTGTTCTTTGACATGAATCTATCGCCATTGTTCCTCGGAGCGATTTCGAGGTCTACTTCGTAAGTCCATACCAGTATATTTCTGAATTTTTAAAAATACATTCACTTGATTTTTTCTCTATTAATAAGTTACTTATATAGTACGACACTGTTTTCAAAACAATCCCTCGTATACTTTGAGTTATACTCAGAAAGTAAGGCAAAAATTTACAGGCTCTTGCTCAGGAAGCAAGAGTTGCGGGAGACTCGCGACAATTTGGATGAGGGTTCAAGATTATTAGTTTACGTAGAATGTAAGCCTATAATTCATTTTCAAAGTAGGTTCAATTTATCCTTTCTCGGCAGTAAATACAGAAAAATTTACTGGTTTCTATTTGTTTAGCTACCCGTTTCCTTTTCTCCAAGCGTTAAGGGTCAAGGGGTCAAGAATTTTTCTAACTCCCATAGAGGGCTATAGAACAGCCAGGAATTTCTTCAAGTCCCAGCATACAGGGTCAAGAGCATCACAAATTTTTCCCCAGGTCCATACACGCCCATAGACGGCTATAGAGGAGCCAGGAATTTTTCAAGTCCCAGCGTTAAGGGTTAAGAAGGTCACGAATTTCAAGTCCCGTAGAGAACTATAGAAGAGCCAGAAATTTCTCCAAGTCCTTATACTAGCCAATAGAGGGGTATAGAAGAGCCCGGAATTCCCCAAGTCAGTGCTTGAAATTTGTATAAGTCCCTATACTAGCCCGTATAGGTCACGAATTTTTCCAAGTCCCAGCTTTACGCCCGCCGAAAACACAAGTACGAGCACCGCAATATTTTAACTCATTGGGACCAGTGCTGTGCCACGTGGCCCAGTCCATCATTGTTGTGAAGGTTCAGTGCCAGGTTTATGACCCATCAGGGTGATTTTTTTCAAGCCTGTTTATTACCTCCTATTATATTAGTATGACCAGTTACCTATTTTTTTAAAAGTAAGACGGTATCTCAATTTTCACCTTTCCTCACTCTTTTCTCAACCTTTTTTCACAAGGAATAAAGATACAAGTGCACAACTTACAACTTTTCTTTATTTTACAATACTAACTTGCGCAATCCAAGCAGGGACAGCGTTCATGTATCTCGCACATATATTGGCACTCCCCCTCTCCCTCATAACTCCCTTCCTCAGTCTTCCCTCACCTTTTTTCACAAGAAATGAAGATAAAAGTGCCCAACTGACAATTTTTGTTTATTTTACAATACTAGCTTGCCCAATCCAAGCAGGGACAGCGTGTCTCGCACATGTATTGGCACTTCCTCTCTCCCTCATCCATCCTTTCCTCACCTTTCTCTCAACCTTTTTGCTCAAATAATAAAGATCAGAGTGCCTAACTTCAATTTTCATCTATTTTAGTTCACAATATTTATTTGTACAAACCACGCAGAAGCGGCGGCATTTGTGTGTCTCGGGCATGTGTTGACATTTCTCCTCTCCCTTATCCGTCCCTTCCTCACTCCTCTCTCAACCTTTTTTCTCATGAAATAACGATACCTTACGACAAAAGATCAGGTGCGCATGAGTTAAACGGCAAAGTGCTTTCGGCTAACTAGCCATTCTCAAGGTATAGATAGCGACTGAACGAAACAACTTCGAAGGAGATCATGACTGAACCAGCGAGTCATCAAAATGTGAATCATTCCCGTAGACTAATTCAATCAATCCTTCCTCAGGACTGTACCTGTTCAAAACTGTGCCGCCGTCGTTATTCCGATGCCAAAAAATTTCGATTTCTTCGAGAGCCAATCGTTTGAAGTGCGAATTTTCTCTGTGGAGAAGTCTGGACTGCTTCTTGAAACTATGACCACTTTCGATCAAGTGATTAGCGAAGGTCGACTCAAAACTTTTTTGTGCTCGTCTAATCTAATTTGGAGCTGAAGGCCAGTCATCCCGATGTAAACACTGGGACAATCCTTACAAGCTACCCTATAAACCCTTTCCCTCACAGCCCTCGGAATCCACCGTTGCCCACTATCAGGGAGTGAATCTTGGGGAGGGAGGTCGTAAAGTCGAAACTTCTCCTCGTAAGCCTACAAACCATAAGGTCAATGTTCAACTTGACCTGGTTCACTCTGGCAAGACGCTTTATCGTCACGAGTTCCTTTCAAGATGAGACCTCACAAAGAGGGATATGAGTGAGGCAATGTATGAGGCTATCATGAGTAGCCATTTTATGAGCAGCAAGTACAAAGGACGACCCGTGAACAGCAATATCGTTCAAAGTATCTTTTCGGTGAATACCAAATTCATGGACGCCGTCAATGACAGATATGGTCAAGTCCAAAAAATTTATAAAGGAGCCATCTACTTCCGGTGCAAATTTTGTGGAAGGGTATTGGCTGTTCAAGTGAGCGAGGAACTCACAAAGGAGCTCTCCAGGACCGGTCCACACACACACAAAATGTCGTCAAACGCGCTCGCGATCACGTTGGCGCAAAAATGCTCCCTCAGCAAATGAGTTGGCGGGGCTCTTCTCAATATACTGTATACTAGGCCTGATATAATGAAGGTTGGAAGTTGAAATTTTTTCAAGTCCCTAAAGTAGGTCAAGGTCATTGATGATGTCATAAAGCGTCACACGTCACGTCACGTCCCGTATTTACAAAAACTCCCGGACATGGACGTTTTCTGAGGATGTAATCCCCCAAACAAAATGAATAGCGGGTTCTCCGCTAAAAACACCCGGCCCGAAGCAAATAGCTCAAACTCAAATTTGAACATAAAGACCTCCGAGATAAGAATTCAATAGAGATCCCGACCTCATCGGAAAATCCAAAAAATTTTCCATCGAAATGAAACGTCCAACAAACTTTCAAAATATCAAAAAATTCGTGTAATTCATTTTGAGGGGTATCAGATCTCACTAGCAAAACTTTCATCTGTTGAAGGACGGTAGCTTTCGGGATGTTAAGAAAAAGCCCAACCTCATCAAAGGAGCATAATATATATCCCGGAGGAAGAAATGCGTCCTTCAATTCGTCAGCTAAAGAACCCGAGTCTAAACTGAATAAGGAGGCTCAAATTCCACACGCGATCTAAACCATCGACTTTTGTCGCCTTTAGTGATAACTGACCCTTCATCCCTAATCTTCCTCCTCAGGCTCATGATCACGTCACTCCCGCAGTATCACTTTTACGAGGGAGGGGAGGGGGGGGAATTGGACCATAGGAAGCTGGGTAGTAATGGATTAGTCATATTTCGGGAGTGACCTCCGGTCATCAACTCTTCCATCCACTGGGAAGATGAGAGAGCTGTTCCACAAAAAGCTAATGAAAAAAAAATGGAGGCAATTGCAGGTCTGCAATGGCAGCGGGGAACCCGCAACCTCCCGCGCTCGCGATGACGTTGGCGCGAAAATGCCCCCTCAGAAAATGAGTTGGCTGGGCTCTTCTCAGTATACTGCATGCTAAACCTGATATAATAAAGGCTGGAAATTGAAATTTTCCCCAGTCCCTAAAGTAGTTCAAGGTCAAGGTCATTGATGATGTCATAAAGCGTCACACGTCACGTTACGTCACGCAGTTCACAGAAATAATCCCCTTAACAACATGGATAGCGGGTTCCCCACTAAAATGGGCCGTCAGAAAGCTGAATAGCGTTCGTTTGAAGGCTAACTTTTTCGCTCTTACACGGAACTGAGAACAAGAGCAAGAAGAAAATGCAAAGGTGGTAGCAGAGCGGATGATAAAAACTGCCACCAAAGTATGTGATGCTGCCATGTCCAGGCAAGGTTGACCAAGGAAGAGGATAGCCGTTCACGAGTAAACCGACAACATTGCCGAGTTGAAAAAAAGACTGCAACCATCAGCACCGAGTATATCAGTGCAGAAGAGGCTGCGAAGAGGCGCAAGTGGTCGCACTTGTTGAAGGAAACCATGAAAGAATGCTGCGTAAAGAGCTGTGCGAAATGGCAGGAGAGCTTCCTTTTGGCAAGCCCTACAACATAGCGCTCAAAAGAGTCTGAATGGTCTTTCAGAGGAAGCCACGGAGCGAGTCGTTGATGACCTGTTCCCACAGCACCACCATCAACGGTAACACTACTAATAGTAGAAAAGGGTGGTATATCCCTCCTAGGAATCGAGAGAGGGAACGCAGCAGTCAATAGACAATATGGTAAGCATTGGAAAGCATTGGCAACTAGTTGACCAAGCGTTAATACATTCAATGGGGCAGTTGCTGGAGGACTATTCCCTGTGCGGTGGAAGAAAACTAGGCTAAAGTTGATTGAGAGTAAACCAACCCACTATGAAATAAATTACTTTTAAATAAATAAATAAACTGGGTGCCATCCTCACATCGACCACTTCGTCGGCTAGACAATGTGGGCAAACTTTCTGAGAGATCAACTCGAAAGCTAATAGAAGAGAAGAGACTCAATCTAAAGTAGTAATAACGGGTTTCAAACTACACGCTGTACGTAAGATACTGGAATTGAGCTCAAGAGGATAGCCGTGTCTGCTATAGCTAAGCGTCAGTTTTCCGCAACCGTCAGCCTCGACGTAAGAGATGCGTTCAACTCGATTCCATGGGAGAGAACCAGCAGTTACCATACCCAAAAGGTTCGATACACGTTTTACCCAGACAATCCGCAAAGACGGAGGTTTGCACATGCGACTTAAAACCGGTGTATCAACTGAGTGAACATTACAAAAACATATTTAGGTCATGAAGTATGCTTTACAAGGTTGACATTTGCTTAATCAATTTTGAGAGCGAAGGTTTTTGAAAGACGTATTTGATAAGGAGACCTGGTCATTCCCCGGTTTGAGCTGGGTCACAATGTTTTCTAGAACATTCAGATGGCGGGCAGGCACAGACGACAACCCTATACAAATTAGAGAAGCCTAATTAGTCAGACGTTTTTGACGGATTTTCCGTCGGATCTAGAGTGAATCTCAGAAATACGTTAAGGTGCACTAGTTGGAGACCCGAGATCTTTAGTCCGGTCTGAAATTACACGGATATGATCCGCGGATCAAATCCGACGGAAAATCCGCCAGAAAATCCGCTCGTGTATGGCTATCTAATGAGCTGAGAACACCTCTTTCCATAGCCTACATCAAAATGTAGATGGAGCCCAATATGCAAAATTTTAGCTGCGACGGTGACAGCGAAAAAAGGAAGATGTCCGAACGCTCTTGAAGATATCTACATTATCAAATTGAAGTTTTTTTTATCTCATATTCGTCAATTTTCTTTATTTTTATCTCTCCCAAATCGAGTTTCATTGAGTTTAGGTTCCATTTTGATGTTTCGTCGGTGAAATTCAAACATACCTATGAATTTTATTGATGAAATTATGAAAATTTTGACTTAATAAAACTCAATTTGAAAAAAAAAATAAATAATGAAGAAAATTGACGGATATTTTGACCGTCTAGAGTGGGACAGTGTAACTTCGAAATTTTCTTTGTTATTCATTGAAATGATTTTAAAAATAAATTTTTAACGATTTAAAAATAGGTAGACGTTATATGTAGAGACGGTATCTACAGATAAGATGTTAGGTGTAGAGACGGTATCTGCATGAAAAATATTATATGTAGATATGCAAAGAATGCTACTGGCGGGGGCTGAAGGAATAATACTGAATAATTTCCGAATTACAGGAAGATAGGCGTTACATGTACAGATATTATAGATTCATTGCATTGGTGATAGTACAGGTTCATTACATTGGTAACACCTCAGTCAATCTACAGATCAGTCTGTTTCTATACTTGGTTAGTCACAAGAATCATCCCACCCAAGGCAGCCATCATCTTTCCAACACTTCTTATGAACTTTTTGCAAACCATAAGGAGTGAAAGTTATTCTTGATCTTGTGGCTTTATGAATACATGAGTAGCAGACAAGGCAAGTTAGTCCAATATCAGCAACATCTTCCTCGTCACTGCCTTTATTGGACAAACACTTCCTACTCTTTTTGATATGGAGTTCACTCCCACTGTCAGTACTGCAGCTACGCTTTTTGGTGTTAGTTCCTCGATCTGCTGCTCTTCTATTGAACGAACACAGCTGTTTGGGGAGGTGGGGGGGTGCTTGGGCCTGTATTTAACTCTGACTTTCATGCAGAAAGTAAAGTTTAACCGAGTCTGAAAAGTGCTCGGCAATTCCTCCTGAGTCTGTTTGCTTCCACTAGAGGTTTGGTAATGGTGTGACTGGCAGTGGTTTCAATGATCTCTCTATCATTTGCGGTAGACTGTTCACTCACAGGAAGAGGTCTCCCTAAACGTACATTCTTTCAAATTCTTTGAGGTCTTCAGATAAAATAAGAAAGTTGATGTACCATGATACGCGAGGTAAGATTGGTGCGACTGAGGGTGATTGGCAGGATCATTTTGTATTTTTGACGCGTTGTCAATGCTCGCGCTCCTGTATCAGTTTTATCATGACAATGTGACCCATTACTGGATTCATACAATTCATCATCCTGACTGGTACGATTTCTATACCTCCTTTTCCGTGATACCGTTGATGGAACGTGAATAACACTCCGAGAGATATCAGGAAGAGATGGAAAGCGTGCATGAAGAACAAAATGATCTTTCAATACGATTTATTGTGTTCTCCCCTAATGTTCTAATGTTGGAAGGGCCTTCCTGAAAGTGGTGACCCACATCTTAGAGCCCAGATAACGTTATACTCAAGGGGTATACATAGGATTTATACACCGTCTCTACACATAACATTTTACAAGTAGATACAGTCTCTACATATAATCACTTCGTTAAAAATATTAAAATGAATAAATTCAATTAATTAATAATTATTTTGATAAAATCTTGAAGAAAAAAATGAAAAAAATAATGAATATTTCGTATTATCTAAAAAAATAAATTCATTAATTATTTATACAATTTAAAATAAAAATATTGATTTGTGAAATTGAAAATATACATACATTTTTACATTCATCGATGGTATTTTGATCGGAACGGGTCTAAAATCTTGTACCTAAATAATATTTTTGAGTTCATTCTTTATTTTGCTATAATATTTCAAGATTACCATATCTCTTGCAGATACATTGTTTTTGGAGGAATTCTCCTAACAAAGAAATGAATTGTTAAGACACTGCAAACATGTCAAACTGCAGGCGCCGTCTCTATGAAAGCTACTGGTGAAATTATGAAAAGTACGCATTCTGCCTCCTTCTTCCTAACTGCGCGAAAGTAGGCACTCGAAAATTTGCAACGGTCGACTTATTGCGAGTTGGCACATGGACGGCGCAAATTGTAGATATCTCTCTGCATGAAATGCTGCCTCTTAGTCATTCTGTAAACGCCTTCAAATTGCATCTTATGCTTCCAGACACATCACTGTATTACCAGATGTAAACAAATTATGAAACCGGAAAACTAGGAAGAGAAATATTGTTTGCCCGTATAATGCGAAATTTTTCTATTGTTGTACCTTCCGCTAATTTCGAGTATTATCTGCTTTCCAAAATATGTAGTACCTATCAATAAACATGAAAGCATCGCTACGGAATCACTTTCAAAAGAAAAAATAGTGGTATCTAGTTTTTTGTACAATAATCATTATAAAAATGTAATTTTCATTTTATTCATAGCGGCTTTGTAGATATAAACGAGTAATAACAGTATTACGATTAACTACAGCGATGTCAACGTCAAATCGCTTGGACTCTTTGTGATAAATTTAGAGGATGAAGTATTGCATCATTGCATAGTTTTTTTCCTGTAGTTCACTCATTATGTACTCGCTAGAGAATTGATGAGCGCGTTCAAACTGATACGATAGAAAGTACTCGGCTTGCATGAGAAAATTGAAGGCCTCGCTCGAATACAAAGACAGGAAATTGACTTATTTTTGAAAAACAAGAAGTTTATCGGCACGAGAATAAAATTATCTCATTGAAACAATCTATGAGATAACAACAGAATTAGTAAGTTTCAGACTACAAAAAATGATTCAATACGAAAATAACACAAAAATTGGGCGCATCTATAAAATATTTTTAACAAACATTCCTCCATCTTCAAGCCCGAGAATTTTTTTCAAATTACGTAATTCAAAGAAAGATCGAAAAATTTTCAGAAAAAGAGATTGGCATAAGTATACATTTGAATACGAGTAAAATTCAAAAAATTCTACAGCTTAGCTATCGATTGTATTCCATCTCTCGGCGTCAGATCTAGTCGAATAAAAATATGTCAGGAATGCATCTACGCCAAAGATTTTCGCGAAAACATATATTTTCACCTCTTATTGACCTCTTCTATCACTACAACTCATACCAACCTCCTATCGAGTCAATCTTTTTGCAAAAATTGAGAAACTTTAAAGTCAAGAAAAGGCAAGAAAAAAAGAGATTTGCAAGGTAGAATTCGACTCGTACATCATGAGGCGCTCTAAAATTCGAGCATTGCTAGGTAAACAAAATTTACGGAGAATGTAATACCATTTTCAGCATCATAAAGTTTAAATATGTTTCACTAGGTTCATAAACATGTCGATAAATGCAATATTTTCTGGGTCATAACGGTGAGGTACGAATAGAAAAAATTATCATCAACCAAAGTACTAAATTACAATTTAATTATAAAGTTCCATTTCAGTATTTCTCAGAAGGAACAAAAAATAACCTGTAAATGATCGCGATTCCTGTCGGTATACGGCAATGGCATGTATTCTCCACACTCATGCATGGTTTTTAAATCTTTGAGAATTTCGCATTCTTATCTCGCTATCTTTGTTTGTATTCTCTTCACCAAGAGGTCAAGTCAAAGAGGCGAACAGTTGAGATACCTAGTCGAAGAAATTGAAATAACCCGAACCAAATCATGCAGCCTGTGACATATATTTTTCCAAGTTGCTACTTCAGAATCTGGATGAAATTTTTCCAACACTCTATTTTCATCCAAGAACGAAATAATATTATCAATATTTATTGTACAAGAGGGTAAAAGGGCACTTGAACAAGTAATGTAGGTTGTCGGGAACGCGAGGGTTGAACGAGGCGAGGCAGGGAACCTGTTTTATGGAGTACCTCCAAGCTGTATATGATAGAAAGGCGTTCTGAGTCTTATAGTCTTTGAAGCGTAGCATATCTCATTCTTTGAAGGGGCTATACCAATTGGTGTATGAAGTATTGCTTATCTAGTTACTTGAGGGGATATTTTAACCAGGCTATATATGTCGTAGGCGATTTGGAAAATTTCGCCGTTTACAATCTGCCTAAGGCGGAATGTAAACTGCCGGCTGTATATGAAAATGATTAAAAATTTTTCAATCTGCCTGATTTTTTGTAGGCAGATTGCAATCCGCCCAAGCTCTCTTAGGCAGTTTGTGAAATATACCTTATGCAGTTCAATTAGCTTAACTTTATTCCGGCTGATTACAAAGAGACTAAGTGTCTGCAGGCAGATTGACAAAAAGAAAGATTCACAAACTACGTTCAAAGAAGTGTTTCTAAAATTGAAAATTTTAATTGAGCAGTAATGTACAACGTATAGTGAAAACTACGGTATCGAACAGCCTCCGAAGAAGCACTGCAACTTATGAAGTCATCCTTATCACCGGGTCGCTACACGTCTCAGCTCGAACGCCGCCCGTGGAAGCTGAATTAGCGTACTGTGCTGTACAATGTATTGCAGTTCCTACTTGAAAGTGATCAAGTGCGGTGTATCATTTTAGTGTATTTTTTTTCGTTTTGGACGAGTACATCACGGAAAATGAGATCGAAGCTAACGTTGACGACTATTCCGCTGATGAAATTAGCGACATGAAGGTACATTAGTTTACATCTGTTGTCCCCTCCTCCTCAGTCCTTGTAAGTTTAGGTCAAGTACTAACCTAGTATTTGTGAATGAGTAGCCCGGTAAACAATCTGAAGGACTCTGAAGCACTCTGAAGCACTTGGCAATTACTACCCCTGTTTTTCCCTTTCGAAGCCCGCTTGAGGTACTGAGAAGCCCTCTTGAAGCTCGCTTGAAGCACTGAGAGGCCCAGTTGAAACCCTTTTGAAGCCCTGATCAGGGCTTCAAGAGGGCTTCAATGGGAATTACTACCCTTATGAAGCCTTGATCAGTGCTTCAACAGGTGCTTCAGACAAGATGAATTTACCGGGAGGGGTTATTTAATGAACGAATGACGGAGTTCGTTAGGAACTGTACAAATGTTGTGGGAAAGCCATGGACTATCGCTTCTGTCAAGGCGACAATTGAAACATTGAACAGTATTTGCCTGCAGACACTTAGTCTCTTTGTAATCAGCCGGAATAAAGTTAGGCTAACTGAACTGCGTAAGTTATATTTCACAAACTGCCTAAGAGAGCTTGGGCGGACTACAATCTGCCTACAAAAAATCAGGCAGATTGGAAAATTTTCAATCATTTTCATATACTGCCGGCAGTTTACATTTCGCCTTAGGCAGATTGTAAACGGCGAATTTTTCCAAATCGCCTACGACATATACACTGACCTTTAAGCAATGTCTGATAGGAGAGGGACTCGAAGAATTTTCACACTGCGAGCTTTGCCGGTCGGCTGGAGGGCGGATGTTTTTTCCAAAAGGCCCCTCAATGAAGCAGATTTTCCTGTTTAAATACATGAATATTTTCCAAGTTGCGATCTGACAACATTATAGAGAAGACCCTAAACGACGTCAATATCTGATGACATCATAGATTGATTCCCTGTGACGTTGCAATCTGATGACGTCATAATTATTCCCCGTAAAGACACGATCTAATGAGGTTATAGAACAATCCTTAGCTGGAGAGTCAAAATATACCGGAAATCTTTCGAATAGTTTGCCAGGCGCTCCGTGTGGTTTCCAGCAAAAAATTCAAATTGGCCAAAACGGTCCAAGTTCAACAGCACCCCCCTTCCCCCAAGTAGTCCAAATCCAAAGAAGGTCAAAATTTTTTTCAAGTCCCTTGCCGGTCCAGATTTTTTCGGAAAAGACGCCGCACGCCGTGCAACCAAAAGCTCAGAAAAATTCTGATTCTCGAGGTACAGGTATATGATAGTAGGAAGACTTTGAAAATTTCGCCTCTCAATTTATTTAAAATAGAAAGGGACTTGGAAAAGTTTCGACTTTCGAGTTATATGATATTTGTGATTACCTCTCCCATCATAGAACAGGTTCCCTGCATTCCTCGCATAACTTCGTTTAGGAAGCCGTCGTATTTCAAATGATAATATCACAAAAGTCGGACGCGGACGCGCTCACGCCTGTTTTCTGGGGACACTCCCCCTCCCAACAAAACAGATAGCAGGTTCCCCGCTAAAAAAGTTTCGAGGTCTCGGAAGGCCTCTCAGAAATCGAATGGAGATGAAAATAATGGAGGATGTGGGGAGGATCGTTTTGATTTTTCTCCTACTGCGTTTGTATCCTGAAAAATGAACATAAAGTCTTTGAAATCATTTTCCATTCTTTCTTTCTCGCGCCTGGATGAAGAAAGACATGTCAGACTGATTAACAATTGAGAAGCGCTCTTCCAGAGTGACCTAACTGCAAAATTTCACACCCTTGTTTCTGTGCTCTGGTTCCGCTGCTACACGCGATTTACACAGGTAAAACAAGAAATTGGCCTTGTCTTGAGTAGGGATGACCTCTTCAATACTCACTTATAGACCGTTGGTAAGGTGGCTTTGTCAGACTTGTGCTCTATTTTTTCTGTTCTAAGGAAAAAATCGAAATATTGCTTCCGGAAAAAATTTTTTCGAGAGAATTCGTGGGAGATGAGGGTGAAAGGAGTATGAGTAAGAGGAGATTACGGAAAAAATAACATTGCTGAGCTCTATGAATGAGCGAGAGAGAGAGGGGAAAGAGATTCCAAAATAAATCCATTTACGACCTATTACTAATAAGAGTAAGGACACTCAGACAGAAATCGTTGAAATACACAAATAGAAAAGAGAACTTCAATAAATTTTGACCACTGGCTCTTTATAAGACGGCAAGTGGGGGGGGGGGATTGTGAATTCTAATTATCGAGCCAAGTTTCACCAGCTCCCTATCTTTCTTCCCTCAGTTCTCAAATCCACTCCTTTCATTAGAACCCTTCCTTCCTATTTACTGATCTACCCCTCTCTGGATATTCACACCTTTTATCCATCTTGACTTGACTGACTCACCAAAAGTGCACAACCTTCGTAATGATTTTCCCTCCCACACCCTGTGCTTTACAGATGAATCGAAATCGGCTTCCAAAACTAGCTACGCCTTTTCTGCCGATAGTCTAAGAACTCGGCCTCCATGTATACTTTGCTGAATTATATGGCATCCGTATCTGGCCTTTTCACCTTTCTCTTCTCCCCTTCCCGACTCTTCTTCTTTTATCTAAGCTATACAAGACCACTACTCTTCCAACCCCATCGTTTAGTGCATTCTCAGCCACCCTCACACTTGAACATCGTCTTTATCTTCGATTGCTTTCCTCTGGATTCCTAGTCACATCGACCTTCTAAAACACGATGCAGTGAACCTAGCTACTAAGTAAGCCCTGCTCTCCTCTTCAATTATTGACCCTACCCCCTCTCCAGTCTATGATTTCAAATTTTACCATTTTTCTCTAATTATCGCATCATGGCACAAGCTTTGGTCCTCTCAAGCCCACAAAAATCTACGATCCCTTGGTCGTCTTCAATTTTCTTCTCGCGCCATAATGAAATAGTTATTGCTCGACTAAGGATTGGGCCCGTCAGTCTAATTCACTCCTACCTTCTTCTCGGGCTTTTCACCATCCCCCCCCCCCATGCTGATAAATTATCCGCCCTGTCCATACTTTCTGAACCTCTGAACCTCTGTCCCTCTCAAGTCTCTTCTGCCTTCTCTAACAACTCGGGATTCGTAACTAACAGGTTTGCAATGGCAGCGGGGAACCCACAACCTCCCGTTTCCGAGTCTTGAAAGTGATGAGGTAATAAGTTGAACGCGCTCGCGATCTTGTTGGCGCGAAAATGCCCCTTCAAAAAATGAGTTGGTGGGGCTCTTTTCAGTATATACTGTAATACTAGGCCTGATATAATGAAGGCTGGAAGTTAAAATTTTTCCAAGTCCCTAAAGTAGGTTAAGGTCATTGATGATGTCATAAAGCGTCACAAGTCACGTCACGTCACATCACGTCATGCAGTTTACAGAAACTCCCGGACGCGGACGTTTTCTGAGGATGTAATCCCCCTAAAAAAATGGATAGTGGGTTCCTCGCTAATACCTAACTTCCTCCGGTCTACATCCTGTTACTTATCCATTCAATTCTATGATTCTTCCCGAGCTGACCTTCCCTCTCTCTTCCCCTCCCGTGAAGTTCAATAGCTCAAGTAGACAAAAATAATACACTTTAGCAGGGAGGAAGCTGGAAGAAAAAAAATCCTCCATCTTTGGTTAGATCGTGCTATACATGTATCAGGAGGAGGTCTTGAAAGTATACAAGCCATCAATCCGTATACGAAGAAGGGAGGGTGAAAATCGTTTACCATTTAGGTACGTAATATGAGGAGGAAGGCCTAAATAAAATTTTGAATTTTGAGCTGCATATATGAAGGGGTCATGAATTTAGAAAAATGAGTCTTCATGTCTGACGATTTGACTCCTATTTAGTGATGCCACAGTTTTGCGGGAAAAGAGATTCAGGATTTTGGTTTTTAGGATGAAAAATTAAGGAAATCGTCTGGAAGTCCAATGATGCTCCTGATCTTCCTGAGACGTAAAATTGCAAATAATAAAACCTATCGATGATGCACATTTACCATAAGCGTTTCTCATGATCCGTTAGTTTTTATCCATCACCCGCCTTTGGCTCCTATCGCAAATTCATTGTGTACTTGAAATATTCTTATCAGCACAAAAAGACCCCAATTTTCGTTTCTTATGCCAAATTTTAGCTTGACTCGGCCAGCGAATCAGTAAAGTTTGCTGGGTTGAAATTGAAATTCCAAACAAATATTCTTTTTTTTTTCGGCGCACCTAATTGAAATTTTTTCTCGCCAAGAATTTTTCCCGAGTCATTGACTCGTCTACACCTTTTCACTGTTCGAATTCGGCTAAACGCTATAGGCGTTTGACAGCCACGAACAGAATTTATGAAAGGCGAATGCAGGCACGCGTCTTTCGCAATTAAAATTCACAGTCAGCCTTATCGCGAAGAGACAGATAACAAGAGAAAGAGAGGCGAACGCAATGTCGTACGGCGTGATTCTTCGTCTAATTAGATTAGGTAGCCTGTTAGATAGGTCGCATATCGAGTGCCACCATACTAGGGCTATCACGCACGTCCCAAAGTACTCATATTCTTTTTCCGCTACTCATCATCTCGATTTCGCGATACGTATACACGTTCTATCGATCTCGAATATCGTAGTACGAATTGACTGCATAATGCAACGCGGGACGCGGCCGCAACAGGTTGCACGTACGAAACCGATTCTCAAGTGTACATGGATTTTATAGGCATAAGATGCTCGGTTGGAAATGCTCTACAATGGGTACGTACGCGTACCGCGAGCGACACGATCAATAGCTCTGCCATCCCCATTACCGGCTGCGTGCACTCCTCACCGGTCGCGGTAGCTCCGCGCTCGACTGCCGAAAGACTGCGATGCAAGAGTATATGTTAATGATACTGACACACATTCCCAATGACCTCGTTCGTACTCCCGAGGAGGATACGGCGGAAATATAGCGAAGAGTATGGATGGTGCTGATGGCTTCGACTATACGACCGACGACGACGACTTCTACGATGACGGCGGCGACGACGCATCTGGAAGCGCATTTATCCAGCGTGAATTTCATACTCTTTTAGTAATCGTGCGCTCTCGAGTTATTCAGACTGTTTTTCTACCCGACGAAGTACCGTGCGACTGGCGATTGGCCTGTGTGAGTGTAGTACGTTCTATCAAGTTCAAGGAAAGTAAACGATCCCGGTACATCGTACCTCATTTCTTCTCCTTATTCATCTTTTCTACCAGTACCACTGCTACTTTTTAATACGACTCGAGCTCTAGTACTGGAATCACTACTACTCGCGCGAATATTAATAACGCGTATCGTTTTTTTTTTGTTTTTCGGTTTTTGATCGTTGTGGACGTTTGTGGTGCGCGGATAGTTTCGGATATTTTTTGAACGAACTTTCGCAAATACGCGAGTGATTGAAACTTTTTTTTTTAATCTCGTAAGATTCGTACAGTGAACGCGATTTCCATCGGGATAAGCGTTTTGGCATGTAGCCTTTTGAACTTCTCCGAAAGGGTGAGTACTTAATTTTCGAGGATTTTTTTAAACGGGTGAATGAATCTGAAGAAATTTACACTGAGAACACGTGTTCGTAGTAAATTACGTATCGAATAATCCGAAGCAAGCACTCCGTCCACGAGTGAGTAATTTCTTGGAATCCTCATGTGAGTTGAGGAATTGGTTGCAATGAAATTATAAATTCATGAGAACGAAGTGTGCAAAAGTGATGGATGGGAAGAACACAAATTTTGAAGATGTATTTGCAACTATCAAAGGAGCTCGGTTATAAGTTGTGCACTTCTTGGCAAGCTCATGGAATCTTTTGAGACTGGCTCTAGAGGAGACAGCGCTTCGTGGGAATCGCACTTCTGATTTACCCTACCTTGATGGGGGTCATAAAGCCCTCTGCAAAATTTTTATTGTTTATTCAAACTCTAAATTTGAGAATGACGTCATAAGTTTCATTATAAAGAGTTTCTCCTTTATTCCCTACATCAAGAGTGTAATTCTTTGTAATTAGTTCAGGAGGGATACAATTTTTTATGAGAAATGAAAGTTTGAGGAGAGTTCCCTCATCGAATCAAGGGATCACGACACTCCTCGATGATTCGATGATAAGGAGAAGGAGTAATGGATATGACGACACTCGAAAGACTCGAACTAATTCTAAACAACGTTGGGAAGGAAATTAGTTTGAATTGTTCCTGAACTTTTGGCTCTACCCAGGTTATCGAATGGGTACTTAGTCCTCTATGTCAGTGTCCCCAGCCTCGTCCATAGCATGGCTTTCTTATAATACAAGTTTACGAGAATTCCCATAGATCCATAGTCCGAGAATATTATTCGAACCTTCGAGAGAATACACATTAGGAAGTTGAAGAGCCCCAGTCCATTATAAAGAACATGGTTCTGTGAAATGAATTTCTTTCATCGACATAATTGTGATGGAAGCTTCTTGTTTTTCAATCTGGTCAAGATAGTTAACTGAGTAGAATACTAGAGAGTCCACAACGCTCTCCTCCTCTAAAAGTCATCCATGGCCCCAAAATTAGGTTTTTTGGCAATTTTCTCAGAACCTACGAGTTTAAGAAAGGAAAGCTCCAAACGAAAGTTGCTTCTCATTCACTATAATTTGTTATCGTACTGGTAGGTCCAAGATTTGCCAGTAGAAACTCTATTTTGTATTCGCAAGCCATTTTTTTGTGATTTTTTTCAGTTTTTCGTGATCTTCTAGAAATTACGCAAAAATAAGACAAAATGTAGAAATACTTCGACTTGGGAGGGAGAGGATTTCACCGAGAATCTCGAAAGAAAAATGAGGTGGTGGTGTTTTATGAGGAGGAGAAATTTATTATTTTTATTCCCTTTTTGTTTTTTCAGGTGTCTCCCGTGATTGGCCTCAAATGCAGTGTGGGGGCGCTAAAAAAGGCATAAAATAAATAAATAAAAATAAATTTCACCGCCGCTCTCTGACCTCCATTTTTGCACACCTCTAACCCCCGAACAACCCCTGTCAAACTGTAAATTTGCCTCACATACGGATCTTCGGAGAAGTTTCTATGAAGTTAGGTTCAATGGATCTCTTGGGTGGAGGTGAAAACTTCTCGTCATCCCTTCCCATGCCAACGACCCCGACTCGAACGCTACAAAGCCCTTTCGTGTAGAAGAAGAGCATAACGAAAGTAGGGTTTTCCATCAAATTTTTGAAAAATTCAATTTTTTATTTCAGTTAAATTCACGAATTCCTTGAAATTCGTCCTTTGTACCTCACTGCTGGTCAAGTTTCCACGCTCTCTAACATTGAAGCATTGTAGACCTTTTTGAAGCCTCTTTTGTTCATAAAAACCTCCTCAAATGCTCCTGATCGTTGTTGGAGTCCCTCAGTCACTTCTGTACTCATTCCTCTTCACTAAACACAGTTCTAGAGGCAAAAGAGATCCTATCAAACCCCTCCGAGCTTCGCTCTATATTCGATTTCAAAGTTGGAAACGCGGCCAGAAAGATCTTCGGAGGAGAAAGGTTTAGAGAAAATTCGTACTCACAAAACGACAATCTTCGCGTGAGTACTGACAAGAGGGACGAATTACCTTTTGTAGTTTATGTCACCGTACTCTAAAAAACAAAGAGTAATTTATTGTACATCGAATTCTCTCAAAATTAGATCGTCACTTTACGATGTCAAACCACCGTTAAGAGAGCGAACAAACTACGATACGATCGAGGAAACCATTGCGTATTGTCTTAGGAAATTCCTTAATGGACCATGGAGGTCCTGTTCGCGTACTTTTATACCGGTATTCGCAACTAGGTAGATGACCTCTCTTCTGTAGGAGCGTGCGTAATTAACAACATTCGCTTACATCAAATTCCTACCATAATTTTCCCACCGATACTTGACAACTCATCTGTGTTCTTGCATCATCATCCTAGGTATTTTTTGTTTCTCGCGAAAATTAGTTCTTCTAATTTTTATTGAGCAAGTCAAAAAGATTACGTAGATGTGAACTCCTCAAAATTGAAAAAATTATTCATACGTGATATCCAACGCAATATATCTCGTTCGAGAAAATTGGTGGATCATGAAATGCACAAATTTTTGTTTCTTTTTTGGACGGTCGAATCTTTTGAAATCTTGCTTGAAAAATCTTTCAAAGACTCTCAAATGACTCGATATCCCTGCCTCGAGATCCTCCTTTAAGTATCCACTCTCTTTGATCGGATCGAATACCCAACTTTACTTCGACCTATGTTAAGCGTGAACTAGAACATGAATGATAACTGGGCTTCTCGTAGTATGATGGCGACTAAAGGTGTTAGAAAATGCTTTGAATTTTTCGCACTGGTAGGCACGCACTGTTCAATCGTTCAGCAACTACACCCTTTCTTCATGGTTTCAAATAAAACACGCGCGAATTCAAGCCAGAATTTTACGGTGGGAGGTACAAGCTTTGGACATGTGACATTTCTGTCAATTTTTTTTTTGACTTGGGGGATCCTCATCTGCATAATGGACGCACTCGTTCATGATCTAGCAAGGGGTAGCTATCCCGACAAAGTAGTCGATGAACCTTGAAGGAGGAGAATGTAAAGTTCGGAGTGTATGGGCACTGATCAACTGAAACTTATTAAGCTTTTGAGTCAGAGTTTTTAAAGCATGACGTAGGCAGATGAGTCATCGATTCCACCATGCTGGTCCTTAAAAGTCAGCGAAAACTTCCAAGTCTGTTGACACCTAACCCTGACATCCGACTTGATCTAAAATTTCCAAATCAGTCAAGTTTATGGACAAACTAAATCTCTACAAAATCCTATTTTCTTCCCCTCTCACATTCTCAGCTACCCGGCGGTACCCAGAACCGAAATGCAGTCTCCATCGAGGGTAAATTCTCATTTTTCTGTATGAGACATCCCCCCCCCCATATTCACGGCCGAACTCAACGCTATATGTACCTGCCTCTCCCTCCTCACTCGTTTTTCTCCGCCTTACAAATAATTACAAATGGATTCTCACTCATCCTTACTTGCTATCTAAGACATTTTTCCAACAAATCCTCATTTACGTTTTTCTTCATCCTCCATATTCTTCTATCCATGAATACCAAAAAACATCTACCTTGACCGCTGTGGACCGGTCGGGCAGCAGTCACTACGTTTGACTTGTATAGTTAATCCCTCCTCAAATATGATCCCAAATCCTATTACTGCTTCCTCATCATCTGCTCCTTGTATGATTTCTGGCACTCTTTATCTTCCAATAAATCATCTCAAATTCCTCCAAGCTCTCCAACGCGAAAAATTCATCCCAACTGGTCTCAATACTACAGGTCACGCTCGACACGCCTACGCTTTCTCTCTTTTTACGCCTCTAGCCACCTTCCGACTCATAATGCAATGTTCATCATCTATTCCCTCGACCCTTCGTCTCTTACCCTGCTCTCAAAAACATCCAACTTCATCATTCTGTTTCTTCCAGCATCACAAATCTTATTCATTATTTTTTTCAACGAGCCTCAAAATTACAATAACATTATTAGCTTTACAGTAAAATTAATTATTACGTAAATGTGAGTAAGGATAGATTAAGGATAAGAGGGAAGAGGTTATTGTTGAGTGGAATATCAGCGGACAGTTAAGTTTGCTTCGTTGTAGGTATTGTAGGGTATCACAAATGGTTTTACGGTTATTTCCGGGTGCTTGACTGATGGAATAGGGCGTGAATGTGGAAGAACGGAGAGGTGGAGGCTGCAGAAAAGATGGTCTACTATCAAATGGTTTCAAGCTAGAAGGGTGAGAGTGGGAGGGTGGCTATATAGGAGTGAGTAATTTTTATGTGGCCTATTCTTAGACGGAAAAAAGTGACTTCTTCTCGTCTAATTTTCCTAATGGGTGATGACCAGGAGGGGATTTTTTACTACAAAGGAGTTTGTTGTTGGCTTGATTTTTCCAAAGAGGGTTCCATGATTGGGTGATGAGTGAGAGGTAGTGCTTTTATAGTCTAGGTATGGAGTAAAGGAATTATCAGTTATTCGGGGAGGTAGCTTGTTAAGCGGCTAGGTCAACAGCTTTGGAGAGGTCAATACGCCCGGGGATCCATATGTAAATAATTTGGGTGCTAATTGAGTCTAGAATGTGAAGTGTGAGGAAATTGGGTTAAAGAGAGAATGTAGTGACGAAAGAGAAAGTCAGTGGACAAAAGGAATTTTCCGGTTGGTGGTAATTGGGAGAGGTAGGTGAATACGCCCACGAGTTCGGCTGTAAATATTGGAGCTATGTTGCGGATGCGGGGTGAAATTGTTTCCCTGTTGACCGAGGATGCGTAAGTTGCTTCATTGGATGTTTTAGATCCGTTGAAGAGGCAAAGTGTGTAGTGAGGATATTCTTGAATTAGTTTCCTGATGTGTTGGGTGTAAACCATTTTGTCTGATTTAGGAATTTCTGTGAGATTGAGGCGTATTTTAGGCTGAAGAAGAGTCCAATAAGAAGGAGAAGGTCGAATACTGTATGAACTGTAGGAGATTTTCTATGAACGATTTATCAAGATGGTCTTTGACTGAAAGAAACAGCATCATAACGGACTAAGATCAATCAAAAGCCTCCCTATTCCATTGTGCCGCGCTTTACAAAGGCGGGGGAGGGGGTGAACTAACTTTGGTGATTCAAAGGTCTGCGAGTGCACCTTGTGTAGTTTTGGGTTTTAATTATTCTTTCTATATACAGTGTATTAGCCTTGATCTAACAGGTCCCAAAGTAGGTCACTATAGTAGGTTTGGGTTGACTCAAGCTTCAGACCAAGAAGGGTGGTGATAATGGGCTAATCACCTAACATACAGTACATATACTAGAGTTGAGCTAGGTGAGGATTTTCCGGATTTTACTAGTCTGAAACTAGACATATACAGGACAAAGAAGAAAGGCAAACTGAATTTATGTTGGACCAAGAAGTGGGCCGAACAAGCGGATGCAGTGAGCCCAAAAATCGAGGAAAATACAAAATTTAGAGGCTATTGCAGGTTTGCAATGGCAGCGGGGAACCCGTAACCTTCGGCGCACGCGATCACGTTGGCGCGAAAATTCCCCCTGGGAAAATGAGTCGGGCTCCTCTCAATATACTATAGGCTTGATGTAATGAAGGCTGGAAGTTTAAAAATTTTCAAGTTCCCAAAGAAGGTCAAGGTCACTGATGACGTCATAAAGCGCCAAACGTCACGTCATGTCGCGCAGTTCACAGAAGCTCCCGGACACGAACGCGGATGCGGACGTTTTCTGAGGATGTAATCCTCCTAACAAAATGGATTCCAAAAATTCACGAGTTTTTCAACGGAGTTCAATGAGCGGTGACAGGGAACCTGTTTTATCGGGGGGGGGGGAGGGCTCTTGGAAAAATATCCAGAGAAAAGTATTTCTCATACGAGTGACTAAGGTATATTTCTCTTGATCAAACAAAATCCGTGGAAAATCCGTAATTTTTTTTTGAGGACCAAAAATGCATAGATTTGGCAGCACTGTATTGTACCATCCTAGAGATATATACAGTATGCTGAAGATGAACTGGGCGAGGACCTCCCCAGTTTTACACTAGCTTCATAAAAAGGATTATATACTAGTCTTGAACTAGACTTATGCTAGACAAAGAAGGTGGGCAATGTAGGCACGTTTGTGATTCACAAATCTGCAAGTACACCTTGTACGGATTTGGATTGTGGCCATTTCTTCATTGCACAGTATACTAGCCTACATCAAACCGGGCCCCAAGTAAGTAATCGTAGCGTAGGTCCGTAGGATATCAGCTTTAAATATTTTGAAAATGTTCGTGCGTCCGTTCTAGATCTCTCTTTGATCTATACAATAAACTAACACCCTTGCTCTATACTAGAGGGAGGAATCCTGTATACTGTATCTCTTCTTAAAAGCGTCCTTCATATTAAGCTACAGCTTAGCTACTATGATATAGGCCTAATATACTAGATCATAAAGGCCATGAGCGAGTCCCAAAATCTATTAGCCTTAAGGAGACCCATACTAGGCCAATGATTGAGCTCTTCGAAAGCTATTGTCTAGCAATATTCTAAACTGGATCTATACTACACCAAGACGAGTGAGCTTCTTAAAAGCCATTAACAAGAAATATTGTAAACTTGGATTACACTAGACCAAGAAAAATAGCGAGCGGACGGAGCGAGTGAGTCGCTATTAGCTTGAAATTTTCTACAATAGACTTCTACTAGACCAAGGAAGGGGCTCCCCCAAAACCACTAGCTGCTGAAAAAGACACGAAACATGATCTTCATTCATTCGGATACACCAGAAATTTTGTTTTGTATTCTTCCCTCTTCAACTCTTCTTCTCAAAACAAGTATCGATAACATTTATCATTTGTCAGCCTACGAGGATGTGGGTTAGTAGTATATTCTAGAGGCGTTATAGCAAAACTCGTATTACAGCAAGAGAAGTGTACAAGCAGTTTATCTTGTCTAATTTCAATTTCACGGCAATACCCGCGAAGCTGATTAATATTTTTCTTTCGAAAAATTTATACTGTTCGTCGCGTAAACAATAGACAACTCGTTCATATTTGGCCTCTTTCTTCATATCATTCCAGAAAATATGCGGTATATACATAAACATTTACGTATTTTGCGGAAATATAGACGGACGTCTGTCTGCCTTTAGCGGTATAGCTTGTTAGAAAAACGTGTAATTTTCTCAAGACGCGCGACGCAAACCGACACTTTTTGTTTTATTTTCGCATGCACTTCAGGTACGGTGCAGTGTCGGCTCCGGAACCGAGTCACTAGTACAGTAATGAGATAACGGAGATAGGCGCACGAATGTAGGCTCTATTTATTGTCCCCACAATTAGGAAGCAATTCTAACTGGACCGTAATACGGTCGCCGTTTTTCTTATTTCCTTAATTTTATCAAACCATTCTCGCGACACCACAATCATGCCGTAAGTACTTCTATAGCCGGATATCTATCCGATAGTTCGTTCAACGAGATTAGGTCTACGGAATTAGACTACACCGTACCACCAGTCTAGCTGATGCTGTACGTTCACTATAAGTAAAGCGAGCCATCATCATTATGGAACATTTTTGCGAGGAGCAAAAAAATAGTGTGACGCCGTAAATGGTTCAATTTGTTTCGATACGATCGGCTTCGATATTGTCAAAATATTGGACCGATCGACTACGGCGCACTTCTTTCGCGATTTCGTGGTCGTTAGTTACGTCGAAGTGAGGACGTACATATTTTGTTTTTTTGAAGGGATTTAATTGCGAAAATCCAAATTTAATATTCCACGAATTAATCGATCGTATTTTCTTATTGACAACCGCGAGATGAATTTCTATACGCTCGTTTACGCGTAGTCTGTATACTAAAGCGATCGAGTAAAAATTAAAAAACAAAAGTAATAAGTACGGTAATTTTCATGTCAGTAGGTCTTATCGCAGCATCGCAACTTATTAATACTCGCTATAATGATGCGTCATTGTAACGGTAAACGGTGAGAGAGGCTGCGAAAATGAATCAGGCCATTTGATGTGTATTACGTGATTTTTAGAATTTTTTTTCTTCGCCCCTTTTGCAGAATAAAACGCAAAACGAGTTCAAAACAGAATTATCGAACGTGATGATTCGGTCGTGATGAAAAGGTTCAGCTGAGATTCTAGCGGTCAAAGCTACGGTCGTATTCCATAGTCACTCGCGTAAAGAAAAACTGTATAGCGAACATGACAATGAAACTTTTCCAGAGTAAATGATACGGCATTTACACATCAATAATTGCGAACGATGATGAATTTTATTTGTTGATTGTCATTGGCTGTTTGACCTTGAAAATGTCCAAGAGGTGATCTTGAAGCTTTCATCCGAACATAAATATCACGTCCAGTTCGTGAACACCTGATGAGAGCAGAGATGTACAAAATAATAACGTTTTTTTCACTCTTTTTAACTCCTTTAATGGTCAGAATCTCTCAGGTTCTCCTCCCATCATACAAGGTTTTTTCTCCAAGTGGATTGGGGTAGATGAGTTTTAGTTATCAATTTTTTCAACCCCTCCTATAGAACAGGCTTCCTTCACATAATTAAAATTGCCTACCAACTTCACTCTGGCACTAAGACTTTTCCGTTTTCTTCTCCCAATTACTGTTGAAAACGGATTTCAACTACGCTTCTCCCTTTTTTGGGTCTATATCTGTAACCCGGAATATAACATAGCACGTGCCTTTTGATAGAACATGAAGTATCTGTCAAAAATAGCTGAAGGCCGACGAGAGGAAAGAGAGGTGCTTTTCCCTTGGTTGGATTCATGAAGAAATTGGGAGGAATGAAAGAAGGGTTGATACTCAAATGAGTAACTAATGACAAAACCGCAGAAAACGAAAAGAATACGAAAAGCGCTTTCGACTAAATAGTCATCCTCAGCAAAGACAAGAACACGGAAAACACCATCATCAGCCTCGAGAATGACGGAACAAGGAAGAGACTGATCATCGGATTGTGAATCAAAAATAAGCTCGATCAGACCTTTGTCCGGTATGTGCCTGTTCAGCATAATGAGACCACCAATATTCTTTCGACGAATGATTTCGATATGCTCCAAGGCGGTATGCTTAAAATACAAGCTCTCTTTATGCAGAAGCACCTCAGAACCCTCCCGGAAACTGTGCCAATTTGCAATTAGATGGTCAGCAAATGCCGAATCTCCCACTTTACCCCTCTACCCGGCTGTCTTGTGCTCATCGACTCTAATCTTCAGCTGGCGACCGGTCTCCCTAATATCAACACCCTTATACAATCTTTACAATCTAACCTATATACACTCCACTTTTCTCGTTTTCAGGATTTCGATCTTTCAACCTATGAAACAACCATTTGACAGTGGCAGGGACCCGGAATTTCCCAAAAATGAGAGCCTAATCCATCGCACTTTCTTGCAGTTGAAGGTATGGGGGAGGGAGGTAGTAGCGTCGAGGCATTACCCTGTAATCTTCCTAGCACCAACGCGTCTATGTCCAAGTGAATCTCATTCACTCTGGCCAGATGTATTACGGTCAGTAACTCCTTTCTGAAGGCAATTCGACTGAAAGGAATGTAAGCAAGTCTATGAACTAAGCTGTTGAAAGCAGCATATTTGTGGGCAACAGAGCAGAATGACGACCCGTGGACTAAAACATCAATCGACGTAAATCTCAAACTCATGGACGCCGTCTTTTTCGGGCACAGTAAGATCCAAGAAGTTAATCGAGGAGTCTCCAACTTCCAAAGTAAACTTTATGGATGGGTACAGCTTATTCAGATACGTGAGAAACTCCGAGCAGAGATCCCGGAGACCAGTCCACGTACATAGCACGTCATTTACATATCTGCGCCAATGAAAGATATTATTCATTAGAGGATGGCCAGAGGAGAAGAGGTCGGCCTTATAGTGGAACCTACAGGAATACCTACCTCCTCAGGGAAATCATAGAATTCACCATTAAATTTGCAGAAATTAGGAGACCAGCACAACTTTAATAAATCGAGAAACACACTCAGCTCTTTGTAAGGAGTGTCTAAATTCACAATGAGTCCACCCACCCGTTGCAAAGTGACAGCCTCAGCGATGTTAGGGAAAAAACCTACGACGTCGACTTTCAAAAACCAAGAGCCGAGAGTAAAGTTCTTTCAGAGGTCCATCGGTCCTATTCCCGCACAGGCTAGGAGAGCTTCTTGCAATACTTCTTTTTCCGCTTCCTTATCTACTGGATTGGTGGCGAAGTCTGACTTTTAATTACCTAGAAAACTTGTATCCTCGTTTACCCGCTTTCTTGGTCCAGCACGAATATAATGAGCTAACTTATGTGGATCGAGTCAAGAATTCCTCGCAAATTTTCGGGGAGGGGAGAATTGAATCGGATTTGGGCTCACAGATTTTCAATAGACGGCTGGGGTGCCGGTAAAGACATTAAAAAAATAAAAGCCCGTCCCAAGGTTACGAATTTTTTGACATGTTTCATGTCTTTGTTCTGGGCTCATACTTATTGGAATTTTCACTGTGGCAGTGATTCTCAAATTTGCGAGTCCGAGCCCCCCCCCTCCCTCGAAAGGAACTTGGAAAATTTCGAGAAAATTTTCTCAGGGGTGATTCTGAAATCTGCGAGTCCAAGGCCCCTCTCTGTAGTTTCTAGCTTATCCTAATATAATGAAAAGGCACAGGCTAGATTTATACTAGGCTAAGAAAACTCCGAGAGCTATTATAAAGCTATTAGCATTTATACTAAGCTAAGAAAACTCCGAGAGCCATTATGAAGCTATTAGCTTGTGACGTCATAAGTTTGGTGACGTTATAAGTTTGTGACGCCATAAGTTGGTGATGTCATAAAAGTTTGATGACGTCATAAGCCAGTGCCGTTAAGAGTTGGTGACGTTATAGGTCAGTGACGTCATATGAGTGAGTGACATTATAGGTTGGTGACGTCATAAGTTCAATGACGCCGTTATAAGTTGGTGACGTTATAGGTCAGTGCCGTTATAAGTTGGTGACATCATAGATCAGTGACGTCATAAGTTCGGTGACATCATGAGTGAGTGACGTCATAGGTCAGTGACGTCATAGGTCGATGACGTCATACGTTTGGTGACGTCATAAGTCAGTGCCGTTATAAGTTGGTGACATCATAGGTCAGTGACGTCATAAGTTGGTGACGTCATTTGACGTCATAAGTCATCAATCCTGGTCCGCTTGCAACATCTGAAATATACTAAAGTAGACTTACACTAGGCCAAGAAGCGGGACAAACGAACGGAGCGAGTGAGGCCCCTTAATCTCATCAGCCTGAAATATACAAAAGTAGACTTACACTAGACCAAGAAGGCTCATTGGCCTGAAATATTTCAAAGTAGACTTATACTAGACCAAGCGAGTGTGCCGTTCTAAAGCCTTAGCGTAAAATATTCTAAAGTAGGCTTATGTCATAAAAGACACTTCATTGATCTTTTAAACGGGAACTCTCAAATAGTTTTGCCTCGCACTATCTGACTGGGCAAAATTTTGAAAAGACATGAAACATGATCATTATCTTTTTGGCTGCGCCAAGAAAGGCACAGCAAAGAAATAAATCGAAAATTATAAAATTGCTTTGCTCGCACATTAAAAGAAAGTACAAAAGTGTACATATATTTTTTCGTTGACGTTTCGACGTTCTAGACGTCTTCTTCGGAACGAGATGAGTATAAAACTGAACAAAATAATCTAAGAACAACGCGCTATCGATAGAGAGAAATGAACAAAACATGAAAACTCAGGAAGTGTGAGTCATAAAAATTGTAGAGTAGGTCGATTTAAGCTTCTGTGTATCCTGTTTAAAATTTACAGTATTATTCTTGATGATTTCGATGCACTCGCGAATTTTTCTCTTACGAGTGTTAGATTCATAGGCTAATATACGAGTTTTTTTAAAGTCAAATTTGTGACCTTTCTTAGAGGCATGGCAAGCCAGAGCAGTATTATCCCTATTTTTGTTTTCATCAGTTTTGTGTTGGGAGATTCTCCGGTTGAGGTACTGAAGAGTCTCGCCAACATAAGAAAGGGGGCAATTGGAACAAGGGATTTTATAGATGAGCTCGGATTTTTTGGAGAATGGAGTAGGATCCTTAGTTTTGGAGAAGACAAGATTATCCAGAGAGTGCCAATTTTTAAAAGAAATACAAATATTATCGTCAAGTTTTTTAAGAATTCGACTAGTGATAATACTGCTCTGACCTACGTAAGGGAGACTAAAATATTTACGGTTGCCTACGTCATTAGTTGGGATGACACTACGTTTAAATTCAAACTTAAAAACAGAATTAATAAAATTATCAGGATAGCCATTGTCTCTCAGTAAAACACGTAATTCATTTAAAATTTCATTATGGAAAATAGGACTAGATAGTTTAAGCCAATTACTTTTCAAGTTCACAGCAGTGTTAAACTTATAATGATAAGGTTGGTTAGAATAAAAATGAATGATTCTGCCTGTGAAAGTAGGTTTTTTGTAATGTTTAAAAATAATAGAGTTATCACAATTACGTATTAAAGAAATGTCCAGGAAATTAATATGATTATTGCTTTTCTCAAAGGTAAAAACTAAGCGATTATGAAAAGAGTTTAAATCAGTCAAAATGTCATTAAAAATATTGTCAGGAATAATAAAAAGAGAGTCATCAACATATTTAGTCATAAATTTAATTTTATCTTTAAATTTGTCTTGGATATTGATGAAAAGAGTGTCTAACACAATTTCTGAGATAATGGCTGAAAGAGGACTGCCCATGGCCAATCCAGTGGTTTGAGAGTAAAATGTGCCGTTAAAAGTAAAATAACTATTTTTAAGACAAAGGGATAAAGCTTCAAAAAATAATTCTTTGCTTAAGGCAGTGTGCGGTTTTATATCCTGCCATTTTTCAGTGAGAATATTAGTAACTAAGTCTACGTCTATATTAGTGTACATAGATACTACATCAAACGAAACAAACACATCATTGGGTTCTAAGATTATATCAGAAATTAAGGCAGGGAGTAGGAAAGAGGATCGAACGTTTATATTATCATTTCTCAAGGAGCTAAGGATGTTTGCAAGGAAGCTCGATAGGGAGTAGAGAGGAGACTTAGTAAAAGAAACTACAGGGCGGAGAGGTAGGTTAGTTTTGTGGATCTTAGGAAGACCGTATATTTTGGGAGGGAGGGAGTTATGTTGAGATAGGAATTTTTTTAGAAAGTAATCAATGAGTTTCTTATCAAATATTTTATCAATAAAATTGTTACTATCAATTTCTAAGGTAGTGGTAGGGTCTTTATCTAAAACTATGTAAGTAGTAGTGTCATCCAAAAGATCATGCATCTTACTAATGTAATGGTTTTTTTCCATAATAACAGTTGCCCTGCCCTTGTCAGCCTTCAAAACCAGCAAGTCTTTATTGGTACTACGTAGTGTCATCCCAACTAATGACGTAGGCAACCGTAAATATTTTAGTCTCCCTTACGTAGGTCAGAGCAGTATTATCACTAGTCGAATTCTTAAAAAACTTGACGATAATATTTGTATTTCTTTTAAAAATTGGCACTCTCTGGATAATCTTGTCTTCTCCAAAACTAAGGATCCTACTCCATTCTCCAAAAAATCCGAGCTCATCTATAAAATCCCTTGTTCCAATTGCCCCCTTTCTTATGTTGGCGAGACTCTTCAGTACCTCAACCGGAGAATATCCCAACACAAAACTGATGAAAACAAAAATAGGGATAATACTGCTCTGGCTTGCCATGCCTCTAAGAAAGGTCACAAATTTGACTTTAAAAAAACTCGTATATTAGCCTATGAATCTAACACTCGTAAGAGAAAAATTCGCGAGTGCATCGAAATCATTAAGAATAATACTGTAAATTTTAAGCTTAAATCGACCTACTCTACAATTTTTATGACTCACACTTCCTGATTTTTCATGTTTTGTTCATTTCTCTCTATCGATAGCGCGTTGTTCTTAGATTATTTTGTTCAGTTTTATACTCATCTCGTTCCGAAGAAGACGTCTAGAACGTCGAAACGTCAACGAAAAAATATATGTACACTTTTGTACTTTCTTTTAATGTGCGAGCAAAGCAATTTTATAATTTTAGATAATTAATCTCTGCACGAATAAAATTCATCTTATTGAAATAAATCGATTTAAATCTGCTTGTGACGTCATCATCCGTTGAATCTGCTTGTAACGTCATTGGTTTATGACATCATCTACGTTCTACGTCTGCTTTACATGTAAGTATAGCCTTATATATACCGTTCTCGCAGATTTCTGGATTGGGTCAAGTCCAAGATCCAACAGGGGAATGGGATGGGATGCCGGTAAGAACAATAAAAATTTCGGAACTCCCAATCATTTTTGAAGGGGATGGGGAGGGAATATATCTCGGAAAAGGACCGATAGCTTCAAAAATCCTCCATGTAAGTTCCTACAGAGTCATAGGTCATACTCCGTCAGGAAAAAACTTTCCCCCAGGTATAAAAAAGTATATTATAGCTTCCGATGATTTCGGGAAATGGATCTAAAGGCTAATATCCCCCCTCCCTTTCTCTCTTCGGGGACCAAGTCCCATATGTATGAATCGAGTTCCAAGGTTTAGATTTCTCTAAAATTTGAATTTAGGTTAGGTCACTGAAAAACTTTCTTTGAGGGATTCGTTCACAAGGAAAAAGTACTAATTACCACCAAAAACCTTGATAGCCAGAGCCGAAATCAGGTTTGATCCTCTGGAACAATCTGTTTACCGATATATGTGGACGGCGCTAACAACAGAAGCATCCACGCCTTTCATGTTGGTTTTGAACTCTGTTAGGTACGACACCTCCCTCAGATCTGATCCCGAAGCAGGTATCGAGCTGCCACTCCGTGGGCTAGGGCCAGAATCCGAGAACTCACACGCCCGGAGGGAAAGGTGAAGAAGCAGTAAACTTTGGCCAGGGCCAGACCTCCAACGATCACATTTCCCGGCAGTTTCCTGCCGTCCTCCGGGTCTTCCACTCACTACTCTTTGTTGAGTGCCACTAGCCTTCACAACATTCAAGCGGGGCTTTCAAGGGTAACATGCAGCCAAGGCCCTTAGTAACAACGAGGTCACCTCATGCGGGACCAAACCTCACTTCCGTCTCAATTTCCTATAGACTGTTTTTACTGTGGAAGTAAGCCGCATTTTCGTCTACCTTAGTCTCACGCACCCGGCTCTCACCTAAACTCGTGGACGGCGTATACTGTATAGGTACGGCATTTGCGTAAGTGATTAAAGGAAGATGGTAATTGCGGAAGTTCACAAAGAGTCATTTCGATTAGGATAGAAGAGAGATGGTGGAAATTTCATCTGCAATGTAAAGATTATCGCACTCGTCATGAAAACGAGAGGTCGCAGGTTCGATTCCGCTTGGTGTAAGCGAGATTTTTGTAATAATTCCGCTTCCATCCTTATCTATATCGGCGTAAGTACCTCCCAACAAGGTACTTCAGGCAATTTTGGCTCGACCGCTTCTGCAGGGCCTCAAATTGACCTAGAAGGTTTTTAGAGAACTTCTTGCTTGTTGTTTTTTGTCTAGGTTTTGGAAGCTATCCGCCCCGACTCCATGATGTTAGTTCTTGGTGGGGCGATCTTCCTTGGATTAAACAGAAGAGATAGACTAATTACAAGTCGCCGAACAGAAGTGAGAGAGAACCGCAGTCTTCAACTTGCAGAGCGCCGTTTGCTAAAGGTCGAGAGGAGCTTACACGAATAAGGTTCATTGGTTTTGCTCGACTTTTTCCTTAGATCTATGGTGTAAGGGAGCATGTTATTCGAGCTTAACCGCGTGATAAAACTTCCAGTTCAAAATTACCTCCGTGAGGTGTTCTAATTACGCTTTCATTTCATCAGCCACTCATGATGATCCGTAACAAGCGTGTAGGCGCCCGGGATTAGATGTTATCCTATAGACGCTATAATGTCCTCTTCTGGTTTCTCAGCAAGAAGTTCAACTGCCCTTTACTGGCAGTTCAGCAAAAGGTACAACAGATAGGTTGTACGCAACTGGCAGTAAACGGATGAATGAAATCGGTTGAGAGGAAACATACGATTTTTTTGAAAAAGATTGACAAGTCTCGCTCAACTTTCATTTCCCTTTGAAATGAGAAATATAAGGTTTGAAACTTTTATCGCTCGATACTGGCTTTATATCACGTCTTACTTTTTGGCTGTGTCTCACCTCGAATGTTCTTCTTGCAGGCACTTTGTAGTCGTAAAAAACTCATTATTTTTTCATTTGACTAATTAAAAAAGGCGATGGAACTGACGTCTCCACTCTGACTTGCGCTTTCATTCTCATTCTATTTAGAGAACAGTTAACAGATTCACGTTGTCATTTGTATTTCGTAAGACCACACGTGGATGAGAAAAGTAAAGAAGATTAAATCGTAACAATGGAAAATATCTCAGCAGACACACCTCTGAACCTCGTTTGCTGCTTCTAGACTTCATTACACCCACCTCAAAGAGAAAAAAATCCATCAACTCAAGTGACTTACAAGACAGAATAACCTTGAAGTGGTAGTCACCTAAACTTATGACCTTTCAGTGAAGTTTTGCTGAGCAAGAAATTTCACTAGGCTTTCTTTAATTTTTCACTTTTTCTAAAGACGGCAACAATTTTTCAACAATTTTCTCCAACCCAATCGCTTCCTCTTTTGAGTAGGGCCAGCCTCGATGTACTTCTCATTTTGAAGGGAATCGAAAGTATTGTTTTGATTTGTTTCATGAGGCGCGCATTTAAAATTTCCATAATTTTTCCAGAAACACTCATCAGTATCGAAGCGTGGCAGAACGTTACCACCTTGACCGCGAACAGCGTATTTTGGTGGTCAATCTTTCCCGATCTTTTCGATCTTCTCGATCGTGAACATTGTATTTTAGTTGTTTTTTTCCCGCGAGGTTAATTACCGGCACATTATAATCACGTTCGATACGTATAGTCTGGCGTAATAGCTAGCTTTATTTTTTTAGGTAAAAAACTTTCTTTAAAATTATTACCATAATCGAGTCGACCTGCGGAGCGCGGTGTATTATATTCTTTAATTTTCTTGTCTTCTTGCTCTATGATTATTGTTCTTTATCCTCGTCCGTATTAAGATGAGTATGACTCAAAATGCGATACGGCGCTGCGTACACAGACGTCGTCGTCGGATTTTCATTTATCGCAGGCGGACGTTAAACCGGAATGAGCATTCTCTTGTGACGTCATACCGGATTCTTTATAGTAACCCAAAACAACTGCTGGAAACGTGTATTCGAAGTGAAAGTTAAAGAGATACTTGACTACAGGCTAGCAGGTGAACGCAGCGTACCAATAAGAGGCAGACGATCGACCATCAATTCCATCGGTATTCCCTCGCGTTCATGAGAATACGCTTCGTGCGTCACTTGAACGCGGGCGGCATCTTCCTCGCAGCGCGTAAATAACGCGCTTGCAGCTCCCTTCACTTTCAATTTCCATTTTTCTTTTATCTTAAGTTATACAAACGTCTTTGTTGTGCTTCAATACCAAATAATTTGCACATGTATTTAATAAGCGAGGACGAGAATGATTATGCATACAGAAGGCAACAGACATGCCTGTAAACAAAAGTACATAAACACACACTCGTGTATTTCATACAAGAGTTAATAACGGTAACGGTTGATGAGGCGAAGGAATTGAAGTCACCAAACAGCTAATCGAATATTTTTAATACGCACGTTTGACTGGACTACTTTCTGGTTGTGCACACCGGGGATGCCAATTTAGCGCGTTGGTGACTGATGTACATTTTCACTAATCCTCTTCTAATTCGAACAGAACTCGTTGCGTACCGTTTGCTCGACATTCAAAATTTCTTCGATCTTGACGAAACGCACCGATCATCTCTGGTCATCTTTGTGGCGCCTCGTTCCACGCGTTGAGGAAAGCGGTTTGACGATCGCAATTTAAGTAAAAGATCAACGATCCAATTTCGGAAAGGTGATTGGAACGAGTTTGTTTCAATTTCTAAAAATGTAGTGAATGCACGATGGTAATAATGAGCAGGTTTGCGAGCTGTAGAATAAGTCGAACTGGATGGTTTTAAGAGTTTGTTATTACAAAGAGGTCAATTAGGAAGGGTAGAAATGATGAGGGATCAAGAGTTCAACTTTAAACACCCTTGATGAATGAAATATATGTAAAATAGTGTAGAAAGAGTACTGTGAACATCGAGCCACGGTAGCTCGCATACATTTAGTGATATCCTCCTCCGGTGCTTATCGGGATTAGGTCAATATATATAGATTAGACAAGGGATTCCTCTCCAGCTTGATGTATACCTATGTACCACAATTTTCGGAAGAGATTCCAGACCATGGCGTTTCATTTATGGCTATTAAATTCCAATAGAGGGCGTTACGGTTGCAGAATAAACTAATAAGAAATATAAAAATTGTTGAAGACTTTTGGTTAATAAATCATCTCCGGAATAAATATGAAACAAACTACAGCAATGAGTGAAACTCATCACATCAGAATAACGCGGCGTCTTTGTCTAGTGATCGGCGACATCGACACCTTTCTCGGGAACACACCTGTTGAGGTGTATAATCTCAGAACGATGACTTGGATCTCTTCCAACGCCAATAGATTTTTCCACTTCTGAAGCGATCAGAAAGGCCTATAGTTCCTACCAAAATAGACTTTCGCGAATTAATGATCTTCAACCTTCACTTTCAACTGCCTTTCAGTCTTGCCGAAGTAGAAGGCGCGAAAATCTGCTCATTCGATCTCATAAACTCCGCTCTTCTCTTCTCAAGGAGTTCCATCTTCGGTTCCCACTTGAGACACCTAAAAGTAAACTGATTGTCAAAAACGGGACGAGATACAGCGTAAGTCACAAGAAAATTTCCCAAAATAGGCAAGCCTCATCCATTTGTCTCTTTTTGGTTTTTTCAGAGTACGAAGGAGGGAGGTGGTGAGGTCAGGGCATTTCTTCGCGATTTTTTTACTGATCGTTCTCTGAACGTCAATATATCAAAGTTGTTGGACTTGGCAAGAACCTTACTGGGTGAAATCATAGGCGTCCATTGAGATATGTCCTTTTCGGAAAATGAAGGAATTGAAGACCGCGAAATTATGGGTTATAGGGCAAAAAGATGACCCACCAATAAGCATATCAACAGCGGTCTCCTCCCTGAAGATACTGAATTGATGGTGCCCCTGTACAATGGAAACCGTGAGATCTAAGAAATTAATCATAGGAACCTCCATTTCCATGGTGAAACGTGTGGACGAATGAAAACTGTTCAAGAGATGTTCGGAACCAGTTTATACACACAGGAGGTCATCGACTTTTCTGGGGCAATAACAAACATAGGCCGGGGATGCGGGAAGGATTAGCTTGTGTTATATTTTCGATTGCAGGTATGCAGGGGTCAAGGGAGGGGCTTTTCAGCCGTTTACGATTCATTACAAATGAATTACATGAAACATGTTGTCTGAAATTTTGAATGATCTTGATTTTCAACATCTCATTGTATCAATATTTCTCTCTGACATGTGTGATGAATAATTTTCTCTTCTTTTGTAAAGATGTAATAATCTTTGTTCAAATGCTCTGCTTTTCCTGTCTCTCCAGTCCTTTCTATGATTCTTAAAGCGCATAAGAATTATTGTTTGGACTTCATGAAATTGGTTTTTGCCTATTGTCCAGATAATTACCTACGAGTATTTTTTTCATATTTCTATAATTCTATGAAAATGGAGACTATATTGCCCGTAAAAACTAATATTGGCATCAGACGTCAGAAACAAATGAAAGATGAAACAATTAAACGCAAAAAAAAACAACTCAACGAGACAAGATTGTAAATTGCAATAGACTTTTAACCCGGCGACGTCACAGCGTGTTACAATTAGCAGAAAACCTGTTAATTGAGCCGAACGGATTATCGACTTCCATAAGCAGGGCCGTCGAGAGCTCCAGTCAGGTTCAGGGCAAGGAACACAGCACCCCCCCCAAAAAAAAAAAAAAATTCACCCGGGTCCAGGCACAAAATCCTCAGTTGCCCCCTCCTCTTGTCAGGCCTAGCTTTGTGGACCTAGTACAACAAGAATTAGCATGACATGAGATGCTCTGTAGTTCAGAATTTGACTGAATCACAAGTTGCAGATGTCCAAGAATGCTCAAGCATTTTTCTATCACAAAAAGGTCTTAATATTTTGCTGAGGCTCGGTGTTTGGATCCTCAAGATTCTACCCAGCTGTGAACCCTTGAGAAACTGGAAATAGATTAGATGAGAATAACGAGAAAACTGGTTCGTACTTTTGAGGACAAAATAGAATTGGGGAGGAGATTAATTTCTAAGGCTCAACATCAAACCACAAGAGTAAAGGCCAACGGGTCTGTACTTTTGAGTTTTTTTTAGCGATTTTGTGTGACAAGGCCATTTTTGTATTGTTTTGACCCAATGGTGAATTCGTCTTTAGGTCTCGAGCTACGAATCCTTAGGAACCTGAGAATAGAATTATTTCTGAGGCTCAACTTTAAACCACAAGAGTAAAAACAGTCAGTGTCCGCACATTTGAGCTTTCTTCAGCGATTTTGTCTGACAAGGACATTTTTGTATTGTTTTGACCCAATCACAAATTCGTCTTTGGGTCTCGAGTTATGAGTAAGTATTCTGAAAAAACAGGAAATGGATCAATTTCCCAGGCTCAACTTCAAACCAAAAGGGTAAAGGGAGTCTGCGTCTGCACCTTTGAGCTTCCTCTAGAGATTGTGTCTGACAAGGACATTTTTGTATTTTTTTGACATAATCACGAATTCGTCTTTGGGTCTTGAGCTATGGCTTTGAATTCTTGAGAAATTGGAAGTAGATTAATTTCTGATTCTCAATCTCGAAACACAAGGGTGAAGAGAGTCTGCGTCTGAACTTGTGAGCTTTCTCCAGAGTTTTTGTCCGACAATGGCATTTTTATACTGTTTTGACCCAATGGCGAATTTATCTTTGGGTCTCAAGTTATGAATCCTTAGGAACCTGAAAATATAATTATTTCTGAGTCTCAACTTCAAAAACTCAAGGGTATTTCATGCCTGTATTTGATTTCCTTTCTCAGTTTGGTCTGACAAGAAGATTTTTGTCCCTCAGTTATCAAGGAAAAGGTTTGAGTACTGTAGGCTTTCCGGCTTACCACCCCTGGCAGACGGATCCATTGAAACCTCCTCGACAAAATTGTGGGAGGGAGGGAGGAGGAGGACTGACAAAGTGAGGCAGTTAACTTCTTCCTTCTAATCATCACGTCAATATCCAGCTTCATGTCGTTTTTCTGGGCGAGGGACCATATTAAATATGAAGGCTATTCCATCGTTGAATTCTCTGGGTTTGAGGAGGAGAGCACACAGTCCGTGGACTATTGAGTCGAGGGCAGCAAACTTTCGTTTGTGGCGATGCAGCGACGATCCATGGATGAGGCGACCATGGAATTCTTATGTTGTGGATAAAAAATTTCGAATACAATTTTGGAAAATTTTGACCACGACAATGGAATTCTTATGTCACAGATCCGGCCAAAAAATCAAATCCCACGATGTTGTACAAAGTTATATTGACGTACATCGAGATCGACGATTAGGTAAACTGTATTTTTTGTATGATTGAGGCGAGCGTGAGTATTGTCAAAAGTTGTCACCTTTCGTACTACTTTATCAATAAAATAACAAGTAAAAATTACGATCTGGGAGACTGGAGCTCTATTTGCGTATGATAGAGGCTTTTCTCTAAATTGTGCTGAAATGAACATCCGATGTAAGTCAAAACGATTCAAAAACGCCAATATTGGAAGTAGGAATGCTCTTATGTAAAACTAGTCTGCCAATTTAATTTTTCCTTAAAAATCATCTTAGGAACGACTATTCATATCTGAATTGGCCGGATCTACCTTATTAAAAAAAATGTTGTGGTGAAGCCAAATAAATAAAGATCACGTCTCATGCGTCTTTCTCTTTCTCAAAAGTCTTTCACGTATTTTTTTTCAGCATCCTCAAAATCAGTTATGAAGAGTTTCTCTTCAAGAAAGTAGCGTCACCTCATCCCTGCATGCGTGCGCTTGTGAGGCTTTTTGTCAGTTCGTATAAAAGCCTAGAAAAGCTTAGTAGATACCATTATCAAAATAGAAATGTAAATCAAAATTTAGGCTCAAGTTATAAATTGAACTAAAATTATAAAAAATGGTTTCTGATTTAACTTTACGTTGTCTGACTTGATTCAATTGTTTTTGTTTTGATTCAGAGAAGATAATTATTATCGAAGTGATGGGAGAGGATTGTGTGGTTACGCCTCGATTTATAAATAGACTCGACTTCAATGTCTAAAATGATTTGTCCTATGAATATTTCAATTTGCATAAACATCACCTTCTGGTCATCTAGGTTCTTCGTCAGTCGTCTTCACATTGACGTTCGATGTGATCGCCAGATGACATCACTACGAGATGTCCGATTAGTGTTGGAATAATAGACTTCAGGACTGGTATAATGCGGAGCGTGACGTCAAGACAAGATCGTATTATCTTTGGATTTTAAGAAGAAAGAAATCTTTTTTTTTCTTCTTCTTCTTCTTTTTATGCATCTTTCGAATTTCACATCATTTTCATTTATGAATATTTAACCTCGATATTACGCTATTCTACTTTGTCTTTGAGAAATGAGAGCGGTGCTGAGACAATAATAGAACTTCTACCACCCGCTACGATCAAACCGCTTACATTGCCATCTGTAACTTTTGATAGCATTATATGCGGCAAAATCTATCGAATTTTTGAATAGGTCCGTTTTCGAATAAAAAAGAGGAAAATGGTATTTATCGCGCGAATTAAAAAAGTCGATTTCCGGACCACGATATAGAATGAATTCTTGTCCCGAATATCGAAAACCAGCAGACCTCCATAATCGAAACTAAATAAGAGTGGTATTATTTTATATATAGGATGATAATAACCATTCGCTTGAACTAATGATTCGGACTTTCTCTGAACGCGAATCCCAAAAATGCAGTCAACGTTGTATTTCCTTCTGCCGTTCATTCCTCATCAGCGTCTCTTCTTCATTGACGCATTTTATTTTAACGATGTTTAAATTTACGACGAATGGAACTATCTCTAAAAGCGCTAATTTATTGCAATCGTTCACTTTTTTTTTTTTGTTCTTCCAGGTTGAGAAACTGAGGCGATAACGTTCGTGTGTGACGTCAATTCTGGTGACGAACTAGAGGATGAAACTCTCGACGGTATTCGAACTGCTGCTAATATTTCTAATTATCGCTTTCGCGGCTTCTAAAGTCATTGGTACGTAAGCTGTTATTATTTTTTTTTTTGACGTTATTTCAAATTACTGTATTTTAAATGTTTTGTCTCAAATCTTGTCGACTAGAGATTCTGATTGCATTTACAACAATGAAAGGTTTATAGAAAGAGAAATTTTGTAAATGTCAGATGGTAGTAAAATCATCTTATCTAGCTCAGACTGAAGATTTTGCAGTAAATACTGAACTTAATCTGGCCATCGAGAAATTATAAAATGGAAAATTAGAAGCCAAATTTCACTCATTGGAGTAGTGGTTCTCAACATTTTGAAGATTTCGGTCCCCTCCAATTCTCCGGTCTTTTTTCGCGGACCCCTAACGAAATAATGTTATAGGAATGAAGTAGTACTAATCATTGGCGTATTTACGGGAAGGGGAGGGGGATTTGGCAACCAACCGATCCCAAAGCTGAAAAATGTGCCCAAAAATATCATAAAAATATTGTTCAAAACGCCTTCCAGAACAATTTTCTTCTCAAAGGAAAATTATAAAAATTATTTTCAGACCTTCTGCGAATCCCCGGGCTCGGCTCCGCGCATCCCAGGTTGGGTGCTATTGCACTAGCGTCCGATAGTGAATTCGAGTCAATATTCAAGAGTTAGATTTTCAACTTGGAAATTGACTTTTGGTACGAGTAAACCAAGATGACCATTAAAAAGTCTTATATGAAGAAGCTAAGTGTATTTTTTTTCTTCGATATAATGGGAAAATTTGACTCACTCATAAATCCTCCTCCCGTTTGGATTCCGGATTTCAATTTTTCATCGTCGTTTATTGTTCCCTGAGTCACAGTTCGGCATGCATAGTGTAATCACAAAATCTCAGGAAAGTTCGTGATCTCATCCAACTTTGACTTTTTGCGAATTGTAAAATTTTGAAAGAAGTGGATTTAGCGAGATTTTATGCCTGCATGCGTACAAAACAAACGTAGCGGTAACTAGAATTAAGAATATTAAGGAGGAGGGAGGAAGAGTCAATTTTTTTTTTTTAAGATTTACTTGGCTGACCAACGTCTCAATTTTTCAAGATTTACGTGGTTGACCAACGTCTTCTCAATTTTTGCATTTGTGATCTAAGACAGGGATCCTCAGTTGGCAAGAAAAAAAACAAAATTTTCCTGTTTAATTGTTCTTTGCACTTTCACGTGACTTTACGATTGTCTAGAGAACTATGGAAACTCCGTAATTTTCACTTCTTCACTCTTTCTTATTTCCTTAGCCTGTCTAATTCCTCTAGCGGAGTCAGAAATATATGAAGGGGCAGGGGAATCAACGGCAAGGACCTGCGGATGAGAATTGAAAGATTTTTTTGGACTTCGCTTATTAGTTTTTCTGATTGATAGAACATCGCCTGAAGAGTAAATCGTGAGTCTCAAAAAGGAAATTCATCCTCTTAATCCTTCCTGGCTACGCCATTGCATGGTTTTTGCCAATTTTTCAAATTAATCCCAACTCCGAACTAAAAAATAATGCATAACAAATAATTTACAGGCATTTCAATACTACAAGCGAGTTTATTGGCTCGGGAAGAAGGATTGGAGTTGAATACAAATTGTAATAGTCTGTGGACTGAAGGAAGATTAGAGCGCGAGTAGTGGATTCTGAGTTGTTAGAGAGAGTACAGAAAGTTTAGAAGGGTACAGAAATCGATTTTTTGAAACTTAGAAAATATAGAAGAGAGAAAATGAGAGACGGATAATTTTTTAGCATTGCAATGATTATTGGCCTGAGGGTAGAGCGGAGAATTTAAGAAGAGGGAGGAAATGGGTTAGGTGAAGAGGTTCGATTCCTAGTGGTGCGATAACTACGTACGGAACAAATTGAAGATAAAGGAACGACCGGAAATTTTAAATTTATTATGTGAGTGAGAGAACCTTTAGATGATGAGAGAGCGATAGTAAGATTATAAGGGAGGGGTCAGTGATTAGGAAAGAGAGCAGGACTCGCTCTGCTGATAGATCCACTTCGTCGAGTTCCGAGAGGCCGATTTGACCAGGAATCCAGTGGGTGACAATTGAAGATAGAGAAGATGTTGAGGTGTGTAGGAAGATGAGAATGTGCCGACGGGGCTTGTATGGCTTAGAGAGAGGAAAGAGAGGAGGAAACGTGAGGAATACGTGCCTTCGTATTACACTTTTCCTCACGTTATAATTATGGCTCGTACATTCGAGGATACCGTCAATACAAGAGAGGAGGAAAGAAAGAGGAACTTTTGACAAGGAAGAAAAGAAAGGGGTAAGTAATGCAAAAATAGAGGGTAAATAGTTCAGCATAATAATAGAGGTCGAACTTTCCACACGGAAGGGCAAGACTTCTCCATCGATAGAGAAGGCGTAGCCAGTTCTGGACCCGATTTGGATCTTAATGTAGAGCTTGAATGCTGTACAGAAAATTAGGAAACTAATTCATTTGTAGCGACAATGTGAAATATAAATCATTTTTCTGTTTTCAAAAAAAAATCACAAGAATCAAAATTTCATCTTTTTTTTTGGAAAGTTAGTTGACCTCACGGTTAACCTCTATCCCTGAAAGCCGACTCTATCTTACCAAAGTTCCCAAAACATTCAACTTCATATACGCGCGCAGCACATCAGCAAAATCAATCTCCCAGGAATTTCCCACATTCCCCCAGGAATTGCCCACCCACCTTCCCTTCTAAACGGGAGGGTCTGAACCAGGGCCTAGAGCTGGATAGGCGGTCTCCATTCAAGCTCACGAGGAACTCTGCTTTCATTGTTCTCCGCCAAACTTATCGTTATATTAACCTGTCTCTCTCTTCCAACCCGCTCCCCTCCTCCCCACCAATCCTTCATCCCATCTTATTCTCTTTCATTCTTACATGCTATTCAAGATCCTTCAACGAATCCTCATTCCTATATACAGGGTGAGGCAAAATGATGTTACCAGTTAAATGGGAGTCTCCGCTGAATCCGCCGTAGCGCGAAAACGCAAAACGTTAGACGAATAGTTTAAATGCACGAAATTTGTATTTTAATCTTATCTTTAATTTGAGCCATATCTAAAGTTTCTACGACTTTTCTAAGCCGAGTTGTGGACCAAAATGTGCCAAAAAATCACTAAAAGTAGTCAAAATTAAAAATTGTTCCAATTTCCACATTTTATCTGATTTTGAAGTAAAATTTAACGCTGATTCTGAAAAAAATACCTGAATAACTCAATGAAGCTTGAAAGTGGAAGATTTTTCAATATTATATTGAAAATCTTTGCAAATTAGTCAATTTTGAGCATATTTTGGTCCATAACTCGGCTTAAAAAAGTCGTAGAAAGTTCGGATGTGGCTCAAATTAAAGATAGAATTAAAATAAAAATTGCGTACATTTTAACTATACGTCTAACGTTTCGCGTTTTTGCGCTACGGTGGATTACGGTGGATTTAGCGCAAACTCCCATTTAACTTTTAACCTCGATTTGTGTCACTTTGTATCCTCCTAAAAGCTCTTACCTATTGAAAAAACGTCAATTCCTGGGTCTACTATGAACCACTCCCCATGAGGCAAACAAGTTATCCTCACTCGCTCAGGATAGGCAATACCTGTCTCACTTACTCTTCTCTTTTTTTATGTATTTCTTTCTCCTCAGCCTACACTGCATTGCTGGTGACCTATCCGTTCAATACTTGTTCAACACCTAGCTTCACCAGCTGTCTCTCTTTACATCAAAAACTCCCTCTTAAATTATTATGAAGAAATCATAACTAGGATAAACTCCTTCCAATCCAACTATTGCTACAATACTATTAAATTTATATTCATCCTTACTCTCCCCATCTGCTCACTCCGAGCCAATAACACCAGATGTACGTAGTTTCAAGTTTCCTTAATTTAATGGGATCATATAAAAAGAAATTCAGGCACTCATTTTAGCCTCACTTCGAGCTCTTTCTTGCTATGAAACTGAAAAACGATATACAATACATTTGTCATTATTTTTATTTACATTGTTGCACTTTGCATATTACACTCAGTAAATAAGTTGGCCTAAAACTTGCACGCTAATCCACAGTTAGATTTTTTAGGAACAGACATCAGATAGGTAATCTCGATAAAATGTCGCCAAATCCCTGGGTTGAAGGCTCCTCAAGTTGCCAAGTTAGAATCAGCCGCTGTCGCCCAAAATTGTCAAAAATCGCCAATTTGGGTTGTCAAGTAGCCCAATTGATGACAAAAACCATCTAATTTCATTTAGCCCAATTAGCCTGTAGGAGCCAGCAGCCTTTTCTTGGGAGGCAAACCCTTTTTTGAAGAGCCCAATGGGCGCTTTGTAGCCCAACTTGGCAACACTGTCTGGCTGTTTTTTTTTCTCCAACAGGGTCGAAATGAAGTTAGAGGGCACAACGAAGAAGATAGAAACCATTGTATGAGGTTTTTTTTTTGTTTATCTAGGAACCCGGCTTTCAATGGGGGGGGGGGGGGGTTGAAAACATTTGCGAGCGCAAACTCATCCGTGTCCGACTTTTATGACGTCATCATTTTCGGGTAAATGTCCAGAGACTGGGAAGGAGGAATTTGAGAACAGGACTTGGGACGTCATCAACTTGTGATATCATTAATCTAAGTTATAAGAAATTATCCAGTCTAGATATTATAGGAATTCGTCTGGGTTAAATTATAGGAATTTTTGTGAGCTTGATCAAGTTCAGAGAGAGGCTTCAGGAAATTATTTACTGTTCCGTATCGTACATGACTAAGTATCGTACAGATGATACAGATTGCTAAGCATCTTAATATTTACTCTCACACAGCTAGAGCCACCCTCACGGCAATTTTCTTTTCCCAAGGATAAATTTGCTTTCTTCAGTCCTCACGCGTCCTTCCCACCAAAACTTGAAAATAATTCAATCAGTTTTGTAGATACGTCTACTCAATGAAACACAAAAAACAATAATTGCTGTTTTCCACGAGGCTGCAGAGTTCGCAGGTTCCATACTTTCATTGCGAACTTTTCAATGGTCTATGAATTTGGCATAAAATCAGGGCCCAAGTCAGCTCTGATTCCCTCAACAGAAAAACTTCACTCACGTCTCGTCATTTAAGATAATACCTTTCAGATGAAGGAACCAGTGTGCACTGAATCGCTATTCAAATCCAAAGGTTTGGGTAAACTTTCTGTTCAGAATTCCTCTCTTTTAACTATCCTCGACGAGCCTTCCGAATTTTAAGATGACTTGCCGAAATTTTCCTCCATTCCAAATCGTCTGTAGTCTTCTGAAAGTTACCAAAAAGGCTTGAAATAACACGATCTTCAACTGTTATCAAAAATCTAGTCGTACCACCTTTCACGCTCGACGTCGTGCTCTAACCTCATCGTCGACGAGACGGCGAACAACTGAATGACGAAAATGATCGTGCATTTGATGAACTGTTCGAGTAGAACAGCGCTAATAATTGTTGCGAATCTGTTCCTCGTTTTTTTCCTCTCTTCTCTACCCTTTTCGCATCTCGTTTTTTTGCCGGATATATATGAAACATCACGAAGAAAAAATGATTTGTCCCAATTTTGTGTATGTAGTCTACGAAGGGCATTTATGTGCACAGTACACTATATGCGCGTCATGTTATTAACTGACCATGTACAATGAAAAAAAATTAACTTAATATACTCGCGCGGTTCTTACGCGAGCTCGCAACTCTAATTACTACGAGATTGTAAAATGTCGTGCGTACGATTTAACTGATTGTTCTTTCTACCGTCCTATAATTTCAGAACCGAAGAAGCCGACCAAATGGAAAACGCAACTGGCAAAGTCAGCCGAGAAAGAGCAACGTAAAGATCGACAAACGCCGCCAAACAGATATTGTTCGTGCTCGAATTTGTCCTGCAACTGTTGTAGAGATTTTTCATTGCCAGTAGTTCCAGTTAGTGGACCCGGTTCGTTAACGTAATTGTACGATTATGATTCTTAGTTTTAGATTCACTCTACTAACTTTATTAGTTTTATGAAATACCGCGTCATTTTGACTTCTAAACGAGTATTTCCGGCGTTCTGTCTCGTCCTAACTATAGAGAAATCAGATGCACCATGTTGGCGTCAAAAGAGAGAAATCCTATTCGTCCTTGTACACTGGGAAAATTCTGGCTAGTTATACTAAAGGTAGGGTGATATCACAATATGGACGGATGGTCTGGAATTGGCAAAGTTTATCCTGTTTTTAGATGGAGAATTTAGCCTAAATGTCGACAATTTCGCTCTCTACTCATAACAATACGACTTCCACAATAACCTCCAAGCGAAATCTGACTTGAATCTCCGAATTGAGAAAACCCTCCGCTCAAACTCAAGAGTCTACAACCTCCAGGAAGCGTTTTGCCGTTTCTGGCGTCACTAGATCTCCTCCAAATTATATACAAATAACATTGACCTCCGAGGCAATTCTATACGAACTTCGCAAAAATTGTAATTATTCTTTTATTACTAGTAATTCACCCAAACTTCGCTAATCCTTCTCCTATACCAGGGGACTAATACTCTTCTTACCAACCCACTCAGATCTTTATCCCCAGGAACACGTGCAAAGTGCTCCTCTCTTTTTCTAATCGCTATGAATCATTCGAAAAACAGTGTCTGGTGTTCCGTTATCAAATGCTTCTGTAACTTCAGTATTTTCCTACCAGTGGCGCATCAGTACCGAAATTAAGGATGGGAAAGGGTGACCACTGTTTTCTACTAACCTCCTACCCCCAGCGAGCAGCAAGACTACTCCAGTCAACCTTGACTCACTCTCCAAGTGGTCATCTGACCGATTTTCAGACAAGAAAACTGTCGTGGTAGTAATCCAAAAAAGATGATCACGCCCAACGCCTTTTCTTTATCTGCGTCTAAAAGGCTTCAAGATTACCATCCAATCTTTTTCCTTTTTTCTCGCCTCTTGGACCAACCCTATACTAATCTTAGAGCAACATGATCGGGGGGTGAATAAAAGATGAATGGTGGCCGCCGGGTGCGGATTCGAGAGTCAGAAAAAGGCACTGTGCTGTCTGACAGAAAGTGAGACTTGAAAAAATTTCGACTTTCTAGTTATACTGTATACATGATAGAAACAAAGTTCTAGCTTCATCAAAACAAAATCTTTGAGCCAGATAAAATTGTCCACATTGTGACCCATGAAAGAGGTCTACAAACACACTAAAAGATTTAGATTAAGGTCAAGAGGTTTAGAACAGGAAATCGAAGTTACGACGTAGGGGTAAGATATGTGTATTTTCACCAATCAAAAAATCGACCGCGATGAGATCTCTGTACGCGTGAATCGAGTACATACATGATTTCAATTAGCGAAAACATGTTCGCCGTTCTGGTCCTACGTTACCTACTTTCATGACATTGGTGTATCGTAAAAAGAACTTCGTGCGGTTGCATCTTCTCTCTCTCGTTTCTATACTCTGGTCTACGAGGAAAGATCAGTCATTCGATATCTCCTTGCTAATACACGAGTGACTTGTAAGCCGTAGATTCATTCCCCGAGTACACTCGGGTGCGGTGATGGTCATCAAACCAAATTCCGTACACGAAATACATGACAGAATGTTGCTTCTGAATTTTACCTTCGCCTCGTATACAGTTATATGTGACCCATACATATGCAGGTGTAATTCTACATCCACTAGCAGTGAAAGTGATAATCGAACAAAACGAATGAAGAAAAAGTCAATACACGAATCGTAAATTAGATGAACGCGGTCTTTCCTCTCGAATATACGTTCGCATTCGACGTATGAATGAAACGTACGCGAACATTAAAAACGCAATGCATTAGGATGGATTTTTGCAACAATGGTTGCGGTTTAAAAAGATGGATCATTGTATGTAACGTAGAGAGTACGGGCCGAGTGCGGGCACATTTCATATTGGAGCGAATAACTGAACGTACTCGTATACACAAAATTGAAAGATGGGTTCATCGTTACTTTCCCTTATTCATCACAGCACATCCAGGTTTTATGAATACGCATACTACTATATTTTTTTCTCTGTCTTTCTTCATCTCGCAGTAAAAATAATGTACAGTAGTGTCGCTAATAATGACCGACGAATTGATAAAATTACTCACTTTCCATGTTTTCGACTTGCAGGCCTACCTACAATTTGAAATCTACTCGAAAAAAAGTAGGGACAAAAGATATCTAATTGTAGAAATAAACTAACTATATTCATTTCGACTTTTACCACGAATTTTCAAAATTGAATATATTGAAAAACCGTTAAACTAATTTACGAATAAATATTTTCGAGTTAGGTATTCTTACGCGAGCATAATAACATAGGCTAGCGAGGTATTACATTTTTTTATTCTCCAAAATAAGATAATGTTCCCAGACGTGAATAGCGAAGAATGCAGTTACAACACAATAGTGTGAAGTAAGTTCAAGCCTTATTGAAAACGATGGTAAATTATAACGAGCACGGTCAATGTGTAGGTAAGATGAGAAGAGCTGCGAGCAAAAAATTCGATACAATAACTCGTGGACAGGAAACTTCAAATATCGTACAGTTTGTTAGTTGAAGATGATTACACAGAGGCTCAAGACTCGAACATGTGAATAATTTGAGAAGCTATGGTGTTGAGTTATATTGATTTGAAGTTGTGACTAGAAATGAAATAGCGATTAGAACTTTGAGCATGCATTTCAACGTCTCAAGTAGAATAGGAGCAATAATCGAGTTCACTCCGAGAACATTTTTCAAGGACCATGAAGAAGACTCTATGTATGCGTAAAAGAGAAATTATCCCACAGCTGGATAGACCGAAATTGAAGGAAATAAGAAAACTGCTTGGGGTATTACAACGTTCATTGAAAGCTGCGCTAAAATACACCCCAAGAGAAAAACGAACGAAAGGAAGACCCAGAATAAGAATATGAGATAAATCAGGATCCTCCGAAAGTACGAATTTTTCTACAGACAGTCCACTAGGCTTACTGCGAAGCGGAGGCAATGACGACAAGTCTTTCCATCTTTTCATTAATGCTCTTAGTCCAAATAATTCACTCCTTCTACCGCTTCAGTCCAATCTAGGAACTCATCTCAAACTTAGCTCCTTACTTCCTATTTTGACTTGTTTCATGTCCTTTCTTTACCTCCTATATCTCAAAAATGCGTCCGGGCGTTCGTGTGGATGACCTTGGGACTTGGGAAATTTTTAACGTCGAACCTCAGGTCTACCCCTGATTCCGGAATTCACGTTTGGGCGTCTGTAAGTTCTCTAGTTTAGGAAATGGTATTGTCTTATCATAAAGATGTGTACAATATCCTGGAGATGAACTAGGCCTTGTATCATACTAGCTTTATACTGGGATTACACTACTAGAGGGGGACAAACTATCTAGGTCTCTCTTTGTACTATGCAGTACACTAACACACTAGCTTCATACTAGGCCTAGGAATCCTGTTCCTGTATACTGTATTATTTCTTAAGCCTCTTTTATACTACGCTCTAGGATGCCAGATGTACGGGTTTTCGGTCCTTGAAAAAGATGCGGGTTTTTCTTTTTCTATAGATTTTACGCACAATACGGATTTCTTGCGATCAAGGGAAAGGTAACTTCGACACTCTTACGAGAGATACTTTTTTCCTGTTTGTTGTTGTAGGCTGAAACTGCAGTATTCTGTAATATTGAGTCGATCAAGGGAAAAGTACCTCAGCTACTCTTATGAAAGACCTCTCTCCTGATTATTAATGATTCAATCAAAGTCCGTAGAAATCCGTTTTTAGGGCGGGTACGGATTTTTGAAACCATCATCTGGCAGCACTGACTGTGCTACAGCTTAGCTACTATAAACCTAAAATACTGTATATCAGGTCCAGTAAAATGAAAGCTGAGAGCAGACCAAGAAAAAGGGCCCACCCCAAGCTGCCAGAGTGGGTTTAGCTTTCATCATATAGACTTGATATACAGTATACCTACTAAACCAAGAACAGGGAGAAAGAAGTAAGGCGAATGCTGCACTTTTTGATGAAAGTATAAAATTTTTTACGCTTCAAAGTCTCACTGTCAGTGAACGAATTCGATCAGGGAACGCGTTTCCGAACCGCTGGAATTATCTGAGGAGAGCAACTATGTTTGTGCGAATTTTCCATGACACAATCCTCCCACAACGAGCTACCCGCAGAATATTGACACTAATGGGATATTTCAGTAGCCTATAATTGGCGCTCAGGAGAAGGGGGTGTTAGATTTTGTGCAACGCTCGTAGTTAGGGATAGCTCATACTCTTGATACTATCAGATGTCACTGAGAAACACGCTTACGGACCCCAGAAACAACCTCAAGTGATTCCCTTTCCAAATTTCTGAAAAGCTACTTTAGACACGATAAAAACACCAACTTTTACTTCTGCGGGGAAGAATTTCTATTGACCGTCAATACCTCATTACTACAACAATGCTTTTGGATCTATCTGGTCATGCTCAGAAAGAAGCCATGGACCACGTCTAGGGCTAAAGAACGGCCAGTTCAGTATAACAGAATCAAATGCAAGTTTCCTCCCGGTATAGCGATCCCCACCGGCTCTTTCTTGGAGTCAGCACTTGCCAAAGTCTCTACGATGAAATTTGAGGAGGAGATATTTCAAACTAATCATGAGGCCCTAGCTCTACAACACGTCTTTTATTAGCACAGATTTGTGGTTTCTGCCTCCAGAATAGTCCGAATACTTTCCTTGATGAGTACATGATACTATTATGAAAAGAAAAAGGGGAAAAATCTATCCCATCAGCATTGAAAACTACCACTACGAATTTGCCATCCATAGAAAAGAAACCATCATCGACTTCCTTATTCATGGAGATTCACACTGACCCGTTTTAATGATCTGGCGCCATCAAAGATACGGCCAAATTCCGAACACTCTTGCTGCATACCGAGAGGAAGTCAAAATTATGATACATCTACAAACAGGATCACTATGGGCGTCGACGTTCTAATCAGAAGAAATGAAAGATCCGCGGTTAAACACATACCGGTTCGGAAAATCGACCAGATCGGAAAAACGACCAAATCAAACAATTCAATTGAAATCTTAATTCAAACTAGGTACTTACTGATATGCCAGGTGTTTTTTGAAGCTATTGTAGGTTTCGGATGCCTCAGGAACACAAGCACTCCCCAAATTCTTGATTTTTTTTTGAAGATTTCAATCGACGATCCATTGCATCAAGTTGTCGGTTCACGTTATTCGGCAACGTTTGATAAACTGGTGTTGTTGCCGCACCGGCTGCACTATAACTAGTAGACAGATAATAACATTTTCATTTTATTCATCGAATTTACAGTGTGTAACGGAAAAAGCACGAGGCAACACGAACCCTTTGCACGGATGTTCGGATGTTCGTAGAGTTGCCTCACTTTGATGGACCGACAACGGTCGGATCGCGTCCGCACGACGCACAAGGCAAGCTGAGGCACGCTGAGGCATTCGGTGCGCCGTCCTATCTTCTATAAGGTAGCATGCTCCGATCGTTTGCCCCCATCTTGGTCTAGTACAAGTCTACCTAAGTATATTCCAGGCTGATGAAATTAGGGGGCCTCACTCACTCCGCTTGTTCGTCCTGCTTCTTGGTCTAGTATAAGTCTACTAAAAAACTCGCAAAATTTCAATAGTGGTCAGGGGGATCAGGTCAGCGTAAAGACATGAAACATGTCAAAATAGCATGAAGAAAACTTTGAGCTCTATCACCGTTCTTCCTCGCTACACCCAGAATACAAATAAGGGAAAAGTGAATACGCTTGTCCCATACCTAAGGGCATTCTGTAACGAGTTACGGCTTCAAGCGCCAACATCACCACCGAAAATATAAGAAATACTTTTTTCAATATAGCCTACTACGCAGAAATTGTTAGCAATATTCCGTAAATAGTGCCTACTATTCAACTGCATTGAAAAAGACTAATTGGAAATTATCTCTCATTACAGGATGCGCCAGTTTGAAATACTTGCAAGGCGACTCAATGCTCGTGACCATGAGTTTTGGCGACCGAGTCTTCAGAAACGTGACAATATCTGGTGAGTACGTCAAATTCTTTCCGTGCTTTTCTGTCACACCAGAGTGACCAACATCAACTGACACTAAACTTTTGAAGAAATATAGAGCAAAGGATGAGCGAGGTTTGAAGACAAATCATATACTGACAAACTGATCTTAAATGATTACTTACATCCATTCCTCGTTTATGGGATCAAACAGAAACGGAAAAGGAGAATCAAAAAAGTTAGAAGAAATGATCTACGGTCCATGAGAAGAGGGAGAGGAGGGATTCGGATAAGATTTGTTTAGGAGCAATATATCTTTCAGGGTCATTAGTGAGCCATTGAGATGAGAAACCCGTAGTTAAATAACAGAAAGCGGCCATCAAGATATGATAAATACAAGAGCCTTGGAGTAAAGGTCTTACGCAATCTAGATCTAGTCTCAAATATGACCAGGAGGTTGCTCTTATCGGAAGTACTAGCAAACATATCCCCCTTTCCCCTCATAAGATTCAACATAAACAATCTTCCTAGATCTTGAATTTCATGAACTAGATATTTCCTTATAATTATTTCGAATTTCTACTATAACAAAAATTCGTTTTTATCGCAGGAAAAAAACAGTCACCGATCTGTATGAATTTACCCAACGGCGAAACAAAGTTCTGCGGTCGAATTTACGGTATATCGCGTGACGGCGAAGAAATTCGAGCGTGTCTCGGACTGGAATTACGAAATCTGGACGACGTGGAGGCAGCGTTACGACTCGCTTGTTTCAAACTAGGCCCGAATGGTCTCAAAATCGAGCCGGGTAAACCAGTGCCGACAGACAGCAAAGAGAAAGAGGACGAAGACGACGACGACGATGATGATGACGATTTCGAATTGCCAGGAGACGACGACGACGACGATGATGACGATGACGATGATGACGACGATGACGATGTATTCGGTTTAGGGGAAGATGACGATTCAGAAAATGCTGTGGAATCCGGAGAATCTGATTACGGCGGTCTGTCAGCTTTGAGTGACGAATTCATCGAAAGTTTCTTCGAATCCGATTCATCAAACAAGAAGAAAAAACCCGCAGCCACTTCTGCAGCCACGGTTGCCAATAAACCTCTGGCGGCAAAACCAGCTCTCACACAACCCGTTACCACTCCACTGCCAGCCAAAACTGCCAAACCAGCCAAAGTTGTGACCACGAAACTGGTCGCGTCTTCAGCGCCGACTAAAACATCCATTTCATCTAATAACGAGAGAATTGTGCAGACAACCTCAAAGTACGTGACTACAGAAAAAATGCAATCGATGATGGACAAAGTTCCAACTGTGAACACAATCGATAAAGTGTACCTGTCCCCAACGCAGTACAAACCAACCGAGAAAATTCGTCCTCCCACCGTACAACAACCGTTGGAAAGTTACATTCCCTCAATACCGCAATTGTCGACTGAAAAAGTGTACACATCTCCCCAACAAATTTCCACCGATAAGGTTGTGTACATGTCCACGATAAATCAGTATAATCACGAGCAAAAAGAAGAGCAACAGAGCTCACCCCCCAGTTATCCACAAACCTCGTCACACGATACCAAAGAACAAATGATGCCGAATTTATACGTTCCAACTACGCAACAATTTCCATCTACCGAACGGATCTTCATGCCCATGAACTTGTCCACGGTAGCCGCTACCACGGAGCCAATAGCGGATTTTGAACCGATCACATCAACCTCGATGACTGTAAACGTAGTACAGTCAAATAATATTGAGGAGACCGCCAATGAAACCAAGCTTGTGGACAACAAGGCAGCGACAGAAAATACACCGGACAGCGAATACAACGAAGTCGACTCTGACACAAAGACTACAATCGATACTCGATATGAATCGAGCACGACTAGATCGACAACACCCGTCCAACCTAGTAAATATAGTACTGTCAGCTTGATTCTGTCCTCAGCCAGTGTCACGAGTTCACCATCTTCGACTGAAAGGATAAAATCGAATAAAAACAAGACCAAAAATAAAGATGAAGAAAAAGATGACGAGGAGGAAGATTTTGCTGACGTAGCTATGGAGACTGCAGCTAGCGTTTTTGGAAGCACTGTCGATGACGAAAATGTTAAGCCAGAGAAGAATGAGACTGCTTCAGATGATACAGATGCTGGGGACGAAATCGCAGAAAGTGAGGAGGACAGCGACGAGAGCGGGATAATACTCGGTAATCAGGACCAGCCTTCTTCGAGTTCGGAATTCGGTATCGAAGAGAGCGACGAAAAAGATGAAGCAGAGGTTGAAAGCGCTGAGAACGAGGAAAAAGACGACGTGGCGGATGATGATGAAGAGGACGATGATGACGACGACGATTTCAGAAAGTTAGGCAGACATAGGAACAAGAAAACTAAAAGTTCAGTCGGCACAACCGTCACAATTTCGTCTACGACGGCGTCGCCCTCACCACCTGCTGTACATAATGGGAGAGAGCATAAAAGAATGAATTTGCCACCGTTGTTTAGTCAAAAACCAGAAATTTCGTCTTTCTGGAACAGCGGCGGTCACTTATACAAAATAAGAATGTCTCCTTTGGTGCAAGAACAATCATCCGCATCGGCGCCTAGTTTTAATCGCTTAGGTAGACTAAATTTATTCGTGCCAGCCGTGGAAACGTATCCAGCGATTGTCAATCCGGTACCCACTTCAACGCCGGAATCGACATCCGTCCCTTCGAATGATTTCTCATCGTCGCATAGGTTTAAGTTGGGCGAAACCATTAGGAATAACACGGACAGGAGTCGTCGAAACAATAAACTATTGCGAATACCCGAAACCGATACGATGGGGAGAAATTTGGCCAGTGAGAGTAGATGAGCAACACCAAAAATAGTAGGAATCCACATGAGTCGTCAGACGGCGCGCAAAAGTTCGCGATGATAATTTTTGTGCGTAGGTATCTCTCGAATGTAGTGTTCCACAAAAAAGAAATCCTAAAAAAGTACACGGTGGTATTCTGAAAGTATGCGGCGACGTATAAAACCGGTGTGATTCGAGTGAACGCGAACATTTTTGACCGCGAATTCTAAATCACATTAGAATCTAATTTTTAGAAGTAGTTTTATAACTTTCACGGTTTCTTACCGCCTATTTCGTAGTTTCCTTTCTTGTCTTTTTTTTTTTTCTGATAAAAACAATTTCTCCGCACTTTACGTCATTTAGGAGTGCGTTACTGAAAGAGAAGAGTCAACAAAATTTTTTTATATCTCTTCAAAATACGGTAGCTTAATTTATTTATTGAATTTTGTTTTAATTTATTATCCTTTTTCCTCTCATTTTTTTAATATTGTATATCCGTGACTGTAATTTTTTCGTGTACATATATAATAAATTTTATTTATTTTTGTACAATTAAGTATATTAGGATACATTGACAGACACGAGCGATCTATCTGAAAGTGAAATTATTAAAAAAAATTGAAATATCTTGTTCACGGTTCGAACAAAATGAGAATGGTCATGCTTGGAATGAGGGAAGAAGACAAATTTAGCGTCTGAGATGAGTACGTATTCCTCCAAATAAAACTACAGTACAAACAGACACTTAGTATAAAGATAATTTTTTTCGTGCAAGGATTAAAATGATTTATTTATTTTGAAAACGGCTTTTCCCGCACATACAAGCAATTCTGAGTGGACGTTTCGACCACGTCGTGGTCATTATCAACACAAACTGAAATGATCCGACGAGAATATGCTGTAAATAAAAGTATAAAGAGAATGATTCACTATACCGGTAGGAACCGGTAAAGTTCACAATTTCACTTATTGCCTATGATCGTACCGTACGCTTTTCCTAATCGTTGAGCGTCACCCTTAAAATTAATTTCTATAACTTCGCGTATTTTTCTTTTCTTATCACTACGTTCATAGGCTAAAATCTTGGGGTTCTCAAAATTAAATTTGTGGTCACAATTTTTAGAATGACAGGCCAGTCCAGTGTGATCGTTCTGGTTGTTTTCATCCCTTCTATGCTGGTTGATTCTCTCGGACAGTAGCTGAGAAGATTCCCCAACATAGAAGCGAGGGCAATTACCGCAAGGTATACTATAAATAACACCCGATCTTTTGTCTATGGGGAGGGGGTCCTTACGTCCACTCAGAATTGCTTGTATGTGCGGGAAAAGCCGTTTTCAAAATAAATAAGACACTTAGTAGTTCTTAAAAGTCCATCTAGACTACATTCATTTTCATATCTTGAAATTTTCACAAAAGACAATACGATTGCAAACAAATACAGACCAAGAATAAATTCAGATTTTTGGACTCGTGACTGGAGCAGTAAATAAAAATATTCACATGAGAATGGGTGCTTGAACGAATGCATGCAATCATCTCAATAAGTTATAATCAATGGACACACATATTCCCAGATTCATTGCCTAGACTATACCTATTATATATTTCAAATTCGCTGAACGTTCGTACCAATAGCAAACATTAGAAAGAATGAAACGGAGAAGTTTCGATCTATTTATCATAAATGATCTTCGTTAGAAATGCAATAACTCAAATTCAAACAAATTCTAGCGTCAGCAAATTCTAAAAAGAGTAGAAATGGATCACACAAATCAACTCATATCAGAATTCGAGGCAGTTCGCGCATTAATGGGGATTGTCAATGATTTCAAGACGCTACCGATGTCTCTCATAGAGGCGTAAAAGTTTAAATTTTGTAAGTACTCAAATAAGTGAGCTTTACCCTCTTTCTATATCTAGGTATCAAGGCTCTCTAATTCTCAAACAGTTTTACTTAAAGTACAGTTTCGCAATATAAAATGAGAGGATAACAAACAACCGTGGGAATCCCAATTAATATTGTCCCACTTGATATTTATTCGTAAGGGTACCTACCAGTACTTCTATCGGACCAGTCAGGAACAAGGTTATCCATTGTTCTTCATTATTTGAATTAGGAACAACGGCATTTCTATATCATATTGGGTCCTGAGAAAGCAGTTAAAAAGAGCGGGTAACAACACATAATTTCGATTGAATTAGTTCATTTCTGGACTAAAGAATGGATTACCTTCGACAGACGATCTTCTCAACTTGTCCGATCTTACTGCGATCAGGGTATTCATCAGAATGAAAGAAGAAAACAGCTCCACAAGTAAATACATAGGCACTGTAATAATCTGTTAATTTGAACTGAATGATTCTTGCATTTTTCCAAGAAAACAAGTAGTCGAAATTCTGAGACGCATTCAAAGAGATCCAATCCTGGCCGTGATTTCAATTTTCAAGCGCAACTTTAATGAATTTTCTGATTCCAACCACACAAGAATGATGGACGAATTTCCTATGATGTCATGTAACCCTTACAAAATGATTAATCAGAAACGATAACCAGGTAGGTATAGTCAGGTATTGATTGAACTATACGGTACTCCATCAATATCGGGGCTTGATTCTATTTTAACTAGCACTGTGTAACTAATAACTAATAAGTACTCCTAGTCATAATAATAAAAAATTATTATGCTCTCTCATTTGATAATAGTTGTGTTCGCGCGTTGACAGTTTCAACAGGTTCTGTTCAAAGTTGCTGGTACCTGGTAGTGGTGTGTAATCACGCACTAATACAGACAACTTTTAACAGAATCTGCTGAGACTGTTAACGCGCGAACACACCTAATGAAGATGATTTTCTTTTCTGGACCTGTTGGACGTCACAGCTCTGTCGCACAAATGAGAATGGACGTATCTGCATATCCATGATCTGCGAAAAAGGATCCTTCATATCCAACAAAAATTACCTTTTTCGCTGATCATTGACGATCAAATACGTCCATTCTACTTTGCATGACGGAGCTCCGCTGCCTCTGGTTGGCAAAAGTACCCAATAAGAAGTCTGTATTTGCTTCCAGCACTCCAGCCTGCAGCACAAGTATTACCACGCGCGTACAAACTACAAAGTTAAACCGACGTATATCTAGCCCTAGGGCTTTAAAACCGAGTGAATTACCTAATTTTTTTTTTCATTCTCCATAAAATTTCCTTTCCAACGAGTGTAATTTCGAGAAATTTTATCCGACCAGTTTCGAGTTATTTGTCCTCAAAATACACTTCAATGTAGGTTTTGATGATTAAGCTGCTGAAACCAAAATTCAAAATGTACGTCCTTCGACTGGGCTCTACCTTTGGCTCTACCCTCAGACTGTACTACATATCCAAAGTTTACGTCGGACGCACTGTACCCATATCGTTTAAAGAAAGCACGGTCTCATTATTACGTACCAATCGACGATCTGGTAAACTTAGGCCTAGGTAAACTGTATCTTTCAGACGATTGGATGGTGCGATTAAGAGAATTCACAACAACTAGAACTTACTAATACTTCTAGTAGTTCTAGACCTCTAGATGTACCGTTCTACCATATTCATGCAACGATAAGAAAATACTACGATCTGCAAAATTGTAGCTTTGTCTCATGTATGATGGATACTCTTCTCTGAATTGTGTTGAAATGAACGTCGGATGTCAACACCCTAAATGAGGGACACGCGGACGTACATAATCCATGTACGACGACATTTCAATGTGACAGGAACATTTAATTGAAGAACCAATACCACTACAAAGTTTTTCCTCGGAAATAACGTGAATTAATGGGGGAGTTTACAATAAATCCAACACACAACAATGCTGTTTCTTACTGGTAACCTATGACCAGATCTGATTCTTTTTTTTTTTTTTTTTCTCTTTTTAAACTGAAATTTTGTATTTTTATCGATTTAATTAAACTGTTCGTGAAGTTGTGATCTTCCAGAGTACCTACTAAGCTTCAACATGGGAAGAAAATTTTTCAGCAATATGAAACAAGCAATCACGCAATTGCTAAATGGTAAATGCAGGTTATATGTATTTCGAAGAATATAGGTATTGATATTTTTTGTGCTCCGTCTAAAATGTTAACTTTTTTTTGAATTTATTTCTCATTTCAAAAGTTCTTCTAGGTTTGATTCGTCAGCAACGGAATAGAGAAGAGCTATAGGCCCCTTCCAAGCAAATGTATTTTTATTTTATTTTTTTCCGACTGAGCCACATTATTTTTCTTTGAGTAAGGACTATAGTTTTATTAACTTCGGAATCGACGATTAAATCTGTTGATTAATAGATTTACTGACTAGGCCAGTCAATTCGTAGAATCGGTTACCGTGAAGTTTTTTGATGAATTTGGCTCTCATCAGAAGTTAGGATTGCTAATTCTATAAACGTACGTGGGTTCACAGATTGCAAAAAAAAAAAAAAACATCAGAATAATCGAAAATACCTAGTTAAAAACTTTAATAAGTCCAAAGAAAATGCTAAGGCTTTGATCATCACTTTATTAAAAACTTTTAATCGACGCGACGTTTCGATACCGCAAATTTGTCTAGTTTTTTTCATCGTTCTAGACTCTCGTTCTATCTTCTGTGAAATACTTGAAAGTCTACGGTGAAAACAGAATACTATATTTCATATCGGGTAGATCAATCTTTTCACGGGGTATCAATAACTCAATGAATTTTTTGAAAGAAATGTTCTCGTAGAAGAAGAACGATCGATAAAAAGGATGCTGGAGAAAGAAATATTTTTCACTCATTTTGCAACATATTATGTATTTCACGAGAAGAACAAATGTGATTTTTCTTATTTGCATTGTTTATTTTACAACAGACATAGAAGTTGTTCAAATTATCTGTTCTTCAAACACCTAAATCTTGATTCCAACATTTTTTTTGAGAAATTGTAAGTTCTATAGACTATCGTAAAATATCGAGTAGGTTTCAAACCATAAATTAAAATTTAAAAATATATATACATCAAGGATGAAAAAACGAAATTTGAAAATATATTTAGACGTACGAGTATTTTAGAGTTGCATTGCGACTTAATATTTCGCTGTCGGTATTCAGCATAGAAAAATTATTGCGTTGTCTTCACAGCTATTCATTTAAGTTATTTTCTGTACCTATTAAAAAACTATCGAGAAATCAAATTTTTGTTTCTTCAAAATTATTATGATAAAGTGAGCGTAAAAACGAACGTAGATCAAAAATCCAGCTGCGTGAAGCGTATGAGTATCAATTTTCATAGGTCCTTCTGCATCACGTTCTGAGAAATTTAGCTTGAAGTGGTAATAATTAGAATATATAATTCGAGAGATGTTACGATTTTATGTAGGTACCTACTACACAGTCGTTTTCACAATGTTGTGCAACTTGTAGTTAGAGGTAATATTATGAGTTGATACGTGTATAATGTAATTCAAAATGATGAACGCCGACGAGTATGTCTTTTATTGATCATATGAAAGATTTACAGTTTTTGGCTCCAAGAAAGCACGTGGTTGACGAAACGTCATTAAATACAGTATAACTTATGAAATTACGCTGACGAAGGCAAAATAGCTATTTAATCGAGTGGAAAATTCCACCTCCTAATTTTCAAAATAAGCTCTTGCGATTATTCTAGCGGTGAATAGATACTTCGCTCCAATTTTGAAAGTCTATTTTTACAGGCCAGTCAAGTTTTTGGGAAATTGATGTCTCAATTGATTGTTACCCGTTATCATCTCAATAAGAAGTGCATATTTGTCAAACATCATCTTATTCAATGAGGAAAGGGAAAAAAAAAAAAAAAAAAAAAAAAAAGAGCTCGTTAGGTATAAATTACCATACCTATTGCAAAATGCTTCTGGCGGACAATCATCTCTTGAACATTCTTGATGCTTACGGTGAATTCGTTCATAAAAATTTGACGGTACTTGAACAATTTAAATTTTAAATTCTCACAACTTTCCTCGGCACCTGAAAAAAATTCTAATTCCCCATTCAAGATCGTTTCAAAAGGGAAAAAAAGAGAGGTATTTCTAACATTGCCGCAATAATCCTAATTAACTTTCAAATGCAACTAAAAACGGTACCCATAAAATTCACCCAAAGATGTCTTCTCTTGATGAATTGAAAAAGCAAAAAATTTTATTTCCTCGACCTTCTTAGTCCGGCTTTCTAGCATTTTTTAGAGACACTCAGACACATTACATTAATTCAAAAAATATGTGTACTTGGAAAAAAAAGAGTTTTTTAAGGTCAATATCATGCATAAAATGGAACGGTTTATAATTTTTTATAAGCGATCAAATACTTACGCCTGAAGATGATTAAAACGGACTAACTAGACGAATAAATTGTTTTTTTTTTTTCTGTAGTTTTTAGTATAAAAAGATTTATTCGTAGTCTTCGCATTCACGAATTTTATTCTGAAAGTAATGTTTTTGGTAAATTAACAAAATAATAAGAGTAAATAACTCGAATAAAATAAAAAAAAAGACCTATGTTGTACTTAGCCTACACATCGATAAACGCCATCGGAAACAAATTTTCAAATTATTGTAATGAGGCTAGAGCTTCACGGAACAATTCGCCACCGATTGATTATTGCGGATTGCGGATTCCATCAGCTAACAGAAGTATGATAGAAGAAAGGTGAGTTGAAAGTTTAATAAGCTACTACCTTTCTCTTTGTAGTATGTTAATTTTATACTTGATATCTTTGTAGTATACTAGGCGTATACTACAAATTGGCCCTTCATATACTATCATGTTGGCCTTATACTGGGTATAGGTCACCAGGCAGGTGATTGAAAAATCTGCGAGTACGCCCCCCTCCTTCCTCTCCATAGGTATGATACTAGGCTTACACTGGGAATATTAAGCGTATAGTAGGATTTATTCTTTTGAATACTATTCTTTCCTAATACTATAGGGCTCTACTAATACTACTATACTAGGCTTACACTAGAAGTAGGTATACACCTGGCAAATAATTGAGAAGTCTGCGAGTATAACCCCCATCCCCTTGCCTTCCATAGCCATAGGTATTATACTAGAGCTCTCTTGAAGCAGAGTATTGCGGCCAGCCGAAAGCCAAAAGCCGAAAGCTCAATTCAGCAGAATACTTACTAATAAGAGCAAAGCTGAAAGCCAGCTTTATTGAAACCTTCCTAAGCCAAAAGCCAAACTAAGCCAAACTTTTTCAGTTCTTTTGGCTTTTCCAATTTTTTGCAAAATACAAAACAACATAACATAACAGGGTTGGTACCATACAGAATTAAAATTATATAAATTACATTCACTGCAATTCTCTTCTCTACATGTAAAGAATGGATGTACGTAGATGTAGAGAATCCTCAAAACTCAACAACGATGTAAAATTGTAAACAGTGAACACACAACTCCAAAAAAATGAAATAAAAATAACTAGCAGAGAGAGAAAGAATAATCACCAAAAACATGAACACAAGCTGGAGAATAGGTATCTTTCACTAGTGCAGCAAAGCGCCGATTCTCCTGATTGTTTCCTTTGTACACCAAATCCTGCAGGACATTGATCAGCCAAAAATCAGCTAAATTAAGCCAAAAGCCAGCTCAATTTTTCGGAAAGCCAAAAGCCATATTGTTCAAGGTGGTAAGTTTAAGTTGGAAGCGGAAGCTGAAATTTTCGGCTGTAATACTCTGCCTTAAAGAATTAGCGTCAAATTCTTTAAAAAAGGCTTCCACCAACCCAAGGAGGGGGCGAACGAACGGAGCGATTGAGCTACCCAACAACTATTAACTTGAATCATACTTGTACTATACCAAAGAGTGAGTTCCCCAAAAGCTATCAGCTTGAAATATCCTAACTGGAACTATAAACCAAGAACAGCTCTCTGAAAGCTATTAGCTTGAAATAGTTCAAAGTTGACTTATACTAGACGAAGGAGGGGGCAAACGTGCGAAGCAAATGAGCTCCCATATGTTGTGAAAGGGTTTCGCTCAGATGAGATTTGAAATTGACTTCTACCAGGCCAAGGTGATGAACGAGCGGAGTGAGTCAGCTCTCCCAAGGATACTTGCTTGTCATATTCTAAGCTAGACTTATGCTAGAGTCCGGTGGTTCCCAACCTTTTGGAGATGTCGAACCCCTCCAATGCGCCGACTTTTTTTTGCGGACCCTCTTTTAAAAAAATGTTATAGGAATAAAGCAGCACTAATCAGTGGCGTACTTACGAGGGGGAGGGGGAGATTTTGGGAACCAAGCCCACTCAGAGCTGAAGAAATTGCCCTAAAATATCATAAAATCTTGTTCAAAACGCTTTCCGGAACAATTTTTCTCAAACAAAAGTTATAAAAATTACTTTCAGACCTTCTGCGGACCCCTGGGCTTGGCTGGACCCCAGGTTGGGAACCACTGTGCTAGACGAAAAAGGGGGCGAACAAAATTCTATTAGCTTGAAATATTCTAAAGTAGAATTATACTGGACCATACCTCCTAATTCTAAACTAGACTTATAAGTGCAACCATCCTGATGTGTACCGAGGTATGGTACAGTTGATACCAATTGCTGAGCGTATCAGTATTCATTCTGTCTATTCCCTTTACACGTCCATCCCATACTGACACTCAAAAAAATACGTGCTATATGTATTGCGAAAGATATGACCCATGATCTTTATTTATTTGGCTTCGCCAGAATATCCCACTGAAGTATTTACCAACTATTCCATAAGGTCATCAGTTTAGAGTTCTAGAATCAAGAAAGCTATTCAGACCGACAAATGAAAAATTATCACAGTAATAACATTACTCTTCTCAAAAAATAATGGTATTTACTATAGCAAGCTATGTCTCAAAGGGGCTCTTATTATAATTTTGCACAGATGTATAAAATGAAAGAAAATTCTTGTCGCACCGCAATAATAATGCAGGAGTCTGAAAACTGATGGAAAATTATAAGCTAGCAAAAAAATGTGGAAAACTACAATACTAAAATTTTTTCTGGTTCCAAGAATACTTTGTGGTATAGATCTAAGGTAAAGATCGTCACAGGTCGTGGTCAAGGAACAATGTAGCTCATAAAAAATCGACAAAAACGAAATTTTTTCACCACAACCTGCGAGCCTAATGACCCTCGAAAATGCGAACGTAATCAGCTGTACGTGAGAATTATTTCTGGCGGATATTGACGTCAGATTTTAGTCACCGCAAGCACGCTACCGTCATGCCACAGTTACTCATTCAACTCGAGTCGACTTATTGCTACTTAGTCAGTAGTATTCTTGGTCCAAGCGAGACTGGAGCTCGTCGAACGCTTGGCTGATCTCACCACCGCGTGCGCTTTCGTCGTACTTTTTCTTTATTTTTCGCTCAACTAATCTTAAGTTTTATTCAAATTTGAATACTTATTCAGTTCGTAGTTTTTATGTACTGGAAATACGTGTTTGTACAACGTGTGCAGATTTTCGTTAGAATCATTCCTCCGCAAATATCTTGACAGTAAGTAACGATTTGAAAGTATTCATGTATTCAGTAGACCGGTATCGCATCTTATTCACCTCTGTATTTGATGAATTCAAATTTACATGGAATGAAGAAATTGTATGAGATGAAAATACCACACGAGCGCAACAACTTCAAATTACAGTAAAGAGTGCAAATGAAGGAGTGAATGATGAGATTATCTATTGTAAATAGCTGTAAGTAGATGAAGTATAAAGAAAACATTCTTGGTGTAAGTCGCTCAGACCCCGCTAATGCCCCCGGTGGACAGTATTTGATACGCATGTCGATACTCCGGAAACTCGAGTTTTTGCAAATTACAGACTTGAAAAACTCGCGGAATCGCTGGCTTGGGCGATCATATGACGACAGCGCTTCTTCTAAAAAATGGGTGCTATTTATATACTTACATCGAATAATGAGGAAAAATTTTCTCATCATTTAACTGAAAATGTAATAGCGTGACCAAGAAACAATAATAGGCAACGTATAAAAAATTTCATCCTCGGTTGATTTTGTTTGTGTAAACAAACTATAAGGAATTGAAATGCCGCAAACTATTAATAGGAATCCTCGTACTTATCGATAATACACCTTCATTCAAGGCGAGCGAATCAGCGTGAAGTTCATAATTTTGGAAATTCGCCGCGAATACGTGCCGTTTTAATTATCTACAATCAAAACTCGAATTTTTTTGAAATGAATTGCAGATTACCGCAGTGTAAGCGCGTGACAAATTGAGTTTATTTACGCACGACGTACTCTGTTATAGATTATTAGGTCATTGTGGTGCAGAAATTGCACCCTATTAGATAAAATTCGATCACGTATCGTTTAGATCTTCACCAACGAAGGGCGTGGTATGAAAATTTCGTATGGGAGAGCCTAATGAGAAAACTTCCTGTATGAAGCTCGAAATGAATTATAAATAAAACAAGATTCAGACGGTGAAAGAGCCTGTCTGCTCTTCTCATGTATATTATATTGACTTCGGAAAGTCAAGGCTATCATCCTCCTCCAATACAATATTTTCAGTACGATCAAAGAATGTGCATTTTCTGTTTTTCAAAACACTTGACATTTTTAATCGGACTGGAGGAGAGTTCTGTACAATTCACCCATTTTCTTCGGATAAGGAAAAAAACTGAAACATTCAATAATTTAAGTTCCTTTTTTGTCGATGATTCTCTTCACTGGAATATACACAATTCTACTTCAGTATCTCCCTACTAACTTCCAACCCCCAACGAGCAGCAAGACTACTCTAGTCAACCTCGACTCACTCTTCAAAAGATCACCTGACCGATTTTCAGACCAGAAAACAGTCATGGCAGTAATCCGAAAAAGGTAGTCACGCCCTACGGCTCTTGCATCTCTGCGTTTGCAGAACTTCAAGATTACAATCCAATCCTTAGTCAACTTCCACAGTCTCATTTTCGACTACAAAACTTCCTGGACCACCATATCAGAATCTTAAGAACAGAATACCTCAATTCTTTGAACGCCCTTATGTACCTATTGCATGTAACCACATACTCCTCCTCTGTTATTCCGTCTCCAACTCTATTACTTCTCTAATTTAGACCTTCTCCAACAGAACAACCCTAAAATTATTGAACTACTTTCAATCTTAAGAGCTTCGAATGCTTCTTGACGTTCTAGGCACTGGCCGTGGACTCATTCCATGCGCTGAGCCGAGGCAGGTGTTTCTCTTCAACGTCACTTCGCCTAATCACTCACTGCTTACTTACTGGCCACAAGAGCCCAATCCCCTAACCTTCGGCCATCTTTTCAAATGCTCTCAACCCACGTAAGTCTTCCCTTTTATCGCTCCAATACCACCAAGACGTTAGGTCCCGTCTCGTTCTTATGTGCGAAAAACACATCGACAAAATAACTTCCTTCTCTGCTTCACAGACGGGTCGAAATTGAGATCCAGAACTGAATATACAGTCTTCATTTAGGGTAACATCTCATCTTTCCGCGTATAAGAAACTCCACTTCCGTATTCAACATCAAACTTACCGTTGTATTCGCCTGCCTCGCTTCCTTCATCCGCTTCTCTCTTCTCCAAAATTCCTTGCTGTATCTGATTCTCTCACCCTTACTTGCCATCCATAACCCACCATCCAGCAAATTCTCATTCTTACCCTCTTCAAATTCTTCCTCATCCTCTATTTACCGGAACACAACGACCTTGAGTAACATGACGCAGTCGACCTAGCCGTAAAGCAATCACTGCGTTCATCTTGCGTAACTGGTATCCTCCTCCCCTCGTATGATCTCAATTCCCATTACTACTCCATTATTTCCCTTTCTTGGTATGGTCTCTAATCCTTTTCATCCTCCAATAATCTCCATTCTATTAAAAAATCTCGTTATTGAATTAATGCGCTTTTGAATCTTATGGTTTTATTCCTTGCAGTTATTAATTTTCGTACTTTTCGATTATAAAACCCTTTAAATCATGTATTTCTTGTTCTTCAAACCATTCTACCCAATGAGTACCAAGAAGAAGTCATCCTAACCTGTTTCAAGTAGGCTCACGTCTTTCACCCTCATTATGCCTATACTGCAATAGGCTGACAATTGAACCATTCAACAAGTCTTCTCTTCCTTAACGTCTGGCTCTGTCTTTCCCTGCGTCATACCCTCTTTCTAAGAGAATTTTGGAAAAATCTTTAATACAAAGAAGTACCTGAGATCCACCGACATCTTCATAGCACCAACTAAGTCATATTAATCCTTGAGCCTATAGTCCTGAGTGTAGTTGTAATGCATCAATTGAATTATAATGATTAGAAATGGTGTTTCATGGAGAAGGCAGCTGGAGGAGTTCGTGACGTCATCAAGGGAATTTTGAACATTTTCATGATAATTATGTATTACTTGGATTTAAGGCTGGGACACGTCTTTCTTTTCAAAAATCTCAGACATGATCTGTTCCTCAATTTTATTGTTGACTTCAACTAAAAAAACAATTTTAGTTTCATTTTTCTTCTCTAAAAATTTTGACAAGAAGACTTGGAATCTTGTAGTTATTTTAGCGTATTTGAACTCATTCCATGAAATAGTAACTTTCACTCACAAAAGCGTTTTCGTTTTTACACCTGAATTAATGATAGTGCCTATCATCGATGGGTATTCTTTATTTTTGACTTACTAAAACGAGAAAAAACATGTCCTTTTAAATTTTCAAGAAGTTTTTTCTTTTAAGTTACCATTACACTATCTGACCCCACCTATGGAAGAAAGATTTTTTTATTTTTAAAATCACCATTTATTTCACAATATCAATATATGCTACCTTTCCCTCTCTTCAAAAATTTCCCTAGTTCGTAGTTCGCTTTCGTCGCGACTTGCAAAGCGAAAAAAAAAGACCAAAGAAGAAATTTTTGGATCTGCAAGTGCACTTTCAGCCTCACCTTTGATACAGACTCCATTCTCAGAAAACTTCTCGCGATTTCCTTCCCTAAATATGCAGTGCTTTCCGATTTTAAAATAATATTCTCTTTGCTAGGTAGGTAGTGCACGGAAACTGAACTTAGTCGAAGTTGCAGATGTGAACATCTCGAACTAATTTTCATTCAAATTTTAAAATACTCAACGTCGTTCTAGTTTGTCATACTCGTAGTTACTACTGAAATGTTTATCGTGACCTTGTAAACGAAAAATTTTTTAGTCGCTCTTCCGTTTTGCATAAATAGACGTACGATTTCGCTCGCCGTCTACTATGAAGAAACCATCAGCAAAAAAAGACTCAGTAATTAAGGGCACGTAGGCTAATTCTCATCCAGCCAGAGATAACGAGAAAATGTTACAAGATAGTATAATATTATACCGTGAGAATAATTATATGTAAATTTGGTCCATATTGTCCTCTTGATTTAGCGTATGTACTTGGACCGTTAATTACGATTACTATAGTTCAATTCAAAACCTTGGCGAATTTTCAGCTCACACTATTAGAAAAGGATCCGAGTGACTCCGTAATGAATTTTTGGCGAAAATGAACGTTACAACACAGAATACCTCTAGGCATATTTTCTTTTCGCTTGTCATTCGAATTCTGGTATCATTGCCCTTATTTATTTGTATTTCAATACTCCTAAACCGACAGAAAAAATATTCATAAAGTCATTAGTATGGGCGGAAGTTGGATTGTTTTTAATTTGCTTGCTTTATATTTGAAGTGCAACAAACTCGACGACTGGATAAAAAGCTATAATACGTGCGTCTGAAATTCTATGTACCTTTTCGCTGATTACCAAGAATTTACGAGCAAAAACATACCTAAAATAACAGTTGAAAACAAACTTTCGATCAGAAAGATAAAAAAGTAAAAAATATGAAATCAAAAAATATTACGAGTTAACGCTTTTTCAATCTTGTAACAAGCGAAGATACATTTAAAGAATTTTTAAATACAAGCACGCTTATTATTTCAGGTATTTTCCGTTAACGCGTTCCTCTTTGCAAATTTGTGAAACCGGTACGCCCAGCATTCACTGTACCTTCTTGAATCACGCCAAAAAAGTGTTCTCGAAAATACGATTTTTAACGCGATAGCGAACAATTTGAGCAATAACGTGGTTAGAGTTTTTTGTCAATCGGCGTCCCGGCAGCGAAAGTGTGTGAAAATATTGAGAAATGGGAATGACACATTTTCAGCATGCAACCTCACTGGAAAATTATAGCTCAGTGAATTCTAAAACCTTTTAGGTTGATTACAACAGGTTCAATTCACTATTTACGAGTTTCCTTCTGCGTACTTGAACTGGTTCTCCAGATCTCCTTGTTGAGTTTTTGAGGTATCTCCATTCCTGCTACCCTTCCATCAAATTCACCTTGGAAATAGGGGAAAACTACATCAACTTTTTGAATTTATCGATCTCCGTAAGATCGGGTATCCATGAGTTCGGAATATACAGGAAGGATACTACGACTGATGTTTTGGTATACGGAGCGTCTTGCTGTCCTGTTGCTCATATAAGAAGGCAGCTTTAATAGCTTAGTTGACAGACTGACTCGTACTCCCTTGAGTCAGGCTGCTGTTAATAATAAAACACCTGGCTAGAGTGAGTAGGGTCAATGTTGACGTCGACGTCATGATTTGGAGGTAAACTACTAGGAAAGTTCTTGACTCCCCCCCTCCCCCTCCCCCCTTCCCCGAGAGGCGATCAGTTTGTCGGTTGCCTTGGATCAGTTCCCTTTTCGTAGGAAAGTTCTCCCTCCAATTGGGTCGGAACCTCCACCCGTTTGGTTTCAGACCAGCATTTCACAACCTTACCACTGTGAAAGGGTTGTTTGTGAGGTTGAAGGATCCTTTACCAGTTGATGGGAGGAATGGTGTTTATAAGATGGAATGTAAGAATTGTAGAGGTTTTTATATTGGTGAGACCGGCCGCCAGATAAAGTTGAGAGTAGCTGAACACCGGAAGTCTTGCACATCTGGGGGAATCAGCCTTCGCCGATCATTTGATCGACAGTGGCTACAGTTTCCGGGAAGAATCGGAAAGGCTCCTCCATTAGGAGAATTCCTACCGCAAACATACCGCCCTCGAACATATTGAAATAATTCGTCACCTCAACACCGATGGAATTACTGATTCCGGAAGATGGCTTGATTGATTCACACCGCAACTTCTCATTTGACCAACCTTTATGATTTCATCCTCTCCTCCGTCTTGTCAGTTGCTTTCATTTCGTTCCTGATGATGGTTCATAAACCGAAAACGTTCGTCGTCTAATTTTTTCTGCGATTTTTTGCATCTTTTCACTTTCCCTTCTGAGTATTTCTTTTCGATATTATGGATAACCGTAACTCAGAAAAACGCATTCATTTAATTGGAAAGAAGTGGGTTAGAAATCGAAAGAGTGATAGGCATACAGTGGAGAAATACAGAACGTGGTAGGTGTAGGATGTGGATAGGTGGAGCAATACCAGGGCGTATTGCCTTCAACCAAAAACAAAAATATGTGCAACATGGAAAGTACACCAAAGCTGAGAAGGCATAAATTATCTTCTCAGCTTTAATAACGAGCTTTTTTTCATTCGTTCTGATAAAACTTGATGGAAGCGTCTGTTGACCGAAGAGAGGGTGAGCCTAAACATAATTCCTCCTCTCGACGAAATTTGCAATTCAATTTTGAGTAAAAAATTCTATCAGTTTGAAGCACGCGCACAGCGTGATTTTTTCCACTACCTACACATAAATAATGCTTCGATAGACGTAACTTTGGGCTAAAACTGATTCAAATTTGCATACATTTGGCTACTCAAATTTTCACAGTGGAGGCATCCAGAAGGATAGACTCACTTCGTACAGTCATTCGGTTAAATTTTATTAGTGGTTCAATTACGGTACCCACAGGAAATGAAAATAAAAAACGTGTACTTTTTTGCAGTTACAACAAGTAGCTGTAAATTAGACGAGAATTTTAATGATCTTGACAGAAATATTCGCATTTTATTATTGAAAAGGGGGAGAGGAGTACCAACACGAAATAACTTTATTGCGTCCGGGATTTATTCGTTTTGTCACGGACAAGCTTGAGATCGCATTGGGATTAGAAAATTTGCTTCCTCATGTAGCAGGTGCGAATTTTTCGTTTGTTCTGCAGAATTTTATTTTTTACGCCGCATCAAAATCTGACATGGGAATATTTTCTTGTGGTGCGCATTTATTGATTTTCATGCTGCTCCATCATCGATTTCGTGATTATTCTTAACGTTTTGTACCGCAAATGACACCGCGAGAGCCTCTCATCTAATTCGGACCATTCGCGGGACTATTTGCGCTCGCTCCGCAAGTGACATCGCAAATGCTTTTTCAGTTATTTTTATGCAATGATCCCCAAGAATTATTACAAAAGTGTAAAGCAGTTCACATGAAATAAAATCAACCTGTGGCAACTTGGACTACACTCATTGTAGGTAGGTATTAATAAATTAGGTACGAGTTGAAATTCATGGCGCAATACACTCAAGACTGTATTTCTTTACCACGTATACGTTCTCCAATTTTCCTGAGATTGGTATAATGTATTCTCGTACGGTTATTCGTGTGACTGAGCTTTGCGCATATGCATTTCAATACAAAAGACATTACACGGTGAAATGATTACAACTGTCTTTCAGTAAACCGGTAGACTCTATAGTTCATCCACTTTCTCCCGTGTGATATCCAGCGATATCACTTCCTACATTAAAATATCGTAAATGATCGTAAAATGTTACGTACTCTGTCTTCAGAATTGTCTATTGAAGATCATGGAGAGGGGGGAAAAAATTCTCGAATCGGTTTCTCATTCTTACGTTATGTTACATAAAATTTACAGAAGTGAATAAATGTGTTGAACGTAGAGAAATACTCGATGATGCAAACACAATGTGGTTTCAAATAAACTCTAGCCAAAAAAAAAATTCGTGTACGGTAGGTGTTCGATAGATATTCATTCTTTTAAAGATAATGTAAAATATTTCATTCTTATAATGAAATCAACTCTTTTCTCCGCTCCGAGAACTCTTTTGTTTTTCTTCGAAACCCATCTGATCTATCATCTCTTTCAGCCTCTTCTCTCAAGGCATCCTATTAGGATAACTTATCGAAATCGCCCAACATCATCTACATTAGACACATTAAAGTCATTACTGCTAATGGTTTTCCCTCCCACAACCTTGTTTTACAAATTGATCCAAATCGGTTTCAAAACTATTGCGACACCTTCTCTATCAATGGACAAGTCTCGTTCTCCTGTGCGAGAATTTTTGCTTCCATGTACTCTGCTCAACTATCTGTCTTACTCAACTCTCTCTTCTCCCCTTGCCCATGAATTCCTCCTTTTCTCGACTTCTTGCCTCTTTCCAAGCCATGGCAGATCCCTACAGCTCCGATTCTATCGTTCAGCATATTTTTCAACACATACACACATCTTCTCTATCTTTAAATGCCTTCCTTTGGAATTCTGGTCAAATCGGTCTGGCCTCTCAAAACACACCGCAGTTGACCTCGTAACGAAGCGAGCCCTGCTCTCCTCCTCAATCCCCGATCCCTTCCCTTTTCCTACTCAAATCTTATTATCGTCCTCAAATCATCTTATCATGGCACAACCTTTAGCCCTCTCAACCCCCTAAAAAACTTTACTCAGCCAAACAATCTTCGGTCCCTTTGGTTTTCTCTCCTCACGCCATGAAGAAACAGTCATAACACAATTGAAAATGGGCACATCCGTCCAATTCACTCCTTCCCTCTTCTTGAATCTCCACTTCACTCTCATGTCAATACTACATGCTGAGAAATTATCTTTCTTCCATCTTTTTCTCCTAGCCATACCTCATAAACTTCTAAGTCCATTATCAGTCCCCTCTAAAGCCTTTTCTGTTCCCTTTTATCACTCAAAATCAATTGCTAACTTGATAAACGTCATCCGGTACACATGCTACTATATATCCATTTCACTCCAATACTTCTGCCCAAGCTCATAAACCCCTATAGAACTTGAATTTTATGGAAAAACACACAAAGGGCAACTCTCCTCCTCATCCGCTCACACTTATCAATATTTTTGAAGTTGCTACGCTCACTTCGCCTCTTATGATTCACGGATGAAACTTTGCCACCCCTAAGCATGAGCTTACTAAGCTCATAGAGGCACTGTATGCTTGCGCTTGCAACCGTGGTATGGCTACATACTCAAATGAGAGGCCTAAAGTATAAGGTTCAGCTGTCCTCTTCTTCTCTAAATATACAAGCCGTTTCTCTTTCCCAAATAAAAATTAGGAAAATTTTCAGCGCATAGGAACGTAATACATAGTTTCAAATATCACTTATCGAGAGAGGCGAGGCAATGAATGACCGGTAATCAAATTCCAATTAACCGATCGAACTGCGTCAGTTCGCGCACATGATGAAGGCTTCAGCCTCATTTCTTCGAGTACGTACATGGATACGAATTCAATTTCTGAAACCACCTAGGCAAGTAACGACCTAATATTGCGCACGTACTTCTCTCACTCGACTCATTACCAACAAGTATGCAGAAGAAACTATTCATTTTAATAATTGGCTAAAATAATTTTCAGACGCAAATAGTATCTCGTGTAGTGCGAATGGGCGGCGTACATGTGAAAAAATACACGCGAAAAATTTCGACAAATTTTTTGCTAAGAAATTTTTATTTGATTTTCTGCGAAAAAAATCTCTTGAATCGAAATTCATGCGGTCTTCCATGAGCGAGGACAGTCAGTACGATTATGATTCACCGCTCGTGGGACTGGAAATCAGACATCTCCTCAGGAGGAAATGTACAACGTGTATAGAATCGAATAGGTTAATGAAGTACAGATACTGAAGTATTAGGTCAAGATTTCATTTCATTCTCTCCTAATTGATGAATAATTCCAAAAATTCTACACGAGTTTTAATCAGCGACCTTTGAATAGGTCAACATACCAGTTAAAATCTAGTCACATATTTTACTAAATCTGTTTAAATACCAGCCATATTTACTCGTCATGAAAACGATTTTCGTCGAAAGTAAGCAAAACGGCACTGATTATTTAACATATTTTACATAACATTAATATGGAATAGGCTATACTACCTATCTGGAATATCTTCATGTACGATATACTGAACGACAATTCCGTATATTTCTTCTTCTAATTTCCTATTTAAAAATAGTATTTTCCTGGGATTATTTCACACCGAATTTTAAACTCGTCGGTGCCCAAGGTTCTTTCAATCGACTTATATGCAGCATACTCGTGTGTACATCAAGTACTTCTTCTAACTACCTAGAGTGTACTCCTACACACGTATAGAGAATAGAATAATTAGGTCAAAGTCATTGAAATCTGCAGACATTAGAACCTTAGAATTTTAAACATTCGTCGTTTTATCGATGTGACGTTGAATGAGAAAGATCATCTAATTACGTCCGCACTCGTTTCTTAAAATTATTCTATCACGAGTTGAGCTCAAACATTTAAAAAAATTTTTAATGACGTAAAAATCCTCTCATTTGATGCACTAAGGTGACCATTGGAGTTGAAGGTGAACCGTTTTTTTTTTTTCGTAGTATAAGTATCTCTAACCATTATACACTCATAGTATACTTGACACGTGAATTGTTAAATTAAAATCAAGGAAATTGCTAGTCGCGCGATAGACCTGTAATTATTCGTAATACGTTCGCGAATTACTTAGGTACTTCTCTCGCATTCGAGCTCGCAATGATTTTCTTCATTTTATATGAGGCGAAAAATTGGGCAATTTAGTTTTTTTGTTTTTGCTTGAAGCGTATGGTTTGTACTCCACTTTCTCAATTTCACCAGAAAAAATGAAATAAGAAGAAACTCGCGGCTCACTTTTTTCGCTGCTCGCAGTGTATCTTCCATCAACTCCGTAATTCAGATGAGCAAAGGTCTTGTCTCGAATTGCGATTCTTCGATTTCAATTTCAATAACCGAGGAGGTTCTAAATTTTGAGGTCCCAGACCATATGAGCCATGTCGACTTTAAATCAACTCGGTATTATGGCCAAAAGTCGAACGACCGGAAGACGACTGAAAATCGGCTGCTTCTTTCTACTCATCGTCGACGTCGAACCTGAGTCGACTTTCGGTACCGGTACTATAGACTGAAGTTGACAAAAATAGATGTCAGTTTTGGGTCGATTGAAATCGACATAGAAATTTCGTAGATTTCGAGGTCACAATGAGATAGAGTCTCAATATAGAGGTCAAAAATGAGTCGACACTCAGTACTAGATTTCAATGTTGTCTAAACATCGACGCCGATGTTGGGTCTATTCCACCATTGCTGCACTAGATAAGTTTAATCAAGATATAATCATGACTACGCATTCTGACTGCGAGTGGAGAGTTACCAAACATACGGAACGCTTTAAGAGGTTGACTGTACTCATATCGACTTCAGATCGACGTCGATTTGAAGTCGACTAACGTACATCACCGGAGAATCACAAATCGTTCCCACAATCGATAGAAAAATTTGGATAGGTAGACTCAAACTCGGCTTTAGATGGACGTCGATAACGGAGCAATCGATCTCAGATCGATAGAAAAATTTAGGGAAGTAAACTTGAAATCGAACCCTGATCGACAGTGGCGGATCTAGAAAAACAAAATGAAGGGCAAAACTTTTTTTCTTCTCGTTTTCCTTTTCTATTTCGCGTTTTTCGTTATTTTCCTTCCTCTCCTTCCTTTTTTCTTTCTTCTTTGGGAAGGGGGAGGGTTTATGTCCCCCTACCCCCTGGATCCGCCACTGCTGATCGACGTCTATTTGAAGTCCATTTGAAGTCAACCAGCGGTCATCACCAGAGAACTACAAATCGACTTGAAATCGACCCAACCAAGCGGTCGATTTCAAATCGATAGAAAAATTTGGAAAGGTAGATACAAATTCGACTTCAGATTAAAACGTCGATTTGAGGCCGACAGACTCACGTTACCAGAAAGCTTCAAATCGACGTGAAATCGATCCCCCCAACAGAGCGGTCAATGCCAGGTTGATAAAATTGGTGAAATCAATTCGTAATCGATTCCAGATCGAAGTAGATTTAAAATCGACCAGCGTTTATCACTTCGACTTAATATCGACGCGACGCAGCAGAGGAGTCGATTTTAGGTCGATAGAAAATTTGGAAATCGACCTGAAGTTGACGTGACAAATGATTAAAAATGGCATGTCGATTTGTCAACGTCATATCGACGTGATATTGACATCGACTTGAGGTCAATTTCAATGTTACATAATAACATTATGGACAAAATTCCGACCAAGACTTCGCCGGAAAAAGTGAATTTTCGGTCGCTTTGACGTTGATTATCGCTCGACACCCAATGTTGACCGAAAATGGGCATCAAATCAAGAGTCCACATGCTTCATCGGGGAGTTTCGGTGGATCGTATCTCTGAGAATAAAGAAGAGAAAAATAAGGGAGAATTGAACTTCTCACAAAGAAGTATTATTCTAAAATATAAATATAAATACAGTATACTTTTTTCTTTTTTGCCAAGGACCCAAGGATTTAGGCAAATTTTCCTCGAGTCCCTCCTCCCCCTCCTTTTCATGTACATCTCGGACGTTGAAATTTTTGTAGTACACTACAACAACTTTCTCTTTTTCTTCGTGTTCTCAAATACGCATGATCAACATTTGAAAATTTTTCTGTCCCTAAAAGAGGTCGGAGTTCTCACAGTCCACAAAATTTTCTAGATTTCTCTCGCCTGGCCAAGACATAGCTCGAAAGTCGACTCCAATTTCTTCCAAACCCCCCTTCTCACACTTTTTTTTTTCTTCTTCTTCTTGTTTGTTTAGGTTCTTCTTCTTCTCCAAGCTCTCGGGGATACCCATGGTCAACCTTCAGAGTTTGTTCTAATTCCCCAAAGTAGAACAGAGCCCTCGCCCTCCCCTGAAATTCTCCAAATCCCCTCACCTGGTCTCAAATTTCCCATCATCAAGCCTAGACATGCCCTCCATAGCTCAAAAGTCGACCTTCATCTCTTCTCTCTCTAGCCCGTATCTTTCCTTCCTTCTTCTTTTTCTCACTATCCAAGTTTTCAGACAATTATAGTCAAACCGACACGAGCAAAAGCTCAGTGGTGAGAGAAAAATAACCAATTCTAATTCAAACCTTCAAACATTTTTACAAATCCTCAAAGTAAGAGTCAAAGCCCTCGCCCCATCGGGACAGGACGGCTTCCGGCAGACTTTTTCACCAAAATATCATCCGAGCATCACAAATTAAGAGTATCAGAACTATCATTCATCGATCATTTTTTTTTTTTTTCTTTTATTTAAGAGCTATGCGACTACACGGATGAGTCATCAGCTCGTAATTATCGATCGTATAGAAATTATTATTACATGACTTCAGAGTTACGGGAAGAAGTAAGTAGAACGGTGGTGGTAATTGAGGGAACTGGAGATGGTTTCGGAGTTGTTGGACAGTGCGGAAGTTGAGGGAACGTTGTAGGTGGAACGTTGATTTTGGAAGACGGGACATGAAAAGAGATGTTGAACTGTGAGGTTATCTGAATGGCAAATGGAATATTAATCTAATTTTGTATAATCGATCTCACAGGTTGAAATTTCGTCCAACTCATAAACCGAAGAATCAGTTTCCACGTCTATCCGCGGACATTAGCCGGTTATAAAACGCACTCAATACTTTCTCTTCGGGAAAAGGAACTGACAGAATCAATGCCTCTGAATGTACGAGTTTCGAGTATCGTATCATTGTAAAATAGTCCTTCTCATCTGTTACGTCTCGATTCTCCCCGGAACGGTTTTTCTTAAAATAACTTCTTATACCTAGGTAGACTAGCCCATTTTACAAGCGTTAAATTTTATGGATTATATGATGAATTGCAAAGTTGAACAGGAAATCATAAAACCTACTTTATCGTCTCCCGTTATTTTTTTTTTCTCCCTATCTGATTGGAGTGGTTGTAAACAAAGTTTGTACAAAATGAGGAAGTTATGTACCGACAATATCTATCGCAATTCTGAAAACAGTAGCGATTTACGAATTCGCAATAAATACGCAAATAAAAAACCTCAAGTATGTGAGCAAATTCTCGAATTTTCTGCTTTACTTCAGTCATTCTTTCGTAAAAAGTTTGACTGGTGTAGATAAACACGTCTGTGTCTGTACACGAAGGATTATGTTGTTTGTAGGCATGATCACCGATCAATCTTTTACGACTTCTTTAGCTGTGTAACCGAAACAGAACTAAAAAATGCGCTATAACTGATTCATTGAACGTAAAAATCGTATCTACCATTATTCTAGCTTCCTTAATAGACCCGGGTGTGAAAGACAAACCGAGGAGAAGACCAGGGCTATCAAGTTATGAGCACTGAGAACTACAGCCTCCAGACCTCAAGGTCATAAAGGCTGAGTTTCCGAAGACAAATATTCGTTTCCAATCAAACTTTCTTAGTATATTTCCATAAAATGGGACCGTCTTGACAAACATTTTTTCATAGTTGCTCAACTTTCTCTACATATCGTTCACCCTTACGGCCTTTGCCAAGTGCTTCCTGACAAAGCATTTTAGTGTTTCACATCATTCAGGACTTCACTGTGCATTTATCTAGTTGCAATCAAGCTACCGGCTAATTTTTCTAGTCCTCAGGAAAAATTTTGTCGGACTTCCCGCTTGAAGAAATTTTTACTGAAAAATCTGGATTTGTGCCAATATGATTTAAGTTTTATCGTCACTAACCGATAGGAATCTTAAATTACCCGTTAGGATTCGAAAATAAAACGGTTTAGAAAATAGTAAAAAATCCGTCTAAATTCTCGAATAATGAATTTCGCTCTACGTGACTATGGAAATGTTCTAGTACCTTACAGTACGATAAGAGATGACGTGCACTTGATCACGTAGTCAGACCTGCATCCTCTTCTGTAACTTGTACCTAGGGTTGAACGGCCGTTACGTAATTGTATAGACTCGTTGTAAAATATCGGGATTTTTTTGTCGCGAGTCTGGAAGTAGTACAGAATGCTGTATAATTAGGATTCTTTTTATATATACCCAACCTGTCTCATCTGTATAAATCATGTCCGTGAGCAACTCTTACCTTCATTTTTGCTGTTGTGCTTTACAGGTTCAATACGAACTACATTCGTGAAGGAAACACTCTTATTTCGAGAACACTTTGTTCGGCGTTCTTCTTTGATTCCTCTGTAAAATGGCTTTCGAATTTATTTTAATATTCGTCATGACCGTGGAATTATTGATCGTCATTCTTTCCGTCATCGAAGGGTATCGTCAGTGTACCGAATGGTCGGCTGAAGTTGCGGGTCCGGCGACGGCTATTCACACATTCGCAGAATCATGTCCCAGAAGAGGTAAGCTAAGAAAAACCTTAGGTTTGGATATATTTTTAATAGAATTAATTTATGTAGTTGTAGGTCTCTCCGCTTGTTGACATTGACAGAATCTCATAGCTGGAAAAATAAATATCCGCGTATTATTGAAATTTATCTTGAAAAAACTTCCTAAAATTCCAAGTCTCTCTTCAGACTCGCGATGTTACGTAATTAGTCAATTAGCGTAAGTCCAATACTCTCTAGCGGCTTGATAACTAAAAATACATCAATCTTCTCTTTTTATTTTTCTGAAGATCTGGAGCGAGGCGAGCTTGTTTTATGTAATATTCATTTCATGAATGAGCAATGAAAAGTGAACGGAAAAATAAATTGTGCAGAGGTTTACATTTGTCTCAATTATGCTTCGGGCTAGCTTGATAAGTGTAGGAATAAATGATACGTAATTGTTTCGATCGTGACGATTTCTGGCGGTTAAATCGAGCAGTAATATCAACTTGAATAAGAGACCAACACTTTGCCTGAATTGTACGATTGAACTTTCTTATCATCATAGTTGTAGAATCCACCCGTAGACAATCTTTGAAGATATTGGTCGTCCTGCAATCCTAGCAATTCACTCTCTTTACAACCATTTGAAGACCTTGACTGAAATTCTGTCGAGAGGGACAAATACAGGGAGAAAAATTATGAAGGCGATAAGTAAGACTTTGGTGAGGGTTTTGTGGTCACTCCTGACCGGAAAGAGCATTTGAGTGACTTTTCTGGAGCCTATCTAGCGACCTATTCTTCGAATGAATGACAGCAACTCTTCGATGGAGCACATAGTTGAAATTATGAGAAACGAGAGGCTGAACGGGGCAAACTTGTGAGTTTCAGAGCCAGGGCTAAATCCTAAGACCTATCGGAATTTAGGCAACATCAAAATCACAGATCCTCTCTCGTTCCTCTATAAATCTCCTCCCTCCTTCTTCGTTGTCTCATACGGCACTATCTATATAGCTCAAAATTTATTCAAATTTACCCGATTCCCACCCACAGCTCATTTAAATTACAACCCAGAGATCCGAATAGTTTTTTTGTCTCCCCATTCCAGTCAATATATGAAAAGCAGAAGTCTTCCATATTATAACAAAGTTGTATTAAAAGTTGGAAACGGGAAACATTTCTCCAACTTTCTTACTTTTATTCTTGTTGCTATCTCGTTCGATGCAATCACTGGCCCCGCTGACTCTTATTGTTCCTATAAGTATCAATCACCAAGCCAAAAGTTTTCTTCCAGATGCGCGAGTGGGTGGTGCTTTATTTTTGGGGGCCACGGTTCTTTCATCGAAAGTTGAGATTCAGCATTTCGTTCTCGTGTAAGACTGGGACTGCTCTCGAAAAAATTGTCACAAACACCTGATGACTTCATCAGTGACCTTGACCTACTTTGGTGAATTACAAAAATGTTGACGTTTTCTTCTTCGGGACTTGTAGCCTTAGTTTTCATTATGACTAATATACTGTGGGCCAGTGCCTCTTTCGAACTCAATGATCTCAGAACTTTTGCCCTACAGGAAAAAGCCATACATGAAGAAGGACTTCATAACTTTCGAGCCATAGATGTTTGAGAATGAAAAAAACTCAGGGAAGGGCTGGGGCTACGAATGAACTGCAAAATTCGGACTCGACCTCCTAAAAGGAGTATGTCTGTGAACGCTTAGGCGGAACATCGACGTATAATCTTCTCACAGTTCCTGCCGAGGGAAAAGTAGGGTAGGTCAGGCTAGAATATACGAAGAGAGAAAAGAGAGAGAGAGAGAGAGAGAGACGGAAATCGTACTCAACAAAGCGGAGAAATTTACCAGTTTTTGTGCATCTTAAACATGCTCATCAATTATCTTGACTATCTGAATAATTTTGCTTATACTTAGCTCTTATCTCTGACTTTACCAGAAATCATTTGATTGTTGTTCCACAGATAACCAAAGAGTCTACATTTTCCATTAGAGATGGCTCGTTCACTCGACTACCGAATATTCACGAAAGAAAATTTTCGATCGATAAGAAATCATTCGTACACTGATCGTCGTCGTATAGTCACGAACAGAGACCCTCATAATTGACCAGGCTGTCAGTGGTGACGTTAATGACTCATACCACGAACCGTGACTTTGCCGTTCGACCATGATGACGAGAAAGGAAAAAAGTTCCAAGCAACTGCAGCAGTCCTAGAGAAGGGAAAAACCTGAGTACAGCTATCGCTACCAGATTTGTATTTACTGGTTTAGATGGTAAAATAAGTTCTCCTCGTAACTTTTGAGACACGAATGATTGCGCAATTTTTTTCATCGTGCGCTGTTCAGTCCTTCACTCCCGAAGAGACAATCGACTATAATCGCGCATCTAATTAAAACTCGTTTTACAATTTATTATATCGACGATATAGCGTAGTACACGAGACGGCGAAATAGGGAAAATTGATTAACCGCGAATAAAAAGTATTGAAAACAATATTTAAGCGGTAAGAAGTACCGTTATTCAGATCATTATTTCCGCGTATTTGGGTCCGCTTTTCGCTAATTTTTCGACGAAAGTTATCACGTGAAATTCATTTTTACGCTTACTCGAAACGATTGTCATTAGTGTTAGGCGGTATTTAGTAAGTATTGCATTGTCATACCGGTGCTACATTGTACAGTATTTCTGAAACGATGTCAAAAGTGGGTCCGTCGTCGATACGTGTCGTGTCAGGGAATTCCGTCCGTATCCACACTTTTCCATACACATAAATGTCACAGATTCTCGCGTGGAGATTGTTCACGACAAAAATGATACAATAACAAAGTATAGACATATCAGAGCCTTCATGAAGCAATTGGAACTAAGTCGCAAAGTTTTCTACGCGATTTGTTGAAATCATGTCTTCGATTGCAATCGGTAATCCAAAGATGATTTTGAATCTCTTTCATGGGAGCATTTTATGCATAAAAGTTACAAAAAAGTTTGAAGAAAAGTTTTGAACAAAAGATATTCCTTGCACAGGAATGAAATGTCGGTGGAAGCAAAAATTACAGGTGTAATCTTAGGAGGGGAGGGTTATGCATTCATCGCGTCTCTGAAAATCTTTTCGAAATACTGTATATGATGAAATTTATAGAAAATAGAAAAAACGAAAAATCAAACACTCGTAAAGTGTTGTTGAATATACTGCGAAAAAATTTATGCCAATGTTAATCGCTCTAATTGGGAAAATTCTTCGAAAACTATCAATTTTTCTCCCGATCTTTTAACGCGTAATTCAATTAACCTTATTTTAGGGGGATGTAAAACATGTAGGTTGGGATAGTTTTGGACATACCCTTGAAAGGGGTTGCTACTTTATACTCATCCTAGACTCATCCCAAGCCTATCGACAAAGTTTTCAGTCGAGATACGGACGTTCAACTTTGGTATACAAGTTAAAAACGATAAAAAGTGATTCTAAGCTCAAGCCTTCCAGGACTAATACTGTATTTTCTTCGGAAATTACTTGTCCTTTCAGAGCTGTAGAAAATTAGTTATATATAATTTCGTGACTCATTGCTATCAACAAACGGGCTACGTTCCTTTTAGACTATCATACTTGTAATTTGTAAAGCATGCGCTTTTTCCCCCTTTAACCAGCGATGTACAAATATTTACTGGTTCTTCCTCGTCTTGAAACTAACTTTTGGAAGAAATTATCAATTGTGACCTAAATTGAAAATTTGTACTACCTAATTTTAGTTTGTACCATCGAAATAATGAAAAATACGAATTTAATTTTAGTGCTCGTAAAAATTTGTACTACTTTAAATTATTCGTATGTTATGATCTCATGATTATCAATTTGCGATACCCATTTTTATCACGTGGGGATTGTAAAAATGTAATTCGAAATTTTTTGTCTCTATTAATAAAATTGTTGACTGTCATTCGGCTACAATTTATTTTGAGCGTTTTATCTGATCGTACCTATCTACACCATCTGTACGGTTTGCAAACGAAAATGTGGAGCGGTTCAGCAGTAAATATACATGGGGGTACTTTCTCTCTTCGGGAACTTTCTTAGGAATTTCGTGAATTCTTCTGATGAAATTGAGGAGAATTGTCAGCCATTTGGTGACGCACGAATAAATAATTAGCGGTTGGGGAGTAGTGAGTCTTCCCACGACTACAAGACGCTTTTTTTAACACGGGTAGTACACGTAGAGGGCCTTTTTTGTATCGTGGTGTACTTCATTGTCGATCTTCCTCCATCACAGTGGGGACCTAACACTAGTGATTATGAATATAGGAATTATAATTGCTGTTGTTTTTTTTGGAACAATAATACTTGATGGACCTCATCTCGAAGGATGTACAAGTTTCTTTCTTACTGCACCCGTATCCATAGAGCTAAAAAAAAAAATGCTGCATGTTGTTTTGAAATTTAAGGAAAATTCATCATTTCATTTTTCCTCGAATCATTACTCAAAACACATCAAAGCCAAGCCTCATGATATTTCCCCTCGCACGACCTGTGCTTTACGGATCAGTGGCGTATTCAGGATTTCTTTGAGGGGGGGGGGATTTCCAAAATAGGAGGCCCAAAGAAAAATAATGAAATAAGAGAAAAAGAAAATTCTCTCGTTTTCTCTCGGCTCGTACGTTACACTTACGCAAGGCAAGAAACATAGGATCCCAAGGGGGGGGGATTCATCCCCCTAATCTCCCCCCCCCCTGAATACGCCCCTGTTACGGATGGATCTAAATCAAATTCCAAAACTGGCTGCATCTTTTTTATCGATGATGAGGTCTCGCACTTCCTAGTGAAAAACTCGGCCTCCATATACTCTGTTAAACTATCTGTCATCTTTTCCTGCCTTCCTCACCTCTCTCTTCTCCCCTCTCCCACTAAATTCCTCCTCTTTTCCGACTCTCTTTCCTCTTTCCAAGCCACAGAAGACCCGAATCCTCCAGTCATATCGTTAAGGTCATTCTCATCCTCCCTCACACTTCAACATCTTCTCTAGCTTCAATTACGTCAGTTTTTGGAGCAGAGAATACTTTTGCAAAATTTTCTTGCCAAATTATCTTGTTAGAAGAAGATCAAGAGGAAGAAGGCGCGATGCTGGTATACTATAGGTAATATTATAATGATAGAAAAAGGAGAAGACAAAAATCCTGGGAGTACCCCCAACAAAAGGGATAGCGGGTTCCCCGCTAAAAATTAGAGGCCAGTGGGGAACCCGCAACGTCCCACGCTCGCGATGACGTTGGCGCAAAATGCCTCCTCAGAAAAAGAGTTGGTTGGGCTCTTCTCAGTATACTGCGTGCTAGACCTGATGCAATGAAGGCTGGAAATTGAAATTTTCTCGTCCCTAAACTAGGTTAAGGTCAATGTCATTGATGACGTCATGAAGCATCGCGCCTGGAAATTGAAAATTTTTCAAGTCCTTAAAGTAGGTCAAGGTCATTGATGCGTCACACGTGACGTCACGCAGTTCACAGAAACTCCCGGACGCGGACGTTTTCTGAGGATGTAATCCCCCTAACAAAATGGATAGCGGGTTCCCCGCTAAAAAAAGATAATTGATTACAGTTGGGCATAGTCTTTCCCTAAAGTCATCGATCAATTATACACTAGTATGGTAAACGAAGAAGAAGGTAATTAGCCAAACAAGGCTGCCTCTTTCATTGTAGTACATCAATATACGATAGTCCTTCTTTTATAGGTCAGACGAACCTCAGGCCTCCCTCCCAGTATTTTGGCATGGATACCTTGTGTATGTCTCTGGAGTGGGAACGATCGGAAATTTGAGAGACGTTTTTCTGTTTCAGCTTAGTACAGGCATTAAAGTCGTAGTTGTTTAGACGCCTGGACGCGAATTCTGGAAAAGACAGGGGCTTAACAAAATCAATCAAAGTGTAACGACCTCGTCAAAATTCTTTGCATTCTCCCTCCTGATATAAAATGTCCAGCTCAAGACTCGGGATTTTTCCAAGTTTTCACTTGAGCAAAAATTTGTTATTTCTAAATTTTGAGTTTGTAGGCTACTTTTCTGACAGCCCTATTTGTAGTTTTCCTTAAATTAGATTAACCAAACTGGAATAGAACAACCGTATAGGAAAACATCTCTATTTGTATGGACTAGAAAACACAATCAAGGATTTGACTTGAAATACGAGCATGATTTATTCCTTAGCTAAGCCTCACTTCGTTGAAATTTATGCCTTTATGACCTGAATATACTCAAACTAAGCACTTTGAAAGTTTCCCCATACTGAATGTACTGGGCAAAATTGCGTTTTGATATTTCTCAAAACTGGCGACCAAGAGAGGTTAGAAAACGAGTGAAGGCTCATCTGTGGTCAACAAACCTTCACTAAAAATTTATAGGCTCTTGCTCAGGGATCAAGAGTTGCGGGAGACCCGGGGCTGATGATGGAAAGCTGAGTGTATAGAAGAGCCCGGAATTTTTCCAAGTCCCTATACTAGCCCATAGAAGAGCTCCAAATTTTTCTAAGTCACTACACTAGTCAATAGAAGGATATAGAAGAGCCCGGAATTCTCCAAGTCCTTCTATACTAGCTCATATGGAGGTATAAGATGGGAATAGAAGAGCCCAAACAGGAGGCGACGAAATATTCCAAGTCCCAGCGTTACGCCAAAAAGCGTTACGCTTTCCAACGTTATGCCCCACAGCGTTACGTTCCCCAGCGTTATGCTCCACAGCGTTATGCATACGCGGACAGAATTTCTCTGATGGCTCTCAGTAACTAAACGGATGGCGGGTCTCCCGCCAAAAAGATCAGCCCAAAAGATAAATTCATGAATTTCATCTCAAAAATATATCCATAAGAAATGTACAGGGCGTAATAGCGTTTCGTTATCTTCTTAAAACTGATTTCCAAAAGAGATTAGGCAATGAGTGATGGCTCATCTGTGGGTAAGAAGCCTTCATTAAAAAGAATCAGCCCAGTCCGTCCAATAGAGGTCGCATCACAATAGATTCTCTTAACAACAGATGGGGTTGAAATTCTTCCAAGATAGCTCAAAATGCGAAATTTCTCCAAGTCCTTCTCCTCTAATGCGTGGCTCAAGTACAAATGAAAATTCCGCATGGACAATTAATCGTGAAAGTTTTCAGGTTTCCTGCCAAACCTTTCCTTGTCCGCTAGGTATCTCTAAAATTTTATTGAGCAATACGAATTTTTGTAAATTTCATTCAATATTTTGAATATGATTCATGTACCGCATTTCTTTCTTTCGAAATTGCCAAATAAATAGCTCGAAAAACACAAGAATATTATTTACCAATACAGTTCAGATAAGAATGAGTGGATGATGGGGAAATTGTTGGGATTTCAAAGGACTTTTATTATTATCCGTTTCTTCCGCCCTAGCTGTGTAGATTGATCGTTCAAAGATAGCATCGAGACTGAATGCTCGCCACAACATTCGATGATGATTTGAAGGGGTTTACCTGATAGATTGCACAATAGAAAATTACGCATTGGAATATTTTGCTTTAATTAATCGCGCTTAAAATATGAAAGCAGTGCTTTGTAGACGAAAATTTACTACTTTATTTGTCGATGGGTGGAAAAAAATTCTTTATCGATTTTCGTCAACAAACTCGAGTGTATTCTCCACTTCAAGATTTGTAGTGAATTTATCGCATTTAATATACGATTGGCGCGCTGACCAAACGCAAATTGAAGTTTTGTGAATAATCACGGCTCGAGTCTTCACCACGCGAGAGTTGCAAGGTAAGCTGCAATTTACGTATTCTTTTCGATTACTTATTTCTGAGGTGGTCCTCCTACTTTCTTTTTTTCACCTTCATCTCTTTTTTCTAAATCTAGACTTCTTTAATTTCGTGAATAGCAGATATATTTTTTAAACATCATTAAATTAGAAACGGTCTTCAGTGCGTTGAAAAAATATTGAAACATGGACATATCTTTGGACCAGTAGCCTAGTGCTTCCAGTTTGAGGGGTTCATTGCTAGCCTGGTATATTGTCTAACAGATGAGCTAGGGCACTTGCCTATCAGGTTAGGCTAGTTGAAGTATAGCCTAGTATACTGTACGTCGGACTGACTTAAAATAGGCTAAGGATACAAGTCCTAAGGTCGCACAAGTCCAATTTTTTCCAAGTTTTTAATGTAAGCCACGGTTAAGCGGCTTCGTTTTCAATTGCGTCTTAAGAATTCGCGACTGACCCCGAGTTCCAAGAAATATCCATGAAAGAAAAAGAAAAGGAAATAATATTCAGACGCAGGAGTAGAACTCTCGAGCCTGCTAGTTTAGAATATTGGACAATAAGACGGAGATAACGACTCTAAAATAACGATCATCTTTCTGATTTACCAGCCTTCATTATTTCTGTAGGCAATACTTTCAACATCACAATCTTTTAAACATCAATTTTCACAGCCACCTGCTGTAGGCTAACGCCACGCCAACGCCATCGCCACTAAGAGAGGAAAATGGAATTTTTCTCGATGGTCTAAGATAATGTTCCCAAAGAAACATATCAAAACTCCGACCCCTAGCTGTCGAAAAACACATCAAAAAATAGTAATATGCTTTTCATTCTCGCACATGTCACTTTGAGGGCGTCGCAGCTCGAGGCTTATCGTGTAAATCAAAAAATAACAAAGATACTTTTTTCTCCAAAATTTCGAATAGATTATTTATTTACTGAGATATTTTCATCGTAGGTTGAATGGTTCGCGAGTAAAATCGAAAAAACTGATTTGACGTTTGGCTCGACGAGGTAGAAAGTTCCACACTTACAAGCGAAGAACTTCCAGGAATTCTTGTAGAGACCATTTCTAAGAATTTCCCGAAAAATATCCTAAAAAGATGAGACAACATTTCTGTTTTCGTTACAAAGAGCAGCACTCTCCTCAAGGAGCAAAAAGGGGAATGTTTGAGTGTAATTCCAAATAATTTAATGAGTTTCAATTCTGCAGCATTCTTTTCTTCTACTCGCAATTTTTGTGAGGACAGTACAAATTGCTAACCAAAAGAGGGAAGCCACGTATCACACAACAGACTGCAAAAATAATCAGGCTACTTATTTCCTACATTTTTTCCTTTCTTCATATTTCTTTTACCATCAATACAGGAACAAGCATGCACTCAAAAAGTATCTAACCATTCTTCGTCTTCGTAGTTTGCAAAGTCTTGTCCTATCCCCGATTTTATAGGAAATTATATTCCTTAAAGGAGACTAAAAAAAATACGAGGACCACCTTCTTAATTATGTATCATATCTACCACACTACGTATTTTCCATACATATTTCAGAAAATCTTCCACAATGAGGACTTTCATTCTTCTGACTACGGTATTCATCATCGCGGACGCCGCCGTCACAGAATGGCATACATTCAAGTCTCAATACGACAAGGATTATATTTCTCCAAACGAGGAGAAACTCCGATTGAAGATATTTCTGAACAACAAACAAATGATTGAGGAGCACAACGAGAAATACCGAAGAGGAGAAGTGTCTTTCGATCTAGAAATGAACGAATTCGGTGACATGTCCGACCACGAATTCGTGAAAACCATGCATACAGGGTTGCTGAAATCAAACATTCCGAGACGAAAATTTTCGGAGCAGAATAATATCCGATCAATGCGACCCGTCGCTCCTAATTCTACAATTCCTGAAGCGATTGATTGGAGGAAGCGAGGAGCAGTCACCCCAGTAAAAGATCAAGGTCGCAATTGCGGTTCTTGCTGGGCCTTCAGCGCTACCGGAGCCCTCGAGGGTCATTACTTCCGCAAGACCGGTAAACTGATATCGTTGAGCGAACAAAATCTAGTTGATTGTTCAAAGTATTACGGTAATGCAGGATGCGATGGTGGACTGATGGATTGGGCATTTCAATACGTGATATTCAACGGAGGCTTAGATACGGAGGAGTCGTATCCGTATGAGGGAACAGACTATCATGCGTGTCGATACGACATGAGCAACGTCGGAGCCACAGCTAGATCTTACGTCGATCTACCGGAAGGAGATGAAGAACATCTGAAATCTGTGCTCGCAAATGTCGGCCCCGTATCGGTCGCTATTCACGCCTCCAATCCTTCGTTCAGATTCTATAAATCTGGGGTGTATTACGAGCCTAGATGTAACGCAACCGCGCTTGATCACGGTGTCTTGGTAGTTGGTTACGATACTAGCAAATCTAACGAAGATTACTGGTTGGTGAAAAATTCGTGGAGCTCGAGGTGGGGTGACTCGGGATACATTAAGATGGCGCGTAATAGAGACAACCATTGTGGTATCGTTAGCATGGCCAGTTTTCCACTAATTGATTCGTTTTTAGATCGATTTTTCAAGGTTGGTCCTATGAAACCGCAAGAGAATGTATAATAAGATTTCGAACAAATATATTCATGGTTTTCAAAGCCGTCTTCCTTTTGTTTGTTTCGATGAGTAACTTTTCTACGACCAAGTGCCATGGGTTCTAGGTCGCTACCTTTAATGTAGGTCAAGGTCTTTGAGCTTACCAAGCGAGCTGAGAAATTGCCTTTCAAGTTCCGAAAAAGGTCATTCAAGATCAGGTGCATGGTACCGCGCAAATTTTAGAACTGGAGGTGGAGTTCTGGGCATAGGTCTACATATGAACGATCTAAATACATAGACTATTCGAAGTAATTGGAGGAAATTATTACTTGGTTCAAAATGGAAGCTTCACATCAACCTATTATCATTTTGATAGCCCAGGTCAATTCTTTTCATTCTTACTATTAATCAATGACATGCATGTCCTGATAAGGTGCATCGTAAACTGCAATACTTATCGCTGATATTTATTTAAAGACTTGGTTTCCACTGTAATACAACAGCTGATACACATACAACTCTTTTATTTTGTTTTTTCAACATCAGTATTTTCAGATGGAGAACAGTGAGCAGACATGTACACGTCGTCGCACACATCAACCGAATGTTCGCAAATAGACACGAAGGTACGCAATTCGTGTTGTTCGCTCGCGGTTATAAACGGCGTTGTGACGTCGATCTAGTCTTTGAGCTTGGGTAATCAGATCGATCGAGTGAAAGTAAATTTACGAATTAATTCCAAAGCACGTCGCTCGTTTGAATATTAAATTTCCAACTTAGTCGACTAAGAACCTCTGGTAGCTCAGTTGGTAGAGCGGTGGACTGTAGTGGTAATTAACAATAGAAATCCATAGGTCGCTGGTTCAAATCCGGCCCGGAGGAAAAATTTTTGAAAAATTTACCGAGCCTATTTTTACAGATTGCTGAAATTTTGACGATTTTTTCTTTTTTTATGAAGCTTATCCGTGAATTACAAGGTTTTAAAAATTAAAAAATCGCTTCAAAAGTTTTAAATGACAGAGAAAAAACTCACCACCCTCTGCATCACAGAAAACCCTTTTTTGGGATATAGAAGGTGGAAATTACTTTTTTTTTTAGCATTTTGTACGCTTGTAACATTGGTACCACCGTTGGAAAAATTGTCACGGAAAACTGTCACGGTTTTTTGCAAGTTTTTCCATAGTTTTTTGACAGACTACTTCAGTAAAAATTGTCTCATAGTTTGACATCATCGGCGACCTTGACCTACTTTAGGGACTTGGGAAAAATTGTCACGAAAAACTATTTTTGCAAGTTTTCTCAGAATTTTTTGACTGAGACTACTTTTGGGAAAATCGTCTCACGGTTTGACGTCATTGGCGACCTTGACCTACTTTAGGGAATTTGAAAAATTTGAGCCTTTGTAACTTTTATTGTACTAAACCAACATTAAAGCTATACTAGACCAATACTAGGGCAGTATAGTTTCACATACTGCCCTACTTATACCATTCCTGCCATAGCGTAACATACAGTGTACGAGATAGACTAAATGCAGCGAGTGCGTGCTCCAGCCCTTCAGCTACCTACCATTCATACACTGCCCCTCAAACTAGGCTTAACACACAGTATACAGAGTACTAGCCTTGAATAACATCATCAATGACCTTGACCTACTTAAGCAATTCATCCTAACTGACTTACACTAGACCAAGAAAGGGGACGTACGAGCCAAGCTATTGAGCCCCATGAATCAGTGTTGGCAGATGGTAGTTTCAAAAATCCGTACCCGCCTTTTTTTGTAAGACCTCAAAACAGATTTCCACGGACTTCGATTGATTTATTAATAACAATCAAGAAAAAGGTATGTCTTATAAGGGTAGCTGAGGTACTTTTCCCTTGATCGACTCAACATTACAAAATATCGCTACAATAGCTCATAACGAGCAGGAGAAAGGTATCTCTCGTTTCAGTGTCTAAGGTACCTTTCCCTCGATCCCAAGAAATCCGTATAATATGTAAAATCTACAGAAAAAGAGAAACCCGTATCTTTTTTGAGGACCGAAAATCCGCCAGCCAGGAATCTAGTCAGCTTAATATTTTGAATACTAGGTTTATACTTTGCGAAGGATTCGCTATGATGTCATCATGACCGAGATAGACATCGATTTCGAAACGCAGGAAACAAACTTGCAACGTGTCTCTGGAGGAAACAATATGTTGGCTTCTGTGTCACAATTTTTTTCTGTTCTTCGATGGAAAAAACGAATTTCTCCAAAAAATAAAAAGGGTTTGGAATAATTCACCTCAAATTTCCAACATTCTGTAAATGGTTACTGCAAAATTTTTTGTTGAAGTTATCCAGAATGAGGTCCGAAGTTGCAAAGTTTCACCTCCTCTGAGAGATCTATGTCACTGCACCCCCCTCCCCATCATTCTGAATTCGAAACAAAAGCCTGTCTCAATCTTCCAGGAGTTATTAGGGGAGGGGGTTGACACAAAACTTGGTATTAACAAAGAACAAACGATTGAAGCAGGTTTCGGTTTCAAAGTTGCAAGGAGGGGGGGGGGGGCAGTTACATGAACCTCATTCTGAGCATCCTGCGGGATCGTTGGCGTGCGAGTAATGAAATATCAAAATTGTTTCCTTCTCCAACGGAAATCTGAGGCTAAATTACTTTGATCTAAATTGGGGACTATGATAAATCTCGACCTTGGAATTCGACTTATACATGGAGAAAGGCAATTGATCTTGATCTCTTCAAAGACTTGAAAACTTGACGGTATAAGATGAAATTAATTCATTACAACAAACCTCATGACTCGACCTTGGAACTCCGGAAGATTGGGACGAGATATTAGTCTTTGGAATCATTCTCCCAACTTACTGACGTGAAACATGACCTTTATTCTTTGCATCTTCTAAGAAAGTTTGCAGATCATGAGGAACAAAGAAATTTCTGTTGTATCGTCTAAATGATCGTGATGGAGAAATAATGCAAGTAGAAATTTTCGATATTTCATTGAAATTTTGTGACAGGGATCAATTGTTTTTTGGAGAGAATACAAAGCTGGTAAGCTTATCTCAGCTGATCATACCTCAAGGTTGAAATTAGATACGGAAAAACGAGGTTTGAAAAAAGTTGAAACTTGAGCTACGTAGAGAAAGCAGAAAAGGTTGACAAAATTTCTCATCCCCATTAAAAATTATTACGAGCTTTCTACAGCGAAAACTTCCGAGTCCACATTTCTAGGAAAAGTTGACAAATGAGACTACTCTAAAGGCGTTTTTAAAATGAAGTCTCCAATGATTTTATCGAGGTAAGTATGAAATCAACAACTTGAAATACTTTCTCATATCTTCTATTGGATTTTCGTGCACACTTGTTCGAAGCAGGAGTACGAAAATATCTCGTCTACGTCTCAAAATATTTCTGTACCTAGGAAAAAGATTGAAATTGAATAAAAACGTTCACAACATTTATTCAAACTAAACGAAGTAGTCATGTAAAATTAAAATCAAAATTACCCTCTCCTTTTTCTCATCACCCTAAATTTCAACAATTTCTATGTACACAGCAATAAAGAAATAAATTAACATTTACAAACCTAAAAAACGCGTCTAAAATTAATAGTCCGATCGAATCATTACACAAATTCTGATTCTTCATCATCTTCGGACCGTTGTTTTCCGCAATCCTTGATCTTATTTTTATCGACAAGTTTTTCAGGAGGTGGATTCGGCTTGACTTTATTCTTATTACCTCCTGAAATTCCTGGTCTAGTGATAATGATACCATCGGAACCTACCCGGAAGCAAGAAAATTGCACTCCCCAGAGTATGACGTCCGTTCGACTAACCCGAATCTCCATCCGCGCGCAACCTCGTATCCGACCATTGTCGGTACGAAGTTTATTGAAGTGAATGCAACCGGATATCAACGGGAAATTCGGAAAAGGTGCGCAAAGAGGTCTCGGATCATCAACTGAAAAGAACGAAAAATAATTTTGTGAAAAAATCTTGTTGAAAGATCGTAATTTCGTTTTCTAATCTCCTTGATTAGTTTTGTAGGCAACATGCACCCTTTTACAGATAATACTATCCAACACAATCCAGGAAACCTGTTTCAGACTATCCTTATTCTGCCTAAAAATAACACCCAATCTAGTTATCATAAATTATTTAATTCCACATAATCACAGATAAAAACATGTTAATAGTTAACGGAATTTAAACCATTCTTCCTGGGTATGGCCACAAGAATAGGTGCGGAGTTATCGGTGGAGGTGGCGCCGGGGCTGGAACTGGCATCTGCATAACGTGCAAAGCCGTGGTCTGCACCGTCGACTGAGATGTGACCTGAGATGGGAGGGTTGAAGGTATGCTCAAGAACTGTTGCACTACGACGAAAGGTGTGCTTTCTTGTTGGGCCGATGGCACGACTATTTGTTGAAGCTTCTCAGGAAATTCAACATCCGAAGGCGGTAAAGTTGCCTCTGTGGTGGGTGGACGGAAGAAGGAAACACCGTTCAAGCCAAAGCGCACGCAGGTAAATCTTAGTGTCCATAACGGATTCAATGTCCCGGTAATTCGCAGTTCGAAGTTTACGCAAGCTCTGATATTCCGATCTTCTCGCATTATTTCGTTGAGTCGCACGCAAATCGAGATAGCCGGAAATGGTGGAAACGGTACGCAGAGTGGTGGAGAGTTATCGACTATTTTTAAACAGATGAAAACCAGACACGCCATACGGGTTAGAAAATTAAGGTGCTTTGTATACAGATGTGCTTGATTATATTATACGAGTTCACTCTCGATTTATTGAACCTTCAGTTTAAATTGGGCATGCATCATACCATATTGACCTGTTCTTTTCCGCGTGTGTAATCGCCCTGAACACTTATGACCTTAACCATTCTTATGCGCAAACAAATCTCGGTTGTGCAAAGACAATGAGTGCAAAAATTGATAGTGAAATCCCGATCCACTTACAACTATTATGATTTACTTACAAGATACTCTTTGTTGGATGAGAGTTCTGTTATTTAAAACTAATCCGGTTTCAACTATTGCGTTTTCATCGTTGGAAGGCGCAACTGAAATACAGCCTGGAAAACGAGAGGCAATTCAAGATACGGTTAAAAGCATCGTAAGGGTATCTTAGATTGAGACGAGAGAAATGTTCGCATTATTTACTTACTGGTATCTCGAGTATTTAAAGCTCGTATATGAATATCGACGCAACAGTTACAAACGCCAACAAAACAAAAACACGGCAACCATCCGTACACGCCTTTCGAACCACGATCTTTCACAGCTAAATTAAGTAAGCTGCTCGTATCCGTAGATTTACTGAGTAAAGGTACTGCCGCATTAGTGCCCGGAGCGTAAAATATTTCTTTTTCTCCAAAAACCTCTGAAAATTAGCATTTTTCGGCGATAGGTACCTTAACATATGAGAGTAGACATTGACGAATAATCTTGTTACAAAAGTTACTAACCTTTGAAAATTTCCGGTGAAAATTTGAATTTGTCACTTTTAGCTGTCACGTGATTGCAAGTAAAGCTTGTCACTAAGAAAGCGATCGCAAACGAACGAGGATCCATCATTGTATCTTTCTGAAAGTACAAAATCAAAGAAATAAATTATAATTCTAATGTATGTATCAAGTCTCTTGCCATGTGCTCTCTCTTGCTTAGGGCCACAAAGGTTATGGTCCGTATATCCACCCAAAGTCTATATTGCATCTTACTATCTATCGCTTAACTCTTTTTTTGCGTTGTAAAAAATGAAAAAATCTCCTTTTCTGGAGCTCTTCATGATGAAAAGCAAAAGCCAATAATGGCTCAAGCAGCAGCAGCAGCAGTAGATATGATTTTACGGGTTATTAAGCTAATCCATTAGCCAGCCATTTGAATCTCCTTAAGCCAATAGCTAATCTAATAGCCAATCCTAATGGCTGTTTAATTAATGACTCAAATCTTTATCACAGTTTAATTTTCAATATCTTTTCTTCAAACTTGTGGTGGTGGTATTTGTGGTGAGTTTTCAGTTTTGTTGTTCTTTATATTTTTTTCCGTGACTTCCCGCAGTCAGCTGCTTTGGCTTTTGGCTGTGGCGTCCAATGTAATCAGTAATCGCGATTCCAGGTTTCCTTGGACCTTGTTTCTTATCAACTAAATTTAACAAATTCTGAGTACATTTCTCGTTAAGCAGTTGTAAACACTGGCTAAGCACCTGCTAAGCAGTTCATAAAAAAAAAAACAAAAAAAAAAAAAACCTTAATTGAACAAATTCTGAATTTCTCACTAAGCAGCTGAACGCATTGACAAAGCAGCTGATGAAAACCAAAAAAACCTAAGTCAAAGCTTAAAGCCAATGGTACTGTAAGGTCTCAGCCAATAGCTTATCTTAAGCCATTGACGATTGGCTATCTGTCCCTGCTCTTCATCAAGTTACAAAAAGATGATAATGGTTACCTGTACACGTTTAGCAAGACAAGTCAGTGGCCTGACCTTCAAATTTGTGACTTGATTCAAAGAAAAGGGAGTTATAGGGTCCAAATATCCATTCTGCATTACATATCAAAGTTTTGGATTGTTTTTCAGCCGCCAAATCACGTGAAATTAATAAAAAATATCGATACGATCAATATCCATCTGTCATCAATTACCTCAATGTTTTGTTTTGATACTTGCATTTGGGCGCCAATTGCCCCTTCTTTGAACTAAGTTACATGATTTGTAGGCGCATTAATCGTGATTTAAAAAGAAGAAATGCAAAGATCAATAGAGCAGTGATTAATATTCAAACTTATTTCTTTTGTTGAGACTTGATGACAAAGGTATTAACCAATGAGCCAATCATGATTGGCTTTTAAACTAGCTGCTGGCTTGCATGCGATTGACGCTATTGGCTTCAACTTCATTGGCTTTTCCCCCGGTTTTTTCGGGGCAGTCGTTGTAAGTTGAGCAGTGGTGTTATGAGAAAAATATAAACAAATTGAAGGGATAAAAAAATCAAAAGAATTTGAAAATAATTTCAGAAAAAAGTCTTCAGTTGAATTTGGGATTTTATTGACCGGCTAAACACCGACTAAAAAACCAATCAAATATTGAACACTGTTATTGCTGAGAAACGCTTGATTAAAACCTCTAAGGATGCTAGCGCCAACTAGTGATTTGTCTTCATCAGCATTGCAGATCAATTGATTCAGCCAAATTTGACTTGAGAAACTATCCCATATGTTTATCACCTCACATTGGTGAGAGTCGACTATATTCTTGAGCTTGTCAGAAGTCGCCGCAAGAATGCTTGAGTGTGGGTGCAAAGTTTAAAACTTGCTTTGAGTCTGACACGGAAAGAAGAAAAGGCTAAAGCACTTTTGGACAGCGATAAGACGCGGATGCGAACTTTGGAGGGAGACTAGAAGGTAGCCTACTGATGAAAACTTGTCGAAAATAGACTAATTACCTACTTCTCAGGAATCTAAGAGGTTTCTTCGTTTTTCAGAGATTCGTGCCGGGTGCAACTTTACTTTTACCGAGAAACACAGGAAGCACTCATTTTGAACGGTTAAAGAATTTTTCAATTTTTCATTCTTCATCTGGTCACACTTGAGGGAGCGGAAATAAAATTTCGGCTAGCGGTGGCGGCCTCAGTGCTTGTAAACTCTCTTGTCCAAGGCCCAGGCTGCCTGAGGATTGATATTCTCAATCCTTTGAGGATCTGTACTTCAATGATAACGGTAGACTAAGAACAATTTTAGCCTACTTTAACGATTGAAAATTCATCTCATAAAAAAGATGCTTTACATTCTTGAGGCCAAAAAAGATAGAATATAAGTGAAGTGATGGGAAGTCCGGCGCAATGGCACAAGAATTAGAGAGAAAACAGGAGAATGCTCAGAGTTAATAAGAGTCAGTACTAGGAGGGAGATATGACGATTATTTGGGGGAGGGGGAACTTGATGAAACACAGTAATTATTGTAATCAATAAAACCTCATTCGAACTGCAAGATCAATTATCGCAGGCTAATGGCTCGCTTGTTCCCTTTATCTCCTGTCTCATACCTTCAAGAACCATGGTGTAGTCAATGCAAGCAAGATACTCATAAAATACGGCATTAAGTAATAGGCCTAGCCCTGAAATCTCCCGGTTCATATGACACAAAAATAACTAAAGTCTAACTATTGATTACAGTTCTGGTGTTGAACAACTCACCTTCCGAAGTTTTGAGAATAAAACCGCAAATCAAAAGCTTCTCATAATTTTATTGCCACGAAACTGAAAATTAGGCCTTCAAAAAAACTCCTCTCGCGGATGCACCGGTCACAAGTTTTTCAACCAAAGATTCTTCGGCAAAAATTCAAATTAATTAACGAACGAACCGCCGCTGTCAACGTAAACACACTACGATAGAAGGCACTAATGATGGCTATCCGGAGCAATTAGAAAATTAATAATGTCGAAGATAGTTAAAATTATTCAGAACGCGCGATAATAGTTATGCGTAAGCGAACTTCGTCCCATATCGAGAATCACGTACCTTTTTATTAATTTCGTCTTTGTTTGAGATGCTCGTTTTTCCGCTCATTAGGTAGACTACGCTATGATAGTTTTCGACATTACTAACCCACATTATAATGTATTTATACGTACTTGCATCAATATGCACATCAGTAGTAAGCTACGATATTGTATTGTGCACTCCGGGTCTCTGCGGTGGGCACTTTCGTCTCAAGCAGAGGCGATCATTACGATATTAGCGTGATTGCTTTTTAGAGATACTGTACAAACCGAATACCAAGGGTGCATTTATCATGTATCGTCTTGATCTTCGTTTAATGTATTTTCAAAACAAAAACGTAACAGAAAAAGTGAAAAGAGCTTGAAATAAGAATATTGCCAATCGCGATCCGGTACTCGCTGTACATATAGGCGAGTCTGCACGAATAAAACACTATTCACTCGTCTGGGAGTTCAGATGCACGATTAGACCAGAATTCAACGCAGTAAGTTTTTACTGATAAATTTAGCCTGCAGTCAATTTCATTAGAAATCCACTCATCTATACCTTTAGACAATTGTGAGGGACGCTCATGAAACTATCGAGAAACATTAAATTCCTGTTAGACAATTAGAACAATATAAATGTGCTCTATTTGTGAATAAAGAATTGTACACAAGAATTTCGCTTCGTTCAGCAAATGAGGGAGGGAGAAAGGCTTGGAAGCGCTCTTGCAAAACCCCTTGAGGTGCGCTGTATGACAGTAGATGAATCTCGTCGTCGTCGTCGTCATCTCCTTTCTCCGCGATAGGCCTAGTGAAATCTTGCAAAAATTGAAAATTTTCAGAATGAGTGTCCATTACGTAATACACAAGTAGCGAGATCAAAAATTGACTTTCGAAAACAAAATATGGGAATTTATTCAGACTTAGAAAATAGTTCATTTCTAGATAAGCGGCAAAAGTGTCGATTTCACAATGAGTTCAATGCGTTGCGACACAAGCGCAGTGTGTAGAGCAAACCAAACAAGTCCTGGAAAACGTCACCCTTGCCGCTCTTTTTGAAAGATATTTTTCTGTTCACGTATGCTTGGAAAAAAGAAATTAAAAAAAATACCTCTCCATGAGAAAAACAAACACTGTAGAAAAGTACGGAACAACGGAGGAGAAAAGTAAGAAACCGTGGAAAAAAGAAAACAGATATGCGTCATTGGGAGAAATATATTTTCCTCAAAGCGCCTTTTTAAGGCAAAAGTCATGTGAAAGTGCGGTATCTACTTTCGGTTTATTTCACTTATTTTTTGATCCGGACAAACGAGTCCAGAGTATTGCAGCGGAAAATTTCATCTTAAACTTACAACTTACAACTTTGAAATATTTGGTCCTTAAAAAAATTTCAGTTGGCTTTTGGCTCAATAGAACGATTACGCGTTACTTCAAATCTGTGAAAAACAATCGATCACAATGAATATTCGCGTTTGGACCGGCCTGTAGTGGCGGTAGTGTCGTTTCTAAAAAGATTCACTTATTTTCCCATAAGGCTAATAATTTTTCAATTTTTGCCAACAGCATATCAATTCCCTTAAGAATTCTACAGTAACTTTTTCATTATTCATCAGTACTTTCAAACCACCCCTGTAGCCAGACTATGATTTTCAGGGGGGCATATAGATTTTTAAGGGGGCCAAACTTTCCAAAAAACAACAGTAGAAATTTTTTGCTTTTGTTTTGGTCAAATAGCTAGAGGGGCAAACGCAAGTGCTAGGGAGAGCAATGCCCCCATACCCCCCGTCTAGCTACGGGCTGTTTCAAACAGACGAAAAGTTGAGAATGAAAACTTGAAATTCACAATCTTGAAACTTTCCAGCACACAAGAATGCATTTGATATTCCTAAAATTCATATTTTCAAATGTAAATTGGTCTATTCAGCTGATTTCTGGCTGATCAATGTTGTCAAGTAATGTGAGTCGACATAAAACAATCAGGAGAATTAGAGCTTTGTTTTGCCAGTGGAGCATACTTACTCCACAGTTTGTGTTCATTTTCATTGGCTGACTGCATTACAGATTTCTACACTGAGCCGCTGAACTGAATTGGAACCAATCTTTTTTAACTTTGTTACTTCATTAATTTGAGTTTTAACGGCTTTCAAAAGCTGAGAAAAAAAAACTATACAAATGTGGCTTAGTTGGTTTTTTGCTCAAAAAGGAAGGCTACCTTTTAGCTCTTCTCTCTTATCAGCAAAAATTCAGTTTTATTTGGCGTTTGGCTGGCTGCAATTGCAATAGGCTACTATGAACATGCTTGCTGTCCCGCTGGTAAACTATGGTTCCAAATCACCAGCTGGCGCTAGTATCGTTATGCTCCATAATTAAGCAGAGATGATATACTAGGCACTTAATTGGCTGAGCAGTACTTCAGTGCCCATTTAAAATGAGCTGCTATTGGCTTATTTCCAATTTCATCAACTTTTTGAAGTTTTTCATGTTTGGCTATTGGCTGAACTTTCAAGTGCAAAGTTTATTCAACATGGGTAGAATTTTTTGGAAGAATCAAAACTGATATTTTTATTTCGCCAGAACAGGTGCATAGCCAAGGGAGGCCCAGGTGGGCTCGAGTCCCTCCAAAAATCTTTTGTCCCCCTTCCCCCCCGTTCACAAAGCTAAAAGTACTGGGTCTGACACAACTGCAGGAAAATTTTAAAAACAAAACAAAAGAAAAACAGTAACTTCTTAGTTAGGTAGTACTTTATTGTATAAAGTTGAATTAAGGAAAACCACAGTCAGTAGAATGAGATTCATTTTCACTCATAGTAGACAATACCATACGCCTCATTCTCCTAATTGTTATTTCACAGTTCACAGATAAAACAATATTCAACTTTGTACAGCAGCGCTGAATCAAATTCTATGTTCGTGAATGTCTATGAAAGATTCAAACAGTTGTTTTAAGTTGATTTTCTCTACAGCCTTTGAAGTCCGTGCTACTTGTCCAGCTTGAGCTCAGCAGGGGTTGTGGGGGAGCGAAAGAGAGGGTTCAGGGGCGACAAAAACGCTCAAATTGTTCCTGGAGAAAAACAGATTTCAAAATTTTTCGAAGGGGCGGCGCCCTTGAACCCTCTTTTTTGCTCCCCTCACGACCCCTGCTGATGTAACCTCCACATGTACCCTCCCCCACATTTTAATCCTAGCTACGCCTCTGGCCTAGGAAGTGAGCATTGATAGATGTCAACGATAAAATATGGTCTGGATTTAGAATTGATGAGATTAGTAGAGCAGCGCACTAATCGTTCTTAGTTCTTCATACTTATACATAAGATTAAAAAATTTTCACTTAGAAGAGAAAACCTAAAAATATGGAAAGCGAGTTTTTATTATTTTCAAACAAAATTGGGCAACATTGAAATTACAGCCAACAGGTGGTCAGTATGATCGGTCTCTAATTTCTGTTTGGCTTGAGGCTGTTACAGATATTAGCTATCAGCTAGCTAGAAAGGCGTTCAAACATTGGCTTCTGCTTGCTATGGAGCCCTCCAACTTTTTTTGCTTATCAGCACAGCAGTTGCAGCAGCCTATGTTTGATCAGCTTTTGGTCAGTTAATCCCAGCTAAATAAGATTTTCTTTTCAGCTAAAGACAGCCGGCTTAATACACATAGATGATGATTTGTCAATCCCTTCTTTCTCACAAATACCACTGCGCTGCTCTATTGACATCAAATTCTCTAGAAAAATGAAAAAAAAAAAACAGTAAAGGAGAGATAGACAGTATGAGGAAGAAAGAAGCGGATCAGAGGGACTTTTGGCTAATAGGAGAAGTGAGTAAGAAAGAAAGACAATGACTTTAGGGGGTATTGGATTTCTTGGCGCAGCCAAAAAGATAAAGATCATGTTTCATGTCTTTTCAAGTTTAGGAAGTACCATGGCCGTCTCAAAGGAAGGCCGGAACATGCAGATCTGGCAACAGCTAAGTAGGCCGACCGTTATTTTAATGCAAAATTTTGCAAATTGAGTTTAATACATTTTCTGGTAGAGAATTTAATGGTCTACAATTTTTTTACTCTTCAATTTTTCACCAAATTCAACGTGTACTCCCTGATTCTCAAAAAACCACTTTTTCTCCATAAGAGCACATGTAAAAGTCGGCCTACTCTCACGGCGTTGCCGTTCTGTGCATGTTCCGGCCTTCTTTTGAAACGGTCATGGAAGTACTATTGAATAGGTTTTATGCCAATGACTTTGTACTATACAGGGACTATTCTAATGACGTCATGGGATTTGACGCAAAAGAATTTATAATAGATCTATGAGTTGTTAATGAAAGAGGGACGGTTCTCTTCTCAACGGTGTACAATACAGTATACTTCGTTCCCTACTTATGGTAGTTTACATATTTCATATCTTTCCTGGTTTTAGCGATCCAAACTTCTTAATGAAACAGAATCTTTCTATTTCATTCGCAGGGAGTTTGAATCACCCCCCTCTTTTATTGAAACGAACATCAGGAGTTAGAGATGATTAGGAATACGTTCGATCTTTCTAACCACCAGAAAAAATTAGCGAATGTTTTCTTCCTTTTTCCAATTTATTTTTAGCCCATAATCTGATGATTAACTCGAAAACAGTGCCTTTCAACTTTGAAGATTTTTCGTACCCTTCTTCGAGAAGCTAGTTTGTACTTGAGCTTCTAAAAAAATTACACAATCAGTATAAAAAAAAATCATTTTCATAAATGAGTCAATCTAATATCCTCTGTTCATCGCGCGTCTCGTAGAAATGCTTTCAATCTCCGTGCGACAGTAGCAATGAAAGTACCGTACCGTCAACGGTGGACAGGTTCTACGAGAACTTACTAATGTCCGTTAGTTTTTCTTACCTTTGCCCCGTAGACTGTTGATAGAAATGAATCACCGCTTTGTGACATGGCCAAGCGGAAAAAATCGGTAATCGTGTACCAGGGTAATCAATTTTTATAGAAAGAAGAAAGTGTACACGATGTCAGAAAGTTTAATACGGTCGTATAGTGTTAGGAAGCTGAGAAAGTCGCACAGTATCCGAAACCGGACAGAAACAACAGAACAAAATCATTTCCGTATAGTCTGCGTGCGAAAGACTAGACAATGATGAACGCATCCCACTAGAGACTGGACTCTGAAAATTGAATATCATGCACGAGGCACCGGTCAAGCCTACAATAGCACTAACTAGTTTCCCTCTTCGAAAAACGTCGAGTCATTCAACGTGCACTATGCATTTACGATTGAATTCAAACCCATGTAAATGTGAGACGATTGAATGTCAAACGGTGTCGATTATACACGGTAGTGCTTCTTGAGTTACCTGGTTTAAAAATATCAGTTGCGGAACTTGAGACAATGTAATTTTCTATATTTGCGCGAATATACCGAGAGTTATTTTGTTTGTTTATCGATAGTTGCATCCTCCGGCGTGCCGAACTTATTTACGGGTATGAAACGATAAATCTTTCTCGTACTTAGTGATAATTATTTTGATATTGCGTTGATAAGGAGTTTTTAAGCGAGTATGCAATTTTTCTGTGACTGGATGAATACTAATGAATGGTCCAAAAATGTAGAGCAAAACACGAAGAAATTTTTACAATTTTCGAACAGAATAAAATGGGTAGATATTGGAGCTCTACCCAAAAAAAATTTCGTGGTAATTTCAACTAAAAGGTATAATGAAGCCGGTCCACAGTCCGATCCAATTGAAGATAATGACTGAAAAATATAGTAAACCGAATAGTGAAGAAAAGTAGATTTTACTGAAATTGTTCGATTGTTTTGACTAATCGCGACTGGACCGGCTTTACTATGTTCTTAGTCGAATTTACAATAATTTTCTCTCCCTGTTCTACGAGTACATCCGAATTCAAATTTTAATGGACCAGATCCTCTTCGTAAAAAATTCTCATACAAAAAAAATTTCCCAAAATTCTTGAGGGTGGGCTTCGTTCTAAAAATAAGCACCTACAACATGATATCGAAAAAAGTTTCCTACTACTCAAATTTTAAGCGGATTCTTCTGATTGTTTCAAATGTTTTCCAGAGAGATTCAATTAAAGACGCCATGAAAGCAAAATTTTAGAATTTATTCTGCCTATTTAATTAAACGTCGAATTTGGCAAAAAATCGTCTATTTTCTGACTGTGGTAAAATTTTTTCGGAATTCTGTTTTTAAAGCGCCTTCCATTGAACCTTTCTGTACAACATTTCAAGGGATTGGAAAAAGTCTTTGGAAAATAGAGTTTTGAGCAACTTCTTTGTGATGTTTCTCCTTACAAAAGGACCACCCACGCCCGCTCGACAAACGGCGCGTAAAGACCAATGGTATCTGAACTATGCAGGGAGTTTGGGGAGTGTATATGCAACCTATGTGTCACCATTCAACGAGCGAAGCACACCCTTGAATTGGACTCGATGAGGATCCTTCACTACGCATAGATCTTGAAGCCGCACGTATAACGAATTTTCATGTTTCTGCAAATTACCACATCATCCTGGAGAATACTAATTCGAGAAACTCTCTGACTGAGCATTAAATATACGTCTTTGGATACATCTGTACTTTTCTTTTCATGCAGGATACACTGAAATAATCTCTAGAGTTCACGGGGTAGAGGCGGAGAAGGAATATTCAGTTGACTATCATCGATACAAATTATAGGTAGGCTATTAGAAATTGAAAAGAAAATTCACACTTTTTTTCTTTTCTTTCGGAAGTTGCCTGTACCCCCAGCAGTTCTCAACGTGATTCGAGGACATTTCTCATTAGTTCATTACCAATCAGTAGCCTAATAAATTTTGGTCTCTGTGTCAGTCGATAGTCCGATTGGCCCTATTGAAAGGGTTTCTGCTAATTGTAACGCACTGTGACGTCACCAGGATGAAGGCCTATTTAGCTAGTCACTTCTGGTAAAGTAGTAGCTTATGAACTTGAAATATACAAGTGAATGATCTTCTCTTCAAATTAATTATCATGCTGCAGGGCGGTCCTGACCCAAAATATGTAATGAAGTTACAATGCAACTAGCGCGCCCTCTATATATTATTTGAGAAGGTTGGCACATAGACACGTAACAGGTCATTGAGTAATACAATGGCTATTTCTGAGGATTCCATTTTTCTTACCTTCTGTATTTGTCGTGCGACCATTTCTGGAAACTGGATGAAGAGAGGTTCTAGAAAATTGTTAAAATCTCTAGTTCTGTTTGTTTTATCTCATTCTCTGGATGAAAAGGAGTAGCACTTCATCTTCAATGGTGAGAAGAATGGAGCTTGTGCAAGTGGCGGCCATATGCGGTCATGCATTGCCGTTCTGGTCATCAACACTAATACGACATACAGTTGCAGCACCTCGCAAATTTTCCCTCCAGTGCGCTTGGATCGTATAATCGTTGTTAGTGGAAATTCCAATTATATCTAATCATAAGTTTGTGAAGATCCTCTATCCTGCAAAGAGACTAGTTTTTCATTACGTCCATTACTTACCCCAACAAATGAGTTTGAAATGTGGAACCTTACCCTATAAGACCTACCCTCAACTTCAAGTGCATCATTTTAACAGAGCTGAGAACAGTTATTTTTCTTCAGCGGTGGGGGTTATAACGGTTCTTGGACTGAATTATGGGGTCCGGTTCATTTCGGTTCCGGTTTCAGAATCCAAATCTGTGATCTGGTACTTTTTGGTTCCGGTTCCGGAATTTGAATCAGGCATTCGGTTTCTTTTGGTTGTGGTTCTAGAACTCCATTTCCAGATCCGGTTCCTCTCAGTTTTGGTTTCAGAACCCAAATCCAGGATTTGGTTCCTTTTGGTTCCGGTTCCAGAAGCCAAAACCGGGATCCGGTTCCTTTGGGTTTTGGTCCCAGGGGCCTGAAGATACAGAAGGAGAACCGCCTCCTGTAGCGGTATTTGGCTCCAGTTCTCAGTCTGGTAGAACGAATGGCGTACACGTTGTATATTCCTCACAATCAAGAATAGCGCATGTCTGAGGTGGAAGATCCGACAGTACAATTCCCACCCACTGAAAATCCAGATGTCTCTAGGTATAGGGCGTTTCTAGGCACTGTCACTATAGCCAAAAGCAAACTCAGAATACTTTTTGAAGCTATTTTGATTTTTTTTTTCACCCTTCAAGGTTTGGTTCTAGAACCAAAATCCAAGATCCGGTTCCTATGGGTAATGGTTCTAGTACCCAAATCCGGAACCTGGTTCCTTTAGGTTCCAATTCCAGAATCTGAATTGTAAATCCGGTTCCGTTTGGTTCCGGTTCTCGAACCCAATTGCGGGATTTGGTTCCTCTTGGTTCTGGTTTCAGAATCCAATTGTGGGATCCGGTTCTTTTTGGTTCCGGTTTTAGTGGCCTGAAAATACAGGAGCATTGCTTTCTATAGCGGTATAAGGTTCCGGTTCTTAGCCTTGCATTTGAAAGGAAATTTCACGAGGAACATTTCATTAATAATTTTTTTTCTAGGATTTCAACTTTTTGGGGTCGAGATTTTCATCTTGGCTCCTGAGACGTGTTTATCTTGTTTTTTTTGTCCACTCATATAAATATACAAGAACTTTGAGGAATTTTGCTAAGGGTGGATTCTGGTCTGTTGAATATTTATGACAAAAGTGAGATCATTCATAATAAGGAACTTCAGATTATTTTTGCCCGTTTAAAGCTTAAAATTACCTTATCTCCACCAGAAGCGTTAGTAGCGTCTATATATTACATTACCTAGGTTACTGCTAGCGCTACCGGTAGCAATTAGGTGTACAGTATGATCTAAGGGTAATTTTAGGTTTGAAATGGGCAAAAATCATCTGTTGGGTGTACCTATGTAAGAACTGTCCTGTTGGAATGTTCTGGTCCAACAATTCTAGAAATGCAAAAAAAAACATGTTTTTTTTTTTTTTTTTTTTTTTTTTCCTTCAAATTCACAACAGATTTTATTATTAAAACATGTTTTGAATGATGATTTTCAATTCCTTGTTTAGAATTGTTTTAAATCATCGTTCAAGACACACTTTTGGAATTTCAACTATTGTTTAAAACAGAACAACGTTCTAATTTCTCTTTTTCAACCCTTGAAGTAATATTCATTTTCAGTGAAGCATAATAATGAAATTAAGGAAGAAAAAACGAAGCTTTCAATGTTTCTTAGGCATTACAAAAACAAGGCCAAAACAAAGAAAAAACACGTTTTGAGGTTTACCCATGTATTTTAAACAAGTTTTTGAACATTGTTTGTTTGGAACATTGCAAACCTGAACCATCCCTTCGTGAAGACAGCGTCAGAATTGCTCCAGCCCAACCAATCCTATTGCGTCTGAAAATTGAGTTTTTAAATTCGAGCACAACTCATAGAATCAATTTTTTGAAGTCAAAATAAAAAATATATTGTACTTCATCAATACATACATCGTTCTGAAAAAAATTAATCACATTGATAAACATATCAATATTGAGATCACAGATAATTGATCGGTAGGTATTCTAGTAACAGGAATCACATTTTTTATTCAATTTAAAATATTGAGATCAACATGAATCTACTTATTTTATAAGATCTTTGTTTGTTCTCGATCATTAAAATAAAACATGAGAACTAAACCTAATTATCTTAGGAATAAACATTTTGATGAAAATTAGAATGAAAATCAATTAAAAAAAAAATAGATTTAGACTTTTAGAGATTAGAAAATGAAGATTTGCAAAAAACATCAAATTTTCGAAGAAAAATCTTTCACAATTTCTTTCAAATAAATTAGGTATGATTAATTATTGCGTAGAAAAAGTTTGTGGATTCTTACGAAAACAAATTATAAAAAATGATAGGCTACAACGACAATAAAATTTATTCAATATCAGATATTCGATATCATGATTTTAGGAGTAATGATTAAGACATCAATACCGTCGAGGTAATGACCAATAAAGTTACATAGCTAGTGAAAGTAATAATAAAGTAAAAGATGATGTCAAAAGGCAAAATATTATCGCAGAGATTCATAGAGTATGACATTGGAATGAGTGTTTTGAAGTCATTGCAAAAACAGAAGGAAATACGGAGAAAGTTTTAGATTTTGAACAAAAAATTAATGGGAAGCATTCAAGTTTTGCAATTCGTTGTCCATTTCTGACTTGATTAATAGCCTTTATTTCGAATTAAGGTGCTTTTCAAAGTTACGGCCGGACACACCAAAGGAAAGCTCACTCAAAAAAGAGTGAGACAAAGAGTTTATTGTTAGAGTCACATTATCTCAGTCTTTTTCAAAGATACCTCCCTTCAAAGCCTCCATTTCTATGAAATTAGATTTTTTCATCCTCTCCCTCATTACTACTTTCCTACAGCCTCATAAAAACATATTTTTCAAAAGCGGAGCTCTAGTCATTACTTGGCAGAGCATGCGTAGGCCTATCTATTTCATCTTCATCACTGATACGAGTACACTTCCAAACTCTAACGAAAGAGCAGCCTTTCAAGTCAAGTATACGCAAAAAGAGGTTCAGTATCAATTGAAAGCTGAAAGTTCACAACTTAAACCGTTTACAACAATAATCATTCGAGGTGTCGCAGATTAGTCGAGCTTCTGAAAACGTAAAGATTGGACGAAAGTTGTCGGGGCCTCAATTATTAAATAAAAGGAATCAAGATTCGATTAAATCCCTTGCCTTCGGAGCTGTTCGCGAACGTTACTCATCCTCAGTAAATAGTCTAGTCCTCATGTCGAAATTTTTCAAGTGAGACTCGATGATGACCATAGGTGACAATATTGCGGTGCTTCTAAGAAGATATTATAATACAAACACGGTAAAGTGTCTGAATCATCACCTACTCGAAACATTTCAATATCAACGCGATCGACGTTTAAAATTGCTGAGTAATGAGAAGACTATAGCCGAACAAAATAAGATCTACGTTTATGATAACACTCGCAGTTGAAAATTACATCATGAGTCCTTTCTGTTAACTGCTGAAGACGAGTGGAAAGTCGAAATAGAAACTGTACCGAAGATACCATAAAAAGTTTTTACTTTCATTCAATTAGTTTCTAATTCATTGCTTTATTCACGTTACAGGAATATCATCTCAGTATACTTGCCAACCATCTTATCGCACTTTTATTCATGAATTAATCGAAATGAAAACATGGATGATAACGGAATACAATTGAAACTTGGCCTCGGTGGACGGACGTCTTTGAGTATCATTTTACTTTTATTTATACTTCCTGTTGCACCAGATGGAACAGGTAAGAAGAGAGATAGGACTTTCTCGCGGCAGCTAGGTACTTTACACACATTTCATTTTCGCTACCGAAATTTCAGGAACATATTCGAATGGAACTTCATCTGTTCGTCCGAGCAGCTCGACCACGTCTCGTCCCAGTACAACACCCCGTCAGGTACGATACCCTTGCAGATGTTTTGAAGGAGAATGCGGTTGCTGCACCGGGAACATTTTGTCGAATTTCAACATCAATTTACAAAATCGCGCTTGCGTAAACGTGACGTACTACCCGGAAGATTTCGAGTTTCACGTCAAAATGGTGTTTAACGACGCCGTTTTCTATCAGAGGAGAATGTCAGGTATGGTGTCCACCACTCTTTCACCGCGTACTGCACCTTCAACTAGTTGTAATCTAATTCGAATTTTTGGATTGTCTTAGGTAAAAATCCGCGTCCTCTTTGCGGCACCATACCGTACATAAGCGTTATAAAAATGTGCGTCGTCTTCAGTAACGTCTACGTCATCGGAAGAAATTTACATATGTGCGTGAGCGTGGAGGGAAAATTTCGCGAAAATACCGTCTACTCGCGTAGTTTTGACTGTATTCGAGTCGGCACCAGTGGTTTTGCGCTGCTTAGCCCGGAAGAAGGTGGTGGATTAGGGCCGCCGAAGCCAGTTACCGAAAACGTCACCGAGATCGAAGACTACGACGCGATTGTCGCGAGCGAAGGCGACGATATTCAAAGTGCGAAGAATTTTTTGCGATTACCACCCTCATCCGAGTAGAAACCCAAGACGAGGATCATATTCGCGTGCACAATGTTCCTGTTTTGTAACTTTCAAATATTTTTAGTTGTTGTTGAATTAAAAGATGGAATTTTCAAGATAATCTACTGTTTCGGGGCAAAACGAAATGTCTTGGATTGTATTCATATCGCGGCCGTAGCTAGAGATTTGTCTAGGGAGAACATAATGGGGCAAGAATGAAATGACATGTATGGGGGTAAGGAATGATCACGAAACAGAAAACAAGCGACTTGATAACAATAGTGAAATAATGACAAATTTTCGAAAGTAGGTGTACGAGATATGTATATAGAAAGACAAGAAATTTTATAACATCGAACACGGTCTTCATTTTGAGAGTTGAGCACATTCATATCATTTTCTATAGGGGGAGTCAAAAAAAATTTTCAGCGACGGCCCTGATTCATTTCGATGCTCTCTACATATGTAAGTACCCAAATTTTGAGATCCGTATGGCCTCGTTGGCTGTAGACTCAATGACAAAGAGTATTCGAGCAGAATCACATCCCAAGTGATACACTATGTGGAAGAAGACGAGTTCGATTCTTCTTAGGGTATTACTCAGGATATACTTTCAGTCAATTTCCACTCTTGGACCACCAAATCTTCAGGAGAGGCTTGAGTTGCTCTATGCAAGACTATCCCACACTTTGATGGTTGTAGACCCGATGGCGGGGAGTATCCGAGCAGAATCACACCCTAAGTAATATACCTTGCTGGATTAAAGAAGTTGACATCTTCTATAGGGTATTCCTCTGGATGCACCACCAAAAATGAAGACTTCCACCAGAAGGGTAATGACTGTTAACAGGAAGAGGGGGGGGGACTCTCATTCATCGCTCATTTGTGTGTTGTCGAGTGTGGTTTCGATGACGAAGTAGCCAAAAGAACAAGAACAAGAACAGGAATTGGAATTTGGAACTCGTGATAAGGGAATGATTCCTGTAAAATGATGGAAATGCTTTCACAAAAAAATTCAGGAATGGGACCGTCAAAATTGAAGAATAATGTTAAGGGTACAGATAGCGTAAGAATTTTGTAGTAGTGGATAGAAAAATAGAAAACGAAAGGATTGGTTTTCAAGACAATATGACCACCCTTTTCTTTTCCAATGATAATGGAAGATCCATCAATAGCTGCATTTAATTGATTGTAAGAAATTCTTGGCAATTCCGTATGATAATTCTGCTGCCTACGATGTTCATTTAATTGCTTTTGCAGATGAATCATGCGCACAATGAAATCCCAGTAAGATTTTATGTTTACATGTGAGATTGTCTCATCAACAATTCGAAAACTAGTATCTACTCTCAACTTCTTAGAATAAAGATAATTCGGCTTGGTACGCGCCACAGTTTTGTAAATGAAAAAATATGTTCAAGTTCAATCGAGCATTCCATATTATAATAATCAAAAGCTGACGGAAAATATGTAGAAGTAACGCTGTCGAAAATTCAGACTATACATCCGACCTTCGATTCTCTTTCCCATCAAAATCAAAAGATGAGATATCGATCACGCCCATCACGTGATATCAAACTCGCAACCAAACTACCACACTCACCTTGCAACCGTTTCATTTCATGTTTTGCATGCTGCTCGGAAGTTTGTGTTTCTAATAATCATTGTTCGGGTTGTTCCCTTTTCAATTGTGCCGTTGCCGGTTAGAATACAGTATGTCAGATAACCAGGTCAGTACGATTTCCTTCACTCAAATCTAGACGGATATTCACATCCCAAAGCTACAAAGCCGGCATCGACGCTTTTGAACACTCTTTGATCTCTTTTGTTATTTGAATTCATTCATGTATCTGTTTGCTCGTAGGATCGGCGGGATTACAGTTTTGCTGAGGACAGCGATTTCATCAGGAAAGGCCAATTTGTAGAAAAGTTCGTGAACAGTGAACACTGGTTAAGTCTAGGCTAACTGTTTGTAACTTGTTTAGTTCGTGTACGGGCCACGCGCCACTAGTATTATAGCTGCCGAGCTGCAGTCTGCGTTATTATTATTAGGGGATCGATACTTTGTCTTTATTACGATTCTCTTTGAGAATCTTCAAGAATCTTTTCCAGCCCAGACCTATCTTTTCCTGTATCTACTTGCCATCTGTAAATCTCATCGACCTGACATGAAATAATTGTTAAGATTACAAGTCCGTTATCAACCTGTATGGTAACACTGCGAGGTATCTATCTAACAAAGTTATGAGTTGTGAGGGTGGCAATTGGTATTGCACCCAAAGCTAACATATTTGATGAGTGCAAACAGCACGCATTACCATTATCATTCTATCATCCGTACAAAGAAGTTAAACGAGTTGTTGTTAAGATTACAAGTCCGGTATCAACCTGTATTGGTAACACTGCGAGGTGTCTGCCTAACGAAGTTATGAGTTCGGTAGGGTGGCAATCCGTATTGCACCCGACGCTAACATATTTGACTGGTGCGAACACTACGCGAGTATAGTATTCTACTTATTATTCTATCATTGAGACGAGTCCACAAGTTTTACGAAGTGATTGAAGTTAAATAAAGAGTATCTAAATTGAAGCTGTTTGTTATTATTGTGTATTCAAGTTTAACCATTTTTAAAGAGATTACGACATGGTACGATCGTTCGTGTCAGGAGATTAAAGTAAGTGGTTACTTATTTACGAGTTAAATTAGCGAAGTAGCCATCCATTGTGAAGACGCCAACTGCGTGGCGACGAGACTGAAAAGATGAAATTACAGACGTAGCAAAGCGATGCTGGGATTTTTGATTCGACAGAACGTTAGAGATTTTCATGACGAATATTTTGATACACAACTCTTTACAAAAAAGAAAAATTGATTTTTTACAAATGATGCAACCGCATAACGAAGCTTCTAGAACGAGTCAGCGTCTTCACATGGACTATCAGCGATGTATGGTGTAATGGTAAATCGATGCATTTAACAAACATGTCACCCACTAAGATCCTACAAGTTGCTAAGAAAAGGTAGTTAGTGGAAATTGCGATGTTGGGTTGTTGGTAGGTCACTGCAGGTGAATCCGAAAGGGGCTAAGCTAACGCGGCTTCTTTCACATGGGTCTACTTGGCAAAATTTACAGGTTGCAGGGGTACGTTATCTCCAACTACAGTCGCGGAATGATCAACCCGGGTGTAGAACGACTGACTGCTGTTGTGCTTGTAGTAATTGCTTTAACGTTGGTGAACTATCAATTTTACCCGTCTGCTATAGCTCAATTAGATACTCTTCGATGTTTTACGATTCCTTATACTCAAACCCTCATTTCAAATATAGAAGAAGGGAGTGAACTTAAAAATTGCCCTAACGCTATAGTTGGCATAATCACAATTTGATGCCCTCTAGCCATCACTGCTTGATCTATAAGCCAGTTTGGTATTCCTAATTAACCTAGCTACACGCAAAACATCCCCATCCCTCCATTTTCAAGAGATGTCACGTCTCCCGGAGTAGGTGTTTGTAGTATGGATATGGGTCGAATTTATTTGCAATGTGCACGTTTTGTAATACAATTCTTGTATTGTGATTAGCAGAGAGCTTGCGCTCCGTGAAGCGACAGCGTGCGGCAAAGGTATAAGAAGAAGATACACGATATCTTACCAACCCAGGGACCTGCGAAGTTTACAAAGTATTTACGAGAATTGCGACGCTATGAACCAGAAACGAGGATGAGTAAACGAGGTTTGTTTTGCAATGGCAAGGAACAAGTGTGATGATAGAATAATAAGAACGAGGTGTTAACAAGGTGTTACGATGTTTTTAGACAAAATGGAGCTCCGACTACAAGGTTAACAATGATAGTGGGAATCTGGTTCATGGGAATAATGAGACTGATAATGAAGTTAACGATGATCACGATGTACAAAATAGAAACTTGGCGAGGTTGAACAAACGAAGTCGGCAGTTAGAAAACAAGTTCAAACTGCAAGTGGCTGAAATTTGGCGACAGCTCGAATGAACAATGAACAATGCAAAAGACACGATGTGCGGCGAACTCAGCAAAATGGCTGGCAAGTTTGCAACAATTTTATCGAGTGCTGCTCGAACTGCGACAAAAAGGATGAATACTGCGTTAGAAAATGTTGACAACGAGATAAATAATGCGACAATGAAATTCGAAGAACAGCTAACAATAACGACGATGAAGTCTGCTGAGATCATGCCAGTAAAGACAGAATGACCAAACAAAGTAAAGAAAAGCGAAGTAAATATAATGTCGACAACTACGTGGTCAGACAAATTGGAAGCCAAAAGTTGAAACAACGAGATAAATAATACGACGACCAATTCGAGTACAAAGAATAACGAAGACCCATCAAATGCGAAGAAAAGGACGATGAATAAACGAAGTATTACGTGCTATAAATGCGGTGAGAATGGGCACATGAGGTATGAATGTGCGAACACTGGTTGGAAATGTTATCATTGCGACCAATTCACGAACCAACACATTTCCAAAACTTGTCTGGGAAGGAGCAGAATTTGGCTGCCAGGTGAGACGCGAATATACCGTGATAATAGCTACCCGAAGACAGTTAATCTTTATAAGAAAAACAAACCAACGAGATTCGATGACGACGATGAGAAGGTAAAACCAGCAAAGAAAAACAAAGTGACTGCTATTGAACGACGATTGGGAAGATTGAGAAGAGTTGCAAGAACCACCGCTCAAAGAATTGCGAAGTTGAGACGCTTGGCTGGGAAATCGATGTTGATCTGCAAAGACGATCCGGAAACAAGATACTTGCCGCTCAAAATGCAGTTTGTGTATATGGAGAATGACACTGATGATGATGACGACGAATACGACAATTGTGCAAGCTACGCGAGTGAGAAACAGAACAGAGATGACGATGGAGATGATTGAAGTTACGCTGCGTACAAACGTAAGTATTTTGAAAAATCTAATAATGTTGAATTTGTTTCTGACTCAGGTGCTACACAGCACATATGTAACCAACAAGACGTATTCACGACGCTAAACGAATTGAAACGCGAGAAACAAATAGGTTGTGCAAATAAGAACTCCGATGCTGACTTGATTGTAACAAAACAAGGAGTTATTGTGACTGGTAATAACGAGAAATTACAAAGTTTGGACGACATATTGTATGCTCCTGATTTATCCGAAAACCTCTTTTCTATTAAGCGTGTAATCAATTTTGTAAACGTACTTTTCACCGACAAAGTAGTTGAACTAATCGATAAAAAGACAGGTGAAACCTTGAAGACAGGTATTTTCGATGGACGTTTTTGGCGACTGAGATTTCAACTTCCAAATTCTGAATCTGACGACTTAACGAAGAGTTTCTTACTCCAATCTCAAAGTACGATGAAAAGAAAATTAATCACGAGTTCCAACAATGTTAAGATAGGAGGGAGTAAACCAAAACAAAACAGAGTTTTTCAGATAGGAGGGAGAAATGACAAGGAGCAAACAATTGATACTAACAATGAACTAGAAACAAGTAATACTAATGATGAGAATCCTATCCCCTTTAATATTGATGACCTAGATAAAATTAATGACAAACGAGTTAAATGTATGAGAGAATGTTTAGGATTACTTTGGCATAAACGACTTAATCATGCTTCTAAACCCTACTTAGAAACACTAGCGAAAGTTCTACCTGAGTTAAAAGGTGTGAAATTTACTGACAAAATTCTTGAATGTACTGACTGTCTTGAAGCAAAAGCAAGAAGGAAACCTTGTAAAGACAAACGACATAGAGTAGAACGAGTTCTACAACGAGTTCACTCTGATCTAATTGGAAGAATAACACCCTGTTCATTCATGAGTGGAGCTCAATACATAGTTACTTTTAAAGATGACTTTTCGAGATTTGCGATGGCTTTTACGATGACGGATAAAACTCAAGTACATATTGCGCTAAGTAAATATTTACACAAAGTACGAAAAATTAAAGGCGATAGCAATGAATCTAAAATTAACCTAATTTCAATAAGAACTGACAACGGTTCAGAATATAAAACTTCAAATATGAACCTGGGTGTAGAACAACTGACTGCTGTTGTGCTTGTAGTAATTGCTTTAACGTCGGTGAACTATCAATCATACCCATCTGCTACAGCTTGGGTTAGATAATCTACAATGTTTTACAATTCCTTGTACTCAAACCCTCATTTTGAATATAGAAGAAGGGAGTGAAATTAAAAATTGCCCTGACGCTATAGTTGGCATAATTACGATTTGATGCCCTCTAGCTTTCACTACTCAATTTATAAGCCGGTTCTGTGTTCCTAATAGAAGCAATGGATGGAATAAGTTTAGAAGGAAATCATTAAATCAAAATAAATTGATTCTACTGTCTATAAACAACATCTACTGTCTATAAACAACATGTCTACAAAGTAACAATTCTCAAAAATGATTCACGACCATGATAGAAGAGAATAGAAGAGAAAAAAGAAGAAAAAAAAAAAAAAAAACAGAAAATCAGATGACAACGTACATTTTCATTGTTTCACAGAATAAGAGCCTTAGAGTTTCATCACTTCAAGCGTTATATAAACTTTCAGGAGAAGATTTTTGGATTGCAATTGATGTAAAATTATTTTTTAGTCTCATACGAACAATATATCCAAATTTGAAGAAAAGTCATGATGTACAAACAAAAATATTCCACTTTGAATTCTTTGATCAAAAACTACAGTTTTTTCTAAGGCTCTTATTCCATCCATCGCTTCAATTAACCTAATTACCTGTAAAACTTCCCCATCCCTCCATTTAAAGAGATGTCACGTCTCCCGGAGTACGTGTTTGTAGTACTGATATGGGTCAAATTTATTTGCAATGTGCACGTTTTGTAATACACTTCTTGTATTGTGATTAGCAGAGAGCTTGCGCTTGATGAAGTGATAGCGTGTGGCGACGGTACAAGAAGAAGATCAAAGAAATCTTACAAGTCCAGGGAATTGTGAAGTTCATACAAAGTTTATACAAGGTTATGACGCTATGAACCAGAATCAAGGAAACAAGGTTTGTTTTTTGATGGCGAGGAACGAGTTAGATGATAGAATAATAAAACAAGGTGTTGCCGAGGTGTTACAATGTTTTAGACAAGAAGGAGCTCCAACTGCGAAGTTAACAAGGATAACGTTGGGAATCTGGTTCATGGGACAAACAATAATAACGAGTTAAAAAAAGTTCACAAGAATAACAATGTTTATATAATAACTGTCCGTAAACGTGCAATTTATATGCGTGCAATTTATATGCGTGCAATTTATATGCGTCAATTCCGGGCGCTAAGTCAGCATTTATATGCTGCAAACTGATTTTCTTTTACGGTGCGTCTAAACGCCATTTTGTTCTCTTTATCGCTGCGCGTAATGACAGAAGTCTATTTATGGGTAGGTCTGCTTCAGTGTAACCGTTTACCGTCCGCTTGTCTTACATACATTTCCTGCATACGATCTTTGATTACAAGTTGGCGCTCTATTTACGGTTACAAGTAAACAAGTTTGAATCTGTTGATCGTTCCTCGTTCACGAAATAACAATAAAAACAGCTGGTCAAAGCCGCTATGGAAGAATTGGATGACATTGAATCGTCTCATGATGATGAATTAGTTTCAGCTGATATCGAAGAATCAGATGTTCTACCAGCGCACATTGAAGAGGCAGCCGATGCAGCCATGGATAAATCAGAGATGATAAGCCAAAGCCGTTGATTGGCTTAGCAGCAGCAGCAGCCGAGTTTTGATCGGCTTTTTCAGCTAGCCAATCAAATCACAATCAGCCAAAAGCTAGCCAATAGCCAATGTACAAGAGCTACTTTTTCAAAAAATCAAATTTTTTTTGTTTTTATTCAAGTTGCCTGTCAAGTGTTAAGTGTTAACTCAGGCTTTAATGCTGTGCATTGTGCACAACCACGGCCTGGCACAACAACCATCAAGCGACTAGCGAGGAAGCAACAAGACCAAACAAACAAGACTTCTTTAAAAAATAAAAACACACCCTGAAAACTAAGGCACCATACACAATTTGGGTATGTCCAATGAACATTTTGGTTCCAGAAGCTTGATTTGTCCAAGAGTGTATGTTAAAAATGTTAAATTTGGGTATTTTGACGATAGATAACTCGAGAATTACTGATTTATTTTTCGTGATATAATATTTGTTGGAAAGGAAATTTTATGGACAACAAATAAAGTTCTCTTTGATTTTATGCTGGAAGCATTATTTTTGGAGTAACTGATTGATGATTGAAACGCATCTTTTTGACCAAACGGCGAACGCATTTGTTCCGCGTAAGGCTATAGCTTGAGTGCTTGACTGTCGAAGATGTATCATTTGTATTTACTTTATATTTCAGTTGGTACTCGTCATTTTTTTTTTCATTTTGGATGTACTTGCGTGCAAATTCAAGTATTTATTCAACTTCGTGCTGCACTGTTGTATTATGGCTGGTTGTTAAATCAGAATGAAGCATGCAGAAGCATGAGATGGTGTATTCGAGTAAATTACAATTTCGCATAACTGGTATTCTTGTTCATGAACCGTCATGACGTTTTTATTGATTGCACGACGTGTAGGTTTTCAAAAGAAAGTCCAACGAGACTGAAAAAATACGAGTCGTGACTCGTGTGTGCTCGTGTTGAAAACAATACAATAGTAGTGTACAATAGTCAATACCATCCACGAGCTGTACTACGCGGCTGTACACGAGTTTTGAAATTTGAATTCTTATTAGATACCGGTACGATTCAAGTGGAAACTTAAATATTTAATTATTTATCCCTTGACTAATGCAGGCTTATGGCTCAAGCTCAAGTTGATAAATTATTACGAGTTACCGTACGTCAGCCATACTTGGGACATGAGCCATACTTGGGACACTTGTTCCTTTTCGTTGATCGCAACGCGATAACTCTGTAATGACGTCACGTAGCGCGCTCGGCAAGGTCTCATATTTTTCTGTAGTCCTACCTTGATTTTGTGAGCTACCATGGTGTGTGATAATTTTAATCGTGCAGTTATCAAAATTATTAATTCGCCGGTCGAAAAATCGTATGATTTTCGAAAACCCGAAAAGTTGGCTTGGGTTTCGAATGTGAAACGGTAAGTGTTTTATTTTTTTTACCAATATTATTTAGTTTATCTTCATCTACAAACAGAAATGAACACGGGTATCGTAACTCTCATAGAACTCGAGTATCGGCCATCAAATTGAAAAATAACGTGTTTGTCCCAAGTTTTGAACTGTCCCAATTCGATTTTTTTTTTCATTTTTGATGTACTTACGTAGTTTCTAATGAGTTTTATTCCATGAAATTGATTTTTAGAACCAAAGATGGCTTTCAAACACAAAAGAATTGTTGGTTCCCGTCGGTATCACGATTATTCGTTAGATTGCTTAGAAAGAGCCATTGCAAGACTGAAGCAAGGAGCTGGAATCCGAGAAGTTGCCCGCGAAACAGGTATTCCCAAAAGTACATTGAGTCGAAAAATGAAGAATAAAAATCCTAAAGCATATGGTCGGCCGAAAGCTCTTAACGACATGGAGTTGAGGTATTTGCGAGATGGTTTGTTAGAATATGCCAAATGGGCGTGCCTGTTGACCCGTTCTGATGTACGATTAATTGTCCAAAACTATTTGAACGAGAGATCTCGCGTCGAAAAAAGATTCAAGGACAACATGCCAAGTTCTGCATGGGTCAAAAATTTTATCAAAAATGAACCTGAACTAAGTGAACGCCTGGGTGAAAATGTTTCGCGAGCGCGTATCAGTCTCACAGCTGAAATTGTGAATGAGTTCTTTGATAATCTTGAACAGCGTGTACAGGGTGTCGATCCAAAATTCGTGATTAATTATGATGAAACGTGCATGGTTGACGACCCAGGGAAAGAGGTTGTAATTGTTAGTCGGCGAGAAAAACACGCTAAGAGAATAATGGATTCTTCAAAAAGTGGTACTTCGGTAATGTTTACAGCATCCGCCGCTGGCAAGCTTCTGCCTCCTTATATATGCTACAAGTCAAAGAACGTATATCAGAGTTGGAAAGAGAATGGTCCAAAAGGTACTGGTTATACTTGTTCAAGTAGTGGATGGTTCAATGCGCAAGTTTTTGAAGCATGGTTTGATCATGTGATTGTTCCGTATTGTAAAAAATTTGATCCTACGTCAGCCGAAAAGAAGGTTATTATAGGCGACAATCTTGCATCTCACACCTCTATTACTGTTCTTACACGTTGTAAGAAATTGAATCTTCAATTCGTTCTTCTACCACCAAACAGTACAGGCGATACTCAACCATTAGATGTTGGTTACTTTCGTGGTCTCAAGTCTACTTGGCGGAAACAGATTAAAAAATGGAAAGAAACGTTCAAAGGAGCTCTGCCAAAAGAAAAATTCCCTCGTATATTGAAGCAAACATTGGATGAACTGGAAAAGGATGGACGGAATGAAAGGAATATTAATGGTGGTTTTAGAGGTTCCGGAATTTACCCCATAGATAGACAGGCAGTTTTGAAGAAAGTTCCGCAGAGAAAAGAAGAAACTGGAGAAATGCAGGAAGGGTGGACTAAATCTTTTAGTTTACCCCTGGAGAAGAGGAAAGCTGAAGCTTACGTTCGTCGCAAAAGAAAATTACGAGCAGCTCCTGGAGAAGATCTGGTAAACACTCTGACAGAAGAAGAGTTGAATGAGGTGAGTGACTCAGACAGGAACTTATCAGATGAAGAAACGGCTGCAGTAGACTCTGATTTGTCACAGGCCGAGTCAGATAGCGAATCCAATTCTTCGCAGTCGGAGTCCGATGAAGAATCCAATTCTTCACAATCCGAGTCGGGTAAACAATCTGATTCTCCGCAGATTCAGTCAAATAGCAGTGATTCCAAAGACTTGGAAAATGAGGAAACCACTGAGGAGGTTATTGATGTTCCTTTGCCACCTACCGTCAAGGAAGAAGATTTTGTAATTGCCAAGTTGATTTATCAGTTCGGTACACGCAAACAGAATGAACGACTATTTGTTGGCCGTGTCAATCGCCTCAACTGTGGTAGGGAAAAGGATCTATTTGAAGTTCTCTTTCTTCGGAAGAAACAAAATATCAATCTCCATGGTGACACCATTTATCATTATGAGTACCCTCACATTGATGATAAATGGAGTGTATCTCGCGACCAGATTCTTAAAATAATAGAAATTGAGAAAATTGTTCGTGGAAAGCATTATTTTTTAAATATTTCCAATGATGAGATTGAAACCTAACTCAAAGTTTGATATTATACAGGTAGGAGGTACCTAGTACCATAATTATTTAAGAATAAGTAAGGGTAGATACATGAATACCTACAAATTTTTTTCTAGTTACGTATCTCGTTTTACTTACCTGACAATGTGTTCTAATTCACTTTGCTATAAAATACGAGATTTTCCTCTCATTATTATATACCTCCCATAATATTATTTTTATTAATAGTACCCATCATTTGTTCAGTAAAAATTCCTCTTTTTCAATTATTGTACGACCAAATTGTTGGAAAAAAAAAAATTGAGAAAATTGTTCAAGGACGTATCATTTAAGTACCTACCAATTTCAATTGATGAGAATAAATTTAAAGTTTGATTTACCTAATGTACGTACCGTACGTACTTATTACCTTATTTAAGGGTGCATTTATAAGTATATGGTTATTATATAATTTTTTTTTTCTTTTTGATCTCTTCAAGAATGTGTTCTAATGTACCAAAAAGTGTGATACATTACCCTTATTATTATTACCTGCCTGTTACAATACTATTTCTAATGATATTACTCCTTTTCTATTTGAAAGATATTTGTTTCATTCAATAAAAATTTGTTTCTTACAGAATGACACCGTATTCTTTCTTTGTTTGACCAGAATTTTGTTGGGGGAGGATTGTAGAACATATTTTTTTTTATTTAAGGTGTCCCAAGTTAGTTTAGAACGCGTATAACTTGAATCTTGCCTAAATTTCAATGGGTGTCCCAAGTTAATATTTTTGTGGAAAACTTGGGACACCATATTTTTTTTTAAAAAAAGGGGAAATCGAAGCTGGAGGGGTCAAGTTTGTAATAAATTTGAAAAGAGGAATGCAAGACCCAAAATTTAAGCCATTGACCATATTTTTACACCGCCTCATTAAAAAACTGTGCGCATTTGAATTTCAAAAGTGTCCCAAGTATGGCTTGCGTACGGTACACTTCTCATCGACGAAAACCAGAAACAGTGAGTAACTTACAATACTACAATTTATTCTTCGTTGGTACGGTAAATTTAAAATCTGGCAAAATTTCGATCACATTCGAGTGACTACCTAAACTATTACCTAGGCCTACCGTATTATTTGCGGTATTTTTTCAACTGATATTGTGGTCTGGTACAGGATGATCGACTATTGCGACGAATCGGGGCTTCATTTCAAAGTTAGCAGCGTGAAAGCGCACCGAAAATTTGATTTCTTGTTCATTTTGGAAACTGAAGATCAGGTGGAACTGGAGGAATTGTTTGGCCTGAACGAATTCAATCACGTAGGGGAAATTGATACTCATCGAATGTTCGATATTCTTGATCGAATATATGTTCTACTAACGGCGAATTGGAAAGATTGGACGATCAATTGGCAAAATTGGACGATTGACCAACGAAGTGTTTAAACAATCATAGTAATCAAGTATACGGTACCTACGCATGGTGCATTAATTGCATTGGCGCAACAAAAGTTAACGATCACGTAAAGCACGTGTGCAAAAGCGAATGAAATTTCGGACTTTTTCTTCCTATCTCTTCCATTTCATTTTATCCTTTGACCGATACAAATTTTGTGTCTGCCTGTTAGTAATGCCTGCCTCTAGGAATAAGATTGTACGAAAGTACTTTGAATACAAGAAGTCTGAGAACAAAAGCATTTGTAAAGTGAACGTTGTTGGAGAAGGTATTGCAGAAAGAGAAGAAAACCAATGTGGCATTGTACTTAAGGTATGAAATGAATGTTGAACTACCCAGACGCAGGTTATTTACTGAACTTGAGTTTACATTTCTCCGTGTTTTTCTATTTATAATCTTTCAGAATACGAAAGTGAGCAATTTGAGGTCTCACCTTCAAGCGCGTCATAAATCAACGTACGATTTATTGCTGGCAGAAGAGAAACGAAACTCGGAGCCCATCAAGAAGCAGACATCGTTGTTGACTTACTCCGATTCTATTAGTTTACAAGTTTCTCGTGTAGAAGTTATCAAAGGGTTACTTGCGTTAGTAACTGTAGATGGTAGACCGTTCAGTGCTTTGGAAGATGAGGGATTCACAATCGCCTTCAAACCCATTCTTCAACGATTGAAATTATCTTTTCATCGCTTAAACATCTCCACACTAATTCAATCGGCTGCCGAATACATCAAGAGGAAAATCCGTGAAGTTCTAAAGGATACTTTAGTATCAGCAAAAGTTGATGCAGTTAGTCGATTTAGCAGATCGTTTTTAGGCATCAACATTCAGGTAAACTGACAATTCTTCGGTACCTACCTACTATTTGAAACTATATAAATATTTATTTATGGAGATGTACCTACTCAAGTGCGGTATTTGTTATAAATTTTTCATAGGCCATTATTGATCACCAAATTGAACTCTTTGTGTTGGGTGTCCAAGAAATAAAGGTGGAGCATTCAGGGGCGAACATGAAGATTCTTCTTAACGACTGCCTTGCAAAGTACAACATTTTTCCCAAGCAGTCGTATTCGGTTACCAGTGATAATGGTTCCAATATGATCAAAATGACCGAGCTAGTAGATGCAGACTATCGAAATCTTCGTTACCAGGACATTCCTGAGATTAATTTGAACGACGAAGACGAACTTACACAATTTGTAGAATGTATCTGCGGTGATGATTGGGCGGATGACGAAATAATTTGTAAGTCAGGAGAACTTTTCTTGTTACGCACTGATTTCCTGATTTTGTTCTGTCTCTTTCTCATTTCATTTTTTCGATTTTTTTATTTTTTCATTTTTAGGTACTTTGTTCAGTTTTCTTTATTGATTATTGTTTTAGGTGTGAATTGCATAGCTCATACACTTCAGCTCGCTATCCTCGACTCATTAAAGAACGCATGGGAGGACGAAGGTGTTGAGAATTATGTTATACTAATTAAATCAGCGAGAGAATTGGTCAAGAATTTGCGTAAACAAAACAATCTGCTTTTGTTAACAGCGAAAGGGAAGTGCCGGCCAACCCTCGATGTAAAAACCCGGTTTGTATTCCAACTTCCTAAAAAAAATACTAGTCATCAGTACTGTTGAACGAATTAATTATCGATATTATGTATCTACTATCTACCATAGATGGGGTTCAACATACAAAATGCTCCATGATTTATTCAAGATGAAGGAAGTATGCATTGAGGCGGTCGACCATGGTAACAGAGAATTGTTTCTGCCAGATGATACTTGGAAAGGTATTGAAGAGATAGTACAGACGTTGAAGCCATCGTATATAGCAACTAAAGAACTACAAGAAGAAAATTTGACCCTACCTGATGCGCGCAAAGTGATCGAACTCTGCTGGATGGAAACATCTGAAATTGGTGAAGGCATAGAATAATAAAATCAAAAGTTTTTGTTCTACACTCGTTCAAGTGGTGTCAAATATCTAATGGTTTTTCTTATGTGGATGTTATGTTCAACAGGAACACCCCTGTCTCAAGAACTCGTATATAACTTCGAAAAACGGCGAGAACAAATTATGAATGGACATGCTATGCATAATGCTATCTTTCTGGACCCGCGGCACCTATTTCAATTGAGCGAGAGTGAACGTGATGAGACCAAAAAACGTTTAATTGCGCTTCATTCACGTCTATCAAGTTATAGAAAATAGAAATACTTACCTACATCTACTTCCTTGATTCCCCTTCAAATTTCCAAATAATACCTCCCTGTCCATAACTTGATCCCCGGCAAGAGAGAGAATGTCAAGGGAATTTTATTCGTTTTCCATGGTAATTCGTATCTTGCTATCTCTCTCGGCCAGGGGATCAACTTATAATGGACAGACTGTATCTTATCCAATTTGTAATATTTTTAGAACTTCAACTCGAAGAGGCAGAAGAAAACCCTATGTGTCAAGAGTCTGAAAATTCTGATTTCGAAAACTTGGGTGATTATGGTGACGAAGACGATGTTATGTATGAAAGAAGTATGGCGGAAAAATTTAAAAATGCAGCACAGAAGAAAATTTCTCGTCCTGTATCTCAATTTGAAAACGAATTATTGGCTTTTGAAAAACAATACGTATCCCATAGACTGGAAAGTAGAAGTTCAGTTCTAAATTTCTGGAAAGAAAACATGTCAGCTTTCCCAAATCTTCATCGAGTTGCGCTAATAGTACTTGCTGGAGCAGGTACGCAAGTATCTGTTGAAAGATTATTCTCTCAATTGAAGTTCATACTGAACGACCAACGCAGTAACTTATCCTCTGAGAATGTCGAGAATATTTTGCTGGTTCGTGGAAACTTTCAATACCTTGATGATAAATTCTTCAGAAAAGTAATTCAGGATAAGATCCTGAACATCTAATGAATGATTCTGTTGCCCGTATACCTACTTACTACTTACTATGTTCAATTCTAATCTTAATTGAGTTAGCATTATAAAACGATACCTAGTTTTGATGAAAAATACTGATGAGGTAACTATTCGTTTTTCTCTTTTTTATTATTTTTCAATTTTACTGTATGATCATTAATTTTTTAAAACTTCATGACGTACTTAATTTAAGATTGCCTTTATTCGTTAGACCTACAGGTCTTCGTTTTGGTAACTTTTTTCTCCTCAATATTATTTTATCAATCAAAATAATATTATTAAAAATTGTTTTCGAGGAATTTCACATTACCGTCAACTGGGGTGACTTGTGATCTCGGGTCGACTTGTTACAATCAGCTGTTTTAGAAACTTGTAGTGGCGCTACCGAGCGGAGAAGTAGGGTTATGACGTGATATTTATTGATGTACTCGTAGTAGAGAGTCTAACGAATCAACTCGTATTCGTATATTTATGATTTTTCCTTATCGCAAGCCGAATGATCCGCGTTTTCGTATTCGTAAAAACGCAATGAATTTTTTTTTCATGTGCATAACTGTACCTGGCGTCGATGAAGAGAGATCGCAGTAAATAAAAACCTTATATGACGTTAAAGAGAATTTTATAGAGAAACAGAATATTCTTGGTTCATTAGAATCCGTGAAGTCGTTCGTAAGTTACAGCGAAATTAGCGTCGAAAGACGCGACTGAGAATTCCATCATTTGCTCAACAGGTTAGTAAGCCTCATCAGTTTTTTCTCCTTTGCTCCGTAGTTTTCTAATTAGAAAATGTAATATTTCTATTTTTGATAGGATTGATCATGGTTAGACAGTACAAAAGGAAGCCAGGTTCTAGAAGATATCTGGACTTCAGTTCAAGTGACGAAGAAGCAGCGTTAAAGGCTATTCGAGATAAAAAAATTTCGGTTTCGCAGGCGGCCAGGGATTACAATATTTGTCGCATGACTCTATATCGAAGGGTGAGAAAATGATCTTAACTGTGATTTCGTAGTTGTTCAAGTTTTCTCATCTACAATCATGTTCATTTTTCCATGATACAGTTAAAAGGTGAAAGGAAACGCCCTCCCGGAGGCCAGACGGTGTTATCAGCCAAGGAAGAAAAAATGATTGTTGACAATATTCTAACTTGTGCAGATTGGGGTTACCCATTCACTATGAACGAGATACGGTAAGATTACGTTTGTAGCGGATTTTTTTTTGTCAATTTGTGGCTTAATGGTTCTGTTTTGATGCAGGCTTCTTGTGAAAGATTACTTGGATGATAGTAATAGAACGACAAAGTTTAAAAATAACTATCCGGGATATGATTGGGGACGGAGTTTTCTCAAGCGTCATAAGGCGATGACTCTTCGTTTGGTAGAAAACCAGAAGGCAGCTCGAAGTAAAGTTGGTCCAGAAAACGTTCGAAAATATTTTAATAATTTGCAAGTTAGCATTGAAGGAGTGCCTCCTGAGAATATAATAAACTACGATGAAACCGCTTTCGTAGATGACCCAGGTAGAGAAAAAGCTGTTGTACGTCGTAAGACAAAATATCCTATTGTCATTAGAGAAAGTTCCCGTCTTTCTGTATCAGTCATGATGGCTTGTTCGGCATCAGGTCATATGCTCCCACCATATATCGTTTACAAAAGTACGTGCATGTGGTCTTCCTGGATCATGGACAGTCTTTACGGTAGTCGGTACAACAGAACAAAATCAGGTTGGTTCGACGCCGTTTGTTTCGAAGATTGGTTTCGAAAAATTGCTCTGCGTTATCTGAAACATTTACCAGGTCGCAAAGTTATCATTGGAGATAACTTATCCAGCCACATTTCTTTAAGTGTCATCCAATCATGCGAGAAGTATAATATTTCGTTCATCCTCCTTCCTCCAAACGCTACGCATCTCCTACAACCACTTGATGTTTGTGTTTTTCGGCCTGTCAAGATCTCCTGGCGTAAAGTTGTAAAGAAATGGAAACAGTTGACGAGTTCTAGCAAAGCTGGTGGTAATCCATTCAAGGAAAATTTTCCTCGACTACTGAAAGAAACTCTCGAGCTTATTTCTAATCGAAGTGTTAAAAATATTTGTAGTGGCTTTGCAGCTTGCGGAATTCACCCGTTCGACCCTGATGTGGTGCTCAAAAAATTCCCTGGGGAAGAGACATTTAATAAAGACGATTCGGCTGAATCCGTTTTACATGTATCGTTGGTCAGCATGTTACAAAGAGAACGGTTTGGCGGCGAAACTCCATCAAACCGAGGACGTAAGAAAAAGATACAAGTTTCGCCAGGAAAATCTGTCCGCGGAATTCATTTTGATAGCCAGGCACCAGTGACTTCCACTCCTGCTTCTCAAGTACAAGTACCGCTATCTTATTCGTCGGAGGATGACAGTAGTAGTGAATCCGGAATTTCGGATTTACTATCAGAAAGTGAAGAAGAGTACGAGGAACCGCAAGACGATTTTGAAGAAATTCTAGAGCTAGAAGAGGAAGTTATTGATGACAGCGCGCCTGACAATGAAGGAAGTTCATCAAATGGTGCTCCTGCAGAGAATGACGAGGGCAATTCTTCTAATCTGGCATTGAATTCATTTGTTGCTGCAACTTATCAATACTCTACTGGTAGTCGTCAACAAAGAGAAGACCATGTTCGATACTATATTGGGAGAATTGAAGAAGTAAATGATGAAATGGTCAACATTATGTACATGAAAAAATATATGAACCGGTCAACTGAATATGTCTTCGTTAGCGCCTATGATAACGGAAATGAGAGAGTGGATGAAGATCAAGTGCCGATTTCGAGGATTAAGAAAGTACTTCACGCTCCAGAAATAAAGCGCGGTGGTCACATTTTTAAAAATACTCAAAACATTGAGTTCCTGACTCAATTTTTGTAATTTTTTCGAACATTTTTTCTCTTTTACTTTACAAAGTATACAATATTCCGTTATATGTTGCGCCTACGTACTTTGTTTTTGTTGTAGAGGGGAGGGGGTAAGGTGGAGAGGGAGTTTTTGGGGTTATGACACCTCTATTTGATTTTGCTTCACTATTACATCAATTTCAGCGACAAAATTAAACATTTTCAAGGTTTAACAATGATTTTCTTCCGTTGTCACAAGTCGCCCCCTTTTGACCTTTCTGACTTCCTCCAATTTGAGTACCCACAAACACCTGAGAATAGCTGCGATCTTCATCATATTTCGGCAACTTGTAGTCGAAGGATGCACCTTTCCATAAAAATTTTAAGAAAAAAATTTGCGCACTTTATAGGCAGGAAAAACTGAAAAAAGTGTCACTAGTCACCCCAGTTGACGGTATTTTTATTCTTAAACGAGACTATCTCTGTAGTTAGGACGGGTAAAATCTAGCGTGAATCAATGTAAATATTTTTGTTCCATTTTTCATTTTCTTTTTTTTTTCTTCTCTGTTGACGAGTCAGAAGAACAGAATAACGAACGCATTATTTTCGAAACCAGCGGGCAACATTCTTCTGGGATCAAGCAAAATTTCTAATGATTTTCAGGTGTAGATGACAGGAAATCGGAATTTTAGATTCATTCTGTTGGGTTACTCACAAAGTGAGTATTTTGATTAGCTTCATCGAAAGGAGTTGAGAAGGTAGAACAGAAAGAATCGAGATTTTTTTAAAGCATTTCTATGAACAATAATTAATATACATGAACTTTTCTATCAATATTAATCGTAGTGGATACCCCTTATAGGTTCTGGTGTCTCGCTTCGTGAATTGTAGTAATGAGAAGCCAAATCCTGTGATTTCAAATCCGGTGTCGTCGGCTCCATTGCTTCTTCATCTTGGACTGTTGATTGTTTTACAGGCGTATCAAGTACACTATTTTCATTAGGAGTGCCAAAATTACTTTCTTGAAAAAGTGGAGGGGGTAAATTTGCCATTTTCTGGAGGAAATACGCACAAAATTGATTCCAGTGGGCGATTCTTTCCTCAAGAAATTCAATCCTCTTTTGCAACTTTTTGTTCTCTTTAGTCGAATTTCATCGTATTGTTTGCGCAATCGACAGAACTTCATTCTAACGCCCTGACAATAGTTACACTTCGGACTCATAGTCAAGTACCTTGATAAAAACTAGTGAAGGAAATTTTTTGAGAAGAGAAATCTCAACATATTTGCTCCAGAAAAAATTATTGAGGGCCATATCAGACCAGCTGATAATAGACAAATTTCCTCTGATGTCATATAGTTGATAAAAATTGGCCAAAGTATTCTACAAGCCTCTGAAATTCGTGAACTCCCATAAGATACCTCTAAACCCTCGATTTATATATTGTTTTTCCAAGCCAAGACTTACTACTCTCTCCTTTGTGCGACTGCCAATCTGCTACAGACCATTGCAGAGCTCAGAAATTGTTTTAAAACACATAATATTTTTCATTTTTTGTGTTTTTATCAATCGGAAATTGATTTTTCAGTAGTTACAGGCTCGTTTTTGAATTCTACGATAAATTCTATAGTTAATCAACACGTCACTTGCAGAATTATCCCAATCTAGCCAATAGCCAATCATTGAAAAGCCAATGAAATTATGAAAAGCCCATGAAAAAGTTTTAGCCAATCCTGAGAGAAATTTTCAAAAATTGGAAGCTAATAGCCAATCACTAGCCAATCACGAATGGCTTATCATCTCTGGGATAAATTAATCCCGCGAAAATCGCGAAAAAAATACATGAAAGCGTTTGAAGACTTCAAGACGTGGAGTGAGAGCAACAACCTAAAGTCGTATTCCGAGAAAGGATTTCTATCGTATCTATCTCATTTGGCAGAACGTTACGCTCCATCTTCGGTTTGGTGTTTTCTATCGATGATATGTTGTGTAATAAGATCGCACGAAGATATTGACATATTGGAAAAATGGCCCCGACTTAAGCGGTATGCGAAAACCAATTCAAAAGATCACGTTCCTAAACAATCGAGTGTCCTTACGACTGTTCAAGTTCGTAATTTTCTTACGGTAGCTGATGATGATATTCATCTGGCTGATAAAGTGAGTTGAAAAAACATTTTACTATGTGAATATTCCGATTTATCTTACAGTGTATTCATCTCTTTTTAAAGGTAATCGTAATATTTGGTATTCAAGGCACTTGTCGAACGTGCGAAATGGTTAACCTCGAAGTAGAGAATGTTCAAGATCAGGGATTATCATATCTCGTTACAATTCCCCGGACATTTTCAAAAACTGGAATCGAACGTTCGTTTATTATTGCCGGCCAATTTTATGAATACGTGAAACGTTACATCGAGTTGAGACCAGAAACAGCGAGTACTAATCGCTTCTTTATCCAGTATCGAAATAGAAGATGTACGAATCAAGTAATCGGAAAAAATACTTTTAGTTCAACTTCAAAACGCATCGCAACTTATCTTGGCCTTCCAAACCCTGAATCATACACCGGACATTGTTTGCGAAGATCGTCAGCTACTTTCATGGCTGATGCTAATATGAGTACTCTTGATTTGCAACGTCAAGTAAAGTGGAAAAATCCTAAAACTGCCGAAAGGTATGTTGCCAATTCTATGAAAAAGAAGAAAGATGCCGAATCTGCCATTAGAAATTCCATTTTGGGTGATAAAGAATCTGTATTAGATGATTGTCGTAATGAGATGGATGGTGAATCTTTGATTGTGAGTAATGAAAATGTTTCTGTAGCTGGTTGTTCTAATAGTACATCTTTCACGATAGCTCCCAATGGTTCCGAAAGTCAGTTTTCGAATGTACGTATTTTGACGCAGAAGCAAACATCGCAGAAGAAAGAATTGAGTGATTTGACACCGCAATCTTGTAATAATGACGCATCTTCAATTTCGGAAGTTTCGAATGTGAGTAAATCTACGGTTTCGCAAAATACAACTGAAGAATCGCCTGTGGAAGTTTTGTTTACCCCTGAAGTAATCAAACATTTTCTTGAGTCAGAAATAGGGACTATTGATTCTCTAACAAACCAAAATGGTTCAATTTCTAATAGAAATACAGCAACTGAAAAAAGAACAGTTTTGTTCAACAACTGTCCCAATATTGTAATAAATATTCATAAACATTACAAATAATTAATGTTTTAATTTTATTATTTAAATCGATTTTAGCCTAGTTTTTGTTCCTACAATTGTGATTTCTTGAAGAAGATCATTTTATTTTTTTCGAATATGTTCCATTGAAGTGATTTCTTATTTTCTTATTTAAATTATTTTGACCTAGTTTTTGTGAATTGTGATATCCTCAAGAAGATAACTTTGTTTTATTTTCAAATAATTTTGTTGCATCGAAATGATCTCTTGTTTTCAACCTAGCTTTATTATAGTTGTAATTTCTTGAAGGACGTAATTTTTTTTTTTTTTCGAATATAAGTTTTTATCAATTGCATTATAATACTTTGATAGTACCATAGAAGAACACTGGGGTAATAATTGAACATGAAAATCAAGAATACAATTCGCTTATTTCGGATTAAGATTGAATTAAAATTGTCTCCTTCTGTATTTATACCTATCGAAATAATCTTTTTATGACAGTTTACGGACAGTTATTATATAAATCGCCTTACTACACTCGGTTTCCAAATGAACGTTTACAGTCAGGGGACGATTTACTCACTCGGCTTCGCCTCGTTTCGTAAACATCGCCCCCTGACTGTAAACGTTCATTTAGAAACCTTGTGTAGTAATTATACTTTACAATGCGTACAAATCTAAAAATGTTAACAATGTTTACGATGTGCAAAACGAGAATTTGGCGAGACTAAACAAACGACATAGGCAGTTGGAAAACAAGTTCAAACTGCACTGACCAGCACATTTCAGAGACATGTCCGGGTAGAAGTAGAATTTGGTTGCCGGGCAAGACGCCAAAATATTGTGATAACAGTTACCCAAAGGTAGTGAACCTATACAAACAAGAGAAACCTGCAAAGTTTGACAATGATATCAATACAATGTGGCCAGCAAAAAAAGAAGTAACAACAACGAGTAAACAACAACCGAGAAGATTGCAACATATCCCAAGAACAACGGCTCAAAGGATAGCAAAATTGCAAAGACTGGCTGGGAAATTGATGTTAATATGCAAGGATGATCCCGAGACAAGATATTTGGCAATGGAGAATCAATTTGTGTATATGGAGAATGATACTGGTGACAACAACAATGAGTACAACAATATAGCGAGATATGCGAACAAAAAACAAGATAGAGACCACAACAACAATTGAAGTTATGCAGCGTGCAAACGTAAGTATTTTGAAAAATCTAAGAATGCTGCATTTGTTTCTGACTCAAGTGCTACACAGCACATTTGTAATCAACAAGATGTATTTGCGACGCTAAACAAGTTGAAATGCAAAAAACAAATAGGTTGTGCAAATAAGAATTCTGATGCTGATTTGATAGTAATGAAACAAGGCAATATCTTGACTGGTAACAACGAGAAATTACAAACACTGAGCTGTTGAATTCACATCTGGTCCAGACCCATCAAAGGGAGGTCTGTCCATATTGTTATGTGGACTGCAAGAACTCAAGGGCGTTGAATAGACATATTTGTAGGCAACACCGCAACAAAAAAGAAAAGAAATTCACAGCAAAACAAACGTAAGTTGCGGATTCAAATTGTATGTTTTTGTGTTGATAGCTTCTGATTAGAAACTGCAAATCCTTTGCAATCCTTTGCAGACTCTGATGGCTTCAGAGCTTTTTGAACACAGTTTTTTAGCAGAATCGCACCTTTTGTAATACACGACTATCCTCAATTGAAGAAGTTGACAAGTTCAAATCTTGTATAGGGTATTACATGTAGGGTGTACAAAAAACCTGCCCCACCACAAAGGTGGTGACTGGTGCGGAGGAGTAACCAGCATTCATTGATAGAATTAATACGGTCCAAAACATTACGGTTACACATATTGTAGGATACTCAAAAGAGTAAAGAAATAAAAATTTACAGATACCGCAGATAAACAAAGGAAGACGCGAGATCTTTTGGTTAAAGAACCATCACCGAAAGATCTCGCGTCTTCCTTTGTTTATCTGCGGTATCTGTAAATTTTCATTTCGTTACTCTTTTGAGTATCCTACAACAGCATTCATTGTTTATCAATATGATAATGCTACTTTGCAGCTAAGTTGAACACATGATAGGATATCACATAGGGTAACTCTCACAGGCGTAGACAGGCCATTACGCAACGATTAACAATGGTCTTTGCAAACAAACTAAAAAGTACATAGATTTTGCAGTAGGTACATTTATTCTCTTAGGAGAGTTTTCAAATTCCATTGTGGCATTGTGTGTCATTGCCTGCGTATCAACCTACGTGTCACTCTATGCCAATTGAAGAAGTTGACAAGTCCAAAAAGCTCATTCAGTTTCCCAAAGAAGCGACCTAATACAGATAAGACAATAAAAGTGAGAAAAGGAAGGAAGAAAGGGCGCAGCACAATAATGACGGACACCCAGGAGAAAATGATCCTAATTAAAGAAGAAACAAAGCCTGTGTCAAATCCTCAACCAAAACCTACAGCGTCTAAGCCCAGATGTAGGAGGAAGTTGAATGTAGCCCCTGCCCTTACTAGTAGCAGCAGTGACAGCGACAATGAAAAATCAGATGAAGTACAATACAATTTGTTGTTCAACAAAAACTTCTCCAGTCTTGCAGAACCATTGAATGACAATTTCAGTTGACCAGAATATGATATTGATGCAAATGGTGAGCTCAACACAAATTACTTCATGATAGTAGCATTTGACGTGAACAAAAGAACTTTTAAGTCTTGATTTTACATTGGTTAAGTTTTAGAACGCGTTGACGTCAATCTGAAAGTGAAATTCTAGAGGCAGAATCTGGAGATTACTTCCCCCATAACATTTGTTTTTCCGGGAAAAAGAGGATATTCTTGACGTTCCTTGCTCTCAAGTTGAACTAATTTTGACGGTTTCCCCATGTTTTTCATGATTGATAAATTTCAATATGTACAATTACTCTCTCACCTGAATTGGATTGAAGTTGATTTTAGGTGGGATCATCGAATCATTATTTTGTATTTTTGTGATTAGCTCAGCAGCGTTCTATTGATAGAAAAAGTATAATTTATTACGGTAATCTAGGTATTGCATTTCCTTTTTCAACTTATGATTTCTAATGACTTAATACTTGCATATTTACTCAGAATTTTAAAGTCAGTTACCTGTTTCCATACCCAATGAATCTTGTTGACACAAAATTGACGTTAATTTCTAATACATCTTATTTACAACTACTTCTCATTAATCTTTACTTTTGTGTGAATCTTTTAGAAGTACCCGCCGCGACAGCGACAGAACGTTGAACAGCATAACAGGTACTCGAGTGTCAGTCTTGATTCTCAAGCTCGCGTTCCATGCTGGAGTATCAGTCTCGAGTATCAGACATGAAGGAGGTTTTGGAAGATGAAGATAAAATATTGTCGCTTAGTATTTGACGTACACAACAGCTGCTGCAAAAGAAGCTGGGTCCGGTGCCAGATCTTGATTAAGGAAGCAAGCAAACATGGTCAAAGCCTCAGTCCATCCAGCTGTTGAAGCCGACGTTGAACAGAAACAGCAGTCCAAGAAGAAGATGGTAAAGGAGTTCAAAGAATTGGTGGAGACCATGTGGGAAAACAAAATTATAACTTTGGCCCTGAAGACTTTAGGGGAGAAACAACTTCATAAGCCGCAATTGATACCTCTAATGCCCAATGTTCAGACCTTCAAGAGGTACATGGTTAACTCTGTCAGAGTAGTGTCTGGATATAATGCGGAGACAAAAAAATTTTGGCCGGCAAGTTTGGCAATACATCTGGGAACCACGTTAAATCATGTCTGTGAGCTATGCCAATGCCTCATGGTACAAAGATATGCACCACTGAAGTTCCAGGGCGTTAATGAAGCCGACGTTGAACAGAAACGGTACTTCAAGAAGAAGATGAAAAGACCATAAGGGGGAATGAAATTACGAGTTTGACCCTGAAGACGTTAGGGGAGAAAAGACTCCACAAGCCACAATTGATACCCCTAACGTCCAAAGTTCAGACGGGAACGTCAAGGTGGAAGCAGCAAAGGCGGCCGCTGTCTTGTCAACAGATAAAAAGGCGTATAGGCGACTTGTGGACTATGTACTGACGCTCACCATATGTTACAATCAGAGACGAATTGGTGATATTCAGTACGCCCCATATAACGACTACTTCAAGGACTTCGGCCTACTCCGAGACCAGGAGGAGATGTTGAACACCTTGATGAACTTGTACAAAAAGGTGAAAACTCTTGGGAAGGGTAGCAAACCCGTCTTGATTTTGTTTTCCCGCAGATTGCAGCATTTGATGGCGGTAATGTTGCCAGGACTTCAGCCTGCTCCGAGACCAGGAGGAGATGTTGGACACCTTGACAAACTTGTACAAGAGGGTGAAAACTCTTGGGAAGGGTAGCAAACCCGTCTTGATTTTGTTTCCGCGCAGATTGCAGCATTTGATGGCGGTAATGTTGCCAGGACTTCAGCCTGCTCCGAGACCAGGAGGAGATGTTGGACACCTTGACAAACTCGTACAAGAGGGTGAAAACTCTCGGGAAGGGTAGCAAACCTATCTTGATTTCGTTTCCCTGTAGATTGCAGCATTTGATAGCAGTAATGCTGCCAGGACTTCAGCCTGCTCCGAGACCAGGAGGAGATGTTGGACACCTTGACAAACTTGTACAAGAGGGTGAAAACTCTTGGGAAAGGTAGCAAACCCGTCTTAATTTTGTTTCCGCGCAGATTGCAGCATTTGATGGCGGTGATGTTGCTAGTACTTCAGCCTGCTTCGAGACCAGGAGGAGATGTTGGACACCTTGACAAACTTGTACAAGAGGGTGAAAACTCTCGGGAAGGGTAGCAAACCTGTCTTGATTTCGTTTCCCTGCAGATTGCAGCATTTGATAGCAGTAATGCTGCATTCCCGGAACGAGCTTGTAAGCAGCACAGACAAATATCCGTTTGCATACGCTACAAATGGAGACCACTGGGTACGCGGAAATGTAAGCATTAGGACGCTGGCAAACGACTCCGGCGTCCTTGATCATCACCTGATATCAGGGAATCAGCAATGGAAGCAGATCGCCGCTGTTCTGCAGCTGGGTTGCCAGCTTCATGGGGCATGATACAAGGACCCACGACGAGTTCTACAAGTAATTCAGTTTGTCCATTTCAATTTTTGTTTTATTTATAATTTCCATGGGTACCATGTTAATGATAAGTGTGAAAGAAGAGGTTTTTCCAAGACAAACCAACGACCCTGGAACCGTCCAGAGATGCATGAGAGTTGGGATTGAGGACTTGAAAACATTTTTCACTAGCCATTTCAAATATTATGCGAAAAAAGATGTAGAGAAGTATGAAGTCTGGGTTAATGCAACACAAAGGAACGTTGTAAGAGTACAAACGTGGACTTGAACGGGTCAGGTGTTGAAGGATTGCGAGGCTATACTTTGTACCCGTACATAGTCATGTTTACACAGAGATAGATGATGCATGCAGCTAAAGTAATGCGTCATCAGGGTAGCCACTTTTTCCAAGAATGACTTTCTCCCTGTCTTTTTCCAGTTTTCCAGACAAATTTTCTGAATTTTCTCTGACTTTTTTCTGCCAATACAGTATTGTTTGCAGCCTTTTATTCCAAAAAAAGAAAAAAAAAAAAACTTCTTGAAATTTATTTATTTATTCATTTTTTTGTCTCATTCTGGAAAAATTCCCTGACTTTGAATGAAATGATGCCATTTTCCCTGACTTTTCCCGGTTTTCCAGAAAGGCGCTACCCTGGTCATTATCTCAAAGCCAATGGCTACAATCCACTACAACCAGGTGAACGTTAATTACAAAATAATCACATCAATGTTTCAGGATAATACAGGGTGTCCATCAAACAGCAAAAGTGTAAAGTTATTGATGATGATGGACAAGGAAAGGGCTACCGAGTTCAGAAGCAAAAAATTACAAGATATCAACATAGACAATAACAACGCGATGGAAGACACTGACGAGGAACGCGTTGACAAGTTTAGAACAAGATTTGTATTCACTTTCATGAGAAACAATCATGTTCCTTTTTGTTAAATTGCATTACTTTGAGCCATACTTGCATTCAAGTTGTTATTTTACATAATCTCATGTCATCTTCTTCCTGTTTGTTTGTTTTTTTTTTTCTCATTTCTGTAGTAAATATTCTCAATAATTATTTTATTTTCATTGGACAATAATTTTAGATTATTTTTCAAATTGTCAGCGTTGGCGGATGCCGGGCATATGTACATTTCTGGGCACTATAATCAATTACCCAGCTTTGTGGAATCCCACACACCCAGATCATTCAAATTGGATGATTAATTTGGAAAACCGCAAAGAAATCGCACATCAGGTGAACAACCCAGGTAATAAGTTCAAATCAATTGTTTTACACAGCTTTTACAATTTCAAATGTTTGTGACCTAAAACAATGTTGATTTTTGAACAACTGTTCAAGCTCTTTATTAGTATTTTATCTTGTTTTATAATAACGTACTTTCACTTGCTATGAAATTATCGGGGCCAGATTTAGCGGGCCCGCACATCTTCCATTACATACTTGTATAAACGAGTGTGCTACGTACGCTCACGTCGGAGATTTACAAACAAATTTTTGAGGGCTCACACCTAGCCCACACAAACTTTGGGCCCCGGGCCCGCACGTGCCTAAATCAGGCCCTGGACATTATCATTCATAATGTTTGTTTTATTTCTGAGGCTATGTCGTCACAGAAGAAGTAGAAACCGCCAAATTAAAAAAACTCACAAATACGTATTTCATTTTGTATAGACCACAATTGCGTGCGAGCTGATGACCTCTGAGCCTCGAACCAAACATTATTCCGATCACACCAAACGACATCTTAAAAGTAAAGTATGTTACACTTTCCGATAACAAACCTATTCCTATGCAAATGTCAGAAGCACGAGAGCAGCTTCGACTTTCTTGCAAATACATAGACGAAGTAGATTTTTTGTATAATATGTCTATGACACCACCACCATATTCAAACAAACGTATAATGTTTAATCATTTCTACATTGAATTTTTCAGCGAAAGTTACAAACTCATCACAAACTATTGCAGTTAAGACGATGCCTAGAAGAAAAGATAAACGAACTTTACGGGGCTAATGGAAAGCCAGCCCAAAAGGGCTTTATTGACGCCTTGGAGGAAGCTCTTTTCTCTAACAAAAGAAAGATAACTGCGAGATAAATACAGGAAGACTGTCCTGAAAATGGAGGGAGAAACAGGTACAGCGGCAGAGTCCATTAGAGTGTCCATTTTATGGTTTGAAGATGCGGCATTCTTGATGCCGTACGTCCATGTTCGACAAGTGCGCGAGAATGTACGTGGCTTTTATTTCACAAACTTTGTTATGTGCAAGTACACCACATTGTTGTGAAAGTTTTACTGCCACGTATATGCCCGCTATTCAAAACATGAAAACTGCATCTGTATAACAAATAATCATCAGCCAAGGTTGGTGAAGACATAGAAACGTATTTTTATACATTTGACCAAATTGTGGCAGAAATAAGACTCGCTGAAATTGAATTCATCGACGACAAACAATTCCTGTGTAACATACTTCTATGATCTGTAAGTCATAACAACGGGCATAAAGAAACGTATTTTAATACATTTGACCAAATTGGGTAGCAACCAGCAAGGATGTTTCAGTTAGAATCTTGGAGCAATAAAGTTAATGTGCTCTCTGTCGGGGAGCTCCTCTAACGCTCCAACCGGTTTCGCGCATAGAACCTAACTAACACAACACTATCCAAAAGCCCAATGAATACCATCCGGAAGCCTAATCAGACGCTATTTGGCGACTGAAGCTTCTCCATATGTAAAAGCATACGTATGAGTATTATACAATCAGGATATATTGACATTCATTATAATTAATGGAAAAATTATAAATCGTTTCTTTTTATAATTATCAAACGGTTGTTGTGTAGAAAATTTGAAAACCTTTGGTTTACGTAAAATTGGTTTTATTAATACAATAGTGAACGAAGTTTACGGTCACCTATACGCAAGAACAATGGCTCCATGTAAGACAACAAACAAAACAAAGAAAAATAAGAAGAGTAATAATACCTTAGAAGTCGAGATCCACAAGCCTCCCATAAGATCTCCACGTACAAGCAGAACGGGGAATCAAAATGCAAATACCTCGTCAACCGGTCTTGTCACCGGTCTCACCATGCGGCCGCTTGGAATACAGGTAAAACTGCCGGAAAAACGACCATTTACAAAAAATTCGAAACAACCTGATTCAAACACTGAATCTCTAAGTGATCATTCGGAAATACTGAACCGAAATGATTCAAATGATAACGATCTAAATGATATACACATACATGACAAACACGCGCAGGGCCCGGTTAACCAATCGACAGCTAATAACTTGATGGGAAACAAAAATCTTTGACGCGATTGTATTGTGATTAACAGTGCGTTTACAGTGTTTAGGTAGTATAGTTTGTTTGCGGTACCAGTAAGGAAGTTTGTTTTTTTTTTTATAATTGACCTTTGTCACAGGCATCAGCAGAAACTTGGTGACTGGTAGAGCGTCACAATATGTACAACCATTCACTCAGAAGATGATGGAACCATTACCAATCACCTGGAGTATCCTTCTTTTCACCTCTGGTGTCTGAAGTGCTCTTTCCTCCAGTTACTATTGGAGGAAGGAAGAGCTTATAATACCTTAGAGCATGTATGTGAGCCAAGCCCATGCTTTATTGTCCAAAGACATGCCCTAATCAAGTTCATGGAGGTCGATGAAGCTGACATTGATCAGAAACGGGAGTTGAAAAAGATGGTAAAGGAGTTCAAAGAGTTATTGGAAACCATGTGGGGGAATAAAATAACGAGTTTGGCTCTGAAGACTTTAGGGGAGAAACAACTTCATAAGCCGCAATTGATACCTCCAACGTTTTAAAATCCCCCGAGATCAAGTTTTTCTTGATAAAATTCCGTTTTTCCGTAAACAATCCGTTATTGATTATTTTGGTGATTGTTTGGCTTGAGCGACAAAATATCGTATGGGTGTTGTTCACCACAGTTCGCAAATTTTGATTCAAAATCTCTGATTCGTAATTATTCGTAAGAGTGCCAATCCACCATGAGCGGCTAGGCCCTAATTAGTGGGCCTATCTCTCCCGCCGATCAACATCATGCCGTCGCAGTAAAAATTTTGCCATCACGCGCGGGCCCAAGTTTTCATCGGGGCCAAGGAAAGCGCATGTTCGAATATGTTTTGTCTTGTCTTCGCGGAGCAATTGTCATCGAAATTCCATCGCTCCATGTTCGCTCTGTCCACCATCCACCAGCCCATCCATCGGAATATCATCGGAAAATCTTTTCTTGTTTTCATTGTTTTTGGTTACCTGAATCCAATTGGAAATATCCTCAATTTTATGTTCGGCTCCAAGAACAATTGTGTGGTGCTGGTAGATGCCTACATCGCTAGAGGGTTTGAAATAATATTGAATAAAAGATCTGAAATAGTTTCAAACGAACGGGGATATCTAATTTTAGAGCCTAAAACAGAATTTAAAATGACTATTGTTACCCATATTTGAATCAGCAAGCTCTTTCACCGGGGTGTACCGCGCCTGGTGCAGGTGTGTCGGCAGTACTAGATAGCATTCGGTACATAAAATCAAAAATCAAGACGTGAAATAAAAGGAAAGAGTCGCCTCGTATGTAAGAATGAATACGGGCTAAGGTTTTATAATGACGTATGTTTCAATAAGAACTGCAAGAGAAATTTTTTGTGTTTTATTACAGCCTCGTACGTGTAGGAGACTTAATGGAGGGATGTGGAGAGTAGCGTCTAAACGACGGAAACTCCAGCAAAAAAAATACTATTGATATTTAGGTATTGTGTCGATACACAACGAGTGTATATCGAACAAACCTTGCCTCGTACCGAAGCCTCTAGCATTGCAACGAAAAACGTTTGGTTGTTTACGACTTATAAAATGCTCGCTGCCAGCGCGAGCTCAAGATTTTGTGACACTACAACGTCCAATGTTCAAACCTTGAAGAGGTACGTTGTCAACTCTGTCAGAGAAGTGTCTGGATAGAATGCGGAGACAAAAACATTTCAGGCGGCAAGTTTAGCAATGCATTTGGTAACCACATTAAAGCATGTCTGTGAGCTATGCCAATGCCTCACTGCACAAAGATATGCACCATTGAAGTTCCAGGAGGTCGATGAAGCCGACGTTGAACAGAAAGGGCACTCCAAGAAAAAAAGATGGTGAAGGAGTTCAAAGAGTTGGTGGATACCATGTGGGGAAAACAAGATTACAAGTTCGGCCCTGAAGACGTTAAGGGAGAGAAGACTCCACAAGCCGCAATTGATACGGGCGGCGGATCGGATGAGGACACATGTCCTGTTAGTCCGAACGCTGAGCGTATAGTTGCGATCGTCGGAGGGGAAGATTTAGTTTCCGGAATTGAGGACGTCGACGAATTTGGAAGCTTTACAGAAACAGAGAATGACGAAATTGAAATCAGTCAAGGAACTGCCTTTTCTGCTGGTACGTAATGAAAATCAATTCTGTTTTATTGTACCAACACACGCCAGTCTCCGTTTTTAGAGCTAGCTTCTTTTCTGTTTGCAGCTCTAACCTCCTCCAGTAGCAGACGTAACAGTTTCGTACGTGGAAACATTGGAAACATGGTAAATGTTTCCAGCAGTCTACCTATTCGCGAAAGCTTAGACTCGACTGGAGACCAAATTGCGAGAAGACTAAATCAAGTACAATTCTATAAAATCATTTGCATGATAGAATCATGTTTATCTTACAATTTTGAAGTGGTAAGAAGATGACGACAATCTTCCGAATTTTAGCCCACTTTACGACTTGTTATTACATTTTTTTTTTCTGGTTAAACTCCGCGGTCTGAAGATTTGGATATAAAAAAAATGGATCAATTGCACCCCTGAAGTTCCAGGAGGTCGATGAAGCCGACGTTGAACAGAAAGGGCACTCCAAGAAGAAGAAGATAATGAAGGAGTTCAAAGAGTTAGTGGATACCATATGGGGAAAACAAAATTACAAGTTTGGCCCTGAAGACGTTAGGGGAGAGAAGACTCAACAAGCCGCAATTGTTACCCCTAACGTCCAATGTTCAGACGTTCAGGAGGTACGTTGAGGTGGAAGCAGTAAAGGCAGCCGCTGTCTTGTCCACAGACACGACAGATAAAAAGGTGTATAGGCGACTTGTGGACTACGTACTAACGCTCACCGTGTTACAATCAAAGGCAGATTGGTTATGTTCAGTACACACCATATAAAGATTACTTCAAGAACTTCAGCCTGCTCTGAAACCAGGGGGAGATGTTGGACACCTTGACGGCATTTGAACGGGCCTTGATAAACTTGTACAAGAGGGTGAAAAACCTGTCTTGATTTTGTTTCTCCGCAGATTGCAGCATTTGATAGCGGTAATGCTGCAATCCCGGAACGACCTTGTAAGCAGCACAGACAAATATCTGTTTGCATACGCTACAAATGGAGACCACTGAGTACGCGGAGATGTGAGCATTAGGACGCTAGCAAACGACTCCAGCGTCCTTGATCATCACCTGATATCAGGGAATCGGCAGCGGAAGCAGAGCTCTCTGTTCCGGAGCTGGTCGACATGACGCCAGACAATGAGATCAAGTTTGCCAGCTTCATGGAGCATAATACAAGGACCCACAACAAGTTCTACAAGTAATTCAGTTTTTCCATTTTGTTATTTTAACGGGTGTGTTGTCCTGGTACCTTATGACTACTGGTCTCAGTAACCTAATGTGAACGTGTTCCGATTTCAGGGTGATCATCCATTTTACAAGTATTACAAGTTGAGTTCTCGCTATCCGCGTTCGCGTTGTACTTGTAGGCTTTCGGGATCGGGATAATGACAAAATGGAAGCAAAACCTTACACCAACCAGCTTGGATACATCTGAGAATAAGATCGATGGCTAAAACAGCTGTGTACTTCCAGTTCACAACACAGATATGTATTATATAGATATCTGTGATTGTATAATGTCTGTACCACAGATGTATACGCTAATGGTTCGTATTAAACGTATGCAGTGAATTATCGCATTAAACATTTGTACCGTTTGTAATGTTCTGTTTCATTTTAAGCCATGAGTGCTGAGGTAAGTTCAAGTTTGCGGATGTTATTTGAATATGTCCCTCTTTCGGTTTTCTAAACGTTTGACGTCTTATTTCTCATATGTAGAGCTAGGATTTGCTGGCATTTGCCGAATGAGTTTGTTTGGGGGCAGATGGAAAATAATGAAAGATAAGCACGAATTAGGGTAGTACGGGGCTAGCAAAACAATTCCATTTTGCCGAAAAATGCCGAAACAGCCACTTTCAGAAAAAAAAAAGAAATTTTCCCTCCTAAAATGAATCGTAAAGTCTTACGTACACGATTATTCATGCAACCCGTCATCCAGTCTAACTCACTAGTTACAATTATTGCAGACCTGCAGATGAGGAAACCGAATTAGATGAAACCGGAAAAATGATAACAATGAAATGGATGATATTGCCAGGGAGAACGTCTTACACTCGAACATTTGGACTCCACAGGGCGATGGCGCGCTAGCGTCGCTTTCAGTTGAAGCGGTCAATTCTTATCAGTATTAGGATAAACTGTATCGGATTACTCACAATAAAAGAGTAAAGTAGTAAAGAGAAGATTGAATAAAATGATTCGAATGATCGATGTTCATATTTTTGTGAGTGAAATGGTGACTAGAACAAAGATGAAATCATGAATGTAAATTGCCATATTTCTTGAAACACGGCACGATAACTTTTCAAATCTTAAAATGAAATGGTATCATCATTTCTGTGCTTTCCAAGACGTGCGTTGCGCATGCAACTTTTACGTCGTCAATCATACGTCGACTTGTTATATTCTTTTCTTATCAACAAGCATTAACAAGCTAAATAAAAAAAAAGAACTTGGTAACAATCGATCACCTTTGTAACCAAACATACATTTGATTCTATTTGTCTCATTTTATTTCCCTCTTTTCTGTACTGTTATCGTTGTTGTTGTTGTTATTATTATTATTGTAATTACTACCGTCGTTATCCATCATTACAATTAGAAATAATTCGTCGCTCAAATTTACTTTTCCCATTAATGACATTTTCTTCTTTAATTTTTTTCACTTTCCTCTTTTACAACTCTTGTACCAATGCGTCGTGATATTACTCACTTGAAACATTTATTTCTTTGACATTTTAAGATCAAGCAATGTGATGTTTGTTACTGTTGATCTAGAGGCTGTCCTCCTTCAACCCTATTGTGAGGATTCTGCCTTATATTATGCTAAAAAATTGGCTCCATACAATTTTACTGTTTATGATTCAGCAAAGCCGAGAATCTGCTATACATGGGAGGAGGGGTAAACGACATGAAAGGAAGCGATGAATTTGGAACCTGGGTCCAAATCTTGGAAGTAAAAGGTTAACCCGTCAGAGTGAGACATTAATGCCAAAATTGAAGGGAACTTTTAATACATTTTATGTACAATAATTTGTAATAATAGGTACAGCTAATTTTTGAAAACGTTGAGTATGGATTTTATAATTTTTCCCATTTCTGAAGGGGAGAATGATAGATTTTTTTTTGTATGAGTATTGCCATTTTCTACAATTGGAAGGGAGATCTCCTCCTGACGATGATCCATCCCTGTTTACGTCCCACGTCCACTTGCTTCTCTCCCCATACACCAATTTTTCCCAAAGAAGACGATACTGGCTACATTTAGGGCAGTACTAGTCCTCTTCTAAGTACACAAGTTCTTCATCAAACGGTATTGATTACATTTTGAAAAGTGGAACAGACTTCGTCCAAAATTGATAGAGAAGTATCTGCGAGATTTAAAACCATCGCCTCCGTTTTTAAAAGATATTCTGAGAAAACCAGGAGGTATGTATCATGAGGCTACCTACCTATTTACTTTTTTTATTTTTTCTCAAAGGATGCGTATAATATAACTTTGAAAATATACCTTTACTAAAACAACAGGACGCAATTTTAATAGTCCTGCTTCCGTATCTCCTGAAACTAATTTTCATTCGAGGTCAAAAAAGGAAACGCGTACAAGGAAGTGTGTCAGAGGTTCCGGAAGGAGGTACAAGTACTGTTGATACTACATCCGAGAAAAAATGAAATTTATACGTGATATTAACTCAATGAATAAAAGGAAACAAATTTTTGGCTCTAAATATCACTATATTTTGACGAACGAGAAACCGACGTTCCGAAGAGTTTTGAATCTTTCTTGTGTTTCAAAAGTCGGTAAAGAAAAAGTTTTTCTCAATTAGAAATTATCTCAGTTTATTCTTGTTACCTGTTGACGATATGAACGTATTGTAACGGCGGCTCGTATTTTGTTATTTGCGTTATTCTGTAGAAATAAGAACCAACTTTAATTTCGAATTGCCACAAATCGCATCTCTCTCCCTGGGAAAATGATCCGAAGCGAACAAATTTTTGAATATATTGACGGGTTTAGCCGGCCTATGGTTGAATCCCGTCAATATCTTGAGAGCGATCATTTTCAAAAAGTGGGGCTCGTGGAAGAAAGTGACGAGTACGTGAAGTTGCGCGGTCTGGGACTGAGGGTCCATGATACTGATGACGTTCTTGTCTTCAATATTACGATTTCAAAGCCGTACCCGGGAGAAATTCTATTTGCCCACTGTACGTGTACAGCCGGCGCGTTGGGGAAGTGTAAACATGCCGTTGCGTTGATGCGATGTGCGAAAAAGAGTACTACGTTGGACCCTTGGAGTTGTACGGATGGAACTCCAACGTGGAACAAAGAGCTGAAATCCGTGAAACAGATAATTGAAACTCCGGTTCCATTAAGTCAGTTTTGTCACGGAGTCAAAGAAGCTGGAGAAGAGTACCCGCGGATACTAAATTTTTTCAGCAGTCCTTTCTTTCAGGAGATTAAAGAAGAAATCCCGAAAACTTCTAGTTTTTTTAAAGAATTTCTTGGAAGAGGCACTCGTTTGTATGTCAATAACATTGATAATTCAGGAAAGGAGACAGCTTCTGATTGTGGTGATAGTGGTAATAACTACGAAACGACTGCTGAAACGACTGCGACTGCTGAAACGACTGCGGTAGCAGATACCACATTGAATCGGTTTCCCTACAAAATTGGGAATATTTTTCGTGCTACGTACGAACACTGTTCCTACGAGGAACTCATCTGCATTGGTCGTACTTTCAATTTCAACATTGACGCAACGTTCATTGAGGAGATCGAAAGAAGAACACGAAAACAATCAAAGTGTGACGAGTGGTTTCAATTTCACCGAGGTCGAATTACCGGTTACGTTATGAGGGAAATGTGTTCCGTTCGATCAGCTACCTCCAACAGGTCATTAATTCAAAAAATTTGTCACGGGAAGAAGGTGACGTCTCCCGCTATAAGATGGGGGAAGAAACACGAAGAGACTGCAAGAAAAAGCTATTTCGAGTACTAGAAAAAACGCCACGTTGATTTTACTATGGAGGAATGTGGTTTGTTCGTGTCAGAAGAAGTACCGTTTGCTGGAGCTAGTCCTGACGCTGTGACCCATTGTAGTTGTTGCGGGAGGGGTATTTTTAAGACAAAGTGTCCTTACTCTTTACGTGACGGAAAGCCTATTGAATCTATTTCTTACATGCAAGATGGGAAACTGAAAAGAAATCATGATTACTTTTATCAAGTACAAGCCGAGATGAAGTGCGCACATGCTAAATTTGGTGATTTCTGTGTATGGACCCTCTACAAAGTGCATGTAGAACGAATTTATTTTGATGAGAAGTTCTGCGAGATGATGCTTCAAAGAGCGGAAGTATTTTTCTACGAGGCTATTGTTCCAGAACTGCTGGCAAAATACTTCACAAGAAATCCAGCAAAAAAAGAAGAAAAACCCGTGAAGGCAATGAAGAAGAAACGCTTAGGAAAATCATCGAATAAAATTCCTCCGTCGTCATTGAATACAGTTCGGGGGACAAGATCTCAGAAAATTCTTCAGAAATCATTCTGAAAAAGTACCTTTGAATAATAACATTGTCTTAATCGTTACTCTATTGCAATAAGGTGCCACGGTAAATTTTTGGAGAGAGTGGGAATTTTATGTTATTTCAAAGGAAATTTTGCGCTGAATCTAGTGAAACACTTCATTTTGACTGAATTTACCGTTAAGTAAAGAAATAATACGAAAGAGGCAAGGTTTCTATGTGCGAGACTTCGCATGTGCTCAGTGCAATTTGGTGCCATAAGCATAAACAAAGAACACTCAAAGGTGATCAATTCCGTTCATTGCAACGAAAGTCGATAATATTATTAATAATTATTATTTAAGAACGTGTACGTCGTGATGGACGACTTCTTGTGGGTTGTAGAAGAAGTTCAAGAAGAGGTGGTTGACTATGACGAATTCGGGGAAGAGCGAGAGCTGATCGATAATGGTAACTATCACGATTATTTAATATTTTTTCTTCATCTTCAGTTTCCGCTCCACCACTGACTTACCAGAGCGTATTTTTTGCACTTTAGATAACGATTGCAACTACAATAATTATTATTATACGTCAGTAGTGTCAAGTTTAGAAAACGAGGACGTTGATTCTGCGAGTATCAAGGATGGTAGTTCTGCGACAGACATTGGTAACTATCCTCACAACATCATCGATTTTTGGTCAGTTTCATGTAAGAAATTTCACTCATCACATTCTGTATTATCCTATTTTTCCAGTGAATGATCACATCAGCAGTGACGTTGCAACGACATCAGCAAATCGTTACTCTATTGCAATAAGGTGCCACAGAAAAAACAGCTGCTTTTGAGATATCCAGCTGTGAAGGTTTAGGAAGGTGCGTAAATTAGTAGGGAGTGGTCTTTTTACGAACACAGATCATTGAAATGATGGTCGTAACCTTGCAGAATGAGACTTTGGCTGGGAGGAGTGCAACAATAGGGAGAATAATGAAATTTTCAAAATTAGCCGCGAAAACATGTCGGTGGCACCATAATGCACTGCAGAAACAGGCAATGTACATTCATAGCACCCATTAATCTCGTGTGTTTATTGTTAGTCTTTTGAGGTACTGCGCGTAATTTTGCATTATTTAATAATTAATACAGAAAAGAAGTGCTTCATTTTTCAATATTTTCATTCCATCAAGAATAATGATGCAAGAACAACTTCGAAACCCAGAATCAGACGTGAGTAAAAATAATTCTCAAACAGCGAGACATTCGAGAAAGCATCTTGCCGATATTAGTAATGCGAGGAACAACACTTTGAAAAAGAGACCTCGTTCAAACTCTTTCGAAAGAATTCCTTCACGAAGTCCACCTTATGCATACCGAAGTAGCCCTGTCAGAAAGAAAGCACAGCGCCGATTGCTACCCGGACGAACGTGCGACTGTTGCGAGAAGTACTACAATAGCCTCCGTCGTGATGGGTGGAGTGAGAAAGAAATTCAGGATCGTATCGAAAAGTTTTCGCGTCACAGAAGTAAAGAAGTTGCGCCACCAACACCTCCGGGTTTTTGGAGTCCTGTATTTAGTGATGAAGAAAACTCTCCGCGGAAGAATACTACACCACCAGGGTTCACTCGCTGGTCCGCAAATGATTATGGAGGTTGGTCTCCGCAGACCAAGACTAAGTCTCAAAAGCAATTATTCCCTGAATAAGAACTAGTTCTTAGACGTAATTACAAAACTTTGTCTGAGAAGATAATTAGTCGAGTCTATTATGGTAATACTAAGGAATAATCTTAATTCTTTGTTTCGTTTTTACATAAAAAATAATAATTATTTTCTACACTATACTATTAAATACGACTGTAGTGTTCTTAATTTCATTTCTTTCTCTGCCTCGCTGTTACTGAAGAAATAGCTGGGCTTTGAAACTGTAATCTGTTATCGTTTCTTTACAAATATGTTCATCTTTGAAGAATTATACTACCTAAGTACTCTCCGCTTTCGACTATTTTACAAAAGAAAAATTTATATTACTGTATTAAGTGCCTGTAAGAACTCAGTTTGACAAGAGAAATAAACGTACTTCTTGAATAATGTTATATTGAATTTAAATACGCGCGAACAATAATATTAGGTACTCTCGGCTTCTGACTATCGTACAAAAGAAAAAGTAAGAACTCAGTAGTTTGATAACAAAAATAAACGTACTTCTTGAATAATTTCGTATTGAATATAAATACGCGCGAACAAACTTCATGAATAATGGTCAATCTTCAATTTCAATGTCAATTTCTTCATATTCGATATCCTCCTCTGTCGTATACTGACAGTAATCTGTTACACGTTTACCAGTTGGCAAATGTTCATAAAAATACGAATACGAAGAAGGAATAACTTTGCTTTTCCGAAGAAGATTGGTCAAATCTCGTTTTTTTGCTACAGATATAGGTCGTAGAGCTGTGTACATCGCCTGCAACGGGTATTCATCTATGGGAATCGAAGGCGAACCAACATTTCTTCTACGTGATACATCATTCACATTGACACAGTGAAAATCACTGTCTGTAACATCGTATTTAAAATAGAATTCTGATTTTTGCGAGCGTAGAAACCGAAACCATTTAATCTTGAGCCACTGAACAGTACTTCCAGTAGAATCGTATTTTCGATTCAGGAGATATTTTTGTGACACATCTTCAAAGTTATAAAAATCAACGAACGACATCCGATTTACAACGTATGGACGAGGCTTCTGCCTTGCTACTTCCATAAGGAGAGCATACTCTTCAGGAGTATACACTTTCACGTGCTCGCGGGTTTTTTCTATACGGGAATGCATGGAATCACATTCCATTTGAGAATGCCCGCTTTCGAAATATTTCAAGTCAATTATTTCAATGTTTGAGTATTCATTGTTGTTGATGAGATGCAGCAATGACGCAACAATGTTTTGGTTACGGTTTTGCCCCCCACATGTGTCACAATACATAACGACATGTCGAATGGATGGGAACGTATCATTGATATACTTAAGGTAACGCCGTAGACACGAGCTGACAGCATGGCTTCCTTTAGCAGATTGTGTCTCATCCCATACGTAACAAAAACCATTTTTCTTCGAGTCGTAAACTGTGAAATTCAGAACAGACAATTTACGTGAATAATGTAATTGGCTGTCTTGCGTGTACGGTAGTGTTAAAATGGCTTCCAAATCAAAGGTGACAAATATCATAGTTTCCGCATTTGCAAGGGCGTTAGCTTTATCCGCTTCCTTTGCAGCTCTCACTTGATTCTTTCGAGCAATATGAGCATGGTATGCCGCATCTTTCAAGCCATGATCTCGCGCATTGTTACAGGTAGTGCATTGATCTTTTTTGGGTTTGAAAAAACCTAGACGCGGCTCCCATTCATTAATTATTCGAGCAAAAATGTTGTACGATACAGGATCGTCTCCCGCATATTCAGATTCTGTATATAATTTATACAATTTCGCAATATTGAGTGTCGCCTCAAAATAAAGCTTTTTAGATCTTAGCCTGCAATAATGCGACGGTACTGTAGGAATACTCCCTACAAACTGACGCACACGACGTATTCGCGAAGGCGATGTTATATTCGCCGGAACTCTACCTGAATTCCCATGGTTTGCTACATAACGTCCTGTAGTTGGGCTCAACTTACGTACAATATTCGTAGTAAGTTTATGGGACACAGAAAATGTACCACAGAAAAAATCTCGGCATACACGACACAACTTTCCGTCAGCATTTCGTAAGTAATATTTTGCAGTTCGGGTTCTCAGCACCGTCGGTTCTTCAACTCTACTACCTTTAGCTAAATCACTCTCGATTAAGGAAGCTAAAAACGTACGTTGCTCGGCCCTGCTTTTCATTGAATAGTATTCTTGAAACAACGATCGTCGATGTTCAATGGGTACTGTTGACTCACAATCGAATGTTTCGCACGTACAGGATTTCTCTTTCAGTTTTTTCGCGGGTACCACTTTACCTCTTTTATTCGTATAGGATGCTCCTGCCGCTATACGAGCGGCTTTACGATTACGAGCCCATTCAGCAGGATTACGTCTCCGATTTCTCACTCTCTTTGTCGCAGAAACGTCATTTTCTGTTATACTCTTATCCACGTCAGGAATTGGTACTGAACCATTGCTGTTACTTTCATTATTATGATGAAGTAACACTTTACATTTAACCACACAATGCTAATTATCAGCTTGTAGAGAGATATTTTCCCGAGGATCCGTTGATCGAGAAAATTCACTTGTTCACCATAGTACAAAAAAGGTTCGTACCCTGATGATGTTGCGTGAGCAACGAAACGTCGGTTTCTCGTTCGTCAAAATATAGTGATATTTAGAGCCAAAAATTTGTTTCCTTTTACTACATCCGAGGTAGCAGTGAAGAAACCGTCGATATGCGAAATAACACAATCCATGATTGTGATTGTTCCTGTCAGTACAAAATTTGACATCCAGTAGGGCTCTTCCATCGTTTGCTTGATTCTTATTGTAATGGTTCATCGTTTACATTGGCCTTATGGAAGGGGACTCGAATATGCAATCTATTCCCCTGCCATAAGACCAATGTAAACAAAGAACCATTACAATAAGAATCAGGCAAACAAGTATGCAATATGATATAGGGGAAGGGCCCTATATCTTACTTTAATCGTATACTGCAGAATTATGGACCAATTAAAATTAAATCGATGCTATAGAATGTTTTTCAGAGAACTGCAGATGTAGATACCCAAATCGGAAAAATCAGAAAAGAAAACGAAGCCAAAGGGCGTACTCTTCAACCCTTCTTATTGTTTGTAGGTTTACGATCGGAAAACTTTGTCGAATTTTACGTTTGGGTCAATGATGTGAAGTATAGAGTAGCATCAGCAGTAGAGGCCCTGAATTTAATTTTCCAGTTGTTTTTCGCGGTTGATATTGAATATCCGGCATTGTCTGCTCATATCTGGCAAACTGTCCAAGAAATTTGTTACGACTTCAAAGAACCAGGACAAATTTCAAAAAACACAACAACACATATTGATTTCCGATTTAAGATGTTAATTTGCTGTCACTGCCGTTCTCATTTCAAAGATTATAACGCTCAGAACAAACATTTGAAAAAAATCCATTCACATGAAAATATTTTTAAATGTCCTGAAAGTTATTGTCTGCGATCATATCCAACGTTTTTTTATCCTTTCGTTCCCATTGGTCAAGATATCATAATAAGCGTAAAATTAATGTCAATCCGTCTGCAGATTCTACAGATGGAATTTGTAATAACATAGGAAATTCAGATTCTTTTGTTGAACATGTAGGCCTAAATGCTCCGAGTTCTGATAGTGAGGATGAATCTGAAAATATTGAATTTTAATGTAACGTACCTCTTCATGAAAATATTGATGACGGGCAATGTTTTTAGAAGCCTACAAAAGATTTTCATATAGCTCACTTTTTAGCAAAATTACATAACTATACAGATATTTCACGTTTTCGGGTTTCCCTATGTAAATGCACATAATCCATATTTCCTACACTTAATAAATCCTTCACATCCTTACTTTCTCGTAAACAAAGCCGCAAGTCAACATAGCTTTATGGACAGCATCGAGTCATGCACGGTCATCAGACAAAATTCAGATTATTGGGTACCTGCCCGCACCACCGGGTTATGTGCCAAAGTAACCGATTCCCACAAAGAAGTCTAGGAAAATAAGAAACGTATCGCTTATGTTACGAGAATTAATTCCACCACAACACCAATGGTCCATGCAAAATTCAACTTCATCGACACCAAGCCAATAACTGTAATGTGTCAACTTTTGCTGCCACAGCTTCCATCTGGTATCGCATCTCATACAACCGATGGTTTTACGGCAACAAAAATAGGAAATGTAACACTGTACTCAGGTGAGCAGAACACGTATATTACGCTAACTAATACGTTATATGTTCAGCAGTTACGAAGACCGCTTGTATCAATGCCAAGATTAATGCTGGCAAATTATTGAATTGAAATAGAAGGTGAGCAGCTAAACATTTCAACACCAGATACTCATTTTCGTTTACCAAAGAGAAAAATAATGCTTACTCTCTTTGGTACAGACAAGTCATTTTCACAGCCTTTATCCGGAATTTCGACTATACCACTAAATTGCGAAGCCCAAGACGACTCCACTTGTCTCTACTCAGAAGGAATCATCTCAAATACAACAATCGAAGGACCTTATGACATTCCGGAGAATCTCAACCTACGGTATTTACATCTCATTGAAGAGACGCTCCTGAGAGGAATAAAGGATCGGTACCGAGCCGAGAGAGCAGCGATTCGAGAACACTATGGTAGGCTTTGGACTGCTCACCAACACTTGGATTAGGTATTGGAACAAAAGCGAAGCCACGTTTTGGTGAAAGTTAGCAGCTTTGTCCAAGCAGTCCTCCCAGCTCCATCTTCCCTCCCTCTCGATCGGTTTGGTAGGAGACCCGGCGCTTTCACTAACGTACCTGTATAGACTCCAAATGACACTCAGCAGCATGATAGAGTGCGTATCCTCCAAGCACTTATGGAAGAATGGCGAAACGACCAAGTTCTGAATTATGGCCATTTAGACATTTTTTTATTTCAGTCATAGATGATAAAGAATTCAATTCAAGACAAGATTAGACAGATATCCTGAAAGTAGATAGTCTGTACTATAGATTCCATATTTAACTTCATTCAGAAACAATTTATTGAACGTGTTACAGCAATTCTTGCTTAGGGAGGCCATAATACCCGCCGGTACCTTACTTGGTACCAGTTTTACCCGTAAAATGAATCCTAATTTTCATGATTCAACCATTATAGAGAGCCCTCTTTGATTGTATATTCCCCTCGGGCTTTAAAGATTCTCCCCTCCCCTCTCCTGGACAATTTCTTTATACATAGTTCATTTGAAAGATAGAATCAAAGCGAAACACTTCGATAGGATCCCGGATTCCAGTATTAGCATTTTTGCCCGAACAAACATCATCAATGGTTACCTGTAGGGTCTTTCTTAAGCCCATGTAATGAGCCAGAATGCAACCACCACCTTTACCGTTCTGCACTTGTTTCAAACTTTCGAAACACGCTTCCCACATAAAACTCACTCTTTTAACTTGATGGGGTTTCAGTTGTTCCAGGAAAAAAAATACAATGACTGACAACACAATTTATCAGTTGTGCATGAAAATGATAACGATTACTTTCCTGGTGATGGTGATTCAAAGTAGTCAAAGACAATGAATGTCAATATAGTGAGAGTAGTCCATAAATACATTGCAAGTCATTATTTTATCAATATAGAAGTTTATCACAATAAAAATTAGCGATTATATTTGTTGGGTGACTACTATTTAATTACTTACAGACATATAATCAAAATTAAATGAATCATAATCATTCCTCACTCCAATATAATGAGTAGTAACTACATGACAATCATTATCCTTTCCCTCTCGCCATTATTCCTTACTTAGATACAACCTGTATCAACCACACATCTGGACTACCACAAACCACGGTAGGGACTTCACGGCCTCTCGTGATGTCCACCACTCTTTGCGAATGCGGACTACCCTTCAAGAGAAAATCCGAGATGGAGTCTTTTGACGCAAAATATAATGGAGAAAATCAAAATGATGATACTATCTCACGCGAGAGAGCCACATTTATAAGTATCAATTGCAGGACACTCTCAAATTAGTTCTAGACTACGACCCTGAAACTGGAAAAGAATTAGTCTTTGTAATCAAGCAGCAATGATTCTTTTTAATTGAATAAATGTTGCCTTATATTACAAACAGGCATTCCTATGCAGCCAACATCTAAGTCGGAACCCGTATTGTCCAACGCCGCTCTATGTCTGGAATCCTCCGTCATAGGATCAGCCTATGGCCCTCTCCCCCTCCATCCCACCCATCTGGGATGGGGAGAGGTCGAGCATCACGTCTACTAGCGGATCTGAGATCAGCAAAGAGATGTAGACCCACCAGTATTGACCAAACTAATAGAAGACCTGCCAAGTCGGTCCACTTCGACTTGTCGGAGGACCGTCCTGTACAGCCTAGCTTCTCGGCACAATTTCTGGACGCGGACGAAGAGCAGACGCAGGACCGGAATCACATCAGTGCCGGCAGAATCAGTACGCTGACTGTGATTAACCACCATTCCATCATTCATTATCGCATTCTTCACCGCCGGAGACTTTCTCTCCCAATAGATCAAATCCGACCAGGTGGAGTGCTACTTCACGTTCACACAGCTGTTCGTCATTATTGTTATAAGTTCCGTTCTTGTCATTGGGTTGTGTGTCTTTGAATGAAAGCATGCCTACCTAAAAGGTTCTCTCTCTTAATAGATATCTACGAATATATTTTTCTTATCAATTTTGACAGCAGTTTTGCACGTAAATTAATTGATAAAATGATGCATCAGTGCTTGAGTTTTGCTTGTGAAGCAATCACCTAAGCTTCTTCTCAGCAATAAAATTAGTTGATTACGACAACTTATTGAAACTTCTTGCTTTTGTCGCCTTAAATAGCAAGCCGATGGGGAAATTTTACAGACTCAAACAGCTTTGTGATTATCCACGGTCTTACAAATTGTAAATAATCAACTTTTTCCCCACTCATTTTCTACAAATTGTACGGACGGACGGATGCTCGCACGCAAATGTCAAAATCAGGGTAGGGATCATAATATTAGGCCTATACAATGAAGGCTATAACTACTAAAGCATACTGATTCAGGCCGAAAATTTCACGAAAAGGCTGATTCCGCTAGCAAGACGTCTGTACACCGTATAAAAACAATAACACCGCTTAATGAGAACCAAACATTCTTCTTCCCGCCTGAGCTTCAGCCGCTCTCACAACATACAGAGGTAAAAGAGTTGGCACCTATAAAATCAGCAATCAAGGTGCTGAAGGATCGTTCTTCATACAGAAATGTGCTTGTAAGTCTGCCAGAAACATTAGCCGAAAAATACTTCGACAACGAAGGAAACACGGTATACAGAGAAGTCTTCTTGGAAGAATATTATTGTGAAGAATCATCTTTGACATCCCGGTCTTCGTTCTTGGTAGGGGCGTGTAACGTCGTATTATCGAAGCCGATCGGATATACCTTATCTTGAAGGTTGTGGTGGTTGCCTGCCTACATTCAACGTACGAGGATAAGCTCGCGAGTTCGAGAGTTATCATCATTGCTCTTATACCTTTTGGAATGAAGTCTCATTTGATTATTCATCATTATTGCGAGTATTTAAGATTATTTCCAATAATAACGTATATTTACACAATCCGAGATGCGTGTACTTAATTATCGAATATACTTTTTACGACTAACTTCGTTATTACTTTGCGTCTCTCTTTCTCTCGTCGATGGTGTTACATAGATACCGAAAAAACGCTCATATATATACGATTGAATCAAAAGCCTTCATGATGAAAGATTAACTCATCTGTTTGTACATATTTCTAAATAATCAATATGTAGACAGAAGTTGTTTGCTGATATTTGGTTATGATAGAACGAATAAAAATGTATACATTATTTATTCCTCCCGCTCCTGCATTAAAAATGTGATTTTTTGAGAAATAGAAGAAAAAATATGATAGGATACGACAGAAGTATAATTAATAAAAATAGCGATCATGATAGTAATGTTGGGTAAATTGATCGTCATCGTGAGCGGTGTTAATAATTTAATTCTCCTTATTATTTCTACCATAGTTTCCTCCAACGCTGAAAAAGTACCTGTGTTAATCTGGATACAGCATAAAGACGTTGTCGAGTATTACCTCAGCATTCGACAAGCCGCTGGTAAAATAAATTCTTTTTCAAGCTTTAAAAAAACTGAAGCGCGCACGGTATATTTACTTCAGAATTACTCGCAAGTCTCATGTTTTGAAACTCTCACTTTGAAATACACACGCTTATTCCGAGAGTACTGGGTCTTTCAAGTAGAATAGTATTAGATGAAATGTCTCTGGGAAAGACCAACATCATCATACATTTTCAGTAATGTTTCCGAACACACGCCGTATCTAAATTTGAGGTAACTCTTCGAGAACTGATGGTGAAACAGATGAAGTTTTACATAATTACTGAATGATTTTGATGAAGAATTAGCCTCACAAAAATGTTTTGTATCGTCTGGCAATAGATCCCAAAATTATCTTCACCACTAAGGGTAATATGTGAAGGGTACAGGGAAAAAAGGAGGGATGTCCAAACGAAACGGGTTGAAGAAACGGTTCGTTCCGAGAGTTGCGAACGCTCTAATTATCCAGCTCATTTTGTTTGGACATTCCTCACTTTTTCCCTGTACCCTTCATGTATTGTGTCTTCAAACTCCAATTTCATCATCTAGGGATCATACAAGCCGATCAAATATTAATCAAAGAACGCGAAAAATTATCTGACTCAGGGTTGATTCTATTCAGTAAGACAATTTTTTCGTTTCTGAATTCCTTCTTACGGTTCCAATCAAAATCGAATAATTTTTTTCCACGATACGTGGGTGGGGCAATTTTCCATAAGCGCTAGTGGAAAATTGGTAACATTATTTTACCACCAAAATAAAAAAATTAGTCGGTTGAGAGTTGGTGACACAAATATTCAAAGAATTAGCAGAGAAAGGTGACGAATAATGATGAATGTGAACACGTTTCCGCGAATAGACGATACAATCCACACGAGGACCAGGGAATTCAAAATAATATTCTTAGAATCTCCATTTCTTGGGATGAATTTGACGTCTCATCTCAGAATTCAAATACTAGAACCCAGATTTTCTCCAACATGACCGGTCAAAATGAATTGAACCTCTATTTTTGTTTCAGAAATGTTACTCACGTCGTCATCGAGTATATCGAACTTGAGTGGTGCGGAAAAACACGAGCTATGCAAAGCAAAATTATTATCGTTCAGAATGATACCTATGAATGGAAACACGACTATAACATTGCCAAATAACGAAGCGATTGTCGACAATAGAGTGAAAGAAAGTTGGAAAACAGGATTCCGAACGCCACCAGATTCTTTCGACTCGAAATCATCATCTGACAGCGACGCTGAACCTGATTCGGATGCGGAACTAGAGAATTTAACAGCGGACAATGAATCTATGAACAAATTGGCACGACTTCTGATGTATTCTGTAGAATATGCCGTAGTAACGGTGAATATTTCTTCAATGCTGTACAGACTAAATGTTCTAACTTGCGCAATAGTCAGCCCTTCGTTCATCGCGGACGGATATTTACCAAATACTTTCTACAAGATCGAATTGAATATAAGCGATGACACTTTGAGAATAACCGGTATACTGGAGACTATGCCCGTAATTGATGAAGAATTGTCCAAAAACCAGTTCAGGTTACAAAGGAGCTTCATGGACGAGTATCGAAGGGCCGGTGAGTACTTCAATACAAGAAAACCGGGCTGAGAGAGATAATGAAAATAGAAGATAGATTTTCTTTATTAATTACTGATAAATTAATAAAAATTTATCAATAGTTGATAGAGCCAATCCTCTATTTTCATTATATAATTTTAACCACGAAAAAATCTTCTTACTGATGACGAGAGAAATAACTTCATTAATTTTCAATTTTTCTTCATTCAAGAAAGAACACGGACGAAGAAAAGTCCATGTAGACTAAGCCATCTGACAAAATTTCGACTCTGTAGCAGCGTGTACGTAGCATGGACAATTCATCGAGGGCTTCCTTTACTGTGGCAAAACTTCATCACGAATTACGACGTCTGCGTGCCCAACGCGACTGTAAAATTGCCACAGTTAGAATTGGCCATTAAGTACCGTTGAAGGAGTGGATTTGATTCCGTGCGCGATTAACAAAGAACTTCCCGATCCGCAATTTTACATCGCCAGTGACCAATATGAAGTTGACGCGGCCTATATATTGCATTCGAGGATGCACGAGCATCAGAACGTACAGGAGTACTTTTTGGATCTACGCGTGAAAACTATTGCCAGCTTGATATGACAGTCAAGTCCAACATAATTTTGAACGAATTGTGGATCAGCCACAGTAAGTAGATAACCTACAACTCGGAAAGCATACCTCAACTTGAAGGCTAGTATTTCGTTTCAGACTGTTATTCTCGTTGCGCATTTGTTTGCCATAAAAAATAGTTCAGATTTCAAAATCGAAAACCAGTCCAGTGCTCTATTCACTCTACTCATATGCATGCAAGTGCGTGTTAGGAATTTTTAAGCCCCTGCTCATCTACTTTCCTTTAAGTTGGAGTGAAAGATACCATTAGAATTCATCTCTGCAAATTCAAGCCTTTTAACATCATCTAAGTAACATAACTTCTTAAATTAATTATGAGTCAGAGTACTTCTCAAATTAAATTTAGAATTTTCACCTTAAAGATTATAATAGCAACTATTTTTTAATAAACCTTGAGATTATAAAGCTTCGATGTACTCACGATTAGTTTACTCCATCTGATATACGAAATTTCGTACTTGATTTCATTATGATATTATTTACAAATTTTTACCGATACCACGTTTGATAGACTGATACCAACATTTTCTGTAGACGCCCAAAAGAAAGAATTTCTGCAATCACATAATTTACTCGTCCGCTGATAATTTAAACTGAATTGATCCGCGATGAATCCTAAAATTTTACACACTCAAGATTACACAACAGCATAATAATTTTCACAATCTAAATCAGTGATTAATATGATTTCAAAGTTGATAATAATATCTAACCAATCGTTCACAAGAATTTGTACATTACACGATAGAGTATTCCTATTAAATGGTCTTTCGTAGGCACCTAATTTTTCAAAATAAAACTTGCTTTTCATCTTCGGCTATCAATTAGCTCATATTTTTGAATTACGGCGATCCTCGAGTTCAATCATTAAACAATCAGCCAAGTTCCTACATTCGCAGCGACAATTTTTTCGAAGTAATTTACCGAAGATTTTCCGAGATTTCAACTCTAGCCTCATCCTCAGTACAACAATTTCACCCAGTAGTCAATCAACATACAAATTCTGAGCTTTAGACGCGCTCATTCTTCAAATCTAATATTAATTGATCCCTATTCTATTCACAGAATAGAAAATCTTGAGATTTACAATATTCCGGTAAAAAGTTGAGATCATAACACAACATTTTTTATTCTCTTTATTCTCTCGCGAGAATTTCAGAAGTTCTATCTGACTAACACGAAACACCACATTTAAAATGACACAATTTGCATGAGGGCAAGGTGAAAAAATTGGTGCTCCTGTTGGAGCATCCTCATGCGAATGAAACTTGATTTCCAAATTTTTATCGTCAAACTATTTTCTTGTCGATTTCGATAATGGATATTCGAAATTTTAACATCAAGCATTCGAAGTTCTTCAACATTCGGAAAGAAAAATCGAGGTCTGCATCAACGATTCTCAAAATCTTGATTTTGTTTTTATCGATCAAGACAAATCCATGAAGGAAGATCTGAATTTACGTATCTATCAACTTACTGAAAGAGGATTTTACATCCGAACACCTCTTCTGCGCGATTAAAAATTCCATCAGGTGTTGCATCATTTGCTATCGTTACAATGTAAGAGCCTATTTTTCCTGTGTCTCTGTAAATTTGGACATGAGAAGTATTTATTCGGTCAACCAATATTTGAGATACAAAATTTCAAGTTTTAATAAATTTGTTTACTCACCAACAATACCTAATTTATCCATGAATATACTTAGTTCTCAGGCTGATGTTTTTTCAACTTATCTCAAATGATCCAAACGGCTAGTGGAGGTCGGAACTACTCCCAGACTCATGGTCTACACTCTTCAAACAGAATGACGAATTCAACACAGCTCAAGCTGCGAATCTTTTCTTCGTCTTCTCGATCAAGTTAGGAGATTCTTCGACATAGTACACATATGATTGTAGCGCCGGTGATATCCTCGTCGCGTGGATCTTGCGTAACATACCTAGCGACTAAGAACATAGAGAAACGTTCTGAAATATCAGTTCCGTGATGCTCAAGTAGTTTCACGTAGTGGTCGACTTCACGATCAGGGAATTGCTCATCATCGAAAATGAAAGAAAATGACCGCTACTGTCAACGTTGTTGTAGTGGACGTCATCTACAACAGAATGAAACCATAGATCACAGCTATTGCAGGTTATCTTACCAGAAAATCACTTTTATTAAGCATACCGTGTCTTCCATCATTTTTTGAAAAGACCGAACTATTGAGAGCACCTCAAACCACTAAATCAAAATAGACGCATTTGAAGTCTCATGAGCGCATGATGAAAGTATCGGTTGCTAGACAAAAATTTCGAACTACAACACGAGCATTTGAACACGAGGTGTAAGAGGCGAGCCGCGAATGGCGATAGCCGAATAGCCGATATTGAAAATTTAAAACTGAAGCGTTAAAACTTAAAAGCACGTTAAACGTTTAGTTATGAATGATTCGACTAGAACGTTCACACTACTTGTTCACATGCTGACCACATGCAAGAGGGATCAGCTGTGTTGGTTGGTTATATTTTTCACGCGAGATTATGATGAAACCGAAACGTAAACAAGATTCAGAGAAATGGGCTCGTCGATCATCGAAACATTCGGAACAGCAGTGCTTTTTTCTTGAGAATATTTGGTTTGAGTCGTTTAACATAATTATGTCGAACTGGCTTCTATGGAAAAGAATCCTTTGATATCAGCGAAAATATCTCTTTTCTGCTGATCGTTGATGTGTCACTCCCTAGTATCAGTCCCGCTCCTACTGGAAAATGAGCCAAGTAATAATATCGAATAATATCGATAGTAACTTGAATCCACGATTGTTAATCGCCAAGTCAAAAAGATACCAATCAACGACGATACGATTCAGAGGAAGATATTTCTTGTACGAATCAGAGAGATTCTCGTTTGTAAATTTTTACGATTAGGTAAGATATCCTTTCAGGCGAGAATGTTGTAAGTGCCCGTTGAACTCGTATGTACACAATGCCAACGTAATTTTTATTATTGGAACGAATTTCCCTCTGCGTCTTGTCACACCCTTTCATAATCATTGGGTAAAAATAAAATCACCAAATCTAGCGCACGGCCCATGGCGTCACCTTCTCTGCTTCCTCTCTGGGCGTGTTTGAAACGTTGGCGTCCGTTCTTTGTACATCAAACTAGGGCGTGATCTAGGCGTTGTGGCTCTTGCGATTTTCAGCTTTCCACGCCAGCACGTAGGCGTTTACAAATTTTTGTGTTCCGAATTTGTTCGCGTTCCGAATTTATTTGCAAGCATTTTTCTTGATAATATCAACAATCGATCTTGAGTGTTTATTATGGTCCAAACGGATTGCGGTAATATGCCAGCTTCTTTCTACCCTAGCATTGAAACGCGATAACACGACTGATTATCAATGACAGACATATCCACTTCTTTTTAAGCTAGTGAATATTGAATTGCAAGTGGTCGAATCAACCGCAACCCTGTTACAGCAACTGCAAGGACAGCAACTGCAAGCGAGTGCTGCTTGCAGTCGGTCCGATACGGCGACTATATCGCAGCACGTAGGAGGAGGACAGCAACAGCTCATCACGTTGGCTAACCTCCCGAATTTGATACCCATTCAATCAGCGAGTGGGCAAGATGTCAACGATATCAAACCCTCAACCAGTGGTCAAGATGTTAATGAAATCAAAACATCTTCAAGCGGTCAGAGTGTCGATATCAAACCAACTGCTCCGACCGTATTCTCGGTACAAGGTCTACCTGGCCAGTACATACAACAAGGCAACCAACTGGTTCCTGTGTCCACCAGCAATAACGCAGGAAATGTCAGTTATAACGTTGTGCCTGTACAAACGATCCAAGTGGAAAATAATGAGCAGGTAATAATCAACGTATATCATCGCTATCACAATTCAATATAGCTGATAACGAATAATAAACAGATGGATCGACGTATCAGAAGCCATATGTTTCACCTTTTAGTTCTTTGATCTGCTAATCGTTCATGTAACTTGATAATATTCAAATTTTACTCTCAAATTTCAACATATTTTTGTTTTTTTTTTCGTAGGTGATACCCACGATCTCAAATACGAATACACAGACATCAGCTATTCAGCTATCGAATGGGCATACTATAATAACACCATCTGGACAGATTATTCGAACTCCCGCGAATGTGTTACCGACCAGTTTATTACAGAATGTAACCGCCGGCCAAACACTACAATTTCCTGCTACGCACACCAATATTTCGGTGCGTCCAGCCGCTCCACAAGTGATACAGTTTCCACTGCAGCAGACAATTCCTGTTCAAATACCAATTTCGACAGCTACGGGTCAAACTATCTATCAAACTGTTCATTTTCCCTTCCAAACATTCGCAAGTTCGTTACCAAATGTCATTCAAACTTCTGCGTCTCTTGGCCAGGTTCAGATGGTTCCGCAAATTCCACAGTTAACTACCGCTGCTGCGCCACAAGTCGCTCAGATTATCACTCCATCGGGCCAAATTCAAACGGTGCAGTTGGCTCATTTCCCACCGAACGCTTCATCTGCGAGCCAGGTTCAATTGATTCAAACTTCGCAGCCAAACACTTCTGTCACTGGAAATAGCGGCACGTCAAACGTGTGGACAACGACAACGACCACTGCCGATAATTCGAATACAAATGCATCGACGAGTACTACGTTACAAACCGTTACGATTCCAATCAGTATTCCATCCTCGGGAGTAGGTAACGTAAATGTTAACGCTGGCTCAGCAACAGTTACTGCCAACCAGGCAGCGAATGTGCAACCAGTTCAAATTATTACGCAGCCACAGTTACCTCAGCAGATTACGCTGGCAGCTGCACCTGGTGGTCAACCGCAGCAAGTGACGATCATTCCTGCTTCGAGTTTATCAAATTTATCGAATATTTTACAAAACAGCAACAATACAGCAACGAGTTCGGCTGTTCAAGTACCGAGTGTGCAGACGATTAATATACCTGGCGTTGGTCCTGTTCAAGTCATATCAGCTCCTCAGCTTAATAATCAAACTAGTATAACCAACAGTCAACCTACTATATTACAGAATATTCCTCAAAACGTGCAAGTGATTTCACCGGCAGTTCAGCAAATACAGCAAGAAACGACAGAACGAACGAATAAAATACGAATTATAAAATTCGATTCGTTGAATAACACTTTCACTTCCGCGACACCCTCTTCCCCAAATATCGGGGAAGAAGATTCCGGTGATGAAAAACGCAGAGTAAAAAGAGTCGCTTGTACGTGCCCTAACTGTCGAGAAGGAGGCGAACGTTTAAGCGGTAAGAAAGTGCATGTGTGCCATATACCCGGTTGTAATAAAGTTTATGGAAAAACATCTCATTTACGTGCTCATCTTCGTTGGCATACGGGTGAGCGACCGTTTGTGTGTAATTGGCCATTTTGCGGTAAACGTTTCACCAGATCTGATGAGTTGCAGAGACATAATCGAACGCATACCGGTGAAAAGCGTTTCGAATGTCCTGAATGTTCGAAAAAGTTCATGCGCAGCGATCATTTGCAGAAGCATATTCGAACACATCAAAAACGTATCGATTCGAGCGGTATTAAGTTCGAAAATAGCTTGCAGCATACGAACAACGAAGAACTAAGTGTGATGGTGAAAAGTATACAGCCGGCGTATCTCCACCAGCAACAAGAGGTGGATACGTCAAATCAAGACGTGTTACCGGATGATGGTACGTCTTCGGGCGACGAAAAAAGTTTTGTTACCATTCATGCGAGTGCTGACGATTCGGGTTCCCTAATTGTAGACGCCTCTATGGATACAACTTCTCCTGGTTGACTTTTATAATCGTATTCAAGTGTCTCTTGAATTCCAGTGAATATTGTACAGTTACATTAGCAGTGTGCTAGTCAATTTTAATTCTTGTTTAAGAAATGGACTTGAAAATATGGTCTCAATTTCCTTGAATCGTATTTTTTCCCCCTTGTCGAATGTATATGAGGTGTAAAATTATCCATTGGTCGTTGATAATTTCGAGTAGTAAAACCTATTCGCTGGACGTTAACGTAATAAGAAAACTTAATGTATTATCTTTTTTTCTTTTCTTCTGTTTTCTTCTCTTATTATCTAGTTTTCGGTAGTAAATTATGACAGCGTAGTTCCAAAATTTCTCTCATTTAACGTTATTAGGGTATGTAATACCTTGAATATTTAATGCACTCTCGACTACTTAATTGTACCACAGAAATATTGTGTCAATATTTAGTGAGTGTGTATATTTTTATCTACAGTTTTATCATACGTGAATTATTTTAAATTTTTCTAGTTTTTAAGTCATTTTTATATTTTTATTGATACTAGTAAATCATGTTTTTGGAGGACGCAGTATCTGATCAAGAAAATTCATATCAACGTGTATCCATCTGTGAAGGAAAAGTAAGTTTTTCCTCATCCTACAAGTTAGGTTCATTTTACAAACTCAAAACGAGCCATAAGTTAAATCACACTATGGATGAAGAGCTTTTTGAAATTAATGATGATCACACTGAAGTATAAAAAATGCTTTCTCGTAGAAACATTTTCAAGATCTAGAAAGGAATACTTACTTGTAAAATATATGTTTTTGAGGAGTAGATTATGTTAATTCTATCGAAAATCCTGTGTTCCATGTGTTTATGCAGCTTCTTTCTGGAGAAACTATCATTTCTATCATAAAATTGAAATTATTTGATTAAATATTTTCAAATCGTAATTTTAAATTTAATCATGAAAACATTTTTTTACGTTTTTTATCGCGAAATTCAATTTTCTATTTATATACCCTTTAATAGTTGCCACGCAGATTGAGTATTTTTTTCAACTTTCAATTTTTTCTCAGTGTTATAATCTATTCTTGTTTTTAACATGTAATTTTATTGTAGTGCAATTTATTTTTTTCTTTGACGTTTCTGTGAACGAGAGCCAATTTGAATTTTGTCTTCTTTTTCCTGTTTAGGATAATGATGTTGTATCGTTGTAAACATATGTGTTTATTTGTAATTATTTAGTTATTTTTAATGGGTTGTGTTATATTTCATTAATATTTGTTTCAATGTAATTAAAACTCAACTTTTTGTTAAAAGATCTCGCGTTTATTCATTATTCTCATTTCTACATCTTCTTTTTTCACTTTATATTGACACGAAAAACATCAATTTCTTTAAATTAAGAATTAGATTTTCCTTATCGGAAGTACTTAATTTTTTAGGTAATGGTGCTAGGTGCTCGCAAGGTTTCGGAAATATTCGGCCATTTCATTCGCTGTCATGATCATTTTTATTCAGATTATCAGAACTGTGGACTTCTGAAAATTAATTTTCGAGTACTACATGAATTTACTCGCAATGGTCAGAATTTTTAAAAAACAGAAGAAGTGCGAAAAAATGAAGATTCAATTCAAAAATCGTTGCTCACAGTAAGACATCGTCTCTGTCAGAGATTCAACATGAATTACCTTTGATCAACTTCTATTCGACCGTAATGCACGTGAAACGGACTAGTAATGAAAAGAAGATCCAAATTTAATCACAACGTAAGGAAGTTTCATTCTTTTTCGTAGATATCGTACAGTTCGATTTTTTGAAAGATTTTTTCGGAGTCTTGTATCTTAAAAAAATATTTTGTCAACAAATGGCCAAAAAAACAAATCAAGTGGGTAGCGGTAAAATGGTACTGTTGAATGGGAGCTGGTTGAATCGATCTGAGAACATATCTAGTGTTGGAAAATGTCCTCCGAAAATTCTCTTTCTATTTGATAGTAAGTACGAAACTTCTATGAGATGTATCTAGGCTATTGTACGGAAATTTCTGAGGAATTGAGTAAGGAATATTGCGGCTTTTGCATTTTGATTTTCAATTATATCTTGCATAATTAATGTAGTCAGATTACGAGCTGTATCGATACTCTTTCTATTGTTGAACTAAAATTCAAGTTTTATGTTGAAAAAAAAATAATGAATGATTGTTTTCAGTTTCCCGCAGATCAACCGTTTTCAGTTTCCACGCGTTCTTACTCCATAGATTGATTATAACCATGATTGTTACTTTATTTTTCCGTGACTTTTTGAAGTTACTACTTAACGACGCTCGCCGCGCTAACAGCAAGTTGTTAATACAATGGATGTTGATAACGTGCTACCTACACGCAATGCTTGAATGATGATCAGCAAACAGAATTGAATTTAAAGCATTTAGGAAGGAATGAACTTTTTCAACTTTTGAAGACCGCCCGCGCCAGAGATTCGACAAAATATTGTTCAAACAAGGAAATCCGAAAAACCCCGATGTATTCGTAGAACGTAACTTCGCTGCGTGTGTTTCCTTCTGACCTCGTGACTGCATCGGTGTCTGGAAGTACTGAGAATGTCCTTACGAAACCATCGGGTTGTGGTGGATTATTTTTGAACCTACCTGAACACAAACAAGAAGTGGACTCAGAGCAATGAATAGACGGTTTTTTCTCAGCGAATCCAGTCGCAGTGAAATCAACGAGCCATCATGATACGTTCACTCGTGCAATTTTGTGCCAGACGAAATTATTCACAAGGTAAGAATTTCGATCGCTTCCTCGATTCTACCCATTTACAAAAAAGCATTAAAGAATTTCAATCTATCAAAGGATTGGAGGAGTGGAATAGATTAGAGAAGCGCGCTTCGGTACTGATACCCTTATGCCACGCTGAAAACGAGCTCTGTCTCCTCTATACTCTAAGAAAGCTCGGTCTTCGACGTCATAGCGGTCAAGTTTCATTTCCCGGCGGAATGCAAAATGAACTCGAATCCTCGGAAATGACCGCCACTCGAGAAACAGAGGAAGAAATTGGTATTCCTAGAGACCAAATTCAAGTGTTCGGTCAGGGATCACCAGTTGGTCGGCTAGATGTGATGATCACTCCTGTGGTTGGTTATATTGGCCATATAATACCTTCAGAATTGAAAATTAGCGAAGAAGAAGTGGAATACGCTTTTGCCTTACCTGTGGAAAAATTCTGTGATTTAAATAATTGCCGATTCACTCGATTCCGAAATAGTTTTACTATACCGGTGTTTCTCATCAATGGTTATCGAGTGTGGGGCATTACCGCTTATATTACGCATACGTTTCTTAAATGCTTTCTAAACGACCTCTACAAATTTAAACTAAGATGATTTTCATCATCTTCAGGTGTTCAGTATTTTAGTTTAGCTGTTTTCCTTTGTTGTACATGTGTATGCTCAATAAAATTTGGGAAAAAAGATCACTTCTAGTATTTTTCTCTTTTATTCTATTTCCTTTGTTTGAGAAAATGTACTTATATCATTTGGAAGAAAATATTGAAGAATGATCCATGATTGAGGATTCACTCTAGACTGCGGCAAAAGTCACTCGAGACGACTGTGATTTTTGGCACAGAAACGTCACTACTTTCGCACTTTTTTTTTTTTTTTTTTTTCTTTTCTCAAAAAGCCAGTTGAATATACGCCACATAATTTCAAAATGAATAAAAATTTAAATTTTATTGAGTTTTATTGTTGGGTCATATAAAATCTTCTATTTGTACGCTGTTACAATAAAGTTAGTTTTTTCTAAATTACAATCATCGCAAATTTCTTGTATTTATTCACCGTACAAAATAGTGAATTTATTTTGGATCAGCCAAATAATGTGTCATCAAAATATATTAGCCCAAGCTCTCTAAGCCCGTATCATTTCAGAATTTCCGAAAATAAAAGAGGACCTGCTTCTATTTTCTGGATTTTATTTATTTATTTATTTTACTACACAATAGGTCATTTGCTCGACCGTATGTGAAAACAGTTTAGGTGGTAAGTAATTATGTTGATGAGTAATTAGAGTTGTATTATAATGTTTGTGAATCTAAGTTGAGCGTAAGTACCTACGTAAGAGTTGCTGTTATGTTTTTGGTGTTGTTGCCAGGTTGTTGCTTAAAGCCAAACGGATTGATGACGGAATTTCAAGGGCAAAACTGTAGTGCAGTATAAAAATCACAGAATTATCTCTGTAAATGTAAATTTTGGAGCAATATGAATTTTTTGACAGCAAATTCTATTCACCGCCTATATCATATAAGTTCCCAACCTGGCCAAAGATCAGGCACAGGGACTGCATTAGAAAATGAAAGATAGCGGATGGGCCCATCCCTTGGAATGATAGATATTTTTGTTGTTTTTTCAGGGGAATAACCCACCATTTTTTTGAGAAAACTCTAATTTTTGAGCGCTCTTAAATTTGAAGGATCCAGATCTAGACTTGGAAAAAGAGGAAGGGAGGGCCAGGGGGAGGATTGTATATTTTCTAAAAAATGATAATCAGAAGCCTTCATAAATAATATAAAGGTTCATATTATTGAATAAGATATCTACAAAGGTTGCATATACAATGATGATAATTACAGAAAGTAAAGGTATGGATATGGTAAAATGGTAATTATGCACTATGCAGTACAGTAAGTTTATTAACAATGATCTCTCAAGAACTCAAATACAAATAATTATTAGAAACTATGGTACCTAGCCTCAAAGATTCACATAATGGATTGTCAAACCTGGGTAAAAAAAAAAAAAAAAAAGACTGCAAAAATAATAATGCCTTGATTGCTGCCTCAGTCCACAAATCAAGGCTGTCATTAGCCTGCCCAGAATTTTTGGTGAAATTTTTGTGGGCGCAGGCGCAGGCACAGGCACCCGCAAAAAAAATTGCGCAGATTTCTCGCAGGCACAGGCGCTTGCAAATGCAATTTTGCGGGCAAGTGATGGCCTTGCCAAAAAGTTCAGTGTTCCCTCAATTTTAGTGTAACTGCACCGCTGTGGGCAGTTGGGCTCTGCCGCCTATTTGATTGTGTGATATTTTTCTATGATAAATATCCTAATTCATTTCATTTTTCTTCCAACTCTGTTCCTCCATTTCTCCTAAATTTTACAGCCGCCTTGGCCGCTCTCAAATTTTTGCTGTCCTGGGCGCAACGCCCCATTTTGGCCTTATGGTAAATCCACCTTGCAGTTTGGTGACTAGTCAAAGTAATTAAGGAAGTCAAAGCCCAAACTCTCTAATTATAGCAGTCAACTTTGGTATCTGTCTGTTCACAAAATTGGGCCGGTTGGCCGTTTCAACGGTTGTGAGAATGGGAGTGTTACAACACTGCCGTCTCTAGTTACATCATACAAGAACAAGACCAGGATAAAAACTTTCCAGTATGAAATGTACAGTGAGTAATCTCAAAATAACTTTGGAATAGAGGAATTTAGGAAAATGAAGAGAATCAAATTAGTAGAGCGCAAAATTTTCTACAAATCATCTTCTCTCATAAAAATCCTTTTGGATCAATTTAAAGAAAAAATCTTGAACCGCACCAGCGCACCACCCATCAAGTTATCAAGTTTTTGATTTCTCGATTATCAGCTGTCCGGCCTGAATAGTTCATCGTTTCTTCCATAGCGCTAACTGTCCTGTCCTATGACGTGAAAAGCAAAAATCTCGCGTGATGTGATCTCAAAAGTAATGTTATCACTTTCAGCGGTGTTGTGAAACTGTCCGAATTCCGAAATTTGGGTACTTGGAACAACAATTTTCACGTTTTTGTTTTTCTATGGCATAGATGGCCACTCACTTGTTTGATCTTAAAACGAAGTTTCTTTGAACTTTCATAGCTATTCTGATCTATGCGGAACGTAAGTTTGATCAGTGTTCCACGTATCCAAAACTGCGCTGGATTAATCTGATGAGATAGCACCAGCTCTAGAGCATCCTTTATCTTTAGGTAACGCTATTATTTCTCTATTATTTTACCATTCAACTGCCTCATGGATATTACCGACATATTTCGTAGTTACGTTAGTCGAGCCAAGCTTCAGCGTAACATAATCGGAACGAATAAAACTTCACTGAAGTTCAAAACAAAACGCGATGATTTCAACTCAAAAGCTGAAGATGTCGTATATCATATAAACAAACTTCGCGATTATTTGTTGAAAAATAAGGATCAGTATATGAATATAAACCGCACTGTATCTTCGGGTATGAGTATGACCAATTTGCATAGAGAAAAAATTGATTGCGCCTCACGCAATATCGTGAAAAATTGTTCTAGTTTGTTAAAAGAATTGACTTTGTACTTAGAAAAGAGTTCGCTATCTACCCAACTGTACGAGCACCGTAAAGCTGTACTCGAAATCGTGGCCAACTATTTGAAAATAGTTTACAAACAATATTGTGATATAAGAGACTGTTACCTAAAACGCCAAAGCGAATATAGTGATATGATTCGAGTAAGTTTATCTGATAAAGAAGAACATGGAAAGAACGAAGAATTGAATAAATCGTACAACGACGAGACGTACGAAAATCCTAGTATCACTCGTAGTTCTATTGTCGAAGAACTTACAGAAGAAGAACTTCAAATGTTTGAGGTGGAAAATGAGGACTTGATAAACGAACTAAATAGTCTTCGGGGAGAAGTGAACGCTGTTGAAAGAAAAGTCACACGCATCGCTGATCTGCAGAATACTTTTACTGAAATGGTGATGCAACAAGATCTAGACATTCAACGAATAGATTCTCATGTGATTGGCGCTACAGAAAACGTACAAGATGCGAATTCACAATTGAGAAAAGCCGTTCAAAATAACGCTAGCTTCCGCGTTTATGTTCTATTTTTTATCCTTTTATTTTCATTTACTTTGCTCTTTCTTAACTGGTATAACGATTAATAAGTTGATTGAATAGATTTAATTTTGTTCTATTCTCTTTTGTAATTGCTTGAATGGTGTGATGTTTTTTCTTCAGTTTTTATATTTTTAATCTAAATAAATACAAAGATTTTTACCCGATTGTTGTTCACTTTTTTGTTGTAGATCAATTCTGAGGCCACGGATCAAAAAACATGCAGCATGGAAAAATAATTACCCGTAACATACTGTTACGTTTAACAAATGACTTAGTCAGACAACCAGCGAGATACATCAGGAAAAGAAATAATGGTTACAAAGTAGAAGCTCTAACTGTTCAACACAACATAGAACCCCCGATTGATCCACCTCCAGGCGTTGAAAGATTCTTTCACAATCGCAACCCCCGTAATTTAGAGAGATTAGCTATTGCTCACAAACATGATGGATGGTCATTAGACAAACCAGGAAGAGCTTTCTACCACAAGTGGGTTTTGTTGACCTGTTGAAAATCCAACATTCCATTCCATGACATTACCTAATTGGAATTATTGTTTCTAACAGGTTGATCATAGCTCAAGGTTTAAGGGATTTAAAAATTAGTTGTGTCCATTTCAATGGTCAAGTTGTACTGTCAGCATCAACTAACGAATGGTGTATCCGAAAATTTTTATTCAAGTAATCTAGTCACAAAATTTGTACCTATCTCCATTATATTTGTATGGTCAGTACTAACAAATTCTTTTGCTGCGCAGAACTTCCGATAAAAGTGCGTGTCGGAATCTTGCCCGAATATTTGCCTTCCGATGTCTGCAAAGCGGTTTATATGAAATGTTGAGCACTTACAAATTTACCGAAGGTGGCAAGGTATGATGTAGCTACATATTTCCTTGTTTCTTTAGGGGAATTCTTGTGAATAAATTTTTGGAAAGAAGGTGTTTTAGCAGGAAAAATTTGGTATTTCAAAGTCACTAATGCATTTTTGCTTGTTGATTACGTTATTTATTTTTCACCAGATGAGTGTACTTCTGGAAGAAATCGTCAAAAATGGTGTCACTCTTCACGAACCTGAAAGACTTATCCATCGTAACGTAATAACCAAAGTTCGGCCTCCACGACCTTGGGATATCAATGTGGAATAAGATATGACATTGTACAATAGATATTATATTCAACAATTTTTTTAGTAAACGTTCCTTCCTTTATTGAGATCATTTCTTTGGATCCTAAATAAATGAACAAATTCTATTATAAAATCGTGTATATTTTAAGAAAGGGTAACAAAAAAAAAAAAAAAAAAAGAAAAAGATACCCAACGAAAACAAAATTTCGTTACAAGAAGTACAAAACACGAAAGAAAAAAAGAACAAATTTATATACAATATGGCTATCAATGCACAGGACTCAACAAAATGAAGAGAAGAAAATGGAATCAAGAGAAAGAAAAAAAAAAAAATACGTATCGAAGCACGACATTTGTAAATCTCTACCTATTAGCTTTGCAAAGATAGAAGTAGTAACAGGAGTAATTTTTGTTATAGAAACAAACCACTACGAAAGTTGACGATTGCGCGCATAAATTCGATTCCTTTTCAAAAATAAATAAAATTTAACATCTTAGAAGACATGAAAACAAATACACCCCCTCCCCCCTCTTCTTATAACATTAATGTAGATTTTGTCAACTATAACTAAACAAAGTAATAATACTGTATTAAATAATTATCACAATTTTTTACTTCTTTAAATAAAATAAACATCACACGACATCAAATCACGGCACACGTTTCATCTTCAACCATATAGGAAGTAATGTTGATTCTGATCCTTTACTAATAAGTAAAAGTTTTGAAGCATCAAAACTTACAAAACGTATACTATCAGTACATTACGTAAAATCTCCGAGATCATAAGCAAATTTATAAAAAATATTTCATTCCAAAATTTCGTCAACTAGCATCGGAGGAGAATCGTCATCCAAAACTATAATTTCTCCTGTTGATGGTAACGTCGAAACTTTGGGACTTATTGATTGTTCCGATCGACCACTCGCGGACAAGTCTGAAGCATTCTCATTCGTTGAAAATAAGAATGGAGCTACCACGATAGCAGCAGTTGAACCATCTGAAGCCTTGATTATCGACGAGGAGGCATCATATTGAGCCGGTAACGTCGAAACTGCTGAACCATCCAAGAACATGAATTTAAAAGGCGGTTCTGTTGAATTCGCAGTCGGTCGCGCTGTTGATTTGACCGCAACATTGCGTCGTTTCGTCGGAGTCTTCCGGTTCGACAGCACGGATAACCTTTCGATAGCTTTTAAATAAGCAATTTCTTCGTCGGTCAAAAGTCGTGGTGAGGAAGCACCAATCTGTACGCTCACACCCTCTGCTCGCAGCGACGATGGGTGTGTATTTTCAATATGGCGATTCAAAAGTTCGTAGTGGTTCAACGAAACGCCCAGTAACGAGAACGCAGTGCAAAACGAACAAATCATTTTCACGGTTCTTTTCTCAGACTTCTTGCATTCATCGTCAGGTTGGCTGTCTTCGTGTAGTTTCAAGGAGGCCTGCAAATGCTCCGATAATTTTTGTTTTCCTACTAATATTTTATCGCAAAATAGACACGGATACCACCGGTGAAATTGCACATCGTGCTCTGATGAATCCTGAATTCCAACGAATCTACGGTCAGGGCATAATTCACACGGGAATACCGGGTTCAAATCATGCTTCTCAGATTTTTCCTTAGATGGCGAAAGTCGAGCACGTTTTGCACTGGGTAGATTATCGGCTTCCTTACTGAACGTCGGAGGAATAGGAACTTCACCAGATGTAGAGGATTTTGAAGGCAATACGTTATCCGTCACGAATACTTCTCCATTCGTTCGTTTATCTGGAGATGGTGACTCGTTTTCTCTGTAACGATTCAAAACCCAGACATTTGAAAAACAAATTTGCGACCCTCTTAAAAAGGTAGAATTATGTACGTACTTCTTTTTGTGTACGTTCTGATGGACCCTCAGTCCCTTGGGTGAAGAAAAATATTTGGGACACATTGAGCAAACAAATGCTGAGCTCGGAATGATTCTCGTTTTCTGCTTTTTGCAGCGTTTCGTGGGTGAAATAATTCTAGTATCCTTGTGAAAAAAAAAATGAAAAATAAAAAGTAGATTAGGTATATGCAAGAGAAGGACAAATTAATCGATCAATGTTCATGGTTACGCGAGAAATATCAATAAAATCGAAATGCAGCAGTACTTCGAGAATTTTTGCGTCCTGAAAATCGGAGTCCGTCAATGGATTTTCTGATTCGGCTAACGAAGCACTATCGTCATCTGAATCGAAGGATGTGGCAGAATCAATTGGTAAATTTAAATTGAGTTTCTTGACCTGATATGCGAGAGCTTGTTTCACCTGTACATACAATGAATGAATTATTAGAACATTTCTCCCAACACACAATCGAACTTCAACAACATGTAAGAACTTACTTTAAACTCGAAGGCAGTATCGGCAGTGAATTTTGAAATTTTAACCTTCTTTGGTGGATGATTTTTATGATCATCATTTATATGCTTCTCCAATTCAACGCGACTGACTCCCGCTGAACCACACGCAGAGCAAACATACCTAAGCAGAAATGTGAAATTTTCAAAAACACGCATTACAAGTAGTATTTATCTTTACACAAAAAAAAATGATATACTCAAAAGCTTTTTCCTCGCGATACTTTTTACATGACGAGCCTACCTGTCATAATTCTTTTCTCCAAAAATGTGATAGCGCATTTCTTGCAGAGATGAGGTCCGAAAAGTCGAGCAGTAAGGACATCTGAAAGTGCCGTCGGCGTACGGTTTCACCATCATTTCGTTATTTTCGTCAATATTTGGGAAAATGGGTACATAACGAGTTGATTCGCTATCGCTGGATGCGCATGATGCGGTTGAAGTGTTATCGAATCTCATTACTTTTTCAGTAGCACTAGAGGATGCTTGATTGCCCTTCGCTGTTTCGCAATTGGAGGAACTTGGCTTAGAAGGATCAGCGGTTGTACCCGGGCCTTCGCTGACGTTGTTCATCTGTCAAAAGTAATGAAAAATACGAAATTTGAAAGAGAAAAAACTTCGTAGAAACGTATGGATTATTGGAAACAAATACTAGTTTTATAGAAGGATGAGAGCAGACTGCTGTTTCGCGGCAAGTTTTTGAAGTCGCGGGAAGCTGTCTGTTACATAAAAAAGCAAAAATGATCACCTTATCCCGCTTTCCAAATCTTTTTACTTCAGCCCTGCTTTCCGTGTTTCATAACGCTACCAATTCTTCCTCAAAACATCCTTTCAAAAATCCTGATCATCTCTTCCCCCGTCTCAATAACATCAAACAGAGTGCTTGAAGCGTTGCATATTTGGCTTAATGAAGGGGCGGTGTTTGAAGCATTGCATATTTGGCTCATTGAAGGGGCCAAACTTGGAAAATTTTTGACCTTTGAGGTATACTAAAAGAGGGGGAGGGAGAATTTTCAACCTCCGGGCTATATATGATAAGAGGGAACTTGGGAAAATATCAACCTCTGGATATATGATAGGAGGGGGGTAGGAGGGGACTTCGAAAATTTTCGACCTCCGAGCTCGACCTTTTGAGGTATTTGATAAGACGGGGAGTTGAAAAATTTTCGACCTCTGAGATTTGCCGGCTGGCCGGACGGTGGACGTTTTTTTCGGAGACAACCTCCCCCGCCTCCCGATAAAAAAGGTTTCTTGTGAATATCTTCCTCTAAACAGTAGGCCAATCTCTTGGATATCATAGGCTTTCTACTCTTTTAACAAATGGCGGTCATTGTCCAAGTTGTAAGATTCTATCTCTACTACACTACTCCAAGACGCTGCATACCGGTCAACTGCGCAGGTAATAAGGCTGTCTTTGTACGTCAAACAGATAGGCCTCCAGAAACTCTTTTTGTGGCTCTAGCAATAAAAAATCTTCGCTTCACCTTTTTTCGAGCATGTCCGCCCCCTTCACTGGATCCAAGCTTATTTTTGGTCCTCCTCGCATACGCATCAAAAAAGTCGTGCATGTGATCGAAATTATAAGACAGGATTTTCATCATTATACACCCTGTACATACCTCTTGATAGATGGGCAGGAAGATTTGGGATGACCCATCATGATTCAATTTGATATGTTCGTCGATCTCTCCCCTTCGGAAAGTTCCAAAGTCGCATAGGCAGCACTTATATTGGTACGAAATTGAATGCTTTGTTTGACAATGCGCTTTCACCAAAGGTTCAGTGTTCATACGTTCCCCGCATAGATTGCATTTCCAGGCGCAATTCGACATCTTGCTGGTAGCTGTAAACCGACAAACAGATAACTAATACTAATAAAGAGTCTTGGTTAGAGGAAAAATTCAGATTCTTCGGTTTCTATATCCTTCATTTTCAAATCAGCACATTAATATTAACACAGCTGCATTGAAATCTTGAACGATACCAACGAGAAAGATTAATGTTTATGAGCGGGTTATGCACTTAAGTCTTTGGGAAAAAAACTAGATTGAACGGAAACTATCACAAGGCTATCCCGTCACACAAAGAATAAAAACTTGAAAAAATTCCGGCACCGATATTTGGAATCAGGTTACACATAATCTTGCGACAGGATCAAAAATACCACTAAGAGTAGTACATACAGAAGCAAATAAAAACAGTCAGTAAAATGTAAGAGCAAACTAGGTCACAAATATGAATATTATTTTTTCGATGACGGCTAAATATACATAAAACGGCTTTTTATTATCACGGTTCAAGAATTCTTTTCTTTATTCGAAGTTTAGACGCAACCCCGGCGTTGTCATCAGGAGGAAAAGGAAATCAAACGCTGATAATCATGACCTAATTCTAGTGCAGGAAATGTATGTCATTAACCCATCTGAATACGTTTCAAATTTTAATGTCCCCCGCGATTTTTTCTTTGCCGTTCTCTTCATCACAGAGGATGCTTTTCTGGAGTCAAAGCTATCTACTAATGTAACGAAAAAGATCCTCTTCTGTTTCTCTTAATTCCGTGTTTTTCAACTAGTGTGCTTCGAGACTTCTAGAAAAGTATCTTCTAACATTCTTTGTGCACATATCTTCTCCAAAACTGGCTTAAACCAGTCCCGAATTTGCTAAAAGTGAAAAACTTTCTGCGTGGTAGAATACAGATAGAGTTCCCCAATGACTTACCATTTTCACCACTCTGGGTTATGCCCTCTTGACCGGTTTGTGAGTCGCGATCCAACTGTTCGGATACCATCGGTGATATTTCTCGCACAACTACAATATTGTAAGTATGATTATTATGTAGTTCCTGCTGATGTTTCTCAATCACTTTTCTGAAAAAGCACATAAAAATAGTAATTTGCATTCATTTTTAAGAGAAGCTTCAAAAAGATTATTATGAGTGGTAGAAATCGATCACCTTTGAAAATGAACGTAATCACAATAGCCACATTTATAAAGTTTATCCCCATGGTATCGTAAATGAGTGTTAATTTTAGATATAGTGACGACAGTCTTACAATGAGGACATCTATGATGAGACAAAGAAGAAAGAGAAGTATAAAATTTATGCGTAGTGCCAACGATGTTGATGTGAATAGAAATGAGCATAGTAATAAGTTACTAAATTATTCAACACCATCAGAGCTGAAGATGATAAAAAGCGCCTACAGCACACCATTGTAATAAACAAAGCGAACAACATTTACTTGAATTGCGTGAGATCTCTGTGCAAAGTAATGTAATGGTTTTTCAATCCACACACATCTGGTGACAGGTATGAACAACCAGGTGCATTACACGTGAAACGTCTTGACTTAGGAACGTACTCTGGAATAGGAACTTTCTTTCCCGGAACCTCTGAATTATCCGATATCTATGATACAGGGAGGAATATGATACTCAATATGAACATACTTGCGGAAGAAATCAATTTTAATTCATTGCGTTATTTACTTCATCTTTGGTTTTCACAAAATCCCTTCTTTCGTTCTTGGCATACCCAGCATGATTGGCCATCTTATTGAACTCGTAATCATTCTTATCTTTTTGTGGTACAGGATTGACAATATTCTCGCTGGTAGTCAATCCACCAGTAGCATGTGATTTCATATGATTGAGTAAATTGCTTCGTACTTTACTTTTGTACTGGCAGATACCGCAGACAACCAAGTCCCTGAATGTTTGCATCGGCAGATGTTTCTCTACGTCCTCCCACGAATTTACCGTCGTTATTTGTTTGGTTTGTTCTGGTACAATGGTCGATAGGGGTTTTGGTGGAGGATTGAAAAACCGCGCGTACCTCATCCCTTCAGCAGGAACTCTTGAACCTCTAGAGCGTACTATCTTGTCCTAAAATGAGTAAAATAATCAAAATTACAATAAACTAGGCCTATGAGGAGAATTTCAATTAATCAATCGTGACAAACATACTGGGTCGAATTTGATGACAAACAGATCTTTGTACTTGTCCTTTTTCAGAGGAATAATAGGCACTATCTCAGGTTCACCTTGGACTCGATGCGCCAAAGATTTCATATGTTCAATGACTTTTCTCGAATCTTGATGTTTGAACTCGCATAAAGAACAATGGTAACGTAATGGCCCGTGCATCAATAAGTGAGACAAAAATTTTGGCACACTCTGGACTTTGTAATCACAATGTGGGCATTCGAAGCTCGTAGAATTACGAGCATTATCGCAAACTTTGATATGTTCTTCGTACGACTGAAAATCATCAACAGCAATGGAGCATCCTGCATAAAAATGGTTTTCAATTAGAAATAAAGTTTATGAAGAAAAGAAAAAAATATATACAGAAAATAATCATTCACCCGCCATCCCGCATTTGTAGAGAGCACTGCCATCCAATCCAGTGGGAAAATCTTTGCTAGGACGGTTCCGAGAAGTTGGCTGACTTTCTACACTCGATCTTCGTGCTGGTCTTAATCGTTCAGCGATCGTCGTATTGAAATCATCACAATCGTCTTCATTGATGACTAGTCGATCGGAAATATCGTCATCAGAACTGTACAACGATATCGCAGAAGGTCGTCTAGAATTATTTTGATCAGACGAAACTGAGGGAGTGTCGTTTTTAGGTGTGATTGCAGAAACAGCTGCTTCTGTTTCTTCAGCTATAGACATAGGGGCGACGGCGGGCCTAAACTGGTGCGCAGGACTTGAATTTGCGCCCGAGTTGTGAGGTGAAATTTTCACCAATTTCAGAGACGATTTGAATTTCGAGAACGGCTCGTCAAGATCGAAATCAACAACGCGAGAATCCCAAGAATTATCGTTACCCTGAAATAATTCAAAAATCAAGACTAGAGTCCAATTTATTCAGTCTAGAATGAAAGGAGAAGCATTCAAGTTTCATCTAACCGATGACGATGGTTTGCGAGTCAAAACTGAAGGATACAGGTGAGGGTGGCTTTTCGCTAGGTGGACTGTCATAGCTTGCTTAGTAGGTGCACCATGCTTACAGTATCTACATTGATACATAGCCATACCATGAAAACTTCGATAATGCTGCAAAATAATAACAAAATAAGTCAAAAACGGAGCTATAATTTTGCTGGGCGAAGTAAAATGTATAATTTTCTTATGCAGGAGTACGTGAGATAGCGCATGAAAAAAATAGTGTAACCCTGAATGGCAAAGCTATCTGATCACATTCGATGGCACCACAGACAAGGACAATTCATCTTACATCCCTTCAAAAAAGAATTATTATTCTGTCCGGAATGTAATCGTAAATGCTTCAGAGTTCATCACGTATTTCCTTTCATGAAGAATACAATAAGTATACAAACGTGATTCAACTGCAGCAACGCTGAGCTCGATGAAGCTGAGAAGTACTAACGGGGCAAACCTAAGAGAGGAGCCGCTCTTGAAAGTTTCAGAACTGTCGTATTCCCATAGAGAAACTATTTTACAGGTATCGAAATTATTTCCAGGCGTTCAAATTTTTCTTAGTCATACAGGCGGGAAATGTTTTTCCTAGGACTACCTTTTGAACTTTTCCAGCATACGATTCATTTTTCCAAGACACGACGAAAAAAAAAATGAAAATCTAAAAAGAAAGTTATTTTACCGCCAACAATCTCGTCAGATCAAGGCAAACGTGATTACACTGACTACATCTCCAACTCGCCACTTCACTGTGATTAGTTTTTGAATGTTGAATGAATTCTGGTTCAGAATATGTAGAGTACTCACAACCTGAAAATTTGAAAAGAATAACGCTTTTGAACTCTTGCATGCAATTCAAATACACACGGCAATTTTGCAATAGAACAGCTTCTTACTATGGGTACAACTGAACGGTAATATAATCTCTGCATATGGTTTTGACCACAGAGACGATCGACTCCTTTCTTGTACTTCAGACACATTATCCTTCAGTTCGGGAACGAGTATCCTCTCTTCATGAAACTGATGCTCTAAGTCCTGTTGGTTACACAAAATTTGAACATCACTACACCGGTACGGACAAATTACAATTTTTTTGAAAAAAAATTATCTTACTCTGTGCCATTTTAAATAGATAGGCCTAGAAGCACGGTATTCACAATACGGGCACTGAAATCGACAAATCCTGTGTACGTTTTCAATATGTAGTACCATCTTTTCAGCATCCGGATTCTGCTCTCCACAATAGATACACTTGAGAAATTTTTTCGCAACTGCCTTTGTCTCTGGAATGATAAGAAATTTAAAAATCATAAAGAGGAGAATTTTGAGGCTACAAAAAATACATAATTCCGAAAGCGTACTTTTATTTGTTAAATGACATCTCTTCAAGTGCTGGAAGAAATCTTGTGAAACATCCGAAGAAAATTTACAAGTTTCTGGATTATTCCAAGTCGTTCCTCCACATTTGTACAGTTTTATGATCGACATTTCGATGTGTGAAGAATTATTGTACAATATCTTTTGCGGAATGTTGTCATTGTACCTCTGCTGTTCTTCAAAACTTGGATGATCTGTCTTCGAAGGAAGGGCAGTATTTTCAGAGGATTTTTCCTAATGAAATGAGAGAATAGAGCATTGGATAATTTCAAATATATATGAATTGTTCGACTGCACTTCTATATCCAAGTTTTTTATTGGAAATTCTACAATAAATAATACAAACCACTGCTAATTCTTCGCCCTGCTTTTCTCCTTGTTTTGATTTCACTTCCTTGATGACAAACGAAAAACTGGCACTTTCATCATGGATTGGTGTGGAGGCTGATTCAACAGAAGAAATGATTTTTTGAATTCCAGGAAATTTGTAACATATAACAGCGTTACCGAGCAATTTACCTGCAGTATTGGAGGACGAGTTTGCCCCAGACAATAAATCACCACTCAAGCGGCGCACTCGCAATCGCGGAGTTGTTTGAGGTTCTGTAATACTTGATTCTTCCAGGCTGGAATTATTATTTCGGTTATCAACAATTGACTCTGGCTCTGCTGTGGCCCCCTCATCATCATCTAGGTCTATTACATAATGTCCGTGGGTATCTTCAGGCAACTGTGGTCCTTTGTCATGGAGCTCATTGTTTACTGATGGAGAACAAAAAAATAATGATTTATTCATACATGTACACAAGCAGATATGATTATTATATAATTAAAAAATAAGAATAATTTACCGGGCTCTTCCAACTGATTAATTGGATGCGGTTCTTGATTGACTTGACCTGTCTGATTTTCTTCATCTGTCAAGTCAATATTTATAACTTCAGTAGCAACCATTTTTAGATGTTTATTCATCAAGTGCGATAGAGCATCTATCAGATCGGCTTGGCCATCCATATGGACTGCATCACCACATAATGAACAATCTCCTTTCCATAAAACGTTTTTATGCATCAAACTCAGATGGCGTGCAAAATTTGTTGAATTATATGTGCTGTGACCACAGTCAGGGCCAGAGCACATGTACAGTAGTTTTGACTCCTGCAGTTTAATTGCAATGGACAGAATTCCAGCCAATATTCTATCTTCTTTGAAAGCATTACAATCAGGTAAATCAGTAATTCTTTTATCAGTGTGCTCATCCAAGTCTTTATCAGCATCAGTCTCTGTGCATGGGGGAGAATTTTCTTTATTCTCAAGAGGTGGATTGGAGTTACTCGAGGATTTCCTCAGATCAGAAGAATGCAAACTATTTAAAGTATTTGCACACTCTTCCATGATTTTCTCCAGATGTTCTCTACTGATTTTTTTCTGTTTCTTCTTCTTCTTCTTTCTCTTCCGTTTCATTTTAATATCTACCTCATTGCTAGTCTTGTCAGATTCCAGAGCTAATTGTTCCATCTCACTGTCCACAGTACCTTCATTTTCTGTAATTTTCATCTCCGGTGAAATATCGTCAATATTTTTGTCATTGATGGAGGCATTGTCATCCAATATCTCATCAACTTCTGCCACTGGGATCTTTGTCAGGCTAACACATAACTCCTTTAGGTTGTATTCTTGTACAGCCTCTTCCCCATACATCCTTATTTTCATACTTCTTGGGCCTGGTTTATACTCTGGCGCTTTATTTTCAATAGGATCTGGAGTATATTCTGGTTCGTCGTTCTCTTCCAAAACTTTATTTTCAATTTCAGAAGCAATTATCCATTGCGACTGAATTGTTTTCTTTGCTGGCCTACCTCTTTTTCTTCTATTTGCAGCTTGATTACTTCCACTTTGTGGAATTTGGTTACCATACAAATTGTCATCTGAAACTATATCTGTTGATGTAGAACGTCGACCTTGAGACTTCTTCTCAGATAGAGTGCTGTCTGTATCGCTAGGAACTTCAAAATCTTTGGATGGAGTTATTGTCCTTGGAATAGATGATTCATAGTGCCTTGTAGAACCTTCTTGGTAACTAATAGGTTGTTTTCTACATTTGCGCTCACCTATTGCGTCAAATATCTTGTTCTTCTTAGTTCGCTCCATTTTTCTTATATCAGCATGCAGTTGTCTCAACTCGCGGTTACCACGAGCTCGTTTTCTAGGTGTTGATTTGTCTATGTCATTGACTCTGCTATTCCGTCCTCTCCTCTTCCTGCCACCACATTTTGCTCCACTGGATAGTTTTGTTGCAGGTGTTATAGACTCATCCGTTACAGCGTCTTGCATTTTACTACCTGAATTTTCATCTTCTGCATTTTTTGACTGATCAATTGAATTATCGTTCACACTCACTGTAGGTTCATCTGATTCATCTTCACTGTTATCATAATCAAGCGAAACAATTCTTTGCACATGTTCAATCGAGTCTTTAGGTAGTTTTAAAAGTAAATCAAAGAGCCATTTGTTTTCACAGTCATCTTCATCTACATCATCCAGCAGTTTTCTCACTCCTGCTAATTCCGGACAAGCTCTAAGGTTCTTCAGCATTTTCTTTGTATTTATTTTCTTCTTAACTGTACTTGATGCACCACTTGTCTTTGACTGTGAAGAGGGAGTTTCTCTACTAGATACTTTTGGTTTGACGTCTTCATTTTCCAGTTTCTCTGGTGGACAATAATTTGTATCTTTATCAACACTTGATTTGCAAGTAGAATCAGACTGTTCTGGTATTGGACTTGTATCAATTGAATCCTCAACGTCAGTTGATATAGATTCTGGATTTTGTTCAGGGCTGATGGCGCGCATTATTTCTGAGGCGCACAAACAATCTTCAAGGCACGGAGATTTAGGAATTGTAGTAGTTGGCAGCAAAGTAGTTGACAACTGATCAACAGAACTTGATAAGTTTGAAAGGGATGTTTCATGAACTTTCTTCAATGGTCTGGTTGATGCTGTATCAGATTTAGTATCCAACATTGAATTCATGGCTGGTTTGTTCTCTACCTCAGCACTGCTTTCATCAGATGAACTCAAAATTCGAGATTTTTCCAATTTAGCAACCGGTTTCAATGATGAAAGTTCTCCATCAGTTTCTTCAGAACTGCTTGATTTTAGTTTGAGAGGTTCCCATTTTGTATGCTTCTTCTTATTGGTGCTTTTTGTTCGGAATGTACTCTTTTTAATTTTCTCTGCCTCCTCTTCTTCTTCCTCAGTAGTAGAACTCAATTCTTTTCCTCTTTCTCTTCGGAATGTACTCTTTTTGATTTTCTCTTTCTCTTCTTCTTCTTCCTCAGTAGTAGAACTTAAATCTCTCCCGCTTCCTCTTTTTACAGGTGACTCCTGACTGATTGAGCTGCGTTTGGTAAACTTCTACAAACAAAATCAAAAACAACAAAGTTAAATTTACATATTATATTATTTTCAAATTTTAAAGAAAGGGTAAAATTTGTGAAATGTACCTTTTCAAATCTGCTGGATTCTACATTGTCAAGGATAATACGGAATGGTTTGGGTTGAGGCAATGATGTATTCTTGGAGGAAGGTTTGATTTTGGAAGTCTCATTCTTCTCCTTTACGGCTTCAATTAATTTTAATTCACTATTTTCATCCAAGGTGGGATCTTTCTCAGATTTATTTTGTAGGTTTGATTCAGAAACCTCTAAATTTTTCTCAATTGAATCAGTTTCCTGTGACCCATTTTCTGTTGAAATTTTCGAACACTTATCTTTATTTTTTTCAAGATCATTGGTTGCTTTGGTGTCTTCAAGCGATGGTTTTTTAAGAATACTGGCCGGAGTTTTCCGAATTGATGGTTTCAATGGACCAATTTTTTGGGGCAGTGCATCACAAGCTTTCATATCGTTCTTAAAAGCTTTTTCATTTTTCTCCGATTGTTCTTCTAGAATTTCAACTTGATCTCCAACATCTTTGGAAACTTCATGATTCAAAGCTGATTCATCTTTTCCAGGTTTTACTTCTGGCGCTGAACTAGAATTATCTTTAGACTTCATGGTTCCAGATAACTCTTTTTTCTTTTCAAATTCCAAGTTGTGTACCTTAGGAATCTTGAATGGTTTGTATTTTTGCACCCCATAACCGAGTCCCGTTCTAGCAGTTGGCAGAGGAGCACTATAAATATCAGCCAATGGACTCAGAAAATTGGTTGATTGTTTACTATTTTGAGGAACATTCACTTCAGGCGAGCTTGTATTACTTCTGGAAGTACCTTCAGATGACCGCCGACGAGATAGTGAGTTGGAATGAACTGAACTTCTCTTGGATGATGAAAGTGTTGGTAGCGGTGGTTTTCGATTGGAAAATTTTTTCTGGGTTTGATTTGGATTAACGTGTTTTGGTAAAAATCGTGGATCACTTGGAGCGTGACCTTGCGATGGTTTTGCAAGGACATCCTTTCCAAGTCCAGGAACAGTTGCTTTAGTGGTAGATGCAGGAGAAGAAGCATTATGACCAACAAGAGTAGGTGAATTTTCACCAGGTCGTTTGTCATTCTTCAGCTGTTTTAGTGACGGACATATCTTCTGACTATCGCCAACTTTATGAACAACCCCAATTTCTTGACTAAACTTTGATCTAAGATTGTTTTTTCGCGGATCGGAAGAAATATTAGGAACAGGCAGAGGAGCACTTCTATTTGGCGCCGTTTTCTTCCACAAGTCGGAAGAGCATTCTGGCGTCGTCATTTTCTTGGTCAATTGCTCATTGGAACAGTTCCTAGAAGACTGATCAGGAAAAGTGGGCCTCATTACCGGCTGTTGAGGTCTTGCAGGAAATCTTTGTGGTATTGCTGTCTTAGGAGTAGGTTGTGAAGGTAAAGTAGTTCTTATTCCTTGGCCATTAGGAGTGCTTGCATTTGGAATAACTGGTCTTGGTACAGGCTGTGGTGTCCTTGGCTGAGAAATATGAGCATCTTTTGGAGCTGGCTCACGAGAAAGACTTTTATTCAAGATATCAGGTCTTGGTACTGGCTGTGGTATCCTATTAGTCTTATTTGTTGATACAGTTTCTGTATTTGTTGTTCTATCTGCGCCATAAAAGTTCTTTCTGAGAATAAATGGCTTTGGTATAACTGAAGGTATTTTTGAACTTTCATCAGGTGCAATCAATTGCGGAGATATGGCAGTTTCAGTTTGAGTAGTTGACCGAGTTGTGGCTGATGGAGATTCCATTTGTTCTAGCAAGAGCTCTGACAAACGTGGTGAGTTATTGACTGGAGTCTGAGGACATTTTGATGAATCAGACATACTATCACTGTCATAATTAAGTAATGGTAACGATAACTTGCTCTTTTTTTCCACTAGCTCATGAATATTATTGACTCCCTTTTTCAATAAAACTTCCCTGTCTTCGTCGGGCAGTTTCTTTATCAACCTGGTAACTTTTTCAGCAACATCTTCCACAGGTGTGGCTGGTATTGAAGACGGTGATTCTATATCCATATCAGAAAGAGAATAATCAGTGCTCGAACTTCCAGCGGTGTTCTGTTTAGCCAATTCAAAAATTCTCAAAACTGGGTTGTCCTTTGGTCTTCTAGGACTATCATCTGTAGAGGAATCATCAGCAGCTGAAAAGTCAGTTGTAGTAGGTGTTGTACCTTGGGATAAATTGGTCATGTAGGTGTTAGTTTGAGGTAAATTCTTGCATAAATCCTCGATGTCAATGATTGGCCCGCTGGTCTTCTTTTGTTTCATACTTCTACCAGTGCGATGACTCACTGATGATGATACAATATTTTCTCCATCAACTAGAGGTGAATTGTCACTTTGTACTCGCTTGTTCATTCTAGAAACACAAATTTCAAAATATAGTTGATAAATGGAGAAAATAATTATTCATAAAAAACAAATCCTTGATAAGTATTATAGGTAGTTTTCATCTCCAGTCAATAGGCATTATTTAAAAGAATGATGAATAAATCTAATTCTATAGTTGTAAAATATCTACCAAAACAAATATGGTTTGTTTGTTATCATTCTTCAAATGTCATATACTCTTGAAAAGTATGCATAAAAATAAAGTCTATTTTTGAAAGTCAAAAAAACTGCGCGTTAAAAATGTCCTGTTGAAAAGAGAACAAAAATTTTATTCATCTTCAATTTTCAATTCACTTTCATCAAAACAAATCATGAAGAGATATAAATGTACATTGAAAGAGCCTCAATGGTATGCCCACTGTGTCTTGGTTTTTACAATATAGATTAAATTGTATATTAATTTATCATAGTGATTTTGAAAACATTCCTTATGATATAATTCAATAAATAGATGAAGGTCAGATATATAGGGTGCGCCAAAAAGAAGTTAACAATCAACCGGGGAACTCCACGACATTGTCGCGGAGTCCTCCCGGAGTTTTTCATTCAACTGTTAACATCTTTTTGGCGCACCCTGTATAGATGGCCTTTTGCTAGCAGCAAATGAACAATTTTTTATTTTGAATTTCTTACAACGCATTGGCATCATTGTCAATGACTTTTTGTGTCAGTATAATCTAACATTATATTTAGACAATAGAATTTAAACAAACAAATTTCCTCCACAAACATATTAATTTCATTAAGACAATCAAAAACCACTCATATTAGGTTCTAGGAAATAGATAATACATTCTTCATATAAGGATGCAAAGAAACAAATCTTACAAGGTACTTAATTTTTCAAGAATAATATCAAGAATTTTGACTGGAATGGTAGATGAATAAATGAATAAATGAATGAGCAAAAAACAAGTTCATATAAAAATTGCTGTAAAACCATCCAGTTCAGCTCAGGAGTATAAAAATCAAAAATAATTTGTTTTTTGAATCTTTGTAAATTCAAATCTATTTGGAAACAACAGGCTATTGTGCAAGCTTTAGAAAAAATCTTGCACGTTTTTTACTCTCATTGAAAAATGAAAACGTGCTGTAGGAAATTCAAGTAAATAATTTCAACGCAGTAAGAATGTACAAAAACATAATAAAAAACAGAATAAAATTGGCTTTACTTCCTTTTACATTGTCAGTGCCCTTTTCCATTTTGGTCAATCTAAAATACCTGTTTGCGTTTTTTAGTTCTAAAAAATCAACTTTATTCTTCTCTTGTTTCATTCTTTTTGGAAAATCCATCTCCCAGAAAAATTTCAGCCTACCACCATACTGTTCGACAAACAGTTTCAATTTCAAAATTTTTGATGATTCTTCCAATATGAAAATGCAATATCACTGATGATGGGGTGCAGGAAAGATATGCGCGCGTAGATAGTCAAAGAAAAGCAGAATTTAATCTCTAACAAACCAGGACTTGTTCCTCTCAGTCAAACACAAATACGCAGGTTTTGCCTTGGTATAAACAAATGAAGAGAGGTTGAACAACAATGAATAGAGACAGTAATACCCTTACTTTCTTAGCATTTTTATTAGTTTTATAATTTCATAAAGAAAAGTATTTTTTAACTGGAAAAAACATTCTTTCTTCAACTTCTCAAACTTGTTAATTTGATGGAAACAATTTTACCTGAGATCTACATTATTTGTTAGATCAAATTTTATTCCTGATTGGAATTTCTCATCTCTGTTCTAAAGTTCAACATCATAGGTCAACTTACCTCTGTTCACTTTCACACACTGTAGAATCTGGTTGGAGAATCAAGGGCGAATCACTTCCTTCTTGGATTCTATCACTATCTCCATCGTCATGAGTAAGATCAATCTCCTGTATAACAGTTGAATCAGGACTGAGGAATCTTCGACCTCCACAAAATTTTGTCTGTCAAAATAAAGGACAATAACCAGATATACAGTTGTACAAGTTCATTTTAAATTCCAAGGTATTTTCAAACATTGCACACTATAAAAATCACCAGACAATAATTATTCCTTCCTCTCTCCTCTGTTCAACCAATTTGGAATGACTCAAAACAAATTCTGAAGGACACATGTTTTCCTCTACTTTGAAAAATCATTATACACAAATTAGAGAAGATTGTCATTTTATGCGGACTGAAAACAGAAAATTTTGTATCCAATTTTTGTCCTGAGTACACAATACCGCCAATGTGATATGTATCATTTGCAAAAAAGAGATTCCTTCAAAATTGTGAGCTCCTTGGATTTGCAAAGTTTGTTGGCTGGTGGTCCCAAATGGTATTATAAGCAGCTTTTACTAATCAAAATTTCAGTTCATTCAATATTATAATACTAAATTTTCAAGAGGTACCTTCAAATGAGTCCTACCTTCAGAATTCAGTATCAAAATTGAAGTAATAATATGGAATACACGACTGCATAAAATATAACTTCAGATGTCTTGACATTGAAATATTGAAGAAATACCCAAGATAACAATGTCAAAGAAAAAATTCAAAAATATTTAGGGAAGTCATTATCATTGTTTTCTTTGGTTTCAGGATAGATAATGAAGTTCTGATTAAAACCCAGATGAATATTGATAACTTCAAATGAGATGAAAGATGATAATAATGTTCAAGGAAAATGAAAAAATATTATCAAAAACTCTCAAATACATATTCATAAAGAGTAAAGAAATTTGATACTGCACCTCTTTTTCTTCTGTACTTTTAATCTTCTTTTCAAGTTCAGTCAAGTGCAGTTCTACCTTCCGTATACTCTCAAAAGATATTTCTCTACAAATCAAAACAACATTTTTAATTCTAGTAAAAGAAAACTAGAAACATTTTCAAAATGCAAACTAATATAACGTTACAGACAAGGTTGGACCAATAAATTTTTTCAAGCAAGAAAATATTCTTCTTTATTAAATATAAATGCTCAATAAACTGAGGATAAGAGCATTCCAATACAAGTGAAGGCCACATTGAACTGATTTACAGCTTCCTTGGTAGTGATGGGAACTATCAATAGACTATCAATACTATTGGGTAAAACAATAGTTATGTGAAAAAACTATCGGGAAAAACGATGGTTTTGTGAAAAACCATTGACAATAGTATAGTCAATAGTTTGAGAAACTATCAATAGTTCAAAAATTTTTCTGTTTTGTGCACAGTCAATGGTTTTGTATCAAAATCACAAAATTTGGCGGGAATTTACTGATAACACATTTAAAAGAAAGAGAAAGGAATTGTAATGTCAAATAGTTGACTGCTCATTGTTCACTTTTGGTCACAGATGTGCTTTTTAGGTGTGGGGTCACGTTTTTGAGGCATTTCTTAGTTGCGTCCATCATCTGGTAACACTAGAATACATTCCTTGACAGGATTTTCCAAAAAAAAAATAACAATCAGGAGAAAAGTATCCATCTTACATCTAGCACAGATACTTTTCTCCTGATCAACGTTTTTCATTGAAACTATCGATAGTATTGATAGTTTCAGGAAAAATTATTGGGACTATCGATAGCATGAGACTATTGACTATCTCCCATCACTATTCCTCAGTATCAGTTCAAGTTAGAACAAGATGGAAATTTTGTGAGTATTTATTAAAATGGCTAGATGACAGGTTCATGCTTAGATTTAATCACAAAGAAATGGAAAATATTGAATGATTACTATTATTTACCTGGTGGGTTTTATACTGTCTTGCAACCGTTGTAGATAGCCTCTATATTCCTTGTTCCGTTTTTGCTTATCCAAATTACTTTTATCAAACATTTCCTCCAACTTACCAATCAATTTGTGAATTTTTGCATTCACTTCTCTACATTTCTGGTCCTTGTCCAAACCCATTTCTACAATTTGAGATTGAGAAAAGAATCACAGCCGATTCATCAACCATTTATTGAAAGTTTGATAATTACCTGATATTGTTGGTACAATTGATATTAAATTATTTTGATTCATGGCAAAAAGGTATCAGGTGCTACTGATTCTGAAATGAAAAATGCAGAACAAAAATAACCCATTAGTACATGCTCATAAAAAAGATGTACACAGAACCTACATGTTTTATATTTCCACAGAAATTCATGGCAGCGGTGGCGTGAGAGGAATGATTTGAACAAGACAGACTTGGAATGTTTCAACATACTGTAAAGAGACCACTGGCAGAATAGACTGTTCTCATATAAAAAAATTTGTTCCTGTCCACTGTATTAAAATACTCTTGTCAAGGAAAGTTGTGAAAATGTCTTACACCAACTTCTACTCATTTACTGCTTTTTAAAATTCTTATCACTTTGCAACTCAATCAAGTCCAAAACTCAAAAGAACCACACAAATTAATCTATGAAATTTCAAATTAGATTATCACACTCCACAACAGCTTACAATAAGTATGATTTAAACAAGTGCATTTGGTTTACAAGTTGAAATTTGCAAACAATATAAAATCTTGACAGTTCAAAATTCAGTTGAGTACACTTAGTCTTCACCATTGTAATTATGTCACATAGATGCGCTAGTAGAGCACTAAGCCAGTAACTTGGAAGTTCGTTTGAGCTGAATATCATCATCTTTTAAATTAAAATAGTTCATAATGTTGTATACTATCATTTTTTTCTGACAGTCAAAATTTTATCAACAAGAAAATTCTGAGATTACTTGTTGAACTTGAGCTAAAACGAGTGAGGACTTAGGTCAGAAAGAAGATACCTAATGATACTCTTAAAAGGAGTAACTAATTACAAAAAACCGCAGATTCTGCGGATTTTCTCCTACCTAAAGCCAAAATTCTCTTCCTCTGACACTTGTTCCTCTTTCCAGATATAAATCCATCCATTCTTCCTTTGACAACACTGTCCAACATTGTTTTAGTAACAATAAACAAAAGATGACTCTATAGGCTAGTGTTCACAAGTAAAACGTTACAAATAGGGCCAATTGGGACTTCATTTGCCAGCCATTAATAAATACATTTGCTACTCGCTCAGATTGCCATTTGCAGCGTTTTACTGGCCTGTGTACATCAGCCTCAAGTAAATTTTCACACTGAAAACAATTCTGTTGGCAATCTTTTGCTTCCACGTCTGAATTTGTCTAAATTTATCATTTAGTGTGGTAAGAAAAATAAACAATGAAAGGATATGAATGCAAATTGACAAGGAGTTCAAAAAAATGCTTACAATGATAGGCGCAAATTGCATGCTAGAGTAGTGCTGTTTTAGAACGCTCAGTTCCTTAGTTCTTACTTTCTGGAAAAATTATCATTTCTCCAACTTAATTGAAACAAGATTTTGTTTCTCCATCAAAAAGAGTTTGAAATTTTGATTTGTTTAAATCCATTCAATGATTCTTCTTTAGAATGCAGTCAATAAACCAATCCCCTGTGACGTTGACCTCCTTGATTTTGGTTAAATACTTGTTCTGTGCTGCTGGCTGTTGGGCAGCAATTTTAGAATCCCATAAGAATACAAAGAAGGGTTTCAATTTTTCACCAGTATTTAAAAAAAAAAAAAACTTGAGCAATCGAACCAACATATTTAAATTCTGCAGAACTCCTAGATTCTAGGTAGAGATCTCTAATACATAAGAAACATTTCATTTTTGAATATCTGCGGGTGATCAAATTGTTCCCGGTGTATTCTTATGGAAATTGATATCATAATTAGCCTCAACAATCATAATATTTATTACAAATATGGGTACTTTGACTCACTATTGCTCACTGTTACCAACACTGTTAAGTCACTGGGGAATTGGTCCATAAATTGAAGTTGTCGATTTTAGAACATTTTTGAATATTTCAACAGAAATTTTAGACAGATGTACAGCAGGAAAATGGCAAAAGGCATTGTTTTTAGCTTCAAAAATACTTTGAGAATCACCTGAAAATGATCATGTAACTGCAAAAAAGTTTGTTGTTGAATAATGTAATTGAGATCATAAATTCAAGATACAAAGCAAACTCAACAATTTTGTTACACCACATTTCCATATGTTTAACGCGCACATAAATATACTGTGACAATTACAGTGCCATAAGCAGTAAGTGTAGAAGTATTCCACAGAAATAAGATCAATCTAATAACTACTTTGTGAAAATTATTCTTGTCACTGTCAGTGAAATTGACTTCATTTCTGTTGTCTGACAAGTCCACAACTGCACCTTCATTATTTTTCCAAAGAAAATCATCTTCTAGTTCATCTAGCAAATAGGTTGTGCACAATTTTATGTATTTTGACCCAACTGATTTCCCAATGACGTCACACACTCAATTACAGCGTTTCTTGTTGGCAAAACTACCCGTCATAGGTTCACATCCAATAAGGAGAAGAACACAAGAAACCACAATCATTGTGTTACTCATTGGTAGTGAGAGATTTCCTAGAAATCAACCAACATATTGCCTGAACGCTCCTTGGCATATTTCTCTTCAGTTTCAATATCATGATCTCTGCTCCCTGCTTAACCTGTGTGCAAGTCTACATATTTTGTTGCTCTAACAACAGGAACTTTTCTGACTTGGATGAGCTGTAACAACAAGCCTTCTCTTAATGAGTGACGTCATAGATAATTAGTTTACTGAATATTAGAACAAGCACCTTGAGCGAGGTGTTAGGAGGGTCGGCCAAATGAGATGGTTTTTGGATTCAAGTCATTTTTGATAGTTACCAAACATTATTTTTGTTCACTCAGGCTTCCATATTAAGAACAAAAAAAAAAAGAAAACTCAAAATGAAAATCAACCAAAGGGTCATGCAAAGATGTACCCCTTCTATAGAAATTTACTTCATTCAATAGGAATGTACCCTTTTTCACCTTTCTCAGGTAGAGAATCAAATTATCTGAGGTAAGATAAAAAGGTGCGCAGGTGTAAACAATCAGAAGAGTACAGTTTAGCATGTTTTTGAAATGAAGCTCATTGTAGAATTGCTGATGTGAAGGATATTCTTACAAATTAAACAGCATCAAGAGAACAGGAAGATCAACAGAATAAGGGTACATAATCTACTTTTGAACACAAATAGTTAACCTCATCTCCTGTATCAAAATTACTAAAAGAGTGTGGTTAATATTGTAAGCCATTGTAATGTGAAGTTGAAAGTTTAGACAGGCAAAATGAGCACAAGAAAGAAATCCTAATAAAATGGGTTGATGAAGAAATTTTCAGCAAGTTATGAATCTCAGTATTTTTGAGAAAGCGTATTAGAAACATTCTATCTGTGGAATTTTCAAAATTATAATTGTCTACAACAGTTGCCCCAAGCCCATGCAGAGCATTCTTCTCAGTTGCGGTTTTGGAGCAGTTCACCACAGCCTACTTTGCAGTCAAAAATAAGTAGATACAGATTTACATGTTTGCTTATGGAAACAAAACTTCTGATTTGTACGCAAATAAAATGGTGTTTTGGGGAAAAATGAGGGGAATATAATTTGATGAGCAAATAATTTTCTATTTTCAAGTCCTATTTTAGCAAAAATGGTGCAGTACAAAAGGAGTTATCATTGTTTGAAAATTGAAAATCAGATAGGAGACAAAGTGCGGTACAGTTTCACCATAGTTACACCGCACACCCAAACAGCGTGAAATGCCCCAGAACATAACCAATAAGAATCCACCGCGCACTGTTGTCATTTTCTACATTATTGCCTTGTATATAGTAGGCTGTGGGTTCACGTTCATTGGTGCGGTGTCACCACAGTAAAACTGGACGCTCTTGCTCCTCATCTGATTTTTCATAGACCCAAGTTTTTTGTAATAACATTGATTACAATGTGATTACTGTAGCAAAAATACCTAAAATAATTTTGGAAGCTGATTACCTCACACATTATAATAATTACTTTTTTCCCTGTAATCCTTTTTAATTTTTGTCTAATTTTATACTAATCTTCGCTCCTTGTGTATTTCTTATGGATGTAAAATTGGGATGTGTATCACAAAAAAACTCTGCCCATTTTCAAACAATGATAACTCTTCTTGCACTGCATAAATTTTACAAAAATAGTACTTGAAAAATAGAAAATTATATTTTGCTCATCAAATTTTATTCACTTTATTTTTTTCAGAAACATCATTTCATTTGCATACAAATTAAAAGTTTTGTTTTTTGTCAAAAGCCTATAAGCAAAGCCTATAAGCGATTAAACTTGGAGTTTTGAATGTTGGTAGCACTGCTGAATTTAGAGTTGATCATGAACAATTTCATCATTAACCTACAGCAAATTTTAAGAGCATTTTAATCAATTAGAATTCAGTGGTAAAAGAAATTGTGCCCTAAATTTAATTGCAGTATCACCAAACAATTGACTTATAATCTATTCTGACCAGATAAATCATTACCTGTTCTTTTTTCCCATACTAAAGATAACAGTATTTCCGTTCAGAAGTACCCATGATCACCTCTACATTTTCACCTGCGCAGGTAATTTTGCAACGCCCTCTGGCAAAGGTTTAATCGCTTATACATTTTGGAGTGCAACATCGCGACTTCTCCACATTATGACCTTATTATAAAATAGGCTGTGGTTGCCCTCATACCTACAAGTCATTGAATGTGCCACATTATTATTCAATTTCTCTCCTATCTCATTGAACTACTGGTTGGCAAGCTTACCACCTAAGAGCCTGTTTTACAATACAGAGTCCTTCTGTAACCCTGGGTTATTCCCCCAAATCTCGAGGAACTATTGGTTAACCCGAGAGTTTATTCTGTCACGTGACGTTGACTCTGCATTGTAAAACTGGCCCTCAGTCATACTCCAACATCAAGAGGCTAAAATGTTGTCTCGCATAAAAGCAAACAGAAGAACTAATGCCAGAAGCTTACGCGGAGCCTAGCTTCCGTCAGAATAACACTTGTCTCTTGAATTTTTAGTTCTGCTCATATGTTTCTTCCAAGCTAAACCTCAGATTCAAATATCTATAGATAATTCACAAACTCACCCTCTACAAATAACTTTCAAATCAATTTCTATCAACTTAAGCAGGTGGCTTACAAGGAGATAAAATAGTTCACATCGGTATCCAATACAAACAGACGGTCAGAATTTTATTAGCGACTTATCTCTCAACAAAAATGTACAACCTATAACTTGCACGTGAAAATCTATTCCATTAGATAATGAAATGATTTGCGTAGCATTATACGGCTGACTAGAGAACTGTTATTCTTCCTCACTTCAGGTTGAAGGAGATAAGAAATGTAGAATTGAAACAACAAACTATGCTATCAAATTCCTGACTAATGAAACATAACGGAAGGAATACAACACTATGTTCAAAAGTTAGATCCAAATTACAGTCTATTTATCCTTCAAAATTCAGAGAATGAAGTAAAATAAGAGGAGTCGGGAGACCAAACGACGTCTACAGAATGCTGACAGTTATTGCGCCATATTTCATAAAAACGGCACTTCCTCAATCGAGATACAGCCACAGAAAGGAAGATTGTACCTACTCCTTGGGAAAATGACACAAATTCTCTTACAAAGAAAGAAATATCGGTAACTACTTACTATAATACAAAATTCATGACGTTTTGGACAAAAGCGACACATTTTCTACGAGTATACACATCGCTTCGTTTTCCACGAATTGCTAGAAAACATAATGGTAATGGCGGCTGACATGGGTACAGGTTTTCAAGAAAAAAAAGTAACACAATTCGAGCGTACAATGCAATGTATTTCAAAGATGATTGAAAATACACTTCCGGGCTGGCAGTTGAACAAATGTCTTACAAACTAAAATGATTCGCCATTTCGAATAAGTTAACTGTCTATTTTACATCGAAAATGATGTTTCTCACTTTTAAGTAAATTCTATATCCATTTGAGACTGAGGAACAACGGAATCGAACGAAAAGAGAAGCTTCTACATCGGCAATTCGTTTCAACGTTGCATGATCGACGCAAAAGAGAGCTCGAGAATATTCGGTCATAATGGAGTCCGTAAAAGTGGTGGGGGTAAAACCGAACAGAAATAGTGGGGAGTAAATTTTAGTTCTACGGCTTCATTTCAATAAGAACTTCGTAGCAGTACAGACATCGGAAAAATTACTCTGAAAAATTTTCGAACGAAAAATTTCATGATTAGTTCTTTAGTTGAATGATGAGTAGTAAAGACGTACAATCGCTCGTGTTGATGTGTCAATTTTGTGAACCAGTAATCAGTTATAGTTTACTTTGAGTAGTTTAGTTCGAAAAAAAGTTGCTACAATACTTATATGATTGTATAATAAAGCATTAAGATTATGATACGTTTATAATTCAACAAAGAATAAAGAATATGTAAGTCCAATTGCACTTCTTATTCCTAGTCATTCCGCATCTGTAAATTCCTCATCCAGCGCGGTCCTTATCAACAAAACCGAATGTACTCGGAATGTACCTATAGGTTAGTTCTTTCTAGACGTCAACAGCCCACTTCTAACCATTTTTATGATTGAGTACATGGTTACCACACAGATTCTTACTATCTTAGCTTCTAATGTCAAATTAGTGCACCGAATGTCGAATAGACGAAGTTATTATCGAGAAGCGTTGATGGGTCAGATCATCTTGAAAACAGCTGTAACATTTTTTCGGTGCAAACCAGGAATGCACGTCTGAATGCCACGTGAGCAGCTGTTGAGTATCTTTCTTTGAACTTTGACGCAAAGTCGTAACAGTGACTGAGTCATAATCAACTACGTATTAACTCTTCATACGTGGCAAACTAATCAAATTCAGTTATTGGTTTATCGAAGTACATGTTCGGTGGTGAACGCCCACACAATTGGATCAAAACAAACTATTTCCTTAGATGCTATTCCTACTTATACAGAATATGTGATCGTTTTCAATGATCGAGGAATTAGCCTTCTGATTGCTAGATGAGACCTTGGGATAAATGAATAAAACAATGTTGAAAATCGTTACTAGACCTACGTGTACAACTCAAATGTCGAAACAAATCTTTGATGCTTTCGCAGACGTTGCGGATTTTTAACCTGTAACAGTAACACAGTACCTGCGATTCGATCGGCCTTCCGCGAATGTAAGTCGTATCAAGCGGACTAGTCTGTTAACTAGTCAGTCGTTGGAATCGAATCAAAATTCTCTCCAAGATTCACATGATTGGAATCTCACATTCTACTCGATGAACACTGAAGAATGAGTCAGAATGCCTCATCATCAGTAAAGTAGATAATTCATTTGTCTTCCCTTCATCGCCAGCCAAGCGTAAATAAATATTTTCCGTCAAAAGGGATACTTTATTGAAAATACAGTATAAGTACGCTATCATCACAGCCGATTTTCCATAGCCAATAATGCTAAATTTTAGTATTTTTCCCCCATCGTACGCCAGAACTCAAAATTATAATATTAGATTTCGTTCTGCGTCAGCTGAAACAATTTTTTCAGCCTGCACTTACGTAGGTAGAATATTCGCATAAATTTTCATGATTATCAATTAGAAATTCTATCAATACAATACAATTTACAAAGAAAAATAATGTACAAGTTTCGTAAAAGAAGAAGAATAAATGTTTTTTCGATTAATGTTATAATTAATATTTATGTTCATTTATTCGTTATGTACAAAAAACACATCAAACCTAGAAACTACTCTTAAAGAATACATTAACGAAAGAGAAGAAAAACCTTCGAATAACGTGAAATTGAAGAAAGAAAAAAAAAATCCGCGTAAATTAGAATTATAGAAGAGAAAAAGAGGTTCAAAACCGTAAAATATTGGAACATTCAATCACTACTTCACCAGCAACCACAAGGATAAAGCAGTTGGCGCACCTTCCTGTATCCAATTTTGAAATGATACTATCGATGAATGACTAACGCAACACGAGTAATCAGCACTACGAGCCATACTACTCCTCACTCATGAAACAGTACTTATTAACTAGAAGTAAAATTATAGATAATAATGTTGAACAAACCGAAACCAAGTTTCTTATCCATTTTAAATTCTGAAGAAATCAGTGATGTCAGCTACGAGTTCAAGGTAACTTACACAAAATAAAGAGTTGTATCTGCACAAGGACAATTCTTGGCAAATTTTTTGCAAATCAAGGAAAAAAAACAAGTAAATAAATCAAACTATCGTACGCGCTATATTTACTAATCTAATCAGAGATCTGTTTTCCAATTTACTCCCACATCTTTTCCATTTATAAATTGTGGAATTTACTCTAAGTCTTTTGCTTAACAAAAACGTAATGAAGTCAACGAATGTGGGAACATTTTACCATCAAATTAAAAAATTGTTCATCTTGATGAAATTAAATACATTTGGCTATTTTCATCAACGAATTGAGAGAAGAAATAAAGAGAGAGAGAGAGAGAGAGAGAGAGAAAATAAAGATAGCGGGTAGCTACGATTATTTATAATCTTATCGCAAAGTACGAAAAAAGGAAAAAAAAAAAAGTCTCCAAAATAACGAATAAAAAAATTAGTACAGTGCCTTCGCGAGAAATGAAACAGAATTATCTTAGAAGTCAATTACGCACTGACTGTTGGACGCGTTCGATTTCTTCAACGCTCATTATATTCTGCATAGGATTGCCGGCGGGTCGAGCCTGATTAATCATATCAGATGAGAAGAGACGATTCAAGGTACCTTCGGCACTTTGCATTCCGTTAACGAACGCGCTACGCATTGGTGTACCAGTACTTTGGTTAGCAATATTTTGAGGTCCTTTGGCTAAATCTGCGAACAAATGAGCAATGTTTTCCAAAAATGACTACTCGGTTGATCGTATTATGAGAATTTGCAGAGGTAAAATAACTGCATCTTTTCATGAATAAGCTACAACAGTCATAGTTGAGAATTTTTCATTTTCTGTAACGTTCATGAAAAATTTGCAAAGAAAAACAATCGTTTATCTTGAGTGATACAGCGTAACAGAGCATAAAATACGCTTGCTTTTGCTGACGTAATCAAGTTGGATAAGATATTCTAATGTAACCCAGTTTGGATGAACAACAGTAGAATTACGGACTGATGTGTCAGGGAATGCGAAAGAACGATAGTGAAGTGACATGGAGAGTTGCCAACAGAAAAAATGACACGGCTCGCCTCCCCACTAATTACACGATGCTTCGTTTTGCGTCTCTTCTCACTAGTCTCGTAGTCTAAAACCTCGACTTTATAAATTCTTTCCATTACCCACCACTCCCCATCAATACAAGAATATCATTTGCGCAAGGAGAGCGGACATGGACCATCATGTTGAAACATTCATACGAATACTCAGAACATTTATCGAAGTATTGACCAACATTATCTAATTCTATGGAAAAGAGAACAAAAATTGAAATTACAGGTTACGACGTCAACAAAGAACACTACACTATCGTCTGGTTCGTAATGTTGGATCTATCTTTCATTTTCATGAAGGAAAATTTCTACAATTTCATATAATTTCATGATCTCAAAAAAAAGAGTGTTTTCTTGAAATTCAGTGACCGTTTAGCTGCGTTTTGCAGAACTGGTAAAAATACTACCGAGACACGATATTTTGACTTACGAGATGTGAACAAGATTCATTAGAACTCACGATAGTAATCCAACGAATAAGTATCATCTTTTCAAAATGGTTTCTCTTCCATTACGATTTTCTTATTGTTTTAGAGATTTATCCGCCCTTCGTCGATAGAAAAATTCGTGAACTTCATTTTTCAGGGCGAACGTGTCACCGACTCTTTCTTAAAATTCGTGAAGACTGTTCGGAATCAGATCATCAAAAAAATATTTACCATTGACTTCTTTCATGGAAGATTGATCTACATTCTCTTTCTCGGAGGACCATTTCAGTAGAACCGAAGTCGGCGTGAAAGATAACGACTTAGGAATGGCAGGTCCAGGAGAAGAGTTCAAATTTGTCATCGGAGGTACTCCTGCTTTCTCATCGCGAACGACGTTGGTATTGGTGGAAGGATTCATCGGACCATTGTTGGTGGCATTCATCATTAAAGACGAATTCACCCTGCGCACAACAATAGAATAATTATCAAGATAACAAGACATTTGAATAGATATCAGAATAACGTTTCAGAACATTGACGTACCTCAAAGGCGTTTGGTTTACATTTGGTACTTGAGGAGAAGGAAACTTATTTCCAACATTCCCAACGTTGTTCGGGAATAGGTTTTGATTGTGAACGGAAAAGTCACGTTGATATACGATGTCTGGAATGGGAGCTGCAGTTGAGGCATCGTTTTTTAGTACAAACATGCATTTCAAAAACATAAACCCATTTAAACACTTTTTCAATATTCTCACCATTTCTGTATTGCTGATTCATGAGCATCTGCTGTATTACGTTCTCGCTGAATGGCGCTGTTTGAGGTGCGTGAGGAAGCGCAGAGGCTGTGGCATTTGGTGTCGATTGAGGTGGCGGTACTGCAAAAGACATCGAAGTAGGTGGACACGCTGTTATGAAGAAAACATGAAAATATCATGGATTCCAATGCTTCCAAGTAGAGCAGATTTTTCGTAACTTACCAGCTAAAAGCGGCTCGTTCATCTGTATCCATTTCAATGTGCATAGAGCGGATTCTCTGAATTTCGTCTGATAAGGTGGGGTCTTTTTCAACTGCTCGATTAGCTGGAACGCGGTCAATTCTCGGTTTTTGATACCTAAAGTTCATCAAGAATTTGGTTGATTATTTTTTTCAACTGAGAGCGATGACAGATCATTGGGCGATATATTACGCACGTCCAATCAAGTGTTTGGTTTCTTGTTGCTTTATTACGTCCATTGTCATAGCGTAGTTGTTCACCCACATCTGGATTTCTTGACTGACATGTGCGTAAGGTCCATCCGCCGACGGTGGTTGTGGTGGGCGACCAAACGCAGATACGTTGGCGGGTGAAGTGAAATTGTTACCACTGGACATGAGCATTCTTGAGAATACTTCTTGTGGCGATCTCGTCTAAAAGGATCAGAATGAAAGTTTAATATTACAAAGCTAATAAACTTTTCCAAGTTCCAAGTTTTTCAATGCTTTTATCACTACAAAACTTTTATGAGAGGAAAAACGAACTCCTTTCCAGTTTTTACCAAACGAAACCATGATAAAAACATCTGTTGCCTTTCATCGAAATCCGACATACTTTTTTCTAAGACGCTCAGGAAGTTGAGGACTTCGAATTGAGTTCCGAACCGTGTTTTTTGGGCGAGTTGAATCCCAGATTCTGCGGAACTGATTAATATGCCTGGAGCTTGAGATACTCAATTCGGTCATTTACATTATTTACCGCCGCGAAATATTACAGTGTGCCCTCTCCCCTCGCTACTCCTCTTTTCTTTCCGCGATCATTGGGGTTCAACTCGATAGTAATTCTCTTGTTATTTTTCGTTACGAAATTCAGAAAACACACCGCAAAACTGCTTTCCGGAGAATAATTTTATTCGATCAAATTTTATGCGCTTCAGTAATGAGAAACTTTTCCTGTTTTCAAACTTTTCACTTTTGGTCTTCTGCGCTCAATTTTTCCTTTAAAATGACTTCGACGCTATGGCTTTCTCTCGCAGTTCAGGGAGTAAATAAATGAATAAATCTTACTTGATGTTGCTGGAAAAGTCTAATCATGTCAGCAGAAGTTTGAGGCTGCTGTTGATGATGGAAAGGATGATGATGGTGTTGCTGAGGGTGATGTTGCTGTTGCTGTTGTTGTTGTTGCTGCTGTTGTTGTAATTGCATTTGATGATGGAACTGAGAAGCGCTATTAGGCATAGATTGCAACTTAGAAAGATGCGCTACTTGTTGCATATGATTTGGCATATTATTGAATGAATCTCCGTTACCTAAATGCACAAAAAAAGAAACGCCATAATCATCAAATGCACAAATAATCACATTATTTTGAATAATTAAAGTACTCACAAAAACCGCCAGGCTGCTGACCAGTTTTCCTAGCTTGATTCTCACTTCTCATTTTCTGTAACCAGCAAAAGTATACACAATCCATGTGAATTCATGGTAAGAAAAAGTGAAAGACGTTCCATTCAATATCTTACCTCAGCTAATTCGCTCATAGTCATACCACCCTCGAGTAACTTCTGCATACTCTGACTTCCGGGATTGGATTTGAAAGCTGCACTCAACTGAATAACAAAAAAATATAAAATTAGAATGAAATAATTTGACGATATTCAACCAGAAAATATCATTCTATATACCAGTTTTCTGAATGCTTCAGATTCTTCTTTATTCTTTTTACGATCTGGGCAAGACACGTTGGCTCCTTGTTTACCAGCATCCGTCCCTCGTAGCTTAGATTCAATTTCCTCCAAACTATGTAGTTTACCAGTAGGTTCGCCTGCAACAAAGATGAATTGTTACCGTAGAAAACGATCATCAGAAGCTTGCAAGAAAAATGAAGAATACAAACCTGGTCCACCACGTGACTCAACTTTCTGAGGTTTATTTTCTTTAGATCGCAATAATTCTAGTAAACTTGAAGAAGCCATAGGACCCTCAATTTGTTTTTGTCCTGAATCGTTCACGCAACTCATGAGAGCATTGGCTTCGGCAGCGGTTAGGCTTCTGGCGATCGCTCCATCTAAAAAATAAATCGCCGAATGTAGTTAAGCCTCTTTCAAAAGTCTTCCGACGAAAAGGAAAATTTCGAAAGATAATTCACCTTGAAACGGTAATTGTTTGTTATCAACGTTCTGACCGGGTTGGCCGGGAGTTTCGGCTTGTTTAAACCATCGAGTGAATCGGGAACCAGAAGTCTCAACAGACTTGCTCTAAAATTAATAAGAGTGATATTAGAAGAAAAAAATCACGGGAAGGAAGAGTAGACATGCAAAAAAGGAGCCCGTACCTCCGAAATGATATCAGGCAAGGGAGCTTTGAATATTTCGTCTATATTAATTTCAATGGAAGTGGCTTCTTGAGGATTTGTTTTACTTTCTTCACTCGACTCTTTCTTTTCGTCAGTATCTTCGGACTTTTTCGGCTCAACAACGCTCGCTGCAGCAGACGCGACATCCGGTTGCGTTTGAGTTTTGTTCGCCGTCTCCTTGTTAGATGCATTCGTTTTGGATGAATTTGAATCGTCATTGTTGTTATGTGTAGTACGGTGATCTAATTCAAAACCATTAAATATTAACAACACAATCATATTTGAACGATGCAATGTAAGGAGCATGAGTGACTTTTCTACTTTTCCCACTTCCTGAATAAATGTAACAAAAGTAAAGCTTTCCATTCTTCTTCTGAGTTGAAAGCACGCGTAATAGAATAGTGCGACGTATAGGTAGTTTATCAATCGAAATAATTTGGGGAGTTTTAAGCAAAAAATGACAGGTGAGATTCCATGAATTATCAAAGACTTAATTTTGGACGAAGGGAATACAGAACAAGTATTCCTACAAATATCACGACTTACTTCCGCCTCTTCGGAAAGATTTCAATTCGTGTTCTTCAAATCCTCGCAACTCGATGAAATCATGTTTCGAATCTGGACCTTCTGCAAAAGACGAAGTAAAAAGAGATAATTTTAGTTTCCACACTACGTAGAAAACAATCGCGTTATAACAGATGGATGAAAAAGTCAGAAAATTGCCAATCAAGAAAATCATTTCCTAAAAAGTGCTTCAATCTCAAATTTTAACGTGTATCCAATCAATGGAGCGTCGAGCTCAATGCGAAGAGTGACAGATCGAAGAATCTCGAAAATTGACTCTCGAACAAAGTATGGAGTAGGAAAATTCTGCATTTTGCACGTCCAAGAGCTTCAATCTTAGAACAAACTCTAAGAACCAATTCTAATTTTTGAAGTTCTTGAATCATGAACTTATGACGGCTCAAAACAACATTTCATAATTTGTAACTGAAAACCTTTTCCCTAGATCGCCAAAGAGGCGTTGAAATGATATCGCTCAACCTACCTTTCATCCATTCGGGTTCTTTTTCTTCGTCATCGTCACGGTGATAGTCGGACTGGTACGGTCTTCGTCGTTCGAAAAAATTGCTGACACGCTGTTGTTGATCCCACTGATGTCGGTGATGATGACCCTTGTTGTCCTCGTCGAAACTTTGATCCGGATATTTACGTCGTTCGTAATGCATGACATTCTTCGGACGGTCCCAAATCGAGTCTCGATTATCTCGATTATCGTAATTATTTCGATCCGTCGATTTTTGGAATGTGCATTTATAACTATAAAAACATATCAAACCAACTTACATTACATTATTCTCTTTCAAGTATGTACCAATGACCGAGCTTCTACTTACACGACTTGAGGTTTATCCTTCGAGATGATTCTGTTCTCCGGGTAGCCTCGAATAACAGACGACGGATCGCTGGATATGATACGACCACTACCAATTCGTCTGGGTGGAAGGTCGCGCACGCGGTTTTCTTTAGGTTCGCCACGTATGTCGCGAGTAATACTGCCAGTTGCAATTATCGAGGAATCACTGGAACACAATTGGGTCAATATATTACGATGACCCCAAGGCAAAACTTATCAAGAGGATACAAAAATGAAATACGTACTTTGGCGGCCCTTGTTTGACAATATTCAGATTGGTGTTGCCGTTGATAATTTCACCACTTTCAGCTTTTGCATTTTGAATACTGCATCCAGTATTGAAACTTTTGCGTTGAGGGCTCAAACTTATCTCTTGCTCTTTACGCAAACGGCTCGCGATATCTGTAGTTTTACGCTGTAAAGCAAAGGATTTGTTAAGTCATCTATTGAGGCTTCTTTTTTAAGGGTGGAATATTGGTGCTTTATGAGTCAACAGAATGCTCTTTTTCTGTTCTTTTATTGTGTACCCTCCTCTCCAAAATTGTTTGTGCAAAGTTACTTTTCAAGAAAGTAGCATCATCGCAGAAAATACAATACAGTGACAGAAAGAGACAAACAGATGAGCCGAGAACAGAATCCATCTTGCTATAAATATAAACCCTCATTGTGCATTTGTAAGGATGATGTTTGAGACTATTTTTCAAAATCATAATCCAGAACCTCGTTTGTCAAGAAACAGATATATCAATTACTCCTCCACTCACCGAGTCATCGAGTTTGTCAGTGCGGAACGTAACGGATAATTTATCCGTGTTTCGCAAATTTTCATTCTTCTTCGAAGAATCGGCTTTATCGGAGGTCTTGTCGAACGACCTGGTAATAGTAGTCTTCTTCAACGAAGGTCTGCACAAAACAGAACGATTGATTCGTATAAAGTAATCGAAAACATAGATGAGCGCTCGAAAAGAGAAAAAAAAAACTCATTTACTTTTTTCCTTCATAATCATCTTTTCCCGACTGTGGCTTACTGAGTTCTTTATCGAAAAGGAACTTCAAATTATCGCTCAGTTCGGGCACTTTCTTCGACAACGGATGATCTTGATATTTCAAAAGTTGCTCCTACAAGTCGAAAACAGTAAAAATTCAATGTTAATGTACGATTCGTCATCTGCAAGTCGACGTCAGGTTGAACGAGCCGAGACGCGGCTTTGTGACTTGAATTCACGTTATGACGAGTTCGTCCTCGTTTTCGTTCGAGGTAAACGCACGTTTTCGCTTCACCAAAATTTGAGTACAAATACAACCGAAAGATCGAAAAATGAAAGAAATATATAATATTTTGGACGTACTTTAGAATAGCGAAAAGTTGGCTTTGCATTACGGATAATCGACTCCTCGACATCTTCCAGTTTTTTGCACTTTTCTTTCAAATCCGCTACATCATGCGGTTCTGTAAAACACACGAATATAGCGGAAAATTATTATACTTCAAAGAAGAAACGCAAATTTTCACTTCACAAATACACGCTAATGTATCCTACCAAAATTCAAACACCAATCCCTCAGCTTAGACGGACTAAATTCGTCCAGTCGTAGCCAATCTATTTCTAAGAATGAAGCAAATCTCAACCTCACATACATTGTTAAAATGTCTTAAAAATACAAATTTCTACGATAAAATCAAACCATCGAGGGAAAAAAACGAACGTGCTTAAAATTATGACTAAATAAAATGAAACAAACTGAATCACTGCAAGGTAAAATATCAATCATTCTTATAGACCTACGAAATACAAGAACAGACTGAAACATGAAATGCCACGGTCAATAAGTTCTCTATCTCTTTACACAAAAGAGTTTTCGGGAAATCCTACAAGCCATTATTATCGCGCTGGATCTGGCTACCTTACATAAACATGCTTTACAAAGCTACTCGATCAGCTGGTGCGATTCTTAATGAATAGAATGACAGGCATAATGTCGTTCACTTCGCAGGAAACCAACTGGTGAACTTTTATTAATTTTCGCCGTGTCTGTTGAAGAATTTACGAAGCTATATAAATCGAAAACATACGTTGCAACAAATTACGATTTTGTGCCTTCGTCATCCTGTAGTGAAGACGTATGCGAATGATTTGAACTCGCACGTAAGTCATACCGATGGGAATAAATTTCATAAAATGGGTTCACTAGAGGTATAAGATTCTCAGGATAGGGACATATAGAACGATTAAACTGAGATACAAGGCCTACGAACTAAAGATTAATAAATTACGTTGTCAACATTTCGGAGATTTGATGAGTGTAGCGTTAAACTCGTCAAATAACAGCACGAATGATCCGAATTGAAATACAAATTCTCTCAGTTACTCACCTCCGAAATTCAATTTCTCCAAGAGCGCACTATCCATACTACGGTGATGTAAATCGACCTAGGTAGAGTATTTTCTACAAAGGTACTTCAAGTAAAACGAACTCGGCCAGAGAACGAGTCGAATGTTCTGAAAATTTCTACGCTTGAATCCAAAAATAGTTCTTTGAACTACATAGAAATATACAACGCGAAGAAAACGAGTACTTTTAAAAATTAAAAAAAAATCCAGTAATTTATAAGACTTCACAATTAAAGTTTAATAAATTGGAACGGTGCAATACGAGCACAGCTTCCAGCAGACATAACACAAAAAGGTACGGGTAACAGAATTTTCTAAGTACGAAAAACGATACTAAAAACGTAGAACGAAGACAAATACAAAATCCGTATAAATTAATTATGAATAAAAAATGATTAGAAAACAAGACGAATGTAAAAATGAAAATATTGACTGAATTATATGAAACATCGACTCCACCATCAGCACTGAAGTTTCCTAATTCCTATAATATTATTTTTTTTTCCTTGGAGCGAGATATCATAATAATGGAAAGAGGTCGACGCAGACAAACGCAATATTTTCACTTAATTTTTCTAAAATCTGTAGCATAGAGGGCGCTGGCAAATAAGAAATTTTTAAATTCGTTGAATCTGATCCACTGATTGGCTTATTTCAAAAGGTATACGTTTCAATTAGTAAACAGTTCAGCCAATGATCATTCTCGCTTTATAAACCCAAGAATTCTTATCATAGGTGAAAGTTCAAAATTCGAAATTATCAATAATCAGAAATAAATAGACTTCTGAAACTTAGAACTTGTACTTTTTTCGTTCACGTAATGTTTCTTTTCTCATGTTAATTTAGTGGATGTGCCTTGAGGAGAGAATGAGACCAGGAGAAACCAACTTCATTTGCAGGTAGGCCTATTTGATACTCTTTCGCTACTAATTTTGTTGATTCTGCAATTTCAACGATTGATGTGTGGTATATTATTATAGGGTCAGTTCGGTTCTGAATAATGATACAAAAAATTACGGCAAACGATTTATGTTCGATGGTAATGAAGAAACCTGTTGGAATTCCTCCGAAGTATGCAATTCATTTGTATTGTTGTTGCTGTAAACGTACTATTCGGTCTTCTCGATTATCAGAAAGCTCCCACGATTTAAAATGATATCTTTATGACGCTGTTCGATTGTATACGAACCCGACATTCCCTGACGTGAAACACTTCTCTGATCCTGGTAATGGTCCCAAAACACGATATAAAAAAGTTTTGAATATAACCACTTGGGAGAAGGGAAAAATAATATTGGTGATCAGGTAGGTACATGGAATATTTGCTATTTCTTTCAGTCTTGCTTGAAGTTTTGATCATGCTTAACTTCAAGTTTACTTTTATTCTCAACCACGGGTTCATTGTATTTTGAATAATTATGATTTAAATTGCGAGAGAACAATTCTAAAAAACTATTTACTTTTGAATTTCTGGTTTTTGAAGGACTTACTGAATGTACCCCGAACATGATTGTGTTACAACATCGTCGGAACAAATGCAAAACACAATAATTATGTGTGAATATTACAAACCGCACTTTCCAGCGATTGAGTCAGATCGTCGGAACAATATTCGGACAAAGATGATGAGAGTAGAGCAGTATATGTTTCGATGTTTCAAGCAGTGGCGGATATAAGGAAAAAAAGCCCAAGGATGCTTTCTCCACTTTTTTTTTCTGAAGTCGGAGGGTCCTATTTTTAATTTTCCTAAGAGGCCGAAATGCACTTGCGTCTTTGGTCACCCGTTGAATCCACCCCTAGTTTCAAGTGAGAATGTAACTCGAAACACGTCGAGTCATGATAGTTTCAAAGATCAACCTTATTCAAATAATACAGTAAAAGATTTGAAGAAGATAAATGATCTTGAGAATGAGATTTGAAGGAAATTCTAAGGATGGAGTGGGTTAGTTGTAAGATGATTTATCTAATGGTTAGACCCAGAAAGAAACTTCGAACACAAAGTAAAGTTACATGAATTTTTAAAACAAGTTTGAGACCACAAGACGCTCTCAGATGCTTGGGATACAACTACAAAACATACGAAAATGGAGAAAAAAATCCACAGATGCCCCAACAGGGAGGGGAAGGGATATAAACATTTAATAGAACGATTTTGTCAATGTTTAAATTTATCCTTAGATACTTCAGGATGAAAGTGCAAACATGTCAAAATGGAAGAAACATTCAGAGATGCACCAGTAGGGAGGGAGAGATGATATTACTTTGGATTTTGTCAATGTTTGAAAACCGTCGAATGAATTTCCATTCTCATCCTTTCTCTTCGACCGACCAAGACTGAATATTGCACCCTCGATCAGTAATCGAGCGAGAAATTGAAAATAGACGTCGTAATAAGGCCCCGCTCATTTTCGATTTCAAATAAAATTGATGTTAATAATTTCTTCCTCATTTTTGTTCCAGGGATCTCCACAATGGATTGAAATTCTGTTCAACGATACTACGACGATTAAAGGATTCGAATTTCAATTTCAAGGCGGGTTTGTCGGACAGAAATGTTTATTTTCGTTCTATAAAAAACAGCCTTCTGGTGACGATCAACCCGAGTTAGAATTCCGAGATTTTTATCCCGAAGATGCCAACCATATTCAGACGTGCACACTCGAGGCGCCTGTCGAAGCGAAATTCGTACGACTGGTATTCAACGAGAGCACGGATTTTTTTGGTCGAGTTACCCTCTATCGATTGACCGTTTTATGATGAACGATATCGAAGTATCCATGAATACCATCAGAGATAATTGAATAATATTCTCGGTCGAAAGTCATCATTTCGTGAGAAAGCTGCAAAGTACTCGATTGAGATCGATGTAAGAAACTTGAACGTGGTTATGAGATAAAGAATTTTACTGATATTGAATTTTTAAATGGTAATTTACACCGAGGAAAGAAAAATACTGGAGAAACTTAAGTACAAAAATCGAACGCATGTAATGTTCGTAAAACTAATAAATAATTTTGATCTATATAATTCTTATATACTATGACTTGTTAGTTATCTGTATATTCAACAATCTAAGACTACGCAAGCTAATTTAAAACAAAATAAAAATACATTGGTGAAGTCTATTGTCGAATGAATATTGTGCGCGTTAAAAATCATTCTTACGTATAGTTTGGCAGTAAAATAATGATAATAATACTAAGAGTAGTGTAATAAAGAAACGTTTCAAACGTTTTCTAATTCAAAATTTGATCTAAATTAAAATAAGTACATATTTGGCGAATGGTAGATGTACGCGCGAAATTACAAATAATGCAAAAATATATAAACTGATCGAGACGAGGAAGACTTCATTAATTAGACTGGTATTACAGAAAAAAAAAAGAGAGTATGATATAATATTGCAGATATGTACGTGTTATAATAGTCGGAAAATGCCTAAATAGTTGAAAAATACGAATACACTTACTCGAGATTTTCAGAAAAATCTAAATCATGTACTCGTTACTCAAAAATAATAAAATCACAGTACCTCGTTGCAGATAAAACATTTCGTGTTCCCAGTTCGTGTTTGACACCCGGGCATATAAATGATCGGAATAATTCTAAAACTTTTAAAATAAAAATACATGATAAAACACGTTTTACACGTTTAACAACCTTAAATACGATATGCTAAAGAAACGTTGATAACATAGACAAAACAGAAATGATAAATGCTGAAAAAATGATGATCGCATAAAAGACATGCAAGTGATACACTTCAAAAGTTGTACGCATACGTTGTTGACGGGACGTGAAGTTTCGTAATACATTATCAATTTGATTTTGGAAGAAACCATTCTTCAATCTTGCTACCCAATTCATTACAATAAACGAGAAACCCCCTGTACTGAGATCACGTAATAGGAAAATAATTTCTACCCCAAACATAGAAGAATAGAATCGACTACAGCACGAAAGGTAAAATTTATCAAATATGTGCGTCGAAAAAATTGATGTATGATATTTAAATGGTTACGCGAAAACAAAATCATGATAATATGCGGGTCAATGAATATTTCTCTCGCGCATGTTCAGTACTCATTCCCTCAAGTACTAATATTATTGAAACAGTAACAGAAACTACCAAAAATAAATTTTGGTTTAGGGTGGAATATACGGTGGTGGTTTTCGATAGGTAGGTGTATTACTGCGATCGCGTCCGCCACGCTCTGCACTTCGCGGTGAATACGATCTGCTATCTTGATACGACGGATCATCAAAGTCGGATAAGAGGGCCGTTGTCGCCATCGGCAAAGTTTTCTGGTATTCTGGGGGCGGGAGAGGCGGTTTTTCTTCTTTCATTATAATTGGACTCTTATTGGACGTCTCTAAACGTTCTTCTAACTCGTCTTGGAATATAACTGGTATACCTCGGTTACGATACGTTCGTCGTTCGGTTTCGTCATTCAGATTCCATTTTGCTCGACGTTGTCTCCTGCAAGTCAAATCATAACAATGATTACAGAATGCAAAAGAAACTGGAAAGTTTCTGAGAAGAGTCGTCTAAATATCATGAATTGTTCCGGAAACTATCGAATCCTACCTGTATAGTACGCACGCTACAATTCCAGCAAAAGTCATCATGAAAACAATTATGATGACTGGCATGATGACCTCCACGAAGTACTCTCGGAAATAATACTGGAAATCCATTTTCGAGAAGAAAAGTTGTATTTCTTGAGAGGCAGTCTTTATTGGAACCTCAGTCACGTGCGTTTCCGTCAGACCACCTTCGCAGATGCCAGTAGGAGCCAATAACGCCGATATAGCTTGAAATTCTGGTTCTAGCACTTTATTTACTCTTTCGGTTAATTCATTCTTATCGGTCAAAATCACCTAAACCAAATGAAAATATTTTGAAAAGTGAACGAAATAACAAGTTCAAATATTTCCAATGAATTTTTCTACATCAAACAAACAAGAAGATAAAACTCATGATCGCGAGTTGATATTCAGTTCCTCGATGAATGAAGAATGAAAAATAATCATTTCTTCCTTAAATATTAGGCGCATTGTGATTAAATCGTGACCACTGGTATCTTCATATTTGTATTAGCAATTCAAATACTGATAGAAACGCACTGTTGAAAAATCTTTGAACCTTACTTTCCGCAATTTTTCGATCTCGTCTTCGGGGCACGTGTCTCTCGACAATGTTTTGTTATGCCAAATTACTATCAGCGATCCGGTTTGATAACCGCTGACCACTATCTTCCCGGTATCTTCATCGCCAAATAATTCGGATAATTTCTTAACGAGAATTCGGCGTAACATCGGTGCACGATTGAATTCATTGAAAGACGTATACGAAGAGTTTAATCTGATACTGAACTCAACACTATACTGTAGTTTCAACGCGGGCTCCACTTTAACTTCGAAAATCAGCCTCTTAGCCTTTTCCTCGCTCTCCGTTTCTTTGTTGTCATAACAAACCTGCGAAAACCGACAAAATCCATCAAATATCATTGAAACGGCAGCGATTCACTGTATGAAGGGAATCAGCACTCAGAAAATCATGTAAATATTTACAAGTTGTATTTTTTGTTTTCATTATTTTCTTTATAAAAAATTTTCATAGATTCCTTCCGTCATACGAGAATCAAGTCAGACGATGAAAAGTCGTGAACTATAGGGTGAAAAAGACTTCATGAATCACAGAAACGGATGATCTTCACTTTATTAACCTTAAGAGAAAGAACCGAAACGTTCAATTTTCAAAACTTTTTCTCGTGGCCACCTCGTAATCGAATTATTGTTATTTTTCCTTTGAAAACGAGAAACATGCTGTTACTTTTATTGAAGGTGTATCTTTGTAGACGTACGGGACGATCGGATAACCTTGACCTAATTGAGAAACTTCGAAAATTTTTGGCGCCCGGAACCAAACATTGGCATTAGCTGCGGCTCCTTTGAATATTTTAAAATCCGTTTTATTTCTTCTTTTCAGCTTCCAACTTCTGCTCTCACTTTCAGCTTCTAGACCGATTTACAGCTTCAAGCTGCTTGGGATCCGACTCCGCAGCGAAATGGTTGACACCTTACCCCTCATGAAGTACCAAAAAGCCATGGAAACAAAAGAGCTTGCCACTCCCTCCTCTCCGGCCACTGAATCACAACTCTTGAAGCTGGTCCCATACTCTTTAGGAGCTAGTGTTGGGTTCCAAAGCCAAAAACTGAACGGCTTTCTACCTCAAAGAGACAAATTTCTTGGCAAAGTCATATCCCGCTCCTATCGGAAAATCATAGGGAGCAAATATCGCGGTGTAATTAAACGTGAATAATAACTTGAAGTTCATGAACGAGTGCTAGGAACCCTGTTAATTATGAATTTTAATGGTGACTTTCATACATGGATTATTTCTTTTTTATTTACTCAATGAATTGTGCTCCTAGTGTTTTTCTTGGAGGAGTTGACCGAATTAAGAGGTCAGTAAAAATCAGAACAAGTGAATTTGCTTTTTTCTTTGGTGGCCATTCAATCAAAGTTGATCGATTTTTCCCTTTATACTTCTACAGAAATTCTTTTCACCGAAGTTGTGACAAATGCTTGAATGAAAAGAAAATTAGAAGGAAGGTTTGCAAAACTTTCCTATGCCCGGAAATTAAAAACGTACCACCATGTATGACTTCAAGCCAACGTCACTGTTCATAGGTAGACCATAAATTTCTTGATTCTTGTCATCAAACTGCAACCAATTGTCTGACGGTAAAGGGTTTCGATCACCTAAAAATTTCACTACTAATCTTAGGTCCCGCACACTCGCTACATCAGGATCGTGAAACACATCCTGAAACAATTAGAGATGGTATTGATTTGCAAAACATCAATAGGTAAAACTTCCCATTCTGATGAAAAATGATGGTAACTTGAACTTACTTCCGGGATTTGATACACTAACAACTCTCCAACATGAGCTGTAATGTTGTCTATGCGATTACTCACAGAAGGAGGAGAATTTTCTATCGTTTTGAAATCAGGCGGAAAAAGACCTTCGCATAAGCCTTTTCCAACCCACGTGATCTTTTCAACGTTGATCAACGGATCAATAGTTTGACGGACCTTCTCATTCGGTTCGTTGCTACTTTCTTTATTTACCAGAACCTAAAAAATCATTTCACGTTTATAAATCTTTTCTCTCCGTGTTCGTGACTGCATTGTCCCGCCATACGAACTCACCGTAAGCAAATCACGAATGGTCGCAGTATCACACGATTCCAACGATAACGAAGTATTGGTCCACGTAAAAACTAGCGGATCACAAGAGATATGTCTCAACATAATGGAATCCGTACTCGGATCCCCATACAATACAGATATTAGGCTTAGTAATTCAAGTTGTAATCTCGTAGTTAGAAGTTGGTCTTTGGTTTTTCGGTTCAAATGAAGCGAAATTTCGAAATTAATTTTACGGTCTTGTTGAGGGTGCTGCACAACAACGGTAATCAATGCAGTGGCGGACAAGTTCGCCGAATTCGTTGCTTCCAGAAGTATTTCATGCACTGATATAGCTTCTGAAGACGCTCTGAAAGAGAGCAGACGTTTTCATATAACAAACACGTCACGTTAAGAATGCAATATAATAACACCTCGAACGTACAAGATGAGTAACGTTTGCGTCTCCGAATCTAATTCGATCCATACAGTCTCTGGTTTGCATTCGACTGATTTTTGAATTAATTTCAAAGTCAAATTTCGTGTGTTGCCGTCCCCACCTTCATCTATAAAAGTATCTTCAGGAATTGGCTCTCTAAATAGGAAATAGAATTCAACTTAAAAAAATGAAATAGCAATACTAAATTCAAATTGAAAACTGTACACGACCGGTTTGCGCGCAAGGTCACTTGCGTCGCGCACGATCGATACGATATATTTTTAAATTTTCCATAATGATTAGTATGCATTAGTCGATTTAGAAAAATTTGAAAACTCACTTTAAAGGTTTACCAGCGGCAACAGTTATTGGTCCGAGATTCTTTATCACTCTAGGTGGAAGACGTACTTTTGTCGGGGCTATTGTTACATTTTCAGTAGATACGTTGCCTTCCGTTGACATACAAGAAATGCACTCGACCGGCGTAACCGATGTATCTAAGTTCGGAGTTGGCTTTAATGAGACTGACTCGTTATGCATGTCGAAGAGTGAATCATCCAAATCCGGCGATTCCTACGAATTTCATATATAAAACGATATTCTTCTTATTTTTTGATAATGATAAAAAAATCATTTACCGTTTCATCTTCTTCATCTCCAGCATTACTCGAGAGCTCACGTTGAATGTGATCAGATTTTGATACGTTTGAAGATTGCGACAAGATGGAATCGTCTTCCTGAAAAGCGAATGATAAACTAAGTAAAATGACGAGTTGATACAGAATTAATGAATACTGAACAAACTTACGATAGTATTTTGCAAAAGTGGCGAAGTTTCATTGAATCCAACGGACGATAATTGACCATCGACCGAAGGTGAACTACTGATTGTGTCTTCTCCGTCGTCTTCATCATCATCTTTTCCATCATCGTCGTCATCGTCAGCTGGCTCATCTAATGCCATTTCAGGTGCCTAAAATATAAGAATTGGTTTCTTTTCAAAGTGATTCATTTACAATATATTGTCAAGTTTAAATATGGGTTCACTACTAACATGTCTACGTATTCTGAACGGATTGAAATTCGCTATTAAGCGCCAATGACTGACTGGCAATTGTAACATATCCGCTAAATAGTTCCCTTTAATCATTTTCTTGACCAAATTTACGATTTCTAGTTGTTCAGCCCATATCCTTTCATCACAACCGATCTGCAAGATAATCCAGCTTTAAATTTGGAAATTTAATGAATCAATGAATTAGCTCTTCTCGAATTACACACCTGCCAAGTGAGAACAGAAGAATCTACATTTGTATCATTGAATTTAGAATCTGTTTGTACGAAGGTGGATGAGCTATCCAACGTCGGCGATTGAGGCAGCAGTAGAATTGTATTCTGTGTCAAAAATATGTTCCAAGAATTACTGTAATCATGAGGATTCTGTACAAGAGGGAGGCATAAGATTTCATACCAGAGGAATGTTTAGATTACGAGCCAAAGTTCGTATAATTCTAATCCTCTGACTAGGAGGTATATCATCCATATTTTTATCGATAACAATTGCCAACATCATGACTTCCTCGCCATTTCGACACTTCCTCTGAAAATGAATCAAAATACAATGAGTGTAAAGAAAAATAAGCATGCAAGCGTGTCATTATGAGATTATAAATCCCTTACTTTGGTATTGGTATTTTTATTTTCTAGAGGGTAAACTTCGATGGTGAACATATCTTTCACTGATTTCCCTTTTGAGTCGTACGCTTTCACATTGATCCGAGTGTCACCGATATCCTCAACCGTTGGAACACCTTCGAGAATTGATCTTTTTCCATCAAAAATCAACCATTTCGGAAGCGTATTCGGTTCCTCCCCTTCGACCTGTCATTGAAAAACGTTCAGAATTGGAAAATTTCATACAGAAGTGGTATTCGAAATTGAGCAACTCACATCATATTTGACGATAGTTCCTTTGAAAGCATCTTGTTCTGGTGGTATTTTACATTGGAATAATCTTCCTACAAGAGCTTCACGATCGGCGATGCCCCAGTATTTAGAAACAGAATCGCCCGATGATTGCTGATCATCATAATCATCTGGATAACTCAAAGACGGACACACAAGCTGAGCGAGAACCAGAAGCAGACAAAACCCTGCGAGAACCATTCTAGGAAGAGAAAAGGAAAAGTTTGACGAAACACGAATAAGACGAGATAAACATGGGCGAATAGAATTAGAATGTATCGAAATAAATCTTAAAACACAACTAGAACAATAGTAAATAAGATTATAATGCCGTTAGAAGGATAACTGGCCAGAAGCATTGATATTTTGAGATCCGAAATTTACATCCCGGCACACACATGATATGAAATAGAAGTATTATTGAGAAATGGAAATTCGGAGAAGCTTCTGACCTGATTCATATTTTGACTCATGTCGGAAAGTGTGAGTTAAAAATACTTACCTAGTTGTTCCCTCGCCGGAACCATCAAAAGTTGGATTTTTAAAAATCGTTATTCAACGAAATTTTATTGAATATGCATCATCTGTTGTCCGATCTCCTCTGCATTTCAATGTCTCGTTTTCCCGTATCTGTATCTCGTTCCTGTTTCTTCTCCTCCCTACCACCAGGCCAAGATGTGTGACAGAGACAGACAAACTTGTGAATTGTGATGCTCGTACTCGTCCATGGCTTGTCGATCGTCACCGTTCGTTTTCTTTTTCTCATTCAAGTGTGAGTTTCGTGAAGTCGTGACTCGTGAGCCTGAGCTGCCTGTTACTCGTGACTCGTGAGTCGCGAGATTGTGAATTCGATTCGATAGAGCGAGCTCCGCCTGCCTCACTACCCACTCGCTCGGAGGTTGCTCGGAGAGAAACATCTTTATTAGAATTTTCTATTATTGAAAAATATTTAACCATCAATATTTTCAGCTTATGAATTTCGGATTCGAAAACACTGTTAAAATTATCAGGTATCGAATTTCGATCTTTACAATTAGCAAATTACATTCATCAAGAAAAATTACTGTCTTGAGCTTTCTTCATCTTAAATTGACCATCAACTTCCATAGATTATTCGCATTCGCCTTCTTAAACTTAGAAAGGGAGAGCCCTTAAAAATCGTCTTTCAACGGAAACCACAAAAAAATCCAGACATGATACTCGAGCGCGGGTATTCTAATACATGGAAGGAACTTTTCAGAAGAACAAAGCGAATTACTTTCAGGCCATCATCTTTTATTTCTCGCGGGTCGACGAGGAGGCCCAAATCCATGAAGAAATTCTAAGGATGAAAAAAAAAAAAAACGCAATTTATACCCCGCCGGCTGAGTTCAGCTCTTGATAGCCTTCAATATTTTCCATTGAGAATATCCAGTCGTACTCGAAAGCGTGAAAATTTTAATTCAATCGGCTTTACATCCTTTTTCGATTATAGAAGAATTATTTTTGATATCTTTATTTAATTAGTTTGGTAGACTACTCCGACGACACGAAATTTCGCAAAACTACGGGTCCTGGGAAAATATGAGAGAGCTTTTCTAATAAGAAATCATTTCTCCACCGATATCTTGAAAAAAGAAAATTGTCGAAGACTATATTTCAGCTGAACGAGAAAGTAAAGACAATTGTAACATACTTTCAAGAAAAAAAGCAAAGGGAAAAGAAAAATTTCAACGGTTTTTTGATTGGTTTTATTTCAAAGTATGATACAGTGAGGAGGAAAGAAGAAAAAAATTACAGTATCACAGGGTTCCAACGTTGTGAATACCTACTGGAGTAGTCAAATCGAGAAGATTTAGATACAAAATATATATATTTTTTTTTGTAGATTCAAGATTTTGACGTGGAACACGTCTTTGGCCTAGGTGTAACCCTAAAAATAGAACGACCCGCTCGATATGCTCGTCCAAAATCATTTCAATTGTCAGGTAAACATCACCCTTAGAAATAGAAAAGATATAAAAACGTCATCCTGGAAAAATGTATAGATTTACCTTTTACAATACCTTTATTATTAAATAGAGGGATAAGTACTATTAAAGAGGAGGAGAGGAGGATTAACAAAAACTGAATAAAAATTCTTCCACTCCCTTCTTTTTTTTGTAATTTCACGCGCAAGGAAAAATTATGAAAAACTAGGAAAGTTTTATTTTTATCTCTCTAGAACAACTTCTACTTTTGAAGTTTGTTTAATCAGGAACAAGAACAAAAAATAATTGACGTATGTTGACCGTTTTTTGCTTTGTAACGATCTGGAAAATGAGATCTTAGACTTGTAAATATGTCCGTGTGTGCATGTGTGCATTAGATCAATTTGCGTGTAATTCCGCGACATACGTCAAGGTTTTGTTATTCATCAAGTTTTTCAGAGAACAAATATCGGTATCTTCAAACTGACTTCAATATCGAATTCTCCATCAAAAATAGCTCCTGAAATTCATCCATAGATCCTCATGCTATACATTTTCACTGAAAGAAGATATATACATACCTTTATCGTGATCCGAGATTCTGGAAATTTTCGTGATATACCTACGTCATTTGTACGGCAGAAAGAGTGACATAATTACGTGCCTCTTCACATGTCTGTGTAATTTCACTCCTTGTTTTTGTTCTTTTAATTCCGTATCATGGTTCCTAATATCGTATTTTTGTAGAAGAAAATTTCTTGAATTTTTTTTTTTTTTCGAATAAAATGAATGTGCTTGTAAGATGCTTGAAAGATTCATGTGATCATTATTGAACTCATCAATTTATGTTCGGTCACCTCAGAAAAGAAACTTCGCTGACGAATAAATAATATTTCCGATCTTAAAAATTTCGTGTCCATAGCAAATCAAACATAATTTTTTTGAGAAGAAAAAACTAGATACGAATAAAAAGTCACGTTGAAAAATACTCGACTACAAAGGTAGGTACCTATATACAAAATGATGAATTTAAAAGTAAAAATGAATGATAGAACACAGAATCCGACTTTTTATGAGTGAAAAATGTTGATCCATGTAATTACACCTTTGAAGGTATTGAAACTGTTGAAATAATGACACAAGTAACCTTTTTCAAACCGAAGATTCACAAAGTACGGTAACGATACTCAAATTTGAGTGCAGTACTTCAAGTACCGAACGTAGGTACAATAATGTACAATGGTTTCTTATAAGTATAATATTCATAGAATTTCACCGCCTAACTTTCACCCCAAAATTGAAATCTTCATGATTATTTAGGCTACCCATCGTAGGTTTCATCATTGTTTTTTTTCTTTTTTGCTTTCAAATTTATTCTCTGAATTACCTATGTCTTCAATGAAGTCCTCTCGCTTTCAACCTACAAATACCCTCGCCCTCGTACATTTATTCGTATTATTGTTTCAAAAAGACTTCGGAGTTGAGAGGAAGAAAACTTGAAAATTTATTAGTGAGTCAGATGGGGTGGGGGCGATAGAAGGGAAATTTTCTACAAGGATTGCAAGTATAACTATTCCATGTTAATTCTGCTCATCAGCAACCACAATACTTCATTAAATTCGCAAAATATTATGTTTAGCAATTTTATGATTCCTTTTTTTTTTTTTTTGCTCAATATCATAGACTTATTTTTATCAATGAATATTAGGTACGTTTTCAGAGTTGAAATATCACTTATTAAGTTCAAGAGATTCTTTAGGAATTTTACATTGCAAGTTACTGATTGTAAACTATTTTGTTCGTATTTATCACGAATTTCATGATTTGTGCCCAGTCCTGCTGTTATTATGCTTCGACAATCAGGGTATAATGTCAACAGATTCAAAAAACGCGTGAAGTCAGCCAGCTGTTATCTAGTCATGTCGGCTCGTTGTACCAAAGCCCTCTGTAGTTCCAAAGGAGAAATCACGAAATTTTTCTCTTGGAAGAATAGAATGAAGAATTTTATTAATTTTTTTTTCACTTATTTTTCTGTTGGTTTTATTTTCCTCATACTTTTGAGTGAGAATTTGTTTTCTGATCTTTCGTGATGGTTTTATTTTCCGATCCTTTTCTGATAATTTATTTACTGTTCTTTTGCAGTTGATTATTTTTCTCGATCTTTTTCTGATAAAAATTTTTCAAAAATTAAAATAAAAAGATCAGGAAACGAACAGGAAAGAAAAAACAACACAAAAGTACAAGGATTTGAAAACTACAGGAAATGAACATAAAATAAAACAAACAGAGATTTAACAGAAAAGAAAAAGGTGGCACCATTCTCTGAAACTTACACAAAATAACATAAAAGTTATGTCGAAAAATCGACATGCGCTGGCTCCGGCAAATTGTATCTACTTTCTTCTCATCAGAAAAATAATGCTCAAATCTTATAATTTATCTCTTTCCAGATCGAATGATACTAATCAATAGTGAACTCATTATTTGAATTAATATTGATTCAAAATACTGCAACAATAACGTAATTACACGTAGACTTTGCTGTCACTGATCTTATCTGCGCTGATATTCAGAAAATAGAAGATACATTTCACCGCACGCAAACAATACAGAAAGAACCAGCAGGTTGATATACCACCGCAATTTACTTTTCTGCTAGCACTTTTACCAATTTTTCTCTCCTCGTACATTCGTTGGGCAGAAGACTTTCTATGGAAACTTGTCGACCGTCGAGTATCGAATTGTAGTTGGTCTCTCAGGTTTACATTATCAAGGTCATTCAATACCCGCGGCGGATTTGAAATTAAAAAGGTTACCAGTCATATGATGTCATAAGTGACATCATCTAATGCGTTTTTCGTTGATAGACACTTCAATTAATTTATATTTACTATTTTGTTTTCGGAGCTCGATTGATAAATCTGTGATATATCCTACACAATAACCAATTACTCTTGAGTTCGCGAGTTCTTCATTATTGTTCTTACCGCACATCCTATCAAAATTTCGCGATCTCGCAAAATTTTAGTTTACCGAGTTTTGTTTTCTACTGTTTCGTGGTTCTGCTGTGATATCGATACCAGTTGTATTATTTGCCACTTGTTGACCACATTATATTCGAAGTTGGTTTATAGTGATGTTCGTTTCTTTTCGGTTTGTCATAAATTTTTTCAAATTTCGTAAATTTTCGCAAACTTGATGAATTTGTTTTGAAATTTGTTCGTGTTGCGAAGTGAAGAGTGTTGAATTCGCGAATACGTTCATATTCGCTCGATCTCCATCCATTCGAGTAAGTATTATCATCAGGAGTTGTTTCCTCTTCTTCTTTGGGATATTTGAATTCATGAAATTGCAGAAATCTTCGTAAATATTGGTGCTATTTTCGTGAAAAGATTTTGATAACATTCCTGCGACAAGTTGTTTCGTATAAACGAAAATATGCAGTCAAACTTCGCGGTGATGTGTCTAGCGTCGAGATTGAGCATCAAGAGTATCTTATCAGTTATCACACGTACACGAAATTGAACTAATGTAACTCAGTACAGACGTAAAATTCTCATTCCTTTTGATAATGATTCAGACGAGGACAGGTGACAGGTGCAATTGGGAAGCTGCGAGATAAACATGAATGAATGCATAGGTTCTCAGCAGGTGATAAGAAATACTATAGAGCAGGTGAAACCGAAGCAGCCGTAAACATTCGAATCTCCATCAGTTTGCTCTCCGATCGATTTCCTTTTTCTAAAATGTAATTCTTATCAGTTTGTTTATAATGCCTTCATCAAAATGATAATCGAAATTTGCTTTATGACTATACTCCGCTGTTGCTACTTGTAGACCATACGTACCCACGTATGAATCAGTTTTGTAATTCTACTCCATCCTAATATAATGGTCTGATGGGATAATAAATTTTTCTTTCGCTTTCTACCACTATCACAAATGTTGAGTTTGTTTAAGCTCGAAATATGATCTCACTGTTATCGAGAAAACAACGGCCGGGTCACTCAATCATACATCGAGATAGAGAACAATTATTACGGTTTTTCCAGACTCGTAATCTCGTATACTTGTTAGAATGGGAAAAGTTCGGAAATACAACAGTTGAAAATCAATAAAAGTTCCCTAAACGATAGGAAATGGCTTAGATAAGGTCCGGTTGAAGAATTTTACTGTGTACATTGTAAAGTAGCTTCGCTTTACTGTCCTCTTCACGTAATACCAACTCGCAAATTATGTACCCTGATATTAAGGACGGCAGAATCTCACTCCATTGCAAGTTGAGTATCTTTCTGAGAATGTCTAAGTTCGACTAGAGAATTGTAAAGCCTGATTCGGAACTACATCTGTTATGTTATAGAACTCTAAAGGCTCTTGTACATCATAATATTTGTAAAATTGCGGAAATACCTTATTCAACCCTTCGGGATGCGATACTCTCTCGCTATATCGCAGACGATCGGCGTCATTTTTGCGAATTTTCTGCCTCGTAGAATTCCTACCTATTAAAAATTGTAGAGAACTTGAAAGGCTTCCTAGCGTCATCGACAATGAAATCAAGACATGTACGAGGGTGTGGAAGAAACAAGTAGGGCTGACGTGACGAAGAAAAGTTCGAGGTGAAACTACAAACGTCTTCTTTTTTTTTTTTTAGTCCGTATTATAATTATCGTTTCATAGTTACTGATTTGTCGAGGCGATACTTCCAACTAATTAAAAAACCATCTTCTCTTCGGTATTTGGACTTCATCACTATTTATAACTGTCGTTCGGTGGTCGGGAAAATCGTTTAAATTGTTTCGGAAAATGACGGTGAATAGGTGATTAGGCTGCTGCAATTATCAACCATATCTAGTTCATTATACTATCCTAAGTCTTCCTATTGATTTATGCTGACATAATTGCTGAATGAAATTGTGCGTATAACTTCGCTCGCACAGCCTGTCACAGATTGGTATGTTTATATTACGACTGTACAAACTTAACGGGCTCGCCACTTCAAAAAATTCTTATAGAATACTCATTATTATGACAATGAGTGAGTGGAAGGGAGGGGATGAGAAATTTTTTCATATTGTTCCCCAAAAAGGATCGGATTCTCTACGGGCATGAGAGAGAACTTGCTCGAATACGTGCGGATGAAATTTATTCACTCATCGTGACTTTCGTTTCTGAGCGAAGAAAATGGGCCTAATTGGATCATTTTCTTTTCTCTTCGCTGTTTTCAAGGCCTCTGTCGTGTGACTGTGTACGATGGTGTAACGGCTGGTTAATTTCTTGTTTGACGAATGGCTACTTAATAAATGGGGTGTTAACCGTATAGAAATTAGGAGGAAAAATTCGAAAATTCTGTCTGTATTTGCGAGTTTGAACATTTTTGCTCTGAAGAGAAACAGCGGAAAGAACTGAAAGGAGTCATTCCTGAAGAGCACGCAAGCAATTACGATAAAAGACGTTCTTATCACCTATCGATTTCTCTAGTACGAAATCTTGAGCAAATCCACCTCAGGATTGATTGCATTCTCGCCTTATTTTCCTTAATCTTCCTGAGACTAGCTTGGTCCTCAGGAGATGAAAGTTCTAACCTACCATCAGGACTTGCAAAAATTTCCAAGTTCGAGCCTTATACGTGACGTGAGGGGTGGGGGTACTATTCCAACTAACCGAAGGGTGAATTCAGAAATTTCGACTCTCAAGCTGTGTATACAGGGTGAGGCAAAAAGATGTTACCAGTTAAATGGGAGTTTGCACTCAATCCGCCGTAGCGCGAAAACGCGAAACTCTAGACCTATAGTTTAAATGTACGAAATTTGTATCTTAATCTTATCTTTAATTTGAGCTACACCCGAAGTTTCTACGACTTTTCTGAGCCGACTTATGGACCAAAATATGCCAAAAATTCATCAATTTGCCGAAATTAAAAATTGTTCCAACTTCCATATTTTATCGGATTTCGAAGTGTAACGCTGATTCCGAAAAGAATACCCAAATAACCCTTTGAAGCTTGAAAGTGGGGGATTTTTCAATGTTGTAGATCAAAAATCTTCGCAAATTAGTCAGTTTTTGGCACATTTTGGTCCAAAATTCGCTCAGAAAAGTCGTAGAAAAATCGGATGTGGCTCAAATTAAAGACCAAATTAGAATACAAATTTCGTACATTCAAACTATACGTCTAACGTTTCGCGTTTTCGCGCTACGGCGGATTTAGCGCAAACTTCCATTTAACTGGTAACATCTATTTGCCTCACCCGATATAGGTGCGTAAAGGTTTTAGAACAAATCCGATCATCAAGCTTCATAGATGAGTAAGGGTGCCTTTGGAAAACATCAGATGCGCGTGTGTATGAGAGAACAATCAGGAGAGAGGCGAACTAGCGAAGCTAAATTTGGTTTGCGGGCTAGCCTAACGCACAGTTCATCAGGCATGTAAGAAATGCCAGAGGACTACACGGAGGCGACAATAATACCGATCTACAAGAACAAAGGACCAAGAGATGAATGCGGGAATTACAGAGGAATATCACTCTTGTCGGTGGCATCAAAAATACTCGCGAAGGTCCCATTGGAAAGATTAAAGGAAATAGCAGATGAATGGCTACCAGAGTCACAGTCAGGTTTCAGAGGAGGAAGAGGAACAGTGGACATGATCTTCACACTCAGGCAGCTACAGGAGAAATGTAGAGAACAGAGAAAAAATCTATGTATAGCATTCATTGACCTGGAGAAGGCATTTGGTTCAGTTCCTCGAGAAGTGCTATGGCGGTGCCTCAAAAAAGCCGGATGTCCATCAAAATATGTACAAATACTCCAAATGCTACACAAAAATACAACGGCAAGAGTGAAATGTAACAACGATACATCTGAACGTTTTACAGTCACCACGGGAGTGAGACAAGGATGTGTCCTCGCACCTTTATTATTTGCCGTATATATGGCATACATATTTCAGGAAGCAAACAAAAGGCTAGAGGATGTTGGTGTGCAGATAAGATACCGCTACACTGGTGGAGGGCTATTCAAGCTAAGTAGACTCCGCGCAAAAACGAAGGTGAAGAGGACACGAGTGTCGGAATTACAGTTTGCAGACGATGCAGCTATCGTAGCGGAAAGCAAGGAAAATCTGCGGCAGGTAACTAATACACTACTGGAGACCTACGCTGACTTCGGTATGAAGGTAAATCTCAATAAAACGGAAGTGATGTTCTAAACCATTGAATGTGACAACGCAAGAGAGATCAAAGTAAGAGAAAATGTGTCTCTGCGAAGAACTACCCGCTTTAAATACCTAGGGAGCATAGTAGAGGAAAATGCATCCCTGGACAATGAAGTACAGTATCGAATCAGCAACGCAGCAGCAGCGGTAAACAAGTTGAGCAAACGAGTTTTCGATAACAGAGACATATACTCAACTACAAAAATTATAGTTTATAAATCCATAGTCATACCAACGCTGCTGTATGGTGCAGAAAGCTGGGTACCATATAGAAGACACCTGAAAATGCTAGAGGCGATGCAGCAGAGAATTCTCAGGCGAATCAGGCGAATCAGCTGGCAAGACTATGTACGCAACACGGAGGTTCTGAGCCAAACAGGATGTACCAGCATCGAAGCCAGAATTATTAAATCAAGAATCCGTTGGCTAGGTCACGTACATAGGATGGACGACGATAGGTTGCCGAAAATGATGCTGTATTCAGAGCTGGAGGAAGGAACAAGAGCGCGGGGAGGGCAGAAGTTGCGGTACAAAGATGTCGTCAAAGCAACCTTGAAAACATGTGGCATAAGCCCACACAGATGGGAAGAAGAAGCTGCCGACCGCAAAAACTGGAGGAATCTTACGTATCAAAAAGTTGAAGAATTCGAGGCCGAGAGAACGCAAAAACTCGAGGAGAAGAGAGCAGAAAGAAAGGAGGCGGAGAAAAAGGGACGCCTAGAGACCGCGGAGGCAGAAGTATACAAATGCAGAGAGTGTGGCAGAGTATGCAGGTCGAGGATCGGACTATTCAGTCACCACAGAACCCATAATAGTTAGAAAACTGTAGAAACTTGTGTATTATCCTAGAATATTATGTAATTATGTAGTACAGATGTAACGCCAATACTCGGACACGAGTAGGATGCAATAATAATAATAATAATAATAATAATAATAACTAGGCCGGAGAACAAGGCGAACGTGCTGAGAGCGAGGAAGCCGGCAGGTAGTTAGCCCTTGAAATGGAGCGAGCATGCGAGCATATAGAATGCCGCTTTAGAAGACTCTGGAAGAGTTTCCTGGTCTCTTTGTCACCTCCGAATCTTCCTGGACCCCCCTTATCAGAACCGCAGGAGCAAAATGCCTGAATTCCTTGAACATTCTGGAACACCTATTCCATCCTAGTACCGGCTGTAACCGCGAACTCCTCTCCAATACGGTTCTTTGACAAACAGCCTTGAAATTGCTGGGCTCTCTATTCAAACTTCCGAGCTCCGACTGGCCTTCGGCGCTTTACGCACTCAGCCTGTGCGCTGCAGCAGGTCTTCCTTCTTTCGGTTACTCACTGCTAATTTTCTGGCCTCAGCAGCTTAATACCCAAGTCTTCTCATCTTTTTCAAATGTTTTCTGCCCGTGTAATTCACCCCGTCTGTCATTTCAATCCCGCCTACGCGCCTTTCCTTATTTTTTCTCTTTGGCGAACCCTTGTACCTGACAAGAATCCCAAGACTGCTAACTTTGAATTCAAACAACCCATCAACGAAATCATTTCTTCAAAATTTTTATCTCACTTTTTCTACCGCACGAACGGGTCCCATCCGGATATGTCCTCTCTATTCAGGGTAACCGACTTCGCCGCCGAACTGAATGCTGTATTCACCTATCTCTCATTTCTTATCCCTTCCCGAAAATTCGTAGTACCATCTGATTATCGCTCATTCCAAGATTCTGATTAATTGCATTAATCGTCGTGATACGAAAAATAATGACAAGTTATTCGAGAATGTGTCTCAGTTTCGATCTCATAAAGCATTTGGACCTCTTCTATTCACATAAATTTTTGTTTTATTCTAACCGTAGATGCTACAATGAAGAAATTTTGTCGTGAAAAAAATACGATCGAGTCCAAACAAGAGAGAGAGAAAAAAAATTTCAACGCGCGACTTCGATTGATTTGAGTTATTCTTTCATGATGTTGGGTCAAGGAAATTATTGTCAAGTCAGTGTCGATGATGCGAACTTCAACAACTTCAATTAACTAGTCGAGCTTATCTCAATTTAAATTTCAATCTATAATACTCATCGTATAAGAAAAAGTTCGTTGTGCCCTGAAGAAAAGAAAGAAAATTGACATTATTGTACCCATAGGGAGTGAAACAAGAGTAACCGCAACAACAAAATATCGTAATAAATAATAAGGAAAACTCGTTACACTTAGTGTAAGTAACAATATTATAATCTCGCACGCTTTTTTTTTTCTCTCTCTCTCTCTCTCTCCTTATTATAGGTAGGTCTGACGTAGTGATTTCTTGAAAAAGTAAATTGACAACCAGTTATGGTATTTATTTTAATTACTTAAATTAGTAGTATTTCTCTTTTCCTTAAGAAATTCGACCTCGTAGAAGCTCTCGGTTTATTGTTAGTGCTTGAAATTCAGAAGAACACAAGAGGGGAGTTTTTTTTTCTTTTTCCGATGAAGGAAAAAAAAATGTAAACTTTAGGAATTTATAAAAAAATTATTTTAAGAAAAATCGAAATTTTGGTAAATTTAGCCGGTTGGTCCGTTTCATTATAACTTTGTAATAAGTATTTTAATTAGTGTCAACGTGCTAGTTTTCAATTGTTTTGGTTGATCGAACTCAAATATTCATATTCCGTTATCGCGACTCCGGGTATTGACGTTAAATCGAGCACGTTGAAATTTTACACCGTCATGGACGGTGCTTCAATCAAAATCTCAGCCAAAGTAAACATTACTCGAGTGATGAGTTGTTTGAGTGTGCAGACTAAGAGCTGAGACAAATGAAACGCAGACTTATGAGAGCTCAACGAATACGAGGAATGCATTTCGAGGAGGAGTTTTTTTTGGTTCGTCATCCATGTTTGAAGTTGACAAAGTTTCGTCGAAAATTATTTGTCCAGCTATCGGGAAAATTTCTACCGACTTGAAATTTGATATGATCGTTGCCTGAGACCATCTTCCTCGGTACATGTCGCTGTCTTTCACAGTCGCAGAAAGATTATTTCTCATTAAGGTTGAAGAGCGAAGAATTTCTTGCGAAAATGATCTCTTCTATTTTAGTTCTCACATCGATACTTATCGACATAAACCGCCATTGAGAAATACCGATATTATTCTTATCTTCTAAATCTGTTCTTATAACATTATTTAGGCTTAAAATGTACGGGACCCGTGTGGCAATGGATTCTGAAATAACTGTAATATCTATTCCTGTTATCTTATCCGTACACTTTGCCTCCTCATAAAATATAATCGTCCTTTGTTTTTACGGAGATAGTTGTTTTATCAATCTGGTTCTGAACAAACTTCGTCTTATGTCTCATGTTCCGAAAATTGTGACTTATCTTCATCAAGCGATCATTCTCGGGGAAAATCTCATGTTTTTAAATTTTAGTAAGTAGTGCTCTAACTCAAATTAATCATCTCTCAAATGTACTGAATACCTTCCTAAACGACATAACCCTCTTGGTACGAATCCATATCATAACCTCGACCCCTCTTCCAGTTCACAATGGAGTCCCTCAAGGTGAAGAAAAAAGAAACCCCATCCCTTCCATCCCTCTCCTAATTTTACAAACCTTTTAAATTCCATCCCGTCACCACGGCAAACTTCTTAACTTACAGTTTGACCAAAAACTTACCTGGGTCTCCCCAGATTATTTCCATTAAAGCCAAGATAAAAATATATATCCCATCCTTCGAAAGGTTGCTACAAAAAATTACTCCTCCAACTGTACAAAAGCCTCATCCACTTAAAACTAGACTGTGGCTTCCCAATTTATAACTCAGCTAACAAAACCGTCCTCGCTGTGCTTGACTCTATCCAAATTTCTTCCCTCAGAACCGCCTTAGGAGCTTTTCGCACCAACATTTGCGTGTCTGGGAGTACTGCAACTTGTCGTTTGCCAAGAAGAAGAGGTTTTGTTGGGGAGATTCTTCCAACGCTGAAGGTATACCTAGAAGTTTGATACCGATGTTGGATAAAACAAAATTAAATTAATATAGGCAGGTGTAAGTGTGACTCAAGCGATTGTTTTAACCAGCATTTGAGAAAACCCTCAATGAAGAGTTCACATGGTATCTCAAATTGAACAACTTTTTTTCACTTCCAAAAAAAACTCACGGGTTCTTCAACGAAATTAAATGAGGGTCTTATGGTGTTTGGAACGTTGTATATCTTGCTTATTGAAGGGACTAGGCCAATTGGTGTATGGAATATTGTATATCTAGTTATTTGAAGGAGCTATTTTAATCAGGCCATCAGTGCTGCAGGGTGATACGTAGGCGACTTGGAATTTATTGAAGGGGTGTTGTTTGAAGCATTGCATATCTGGCTCATTGAAGGGGCTAAGCAAATTGGTGTATGAAGCATTGTTTCATGTCTTTTCTGACACCTTATCGATACACTACCGCAAAATTGCGAGTACTGTCCCCCTCCCCCAAATGAAGGACTTGGAAAATTCTTGAAAAAAAATTTTATACCTGGCAGGTGATCCATGCTATCTGCAGGGCTGCCAGATCTACGGATTTTTGATCCTTGAAAAAATATATGGATTTTTCTACGGATGTTGCTGAAAAAAAGGATCGCTTGTGCTCAAGAGAAAAGTACCTCAGTCACTCTTATGAGAGATACTTTTCTCTAGGTCAAGCTAATCTGAATCTGAATCTGAATCACCTTTATTGAGGGTATAATATAATATAATAAAAGTCCATACTGAAAGAAAGCATTTACAATAGATAAATTTAAATAGATTTAGGATTATCATTTAAGAATTAAATACCCTCGGCCCCTCGAGAGCAAAGGTCTCCTGCAGCCTACCCCGTTCTTCCCTATCTTTCGCTATTCTATGAAATAGTTTGTTGTTGTTCAAGAATTTAGTTATGTCGTCAGACCACCTCGCGGGCTGTCGCCCTCTTTTCCTTGACTGATTTATGGGAACCCAGAAAGTTGTTTTATATGTCCACCTTTCGTCGTTTAGCCTTGCCAAGTGTCCCGCCCATCCCCACTTCATCCTTCTGATATACCGTGTGGCCTCAATACCTCCTTTTAATTTCTTCTTCATTACGGATGTTTTTATCCTATCCCTTTTTGGGGCTCTTGCCACCTTCGGCAAGGCGAGAGCCCACATGCAACCGCAAAAAAAAAGAAAAAAGAAACGAGACTGAGTCGCTCTGCGCCTCAGTATCCGGGTCTCTTTTTTTTTTTTTTTTGTTATCTTTCTATTCCCTGACCGTAAGTTACTCTTCTTTCTCTCAAATTATTATTGGAACATAGAAGGTTCTGGACTTTCTTCTTTACTAATGAGATAAGGAGTTTGAGAGATCCAGAAGTTCTGAGACCCAAATATATTTGTAACTTCTTGTCTTACTCAGACCTGAAAACCGAGAGACTGTTCAAAGAATATACGCAGTATTTTATGATTGTTGAGGTACCAAGAAAAATAACCTTTGTACTACACTTTTGCCGAAGACTGTACCGAAAAAAAAATGCTATCAAAAAAAAAAAAAAAACCAAGAGACCCGAATACTGAGGCGCTGAGCGACTCAGTCTTGTTTTAATGTTCAACATGGAACGCTTTATCGCGTTTTGCGTAACATTGATTTTGTTTATAATATCGTATGTCAGCGTCCATGTTTGGCATCCGTAAGTTAGGCACGGTAGCACGCACATATTGAAAACCTGAATTTTGTGTTCTATATTAAAGTTCCCCTTGAAAATGTCTTTCGGAGACCAGAATTTCGACCATGCTTTTGAGATTCTCACGTTTATTTCTAGTTCCATTTTGTTCTGTAGAGAGATCTGTTGCCCTACTTAGGTCAAGCTAATACCACATATCGAATCGATCAAAGGGAAAGTACCTCATTCAAATGTATGAGAGATACGTTTCTCTTGATCGCTATTGTTGAATCAGAAAAAGTCTGTAAAAATCCGTTTTTCCCTAGAAAAAATAGCGGATACGGATTTTTGAAATCATAGTCTGGCAGCAGTGTATCTGTATTCTCTTATAATGGACTTGAAAAATCTATACCTGGTAGTTGATTCAGAAATCTGCAAGTAGCACCCCTTCCCCTCCTCCCCATATGATTGACTTGTGAAATTCTTGGATAAAATGTTTATACCTGGCAGATGATCCAGGAGTCTGTGAGTACCACCCCCCATGCTATCTGTATTCTCTTATAATGGACTCGAAAAATTTTTGGTCAAGCTAGGTTAAAGGACAAGGAAAACCTGCAAGGTGATTCAGAAATCTGTGATTACCTCTCCCTCCAAAATAAATAAGTATTATACTAGACTTATACTAGGAATACTAGCCGTATACAAGGATTTATTTTCTTAGGACTAAGAAGCGGAGCAAGTGAGCACCCTAAGCTCATCAGCCTAAAATATACTCAAGTAGACTTATTCTAGACCAAGAAGCGGGGCGAACGAGCGGAATAAGTGAGCCTCCTTAATCTCATTAGCCTAGCCTGAAATATACTAAAGTAGACTTATACTAGACCAAGAAGCAGGGCGAACGAGCGGAGCGTGTGAACACTCACCGAAGGAAGAATCCATGACAAGATTTCATCCCTCTTCTCGCTTCTCGTTCTTAGCCGTCATTAACGATTTACGGTAACAAAAAGCGTACAACTTTCCACTTCCTAACCCAGAAACTCAAAACGCCGATATTTGTCGCATCCAAATTACTAACTGGCATCCAAAAATAGGTAACTCGGGATTATTTTCCGAAAAGGAAAACCTGTACCATCTATTTCCCCGTAATACTGAATAAGAAAACCATTTATACCAAATACATCTTGCAAAGTGAGTCAGTTGATGGCTGCAATATCTCGATATAATACCCAGCACTCGATGATAATCTCTTCATTGTCTGTTAAATGGAAAATTTTTATGATGTCAGCGCTATCGGAACGAATGTGAAAGGAATGTGAATGATATCGAGACTTTTGACTTATTTTGTGTTAGTCCGTTGAGGGGAGGGTTCTCAAAGTTTCTCATTTAGATCGCTTTTCTTTGAAGTAGGTAGCCCACCAATGGCGATTTGTTCTTTTCGAGTGGTATTCGAAAATTTTCAAAACCAAATCTCGGGTTGTGAGCGCTGTTTGTATATTTTTTGCTTCTCGTTTCCGATAACAATAAAATACTATCGTAAAATTTCGAAGTCGTAAATCCGTCATAATTTTGACAGAAAATTAAAGAGAAGTGTCACTGGTTTTTTAAACCTCGACTTGGAGCAGCAAAAACGCTTCATTTTTTCTTTATCGTCTTCTTGTAGAAGTGGGTAGAAATTTACCGAACTATAATCTCACGTTTGCCGTACGAACTGGCATCGGCCTCTTGGAATATATATCTTCTTATCAAAATTGGAAAGTAATCTTCGGAGGCTCTATACCCATAGTGAAAAAAAAAAAAAAAAACTCTTCGAAATGATAATATGAATTCTGTTTTGTGAAAAGAAGAACTGGTTCTTCTATGGATATTCCTAATAAAATATGAAAAATGCATTAACCTACCTAAATCTTTTTACTTTTTTGCATATTTACGGAAAAAATGGCAATGAACGTCATATTGTAGAATTTTTGAGAACAATTTAAAAAATGAATTTTTCATAAGATTCAACACAGAAGTGTGAATCACGTATATCTAGCTAAAGTAATGAAATGCTGATGAAATTATGTTTTTAATCAGAATGTAAATCTTTCTTGCTAGTTTGTCATCATTTACTTTCCGTTTGATGACAGATACGTGATTACGATTTCGATGATATATTCGTCATGTTTGATATTTTTTTATTGACCGCACCTTTCTAACTCGTACTCAATATGATGCTTCTTCTGGCTTCTCTCGGCCCTTCTAGGTTCCTCATCAGGCGGTTTAGGTATGCAACTACCCTACCCGTCTTTTTTTCTGAGTCCGGTCAACTTGAAAACTCGAGCCTGAAGGATAAACTCGCGGGCTAGGAGTGCAGGTAACTTGGCAGTAAAACTTTTCGACTTTCGATTGTCAAAATCTCTCCAAGTTATTGACGTGGAACACGTCTATATTATATATTAGGTGCTACTTTTGAAAAATTCACATCTCAAAAAACGACATCGACACCAGTACAGGGTGCTCTAAATTTAATGCTCTACCTGAGATATATTTTACTGTCTGAATAGTTGATAAAGGGTACACCTCTGTTGGACATCCTATATAGATTGTATTTAATTTGATTCTCTACCTGAGAAAGGTGAAAAAGGGTACATTCCTATTGAATCAAGTAAATTTCTATAGAAGCCATACATCTTTGCATGACCCTTCCTTTCTATAATGCTTTTTATACAGCACCCCCAATTATCAAAATTTCCTTTTCTTTCTTTTTTTTTTTTTGCTTGTTTTTCTATTCGGTAAGCCTGAAATAGGCCGCAAATTCAATTGTGCATAGACCGGAAAATACCTTAATGGAAAATACCTTAATCCCCCCCCCCTGTTTTTATGAAAAACCTTTTCTGTTCCTCTTACCTGCGAAACCAAGATTGAGATCTATTCCTCCAAGCTTACTTCAGTTTGTATTTGGTGTTGGGGGCTTGATGTATTTGGTGCTCTTAACTGTTTATCAAAGGTGATTTCAAATTTGTCATGTTGTGGTTTTGTGGTTTTGTCATTTTATTTTAATAATTAATGATTTATTTAATATTGATATATTTGTTTATATTATTTTGTAATGATTTATTTAATTTGTTTATTTATTATGAAATTCCAAATTCTTAAAATGATGGTTAAAAAAAAATATATATTTTATTATTAAATAAATTATTTTTATTTATTGTAATAAAAATTATTAAAAAGATACTTGAAATAATTAAAATAATTAATGATAATAGAAAAATTTAATAATTAAATTTCTATATAAATAATAATTTTCTTCAATTTTATTAATTCTAAATATTTATGAAAATTGATTTCATTTTTAATCAAACTTATCAAAAATTGATTTTAAATATATTTTATTATTACTATTTATATTTTATTATTAATTAAAAAATGTATATATTTTTTTCAAGTAACTTGAAATAAAGTATTAATTATGAATTAAATTTAATAATAATGAATGAAAATTTATTATTAATAAAATAATCAACTTCAATTTTAAAAACTTATAAAAATCAATTAATAAAAAAATAATTAAAAAATAATTACAATTCAATATAAACTTGACCAAGTTTTAATATTGAAAATATTATTTTTTATTTCATTATTAGAGAATACTAAATTTATAGAAATTATTCTAATAAGAACAACAACTAAAATAGGGATAATAGGTCAAATAATTTCTAATATATTTTGATTAATAAAATTCAATATAAAAATTTTGAAATTTCCTATAATTTATTCAATTGATTTGATCCATTAAACAAAAATATCAGAATTAATTATTCAATAGTATTAATAATAATTATTATCATTATTTTGGATGAAATTTTTTAATGAAATCATTGAAAAAATTGAATAAAAGAAGATAAATTCATGTAAAAATAAAGGATTAGATACCCTTAAAAAAATTTTTTATAGATCAATAATTATAATCTAGAGTAATAATTATTAATACCATTAAATAATTAATTCTGATATTTTTGTTTAATGGATCAAATATATTAAATAAATTATAAGAAATTTCAAGATTTTTTATCATTTTTTAATATTCTCTTAAATTTATTTTCAAAGAATGATAATTAACAAAATTAATAAATAAAAATTGATAAAATGTAAATAATAAATAGAAAAATAGAAAAAAATATATTCATTTTCATCTAAATAAAATATAAAAATAAATAATTCTAAAAAATTTAAGTAATAGTATTAAATTTTTATTAATTAAAAAAAATATCAAAAATGAAATTATTAAATCGATTTTTTTAAATTTAATTTATTATTCATAATTATAATTTTATTAATTATAATTTTAATTATTTATTATAATTATATTTATTTAAGTACTATTGATTATTCTTATTTAATTATACTATTTGTTTGTACAATATGTATTATATTAATTTCAAGATTAAATTTGATAATAATAATTTTTTGATGAGCTAGTCAGATTATTTGTTGTTTAAATGTTCAAGAACACATTCATGATTCAATATTTTTCTATAAAGTTGAAAAATTTACTTCAACTTTTCTTCTTATAATTTTGGTAGTCAGTAGACAGTGGTCAACTCAACTTTTTTTGTTATAGAGACAATACAGTTGTTAGTTGAATCAACCAAAGTTTATTGGAGGGCAAGGATGGCGATAAAATATTATATTGAAGAAAATTTTCAATTATTATTAATATGTCCCTCCTATAATATTATACATCCTTTACTAGAAAAAACTATTATGAACATGTTTTCTTACAAGGAACAATTATGTCACAAACAACTTTCATTTATTTAGCTAGTCAGAATATTTGTTGTTCAAATATTCAAGAACACATTCATGATTCAATATATTTTTTTTATGAAGTTGAAAAATTTACTTCAACTTCTCTTGTTATAATTTTGGTAGTCAGTAAACAGTGGTCAACTCATCACAGTTGTTGGTTAAATCAACCAAAGTTTATTGGAGGGCAAGGATGGCAAAAAAATATTATATTGAAGAAAATTTTCAATTATTATTAATAATTCCTTCCTATAATATTATACATCCTTTACTAGAAAAAACTAAAAAAAACTGCTTAAGAAGGAAGTGTTCCACGCTCTATCCTATTCAGTTTTACTGAAAGTAAGATAATTGGGGGTCCAAGGGGGGCGCAGCCCCCTCTTGGCGAGGCGCGAAGCGCCGAGTTTTTTTTCTTATCATTTCTCCAAGTCTCGGTTACTGGTCGGCGGACACCAGACATACAACAGGTTCCTCTTTGAAAGTACCCTTTTGTTTACCGTCGATAGCGGCGCTAAAGCAAGAAAATGATCGACCTTTGGGATATCTTCGATCATTTATGATCTACACTAGTGGATCTATAGGGCGATAAAACTGAAGGTTTCGTTTGGGCTTTTTGTGTTATGCTGCAGAATGGTTCTTCCGTTGTATCACCAAACTGAAAACTTGAAAGCGTGCGTATTTTGCTTGTCTTTGGAAAGCTTTTGAAAACATTGTCCGAAGTGTGGCAATTTGAATCAATTTCTGTTCATATGAAGATTGGCATTGCTTATAAGAATGACGAGTTCAATTTCCCATTTCTAAACTATGTCTCTTCGTTTAGCAAGAAACTATTTCAAGCAAAAAACCTATTTGAAAGACTTATTTACACTCCTGGTTCTGGATTGTATGTACAGCTTTAAAAGAAGCTTTCGTACCAACATATTGTGGTTGATTCGAAGAACATTGTTACTGTATTTACTAGCGCGATCTAGGTTACGTTTTTATGGCCTTTGGGTTTTGGGTTCTGAAGACTTCAAAAATGTGTAAATTCTAGAATGAGAGGGAAACTTTTATCGGGAGATTTTATTTGATCTTACGAGAATATTTCCAAGTGGGAGCTGCAGTTGATATGAAATAAAGTTAAATATTGTATTTCGTACGTCCCAACCAAGTTTTTGAAAATCAGGCAATCACAATCTTTCTGAGTCGTAGAAAATTAAGCATCATATTCGATCATATCAGACAATGTTTGTCTCCATTTTGTGGAGAACTCACCTCAAAAGTCACCCCGATAATTGCGTGAAAATGTCTTGACCCTTCATTAAGACAATCAGAAGGGATATTTGAATGCTTAAGAAAAGAATGGTAACTTTTGCTAACTAGTCGCTTCTCAAACATGAATGCGGTATTTAAATGAAATTGAGGAATTTTCAACTTTTTCTGTCTTCTCGTTCGGGCAATTTTTCAAACGTTGATCGATATAATAGGATTTGATGTATTGTACTTTGGTGCACGCACTAAAATTTATGACACCGATTCAATTTATTTTTCCGAGGATATGAATTTTTCGTAAAGCAATTATATCGAACATTGACCTAGTTGAAGCTTTCGCCGAGAAAATTACGAAATGTGGACCAAATTTTGAAGAAGGAAAAAACAAAAATCAATATCCGGTTTATTTATCGGTTTGAATTTCCTACAGCGATTCATCCTGTTTTTACGTATTATTTGTTTGAAAAAAAAATCATAAACGATTAATATACGCGCGTGGTTTTCATTTTCTTTTAAATAATGTCAATCGGTCCTACTTATTTACATTGCAGCGTTTACATCTGTACCATATGTTTTTTCTCTGTCGGGTCGTAAAACCTAATTCTTCATAATTTTTCTGCGTCGAATTGTTAATACGGTATGAGAGCGTTGGAAAATCAGCAGTTCACGCGGAATTCCAGAAAGTATTATACTCTGTATTAGGCTTCTATATTTCTGAAGGGGTTTATAGGCGAGCATCACTTCATTAATTGCTTTAATCATCAGCTTTAGAACGCGTGATATGTTTGGAATGGAATTTGAAAATCGAGCGAATAAGAGTGAGAATTTCGGAGCGGTTCGAAATGAGCTAAAGTTTGTTGTCACATTCACTTGGACCGGATGAAAGTTACCATCTTGATACAGACTGTTGATATGCGAGTTCTATCCTTGACTTAGTCTTCTGCGTTACTTTTTTCTGTTCCAGTTTGACCTAGGAGCTTGGTTGAGATTAAATCATTGCTATAATCGTTGCTTTTCATACCTCGACTTTTTCATTGGAGATGTTGAGCAAACGATGAGTTTTCTTTCTCATTATGTTCATTGAGTCTGACTATAAGCCGTTTCCTGTCTCACCGATGTACTCGTAAATAGCTCGACATTCCGCGCTTTTAATTCTATAGACTTCACTCTTTTCATATCGAGGAATAGGATCTTTCGAGCTACACATCTTTCTGGGAAGATAGAAAGCTGGCCAGATGCCAAGAGAGTGAAGAAGCTGGGAGATCTGAAATAGGACATTACCGAGAAAAAAAAAACAGGCAAAGCCATTTCTCACTGTTGCATTGTCTCTAACGGTATAGGAAGGTGGTGCTGTTGAAAGCTCGAGTGATGAGAGATTCTTATATTGATATTGTTGAATACTGCTGATGACTTGCAGTTCCTTCTCGAAAGCGGGGAGATGACAGCAGTGGCGTTCTGAGCCGCCGGGAAACAGGGAGAGTTCCCGGGGCCCTAGCATTTTGGGGGCACCAAGCAAGTGGGAGAGAAAGCAAATTCAAGAAATTAAAAAGAATAAAAAGCAATAAAATTATACGATAATTTGAAAAAAAAAACAGATCTTGGCTAATGACTTTAGGGGTATTGGATTTCTTGGCGCAGCCAAAAAAATTGAGATCATGTTTCATGTCTTTTCGAAATTTCGCCCAATCAGATATGTTGTGGACAATGCGATACAAAAATATTCTAGAATTCTAGGCTAATGCTTTGGAGAGGCACACTCGCTTGATCTGTCTCGCTTCTTGGTCTAGTATAAGTCTACTGTGGAATATTTCAGGCTGATGAGATTAAGGAGTCTTACTCGCTCCGTTCTTTCGTCCCGGTTCTTGGTCCAGTACAAGTCTACTTGAGCATATTTCAGGCTGATGAGATTAGGGGGCCTCACCTACTCCGCTCGTTCGCCCCGCTCCTTGGCCTAGTGTAAGTCTACTTTAGTATATTTAAGATGTTGTAAGCGGACCAGGATTGACGACTTATGACGTCACCAACCTACGAAGTCACCAATTTATGACGACACCAACTTATGACGACACCAACTTATGACGATACCAACGTATGACGACACCGACCTATGACGACACCGACTTATGACGTCACCGATCTATGACGTTATCGGTCATTGACTTATGACGTCACTAATATTTCATCGATTTATAATGTCATTGATTGTGACGTCACAAAACGTATGACGTCATTGACTTATAATGTCATTGACTTATGACGTCACAAAACTTATGACCTCATTGACTTATGACGTCACAAGCTAATAGCTTCATAATGGCTCTTTTTTTCGCCTAGTATGAATTTAGCCTACGCCTTTGCATTATATTAGGATAAGCTAGAAACTACAGTGGGGGGGGGGGCTCGGACTCGCAGATTTCAGAATCACTCAAGTCCCATTCGAGGGGAGGGGGGCTCCCTCGAACTTGGACTCACAGATTTGAGCATCACTGCCACAATGAAAAATTCCCATAAGGATGAACCCAGAGCAAAGACATGAAACATGTCAAAAATGGAGTTGCATTTTTCAAGGGCCCATGACGAGCAACATTCCGGTGGTAAACAGCCTGTGAATCAGTAGTAGGCCACATGCTTAGGAGAACCATGAATAGTTATGTCTATGCAGGAAAATAGGGTGAGGCCTTTATCGCTATCCCTTACGGAAAGTGGAAATTTTATTTGGCCTTGTCCGAGGTCTGCTGTCTGCCAAACTCAAACTGTCTTTGCGAATAGAATATGAAAATATTCAAGAAGTTGATGTTTTAGTTCCTCCTGCTTGAATAGTAAATCCAATGAAGGGATCCTACGAGTTTAGGAAGTTGACGAAATCATATTGCTGGGATGAAGTACGTGTCCAAAGACAGAGTGCATCGTCCACATCACTGTGCCAATATTTGATATTGTGGGTATAGGAACAGGCAGTATCAAATATTCTGAACTCGAAAAGGTCCATAAATGATTTATAAAGAACAGGTGCGAGAGATGACCTCAAAGGTACACCAATGTAACTTGGTAGGACGAAGATTCTGTAGGCACAGTTTGCTTAGCCTCACGAATTCTTGAGAACTAAAGTTTGGACTTAAGCCTGCGATAAGAGATTCTCAACGTGTTCGATGGTGAGAGTCAACAGCTTCTTAAGAAAACGACCTTTGACGTCGAAAGAGTATAATTGAGAATTGAGAGGGAAGATCACATCAGAAATCTAGGCAATCGGATCGTTCGAGCTACTTAACGAGTTTTAGGTCTTGAAATGGAAGGTCGGGAGAAGATACAAAAGATACTATTGGGTGCATAGGAATGTTGGGTCTACGCACTTTAAAAAGGCCATTGAGTCGGCGAGGAAGAGTATTCGAGAATAAGGGGAAAAGTTTATGGCCTTTATTACTTTCCGTATCTTATTATTAAATTCATTCGGGCTGGGAGCGAAAGGGCGCAGGCGGTTGCACCTGAATACCAGCTGGCTTGCAAAAAGTTGAAGAAGGCCATCAAAGACAGCAAGAGTGATGCATGGCAAGAGCTGTGTGAGATGGCACAGGACGACCTTTTTGGAAAGCCTTATAAGATAGTGCTGAAGAAGATGAAGGGCCTCTCAGCAATGAGCCGGATGGAGCCGGATGTTGTGGTATATCCCTCCCAGGTACCGGGGAGGTAGATGCAGCAGTCAATAGATTGCGGGCCAAGTATTGGAAGGCTCTAGGCCCGGATGAGGTTCCAAATCCAGTCTGGAGCGCCATACACTCAGTTGACCCGACACTGCTTATTGATACATTCAATGCGGCAGTTTTTGGGGACTGTTCCTTGTGCGATGGAAAAAAGCCAGACTTGCGACGATTGATAAGAAGGATAAACCACCTGGCTTGACATCCTCTTATCGTCCACTTTGCCTGCTGGACAATGTTGGGAAACTCCTGGAACATCGCCTGGAGAGCTATCTGAAGGAATGAAGTATAATCTTTAGTAGCCAGTACGGTTTTCAAACTGGACTCTGCACATCAAATGCTGGGATCCAGCTGAAGAGGATAGCCGAGTCAGCGATTGCTACGCGTCAGTTTTGCGCGGCCGTCAGCCTCGATATTAAAAATGCGTTCTACTCGATTCCACGAGAAAGGAACTTGGAATCTCTCAAGGACGTAGAAGTGCCCGCATACCTGCTAAGGATCGCTGTCGAGAAATCCAAGTAGAGACGTCTGCTGGTTAGGTACAGTAAAGCGCCCGGGTACTTGTGGGGTGCCGCAGGGGTTGGTCCTTGGGCCTCTGTTGTGGTGCGTCTCTATTGACCGGAGGAAAAAGTATTCGAGAACCTTGGTGTGTAGTTGCTCCTGACTGTTCAGGGGGCAGACAATGCCATTTGAGCTATATATGTATGAGGCAGTCAAGAGCTCAGGAAAATTGCTACCATCGTGCTATAACTATAGGTTGGCGTTATTCGAAGGTACTGTACCTTTCAATAAGACGTTATTCGAAGGTACTGTACCTTATAATAAGCCGTTACTCGAAGGAACTGTACCTTTTGATAAGACGTTATTTGAAGGTACTGTACCTTTTGGTAATTCGGAGGTACCACGAATTCTAAAAAAAATAATGCGCACATTTCACTTTTGTTATTTGTTGGATTCAGGTAGCAAAATCCGCATAGTTTATATTTTGATGAATCGAAATCAAATGAAGTATCGATTTTGCGCAGTTGTACAGGAAGAAGCAAGAAAGGCAGTTTGCGTGGCATGAGATGAAACAAAAAGGAATGCGACATTTCCACCTGAATCTACCTCATACTCCATCGTGCCCTTCTCTTCTTTGATTCCTTCCAAAAAATTTTGAAGTATTGATGCATCGTCATCTTCAGCAGGTGTGATCTTACGTATCAAATTACGAATTTTCTGCATCGACGAATTCTTATCAAATTTCTTCTTTACCACTCTCGAAATCTCGCTAACTTTACTAATTAGCCTCATAAAGATCTGCAATTACTTCTTTCTCTTCCTCGCCAACTTCAACAGATGCAAATGCAGCCTCACTTATTTCGTGATTGTGATCCAAATTCACAGACGTTCTTCTGACTACATTAGAAGTGGCAGGCGTAGCAGTTTATCTTAGCTTTACAGCCCAGATGATTATATGTATATATATTTTAGATGCAAGCGTTTACCTGTACTAGTTGATGCACGCTGCACACCGTACCGGCAAATAGCAGTGACCTGCTTCTTATTGTTATTTGCGATCGTCAGAGATTGATAGTTTATTTGGCAAAAATCATAAAATGCGCGCCAAAATTCATCGTAGTTCTTGAAACTCCTGTCCCACGTCCAGATTAACTATTTCAATGATGACAACACGCCAAAATGAGAACAATTTTAGTACCTAGATAAATTGTACAAGACTGACTCATCATGCACAAAGTATCACGTACTCAGGGAGGAATAATTTACTTCCCTCAGGATCATATATCGCTCGTCTTTTCCTGTTCTTCCCGAATCCGTGACCTAGCATTCCGATGTCGGTGTACATGTAGGTTGAAACAGTACCTTCGAATAACGCCTTATTTAAAGGTACAGTACCTTCGAATAATCACTTCGATAACTATATCTAGCGACTTCAAGAAATTCTGCTGTGAGAGACTGTGGTTCCGAAGGGAGGAGGAGCTGATCGACAAAGTTATTTGAGAAGATTCACGATAGAGTTGAAGTTATGTACATGTCAAGGGACTTCCGGATAATCAAACTCACGTACGGACTCACTAGAAGTGCGATACATTCAATTTGGTTGGTAGATCATTCTCATAAACGCGAAAAGTATATTATACAAACAAATGTAGACTTTCTTAACGCAGACTTGTTTCTCATTTTTATGAGCGATATTATTATTTATACTATTCGCTTTAGAAAACTCGAAGCTTATCATTATATTGTCCGAGGATAATGTGTTAAAGATGATTTAGTATGACCTGCGTTCCATCGATGACTTCGAGAAGTAAGTTCACGAGAGAGAGAGAAAGACTAATTAATTGAAGTTCCACCTGATTAGCTGCATCGGTATTTGCACGTGTCTCAATCGGTATGTTATTCGATAGATAAGAGGGTCATGTACGTTAGATGTATTCGATTTCTGCTGCTTGAAACCGGGCTGGCTGGCGACGCTACAGTTCGCTAAATTTTTCGCGTATGAGAGAACTAGTTCTATTTGTGAAAGAGGGAAGGCAGCAAGTTTGTCCAACATTGATAGATGATTATCGTATTTTTATTCCATCATCACCCGCTTCCTTCTGCAAAGGTTTGTCTACAGTATATTATTGTCTTACTTACTCGATACGAAAAATCGTACGGTACACTCTCGGTGAGAACAACTTTCCAAAAACTCGCACATATTTACAAGTTAAACACACTGTATCTAGATACGTATGTGTATTGGTGTACGGAATTTGTACTGGCAAAAAAGAGTTTTTACGCGATGAAAAAGAAATTTACATCGATTCTACATTAGTTTTCTATTTCGTTGAAATTTCCTCTCCTATTTGAGAGGACAATGCTTCCACACGTTGGAGAGGAGAAAGAAAATTGAGTAACTTTCTCCTTGAGGCATTTGGCTTGTAGGAGTATTTCTCTTGGTAAAAGCATCGCTACTTCGTCGATGTATAGTTACTAGTTTCCAAGTATGAAGCAAAGGTTTCACAACTCACGTTTATTACAAAGTAGGATTAACTCGATTCATTTGTCGGTAGATCAATATTTGTTTTTCGATGGTACCGTTATGATGACTATTTTCGCGTTCATTTTTGTGCAAAAAATAGTTTTCCAACTGGAAATATTGAGAGCAAAAAATGTAGGGTAGGAAAATGTTAAGTGGATGAAAATTAGCATTAATTCAGATTATGATATGATAGGAGATAGCGAGGAACCCTGCGTTTCTTTAGAATTCATTCTTTAATGTTCGTGTCAGGTCGGATCTAATTTCGCAGATGATGGACTGTCCAGTGTTGGTAATCCTCAGCTTCTAATGATCGGTTAGCTGTCCATTGGTCAGAGTGGATGACCGAGTCGAGTTGACATTATCATTGATAAGAGAGCCGCCCGCAGCCTTTCACCTGTTCTTGTAATAACCAACTTTAGATTGATCCTCCACAAAACCATGTTGATTTGAAGAACCCTAATTTTGCGCTCCTGACTGTCAGCCATGTTCGCTCGTTAGGTAAAGATTCTTCTTTACAGTTCCCTGATCAGATGAAAAGATTTATGCGATTGGTGAAGCCATCATGCGCATCCCCTAATAGCGCTGTGTTATATATTTCGCTTTGGCCCTTAAAATAGTAATTTTCGTGTCCCAATCTATAGAAGACAGGGTACAATTTAGCGCGAATTTTCTGAGTATTATTCCTCATGCCGAGCCGAAAAAAAAAGGGAACAAAAGAAACGAGCGGTAGCGTGGAATCAATTAACAAAGGCTGTGGTTAAACAGTGCTATAAAATAACGGTGCTGGTTTTTGCGCTTGCGATCGTTGACCACAAGTATGTCAAATTATCGTTTCCTACCTGAAACCTCAATCGATATCGGAAGAAGGCGTGAAAAATTCTCGACCAACTTTTTCTAAAGACAATTTTTGCATACGCGATATTTGATACTTTTTGTCGGTGTTGTGAGTGAGTAAACGAGATCCCATCCCTCATCTCAAACTCGAATTTTCACTTTCCACGTCAATCGCTTACAAATAACCAAAATATTTAACCTATTTGTTTTTTTTTTTTCATTCCTATTTATTGCTTCTTGCGAATCAGCGTTCTTTTTTTTATTATTGAGAAACACGAATCGCAAAAGTAGATCGACATCTTTGCTTACTTCGCCGATGACAATTTTTGCCCATATGTAATTTTTTCAGACTTTCTCGCCCTTATTTACCTCCGTGAAAGAGTATTCAGCTGGGGAAGGCGCATTTTTACTCCCGTAGTTTGTTAAAACGTTGACAGTATGTATTTGTATTTATCGATATTGACGGAATGCGGTCGCTGACACCAGAGTTTTTATTTTCTTACCGAGAATAATCGTACTAGCTCAATGACAATTGTCTTTCGCGACTTACTTTATTTTTTTCTTCATTTTTCTTGACCAATTTTTTTGTTTATGTTTCAGAAAATCAGCCGTGTGCGAAGTACACAGATTTTAGTGAAAAATGAATTTGGTAAGTTTTACCATATTTTTAATTTAGAGCTTCAGAGATGTGTCAAATTCGGCCTCGTGTTCTTGATATTATTGATAGGTGAGTTTGGCGATATTTTGGTTCCCAGGAGAAAGAAATTATGTTTTTCAACCCTAGTTACGTTAATTACGAAAAGAAAAATTGTAATGCTTTAATTTAGAAAAGCAAGAAACCTGTTTTATGAGAATCTGGGAATAGTTTCATTGTAAATTGGAGTGTAAACGTTGGAACCAAATTCTACATCTGTAGGGGGTTCTGAGTTCGAAGTATTCATGAGTCTCTGAATCAGGTCAGAGTTAGGTTAGATTTAAGCTCGACGGAAAGCCTCCTGTAAATAGGCCTGAGATTAGGCATAATTTTTTGCCCTGGCCAGCTTTTTGGCGTAGCCCGGCCTGGCCCGAGCAAGGATCTAGACTTTTACTCTGGCACGGCTAGGTCGAACCAGGGGTCAATCTCAGGCCTGCCTGTAAAAGTTGGACGAGAAGTGAGGCTCTGATCAATTTCAAAGTACATCTTCAAATCATATACTTGTTCTTTACTTTCTCGCTTCAGTAAGCCCATTTCAGGACCGTTTAGGAATCGTGGGAACTCAAACAATGCTCATCGTTCGCTAGTTCTAATTTTCCTCCAGTTTTACCCTCTGGAGTGGATTGTAGTGAAATGCACCGAATATGTTTGATTCGATGTCTACTCGAGCTGAGGTTCATCTTGTTAAGGAAGCTTTTTTTGAAATGAAAATTCGGAGAATTTGAAAAAAATGTTGGGAACCACTAGATTCGAATTCTTTGTTAAGTAAGCTTATTGGTGACCGTGTTGAAGAAAGGAGTATGCCGTGTCATCTTTATGGGTATTATGAAAAGTTCAAAAGCATTCAGAGAAGGGAAAGACAAAACGAAAAGTCTGTATAGAGATGAGCCATGAGCGAGGTAAAACAGCGGGATTCTTGTAGGCTCCATGAATCAAGCGATGGAAAAAGTTGTTGAACACGTCCGGCTGGTGGCAAAGCTCGGACCTCGAAGGTCGAACAACAGGAAATTTGTTTCATCCGGGGGTTTTTTCGGAAAAAACGTCCATCGTCCGGCAAACTTCAGAGTTCGAAAATATTCCAAGTGCCCTCCAAAATAAGTATTCCATACTCCGAGGATGCCCTACATTTACACGGCAAAACGTCGGTCTGGTGTGTTTTTCACAATTAAATTCTGGTTACGGAAGAGCCTTACAAATTTTTCCTTTCTCGTGTATCTAAACCGTTTCCCACAAATCTCAAATCTAGTCTGATTAAAACAGCTCCTTCAAGAACTGGCTTAGCCCCTTCAATAAGTCAGATATGCAACGCTTCAAACACCACAAGACGTGATTCTAAGGTACCCCATAAAACAAATTCCCTGCCTCTCTTATTCAACTCCATTAAAGAACTTCCCCAAAAAACGTAAGGCGTCAAAGGCGGAGAAAAGCTTGATACTCAAAGTCTGAATGATGGAACGAAACATCGCATCAATAAAAGTTGTGTGGAAAAGCGAACTGAGTATCCAAGTGGGCGTACAAATGTCCTATTGAAAGCTCATCTATTATATAATCGTTTGAACTTTTTCGTTATAGGTCTTGTTAAATAACGGTGATCGGTGAATCTTTCCAGGTATCTTGGGGGAAGCGGTGCTGTCATTCTAGTGCCTATCCACTTTTTTTTTTTGCACATACTTGTAATATTTTCTGACGTGTAACCATAAAAAATTATTGTTTTTATCATTTGACTAAGTAACTACATGTACACTTTGAGGTGGTTCACTCATTAACCTCAAAGAGAATGCAAACAGAAAACACGTAACTTATTGCACAATATTGTTATCGTTTACTCCCTGCGCTCGGCTGTAGATTTTTTCTTTTAAAAATCAAGATGTTAGCTGTAGACGTTGGAAAAGAGGATTGCGGGGATTGCGGGCTAACGATTTATGCTTGGCGAAACGTCGACTTTGAAATATTTTTCGCGTAACTCATCGAGGGAGGATTCTCAAGAATATGAGTAGCGTGGAGGAAAGGATTTTTCGAACTATACGAAAAATTTGTTTAAATTCTGCGCGTCATACTTCGTGTCTTCATCACCTCCAATCTTCATTCCATTTGATTCAGAAGAGATTGAGTGCGATTCTGATAATGGACCGATGAGCCCCATAATTCTGGACGGAAAATTCAGAGCAGTACAATTGTTCCGCCTTTACTCCGCGTTGTATGTTCTTTTCAACGTTGAAATAAATTTCCCCATCATAAGATTGAATATCAAGTCCCTATTTTAAGAATCAGGATGAAATCATTTTTCTACAAACTTTTAACGTTTTTGAGACTGACCTATTCAACCTTTTTGAAACTACGCCTCTGACATTATAGTTACCGTATCTTCTCTTGAAAATCTAGAGAGTAGAGGATTTCAAGTAATAAGGTCTCCTCTCATCGCATCCGTAAAATAGCCTCCATATTCACAACTGAACTCATGGCCACGTATGCCTGCCTTTTCGATTTTTCTCAACTCCCCCCCCCCCCGTGACAAATATCTCCTCCTCTCCGACTCACTTTCCACTCTTTCACAGACTCCAAAACCTCCAACCCACTCACACAACGCATACTCTTGGCACTGCTCACTCTGAACTCAATAGACACCCAAATAACGTTTGTATGGATTCTGGGGCACATCGACCTTCCAAAACACGACGTTGTAGACCAAGCTGCCAAATTTTCTTCCTTTGAGAAAACAACCGATGACTTCCACCTTCCCGCTTCTGACTACAAAAACCACTTCCAGACTCTTATTACACAAAAATGGTATCCACTCTGGAAAAATCAACAACTTGATAAACTCCTGTCTATCAAAAAAATCCCCGTTGCCTGGTCATCCTCCTATAGGGACTTGAGACAGAAGTCATCCTCACCCGACTAAGAACTGGCCACACAAGAATTACTCACCTCCACCTAACCAATCCCCACATGCTTACTTCCCCATTGTGTCCCCTCTGCCAAATGGTCAATCTAACAGTTAAATATTTTTTCTCCTGTCCGCAGCTCCTAGACTTTCACACTTCTACCAATACTCCATCCTCGCTCACCAAAGCGCTTAAAATGACTCCGGTACCCTGGCGCTGATCCACGGGGGGGAGGCATAGGGAACATGTCCCTCCCCCAAACTTCCAAAGAAAAAAAGAAAAGAAGAAGAGAAAGAGAGAGAGAAAAAAAGAAAAAAGGTGATAATTTCAAATTGTCCCCCCCTATAATTGCCTCCTGGATCCGCGCCTGGGTACCATTTTCTGCACCTTACAATAGGCACTAATAAACAGGTGGACCTATTCCTTTTGGAAATGAATGCGATGAATGAGAGCATCAAATTCACAGTGGAAAAAGACAATGACACCATCAACTATTTGGACCTTACACTCACCTTGAATAACAACAGGATAGAATACAAAACCTACAGGTAACCGACACACACGGACACCATCATCCTAAATGACTCCTACCAGTACCCCAGGCACAAGTTGGCGGCAATTCAGAACTACTGCTATCGAGCTATTTTGGTACTCAAGAACATTTTAGAGAGGAGGAAATAAAGCAGATCGCAGTAGCCAAGGGCTACCATAGAGGTGTGGTGAAGGAAGTCTTTGCGAAAATGGAAACTAAGGAGGGAACCCCTGATAACACGGTGAGAAAGTACTCCTGATTGATACTATGAGAGGGAGAGGGAGAGAGAATGATTAAGGGGTATTGGATTTCTTGGCGCGGCGCAGCCACAAATAAAGATCATGTTTCATGTCTTTTCAAAATTTTACCCCATCAGATATGTTGTGGATAATGCGAGAGAAAAATATTTTAGAGTTCTAGGCTAAGGCTTTAGAGCGGCCCACTCGCTTGATCTGTCGCTTCTTGGTCTAGTATAAGTCTACTTTGGTATATTTCAGGCTGATGAGATTAGGGAGCCTCACTCGCTTCTTGGTCCAGTACAAGTCTACTTGAGTATATTTCAGGCTGATGAGATTAGGGGGCCTCACTTACTCCGCTCGTTCACCCCACTCCTTGGCCTAGTGTAAGGCTACATTAGTATGTTTTAGATGTTGTAAGCGGACCAAGATTTGAAGTCACCGACTTATGACGTCAAAAGCTAATTATTATTATTATTTGTTTGTTTATTTGGGAGGGTGCTGCAAACAGACTCGTGGCCATGTTACTTGCAACACCCCATAAAAAATTACATAATTAAATAAACAAAATAAAATAAAAATAAAAAACAAAAATAAAAAATAAAAAATAAAATAAAATAAATAAATAAATAAATAAATAAATGAATAAATGAATGAATAAATAAATGAATAAAAATAATAATAATGATAATTAATTGAACCAAAACAAAACAAAAATAAATAATAAAATGAATAATAAATAAAAAAAAATAAATAAATAAATAAAAATGAAAATAATGATACGGTAATGGTGATTGAACAAAAAGAAAAAGCCATTGCCACCACCACCCAGGCCCTACCCCAGCATACTATGATGCCTTCTCTTCAATTCCTCTCGTTCCATATCAAATATATCTAAGTCAGGATCCCTATCAGTCAGAGTGTTCCGAAAATTTACGGCCCTATTAAGCACACTGTATTCTAAGGCGTTTGTTCGCACGTTCATTGGGCGAAATACGGATCTCGAGCGACTATTGGCTCTGGGAACGCTCAGGGATATTTTTGATAAAAGATAGGGCTCATATATTCTGCCATGTAGAATATCATGGAGAAATAAAACTGAGCCTATCATTCTTCTATTATTTAGAGAGACTACCTGAAATCCTTTCAGCAGTTCATGGTATCCTATGTCAGTTGGGTAGTATTCAAAAGTCTTGTAGTAAAAATATTTCAGTAATCTTTTCTGAATCGACTCTATTTTGTTAATATTATTACTTGAGTGAGGATTCCAAACTAATGCACAATATTCTAGATTTGATCTTATCAAAGCAAAATAAAGTGTTTTTAGAATTTGCATATTTTTAAATAATCTTGCATTCCTGATTATAAACCCAACTGCCCGTTTTGCCTTAGTAACAGTGTGCTTAATGTGCCTTCTGTAGTCCATTCGACTGTCTATTAACACTCCCAGTCTTTAATGTATTCAGTCTCTCTGAGTGCTACCCCACCAATTTTGTAGGTATACTTGTACACTGCAGTTGTTTTTCTTGTGTATATTATTTTCTCACACTTTCCTATATTGAAGGGAAGATAGTTCCTTTCACTCCACTTTTCTAAAGCATTTATATCTCTTTGAAGCTGCTCACACTCCTCTGCATTTTTTATGGGGCGGAAGATCTTAAGGTCATCCGCATATAATAGCAAATGCGAGTTTTTTACATCATCAGGAATATCATTGATGAAGAGTGTGAATAGGAGCGGATTATAGCTTTATAATGGCTCTCAGCGTTTCCTTAGCCTGGGATCAATCTAGCCTACGCCTTTTCATTATATTAGGATAAGCTAGAAACTACAGAGGGGGGGGGGGGAAGGGCTCGGATTCCCAGATTTCAGAATCACTCCTGATGAAGCCTAGTATAAATCTAGCATACGCCTTGTATATTATCTTATTATTTTTTTTATTATATTAGGTCAAGTTAAACTACCGGTGGGGGGGGGGGGCTCGGGCTTGCAGATTTGAGAATTACGAGGATGAGACCAAAGCAAAGACATGAAACATGTCAAAAATGACAAAGGCCTTCAATGGCTATGATGTAATTGTGGGTATCCAGAATAATTCACCCGTAGTGAAGGGAATCAGCAATGCTCAGCCGGAAGCAAAGGACAAGGAAAGCTTGAGCGGAGTGAACGAGCTCAGTTGTGAGCAGTGCAAAGGCTTCTACATTCGTGAGACTGGGAGAAAGTTCGAGATCAGGAAGAAGAAACACGAAAAGTCAAGAGAGAAAAAAGATGGCATGTCACTGTTTGACAAACACTGTAACAAAGAACACCACAATGGAAAGGGAATATTTGAAGTCATAAATGTAGAAAATAAGAAGAGTCCTCAGGATTCGCAAGGTCATTGCTAATCTCGCATAGCAAGCATAATTCATCATCTGTTTTGAAACGTCAGGGCTAGCTAAGAAAGTGTATGCAAATGAAATATTTTCCGCTTATTTCCATAAATCTCGATGAGCGACGCCTTTCTCCTCCACAGTGACAGGTTTCTCAGCGATCCCTGAGTAATAAGCCGAGTTACTATGGCAGAATATTTGTTTCGAATTTTGAAGTCGCGAGCAAGAACCGTGCACTGAAATTATGGGTCTTGTTATGTAAGGGCAAATAGATATTGCGATCACCAGACAAGAATGCGATGTCTTATCACTATCGGTTTTGAAATAGCGGTGTCAACCAGTTTCAACGGAATTTTTATTTGTCCATTCGGAATAACTTCTACGTTCAGTCCTACTTAGATAAGCTCGTATTTTGTTTTTCTCATTTTTTGTGCGCCAAAAGTATTCTTATGTATTTGCGAACATTGAAGATTCTTTTCGAGATATCCGTCCTCGCTATTAATTCTGTCGGAGATTATTTCGACGTCAAGATAGAGAACGATATTGAGTAGGTATGCGGCGACTTCTTCCAAGTTTTGAAATATTCCCGAGCTGAACTTCCTCCGCGAAATTGGTGTTTTGTAATTCTACCGCTTAAAATTCAAAGCATCGATCTACACTCGTATAGAACTCATTTTACAGTTACCTATACGTATAACGCACGGGGAGAAAAAAATTTTCCAATTTGTATTCCGGCTCTGTACCGACTTGCATAAATGATTTGAATTTTATTTGCGAAAACCCGTTCAGTTTCCTTCTACGAAACTGACGTAAAGTGTGCTGGTCTTTCTCTGTGTCTGTGTGTACCCTCAAATAATATTCTGCTCAATAATAATGTATCCGCGTCGAGTAAGTTTACGTATCGTATTATACGTTTGCTTACCTGTACAGGTAATTATGTACACATTTTATGAATAGGAAGAAAAGCGGGAAACGTAAAGAATGTACACTTTTTTAGTATGCTGTTACAAAGTAATTGTGGTGGTAATGCGACGCAACAATGGAGACGAATTTAAATAATTCACGCACAAAATGATAAAAAGAGCAGAAAGAAAAAAAAACAGCTTCAATGTCATCAGTATTGCAGTATATGTAAACTCTATGGTCGTACACACGTTTTTTTTTTTATTATCACGCTTGCAACTTGGCATATTAAGATGATTAATTCTTGTTATTATAAGTAAAATTATACATATATGTGTCATTTGTTTTCGAGCACCTTGACGAAGAATACAATACAGGTACGCTCTCGAAGAAAGTGTATATCTCCTTTATCCAAGTTGATTTTGGTTTTGCAATACATTTTTTATTGTTATTATTTTTCTGATAAAATTTTCGTTTATCTATTCCAATCTTTATTTGTGATTCAAACTGCATCTCTAGCCATACAAGTACCTCATAAATTATACAACGTTTACTATGATCGTATCCGACGATAAACGGACGAGTGTAAACATTCGTATTTTTAAGATACGAGACCTCTAAATTAGCACCGCCATCGGAAGTCTTTAGATGACGATACCTCGTGATTGACGTACATTGTAGCGACACCTGTACAATACTTTCTCAAAGCTCAGCATCAAATTGACCCATTTCAGTTCTTATGCATATGAGTATTACAGGTTTATTTTGCATAATACGAATGTTATCTTCATCCTTTATGTTGGGTGAAGATAACAACTTCGTCTTCTGATGTATAGAAATTGACAATCGTAACTGCACTGAAATTATATTGCTCAGATATTGTGTAAAATGAAGAATATATTTGTCAGGTTTGCGAGGAAATTATTCTATTTTCTTTTTGCGAAACGAAAGTCTCCGTTCCATTAATCTACTTATCGCTCTATAAGTAAGTCTGAAAGCACTTGAAAATTCTTACCGTGGGGCACTTCATTTTCGTAGATGAAGTTTCCGAGAGGTTTGCTCATTTTGAGCTTCAATCCCTCTAGAGGAGGAGCGCCACCACGGGATAGAAGGTCAGCTTCGCGAAAGCCGACGGGCGTAACGGGCATGTAGCTCATACTACTACTCGGACCACTCTTGAAAGAACGATGGCTTCTTTGACGACGTTAAACGACCTGTCCTATGGGTGAAATTGCTTGGTATTGAGGGATCTTGAAGCCTCTAAATTTTTCTGAGTAGTATACTGTCAAAATTTTTCCAAGTCCCTCCGCTGTCATATAAAAGTTCAAGAAAATGGAAAAACATCGAATCGTGTTCATATCTTGAGGTGTTCGCGAAGAAATACAAAGTAATCTCGATAATCTCGATTATATCCGTGTATTAATCTTGATTGTATCGAACTATCCCTTCCATGGATACGCTCCTACTGCAGTAAGTTTAGTCTTCATTATAGGCCTAGTACCCACGTATAAACGCAGTGTAAGTCTAGTATACTGTATTTTAGGCTACCAGCTTTCAGGAACTCATTCGTCCCTCTTCTTCGTCTAGTATAAATCTAGTATATAATATTTTAACTGATTTTGAGGCTCTGCCAGGGCTTCCAACAGTTTTTTTTTTTTTTTTGCGGTTCCGGCTAGAAAGGTCCTTGGACTGAACTGTGGGATCCGGTTCCTTTTGGTTTTGATCCTAGAACCCGCGATTGCCTGATCCAGTTTCTTTGAGTTCCGGTTCCAGAACCCAAATCCAAGATCCGATTCTTTTTGGTTCCGGCTACAGAAGCCAAATCCGAGATTCGGTTCCTTGGGCCTGAAAATACGGGAGGAGAACCGCTTTATGTGGTAGTATTTGGTTCCGGTTCTCAGCCCAGTGGGAAGAATGGTGCACGATCTGAGCTGGAAGACCCGATAGCACAATTTCCACCCACTCAAAATCCAGATGTCTCTAGGTATAGGGCGTTTTTGGGTATTGCCACTACGGCCAAAAGCAAACTCAGAATACTTCTTGAAGTTATGGCGCTTTTTTTGACATGTTTCATGTCTTTTATCTACCCCCTAATTCTTGAAAATTGTCCGGGCCTCCGGGCGTCCGGCAGTAACCTTCAAAATTTGATGTGGGTTCCAGCTGAATGCTTCAAGAATATTAAGATAAGATGGCCAGCTACCGGTTGCCGGCTGCTTCACAGCTTCCCGCTTTCAACTTTTTTTCTTATTGTGCGCAGGCTTGAGCGCTTTTATTTTAAGCTTATGAAATTTGCTTTGGGCTAATATTTGGCTTCAAGCTAATGACGAAAAAAACGATTGACTGACTTTCGGCTTAACAAAAAAACGGCAAAACATTGACTTAAAACTTGACTCAAGCCATTAATGGCGTCAGCTTCTCCCTGCGCGGGGGAGGGTACGCGTCTTATGGCAGCTATATTCGCGGATAAAGGTACCGCTAGGAGCGCTATACTCGTTTTGCGAGAAAAGTGATCATGGTGTTTTTTACCATAAGACAACATACTGCTAAAATCTCGAGTTTCAGCGTTTCAATTTGTTTTTCATGAAAAATGCAGTGAACAAAACTGGTTGCCTTTTCAATTTTCTCTCAGACAAATGTAATTTTAGATTTTTTTGTAACTTTTTTCACTTTAACACAGAGTGTTGCAGCCAGCCGAGAGCCGAATTCAGCCGAATTTTCGGCCAGTAAGTCAAAAGCCACAAGCCAGCTTCATGTTTACTCTTGGAGGCCAAAAACCAAATTCAGCCAAAGTTTTGACATGTTTCATGTCTTTTCTCTATGCCCTAATCCTTGAAAATTGTCCGAGCGTCCGGCAGTGACCTTGGGACTTGGAAGAATTTTGGTAAAAAAAAAGAAATAATAAAAGAAAAATAAAATAAAAATAAATAAAATGAAAAAAAAATAAAAATAAGAATAAAATAAAATAAAATTGAATAAAAATAAAATTAAAAATAAAATAAAATTGAAATTAAATTAAATTGAAAACAAAAACAAATGTCTGGGTGGTCATTAAAAAATTTGCGAGTATCATCCTTTCTCAAAAAAAAAAATAATAATAAAAAAAAATAAAATCAAAAAAATGAAATAAAATGAAATATAAATAAAATTAAAAATAATTCTGAAAAAACTCATCAGCCTGAAATGTACCAAAGTGAAGTTTTCCAGATTTATTTTATTTTTATTTTATGTTTCTTTTCTTTGATTTATAACTTCATTTTCGCTTAAATTTTGTTACGTTCTGGTATTTTCCCCCTTAAATTTGTTAAAGTAGACTTGTACTGGACCAAGAAGCGGGACGAACGAGCGGAGCGTGTGAGGCCCAGTAATCTCATCAGCCTGAAATATACTGAAGTAGATTTACACTAGACCAAGAAGGCTCATTCGCCTGAAATATTCCAAAGTAGACTTATACTACATCAAGCGAGTGCCGCGAGTGAGTCCCAGAAAGCAGTCAGCCTAAAATACTCTAAAGTAGACTTATACTAGAACAAGAAGCTGGAAATTTCGGAAATTTTTGAACTATGAGGAGCTTAAGACGACTGGCGAAAAGACATGAAACATGATCTTTATATTTTTGGCCATGCCAAGAAATCCTTTATCTTTTTCTTCAAGATTTGGTTTTGGAGCCAAAATCCAAGATCCGGTTCCTTCGAGTATCGGCTATAGAACTCAATTGTCAGATCCATATTCTCTTCAGTTCCGGTTTCAGAACCCAAATCTGGGATCCGTTTCCTTTTGGTTCCGCTCTCAGGGACCTGAAAATACAGGAGAAGAACCGCTTCCTGTAGCGGTATTTGGTTCTGTTGGCTCAGCTGCTCCGCTCGTTCGCCTTCCTCTCTTGTCTAGTATATGTCTAGTACATATGCTGTTTAGTAGATCTACATAATGAAGGCTAAACGTACTGCAGCAGCCAAGCCCAGGCCTGGTATAATAAAGGCTAAAGGTCGAAATTTGTCGAATTCTCTAAAGTAGGTCAAGATCATTGATGACGTCATGAAGCGTGATGTCACGTTACGCAGATTTCTCACTGATCCTAGGCCCCTCCAATGAGCCAGATATGCAATGCTTCAAACCCTATAGAAGACTCAGAAAGTCCTTCTAGAATATCCCATAATACAGGTTTCCTGCCTCCCTTCATTTAACTAAGTTAAAGAACCCGTGAATTTTTTCGAAGTCCCTTTCCTATTCAAAAGTCAAATCTACTAGCATATATTATAGCAAGAATTCCAATGACCTATGACGTCGCCAGATCTTTATATCACAGGATCAGAAATCGGAATTTTTCGGGGAACGGTGAAATTTCGATTTTCAAGCAATACTGTATGATAAGAAAGAGACTTTCAAAAATTTTGACTGTCGATTGTATGACGTTCCAATCTGATCGTGTCATACGTCAGTTTTTGCCGGAAGCCATGCGGCGCAGCGCACAGCATTTTTTTTTTTTAAATAACCTCCCGCATTGAACAGGTTCCGCGTTAAAACCGTCGAGGAAGACCTTCACGATTCCATGACTGAGACTATTCTTGGGAAAACCGTGGTTGGTTGTCACACCTGATAACGTCATCTATGACCTTGACCTACTTTAGGGACTCAAACGAATTTCGACCCTCGTTACTTTGGCACCCGTATCTTCAGCCTTCATTATTCAAGGCCTAAAATACAGTATATTCAGCTGTACTGCAACAGGTAGGATCGAGAATGTAATTCAATGTGAGTGTCCTAAGTGGTAGTATTAAATAGACTGTGAAAGATATGATAAGCAGAAGGCGCTCATTGAACACTTAGAGATGCCCTCTCGAGTACCATTGTGATTATTTTTGTACCAAATTTAGTCCGAAATTTTTCATGATGAAGTATACTGGATAATCTCACTTTCGTGAACAGTGAACATCTAGGTGATTGCGAGAGGTTTCAAGTGGCGAACTGTTCTGTGGACAGGTTTTCCATAAAATATCTTCTGTTCGTTTTCTCGCGTTTTTGTAACTTTCATCCGATTACCAGCTTTGCGGAAAACTCGTTCAATGCATTGATTTTGCGTTTTCGATTTTAACGCTTACTGTCCTTTAGTTGATTCTTTGAAATTTTCTTTGTGTCCCTGTCTTTCCTAATACGTGAAGATCGCTAATCGAAATTTCCGAATCCGTAAATAGGTCAAAGTTTATGATGCGGGGAGAGACAAAATAGATTTTCGAGAGCTGGGCAAGAGAATGAATGTTGAACGGATAGATCGTATCAGCATTAGGAGTGAGAGGCGTGAAAATGTAGGTGAGATGGGTTGAGCCTTCGCGTCGGGATGGGCAGTTTTGGATGCTTTTTCAATAGATCGAAGCTTGTTGGAGGATGAAGAAGACCAGAAATCATACCAGGATGAGAGAACGAGGGAGCAGTCATAAGATTCGAGATCATACGAGGAAAGGAGATCCGTTTTATAGAGAGTGAACAAGAAGAGTGCTTTGCGGCAAGGTCCACTGCGTCATATTCCTCAAGATCAATGTGTCCCGGCATCCTTTCAAAGAGTTGATTTCGATCTGTTAAATTAATTATTCAGCATCCATCTCTTTGTAACTTTCACATTTTTCACTAATTTTCCATTGGTGCAGTAGATACTCTGAAATAGTTTGAGAATCACCTCCTGTCTAAAGATTGATATAGTTTGACTCTCGGCTAGAAACTAATACGAAGTCGTTCAAAGGTAACATCGCACTCTTCTCTTCTCTCCATTGTTATTCCGTCTCTTAGTTATCACAAGCCCGCCTGGTAGTCTGATCCCACCTACGTCTAACATTATTGACGAATGTCATAAGCTCATCTATCGTGTACACCATTGGTGTAGAAAAAGGAGAATTATCGCAAAAGATACTATTGTGAAAAATACGTCTTGAGCTACTGCAATGTAGAGAGCTTGTTGAGCTGGTCCGTTGTTTTCGAATGCTATCACGTCGCGTTTTTCAATGTCAATTTGATAATACTTTATGGGAGGTGTACTCGCGTGCTGGTGTAGTATTACGATAGTTCGCCCTTTTTCATTTTTCAGAAGATGGTACCAGATTAGGAGCCTAAAAGTGACCGACATTTTCGACTAGGAACGCTATCGGTCTGAAGGTGAAATGTGCATTCGTGCTAAATAATGTATTTTCGTGTCTCGCAGACTTGCCAGGACGTTACGTTCATTTAGACTAGACGTCATAGTTACGTGGATTTCATCAATGAACACGCTAAAAGTACATCGTGACCGTCTTTATTCCGAGGCTTTTCCGTGGTGGAGGGGAAGAACATTATGCCTCACCAAAATTCTATATTTTTTTTTTTACCTGATAATTTGCTGTTTTTATCTCGAAGGGTGAAAAAAAAAGAAAGTCTGTGGCGACGAATGACATTAATAGATTCCGTATGGAAAATACTTCTGAATTTATTCGTTTTGAAATAAAAAAAGAAAAAAAAAGATCATTCAAGTGCAACTTCCACACAGAAAAAAAAATACCTACTCGTGAATGCATTCAGTTTTTAAAACTGAGAGTGAAAAAAATTTCATTCGAAAAAAAAAATGTTCTTGCTAGCTCACTAGGAAAAAATGAGAATTTTTAATGATTCCATTACGATGTCGTTATAAAGAATACTCGTAGATTCATTTAGTTCTTGTTTTTTTGAATTAGGAAAAAATTATGTGGAATTCTTTTTTTTTTTTGGTATTTCCATTATAACACACAAAATGAAATGATTTTTAAAGTCGAGCGTTAATTACAAAATTTCTTTATTCTCGCAGATGGAATGGTTTTTTTTTTTTTTTTTCTAGAAAATGACACGCTGAGATATCTTTTGAGCGATATGGACGTTTGTGACCTAAAATAACTCATAAAAAATCATATGATGAAAGTGATTACGATCGTGGTCTCCGGATTATTTCAGAGATGACCTCTAAACGATATTGGAATGGATTTTCGTGAAAAAGAGGGTTTTAGTTTTGGAAGAGAGGAAGAGGGGGGATGGATAATCATATCCGTGAAATTTAAAATTAGAAAAACGCTCAGTGCTTCTGCAATATTTGTTTGATACCTTTGTGACATTTTCCCTCAAAACGTTCAGTATTCAGAGAAAACGATAATCATATTTTGCTTTTTATGTTAATTTGTTTACTTGAGCGAAGAGGAGGAGGATTGTTCAGAAGTTATCATGAATAATTACTGATATTTATGCAAAACTATTTAGAGAAGAGTCCCATTTTCATAAATTAGAAGCAAGAATAACGCTGTTGTCAGTAGTGTAGGAGAGTACTTTTCCCTCTGAAGAAGTTTCATTTGAAAATCTTTGCCATTTGCTGTTAGTGACAGACTACCCTCTGAATTCAAGTATTCAGTGCGTAAAGACCAAGGAATTACAGCTCCGGAAAATAATTCTTCACTTGACACTTACATGAAAACGACGAAGTTCCGAGTCGAACTCCTTTGTTGATGATTGAAATATTTCCGAGTCTCTCGCCTATCATATAAAGCACCAAAGTCCGCATTTCTTCCAACCCCTTTGATGATTGAAATTTCTCCAAGTCCCCTCCAACCATAATGGCTCCACTTTTGAAATTTTTGTAAGCCTAACTCTTTGATGGTTGAAATGTTGTTGAGTCCCCTCGTATTACATAAAGCGCCAATGGCGACATTTTATCCTACTCCTTTGATGGTTGAAATTCTTTCAAATTCCCTCCAATAGCCGAGACTTCCTAACCTATCACCAAATGAGAAATTTAGCCTTCGTTTTCGCCGCCGAACAGACCTTTAAACTCGTCCTTCTCATCTCATTCTCCCCGCTCCTCAGCTCAAATTCCTCGAATTCAATCTCATCTTTCTTAGCTACGCAGGAAACTCACTCAACTAATCCCTCAAGTTAATGCATTCATTTACTTCTCCAAACACCAGCATCCACCTCAACGCCAGTCTCCTTTTTATGGATTCCGAGCCACATCAACTTTCCGGAACTTGGTACGGTGAAAGACTCGCTTCTCTCTCATAAAATGCTGACTCCTGCCTGTGACCTCAAATACTATTACCGACCTCTGATACTTGACTCTTGGCATGACTTCTGGAAAACTAGGTATTCAAACTGTCGGTTCCCTGGATTTCCTACTCAATCGAACTATTTGTCCTGAAGAAATAATTCTCACTCGTCTCAGAATTGGTCGCCTACGTTTCACCCTTTCTTATCTTGCACTCAGTCCATTCACTCCTCATTCTTGTCAATACTGCCAAAATGATGAAATTTCTGTTTGTATCCCGCTCTTGAAAATATCCACCTTTCTTGCTATGTTTCTTCAGATCTCCTTCGATCTGCTCTTTGTAATAATTTCGATACGGTCACTAATTCTCTCAACTATCTGCGCTCCATTCACTTGCATCTTATGCTTGAGTCTGTAATCCTTTCATACTTCCCGTTTCAATTTTTACGAAATCTGCGCAGTCTTCTTCAAATTTTTTAAACTGTTCATTCAATTTCGTTCGAATGTCTTCAGTCTGCAGAGCTGCATGTGAAGAACCTCCAACGTTTGAGGAAGAAGGGTGGGACATTTTGGTCAAGTTCCGTAAATGAGCTTCCTTATTTGATTAGCCTCTGTAAGTAGTTCCTGAGCTTCTGCGCTGCATTTCCGTGCATAAATGCTTGGCCGTTCAGTTTTGTCGCTCGCTGCTTGTAAATGGTGGCAGACCAAGCTCCTACAGGGATGAATTTTAGCAAACTGGATTCAGCCGAGCAGCTAACTCTTGGGTAGTTGAAAAGCTCGTACAATCAAGAGAAACAGAACATAAAATGTACCCTTGTGAGAACACCGAAAAAAAATCTCAAACCAAAACAATCCCATTTTTCGTTCTGTTCAATCGTCCACCATTATCACTCACCCACCCATAGTATTCGTAAATTATGCATTCTAACTTGCGTGTAGAATAATGTTCAAGTGCGCGTCAGAAATCGAAAAAAAACGTCGAGCAATTTAAGCCAAAAAATTTTACTCTTCCTTCGCGTGTAAAGGTCAAAATATGAAAAAATCACCTCTTTTTATGGAGGATGAAATACAGCTTGAATTTCTCGCAAATTTTTCAACGAAGATTTAGAGGAAATGGAACTGCGCCAAATTTGCTTCAGTACAGGTTTTTAGCCTTGATAGACCCCAAAAATGTGGGACAATATTCTGTTCATAATTATTGTGTCTCGCCTCCTTGTAAAATTTTCATCGAAGAGACTGGGGTAAAAGAGTCACACCGATGTAATGTTCTTACGTGCTCTTCATTCCTTAGAGAAGATGAAATTCCTAACAATAGGCGTGGAGCCTTGTCTAACTCTTTTTCACTCACTATACGGCTCAAACTGATACGCGAGCTCCTATTGCACGTTGAGTAATTTTATCGAATTAAAAAAATTGCTGGTAACTTGCGTAGAAGGCCTCTTCAAACTCTTGGAAAATCTTTATCGTATCCACTATTATGGTAGCAAATTTGTGTACTCTATTTTCAACGGAAGAATACCCGCTGAAATCGAATGGGTGTGAAAAGAGGCTCGTCCCGCCTCCTGCTGTTGTATGCATGCAACAAAGTCTACGCTGTTGTTGAACTAGTAAACGTTTTATAGGCAATGAACCTTGAACAAAAAGCTTTGTACGTCCGATCATGCTCGAAATATTGAAGAATTATCTGAACGCAATTTAGTAACATGGCACTTGTATCGAAGATCATTATTAAGTCTATTAGTGTTTCTAATTTTTTGATGGTTTTCCTGTATCATTATGTTCCGCAGCATACCATTCGCTGAGGTGATGATCAAACTATTTTCAAGGTGACAAGTGATTCATGGTCGTGCCAAATTGGCTACTCGCGAGCTTTTTCGGAACACTAAAAAGTTTTTTTCTCCTGCTATCTCTCTTTTTCTATTTCGCTCTCATGAAGTTTTTGAAATACGATATGGGGGTTTTTTGAGTGTTTCGAATGGTACTTCTTTAATCTATTTGTACTAGAATTTCCATTTCATTTTTTTTTCTACCCCTTTTTCTACGCGATCGAGATAAAAAAAAAAAACGCCGATGAAAATTGTAGAGACCTCACTTTTAACGTTACCGTTTGTAACGATGTAATATGTCCAGCATTGTTTACAATAATTGTAGTTATGGGCAAGTGACGTGGGAAAACCACGTGCCCTGACGGACCCCGCGCTGTCTAGAATATTATGTTTGCTAACGTCACCGTGTAGAATTTCATTACAATACCGCACACGTCGGTCCTTGTTGTCGGTATTCGACGGTCAACAATTTGGCACTCGACAAAACGTATAGAAAATTGTTTATTCGAATGCGAATCACCGTCGAGATTTGAATTTCGAGAAACTAGCGCTTCAGCAGAAGACGAGTTCATTCATTTCTTTTCTCTAGAATATTGAGTTTTTCAGTAAACTTTGTATGAGTGATTTTAAAAGCTCGTTGAATCCAGCGGACGTATTCTGTAAGATCATTCGCTCAACGCTGCTCCCGCCATTATTATTTTTCACCTGATACCGCTATCTCTTGTATGAGGTAAATTCTAAGGGACTCTGTAAACGTCATTATTTTCGGGAAAATATCTTCAACCGTCGAGCTACGCTTAATATGAGAAGAACTTGAGCATAAGGCTTGGGAATAGAGTCGTCAACTTGTGACGTCATCAGCCCAAGTTGAAAGAAATTGTCTAGAGTCTATATCATGGGAATTTGTCCAAGTTGGGTTGTAGAAATTTTTTTCTGAGAGAGCCCTTAGAAAAAATTTATTGTTCCGTATCGTACAACCCCAGTGAAGGACAGTACAAATGATACAGTTTGCCGAGCATATTACTATCCACTCTCACACGATTAAAGCCTCCCGTACAGCAACTTTCCTTTTCGGAAGATGAACTCGCCTTCTTTGAGCCTCACGTTCTTCTCAATTTCAATCGGTTTTGTACATTTCATCAGAGACCTCACTTGATCACGTAGAGAACAATGATAAGACAACCTGTTTCCACGGAGCCCCCGCGGCCATTGCCCTAATTTTTTTTATTTTTTCAAGAGAGCGTCTTCAGAAAATTTCCATGAGCGCATCCGGGGTTGGTGACGTCATCAACCCAAAGTTTTACTTTTAACATTTGGACTTGCAACCTTATATATGATGGGTACCGGACGTCGCTCCGTCCGATATGTCGTAGGATTTGGAATAATTTCGATAATGGATTACACGTAGAAAATTGTAAAATGACCTTCAGAATAAAAAAAGCAGTGGTAGCATAAAACTTCTCTACAGGGGCGGATGAACGACTGCAGCTCAGAGGCGGGGACTGATACTCTTCTGTCTGACATTACCGATGGTCACACCGTTGTAAAACAAGAGTGGAAAGTATTGGAGTTAACGAGAAGAAATAATCGGAAAGTAGGTGACTGAGTTAATTTGAAATTTCATGAGTTGTGTACGTCGAGCAGAGATTGTGGGAGTGGGTCTGGGATGAGATATAGGGCGGAGATTGTAGCAGGGGTAAAGTGGTCCCCGTAAGTTCTGAGAAAAACTAGGGAAAATTACCGAATTGAGTAGATGAGAAATAAACTTTAGAACCCATTCCAAAACAATAGCACCATTACTGTAAAAACCTGGCTTAGGTTTATGAGGTCATCGAAGTCGAATGCGGACGTCTTCTGAAGATGTGTCTAGCAAACATAACCTTACTTGACTTAGGTTGATGACGTCATTTTTCTGAGGATACCTCCGAGTTAGGTTGAATAACTAATGTTCTTTACAATGGTCTTGTATGGCTTATCTCAAGGTCTGGATTTGTCTATAAATTGCCTCCGGCTTCTCTCTTTGGTCTTCTTGATTTCGCTTTCGTACTCCGTCTGTGGGGTCCTTTTCTGTTGTAGCAACTACTGCTTGAGTCGCGCAACAATGAACGCGGCGATTGGGTTTGGTATTCAGAGAGTCTAGAGGGTCACCAGAAGTTTCTTGCCAGGCCCGGAGTTTTGAGGGTAGTATCTTCCACTGCCGTGTTTAGTTTGTTATTGACCATTTCTGCGCATTTCAATGACTCCTATCTTGGATCCTCAGTATTAAACAAGGGTATTTAGGTGCGTTTCTTCTGCAGATTTGTGTTTCGCCAATCGTTTTCCTCATTAGCTTCCCATACACTGCCTAAAGACCCAGTAAAAATCTAGGTTGATGACATCACAAGTTTATGATGTCATCAAAGTCGAATCCGCTGTCGGAAGATGTGCCCTTCTAGCGACACAACCTAACCTAACCTAGATTGATGACGTCATCTAAGTCGGACGCGTACGTTTTCTGAGGAAGCCCTCAGGTTAGGTTTCATGCCTCTTGCCCTCTACTTGTCTTTGTAAGGTTTACCCCGGGCTCTGAATTTGTCTGTAGATTGCCTCCAGATTCTCTTTGCTCTTTTTGATTTCTTTTCTGTAATCTGTAGGTCCTTCTCTGTTGTATCAACTCCTGCTTAACTTGCAGCGTCGTGCATCGGTATTGAATGCGGTGACTCAGTTTGGTATTCAGAGAGTCGAGAGGGTCATCAATAAGTTTCTTGTCAGGCCCGGAGTTTTGACGGTAGCATCTTCCGTGGCTGTGCTTAGCTAGTTATTAGGTTTCTCTTTGCATTCCATTGCTCCCTATCTTGGATCCTCAGTTGAATAAGGTTATGCGGGTGAGTTTCCTCTACAGGATTTTGACGGATGTTTTGCAGACCATTTTTCCATCAGATTCCCATACACTGCCGAAAGACATAGTGAAATGCGATGAAGACCTCGTCAGCCGAATGCCACACTTCGCAGTCTCTTGTGAGTGTGTAATTACTGGTTGTAAGCCTATTTTGATGACAATTTTCTGTTTGTATTCCCAACCCCACTATGAATTCGACAAATGCACAGTTTCGACATGCTTTTCTTCCATAAAAGTTTGTCATTTCTTCTACTTTCAAAAAAAGGTTGGGCATCTCCTGATTGGACGACTCGTGACTTCTCCGACTTCGGTTGATTTTTGGGTTTTTACTTCCATGGCCACGCAGCAATATTGCACTATCTTCTCCCGCGTAATGTCTCCAATCTGGAGCCTGACTATTCTTCCTTTCCTCACTGTTGGTTCTCTGGTACACATGATGATCTCGACTGTCGATTTATTTGCATAATTTACGCAACGCCTGGTGTTGATCTCATGTTGTTAATTTTCCCCTTGGGTTTCATTATCACCTTCTCCAAATTTTGGTGTCGGATTCACCTCCCTGCCGCATTTGTCAGCCGCTTTCTCATTGTCCTCTTATATCCCTAACCTAACTTAGTTTGATTACGTCTCAAGATCAAAGTCAGGCGTAGACCCTTCCTGAGTAGAACAGATGGCGGGTCGTCCCGCCAAAAATTGTTTATTTCTTTCGCCGCTGGTGGAGTCTCTTTCATTGTCTACGTTCATTGAGACGATGAGCTGGAAACCTGCCTTTTGATTTCAATGTTTGATTGAGATCAATTGTGTGGTCAAAATTTTTCTAATTCCTCCTCTCGATGTATAAATATTTACATGAAGCTCGATCACTAGAATTTTTTCTACATGTCTCAAAAGTCGTTCCTACTCCTCTCTTCCCTTTCAAAAGTATAGTCGAGCCTCCCTCCTCCTCGTATATGTCTGGGAGGTCGGAATTTTCACAAGTTTTACACCTGCTATAAATAGCTACTGTCTTTAATATTTTTCTTGATTTCTCATGATAGTAGAGGTGGGCTCCGCAAAATAATTGATGTCAAATAATTACCAGACGTACCTCTCGGAAAAAGAGTCCCTCCGGCTTCTTGTTTCCGTGTGGTATGTCAGTTATTCATCATCTTCCAGATGAAAAGTTTATAATCAACAAATCACTCGGCTGATGCATCAACTTCATAGTTTGGGACATGAATTAGTTCAGACTATGCGAACTATAGTAAAGATGCTGAAATTCATGAAAGTATTCTTCATCGCTGCTAGAAAATCTGAAATTTTGTTACTCTCGCTATACAGTTGGACTACGAAACTTGCGTACTTCTTTCATCTAAGACTGACATTCGAATTATTTCGCCGGACACGCTGTAGGATGAAATGAAGAAAAGGAGTATTTATGATCCATTTTCATACTCCGTAATTCTCCGTTTAAAATCAGCGGGGAACCGCGAGAATTTCGAGCGTTCCATGCGAGATCAACTGCGAAGCCGTGGCGGGGTAAGAGGAAGAAAGATGAGACGGATTACTGAAATTAGAGCTAGAGCTGATTTGCATCGAACAATCGAAGGTATATGCATACGGTACGTGTTCGTGAATTTTTATCTTCCATAAGTACTCTATTATGTATACGCTAAATGTACTCGTACGTTCTCGGAACCAAATCGAATAACCGTATTTGATTGAAATTGAATCAAAAGTCAACTATTCATCTTAAACGAATACCTTCTCTATGACTAATGATCATCGGGTTGCTTCGCTAAATAAAATTTATGATCGCAGAACGATTCGATCTCCTAGTGTTACACTTGAATATAGAAGTAAGCTAATTAGGATGAATACGACGGTGAATTACGAATAACGATCTAGAAGTCAATTACATACGCATAGTTTTCGAGTGGTTAACGAATATGAAGTTTAAATTCTCCTGTGAGTAAAAGCTTCGAAAATAAAATCGACGATAAATCCTATTCTAGTTTCATGTGTACTTTTTTAACCAGACTTAGAAAACAAATTTTATGGTATTTATCATAACGGTGTAATATTTACCTATTCATACAAGAACAAATGTCGATCTGCGAATGTTTTTTTTTTCATATTATATTTTAATGACACGCACGCGATGAATTCCTTACATTATATTTTTATGTATTTTGTAAAATTTTTACGCAAAATTCTTATTGTACTTGGTGAGTATATTGAATATCGAGAGTGAAGATAAAGCGTAAAATTCACCTACGGTTAGGAAAATCGTTTGCAGACATTCGGTTCGTATGTTTACTCCTTATTTTTTCGAAATTCATACAATGCCATTGTAATGAGATGGCGGCTTTATAAAAATGGTAATTTCTTTATAGGTGTTCTTTTTCGAGTCATTTAACCGCTATAATTCGTCTAAAAATAATTTTTAGTTGGTTAAAAAAAGAGAGAAAGTACGGACTATTCCAAAAATAAACTAGACTGCTTCTGCACTTTTGAAGAAAACATTTGTTTTTGAAAAAATTGTGAAAACTGAATCTCTTCTTTCGCAATAGGTTGCAACACTTGTTTTTTTATATGTATTTACGAGCTCTACGATGTCGTTGTCAGCTCGGTAGGTCATTGTGTTGAGGGACGGTCAAAAGTTATAACAAACGGTTGAAACGGTAAAATTGAGTGAAGGGCGAATATTGTAAGAGCCTCTAAGCGGTATCTACTTCAAGGTTAAGGAAGCCTCAGATATCCTGGAAGCGTTTCCCCACATCTGGCGTCACGACGTACTCGAAGTCCTTCACTTCGTGATGCATCTCTCAAGACCAACCCAGCCAAAACGATGTCTCCAGAAATACACTGTGTTCCTCTCTTCTTGATTGCTGTAAATGACCGCTAACAATATTAGTGTCAGCTTTCCCTTTACCCAACGCCTCTTTACGAGTGGTAACCTACAACCCCCAACGAGAAACAAACTTTCTCCAATTAATCCCCAAGACTACCGTAGAATCAAAACTGACTCTATCCGCTGAACCGGTTCCGCAGAGTGGGGGAAAAGTGCGAAGGGATAAATGTAGGTGTTGTTCCTTTTGGCGGAACCAGTTCAGTGGATAGTGTCAGTTTTGATTCTAGGGCTTTCAATGGTTTTCTGACCGTCAATTTTGCTTTTTATAGTAAGTTCAAAAACGATACTGATTCCCTACGCCTCTTCTATCTCTGCGTTTACAGAACTTCACCATTACCATCTGATCCTCCGATAAGTTCCTTGAATTTACCTCGGCTTCAAAACCTCCAGGTCCCCATATCAAAATTTTAACAGCAAAATGTTTAATATTCTTGAGCGATCTCAAAAACTATCTCACCTTTGTGAAATCCTCCTCCAATTCTACACTAGTCTAATCTAAACCCGACTTGATAACGGTTCTCCAATTTATGTTCACTTCAATTGAACAACTTTGAAATTGCTGGGCCCTAATCAATCTTCGCGGGCTCAAACTGACCCTCGGTGCACTACTCAATAGACCATGCTAGATTCTTCCCGTATTCCTGAATGCTCTCACCCTACGTAATTCGCCCACATTCTATCACTTCAAAACTTGGATAAAGAAGAAAGCGGAGTGAAAATAGTCTTGGTTCCCTTTTACTTGTTGAGCTGACGACGGTCTATATGAGATAGGAATCATTAAATAAGAAAAGAGAAAGAAGAAGGATTTTTCAGTCTGCGATTCCATTTACTACGAGTAGAATTGGTGAAACAGTAGAAAAAGAAACGAGCTCCCACGATTTATTTTTCCCAAAAAACTGCTAAAATTTCTAAGCCATTAGATACTAATTTCAAGTTTTCAAGCATTGTGATCAGGTACAGACTCGTATATTGTCTCGTGACCTTCGAAGTAGGATATTGGAAAATATACTCGTCTGTATTGACTTTCTGGATTGAAATGAAGAAAGTTGGGCTATTTAGTATTATAGCTTTGAAGGGAAACGATTAGGAAAAGTATAACGTGTGCAACGTTTCGTACGGAAAATGTGGAAAAGAATCGTTATGAGAAAATCGTACAATACGTCAATTTTTATCACTCGCTGTTAAGTTATACTTTTAAATACTAATGTACTGCAACATGTAAATCATAGCATGTATTGTCTCCTATGCATACAAATAAATGTGTGAAAAATATTTGTACCGCGGTGCGGTACTGCGTTGGAAAATTGTTGTAAAACAATAAAATCCGGAAGATTTTCAGAATGTCATTTCGTGGGAACGTTCGACTTGGGGTAAAAATAAAAGAGATTCTCCGAAACGAAGTGATTTTCCTTCAAAAACTATTATGTACTTGGTAAATTTTCACTAATTCAAAATATTCACGCTCGGTAATTTTTTTTTTTTTCTTTTGTCGCATGTGCAATTCCGCCCCAAGCCTCCATGTTGGAGTGGGTACGGGTTGCTTATGCATTTTGATTTTGTTCCTTCCAGTACCGAAATCGACCCTTTCGGGTATAACTTCAATGTTGGAAGAATCTCCTTGGCGAACCCCCTCTTCTGCTTGGCAACCGCCAAGTTACTTTGGCAACCGCCAAGCTGCAGTGCCTCCCCGGCACGCAGAAAAACACAAGAACACATACCAACAACATCACCTTGAGATATAGTAAATTGCTGTTGGGGTTTCTTCATCTTCATCTATCTTCAGGGAAGATCGTCGTCCTCTTCTTCCTGCAAATTTAGGTGTTGATGGTACACAGGTGTCGAGTAGGCCATAGCGTGGTTCTGCATTTGCCTATTCCATTCCTGATCCATCTTCTTCTTCAAGACGGTGGCTGCAAATGCAGACACCTGGTTCAATGCTTCCTCGGAACCTTGCATGGTGGATACCAGGCTCTTCATCCACCCCGATCTCTTGAAGAGACCGACTAAGCTTGTGCTGCTCACGCCTCCACGCCTCGCACTTAAATAAGGTAGTCCATCATCCCGCCCTTGGTCGCAGTGCGAACATGTTGCCTGCTAAACTTTCCTTAACTTCTCATGAAGGTACTTGTGAAAACAGCCATGGCCGCTTAACACCCGAGTCAGGGGAAAGTTTAGTTGGCTATGGTGTCGGTTCATCCACTCATCAAGGTCGCGTATTAACACACGGGTTGCCCACTTGCCAAGCTCACTCTGGGCAATTCTTACTTTACATTTCTCAAGCAAAGAGCGCCTGGCCTCCTGCTTAACCCGTAGAATCTCACGGTTGGTCGTCGTCGTCTTTTTTGCTCTGAACACCACCGCTCTCTCCTCAGCAAGGAGCTCGATTGGCGGTGAACGTGCTAATACACAAAGAGCCTCCGTCGAGACAGTGCGGTAGGCACTAACACACCTCAGTGCAGCTCTTCGTTGGATCTTTACCATCTCTCTTCTTCTGTATGGTATCTTCATGGAGTCGGCCCATACTGGCGCACCATATAGGAGGACCGACAGGGCGGTGCTCATCATGATCCTTCTTCTTGCTTCTCTCGTTCCTCCTAGGTTCCTCATCAGGCGGCTTAGGTATCCAACTACCCGGCCGGCCTTTTCCGCTGCCATCAGGAAATGGTACCTGAAGCTCAGCGTTGAGTCAAACCAGATGCCCAGGTACTTCATCTTCTTCTTAGTCTCAATTACCACACCTTGCAGGCGAAAGGTGGGTGGTCTCAACTTCCGACGGGTCGTGAATAAAATGGCCTCCGTCTTACTAGCTGCAAGTTCGAGTCCAGCCGACTCGATCCAACGCGTCACTACCTCTCGGGCCCGGTTTACCCTGCTTTCCACCGCTACAATTGTCTCGGCAGTGCATACCACCAGTGTGTCATCCGCATAGCAGATAAGTTTAACACCCGGCGGTAGCTTTACCTTAAATATCCCGTTAAATGCGACGCACCACAACAGCGGCCCAAGGACCGACCCCTGCGGCACCCCAGAAGTACCCGGGCGCTTTACTGTACCTAACCAGCAGGCGTCTCTACTTGGATTTCCCGACAGCTAAGATAGCTGCTGATCATCCTTAGCAGGTATGCGGGTACTTTTACGCCCTTCCAAGATCCTCTCTCGCGGAGTCGAGTTGAACGCATTTTTAGTATCGAGGCTGACGGCTGCGCAAAACTGACGCGTAGCAATCGCTGACTCGGCAATCCTCTTCAGCCGAATCCCAGCATCTGATGTGCAGCGTCCAGTTTGAAAACCGTACAGGCTACTAGAGATTATATCTCTTTCTTTCAGATAGCTCTCCAGTCGATTGGCTATCACTCTTTCCAGGAGTTTCCCAACATTGTCAAGTAGACAAAGTGGACGATAAAAGGATGGCAGACCAGGTGGTTTATCCTTCTTATCGATCAACGCTAGCCTGGCTTTCTTCCATCGCACAGGGAACAGTCCCCCAACAACTGCCGCGTTGAATGTAAACCACAAGCAGTGCCGGGTCAACTGAGTGTATGGCGCTCCAGACTGGATTTGGAATCTCATCCGGGCCCGGAGCCTTCCAATACTTACCCCACAGTCTATTGACTGCTGCAACCACCTCCTCGGTACCTTGGAGGGATATACCATTCTCTTCTACTATCGGTAGCGTGACCATTGGTGGTGGGTGTTGCGGAAACAATCCGTCTATGATTTGTCCCACAACACCCGGCTCCATTCGGCTCATTGCTGAGAGGCTCTTCAGCTTCTTCAGCACAATCTTGTAAGGCTTGCCAAATGGGTCTTCCTCGGCCATTTCGCAGAGCTCTTTCCAAGCAGCACTCTTGCTGTCTTTAATGGCTTCACGCTCGGTAATGGTGATGTTCCAGTCTGAAGGAGCGAAAAAAACAGATTCTTCTGAGAAAATCTCTAAATGTCGAGTTCAATACTATCCTTTCTTCTAGTAACTTTCTCTTCTTCTCTTTAAAATCCTACCTTCAATACCTCCCTAAACTTTCGCCTCTCCTTCCTATCAAATCATCGACGCCTCCGTGGCTATTATCTCCCTCCCCCATCTATCAGACTTGACCTCGCAAACACCGGGAAATTGGACAGTTTTTCCTGTCGAAGACTAATCTCATTATCGCACTGATGTTTCTAAATCTTAATCTAAAACAGCTTATGCATGGTCTATCTACGGCTCCATTGCCGCTAAACGACTCCGCAACTCAGCAAGTGATTCTCTTTCTTCTCTTTTAACAGAACAAGACATCCATTAACTCAACGCATCCACGTTATTCTTGAAACTCTTGTTTCTGTCATATCAACAATAGCTTATAGCCGAGGAAGCCTCCCGCCTACCAAAGATTACAGATCCATCTTCTTCCCCTACCCACCCCTTTGTCCTCCTCAAAGAGAAATTCCCGTCATGAAGAAATAATTTTCTCTCGCCTCAGAATTGGCCACACCCGACTTACTCACTCTCATCTCTTCCCTCCATCTTCCCCCGGTCGAATTTTGAGAAAGAAATGTAAAATTTTTCATAAATTAAGTAAAATTATTAAATCATCCTTTTTTTTTTTATGTTTCCTTCTCAATTTTGTTTTGTTTCTTTCCTTTTTTTTTTTTGCAAGACAGAATCATATTGAGTCTCCCGTCTTTAAAAGAGGCGAATTCAATTCGAAATCATCTGTAAAGAAGAAATGTGAAAAAAAAAAACGCTTTATCCCGAACAGCTTTAGCCAACTTGTCGTCTATACAAGGATGGAGCGCTACTCGTGGAATTTTTTGGTGTTTTAAGGGAGACTCCAGTCAATCAGTAATGAAAAAAAAGAATAACTCTCGTAGATACTTTGCTTATTGCATGTCGCAAGGATATTGGAACCGAGAATCTGTCTTTGTCGTTATGTTATTGAAATTTTCGTATACTGTATTGGTTGTAATTATTCAAAAAAATATTTTTCAATGGAAGTTTTTTTCTTTTCGTAGCAAGATCAGAAACGTGACTGCGCTCTGAGTATGACAGCATGATCATAGCGGTTAGAAAAGTTCCAGTTACGGATTTTTAGGTCCCCGCTCGAGTTGTTTATGATGCCAATTTTTTCTCTGGTCGTGTCCTGATGTCGTACGAGAAGTTTACAGAAATTTTGAGGTTTCACATGTTCGTGCAAGGATCATGAGCACGAGGCGTAAAATTTGACTAGATATCGAGAATAAGGGGAAAAAAATATTAATCACGTTTGTGTCACATACGTCTGGAGCGTGTCGAGGAAGTGGACAAAAAATTTTTCCCAATACATACAACGAAAACACTCTTTCTGCAATAGTTTTTGCTGGCGAAAATGGCCTCTATCTGTAACGGTCAAAGCTGTGTCGAAAAACATAACGCGAGTCACCGGAAGTGTTTTTTCACTAGTGAAAATTTACTTTCGCGATGTTTCCAGTTACCGAAAGTGTTTTTCCACTAAAGTAAAATTTATTTTCGCGATGTTTTCGGAGCTTTTATGTTGTATTTGTTGGAAAAAGTAACTTGCGTAACTTCATACAAAAGCGAGCGTTTGCGTAACTAGTCAAGCAATCTACTATTCCCTGCCTAGCTGAATAAATAAAGATCATGTTTCATGTCTTTCTCAGTAGATAGTGGCTGTTGGGTGCTCAGCCGCTAGTATTTAGAATATTTTGAGATAATAGTTTTCGGAGAGCTTACTCATTGGTGTAGTATAAGGCCACTTTTCGGGGGCTCACTCGCAGCCTTCTTCGTCTACTATAAGTCTAGTTTACAATATTTCAAGCCAGTTTGAACGAGTTGCATATACTTCTTCTACTTATCCACAAAAGCCTTACTCGCTCGCGGCTAACCCTGGTCAATGAATCGGCCTTTTTTTTTTCTGGACGTGCCATCCAAATCTACTCGTTCAGCCTGCACCGAAGCCGTTGAACCTCCTCTTCCTTTCTGTAGACTCACTCATACCTTTGACCTCTTATCAACTGTGTCTCACTTTCCCCATTTCCGCATCTCAAAACAACAACAGAAAATAAATCGGGAATAGAATTACCGGCACGTAAGAAATTTACGCAGAGTTGCGACGAACGGCACATCCCATCTTCAGGAACATATTGCGACACACAAGATGCAAGAGAAGTTGGCCAAGGTAGCGTCACCCTTCATGTAGGTCATAGTTGGAAAATGTAAACCTTGGAAAAGCCAAACTAATCGTGATGTTAGGAGACGCGATGTGGAAAATGATTTCAATTTTTTTTTTTTAGAATTTCGTTGGCTCGAGGGATGACTAGCCAACTTGTGAGCCATGGCCGCTAAGAGGAGTATGGTGTAGCGGATCTGTTGGACCGTAGTTTTTCACATGTTTCACTTCTCTACTCTGCCCTAACCCCTGAATTGAAATTTTCCGAGTGCCCCCCCCCCCCTTTCACCCTCGCCTCTCCGTGGGTGATTTGAAAATTTGCGAGTTCATCCCGCGAGTTCACCTTGCCCAGTTTATAAACTAGGTTTATGTTCGCTATATTCTAACTTTGAGCCTTCATTATTCTAGACCTACTATACAGTATACTAGTTGTTGAAGCGGGAGGCCAGCCAAATATAGAATCGATATTTCGATACAATCGAGATCAGTATTGACATAATAGAGATTGATATATCGATATAATCGAGATTGATATATCGATATCACCGAGATTGATATAGGTGATCTTTACTTTGAATTTCCTTGCAAACGCCCGAAGACATAGGTATGTATAATTTCTGTTTGTACTCTGAGTCAATGAATTGCGTGAAATTTGACCACCGCGAATGAGCAGGTATCAGGCCTAAACTAGGCTGCTTGATTATATAGGTCTATACTGGGCTTGACATAAAACATGATCTTTTTCTATTTGGCTCCACCGGAAGATTTATTTTCTTTTAAGGGAAAAGTTCTTCGATCTCAACTGCTTCGGTCATCACAAACAAACATACAACTAGGATTCGAACACTCCCTCAATAAATCTTTCGCCATTAACCCTATACACCCTGTTTATGTGTCTTCTCGACGTGGACCCTCATCCAACCTTCTACACTCCGCTCATCCTCGAACCTAACGGCGGTACATACATTTGTTACGTAAGAAACCTAATGCAAGAATATCCTTAACGCTCCCTGTGACACATGCGCAGCCATCTATCCTCCGTTATATGGAGTGGGTGTGGGTTGCGTATGCATTCATTTTGCTTCCCTCATCTCGGTGGCAATTTCAGTGTTGGAAAAATTTTCTCGGCAAAAGCTCCTCAGCCCCCAGGCACGCAAACTTCAGCACCCTTACCAGACCCAACTTAGAACAAAGTCAGTGTCCAGTCTCTTCTTCTTTGTGTCCTACGCTTCATCTTCATTCTTCTCGTTGCAGAGTGATTTCTGCATGTGGATGGTACACAGGTGTTGAGTAGGCCACAGCGAGGTTCTTTTGCCTATTCCAATCGTAGCTACAAAAGCCGAAACGTGGTTCCAAGCATGGCGGATACCAGGCTACTCGGAGCGAGCGCTTGATTGAACTCGATTTCTGGAAGAGACGGACTAACCTGCTTCGCTTCACTCTCAAATAAAGTTTTGTGTGGCCCATCATCCCACACTCGATCATACTGCGAACACTTTCCTCTACTTCTCATGAAGGTACTAGTTGAAGCAGCAATGGCCGCTCAACAATTACTTCAGGTGAAAGACTCCATGATCTCGGTTCATCCTTTCATCAAGGTCGCATATTAACACCCGACTTGTCCATGTCCCTAGCCACTTCTCGCTCTCCATTTCTCAAGTAAGGTGCTCGGTTGGTTGTGAACCTGCTAATACGCAAAAAGCCAGGCACTAACACACCTCAGTGCAACTTTTTGTCGGATCTTTTCTACCTTATTCCTTCTGAAGGCCATCTTCAGGGAGTTGTAGTTTACGAGGCACCTTATAAGACGAGCTAATCATCATTCTTTTTCTTGCTCTTATCGGCCCTCCTAGATTTGTCCTCAGGCGGTTTGGGAGGATCACTACCTTGCTAGCCTATTCCTCAACCATCAGAAAAAGGTGTCTGGAGCCTAGCTATGAATCAAACCTGATGCTTAGATACTTCATCACTTTCTTGATCGTTTTAGGCGATAGGTGGATGAACTAAGCTTTTGACGGATCGTAAATAATATGACCCCTGTTGAGTCTTGCCGACACGATCCAACTCGTCATCGCCTCGAGGGCGTGGTTTACCCTGGGGATTTACCCTGATTTCGGCAGTGTATATCACCAGTGTGTCATCCGCATAAAAGATGAGCTTAAGGCCTGTGGGCACTTTCACTTTGAACGGCCCAAAGACTGGCCCTGCGACATTTCACTAGTAACTAGGTGTCTTATTGTACCAACAGACGTCGACAGCTAAGATAGCTTCTATGTTGTCTTATAGATAGCTCAAAGACAAAGAACAAAGCGGCCTGTTCATATTCCATAGATAATGTCATCGTTTGCAACCACATCCGTAATGTAGCTTCAATATTCACTGTTTAATTGATGGCGATATTCGCTTGCCTATCTCATCTATCCAACTGAATATACGCCTCGTACGAGTTGAAATACTCGACATTTCGGATGATAGTATAGCATTCGTTGTTTTTATCTTGAATCCAGATTGAGGAAAAAATAAATTGATTTCCAAGCTGATAATTCTAAGCATCAGGAACTGCCTAAATTATCGAAAAATTACAGTTGCCATCTAATTTGTGCCGAAGCATATTTTTTTTCGATCTCGACTCGGAGCTCTGCTAGAATTGAGTAGCTCAAAAAAATAGACACACATAAAAAAAAAAAAAGTGATAATAAATGTAAATTGAATGATGATAGTTCGTCGGAAGACGAAGGTTGTATATTCATCTGACTCGCCTGAGCAGTATTTAGGTAAATTTAGGAACCAGTTGTTACACGAAACTCTGGGTCCGTCAACGACTGAGTACGATGTTGACGTGGCTATCTGTGAATGATTTGGATGTTGGGAAAGAGAAGCTATAGGATGGCCTCTATTTCGCGACTTGAGAACCCTGACCGTAACTTACAAGGTTTACTATAGACACGATGCAGGATGAACTTAATCTCCAGCTTTTGGCAGCCACGTCTATTTTTTCGTTCGTGAACTTCGATCCTACATTTGAACTCGATATAGCCGTTCGAGCCTTCTCGACGAGCGGAAATTTTAATTTTAATGAAGATCCTTGCGAAATTAGTGTGTAAGACTTACGGGCACGATTTCTACCTCAGGCAGCTAATTTTGATGCGCGAAATAACATTGGCACCCACGAAGTTTGATTTCAGTTTATTAAATCGTTTTAGCATCCACGCGAATTTAGGACACGTTTTACGCCAGTAACGATCCGTCTACAGAGAGCAAGTCTATTGTTTGATCGATGCGGACAATAATTTGCAGACGGTTTTCACAAAATATTTGTGAATATTTCATTGTCTCTTCTCGTTTTCGTGTATTAGATAATTGAAGGTCGACATGCGTTTACACAGTATTTTATCCGGTTTTTAGATAATTTTATAATACTGTTTTTTTTCGTTCTCCAATTTTTTTTTTACGACAGAGTGCGTGTACGTGCCTATCGTGAAATATAGACCGGTTTCCAATTACGAACTCGCCTAACACGGTGATGCGCTCCGCACAATTTTCTATTAAGCGTTATAGCGTTCTTCACAAAATTCACTCGACTAATTAACAATCCGTTGAAATTTTGAGGATAAAAGCAGACGCTCTATCATTTGATGGCTCTTTGAAGATAGCGAAAAGTTGGGAAATTTGCATCGATTATGATGAAAACTGTGCCGTAAGCGAGGTCTTATGTCGACTTGTTAATCCTTCAGTATTTTGGAAACCAGTTACCGCATCTCTTCTTGGCACTGATGCTAAATGCAATTTTAACGGCCTTAAGTACATAATCTAAAAAGTGGTGTCTACGAACGAGAAAAATTTATTTGGAGTTAACGAAAAGTTATATGATTTTTGCCTGCGTACGATTATTTATTTTCTTTTGGAACTCCACTTAAAGTTTTGAGTTCGGGGACAACCAGAATGAATTTGAATAAGATGGTGTTGTAGAAATATAGGAGGAGGTAGTTTATCGTGCTAAGAATTTTCTCATGATTGTTTAAGAGGTAGTTTGTGGTGCAGGGAGAGACAAAGTGTTGAACGGATAGTTCGGGTAAAGTGGGTAAGATGAGTTAGGTTGACTCTTTCTCGGTTTGGATTAGACCGAGGTATTGAAGCCTTTTCAATCAATACTCATTGAAGGATAAGTAGGACCAGAAATTATGCCAGGTGGAGAAAGTGAGGAAACAGTATTAGGATTTCAGATCATACAAGGGAAAGGTAATATTTCATTTAGAAGAATATTTATCTAAAATCTGTTTCGCAATTCTATTTTCACAACACTGGCGGTGAAGATGTACCACTGAAAGAGATTTTGTGTTGTCTCAGATTTACTAAAGAACGAGTTTGTTTGACAAACCTTGGAGTCCTACAAATCTGTGAGCACTCCACAAATAATCGGATGTTGAAGAAAATATTATTCGATAGTCCAGTCGTCCAAAAGGGTCTGCTTGGCACTCTTGAGGAAAAGAGATTTGTGAACGCATATCTTGTGTAGGTAGCGTTGAACTAAAAACTCGCAGATATAATGAGAAGTTGTGCGGTTTTTCATCAGTCATGCTACCGACTACTGCTTCATTGCAGTTACAAAATTTCTATTGGATTACAACTTTTTACTTTGAAATTTGCCCCCCTCTCCCCTCTCATCGAAAAGATGAATTGTCGCTGTATGCATTTGCATGCTCGACATGTGCCTCCTTATTGTGCTCTGTATCACCTCTGAGTTACTGAAAAAGGAAGAAGAACGAGCTCTCATGATGAACCTCTCAATCGTACCATAAACCATCACCCCACCAATTGTTGGGAGTCTGAACTAAAGAATGAAGGATAAGCCTGGCATCCTTGGAAGATTTGAAAACGCATGCTTTCTTGCGACCGTTTTGTGTTAGATAAAAAAACGATTTGTGACCCCCAAGCGTCATGTAGCGCCATTGCTTATTGATTTAAAATTTTTGATTTCTTGCTATCTGTAAGTTACCATAAAGCAGCGTAAGAACGACTTTGTATGCCGAACCTCTGAGTCTCACAAATTCATAGGCTATTACACAAGTGTGGTATTGAGTAAAACGGAATGTTTTGTTAAATTTCTGAACTCAAAACAAAAAGACCAGTCGGACATCCTTCTCTAGTGGAAAGGACATTCAGTGCGTTCTTGCGGCTATCATTTGTGAATAGCGTTGCGCCGAAACTCGCAGGTATAATGACGCATCGTGACCGACATAGTTTCTTTGCTTATTAGCGGAGAGCCTGCTATTTGTCTTTTTTTTGGTGGGGGAGCATCCTCAGAAAACAGGCACGAGCACTCCCGTGTCCGACTCTTGTGACGTCATCAGTTTCGGAGAAATATCCTCAATGACGATGATAAAAGAACTTGGAAACTGCGTGCAAAACCTAGTATGCGCCTAGTATAAAATTAGTAAAGAGGGGTGAAACGCTTTATGAAGATGAGGTCATCAGTACCCTCGATCTATTTTAGGCAGACCTCGTGTAAAGCTAATTTTAAAAAAGCCTAGACTTTGTATAAGTTTAATGCATGGAGCTGAAGAATTATGATGACGTCATCGGAGAGCTTGACGTGAAGGACTTAGGGAATTTTTGGATTGACACTGTGACGTCACGATCAGATGACGTCATAGGTCAGTTTTTGCCGGATGACGTCTCACAAAACTGTGAAGCTTTTTGTTGGGTAGGAGGGGGGGGGGGCAGCCTCGGAAAACTGGCGCGTGCGCGATCTATATTTGTGAATTCGGTATTTACCGAAAACATGCATCGACCGATATTGCAATCCATGGGTCGTCCTTCGCTCCTGTTGCCAACGTCTCCAATAGTTCAATACATCGCCTCACTTATATCGCTTCGAGACAGGTCGCTTTCCATAGAGGACTTGTGACCATAAAACACCTTCCTAGAGTGGACTAGGCCAAGGTACGAGGAAATGTCTCGATTCTACGACCTCCCCCGGTATTCGCATCCTGATTAGAGGAGACGATGGATTAGGCTGCCGTTTCTCGGCGAGTTTCCCTCAAAGATGGGCCACCGGCTGCTCACAATACTGATACAGTTGAGAGTTTACTTGTTGAATAAAAATACCCTATTCCAATGATAGAAAGGGGGGTGTTTACAGAGTGGCTTGTAAGGTTTGCTCCGCGGCGTATAAATATAGGTATGACTAGCCGTCAATTGCAAATTAAGAGTGGATAAGCCCAAGAAAGCATCGAGTAGAAGAAAAATAGGTGAGTCGGTCTTTGCTGATCACTGAATCAAAAGTGGTCATAGATTTAAGGAGATGTCCGACGTTCTTCTCCACAGGGAGGATGACTCTGGCGGAAATCGAAATTTTTCGGCGTCGTAATGAGAACGACGGCGACGTCATCGTGTTAGACAGATATATTCCTGAGGAGGGATTGATTCAGAATTAATGATTCACATTTTAATGAATCGCTGGTTTAGCCATGACCTCCTTCAAAATTACCTCCTCTTATTGGTGTTGCATTCATTTGCTTTTTATACCTCGAGAATGGCTGACTAGCCGTAAGCGCGCGGTCGTATTAATTTATTGCGGTTTTCGCATCTAAATTTTCCTTTTGTTAGCCTTTTGATTATAATAATTCTTCAACGGAGTTGAGCAAGGGGAAAGAGGGAAGAGAGGGAACCTGTTTTATGGGGTACCTTCAAACTATATAATTATGATAGGAAGGGGGCTTCGATGAATCTCCGAGCTATGTGTGATGGAAGGGCGTTTTGAGTCTTGGGGTGTTTAAGCGTTGCATATTTGGCTCATTGAAGGGGCTAACCCAATTGGTTCATGAAGCATTGGATATCTAGTGACTTGAAGGGGCTATTTCAACTATCGGGCTGTATACACCGACCTACAAGCTGTACCAGTACTGCCAGATGATATTTTCAAAAACCGTATCCACCAATTTTTGTAAAACCTGAAACTTTGGCTGATGTATCGTAACGTCAAAACGATCTGGAGAAAGATATCTCTCACATTAGTAACTGAGATACTTTTTCCTTGCTCGAGTCATTGTCACGGGAGACTGCGGCATCAGCTTATAACGTCCAGGAGAAAAGTATCTCTCATAGTAGGGTCTAAGGTACTTTTCCCTCGAGCAAAAGAAATCCGCACTTGACGCCAAATCCGAAGAAAAATCCGTATCTTTTTCGAAGATCGCAAATCTGTAGATCTGGCAGCACTGAGCTGTATCCTCTTGAACATTTTGATGGCAAAAACTCCCCCATTATGCCCCCAAAATTTCCCCATGGGGACATTTTGGGTATTCCGGGGATATTTTACGCACATAATGGGGACATAATACGGATGTTTTTGCCATGGGGACAGCAACTGTTCAACGGGATATGATAGAAGAGGGACTTGGTAAACGTTTGACTCCCGAGCTTTGCCGGCCGGACGGTAAACGGTGGATATCATTTCCTAGCTCCCACCCTGATAGAATGGGTTCCTTGTTGAAAACCATTCGATTATACGGAATCTAAAACTTTAATTCAAAAATGGTAGCAGGGAACCAGCAAGTTCTGCAGTGAAATAGCTAGTCTAATTGCCGTACGCCGTGTAATGTCCGGCAAAAATCCAAATCGGCAAAAATGGTCCGAGTCTAACCCCTGCCAAGTTCCAGTGGTAAAAATAATCCAAGTCCAAAAATCCCCCTTCTATCGGTAGTATAATTATTGATCGTGGATAACTGTGAAATTCAAAAACGTATTGATTCAATGTGGCGTTAGAGAACCCGTGAGTTTCTGTCATCTCCGAGTTCTTATACAGCGACCTAAGAAAAGTTTGCTTTACAAACCTCTGAGTCTTACATACGAGTAGATTGTTTTTCAAAGGGAGGAGAGGTTGTGTATTGTGGTTCATAAGAATGTAATTAATATTCAATGTCTACGCGGAGCCAATCTAAATATTATGACGAATGTTATTTTTGTGGCAAAGCGCTTCTGTTGCACCGACATTATATGAAGTGATGATTTGAGCTCAATGATTTCTGAATGAGGCCTCGCGCGCGTAGTATATTGTCAAAAGATTAAAGCGACGTCGATACATGTACCTCTTTCGTGGAATTTGTTTATTATTTTTGACTCATAACTGTTAGTATAGTGATTCTGGACTCTCGGAAGAGGGAAGATTACACGCACCCGGGTGATTATCCCGGAGGGCTAAGCGAAATTCCAAACATATTTTTGCTGCGTAAAACGAAAATCGTATGTACACTACAAACGGTACTGCGACAAGTCATCAACGGTAATGAGCCTCTTGGCAGACGCATACACCGTGTACATGTGCAAATAAACGAGGAAAATTCTTGTAGGCGTACTGAATATTGACTCTTTTGGATTTGTAAAACCATCAGATTCATTGAACCCGCCAACCACGTAGTACAGCAGGCCTACACAGATGATGTGCACAGAGAGCGTCTGGCGTGCTAATTTGCTGGCCAGAAAGAGCGAGGGTACAGAGCACGCGGTTCCGCGCACAAAATTCATGTACGGTACTACATGCAACCGCTCTACAGAGCATATGATGTGCTGGGTGAAGAAGTAAAATACACATCAAAGGGGGGGTCACATAATTAATGTGGCACGCTTCAGACACGTGTCTCGGAGCGTTTGTTCTAAAATATGTGGCATGTATATGTGCATTTTCGAAGAAACTATCGACGACGCAACATCCAAAGACTGATAATTTCGTTGAGACGACAACATTTTGAAACAATAGTAAGGTCTAATAAAGAGCAAACGAAGGTTTTCACATCTGCTGCTGCCGCTTGAAAATGGCGAGAACTTCATCACGCATCATCGGGCATCGCTGTAGAGTTTACCGACGTGACACATTCGTTTATTGCTTGGCTGTGGTTATCGAGTATTAATGGTACAGCGTGTACGTACACGCATCTATACACAGTTTTTATTAGTTACAGTAATATAATACCATATAATATTACTTAATTACTAGATTTTTTCCCCTTCGTATACGACGACGCGCAAAAAAGTGGTACGCGAGACTATTGAGGCCTTTTAACGTTTTACCCAATATTCTGGTATGTCGCGCATTACGTGTAAGTATGTAAAAAATTTACACAAATGTAAATTTCTACGCGCACACGTGGTGCTGCCGGGCGCGATAATTTTTACTCGCAAATTATTTACAACTGTTTTTCATCCAAGTCGGAAATTTTTCATTCACGCATAGGTACTAGAAGTGCAAATTTTCTCGTCACCTTTCCAGCAGTTCAGGTCTCGATCACTACCCTCCGGAGTACAATCTATGTGGAGCGCTTTTCCGACCTTTGCTTTTCAAAGCTACCTTTTTCTCTCATGTCCAATACCATACGCACACATACGCAAAATGAGTATGTACTGAGACGTGTACGTAGCGTATCACGTCTATAAACGTGTGTATTTAAATATACTTTCGGAGGCGATGTATTTTTGTGAACGTATAGAACAACTCGACGCACTCACATTCATATCAACGAGTTTTACTCTTTCTTGATTCTATACTTAACTTTCTTTTATAAATAAATGGCCAGAAATAACGCGTGTCGGTCGTCCTGTAAATTTCTAATATTGGCCTGCAACCGTTATTCTCATCATTCTGTTTTCGTTAATTGTACGTTTTTCTTCGAGACTCGACACGATAAAGTCTGGTAGTCCTTTCGCGCGATCGAAAAACGACCGGCAGCTGCATCGTGACTTCGGTCAGCGATGCAGTCAGCGAAAAAGAAAGAAAGGTCGACGAATTTTCCGCGACGAACTCGATGCCGCGTTACCGGTTTCCTCGGGAGTGCCCAGTGCTCGGAAAAATTTGAACGTGCCGTGCCTTCTTCGTTATCGCGATTATGAAGTCGTCGCTCGCACATACATTATACGCTTGTTTACATTTCGGATTACATTCTTCCTCGTCGAATTCGTCTATTGTTTCTCGTTAATCATCATTAACGAATGTGATGGTATTCTGTTGTCGTTGCGTGTGTGTGTGATATTCATTGCGCGTACTCGTCCTGTAACGTTTGAAACGCATCTTGTTGGTGCACTCGTCCTCTGATGTCACCCGCCACCGTCTCATAATTATAATATTTTTCACGCGAAATTAGCCATGCTTATCGCCTTACTTACCTTGTTTTTCTACTGTACAAACATCGTCGTCGTGTAAATGGTTTTATAATCCAGCTCCTGTCGTGCAGGAGAGTGCCGAGACCTTTCTTGTGCTGTGTCTCGAGCGTACGCGCGTGAAATCGCCGGCATGTGTTCGTCGTTAGTTGCACGAGAGCGAAATGCAAACGCGTTCGCACTGCAACGAACGTCAATCGGGTTGTCAGTAATAACATCTGGGAGTATGGACGAATGCACGAATGAAACTAACAGCCCTACGAGGTTAGTGTGTTGTCTTGCCCGGTGGTCAAGCATAGGACGTCTGATAATGTGCTCCGATCTCAAGCCACTGAAAAATCGAAGATACGAAGGCAAATATGTTTAGTAAAATAAACGTGCGACTCGCAGGCTTGAGGGAGGGGGTGGCGGAAGAGCGAGAAACAGTCGTGATCGACCATGTACTTCATTTTTTCCTAATGGGAAGAGAGAAAAATGAAAACAAAAACAGACCAATGTTCTTTTACCTTTGCATTCGATGGAACGTGGTTTATGGGTGAGTTTCGGTAAAAGTTTCTTATTTTCGGATCTTTCTAGATGTGGGACTTCCGGAAAATTTTGTCCTTTACTTCTGAGCCCCTGCAGGTGTGGGACTTGAACAGTCTTGAGCCATGAATCTCTACAAATGTGTGAGTAGAAAAAGTGCTACGTTTTTGAGTCTCATAAATGGAGAAGGGGACTTTAAGGAGTTTCGAAATGTGAATTCCTTAAGAGGCTGGGAAAATTTGGAAGGATGGACTCTGAAACTGCAGAAAATGTCAATGTCATGTATACGAAAAAAGAAGCTTAGAAGGGTCTCATCTGCACCCTCCCGTCGTACGCAAACGTAACCCAACTTGAAGGACTAAAATCTGGTTTATTGTGAGATTTCTGGTCCACTTTTGATCCATTCTCATTTTTCTGATGTATTTCAATGCTGTTTTACTTTTATCAATGTTGACTTTCCGATAATTTTTGCCATTCTTCACTATTTTGTGATTTCAATCGACTTCATACCTATCGATTTTTTGCCATATTTTGCGATCTCATTTTATAGCCAATGTGTCCAGTCTGGTGATTTTTTTCTGTGATGTGTCGAAATTTTATTTGTTCAATCTTGTGTCCTTCTTCTGTAGCTCATTCCCATTTTCACATTTTATCCCTCTGGCAACACTGTCTGTGTTTATCGATGTACCATTTAGATCATTATTTTTAGTCAATCTGAGTGTCCTTTTGACATGTTTCATGTCTTTGCTCTGGTCTCATCCTTGAATTTTCACAGTGGCAGTGATTCTAAAATCTGCGAGTCTGAGTCCAAGCCCCCCCCCCCCTCTGTAGTTATTAGCTCATCCTAATATGTATAATGAAAAGGCGTAGGCTAGATTTATACTGGGCTAAGAAAACGCTGAGAGCCATTATGAAGCTATCAGCTTGTGACGTCATAGGTTCGGTAAAGTCATGGGCCGATGACGTCATAGGTCGGTGACGTCATAAGTCAGTGACGTCAAAAGTCGATAACGTCAAAAGTCAATGACGTCAAAAGCCGATGACATCATAGGTCGGTTATGTCATAAGTTGATGTTGGGTCAAAAGTCAGTTACGTCATAAGTTGATGTTACGACAAAAGTCGATGACATTAAAAGTTGATGACGTCAAAAGTCACTGACGTTATAAGTCGGTTACGTCAAAAGTCAATGACGTCATAAGTCGGTGACGTCATAAGTCAGTGACTTCAAAAGTCGATAACGTCAAAAGTCAATGACGTCAAAAGTTGTTAACGTCATAAGTCAATGACGTCATAAGTCGATGACGTCATAAGTCGATGACGTCATAAGTCGATGACGTCATAAGTCGATGACGTCATAAGTCGATGGCGTCATAAGTCGATGACGTCATAAGTCGATGGCGTCATAAGTTGATGACGTCATAAGTCAATAACGTCATAAGTTGGTGACGTCATAGGTTGGTGACGTCATATGTTGGTGACGTCATAGGTCGGTGACGTCATATGTCGGTGACGTCAAAAGTTGATAACGTCAAAAGTCAATGATGTTGAAAGTCGATGACGTCAAAAGTTGACGTCAAAAGTCAATGACGTCAAAAGTCGGTTACGTCATAAGTTGATTTCACGTCATAAGTCGGTGACGTCATAAGTTGATGACGTCATAAGCCAATGACGTCATAGGTCGGTCACGTCAAAGGTCAATGACGTCGTAAGTTGATTTTACGTTAAAAGCCAGTAACGTCATAAGTTGATGACGTCATAAGTCAATGACGTCATAGGTCGGTTACGTCAAAAGTCAATGACGTCAAAAGTTGATGACGTCAAAAGTCCGTGACGTCATAAGTCGATGACGTCAAAAGCCGATGACCGCAAAAGTCAATGACGTCATAATTCGATGACTTCATGAGTCGGTTTCGTCATAAGTTGATGTTACGTCATAGGTTGGTGACGTCATAAGTCGTTAACCTTACAACATCTGAAACATACTAAAGAGGGACGAACGAGCGGATCGATAGAGGCCCAGTAATCACATCAGCCTGAAATATACCAAAGTAGACTTATACTAGACCAGGAAGCGAGACAGATCAAGCGAGTGTGCCGCTCTAAAGCTATAGCCTTGAAATATAAAATATTGTTGTCTCGCATTATCCACAACATATCGCATTGGGAAAAATTTTGAAAAGACATGAAACCTGATCTTTATCTTTTTGGCTGCGCCAAGAAATCCAATACCCCTTAATCATCCTCTCTCCCTCTCGTATTTAGAAATCCCCTAAGCCTTCTTTGAGGGCCCAAAGAAATATTCTCAAAATACCCCATTCGTGAATGTTTACTTGAGAACCTGACGTCCTATCAAAAATCAGAAACCGGCATTGGATTCAGCGTTGAAAATGCATTCAGAATTGACGTTCTTTCTTTTTCTTACTTTGGCAAATAGTGTTGGTCATACTTCGATCATTATAAATGATTGTTGATAGGGGAAAAGATGCTCATTAGATTGAAAAAGTTCAAAGCACCGCTAGATGCTAAACAAACTCAAAAAGGAAAAGAAGGCGGTCCTCTGAAGCGAGAAGAGCTTTAATCATTTAGTGGCTGATCTTAATTTTAAAGATAAATTTTTTCTTTAATGTACTTAGTATTGTTGTGTATAGAAAATTAATATTTTTGAGGTTTTCAACGTTTATGTCTGCCATTATTTGACGTCCATATTACTATTCTGATATTGCAACATATTTATTTATGTCGTGAGAAAGAATTTCTATATCCCCTTGAAATTTTTTGTTCCTCCTTCTTGTCCTTCGTATCGAAATTTTATCGTTCAAATTTTTTCTCAGTCGATTGGTCTTGCGTATTTCAACCCTGTCGTGCTCATACCGTAACTTCTGGTGGTACCTATTTCTAATTTCGAACTCAATTCTCTGAATTAGGATCTTCGGTACTCGAGTTAGCCGGAGTAGACGGCATTTTATCCACTGTTATCATTTCTCAAACACCCTTCTAATTACAAACTTGTAAATTTTCAATACATGTACATTCATTTTCAGAGCAAGACTTCGATGAATATCACTTTAACTGAAATGACATTGAAAAAAGAAAAAAATTCTGGCTTCTGTAAGATTTAAAACGATTTTATATGCAATGAAGCTCAATCGAGTCAAATCTTGCTTTATCTTCAGGTATTCCTTGTTCGTACGCATTTGCGAGAGAAACCACGAACACGACGATGCAAAATATTCTACACCCTTTTATAATTTAATCTTTCCTGTACGCAGAAGATATGTAAACGTGTTATACGGAGGAAAACTAATCTCGTTCTTCTTCATTCTCCGGAGAACAACTGAACCGCGGTGGCGTCACCAAAGACGTATTCTTTCATCCTACACTACATCAATCAGGAGCATCGTCGCCCAGCCATGATGAATAAACATACATAAAGTTCTAAAACACCTTGAGCGAATGGATGGAATATATAGCGAAATACGTTCCGAGAACTCCTACGCCTAGCTATACCGCCAGCGAATCATGCGGAAATAACGTATGCATCTAAAAATCAAAGCCTTTCTTTCTTCGCCTTTTAAGAAATTAGTACCGGTGTACTGTACACAGATGATACGACGTATGCGCGAAGAAGATGACGATGATCGCGTAAAAGCTACTAATTAAAATCTAACCATTACTCAACTTCCTTCCGCTCCTTCATCGCAACATGAGTTTACTCCTATAACAGACGCAGACGTCATAATATTGTTTTCCGTACAGTCCTTTGACGCTTCTTCTTCTTCTCGCTTCTGTATATTTTCTTTTCCATCCGAAAAGAAATTCTATCGCGCTCTTTCATTCTCTTTCTCTCTCTCTCTGCTTTTTATAAAACCATTTTTGAATGTTTTCAATTTTATAGAGGCTTATCCTAAGTCGCAGAATGTGCTCGTATGTGAGCATATAACAGCGGAATGATAGTTATAATATTTTACGTGACAAGGTTACGAAAAGTGAAGAATGTCTTTTAGCGCAGCCAGGAATACCTATACAAGATGATTTTCAATCTTGGAAATATCTAAAAAAAGAAAAACGGATAAAAAAGGGGTAAAATCATGCTTAAGGTCGAAAACATTCTTGTATCTGTGAACCTCGGCAGGCTCTTTTCAGGCGCGAATTCTTAGGAAACTCGAGTACTGATTAAAAATATTCGCTATTTCATCAATTAATAAGAAGCTTTGACGTCGAAAATTAATTACGTCGAAAATGATACCTTTTGGTCGAAGGATATAGATCGGATTGGATTCATCAGCTATTTTCAATGGATGAAAGGTTTCCGATTGTAGCTATAATGTGTTTTGTTTACAGCAGTCCTATACTAATCAAAATTAATTACGCTCGAAATTACGACAAAATTGCGGCATAGACTTTTCTCTTGCGTAATTATGACGTGGGCAATTTAGATCAATAACCTCGACGAATTTTGCTTAGCAATATTATACGGCTTGATTTCTTGCGTCAAGTCTCGCGAAAAATTTATTCTAGCATTAATGGAAGATCGAAATACGTGGTCACAAATCCAAGAATTGGAGGTGAGGCTCAGATAAGGACTTTGAAGAATGAATTTTTGGCAAGTCTCAATGTCACGGACGGACGAACCTACACGGATGTCCAGGTAAAAGTTTAGGAATTACGAAGTCAGATAAAAATATAGAATGGACCAAAAGAAACAACCAATTTGGTTCGCGAAATTATCAGTCTGTGCTCTATGGGGAACCGGCTATCTGTTTTGTTGGGAGAGTATTTGTAGGAAACCTTCGCGTCTACGTTCAATCTTGACCTAAACCTACTTTGAGGACTTATAAAAATTTTGACTTTCGCTCGTTAACCTTCAATTCATCGTGTTCTAGGCCTAACGCTTAATTTACAATATACTGCCTAGGCCTAGCATACAGCATAGTAGACTCTACTTTAGGTCTTCTCCTCTGTATAGTATTGCAGCCTGACTGTTATCGTTATGGTACCTATTCTAAATTAATCTTATGGTGGGAGAGGCAAGATATGCAATCATTGCACATAATAAGATCAATGTAGAGCAAGTACTATTATGATAAGATTCAGGTAAACAGCTCTATACTAAATCCTTGACGAAGTTGAACGAGGAACGTAGAAAATGTATATACGAGAAACGAAGGAGAGTTGTTCTATAAATCGAATTGGTCTCCTATCATAGCTCGGAAGTTGAAATTTTTCCAAGTCTCTTTCCCATCTTGTATAGCTTGAGATTCAAATTTTTTCCCAATCCCCTCCCATCATGTATAACTCCGAGATCAAAATTCCAACTGGGAATCTATTTTATGGGGTATGAGGGGGAGAGGGGGGGGGGGGGGGTAAATCGAAGAAACATGACGGACGCCGGGCGCCTTGAGACTCGGAAAAAGACACTATTTGGCCGAAAGTGAGGTTTGGAAAAATTTTGACCACCAAGCTATGGATGATAGGAGGGGTGACTTGGAAAAATGTCAACCTCAAGGTAAAGGATAGTAGAGGGCCTTGGTGAAATTTTGACCTCCTAGCTATAGGTGATGGGAAGGGGACTCGGAAAAATTTCCACTTTCATGCTATATATGATGGGAAAGGAACTTGGAAAAATCTCAACTCTCCAGGGAACCTATTTTGTGGGAGCAACAGTCGCGGGACTTGGAAAAGGGCATCGTTTGGCAAAACGTGGGACCTCAGGAAAATTATACGGCTCTTCAACCTTTCCAGAAATGTGAAAGAGAGCGGACTTGGAACAATTTCGAACAAAGTTCAAGCTTCATTAAATAAACGTAACAAGGTCAAGACCCTACAGGCTCGTGACTCCCATAAAACAAGGTTCCGTGTTTGCCTCAATTAACAACGTTAATGAAGGCAACCCCGAGCAGCTCAGTCGGTGGGCTGCGAGTTTTTTCTGTCTCCTCCTGTCTTATGTAGCTCGGAGGTTGAAATTTCAACTGAAGACCTGTTCAATGGGGTTTTTTTTTGAAAAATTTGCCATGCACCATGTGGTGTCCGGCGGACAAATTTCGACTTTTGAGCCTATGTGTGATCGGATTTGACCTGCGAGTTATATACATAGTAGGAGGCCAATTCGCTCCATAGAACAACAGCTCCTTTGTTCCTTGTTTGTTCATAGAATAAGTTTTCTCCGTTTTTCGTTCAACTTTGTTACCGAAGCCGCCATTTTTCCAAGTTCCTTTTCCATCATATACAGGCCCGCCGAGAGCTGCTCAAACGAAGCGAGCTGTCCACAGCATGAAATCGACGAAGTGGAATGCCTTATTTTTTTTTGCAAATTTTATAAGACGTTTATATTCAAGCGATATCAATGACTTTTCTTCACGATGCAAAACATATCCTCATTCCCTGTTTAACGAAGCGGAACCGTTCAATAGTATTACCGCCTTTGAATTGTCGAAAAAGCGTACCAGTATGATTGTAGAAACTTCAATGTTGAACATTTCTAGAAACTGCTTACCTGTCAACGACGTAAGCCTTCACTTCCGTGTCACTCATAGGATTATACATGATCCAACGACTTCCAATTTACTTTCCGCCCCTTAAATTAAAGTTTATAATCTAAGTTACGCCGAGCAAATAGCTCATATGTGCAGCTAAAATGCTCGTAAAAAATTTGAAAAAAAAAAGTTTTTGTTTTGAATATCAACATTATTTTGCTGGTACGTATTTTTCTTTGCCGTCGAAAATTGTCTCGTTTCTTGCTTCAAGTTCAGTCCGCCAAATGCCGCTTTCAGGCTTCGAAAGTTCATAATATTATATTCAATACTTGCCAGAAAAAGATACGATTCTATGGACGCATTACGAGAGAATATGAGGATTAGGTCATATTACGATTTGGTATTTGTATAATAAGTTTAAAAAACTATCTCGTCATTTATTCCTCTTTTCTCGCTCTTCTTCGCTCGCCAGAATATTAGCGAGTACCCGGATGTCGATTCACGGTGACGTCATGGAATGTAGAAATGAAGAAAATTGTCCGACAAAATTATGCTAATGGGTATCGCGCACCTGTGAAGCGTAATGCTGCATAACTCGCCAAATTGTTAACCTTAAGGAGAGAGAATACAGCTATACGAAAGCTCCCTAATATTGGGAAGAAGAAGAATAAAAAAAAAATTCACGCTCGACTGCTCGTTTATGGTGTTCATCTTCTGTTTATAAATGATAAATTTAAAATTTCGGCTTTACTCCATACAGACGCTATTATACTCCTACATCGTGAGATAAGGTCGTTTATGAAGCATGCGTATGTGGAAACACATATACTTCCGTGCAACAAAAATGTGCGGAACGAGAGTGGCGTTATATAGTACCTACCGGACGTGTAATTTTTCCTTTATCGTGTGATAGTATACATAACTACAATGGGATCTTATCTATACAGCTAGTGATTTTTTCCAAAATTGTCTTAGAAAAGTGGCACACAACACGAAGGAAGTAGTAGCTCGTTCGTACTTTCATGTACTTGTTTCAGTTTCGCTTCCGTTCTTAAAATTCGTGTTTTACCTCTCTTGCATTTTTTCTGCAAGTAGTGTACTCGATTCTATTTTTTGTGTCTGGAGAGCCTTCTCTTTGTCTAGAGAGTCCGATCTAATTTTTGGGTGTGCTCGTATGTATGTTTGGCTGACTCAAAACTTGAGATCAAGTTGAAATTTTAAAGAATGTTCTCGATACTGTCTATAAAAATTCTGGGTACCACTTGTAGGAGTATTTGTTTTGTTTTTCTTTCATCTGCCCTTGCATTAGTTTATAACTCTGCTGCGATTGTATACTTTGAATAAGCATCGCAGATGTGAAAAAAGTTGGAAATATTGATATTTTTTACCCTGCCACCGACGAGGTTTAAACTTCGCACCTCTGAATTGGAACTCCACGACTCAAACTGCTCAGCCATTGGTGCTGCAAAATACTGTAGTTAACTTCAAATATCTCTGACGAAGTGCTCTGTTTGGGCTATTTTGGATATCTTTCTCGTTTGCGATATTCCAGATAGAATACCGACTCGATTTTATTTTTTCTCATAAGCGTTGATCGAGTGGTTGTATAGAAAGGCTTGGTCCAAATCTCTTTGTTAGCAGGTTGGTTCGTGCAAATTTCTGATAAACTTCATGTATAGAGAGAGTAGGGGTGACCTAGAGTAGGGGTGACCTGACTCACTTCTTGGAGTCGGTATGCTGTGAAGGCTATACAAAGGCACAAATACTGTATGAGTTCTGCTATCTCGTGTTTGCCCAAATGACCCGAGCAATTAAACCCTTCAAATAGTTGGCCAAACACTTGGCTGAGAAGTACTGACAGAGTGGGAGGCGAATGAGCTGAGAAGGAGTCAGCCCGTGAGCTAGTTAATGACCGCTGACGAATTTTTGTGGCTAATATGAGCCCTGATTCAGTAATTTTGGGTCTACCGTCTGACAAGTATGATGTTGCTAGGCTACATAATCTAGTTTGTTTTTGTAGTCTATTGAATAATGTTAGTACAATATCAGATGAGATCAGTTACCAAATAATGGAATTTTTGCTAAATCTATTCTAGCGCAAAAACAAAATTTGTGACCTGCTCCAAGATAAGGGCAACTAGCAACAAAACGCAAATCTCCCAGGAGGGCGAAAACAGAGTTCAATTGCTACCCTTCAGTGCTGCCAGATCTATGGATTTTTGGTCCTCAAAAGTGAGGATTTTGCGTATAGATTTCTTGCGCTCAAGGGAAAAGTACATTAGACAGTTACACGAGAGGTACTCTTCTCCTGGTCGTTATAGGCTGATTTGGACTACAGGGAGCCGGAAATTTTTATTTGAGAAGCTGTAAAAGTTCCAATTAATGATATGATGTTGGTTTGTTCACATACACTCATACCAGTACTGCCAGGTCTGGAGATTTTTGGTCCTCAAAAAAGGTACGCATACGGACTTCTTGCGCTCAATGGAAAAGTACCTCAGGCAGTTATATAAGAGATACTTTTCTCCTAATCGTTATAGGCTGATACTGCGGTTCCTGTAACATCGAGTCGATCAAGGGAAGAGTACCTCAGTCTCTCCTACAAGAGATACCTTTCTCCTGATCGGTATTGATAAATATTGATAAGCCCGTTGAAATCTGTTTTCAAATCTTACAAAAATGACGGATACGGTTTTCCGAAAATATCTGGTAGCAGTGCTACCCTTTCCCCGAAACAGGTACTTGATGCTAATAGCCCTTATTTTGGAACAAGTCACATTTGTTAGAAGTATGAGTTTACTTCAAATCTACAAACCCTCTAACAAAGTTTTCAAGTATTCTCTGAGCTAAAATTTATAACAAGACTGAGTCGCTCAGCGCCTCAGTATCCAAGTCTCTTGTTTTTTTTTTTTTTCTCTTCACTCTGTTCCCTGACTGTAAGTTACTCTTCTTTCTATCAAATTAATGGAACATAGAAAGTTGTAACTCAAAAGTTCTGGAGTTTCTTTTCTACTAATGACATAAGGAGTTTGAGAGATCCAGAAATCCTTAGACGCAAAGATATTTGTAACTTCTTGTCCTAATCAGACCTGGAAACCGAGAGAGACTGGTCAAAGAATATACAGTATTTTATAATTGCTGAGGTACCAAGAAAAATAACCTTTGTACTACACTTTTGCTAAAGACTGTACCGAAAAAAAAAATGCTATGCAAAAATAAAACTCGACGTACATCTACGATAATGAAAAACTTCCGAAATTTGTGAATTGCTATGCAAAAGTAAAATAAGAAAATGTCTCGTATAACTTGAGTGACGTCACAACACATCTTTTCGGGTGAGAATCTTTTTGGGGCTCTTGCCACCTTCGGCAAGGCGAGAGCCCATATGCAACCGCAAAAAAAAAGAAAAAAAAAAAAAAAAAAAAAAAAAGATTCTCACCCGAAAAAATGTGTTGTGACGTCACTCAAGTTTATTTTTGCGTAGCAATTTGCAAATTTCTGAAGATTTTCATTTGCGTCAATCTGTGCAGTCCTAACAAGTTTTATTTTTGCATAGCATTTTTATTTTTGTACAGTCTCTGGCAAAAGTGTAGTACAAAGGTTGTTTCTCATCTTAGTACCTCAACTATTTTAAAATACTACGTATGTTCTTTGACCAGTCTCTATCTCGGGTTTCAGGTCTGAGTAGGACAAGAAGTTACAAATATCTTTGGATCTTAGGATTTCTGGATATCTAGAACTCCATATCTCATCAGTAAAAAAGAAGCTCCAGAACTTTCAAGCCACAATTTCCTATGTACCAATAATTAGAAAAAAAAGAAGAGTAACTTACAGTTAAGGAATAGGGCAAAAAAAGAAAAACTCAAGAGACCCAGATACTGAGGCGCTGAGCGACTCAGTCTTGTTTTTTTTTGCAGTTGCATATGGGCTCTTGCCTTGCCAGACTGAAAATTATTAAAAATTATATAATCTTAATAAATTAAATGAGACGCAGTCAGACAAAACCAACCTTTAGTTGGAAAATTTTTTTATGCAAACTTCAACTGTCAAAGGCCCGTTTGACACGTAAGGAGCTTTTTTCAACAATTCTAACATTGCAAAAGTAAAGATTTTCCAACTTAAGGTTGGGTTTGTCTGACTGCGTCTCAAATTTTGATAAAATAAAAATTTAATTATCATTGAGTGAAAAATGAAATTCCAATAAATTGAATATTATCCGCTAAAAAATCTATAAACTTATCTATAATATTATTTATATAATTTTAATTAATAAAATTATTTTAACTAAAATAAATATTATAAAAATTATAATTTTGATAGAAAATGATTTTGAAAATCATTAGAAATTTTACAAACATTTTTAATTTTATTTATAAAATGAATTCTTATGAAATAGGTACATCAACATATCTCCGCCAGAGGGCGATGTGTTGGAGGAGTGGAGGATGAGACTTGAAAAGTTCAAATTCCAACCTATCCATAAACACTTCAAAAATGAGTGACCCTAGAGGTGACCCAAGGGGGCTACCAATGTCTTGAGGAAGTTTGTAAATCACCTGGGTAAACTGACAGACATTAGGGGAGAGGCAGCTCTGAGGGAGGGAAATGAATTCCGATTTCAGAGGAGAGATGACTGCTGCCTTATTTAATAGCTCCTTAATGTGCTTGGTGGTCGGTTTCAGGGGGACGTGAGGGACTAGGTCTTAAGAAAATGACACGCTTCCAGGAGGGGGGGGGGGTTGTGAGTAAGAGTCTCAGCTAATTCAACCGAGTTTTTCAACGAAAATTGTGGTTTAAAGTTGGTAATCTGCTTGATACAAATATCAAGGTACTTAGCAAGCTTGTACAAGGGGACAGAAATAGAAGACACTACCGGGCGCGTCCTTGTGGAGTTTTGGGAGTCTGTAAGTACAGGGTATCATAGGATTCGGCACGAGGAGGGCCTTTCTGAGGGGCTCTTTATCTATGATGGCTTTGCAAATACCCCTACTGTACGTACCGGCGTTGAAATGAGGATCCGCAATGGCATCCATGGAACTCAAATAGTCGGCCATTTTTTGGTGTAGTCCGGCCGGTCCATAAGCACAGTCGTGTTACCTTTATCGGCTTTGGTCAGGTGGTCCTCTATCTTAAAGGTATGTTGTTGAGCTCGGTTGGCCAATGGAATGGAAGAGCCGTGTACGGTGTGTGCAAGGTTGGTGAGGAGTTTTTCAAGGTATTGACTGACCACACTCGTCATGTCTGCTACCACTTCCGGATCACAGTACGTATGGCTACAGTAGGAATCGTGTACTTCAATCCTTTCTTTAATAGGCTTTCTTCTGCGTTGTTCAGGGCCGTGTTGGAAAGGTTGACAAGACTTGGGTGAAATTGGGGTTGGCTTTCAGTCGGTTCTGCTTGGATCTTTGAATTTATCGCCGATTCCGAGAGAAATAAGTGAATGACTTTAGAGAGTTTCAAAATAAGGGAATTCTTGAACTTCTACTTCTGGAACCTCGGAAAATTGATCAATTTCGGGCACATTTTGTCTCAGAAAAAATATAGAAAATTCGTTTTGGGCTCAAATGAAAGATAAAATAAAGTTAAATGTGTAGTTTAGAACTTTACATGTAATAATTGATTTAGAACAAATTTAGCGCGAAGTCCCATTCAACTGGTAACGTCCTTCGGCCTCATCCTGTATACTAAGCCAACGGATCTAGTTCGTTTTCCGAAGGTCGACATTTTGTCGCAGCTCAGAGCAATGCGGATGTACGTACACAAATCTACGAATAAAGAATATTAAATAAATCAATGAAAGAATGAGGGAAAAAAAGGGAAATAGAGAGATTTCTGAGCATCGAATCGTAAATTTTATGAGAGTAGGTGTTTTCAGGGACAGGCACGTGAAGAGTTGATAGCTGTCGGACATGATATGAAATTCGAGGTCATTGACCTCTAAATCGACAGCTTGGTAATGAACTGAGGGATTCTATACCTTTACTATAATGGGAGATAAAGGGTCTGTTCATTAATTTAGCTAGCCAGTGGCTCAGCTTGTATTGTTCTTATTCCCTTTTTGAATTCTTAGATACCCGGTTCAAATCCTAAGCTAGCAAGTAAATAAAAAAAAAATGTTTTTAGGCTACAGAGAAAAGGAGGGCATAATCCTCTATGCACTATTCGAGGAGTAGAACAGAAAGCTGTCAACTTGAAGGTCAATGAACTCGAGCTGTTATAGCTGTCAACTCGTCATCTCCCCATGCCTGCAAAATACATACTTATGCGATCCTATACGTGCATATTAATAATTTTGCGTAGTTATTCGGGTGCAATCAAATCAGACGAGTTTTCTTAATCTGAGTATCATTTTGAAAGGAAGGAAATCATCGCGCATAGTTGTCAGTAACTGTGATGGTGGAAGGGTAGGTAGAAAAGTTAAGAGATGCAATAATAAGGAGTGCTTAGTAGTCCTGAAATATTTCTTCATACCGACAGACAGGGGACTCGAGTTCTTAAACGATAGAGACGCAAGAACTGTGGATTACTACTGAGGAAGTATATGTATAAGATAGGTGTAAGCGCAAGTGATAAGAATATGAACGCCATCAGAAGCGGTTTTGGGAGTGCCGTGAGAAAATTTGAAACATTAAACATCAAATTTCGGTTGATTAGCGAAATTGTATCGACTGAAACGGAAGAATGAGTAAGTCTTCCTCCGTTCTTGTCCCTCCTTCGACTTTCTATTCTTATCACTTGAGCGTACCTTATCTTACATAGTTCCTTACTGCTACAGAGTAATGTTTGTGAGTGATACATTAAACTAATTTCTTGTACTAGTTGCGTCGGGGTATTTGTTTTTCGTCTGAATATGATAATTTTCACGATGTGCTTACGTTTCATCGTATTGTTTTTTTGTTTTAATTTTCTTTATACGAGCCTAGGTGTTGAAGGTTTTGTGTACAGTATGAGTGGACTCGATAGGGGGGTGAAAAAGAATTAATCAATAACTACTATGTACTTTTTATTTACTTTATTTCCCACGTGTAAAGGCCACTTTGGGAGTGAGACTTCCAGCGTGTACCGTATACGTATACGAAAATCGGTAGAGAGCAGGTTTCGTCGTCGTCGAGGTCCTCCTCTTTCTTCCCTCGCGTCTCTCGGCGTCGTGTACACCGTTCAGCGTGCCCTATTGTTCGTCGAGTTTTTCCATTCATTTCTAGGAAGCGACCTTAACCTTTCGAATCGATTTTTATCGTTACCATCTCAACGTTTTTCCATTCAGTAATTTTCTCATTTTCCTACCGCTATCGTCGTCCGCGTGCGTTAGAAGCGAGCGTATACCGCTAATAATCTACTCGTACCTGTTGACTCTATCGTTATATATGTTTATGTACACCATAAACAATGTACGATTATGCGATTTTCCCTATCATCATCTCGCCTGCTTCATTGTCGCTCATCTTATTGTTTTTCTCGAGGTAGAATCGCAGCAATCAACTACTAACTCGTTCGCTGGCGGAAAATTATAGGTCATCCTGTCGTTATAATTACGCCCACTCTATGTACGGATATGTCTATACCTTGAAAAAATAGTAAGCGAATTATTTATCGGCAGGTATTTCTAGTATCCGGACTTCGAGTCGGCGAATTAATTCCGGGCTCGTGTATTTTCGTGTTTCGAAAATGAGAGTTCTCATTGAATAAAAAACATGTTTTTACTCATTCGGCGTGTCAGTCTTCGTAGAATTAGTGAAGACGGTGCGCTCGTACACGCATTAACGTATGTACATATATTGTGCGAGCACGATGAAGCTGACGGGAGGATAATACTTTCAGTGCTTACTGTATACAGCTGTGCTCTATATGTTGTTTAATGTGTACGGCGAGAGAGTTTGTATACAGAGAAGTTTAGGATTCGAGATGAGCAATAGCATCCGAGCAACCCCGCCGACCTCTGCGTATTCGGCAGTTTGTTGCAACGCCAGTAAATCCGAGCGGTTGCTAACATTACATTTTGGCAAGGTTTCACAGTTTTTTACGTTTTTGTCTCACTCTAAGACGAGGAGGGAATAAGAATTGATGACGGGTAGACGAAGAGGGACCTCACGTCGTATAGTCGCACGGCAATGTATGGGCTTGTTCGAGTCTCCGTATTGGCTTTCTCGAACAAATTTTTGAAAGTCTTTCATCCGGTATAGACTTTGTACGACGCGAATCGTCTTCATTTCCTTCGATCGAATGTAGGATTGAATTTCGTCGACGTAGAAGGAAATCGTTAAAGAAGAAGAAACAAGTGCGAGGATTTAGTTACTCTACTAACATAAATAATAGAAATTGTAATAATCGAGGGAAAATAGATTGAATTCCGGATCCGAATATCGTACCCTCGAGCTAGGTTGTGATATCTTCGTTTCGGGAACTGTACGACTTTCCTTAATCGTATTTCACTTTGTAACCGACGATCTGTATTACTGGGAAACACTTTCCAATATTTGAACGAGTGACTAGAAGAGTAAGACTATATTCCGCCATATTGTAAATGAAAATGGCGTGAGTGTTTTCGCATTTTTGTAGGTATGTATCGGTAAAACGTATGCTGATTCGGATTATTTGAAAAATTTCACTCATGCGGTGCGTGGTACTAAATGGATCAGAGTAGATAATATCCTTTTATTTGTGAACTGGATCATCCAATCTGTTGCAAGAATTTTCCCGCTTCAAGTAAGCATGTATTTTCTAGGCTCTCGGTATCTGTAGGAAATTCGAAATGTAGGTCAAAACTTTTGGAGGACGTATGCTCTTGGTAGCGCCGTTTTTGGACGTCCTTCTCTTCAGCATAGTGTTTGATTTCATCATTTGGTGTTCACTCTCTCTTCCTGTAAAAGGTTTCTCATGTTTGAAACGAAAATTTTCTTCCATTTGTTACGAGTCTGAGAATCTGAATAATTACTGAAAAAAAATTACTTTTGAAATAGTTTGAAACAAAATCGATAGCGACCATGGTTTCGGGCAGAACTTGCCACCCATCATCTCTCTCCATGTGCCCTATCCAAAGGATCTGAGACTGTTCTCATCTTGATAACTCACGTGTGGAAGAGCTCTTCTGGTGACTTATCGATCCATAATTGTGGAAAGATTTTTCCGACTTATCCATCGTTTTCCCTCTGTTCAACTGTACATGAGTGTTTGCAATATTTCGTATTTTGACCCAAGTACTGCCTTTTCCTTTTCTCAGAGGTTCGCGCTCTTTTCATATACGCTCAAAAACCTCCGTGTTCTGTACCTTCTCCGTCCGTACCATCTTCATCATACGTCGGCAACACCTAATTCCTCGATTTTATTCATCATCGCTGTCTTCAGGGTTTAGATTTCATAGCTATAAAACAGTATCAACCAGGCATAGCATTTCAAAATTTTCAACCTTAAATGTATGCAGATATCCCTCGGCGTTAGTACCTTGTATCAGTTGATGAAGACGCCCTTTGCCATCACTTTCTCGAATTTTGAACTCCTTATCTGGATTTATGTCCTCGTTTATTCAGGCTTCCATGTATTCCAAGTGCGGTACTCGTTCAATGTGTTGTTCCTACAGTCCCGGACGTGTATTTTCGACTCCTCCTTTGCTGACTACCATCATTTTGGTCCCGAGATATTGATGGGCGTTGGCTTCACTGACTCGGTTCAGTAACGTCTGGAGGTCGGTCATTGATTCTGCTTTGAGGATTGTGTTGTCCGTTTACCTGATGTAAATAGTTATTTTAACTCTGATCGGCGCTCCTATCGGCTGATTTTCTAGAGCCTCTGCAAATATTTCTTTGGAGATGTAAAAAAGCATTGGAGAGATGACGCAACTTTGCTTTAACCCTTTTTTGATTGGGATTTGCTGCGAACCTAAGTTGCCCACTTTCATGAACGACGTCTGTTTCAGGCGTGGTAAAAACTGGCTAAAATTAGAACAGTGAACAAAAGAGTAAGGTGACGTTTAGAGAAGAATGAGTTGCAGCCATTTTCTGGATATTAAGATGAGCTGATGAGAATTTGAAAACGACGCGCGTACGATTGCATATCATTCCAGTCTTTTAAGGCAGCCTGAAGGAGCTGTGTCAAAATTTGATTTGGGTTGTACAGAGGAGTGATGAGATGTCGAGTAAAAGAGACGTTTCCTGCTTCACTTTTCGAGATATTCCTCCAGACGCTGTTCTCAGGATCTTCCTGTTTGTCCTGTATAGAACGATTGACAATCACCGCATTTTCTGCTCCCGCGGTGGATTAGATTGAGAAGTAGAAAGGGAGGGAAGGAGATTCAGAGTATAACGGTGTAAGAAAGTATGAACGTCAATGTTAACTTTGCCTCGCCTTTTTGAATGAGAGCTGAGGTTAAGGGAGGGAAGGCGATGAATTATAGAAAGTTGTGATGATGGGGTTGTTCGTTGAATATTGATAACTTTCAAAGTTTTTAATTTTTATCGGTGAATTATATGATATAGTTTAGATTAAGTATAGGCTAAATTCACCCAGAAATAATACATTTATTACCTTTGGTATTTCTTTCAGTTTGTTTGACCGTTCGAAACGTCGCAATTAAATGTATTATTTCTGGATGAATTTAGCCTATATTGATAACTTTGCTTCTCAATTATATTGATAATAAATAATGCGTGAACGATATCATCAGTGGTCAGAACATTCGAGGTCTTACTTCAATCGATCGGATCTTCATATATCGATCGGATCTTCATATCTCTTTAAGTTAGGACGTTTCAACTACCAGTGGGATCAGAAAATGAAATAACCTACGCCCGTCGAGGCTTTTGGAGTTCAGGATTCAACCTATTTCTATGATATTCAGTTCGCTTATGTCGCATATGCAGCGCTGTCTCGTTCTCCATGGTGGAGTGGGTGCGGGTTGCTTATGCATTTGATTTTGTTTCTTCCATTACCGGAATCGACTCTTTCAGGTATAACTTCAGTGTTGGAAGAATCTCCTCGGCGAAGCCCCTCTTCTGCTTGGCAACCGCCTAGCTGCAGTGCCCCCCTGGCACGCAGAAAACACAACAACACACAACAACACCATTACCTGAAGAGATAGTAAATTGCTGTTCGAGTTTCTTCATCTTCTTCTCTCTTTAAGGATGATCTTAGTCCTCTTCTTCCTGCAAATCTGAATGTTGATGGTACACAAGTGTCGAGTAGGCCATAGCGTGGTTCTGCATTTGCCTATTCCATTCCTGATCCATCTTCTTCTTCATGACGGCGGCTGCAAATGCAGACACGTGGTTCAATGCTTCTTCGGAACCTTGCATGGTGGATACCAGGCTCTTCATCCACCCCGATCTCTTGAAGAGACCGACTAAGCTTGTGCTGCTCACGCCTCCACGCCTCGCACTCAAATAAGGTAGTCCATCATCCCACCCTTGGTCGCAGTGCGAACACGTTGCCTGCTCAACTTTCCTTAACTTCTCATGAAGGTACTTGTGAAAACAGCCATGGCCGCTTAACACCCGAGTCAGGGGAAAGTTTAGTTTGCTATGGTGTCGGTTCATCCACTCATCAAGGTCGCGTATTACCACGCAGGTTGCCCACTTGCCAAGCTCACTCTGGGCAATTCTTACTTTACATTTCTCAAGCAAAGAGCGCCTGGCCTCCTGCTCAACCCGTAGAGTCTCACGGTTGGTTGTCGTCGTCTTTTTTGCTCTGAACACCACCGCTCTCTCCTCAGCAAGGAGCTCGATTGGTGGTGAACTTGCCAATTCACAAAGAGCCTCCGTCGAGACAGTGCGGTAGGCACTAACAAACTTCAGCGCAGCTTTTCGTTGGATCTTTACCATCTCTCTTCTTCTGTATGGTATTTTCATGGAGTCGGCCCAGCATACTGGTGCGCCATATAGGAGGATCAACAAGGCGGTGCTCATCACAATCCTTCTTCTTGCTTCTCTCGATCCTCCTAGGTTCCTCATCTAGCGGCTTAGGTATCCAACTACCCGGCCTGCCTTTTCCGCTGCCATCAGGAAATGGTGCCAGAAGCTCAGCATCGAGTCAAATCCGATGTCCAAGTACTTCATCTTCTTCTTGGTCTCAATTTCCACACCTTGCAGGCGGAAGGTGGGTGGAGTGAACTTCCAATTCAGTTAAGAATACTAATATAGTTGAGGTATAAGTGGTACCATAGTTACCACTTTCCTCTATGATTACACGCTCACTCATAAAGATACGTGCCGTACCGACTATGACGGATCAACCGGATATTCTTGACTGTCTCTTAAGTAAAAACAATGTACCTTACCTCGGTAATGGTAGTTAGATAAAAAGTTCAGTTATCGAATATTAAGTTAACGGTTGAGCAACATAGTCATCTCAACCGTTTTAGTTCATAACAAGTATGATCAAAGCTTTGTTCTTTACACTATCACCGCCTGTATTTAGAAGAAGGTTCTCGTAAGACAGAAGAGAAAAGGGTCAATTCTCTCTCACATACATATGTCGTTCCCTGAATTCATTTGATTTGTACACTCTAAACAAAATTCCTTACTTTCCGACCAAAAACGCAATGCCACAATCGTTCTTACAAACTTACAGATCGCACCTTAGAGACCACTGAGAGTGACTCCTTGCTCGTCTTTCCTGGAAATTTCTACTTTTCTCCTTAACCTGGTTCTTTGGACATGAGAATGTCTTTAGGTGAGGATTTGCGAAAATCGTAGGGTAGGCGTGGGGTGACCTTGACATCAAGCGCTTGGATTTCAGGTTCCCAAAGAATGTATAACCCCGTATATCAAGCGAGTGCAAAGAGACAGCTAAGGAGCTTCTTTGAGCTCAGTATGCTACCCTCGTTAATATTGTAAGGTACGTAAGAGAAGTTTTGATCTTCTCTCTAGCCTCAAATTGAGTTCCATCTTTGTCCACACGGTAAAGAATAAGAATAATTTCTAAAAAAGAATGAATAAATAATAGGAAGCTCTACGAGCACACAGGCTAAGTTGAGATTCTGCAGGCTCAGGCCATTAGTGAAAGGCGATAGTCGATAGTTTCTTGCTATCGATAGTCCCGATATTTTTTCCAAGGTACTGTCGGGACTATCAAATGTTTGGATGAAAAACATCAATCAGGAGAAAAGTACCTATACTACTGGTAGGATAGATACCTTTCTCCTGATCGTTTTTTTTCTTCAAAAAGCCCGTTAAGGAATGTCTTTCAGTGTTACCTCTGTCCGAGTGTCAACGGTCGACTATTTAAGATTCCAGTTCCTTTTTCTTTATCTTTCAAATGTGTTATCAGTCAATTCCCACCAACTTTGTGATTTTGATAAGAAAAAGAAAAATTTAGTTTTTTCCAAAAACTATGGATAGAGTCGATAGTCTATCGATAGTTACCGACACTATAGGCCATACATGGATAGATATAGTGAGCTGATTGGGCTTATTCTTAATAAGTATAGACTGGGAGATCTAATCTAAGTGATGAGGTCGCGTTGTAGAGTGGACAGTTCGTGCGACCCGAAGACATGCTGGATCTGCGAATTTTAAAACTACCAAACGCTTGAAGCTTTGAACGAGGCCGGATTGAAAGGAAGGGGATCTCCGCATTTCCTCATCTCTTAAAAATATCACGAATCATTCGGAGCATCACAAGAATTGTGGCTCGCGGTCCCTTAAAGCTCAATCCCAATTCTGCCTAGGCTAAGACGTAAAAAATGTCGACTTCTAATTTTTAGATATGAGGCTGGAGGAAGATTTGCGTTATGAAATGAAACTTGGGTATATTTTCATGATTTTAGATTTAAAACTGGAAGCCTCGAAACTCTGGATATTCGCTCCAATACTTGAGTAGTTCAGAATGATGTTCTTTCTTTTCGTTATTTGAAATTGATTGCAATATTTTGATCCTACGCGCGTTAAATATTGATTGTAGTAATTTACAAAAGAATCTTTCGAGGATCTAGAATAATTTTATTATTTTTTGTAAGGTCATTCGTCAATTGATGCGAAGTAGATGTTCAAAGTCTCCTCAATTCTTTGAACTAAATAATATTAGAAAAAAAAAAGTGAGCCACTCTTTCATCGCCTATACTTCACCTGAAATATTCATCTCTTTCACGACAAGCTCTTGTTATGTAGGTCATTATTGTCAAGAACGAGTCTTCTCTTAAAGAAGTAGGAGTATACTCTATCGTTGGAGAAATAATGATAATGACGGGCTTTTCTTTGCGATTAATTTTTGGATTTGAATTCGCTGGCAAGACTTCGAGGATTATGAAATATCCGTAGGACGCAGCATCATTATTTTCACATCATTCGCTTCGAGTAAAAAGAGGGAGAGAGAAAAAGAAGGTAAAGAAAAACAAAGATACGGTCATAAAAATGTACGAAACAGCCTCCAAAATTTTCCCTTTTATCATTTTCATTCTGCTGTATAACTCGGAAATTTGTGTATTTTTTTTTACAAATTTATATTGCGTCAACAGAGTGTACTCGAAAAAAATTAATTTTTATGTATTCGTACAAGTTGATGTACAAGAGTTACTTGCGACGGTTTTGTCTATTAAAATATTTCATAGCGCACTCAAACTTTACCGAAACATGATGATGGAAAGAATTATATGCAAATTAGGCGCTCGGCCGATGCAACTTTTCTAGGAAGAAAAATCTGCCAATGATGAGCGCGAGTTTTTCGAATTTTCTTCGATTATTTTGAAGGTTTTTGGCCAGCAAAATCGTACATACCTTACTAATTTGTTGTTTACTATGATTTTGTGCCAATTCGGGACCGAATTATGAAATTCCCGATATGTCCTTAGAGTTTACGGCAGTGCCGCGTTTGATGTGCTTATAAATGACTTAATTTAACCTAAATTTGCATACGCGAAGTAAATTTTGGACTTTTTCTTTTGTTTCAGGTGAGTAATGATCGAAAATTATGGCCTTGCTAGTCGTGGAAAGACCTACGTTGCAGTATTTGAGGGTGAGTTGCGGGAGAGAGGAGCAAAACAGGAGGACAGTTAATTTTATACTTATTGCAGTAGTTCAGAATAGAGTACGAGTAATCAGCGGAAGAGAGAAGGAATAATTATGTGTCACTCGTTTGTACACGGATGAATATTTTTGTAAAAATTACGTAAGTTCTCAAACTTGTAAAAAGTCTGAACTACCTTTTGCGATTGTAGCTTCGCAATTCCGTGAGAAACGGCAAACCTTATGAATAGACGCATTAGGTCTGATCAGCTCGAGAGCCAAAATTTCTCCAAGTAAGCTCGTCAGTTGAAATTTTTTCAAGCCTCTCTCTTATCATATATAGATCCCAATCATCATCTACCAAGTGAAACGTTAGATGTATACTTTGAATATACGAAATCTGTATCTCAATTTTATCTTCAATTTGCGCCCCTATCCCACTTTCTATGACTTTTCGAAGCCAAGTTATGCACCAAAATAGGCCAAAAATTGAACTAGGTTTGTCAAATTTGTCAAAAATTGAAAATCGTTCAAAAACTTCTGTATTTTATTTGATTTAAAAGTGAAATTGAACGCTGATTCTGGAAAAATTCCTGAATATCTTCTAAGTTGCGATCTGATGGTATCCTAGAGAAGTCCCTACCACGTCACGGTCTGATAACGTGATAGATCGGATGACGTCATAGATCGATCCTTGTGACGTCACGATCAAATGACGTCGAAGAACAATCCTCAGTTCGAAGGTCAACATTTTAACAGCGCAGTGTACCTATTCGGGGTGGGGGGGATTTCCAAAAATTTGCTCCACACCGTGAAATCTAAACTGGAAAAAATCTCTTTCCCTCAGGTTTCAGCGGTGGAAATTGTCTATAAGTCCATGAAAGGTTGAAAATTTGAAAAGTGATGACGTCACAAAACCGTTTTCTGAGGATTTCCCGCCAAACATCGGAGAGCGAGTGCTCCGCTAACAAAAATATTTTGGCAGAGTCAAATAAATTAGGATCATTTTTATGATTGTATTTTTTTTATAGTTGCGCTCAATTCAGCTACCGGTTGAGACAAAATGATTTTCGATAGCGGATAAAAACACAGTAAGGTTATGAACCAGCTTAAAACTCTTGTGACATCATCAACATCCCCCCCCCCTCTCGATGAACCGCATGTCGACCGTCGATTTAAGTCGATCGAAAATCGACCGATAATAATCATCCGAGAATTCATTTTTTTCAAAGTCTCTGTCGAGATCGCGTCGATATATTGTTGTAATCGACACCACGTCGACGTCGATATCCAGTCGCTTTCGTTGTCGACTCTACGTCGATTTAGAGTCGATATCGAGCCGATATCCCCAAATTTTTGTCGACCTAAAATCGACTGCTCTGTTGGGTCGATTTCGAGGTGATGTATAGTTTTCTCGTAATGGTAAAGAGAAGCGGTTGATTTTGGGTCGAAATGGGCGGAACTAAATCGACTCAAAATCGACGTCGATTTAGGCTTGACGTCTGGTGTACATATTTTAAGCTGATTAGCTTTTCGGGACTCACTGGTTTGGCACATTCACTCTCATTCTGGGTCTGGTATCATAAGCGTACTACTCTGGATCAAGTCGAAGATTCCTCGCTAATTTTCTCGGTGGAAGATCAACTCGGACTTGGACTCGCCGATTTCCAATAAAGTTGGACCCGCAGATTTTGGGGTACCGATGCCGGTAGAGACAAGCTAAAATGTCTCTCCCGAGACAAGTAGTCTAGCAATTTGTATGCTTGCTTCCGACACTTCGATATCGATCATATCGACTTGTCGTCATGACGTCATCGTGACGTCTTCTTCCACCAATATTCTTCTAGTATTCTATCTGTTAGGCTTAACTCGCCTGGACAGTCTTGTAAGTTTAGACTTAGTATAAACCTAGTATAAGCCTATGAAGTCATACTACCCTACACCTTCTCTCTCTCCATGGCTCTATGTTATTACATTTTGAGAAAATGGACGAAGTAGATGAGCCAAGCCTACTATATTATAAGTTAACAGGCCCGTTGAGAGCTCTAGTCGGGTCCGGGGCAAGGAACACAGTGCCCTCCCCAAAACCAATTTTTTCACCCCCTTCCCTGTTAACCGGGGCCGGGGAAAAAATCCCCAGTCGCCCCCTCCTTTTGTCAGACCTGACTTTATGGACCGATTACAACTAGAATTAGCATGACATGAGATGCTCTGTAGTTCATAATTTGAAATTCCTCGCTGAATCACAAGTTGCAGATATCCAAGAATAAGCATTTTTCTCTCACAAAAAGGTCTTAATAATATTTTGCTGAGGGTCAGTGTTTGGATCCTCAAGATTCTATCGAGCTGTGAATCCTCGCGAAAGTTGGAATAGTTTAATTTCTGAGGCACAACTCTGTCTGACAAGGGCTTTTTTGTATTGTTTTGACTCAATCACGAATTCGTCTTTGGGTCTCGAGTTATAACTAAGAATTCTGGAAAAGCTGGAAATGGATTAATTTCCGAGGTTCAATTTCAAACCAAAAGGGTAAAGGCAGTCTGTGTCTGCACTTCGGAGCTTTCTTCCGCAATTTTGTCTGACAAGGGCATTTTTGTATTTTTTTCACCCAATCAAGAATTCGTCTTTGGGTCTCGAGCTATGAATCCTTGGAAACCTGGAAATAGAAGTATTTCTGAGTCTCAACTCCAAGAACTCTAGGGTATTTCATGCCTGCGTTTAATTTCCTTCAGTAGTTTAGTCTGACACGAAGATTCTTGCAGTTATCAAGGAAAAGGTTTGAATATTGTACCCATAGGCTTTTCTAAGGAGTGTAGACTTTGTGCAGGCCCGTCGAGGGCTCTAGTCGAGTCCGGGGCAAGGAACACCGCCCCCCCCAAAAAAAATTCACTCCTTCCCTTGTAAACCAGGCCTCTAAAAAAGCCAGGTCCGGGGGCGAAATCCCCAGTTGCCCCCTCTCCTCGTCAGGCCTTTAAGTTAACTCATGAAGCAACAAAATAAACATTTTTTCCAAGTTCCGAAAGTGAAGCGCGTTTGGCCCAGTACAAAAAATGGCCTTGTGTAGATGGTAGGATGAGCTAATAACTCTAAACTACAATATTGTATGAAGTCTGTAGTTTTATGTTAGTCCTAGTATAATGAGGGCTAAGGATATAGGTCAGGTCAACATTTTTTCAACTCCCTAAAGTAGTTCAAGGTTACTGGTGACGCTATTAAACATAGCAAAAAAGGTTTCCAAGAATAGTCCCAGTCTTATAAGCAAAGAAAAAGGCTTAAAAGGCTAAAATTAATGTTGATCTGCGGAATGAGTGTTCGATCGAGGTTCTACGTTACTCATCTCTTCATTACTGTGGACGTAAAATTCAGTTCATCTGCGATGCAATCTGTACTTGATCTTTGTGAGGGTTCAAAGTTGATTAAAACTTGTATTCAGAGTGAGAATTAACGAACTAACGGTCATTGATAATAGAATTAACACGATTTCCCAAATTATGACCGGAAATACCAAAGGGAGGCATACGCAAGAAAAAGTGAAGCAAATTTTACTCTTGAGTATGCCTTCCTTCGAGGTCATAGACCACGTAGTAGATGACTTTATGAACTCAGTTGGAGCAAATTAACGAATGCAATATTTTTACATGTTTCCATTTTCACTGTGTAGGCCAGTGGCTCCCCAACATTTTGGAGATGTCAGACCTCTCTAATGCTTCGGTCTTTTTTCGCGGACCCCTACGAAAAAATGTTATATGAATAAAGTAGCACTAATCAGTGTCGTATTTAGGGGGGGGGGGGGATTTGGGGACCCAACCCTCCCCCGGAGCCAAAAAAATTGCCCTAAAATATCATAAAATCCTGTTCAAAATGCCCTCCAGAACAAATTTTTTCTCTAACGAAAATTATAGAAATTATTTTCAGACCTTCTGCGGACCTCCGGGCTCGGCTCCGTGGACCTCAAGTTGGGAACCCTCTCGTGTAGGCTTACTAAGACTTGGGAGGAAGAAAGTGGGGAAGTTCTTGTTGTTACAGCCGACCCTGTCTGTACCCCAGGTAGCGAGTTTCTCTCTTTTTTTTCAGCTCCTGTCTTGCTTTGTATAGCACCTCTTATACGCCTCCTCAATAACTTGAGCAACGATAGCTAAAGTCCGAAGTATAGTCGATAATTAGATGCTGAATTTCTCCCCCGCCCCAAAAATGATCAATTCTGTATTGATCGTCTCATTGCGAGGGAGTCTGAATTTGCACCTCACTGCTTTGAAAATTTTAAGCTACCGTTGTAAAGCTCTTCATTAGAAACATCTTATTAAGAACGCGTTGGTCGCGTATCGACGAGCAGTCAGTTCTTTATGTTCGTGATCGAAATCAGAGCTGCTCTCTGCATCACCTCCTCGCGCGACGCGCGCTTTTTGTACTTACGATGTATGTTAGTTGTCGTGCTTCGGTAAACGATTCACACAGCATCACGTATGCCCCATTGTTGGCACTTTTTCAAATTTCTAGAAGTCTGCTAGTGAAAAGGACTGTCACAACGATCGAGGGGAGCGGAAATGGGAGAATTTAGTCGGAACACAAGAAGCAAAAAGACATTGATGAAGTGAGGAAAGAGAAAAAAACGAAAATGGCGGTGTTCGCTGCTACCCCCTTGTGACCCATCACCACGACATTCGGTCATCTTCGGAAGTACGGTTTCGCGGCTGCTGATATCGCTATATGCTCGCGGCTGTGCGGATCCACTCTCCGTTACCGTACACGAAAAAAAAGCAGTCCGGGACGCATTCCTAATTATAGAACTTTTTGTGGGACCTACAGTACGCGAAGTAGTGGCGTCGCGATCGAATCGGTTAAAAAATCGATGCGCAAATCGAGAGGGCTTTCCTTTTTCCTTCCTTACCGTCGGAATTTTTTCTTCATGCTTACGCGGTAACGATTGTAATAAGTGTTTATAATTATCATTTTTGTATACGTCCGATAAGTTTCGAAAGTTGGAAAAAGACTGCAACGAACGCCGAGCAGAGACTGCGATTGCCCACCTCCTTTTCACTGTATTTATTTCTGGATTTCGCGTTGCAGCGCCGAAGCACCCGCGAAATTTTCTATTTCTTTTTTTATTTTGAATTTATTTTTGGTTCATTTATTTTGAGCCGCCGCGACGTGGAATGTGAGGAAAAAAAGTTGGACGTGCTCGAGTGATTGGCGTCTAGTCCTTTACGCAGTAAGTAAATATTTTGAATTCGTATACTTGCGTTTGGTGCAGCCGCTCCTGCAATCCGCGCCCCGTGAAGGTGCGTGCATCATCGATCGTAGGTTGTTGATTGATAAATGACAAAAGATGCAGTTTACAAATTCGTACGTCGCCGACACGAGAAATAATGGACGTTCCGGTTTATTTTATACGTTCCTGCAAAATTCAGACGATGTCGATAATATTGCGCAATCGCTCAAGCTATACATTTGTCCTTAATGTACGATGACTCGACGCGTATTTCGCACGTGATTTACGATCGTTTCGGATTTCGAGAAAAGAGCACGTAAAAGTTTCAAAATAGCCTCGACTTCATCTGCATACAGAGAAAGGGTGGTTCTGGTGAATGTTGACATGTTGGGGTTTGTTACCTTGTTGACGCACAAATGCGAAAATGTCAGCTGGCTGTCCTGAAGAGTTAATGAAGGAGCGGTTGTACTTCTTATATCGTGCATTATCGTCGTACGCACGAGCGAAGTAATTAAAAATGCAGCTTGTGCTCGCCGTCGTGCTCTGGTTAATGCGTTTTCTGTGCACGGGTATTGTAGCTAGCGATTTTCGCGATTATTTGTGTTTGATATGATGCGAAATCTGGAATCACGTTGAAAATCTCGAATAATAAATTTGGTACAAATCGAGCGATGAACGTTTTCCAGTGCTGTACCGATCCCTCGAGATCAATTTACACCACCCAGCGTAATGTGTGTCTGTGTCTGAACGGGCTGTGTTTCAGGTGCGGATGCTGCGTACCGGAATTCTTATAGTTTTATTCTACCCAACATATCGTCGGAGCATTTTAAATACAAATTATTAGTTCATTGCCCCGATGTTGGTTGATGATAGTAGGGATAAACATTCGTTGAAGATGCATTCGTATTATATGGAATCATAAATCAAGCCACATTTCTTTCACCCTCGACTTCTTACTGCACGTTTACAGCCGCATATGCAGCTAAACCCATCCACACGTATTCATTGGTATCCCTTCAGAAGTTCCGCATGGAAGTAAACTGCATTACCACACGTATATATACAATTTAAAAAAATATGGTTCGTGCATTAACGAGATCTTCTTGTCTTTGTATATAACCGAGTTTAGCGAGTGTGAACCTAATGCGCGAAGGATTCGAACATGTTGAGGATAATACGATTTTACTTTCAGTATCCGTCACGCAGTTTGATTGAAAGATCACTATCCTCTTTCAAACGCTGAGCTCAGGCTTTTAGTGAACAGCGTTCAAGGAACCTACTTCCAATCTGTGAATTTCTATTAGCTTTGCCGGATTCTAGAAAATTTTCTCATTTTTGAAAGGTGGGGAAATGGATGTAATTGATTGTTATTCTCGTGAACGTGGGTTCAAATCTTCTGGATTTTCATTCTCAATTATCTGTCGGAAGTTTCAAAAAATATTGCCTCATTCTTGTGCATATTATATTTGTCATAACATGAAATATTATAATTCATGGGGAGGACTCTCAATTTGGTGTTTACAATAAGGATTGAAGAGACAAAAAACACTACATTTTGATATCAATACACTAGCCACTTTAGATTTTTGGACCAATTTCGGTGTAACGTCGAAAAAGTTCATTGCCACCGCCACCGTAGATGAATAATTCGCCGAGAGATCAGTCACTATCTGAATTTCATCAAGAATAATGAAATAGTCAAGTTTAAACAACCTGAAAAAACGATAGCGTATTGAATTACAGAACCACCAGTGAGAGAAACCGTCAGGTTAATAGAAGAGTTGCCTAAGTTTGCAAAAGCTCGTAATGTTTGAACTCGTCCGATGATGACGGTTACCGTCGAAAGGCCTAACTAACTGTACCTCATTTGTATTTGTTTCGATAATTAAAATTTGGTTAATCTAAGTTCAATTTTTCGTTTTCAAATCTGTTAGTTCAAACATTACGAGCTTTTGCAAACTTAGGCAACTCTTCTATTATTATAATGTCTTGTAAAATTGAAGAAACCATTATTCGAATTAACCGTCAGGTTTCTGACTGGTCATTCCTATAGTAACTCAGTCTCTGCTTGAGCGTAAATTCTACCCCTAATCCTTCAATTCGCATTCGATGAAATCATGTCGATTACTAATCGACTCGCTATCTTTACCGGAAGGTCGGCTTCACACGCAATGTCTGCCACAAGTCGACCGCTTCTCTTCACCATCGACTCATCGTCGACGTCAAAATTGAGTCGATTCCTGGTATCCCAGATCGATACGTCCGATTTTGTGTCAATTATTCGTCATTCAAGGTCGACATTGAGTCATTTTTGCGTACCCAACCTGATAGAGTTCCAATTCCAAAATCGAGATGGAAGATGAGTTGGCCTCTGGTGTCAGATTTAAACACCGACTGAAAGTCTGCATCGAAATCGCAACAGGTTGACGATTACCGCATCAGTCAAGCATGATTGAGATCCCCAGTAGTCCTCATAATGTATGATTATGGCTGCATATTCTCTCTGCGAGTAGCGAAGTCCCCAAACGGGCAGAATATAACTAGAGGGTGACTGTGCGTCGACTCTGCGTGGACATCAATCTTAAATCGATTTCAGGTCCATCAGCTTCTATATCCCCAGAAATCTCGAAATTTTATCTACAGAGCAGTCGACTTCAGGTGGCTTTATGAATTTGAAGAAGTCGACTCGCAGCAACTTTAAATCTTCAAATCGTTTTGCGGTCTATTTGAAGTTGACATCCCCTCCAAACTGAAAAGCGACAATTGAAATCGAGCCAATAGAACGGTCAATTTCAAGTCGATAGAAAAATTTGGAGAGGTCGACTGAAAATCGACTGCAGAACGACATCGATTTGAGGTCGATCAGCGCTCATTACCAAAGAATCTTAAGTCGACAGTCAACTTTGGATCGATTTAGATTCGCCCATTGTACTGACCACAAGTTGAACCAAAATGACTCGAAATCGACCGCTTCTCTTCACCATTGTTGACGTCGGAATTGAGCCAACTCCCTCTATCGAACATAGATTGATATGTAGATTTTGGGTTGTCTATGCGTTATTTATCAGAATACTTGCAATCGACGTCGATATTGCGTCGATATCGAGTGCACAACTGAAAAGGTTTTAGGATCGAGTTAGAGAAGTTGTTTTTTGGTGTCAGATTTTAGTGCCGAATGAAAATTGACGTCGAAATTGAGGCGATGGTCAAACATGTGTTGCTCATTGGCTAATTTTTTTTCAGATCCCACTTTTATGAAAGTTTGGAGATCAAAATACTTATAAGATGCTTTAGGTTAAGAGCACGAAATTCTCTTGAACCCTTCGGCTGTGGATGTTAGAAGGTTAAAATTTTTCCAAAATGATGTTTCCTGTGTATAAATTCAAAGCTTTAAATGTTTTCAAGTTCCTCATGCACTGGGTTCCAGAGCTCGAGATTCCTCTTCAGCTCCATTTATTCGTGAATATATTCGTCTACGGAGAGTCTTCCGTGGTTTGAAGAATATCCTTGAAAAAAGAATTTTTGAATCTTGCATGGAAAAGCTGCGTTGATGAACTTAAAGTATAATACACATATAGAATGAAGAAAAATCGCTTGTGTGTTGCAGTAATTATTTTAGGGTCTCTCGTCAACTGCAAACTGAGCTGCCTGATGAACCATGTGGCGTTGGCCGTAGACAGCGATTTTCTGATGGAATTTGTTTCCCCAAGTTGCCAAGCCCCTAGTTGAATCGAAATTGTCTGTACTTTCCCCAAGAGTTGCTCCTTTATGACGCCTTTCAACCAAACGGAGAACGCACAGCGCTGGATGTTTAGTTGACTTCTAGTTTACCCGAGTTGATTCCAGTAGCCCCACAAGTTGGCCCAAAGCAGTTACCCCAGATTGCTGTTTGTAACCTTCAGTTACCTCATACACAGCTTCCTCAAGTTCCCCAAGTTGCGTAACTCCGGTATCCCTCCGTTGCCCGTTTAATCCTATAGTTAACCCATACTACAATTCATTGAGATCCACTAAGTTCCTCCAGATTGCTCTACCTCAGTATCCCCAGTTTCCCTCACATCCGCTAGTTTCCCCTCGAAACGATTCCCCTAATTCCCCCAGGTCACTCAATGCAACGTCGGTCCATAACACTACCCAACAAATTGAATTTTTGACTTGTTCTCATGTCTTTGCTCTGACCCTACCCTCATTTGAAAATTTGCATGCGCGTAACGCGTGAGGCCCCCCTTAAGCCAGCAGCCTAAAATATTTCAGAATAGTCTTATACTAGACCAAAAAGTGAGCCCCCGGAAACAATTAGCCTAGAAAATTCCAAAGTAGACTTTTACTAAACCAAGAAAGGGGCTGACCAAAAGCTATTAGCCTAGAGCAAACTTATACAGTGGACCCTCCAAAAGCCATTAGCCAAAAATATTCTAAAGTAGACTTATATTAGACCTAGAAGGGGGCGAACGAGGAGAGCAGTGGTGTAGGTAAGATTTCCTCATGGGGGGATATTTCCTCAAATTTTTCCTAATTTACGCTTAAAGTAGGCAAAATTCCTGCATTGAACGAACAAAAGACTCTAAAAAATTGCAATGGGGGAGGGAATATATCCCCCTAATCCCCCCTCCCCCGAATCTACGCCACGGGAGGGAAGCATGTTACCTTTTAGAAGACATGAAACATGATCTTCATTTATTTGGCTACGCCAGAAAATCTTTTTTAGCGGGGAACCCGCTATCCATTTTGTTAGGGGGGATTACATCCTCAGAAAACGTCCGTGTCTGCGTCCGGGAGTTTCTGTGAACTGTGTGACGTGACGTGATGTATGGCGCTTTATGACGTCATAAATGACCTTGACCTACATTAGGGACTTGGAAAAATTTCAATTTCCAGCCTTCATTATATCAGGCCTCGCATGCAGTATATTGACTAGAGCCGAGCCAATCCATTTTCTGAGGAGGCATTTTTGCGCTAACGTGATCTTAAGCGCGGGAGGTTGCGGGCTCCCCGCTGCCATTGCAAACTTGCAATGGCTTCTAATTTTTTTGAAAATCTCCGGCTTGGGATCAATTGATTCTTGAAGTATTTCTCCTGCTGAAAACGATGCCGTTTCCCGTTTCTCGAGATTAGTCCGATTTTTTTTGTGTTACATCTACGTTTACTCGCTGCGGATCGTTGCGAAACGCGCCCATGTTCATATAGTAGAATACTGCTGCCTACGATTAGTTCCGCGTCGATCCGCGGCGAGTAAACGTGGATGAAACATAAAACGATCGAGCCAATCTCACGGAAAACGGCATTGGCATCCGCATGAAAAATACTGCAAGAATGAATTGTTCCCGGCCCGGAGACGTTCAAAAAATTTCAACTTGTTGGGTAATGACGTCACATGGACCGAAAATTTACATCGAAATTGCGTCCATATATTGTTGAAATCGACATCAAGTCGACGTCGATGTAAGGTCGATTTGTGCTCGACAAATGTCGCCTCCATTTCGACTCATTTGTTCTGTCGAATTCGGGTTTATTTGAGGTTGAGTTCTCCAAATCTTTCTATCGATTTAAAATGGATTACTTTGTTGGGTCGATTTCAAGTCGATTTGTGGTTCTCTGGGGAATGCATACTGGTCGCCTTAAATCGACCCCAAATTGATGTCGGTTCAGAGTAGATGCACAATCTCCCTTGTACAAAATATTCTGTCAGTTTGGTGACTTTTTCATTCGCAGAAAGAATGTAGAACCCCAATTATGCTGCACCAGAGCAGTAATAGTCGAATCGAGACACTGTCGTCGTCGATTGCAAGTCTTTTGTATTTTGTGATAAGTGGTGTATAATCGACTTCATTCTTCGTTCGATATCAATCCATAATACCAGGAGTGGACTCAATTTTGATGTGGACGTAGGATTCGTCCGTTTTGTATCGACTTCCAGTCTCTTTGGGTGAATTCGCGGTCAACAATTGGCGGAAGTTTTGGTCGAAGTCGCGAGGCGATTTGGATTCAACATGATCATTGGGTCCCTTCCTCTATCTCCCTCATAATTGCAATGTTACATATGTCCCCGCACTTTTTAATGCGATGCAGTTTCCAAATTACAGTGGCTGAAAAGTTAACCCTCTACCCTCGACGAGATCGAATTTGTAATCCCATTGTAAAGCTTATGTAAGCGGACCAAGATTACTTTCCTTAGTGATTGATCAGCACGACTCAGAGAGAATTTGGTCGAGTTTGTTTGTAAGAGAGAAGAATGTCGCCGTAATAATTGACCCAGAGACTGAAGCCAGAATTAATCGACCGATAAATTACCCCTCTCAAGTATCGTGTTTAACTATAGTTGTATGGGTTTTGTAGTGGAAATACAAACACGGAGAACACCGTATAAATCTCGAAAAAACTTACAATAATCACTTTAAGTTTACGTCCAATTTGATTCTACCCTTTATTCCTGAGAAATTTTTAATAAAAATACCAAAAAAAAATATACTTTTGTCACGAATTTATTAACCAGTGTATAATAAAGTGAACTTTACGGGCTTCGCCTAAAAACGATGAAGTTTGCGACCTTCTTACTCTGGCACTCAAAGTTTGATACCTTAATATGCGATAATTATTGATGAAAATTTCTTAACGCAGATCTTTCTATTTTTTTTTTTTTTTTTTTTCATCAAGAGTAGAAATTATTTTAATTTTCTCATGCTGCGTGTAACAATGTCGAGGAAGATTTTGGCTTTATCTGCGAATACCCGATGATGGTCTTCTTTTAATTAGAATCTTATTTCGCTCAGTCTCGATTATAAGGCGAATATTTTCAACTTCATCCTGATTGATTTTGTATTACCGCATTATTGTATACGATAGTCTTTTACGTAATATTAGACAAACTTAAATGAATGACGATCTCAAGCGGTTCTATCGCACTATTCTGTCGGCGAGTCTTAGGAAACCTTATAAATTGCGGTCGTCCGTAAATTTTTACCGAATTTTTTTCTTCTAGTTCAAAAATTTAACGGAATACCCTCGTCCTTCTGGATCAAGTTTCGGTAATTAAAAATCGGGACGATCTCTTCTGACTTAATCATCGAACAGGATTTTTTTAGAACTTATTATTGAACATCTTTTAGGTGATGAATAATTTTTTGAAACTCCATTAGAGCTTTTGAAAAGTCGAAAGGCTTCGTACCATTTTGGTATATTGCCTTCTATCTTTCAGTACTGTTGCAGGATAATGTGCTCGCCTGTAAACAACAAAAAGATTTATTGTTCACTTTTATAATTTGTCTTTGCAGACTACTAGTGATAAGACCGTAAGAAAAGAGCTCGTCTTGAAGTGATATTATTAATAAGAAAATGAATAAAAAATTCAGAAAAACTAAATTCTGAGAAATTCTTGGTCTCAAATTCTATACTTATTACTTTATTAATGTGTCACAATGCGAAGGAATAGATTGAAATACGATTGAAAATGAAAGCTTTCAAGGCCCAATTACACTGGCAGAAAGATAGAGACAAAATTGCGCGTGATGGAGAAAGAGTTTCTCGAATTGTTTCAAAGCGGTCTTGAATTGTGACGTCATTCTACAGATGAGGGTACTATTGGAGAACTGCCTCAAGTTTTTGACTGTGGAAGAAAATTCTAGAAGCTCGGTTACGAAGCTACATTATTTGGGATTCTGTGTGAACTCCACCTACGAGTACCTATTATCTTCATATTAAGATCCTACCATCAATTTCGAGATCTGTTTCTTCTTATTCATTCGATTGAAAAAAACTACCGCGTTTCAATTCAATATTTTACCTCACTTGTTGAGGACAAACACAATAACATTTTGACCACATTATATATGCTCATTCTTATTAACCCTTCACTATAATGAATGTTTGCGTTTTTTTGAACACTTAAAAGAGCAGTGCAATCAGACTCGTCTTTCTGAAGCACATGATCACAACTTCTCTTTCGTATTTATCTATACTCGGAATTAAAATAACGACGGTATCGATGGTGAACGCTGTCATTCACCCAGAAAGTTGTACATCAAGAAGAAAAACTCTTCCCCACTCAAAGATACCGCGATTACTCTTCTCAATTATTATAAAATGTTATGAAAATATTCTCGCGAGACAGAATGCGAGTACGTATTTTCAATTAAAGTGTACACCGATAACAAATCATACATAAATATTGATCGAATACAAGCGATATCGGTTTATCATATCTTGAATCGTCTCCTCTTGTAACTTCGAGAATTCATTTAATCTCAGCTGACAAATTCAATTGCACTTCGCTTGTCGGAATTCAATTCGAAAACAAGTACATCGCGAAAAAAACTGTCGCCGTCTAGGTTGAACTGAATTGCTGGAAGAGAGATTTCGTTCAGCTTGACCGTTTCTCATCTGGTACTTCCTCTTCCTCGTAGAAAGATTCTTGTCTGCTTGTCTGCCCTCTGTTTATCTTCAGTTCCGACCAATATCGATCACAAATTGACACAAAATGACTGAAAGATGACTCAACATTGACCGCTCCTCTTCAATATCTAGACTCATCGTCGACCTCCAGATTGAGTCAACTTATCGATTGTTTCGACTCGCGTTCATTTTGGGCCTTTATAGTTCATTTATCGGTAAAAACTTGCATTCGACGTGGACCTTGCGTCGATTTCCAGAGCACAGTCTGATAGGGTTTCAGAACCGAGGACGAAAATGAGTCGACTTTTGGTGTCAGGTTTCAATACCAACCGGAAATCGACGTCGAAATCGTAAAGATTCAGGAAAAGATGGCTACCTCAAATGGGACAGCCGATTTCCTGATAGGCGCCTCAAGTTCCTGCGGTATTATTCGGGTTTCTTCGGCCCTTATGCGAATGTAATAAAAGTTTATAGAGCTTGGTGCGGCCGGGTCGCGCGTAGCTGAAGCCAACTTACAGCGCTGGAGTTGAACATTTCTTCTCTGACCTCTGCTGCTTTGGTTAAACATAATTAAAAGATTCTTAACGGATCTATATGAGGATAGCGTATTCTGTCTGCGAGTTGAGAAGTCACCAAACTCACGGAACGTCTCAAAGGGGTGCATCTAAATCACTAATTCAGATCGACGTCGATTTGCGGTCAATTTCAAGCTGGGTCGACTCCGAATCGACTGCAGGTTGGCGTCAAATTGAGATCGATTTCAAGTTAATCCGCGTGAAATCCCTAAAAACTAGAAATCGACTATTGATTCATGCATCAGAACCATTGAAAAATCTGGAGAAGTCGACTCAAACTCAATCTCAGATCGTCATCTATCCAAAATCGATTTCAAGTCAATTTACGTGAATTCCGAAAAAAATTGAGGATCGACTGTCGTTTCAAACACATCTGAGCAATCGATTTCAGGTCAATAGAAACATTTGGGAATGTTGACTCTGTGTCGACCTCTTGATGACGTCAAATTGGGGTCGATTTCGAGTCAATCAGCGTGGATTCTTAAAAAACTAAAAGCGACTGTTAATCATTACGCATCGGAGCAGTCTCTGGGAAAATAAGTTGAAGTTGACACAAAATCAACTCCAACGCGACGACAAATTGAGGAAGGTTTCGAGTCAACCAGCCTGAATTTCTAGAAACCTGAAAATCGACTGTCGTTTCAGCCGTCGATTTCAGATCGATTGAAGTATTTGGAGATGGGGTCGACCAAGAATCGAATCGACTGTTTTGATATGTTTCATATTTTTTTTCTACCCTTTAAATCTCGAAAATGCCCCGGGCGTCCGTACGGATGACCGGCGAGGACTTTCTCCTGCTTATATACTAGCTTTATACTGGGATTATACTAGTTAGACTTACACTAGAGGGTAAAGGAGAGCAAAGTAATTAGGTCTCTCTTTGATCTATGCAGTAAACTAACATACTGGCTTTATATGAGGTCTAGGAATCCTATATACTGTATCCTTTCTTAAGCCTCCTTCTTATTAGGTTATAGATTAGCTATTATAAATCGAGTATACAGAATATTAGGTCCAGTAAGCGTCCGGGCGTCCATACGGATGACTTCGGGACTTGAAAATTTTCTAAGGTCGAACATCAGCCCCACTCCTGATTCCGGAATTTGCGTCTAGGCCTCTCTTTGATCTTTTCTTAACCCTCCTTCATACTAGGCTACAACTTAGTTATTATAAACCTACTATAAAGTATATCAGGTCCAGTAAAATAAAAGCTTAAGAGCAGATCAAGAAATGGGCCTACCCCAGGCTGCTATGGCGGGTCTAGCTTTCACCATAGAAGCAATTGGCTTGAATTCTAAAGGAGACACGTACTAAACCAATGAGGTCTTGTTGAGTCAGTATACAGCCTACCCTACTTCTGACTAGCGTGTATAAAGGATGTAAGCTTGTGAGGGTTAGTATAGTATAGTCGAACCTTAGCCCTACCCCTGATTCCAAAATTTGCGTCCGGGCGTCTCTACAGTTCTCTAGTATAGGGCCTAAAATATTCTAAAGTAGACTTGTACCAGACCAAGAAGGGGAGGGGGTGGTGTATGAGCGAAGCTTGTTACCTCATAGAAGACATGAAACATGATCTTTATTTGTTTGGCTATGCCAGAAAGTCTTTCTTTTTGACGTCAAATTAAGGTCGATTTCAAGTCACTGAGTGTGAATTCCCAGAAAACTGAAAATCCACTCTTGATCCACGCTTCAGAGCCGTCGATTTGAAGTCGATAGAAAACTTTTCAGAATTCGACTTAAAATCGATTCCAACGCTGCGTCAAATTGAGATATACTTCAAGTCAGCCAGACTGAATTTCGATGAAACCAAGAATCGATTGTTGATCCACGCAATCAGACTTGTCGATTTCTTCGATTGAAAAATCTAAAGAAATCGACTCCAAGTTGACCCCAAATGGATGTCGACTTGAGGTCGATTTCAAGTCCATCAAAATGAATGTCGAAAAATCTAAAAAAAAAAAAAAGACAGCTGATCAACGCGTATGAGAGCTGTCGATTTTAGGTCTCTAGTAAAATTTGTAGAAGTCGACCTAAAATCGACTTAAAGCGACGTCAAATTGAAGACTTCAAGTCAACCTGCCTGAATTTCGAGAAATCTGAGAATTGACTGTTGTCCCACGGCATCAGAGCTGTCGTTTTCAGATCGATAGGAGAATGTGAACAGGTCGACTCAGAATCCACTCAAGGTTGACGTCAAAATGAGGTTGACTTCAGCTCATTCCAGAGGAATGAAAATTGACTGTTGATCCACGCGTCGGAGCAATTGACTTCAGGTTGATTAAGAATTTGGAAAAGCCGACTCAGAATAGACATTGATTAGAGGTCGATTTCAAAAAACTGGAGTCGACTGTTGATCGACCCAAAACAGAGCTATATCGATTTCAGGTCGATAGAAAAGTTTGTAGAATTTGACTCAAAATCGACTCCAGATCAACTTTAAGGTTGATTTGAAGTCGACCAGCATATTAATCCTAAGAAATTAGAGATCGGCTGGTAATTAACGCAACAGAGTACTCGATTCCGGGTCTATAAAGAAGAATTTCAAGAACTCTGCTCAAAATCAGACTCTTTGTCGACATTAAATTGAAGTCGATTCCATGTCAACTGGCATGAATTTCCAGGTAGCTAAAAATCGACTGTCGATTTCAGGTTGAAGGAAAAATCTGGAGATGTTGACCGAAAACTGACCCCAGATCAACAACGATTTGAGGTCAGTTTCAAGTCAACCAGAATAAATTTGGAGAAAATAAAAAATCAACTGTTGATTGACGCCTTGAAAATTTGGAGAATTCGACGCAAAATCTACTTCAGGTCGACTTCGGTTCGAGCTGGATTTCTAATCGACCAGCATACATTACCAGAGAACTACAAATCGACAAGAGAGATTTCAGGTCGAAAAAAAACTTGGAGAACTGGACGCGAAAACGACCGAAGTCCACGTGGTGAATGTGTCGAATTCCTCGAGTTTTTCCAAACTGTCACAAGTTACTTCTTCTCAATCTTGACTCTTTTTTCAAGCATCATTTCCCTCTAGACTACTTCTTCTTTAATGCTCGACCTTAGTTCGGCAAAAAAAGTAAAAAAAAAAAGAAGGAACATCATCGCTCCTTCTTCCCGTATTGAATCTGTTCTGTAAGATAGTATCAGTAGCTCGGATTTCAAAGATAACACCCTCTTTTTCTTCCTCACTCCACTCGTGGCCTATTGCATACGTAAGAAAACTTGCCAGAATTTCTAAAGGGGGAAAAATAATTCGAAGTAAAATGTAATACCATAGCACCATCCGGAGGTAAATCAATATTTAAATCTAAAATTAACCCCTGCGGACTTTTTGCTCGTGTCAAAAATGTGAATTTCATTTTCTTCACTTTTTCGAAAAAGGGCATTTTACCTACCCGCTGTACTTCATCAACGATGCTAATCTTCTGATGAACAACCCACAATAGTTGATCAGCTGCCCTCGTGTTTATATTTACCTCGACTTCTTAATTTTAGTGCGTAAGTGAGAGTAAAAAGTACTTATTAATGTGCCGTAAGTTCGGTTGCAACAGTACGTAAATCTGTCACTCGAGTATAGCAGAAACAAACGAATTCACTCGAAATTAAGGGGGAAAAAGTAGGCTGAGAGAAGACGCCTATCATCTTCTTACGTCTACTCGAAAAGAGTGAGTATTTTTATTACCTTCCCTTTCTTCGTCGGGGTGGTTGAACTGTTACGGCACGAGTCATACCGACAGATGATGCGATCAAGACGACGTCGACCTGACCTGGCTAAGATCGGGGGAAGACTGTGCGATGAACTCGTTGAAAGGATATTGTAGTATAAATTGTGCAGTACACGCGTGAGGAAAGGTGATCTACGCTAAACAAGGATAGAAGGAGGCGCATACGATAGTATTGAACGTTCGAGATTGTCTGAAATCAGACTCGAAGAGAGAGGCATTGAACGTAGACTCTTCTAGGGGGTAATTTATGAATGATAATGCACACAACGGCGGCGATAGGCGGTCGCCTCGTAGACGTGAACGAACACCGTTTACGCGATCATTGCGAGAGAGCAACAGCTGCCGATTGTGCGGTAACGCGCGTCGAGGCGTTCCGATACCGACGCGTGGCCCACTGTCAAAGAGACAGTATACGTATTAACACTAGACGGAAATCCGGACGATGATTTTTCTTAGACGGGGGTCTGGTTGCTTGTAATGTACTCGGTACATACATGTAACATATACGGTAGCCGTCAAAAAAAGTCGGATAGTAAAAATCTGTTTTCACGTACTGGAAGAGCCTTGACGCTTTTCAAATCACGTAATTTAGGAACAGATATTGTGCTCTTATCTGAGAGTTTTCCTTGTCATCGACAATGATATTAGCCAAGCTGGCGAATAAGTTCTGTATAATTCTTGGAGAGATATTTTCTCGGAAGCATTGTAGGAAGATTTGTAGCACTATACTGATCTTCCCTTACGGCTCGTCAATTTCCATCTTTATCTTTTGAAATTCTAGAAATAATTCAATGGAGTGTCATTGAGTGATTCAGCTGTAGAGTTTTGGGGAAGCTTTGCAATTCAGATAGATTTTTCCTCACAGTCCTTATATTTGTCGTGAATATTTCTAGATTATGAACCTCCATATAAATGTGATAGGTGAAATTATATGATCAACAATTTAGTGCTGCTTCCTAAAATATTTCACGCTGCTGCAGGATTACTATTTGATAGAGAGGGCACTCTCCTTGTGAGCCCACTGTCGTTTTGAGGGCTGACATTACTTCACCATCTGGAACATTGCATAAAAAATCTACTTCAAAATTTCATAATAGTTGCAAAATTCTTTTTAGTTATTGGGCCACTGGGCCACTTTTAAGGGCGATTGTGGGCCAACTATGGGACCTGTGTCCAACTTCAAATACACCATTTGAAAGGAAATTCTACGAGGAATCTTTTTTTCTCAAAAAATCGATTTTGGGCCAGAAAGTGTTGCAAAAAGTTTAACGCAGCTTCAAGGGACGGTAATCTCGCTTATGTCGCATGTGCAGCGCCGCTCCGTTCTCCATGGTGGAGTGGGTACGGGTTGCTCGTACATTTGATTTTGTTTCTTCCAGTACCGGAATCGACCCTTTCGGGTATAACTTCAGTGTTGGAAGAATCTCCTCGGCAAACCCCCTCTCCTGCTTGGCAACCGCCTAACTGTAGTGCCCCCCTGGTACGCAGAAAAACACAAGAACACACAACAACAACATCACCTTAAGATATAGTAAATTGCTGTGGGAGTTTGTTCATCTTCTTGTTTCTTCAAGGATGATCGTCGTCCTCTTTTTCCTGCAGATCTGGTTGTTGATGGTACACAGGTGTCGAGTAGGCCATAGCGTGGTTCTGAATTTGCCTATTCCATTCCTGGTCCACCTTTCTCTTCATGACGGTGGTCGCAAATGCAGACACCTGGTTTCATGCTTTTTTGGAACCTAGCATGGTGGATACCAGGCTACTCGGGTCAAGCGCTTTATCTACCCCGAACTCTTGATGAGACCGACTGAGCTTGTCCCGCTCACACCTCCACGCCTCGCACTCAAATAAGGTGTGTTCTGGCCCATCATCCTGCCCTTGATCACAGTGCGAACACGTTGCCTGCTCAACTTTCCTTAACTTCTCATGAAGGTACTTATTGAAGCAGCCATGGCCACTTAGCACCTGCGTCAGGTGAAGGTTTAGTTGGCCATGGTGTCGGTTCATCCTCTCATCAAGGTCGCGTATTAGCACACGGGTTGTCCACTTACCCAGCTCATTCTGGGCAATTCTTACTTTCCATTTCTCTGGCGAGGAGCGCCTGGCCTTCTGCTCAACCCGTAGAGTCTCACGGTTGGTCGTTGTCGTCTTTTTTACTCTGAACACCACCGCTCTCTCCTCAGCAAGGAGCTCGATTGGTGGTGAAAGTGCTAATAGGCAAAGAGCCTCCGTCGAGACAGTGCGGTAGGCACTAACACACCTCAGCGCAGCTCTTCGTTGGATCTTGACCATCTTTTGTCTTCTGTATGGTATCTTCATGGAGTCGGCCCAGCATACTGGTGCACCATATAGGAGGATCAACAAGGCGGTGCTCATCATAACCCTTCTCCTTGCTTCTCTCGGTCCTCCTAGGTTCCTCATCAGGTGGCTTAGGTATCCAACTACCCGGCCTGCCTTTTCCGCTGCCATCAGGAAATGGTGCCTGAAGCTTAGCGTTGAGTCAAACCAGATGCCCAGGTATTTGATCCTCTTCTTGGTCTCAATTTCCAAACCTTGCAGGTGAAAGATGGGTGGGCTGAACTTCCGACGGGTTGTTCAATACGTTGTTTCAGACATCTAGCCATGCATTTTTCATGATAATTGGCTTTTGGCACCCAAAATATTTTTACTCGTCTTTCATCGCCTGTACTGTAACGTAATTATAATATTGGTATACTTTCCACGCGATTTCTTCAAATGTATTGATCGTAGCCTTAAAATGAAAGACATCATTTTTGTTGGTAATTTCATGTTCTACAACTTTTATGAAAGGTATTTTTACCAAAAAAGCTATTTCAACATAGATATAGCGAAAAAAGTGTTTTTGTGGTGGTTTTTCGGCTGTACGCGGCCTAGGCTCCCACCGGGGGGGGGGGATTTAGTTTGTTCATTGAGGAGAACTAACCATCGATTGTACAAATTTTCATCTCTGCACCTATTACTCCTTTCATATTCGATATTCATGTCTAATATTCCTGGACCAGTACGCTGCTAGTAGTGAGCTGTGATCTGACCTCCTGGTATCGGTATAGATTGACCTTGAGAAAAATAACGCAGAGAACCTTGCCGCAAAGATATCATTGCATTTACTTTCCACACCACTCGTATGATCTCAAGTCCTATGCTTCTTCATCCTCTCCTCCAGTTTCTGGTCCTCCAAACTAAAAAGCTTTGATCTACTGAAAAGTTCATAATTTCTCGGTCTACTCCAACTAACCCTTCCGGACCCGTCTCAAAATTTCTTTCTCTACGTCTGTCATCCTCTTTATGCGCTGGCGATCTATTCGTTCAACCCTTCCTCTCTTGCCCAGCTCTCGAAAAACATCAAACTTTACCATTTTACCTCTCCCTGCATCACGATATCGAAAAACTTGCGATTTACCTACATATTTCTGCAACACCGTCTATTTCGTATCACCCTTATTGCCCCTATTTGCCTACTCCTAGCGCATTCCCTTAAATGTAGTTGTTAATTGAATAACGTCTTTATATTTCTGGTGCGGTATTACTTTTTCCTACTAAACCGCGATGGGATATATAGCTACAAAAAAATTGTCGATTTTGTGATACGCGTAATATGCTGCGGTTTCGTAAAGGAGAATTCTAGGAATTGTGTAACGACGCGATCGCGCTGATGAAAATGCATAAATTTTTTACGCTATAGGGAAAATCTGAGTACGCGTATTCTTGACGCGCTTTCTAGAAATGTCATCTGTGTAAGTTCGTAATGACGTCTTGATGAAGTTCACCAGATAACTGCCGCATAGAAATCAGTGGAGGAGGTAAAAGACTTTCGTATGACGTCGTCGAGACGAGATTGAATTGGACCACATTCGATTCGCACGTTTTAGTCGAGTAGACGCTCGGTGATCTCATGAACGATTTGATAATTAGTGCAGACATAATCTTGTTGTGTGGCGGGGCATCATCAAATTTTTCATTCACGCTCTCTACTACTTTTCGGCTCCAAGCCATCGAATTTTTTGGCATTATTTTCGCGTATCTGTCGGGTTCTTATAGTCAGAAATTTAGCGCAGAAAAATTCACAGATCGTAAATCGATTTACGGTAATTGGTGAAGGAAGCCGGAAGAAGGCTTCCGCCTCAGTTTCTTTACGTCATCGTCACAAGTTTCATCGCTGGGTCCTGGTGCTTGTTTGAGCCTCTCCTTGTTTAGTATGATGTTTCAATTTCTCAGCCAGAGAACGTGTGGCTTACGTTGACAAATAAGCATCACGGCGTTCCAAAAAAATGGTATCTGGTGAAAATTTCGTGAAATTCTCCCTGACGTCTTCTAATCCAATCTTCAACAACTACCTCGTCTTTGCAAACATAAACGTAAGCTTTCAACACTTTGAGTGATGTTTTTTTTTTTTCGTACATCATTCTCATTCTATCATGGACTCCGAGCCCGAGTACTCTATTTACCTTCACCTCGTGATCTTCAGCTGAAAAATATCGATAGTCGTCCAAAAAAACTAAGTCAATCATTTCATTACACTTGGGGTGAATTTTGGTGAAAAGAAATTATCGAATATAGAATCACCAAACATCAGGACGAATTTGCGAGAAATATAATTGAGTCAGTAACGGAGTAATGCGCGTGTAAAAATGAGTTTCGATTTAATGTTCTGCGATCGTACGCAATGAAATAGGATAAAAATATTGACGTGCGGTAAAAAAAAAGTTCGCGAATACGCGTTTCACACACAGAATACGTAAAAATATATCAAATAGGAAATATTTACCAAACATTAGTTGCGAACGCGAAATTTGCGAGTACACGTGGGTTCATGACGGAGACCTATAACTTATCACGCGGTTGACGCATTTTAATGACGTTATTAGAAGGACTCGGAAAATACTTAATTCCAGAAAATTTTGGGAATGAAGTCGATAGTGGTATTGATCTCGTTTAATTTCTTTTTTTCAATTGAAATTTTCATAAACGAATGAAAATATGAATTTATGCGAGGATTTGTTGAAATTAAATGAAAAATCGGAGTTAGATTGTTTTGAGCGCTCGTATTCAAACCGGCAGGTTTAACAAATAGTAATAGAAAAGTTGCTTAGATTTACATTGTGCAAATTGGTACGTTTTTTGAAGCGATCACGAAATAGTTTCCATTCCGTTTTCTGTGCGCCTTCAGTCTCTTCAACAGTCGAAATACAAACGAAGCTGAATTTTTCTAGCGGGTTGTAATAAACCAGGGATTGGCAACCTGTTTTCCATCTCGAGCTACTTTTGCATTTTTGTGAAACATTGCGGTCTACTATAGGAAAAAGTACTAAAATCTGTAAAGTAAGTGTGTCGTCTAATTCGATAATTTTTCCAAAAAATTGGTGGAACTAAATCAAACCAAGATACAACATGTCGGCTTACTATTGTGAATCACAATGAACTAAGCACTCGTGACAATAAGGGAAAATGAGAACGAGGAGAATAAATACTATGCTGCTTGAACGAATTCAAGTCATAACATGTTAGAATAGTGAGGACAGATATAATCACGTAACTCTGAAAATTAGAACAATCGAAAGTATAACACTCGACAAAACAAAACGAAATCAGATGAAAACCTTAAAAAGTTTTAACTATCAAAAGTACGACCAGGTTTCATGTAGACTTGGCTACGCATCATCAGGCACTGAACTTTATAGAAAGAACAAGCGTGAGCAGGAGAGGAAATAGGAGAAGATTAAGAGATGGAAGTTAGACTGTGACGTGCTCAGATGAATCACCATGAAAGAAGTAATAAATGAACGGATTATTGAGATCGAACTTCGCTTTGTTCATAAGATTATCCCTCGAAAAATAGAAAGCGGCTACGATTTCGAATTCCTCCAGCCTATTAAGGAGCCGGCTTTTGGTAACTCTATGGAGTAACTTGAAGCTAAACAGATTGAAGTTATGACTCTTCTCTATGCAATGTTTGGCAATGGTGGATTTTCCAGGGAGCTCATTGTTAAAAGCTGAAAGATGCTCGGCAGATCTCTCAGAGAGAGTGCGACCAGTTCGTCCTGTATAGAAGTCAGAACAGCCAAGGGCATTGCAAGAAGCTTTGTAGACGCCACAACACTCATCAGGAGATAATTTATCTTTGAGAGACGAGAGATGGCCACTAGAGGAGTCCGTTCATCTCATAACATGTTCTTGGATTTCATTGAAAAGTTATTTTATAAATTTCGACATGAATGAACGCGAGCTACGCGTAGCCGACCCCTGTCATAAACCCTCAGAACACGACCGAATTTCAATACTCAAGAAAAACAGATGAATCTCGTTTTGCATATTTTCCTCGATCATTTGAGCAACAACAAATTTACAATTTGAAAATCGGTGTCAAAACATGTTCTTCGATAAATATGAACAATGTAGGGTACATTGGAGGTACCAAACAGCAAAAGAACTGCACATTTGGGCAGTACCTTCAAAACCGGAAGAAAAACGATCAGGGAAATTGGTATTCTTATGAGACGAACAGAGCTCCGATTCTCCTGATCGTTTATCATACATTTGGCGATGTAGTAATATGGATACAATTTCTTTTTAAAATTATCATTATTAATCATCCATGCAAAAAAATAGGCGAACTTTTTTGTGACTACATTACTGCTTGAATAGCCTCTGTTTGGTTTGCCGATTGATAGATCAGTCAGAAGCGCAGTATTGCTATAATAGCCGATCAGATCACAGTGTCAGACTATGAAAAACTAATGTTTGAAGCCTCGTCTATTAGTAGCGATCCAACTAATGATGGGATAACATCTAAAATTACTTTTCCAAGCTCAGTAGCTAATAAAAAGTAGCTTTCCAATTGTAATACGTAGATACCGACGCGACACCAATGATCATTAATGTCGACGCGTCGCTAAATAAATGAAATCACTAACTAAGGATTGTAAGTTTGAAATATTTTCAAGTTAGAGACCGGGTACGGAGGAAGGTTTGGAGGAGAATTGATAAAGTGCATCGAAGGCCAATACAAATGACTCCAGACAAGAGGAAAAACTTTCTAAAACTTCCTAAAGGTGCGAAAGATTTGTTTGTCTTTTCCTCATTTGTCAATTTTTAGCATATATTTTTACAATATTACAAATAGAAGTTACAAATCAACGATACTCTTGGGGATGCATTGAAGTAGTGCTACGAGATTCTGAATTGGATGGAAGTGACCAATAATTGGTTTGCATGCCACATCAAAGTTTTCAAACAATCACCAAGTTTGCTAATTATGGGCTTTAGCACTTATGTTAATCTAGTCCTTCTGAAGGTAGAGAGAAGAGCTGAAATATTTGCAGTTCGAGAAGATTTCAGTCATGAACATTCAGGCAGATTTTAATACGAGAATAAGGCTGTAAAATTTAATCAATTCTCCTCTTTCCTTCTCAATGGTCAACGATTCAAATTACTTTTGTACATATTTCCATCATCTGCGAAAATGAATGGTACAGAACCTTTCTTCTTTCGTGGCAGTGGTATTTTCTCTTTGAAAAGAGGGGTGATCTTGTTGACCGTGACGTCAAAACATTATTCCTATCTTCACCGTCGGTATAGTTTATACTCTCTATCTCGTCCTTTCATGGGCGATTCTAAAGCAGTATCGTGAATTTAATTTGTCGTTTGATGCCCTCTCAATTTGTTTTTGAGGGGTGATCATCCTAATATTGTACGCGCACCGTGTCAGCATTATACTACAACTTCATATTATTCATTGCAATTGTGTGTATGTGTGTGTGAGAGAGAGAGAGAGAGAGAGAGAGAAATTTCAACAAATTTTATGCGTCGTTAGAGATTTTTTGTTTGTTTTATAAACTTGTCTATTTTTCTGTTTGGTTTTCCAAATTCTGTATCGTTGAAGATGAATTTGTGTAAAATTTTTCAAATCACGAGAGGGGTTACGTTCAATGTAGAATTGAAGTTTGTGAGTTTATATTACTGTGTTATCTTTTGGGGTAGGTTCCAACAAATCGTACGCGGTTCTTAGTTGTTGTTATGAATTTCATGAGAGAATAGTGATGTCATTGTGAGCAAAATTCAAGTAGACGTGTCGTGCGGACACGTCTTCATTTTCACTCTCTGGAATTTCCACGGCTCCATCTTTTCTCTAGCTAGTCAATTGAAAATCAGAGTTCATATCTGTTACCTGTTTAAGTTGGTTCTTGAGACGTTTAGTGATGATACCACGTCCGTCTGTCTCAATTTTCATTTCAATTTTTTAGAAATTTTTCGAATTTACGTATTTTCCTGTTGTATACAATTTGAATGGAAAGTCATTAAATCGACTCGTCCTATGAAAAAATCCGCTACGTAGAATGCTTCGGAAAACCCGGGTAGGTTGGCGCCTTAGAGAAATTTCTATCAAAATCTTAAAACCTATTAACATAAGTTAGTAGAATATGAGATACGTGAGCGTAATATGAGTAGGTATCCAGAACTCAAACACGTCTTAATTATTCTAGTAAAATGCATCTCATTAGTTGTGGATTGTTTTTATAGCGTCATCGTTTGTTTTTCGAATTAACTACTGTTTCTTAGAAGTTAATAGTGCATATGTATTGCTATGTCTAGATTACTGCTTTGAAACTGGGACTCCTGGTTTGCTTTGCTCATCCGATGGCCTTCGATTGATGACACTTGATCAGACGCTGGTGTCAGGCGCAGTACTCGGGTACAGGTTTTGACTTGTAAGAATATTATTCATAGTGCTTACGAAAAATAAATTCGATTATCGTTCTCAAAATATTACTTTGAAACAATATAATATAGACTACGTATCTAGAATTCCTTTTTATTTTGCTTCTTCGTAGTCGTATTGTGCCATTGTTCGTGTTTGTTTACTTGAATTTAACCATCTTATGCAAGTCGAGTATCATTAAAAAGTAGAGACTTGAAAATGAAAATAAAAACATGTTTTTGAAAATACAGACTTTCTATTTACTTGCTGCTGTTTAAAAAATAGAAAAATTCATTCTACTAATACGCGTCATCATGAAAAATAATTACAATTATAGAATCGAGGAAAAAATTTGTCAAGTTTTTAGATGGTATCTACCCCTTATAGATTGAATACTGGCGTGGATATTAATCTGCTATTTGCTAGGAGGCGTTGCTACCTCCTATTGCATTTGTATCTTATTTACAAATGTGTTGCTGATTCTCTATTGAGTAATTTATACCTATGAAGTCTGTTTCCTTAATTTTCGAGCCACATTTCGTGTATTTGTAAGAAAAAGTAATACTCTTTGAATTTTATGATCATGCGTTTCTGACTTGTTCGCTCTCAACTTGTGACATTTCACATTCAGGTATGTTGTGTGGCTGATGAAATTGGAGGATTAGTTCGGTCAGTTTGGAGTACACATTTTTGGCTTTTTCGGCAAATCATAAAAAGGGCGCATAACTTTATTTACTCGGAATGTGAAATATCTACGATAATAATGAACTAAATTTCCCGGGGTCTTTTTGCGGCTCGAAGCAAAAAAATGAGAAATCGTTCACCTTGATTGAGGAATTTCTCAAGGGGCAGCATACAGAACAAAACGTTGAACCCGTTTTTCTCAAAAGTACACTTCTTGCCCCCATGTACTCGGACTAAAATAGACCTACGTGGTATGGGCGATATCAGGCTAAGGAAGGGTTGCGTCCATCACCTTCGGACTTGGATTATTACACGCAAAATGTGAAGAAAACGGTAATATAGATTTTTACAATTTATTGTACCAGTGATGTATTTAGCGAAGACAGGTGGGCCAGGCACACCCTACCCTCTCGACACCTGAAATATGAATATTTCATTGTCATGTTGATCAACATCTTTATATTCATTTTATAGTGCGTACAAATTGCTTCCCGCCTCTTCATTGTTTGTTTTCTTCTTTGTTGTGGTCGACTTGCCATTGATTAGTCACCTACTCCCGCCCTTCTCTTTACATTCCTAAAAAGACCACGTCCTCATATCTTAATGTGTAATCAAGAACGAACAGACATGTTAGCGAAAAGCAATCAGCAGCATTATTGTTGTTGATGGTGCTAAAAATGTTCTCAGCCTTATCTCAAAGTATATTGAGCTGTCGCTCAGTATTTTTAGGCATTAGTTCGCTGAGTGACATTTTGTGAATGACTCATACATATCTTAGTTTCATGAACGGATATCAGAGGGTATGGGAAACCAAATTGTAAGGCAAATACACTTATTTTCCTTGTGTTGAATTGACTTAGGCCTGAAGCAATAAATCATGTATTTTTGGTCGATTCAAATAAAAATCACGACAATCACTTCTTCACTCCTAAATCACGAGCTGAAACTCATCCTTTCAACTTTGACTCTCGAGTATCTCACCCGTACAACTTTTCATTTGTATACGACCTTGAAAACTGCTACCGTTTCAAAATCCTAGCTTCTTGGCACGACTTCTAACAAATCAACCGGTCAATCGCAAGCCTCCCTATTCCTTGATCCTCTCCAATTAGAAACTCTTGCCACAAAGAAATCCTCCTAGCATTGGCTACACACTCTCACATCTCAAGTCTTCACGCTCCTCCGTCATGTAATTGCTACCACTCAGATAAACTGTGCAACAATTCTTCTCATGTCCTGTCCTCGGAAAACTACGTTCCGCCCGCAACGTCTCCTCATCTATGTACATACATCTCGCTTGTGTCGTACGTGCAACCGTCCGTCCCTTGAGTACTCTAGAATCAGAACCGACACTATCCATTGAACCGGTTCCGCCAGAAGAAACAAACCCCACATGTAATCTTCGCATTTTTTCCTCTCTCTGCAGAACCGGTTCATTGGATAGTGTTTCTAATGTACTTTTATGTATTTATTATACTTCTTCCAACATCAGTGTCGTCCCTTCAGGGCAAAATCTCAGTGTTGGAAGAATCTCCTCGCCAAAACTCGCTCAGCTGCACTGCTCCCAGGCATGCAAACTTTGGAAAACACACACCAGACACAACTTACACCTAAACCGCTATCGGAGCTCTCTTCTTTTTTCTTCGAATCCCCGTGCTTCCTTTGCCTCCTGAGAATGTCAAACTATTATGTCATCAGCCGTGACCCCAAAGCCGTCTCGAACTATGACGTCATCAGCTGAGAATTTTATCCACCGGGCCCCGAGCCTGATTCTTAAATCTCCGAGTTCAATCTACCTTCACTCCTCCTTGTAATCCATAAGAAGTTTAGTATTGGCTTTTATACTGCTATATGTTAGGCCCTAGTTTCATGGTGGCTAGTAGTAGGCCTAATATAATTTAATATACTGTATAGCTTAGTGTAAGGGATACTGAGGAGTATGATCCCATAAAATCTGTGCGTGTGATGTCATCATCCGTGACCCGGAGGCTTAGTATGAGGGATTCTCGAGCAGTATGACTCAGTCCTGTCAGATTATATTAACAGGGAACCTGTTTAATTGTTTAATTGGGGGGGGGGGTACTTTCCGGAAAAACGTCCGCCGTCCGGGAGGCAACCCAACTTAACCATGGCCATGGGACTTGGAAAAATTTTGGTTTTCGTCCTATCGCTTATAGATTCGAGGATGAAATTTTTTCCAAGTCCCTCTCCTATCACCTACACCTTGAACTTTCAGGGAACCTGTTTTATCGGGGGGCCTTTCCAAATTTTGCCAAGTCCCTCTTTTATCACTACAGAATGGACTGTTACCTATAGTTTGAAGATCAAAATTCTTTCAAGTCGCCCATCTATCACCCATAGCTCGGTCGAAATCCTATCATATACACTAGTATAAAGCGAGTATACTACAAGGGGAGTCCTCGCCTAGTTCAAGTCCGATATATTTTTTTCAGATATTGAAAATCCGTAGATTTGGCAGCACTGATAGCCTGATTAAACAGCTCCTCCTTACACCACTTGCCCTAGCCCCTTCAATGAGCCAGATATACAGCACTTCAAACACCATAAGATTCATAAAACAGGTTCTCTACCTCCTCTCATTCAACTCCGTTAATAGTTTTTTCAAAAATCCGTAATCGCCATTTTAACGGGGAACCCGCTATCCATTTTGTTGGGGATATGACATCCTCAGAAAACGTCCGCGTCATGGAGTTTTTATGACGTCATCAATGACCTTGACCTACTTTAGGGTCTTTGAAAAATTTCAATTTCCAGACAGGATGCTTCATGACGTCATCAATGATCTTGACCTTGACCTACATTAGGGAATTAGGAGAATTTCAATTTCCAGCCTTCTTTATATCAGGTCTAGCTAGCATGCAATATACTGAGAAGAGCCCAGCCAACTCATTTTCTGAGGGGGCATTTTCGCGCCAACGTCATTGCGAGCGCGGGAGGTTGCAGGATCCCCGCTGCCATTGTAAACCTGCAATGGCTTCTAATTTTTTCCCGAGATCTAGATCTGTAAACAGATTTCAATTGACTTTGCAGATTCATCAATAACGATCAGGAGAAAGGTATCTTCCACACGGGAAACTGAGCTACTTTTCCCCTGATCGGCTCTATGTTATGGGAGACCGCGTCTTCAGCCTGCAAGGGCCAGGAGAAAAGTACTAGTATCACATATTTTACGCAAAATTCGTCAAAAAATCCGTATATTCTTCGAGGAATGAAAATTCGTAGATCTGGCAGCACTGGTATGACTACTAAGACTAGAGTAATGGAGACTGTCAAAAGGCTTACGAGCGGAGTGATTGATCTCGTGAATAGAATAGAGTCTGTGCTGATGACGTCACGAGCTAGTGACGTCACTAATCTTGACATCCATATGGGGGCAAGAAACTCAACTTATCTTACAGTACAACTACAAGCCTTTATTAATCCAAGAACAGGGCGAACAAGCGTTGACCCTTGTAAGCTGAACAGCTCAAAATGCAGTTTATAATGTGAGCCCCTTCCCCCTCGAGCTAGATCGCTTATTTTACAGTACACCACACTCATACTAGTGCGAGAACGGAACGTGCGCCTCTGCTAGGCCATGATTTCATGACAGAGCATGTGTGGCCTTGAAATATAAATGAAGTCTCTTGGTAGACATGAAACATGATCTTTATTAATTTGACTCTGCCAGAATATCTCTAATTTGTTGACCTTGTCTTTATTGCAATGAGTGATTTTGGGTTTACGAGCGCTCGAATCTCCTCTGATGACTCTTGCTGCAAAAGGTCTGCTCAGTTTTCCGATATCTACAGTGTTGTGGTCTCCATGATTCAATTTGTGTACACCACTCTGTTGTAGAACAGGGGTCTGAGTTTTGAGTAAAGCCGCTCTTCATTTGATCAGGTAGGGCCTAAAGCTTTAAACCAGATACCCAGATGGATCGTGATTTTCAACGCCTGGCAAGTGAAAGGTGGGTGGACTGAGCTTTTGATGGATCGTAAATGATATGGCCTCTATCTTTCCTGCTGCGAGTTCTATTCTTGCGCTTTCGATCCAACGCATCACTGCCTCGAAGGGTCTGGTTCACCCTGCTCTCCACCGCTACTGTGTATACCATCAGTGGGTCAACCACATATCAGATAAGCTTAACGGTGACAACTATACTTTGAAAATTCCGGCGCAAGGACCGATCCCTGTGGCACCCTATAAGAAACTGGTCGCTTTATCGTTCATCTAGAGCAGGTATGCAGGCTCTTCTGCCTCCATAAGAGCTTCAAAAATCCTCTCCCTTAGAATCGAGTTGAACGTGTTGAACCTATTTCTTTCATCGAGGCTAACGAAGGCGCAAAACTGACTCATAGCAATTGCTGTCTCGGCTATTTTCTTTAGCGTGATTCTGGCATCTAATGTATAGCGTCCACTTCAAAAAGAGTACTGACTATACTTGAGATTGTGTCTCTTTCCTTTAGATTGCTTCTGAGTGAAGGATTGGCTATCACTCTCTCTATAAGTTTGTAAACGTTATCTAGCAGGGAAAGTAGTGATAAATAAGAGGATCGCAGGCCAGGTGGTTCATCCTTCTCAGTGTATCCTCATTTGCTCCGCTCCCTAGAGCAACACTGAAACCGTCTCCAACTCCTTCAACTACTTATATGTTCTGCCTATTTTCTCCAACTGCTTCAATTGAAAATTATACATGTAATAATAAATTAACGGAATTGACACGAGCTGGTAACTTATGTTGAGCAGTCGCATAGCTCGTAAATAAAAAAAATGAATCTTGAGTTTCCTCGCGTGCGTATGAGGCAAAATAGAACGTTAGAATTTCATGTCTACATATTTTCCCCTAAATGTGTGAAATTGAGGCCGAAGAACTGTTGAAAATAGTGTCGCGAAATATTTATTCTGACTGATTACATATACTTCAATGTTATCGTGTGCGAATAAATAACGTATTATTTATTTACAAAAATACTACGCCGCTGCCAGGAGACACTCTTTGTCGTGTAGACGGAATTAAAGAAGATTCCGATTTGAAATTAGCATCTTTCTCTCGGCACAGAGTGTCGTAAAAATCTTTCACCGCCTCCACTTCCCGCGTGATCCTTCCTTTTTCTTGGACGACTGTGCCGAGAACACGTGTATAGTCGCCGGGTACATTCAAAATGCTGAATCTTTTAGCGAATAAAAATTATCATTTCGACGTGGGAGTTTGGGATTAATTTTAAAAACGAAATTCGATTAAGCCTCGAAAGACGCGTGTCACACATAGCTGCGAAAATATTCGCGAGAAGAAAATCTCGTCGCGTTGCCTTAGATACATCACGAATTAATCTTCATAAATACGAGAACGCATGGCTCAACGATTATAACCATCATTCCATCGGACCCAAACTTTTGAACCATCGGTACAACCGACGAAGAGTTTGCGCCATATAAATCGAGTTAGTATTATAGCGCGCGGTGAGTTTTACATTTTTGAAATTTAATATACGATTTTCCTAACTTTCATATAGGAATACCCCTTTATAAGGTTGAGGAAATTTGCGTCACGTTTTTATAACCTTGAAAATTTTCTTCCACCTTCTGTACGCGTTACCGTGCGTTTATAGAATATATAAGAATTCGTATCATGTAAAAATAGCTCTAATCAAATTGAGATAGGTCACGAATTTGGAGACCGCGGCGGAAAATGGTCGCGCCCGGACTGGATGACTCGTTTGGTGCGGTCATTGGGACCACTTTCAATTTCACTCCTTCCCCGGTTTAATAAGACGCGAAAAATCCTAGACTGCAGGTACCCGAAGGCTGCTCGAAGACGATAATAATCTCGGGCGCGTGGCATTTTTGCCGGTACAGCATTTTAGTGTTTTAGGACATTTTAATCGCTTTTTATGTAGGTACGGTATAGAGGATCGTTGTCGTTACTCTTTTCTACGTACATGTGTGCACCTACTGTTCGAAATCGTTCGTGAGAAAGAGACCGAGCGAGTGAGGACGAGAGAAAAAGTGCGAAAGACCTTCGCGCTCTTCGAATATTAAACGAACTGTACTTAAAACCCTCCGAAATGAAGGCACGTTATTGGGGAACGCGTCATTGACGTCAAACTCAGCTGTACGTTGACCAATGAGAATGCGACTCTCTTTGTCACGCCGGGATGGAAATGTATGTATTACGTTTACGTTATCGTTTACATCGTTCAATCAGTTGTTTGTTAGCTGTAGGGAACACAAGGTGAGCGTTCCGACGTTCGTCGTAATTTCTCGTTTTACTCTCGTCGTTTCGTGCTTTCGACTTTCGAGAAACGTAGTTTTTTTCTTTCTTTCTTTGTAGACTAGTCGAATACGCCGGTTTTACAATTTTTTCCCCCCTTTTTGTGTGTGTGTATGTGCTGATTATTATTGTGGTTTCATTTTCTCTCTCTCTCGTCTTTCTTTAAATTTTACTTGTCGTGAAGACGCTCGATGAATGCTCTAACACGTTTTCCGGCGTTTAATTACGAATATCATCGTAAACAGTGACGTCGACATGCTCGTGACGAGATATTTCGTGTAATTTGATGCTGCATCGTAAGTTCAACAATGATGTGAGTCGCGATGTATAATTTACAGAAGATCCCAAGCGTAATAATTTGTCCGCAACGAAAACTATCGTGAATTGGGCCAGGTAAGATCTTCATGTATTCTCGAACTTATTCGAAGACACCTCACCGCCCCTTCTAAACTTTGTGGTCAACGTTGAATCTCTCGTGTACACACACATCGTCGGGCCGTCATTACGAAATTGTTGGAGTGTATCCAAAATGAATTTTGAAATTATGCGTGCGCTTATGATGTGTTGAGTCTGAAAAGGATCTGCGCTCCTCTGTACAGTACCCTGATTAATGGGTCCGCTGTGCAGAAAAAAAGTGGCAATTACAGTGTTTTTCGAGATGAGATTGAAGAAATGATAGAATCGAGAACGAGTCATGTACCGATATCTGTGTAGTGATAACGCGATCTTTTTGAAAAACATATTATGTACATTATTACGATGTTAATGCACTGTGATACTGAGTCGTATATAATGAATGCGATATCAGAATCAAAATGTAATGATGGAGGGCGTGATGATGAGGTTGAGTGATATGTTGCGACGCGGTTCAAAAACCCAGACAAAGTTGGCTAGTGGATTCATTCGCGTCGTTGGGAGATTCATTTCGAGTGCCTGGTGTATCGTCTTATCGAAAATATGAGCTCTAGATTGTACCCTGCTTTTACTTTGAGCCCTTGAACAGTGTCAGGCTCCAACCTACTGTACCTAAATTGTGAATTGAATCCACTTGAATTATGATTTGGGTTTTGCTCTGTGCCGAAATTAGTTGGAGTAATTCGATCCTAAGTCTTGGTATATGCCGATCCAAAACTTCGGCCGACTGTCGGTTCTATTCCGTTCTCGTGGACTGTATCTATATGTTTTTTCGGTTGACTCTAATTCCGTGCTCTAGAACCAGCTCTAATTTGATCTTCGATTTGAAACTTCCTCAACTTAAACTTTGATCGTGGGCGTATAGACGAACTCTTGATCCTGTAGGAATGCACTCTGACTCAAATTCGACCTTTCAGACTCTCTTCAGTCCTAACTAGCGCTAATTTTAGTTGCAACTCCTGAATTGGACTCACTTTCAATGGAGGAGGAGGGTTCTTGGTAAATGAAAAACTCAAGCAAAAAATTTAGATCACCTCGTCGGGCTCCTCCTCCAACATTACCATCGCACGTAAAAATAGTGTCTTATCCATCTGTTTTTCCTCGAGTTCGAAACTTACTCGAAGTCAACTTTTGACCAACTTTGATTTCGGGTTCGAGACTATCGACTGGCTCTATTCTGCGGAAGAGACGATCAGGAAGACTGACGCTAGCCCCCACACGATCGTACCTTGCTTCTGTTTTGGTGTTTTACACTCTTCCAAGCTCCTAGCCCTCTTTCAGTTTCGGATGACTTCTATGTGGGTTTTGGATTTTGTTTTGAGCGGAAATCAATCGTTTTAAATTCCAATCTTGGATCCGAAACCGCGCTCAACTCAAATTTTGGCCGGCTCTCGCTTCTAATGTTAGATCGTATTCAGTTTTTGTGGGCTCGAAACCAGCGCTAAGTTTGATCCATTTTGATTTTGGGTTCGAAACTATCGGCTAGCTTTGTACCCTGCTCAGCTAAAGATGACCCTATAGCCTCTAAATCACCGTACCCTGCTCCAACTTTGGCTCCTTAGACTGTGCCAAGCTTCAATTGGTTGCTAGTTCTGCACTGAACACACTTTTGATGCGGGTCGGTCGGAAATCTGTAAGACGCGTGATAGTAAATGACCTTGACCCACTTCAGGGACTTGAAGGAATTTCTACCTTTGGTGCGTCGGGACCTGTATCCTCAGTTTTCTATCAGGCTGTAGTGCTGTAACCTCCATCATGTTATCTAGGCTAAGAAATTTGTAGCATACTCGTACTAATCTATTGTGATTTATAACGATTTATCGATACATCAACGTCAACCAATATTTTGATACAATGCACATCAATCAATATTGATGTACCGGCAGACACGCCCAACTATGAAACAGAAAAACTTACCCCTTCATTGCATCTGACTTCTTTTTGGATCTCGTTCTGTGTCGAAATCGATCGTTCCATATTCCAACTTTGGCTGAATTCGATTGTAGGTGTCCTAGACGTTGCCCAAATCAAACTTCAGCCGACGATCGCTATGAATTTCATATTGTATTCTGTTCTTGTAGATTGCATCCATCTTACTTTACGATCGACAACTATTCTAAATTCCAGAACCAGCTCCAACCTTGGTCAACTGTGATCTACACGATTTCAACTTCGATCGACTTTGATTTTAGATTCGAGATTATCGGCCTGCTGTATGGCCTATTCAGAACCCCCTTCAAATAGGTCGTTCTAGGTTTCAACTTTGGCTGAATTAGATCTCAGGTCCTGGACTGTGACCACAACAAACTTGTGCCCAAGTTCGTTGGTATCCAGATCTTTTTGATCGAACTTTGGCTAGCTGTGGTTTTGGAATCCAAACTTAGGTCCTTGACTTTAATTTTGGGTTCACTCAATGACTCGAACAGCGAAAGAAACGATCCATGATACTAAATCCAGTTTCAGCTTTGGTTCCTTAGATTATAAGAAGGTCGAAGGTCGATCAATTTTGGCTGCAAGTTCTGAATTAGACCCGATTTTGATTTCGGTCGACTTTTTCTTAGGGTTTAGATTCTGTTCTGAACCGAAATCGATCGTCCTAAATTTAAGTACATTGACTTAATTCGATCTTATATTCTAGACTGAGTCCAACTCGAACCACCTCGTGTTCAAGACAAATGTCTGGACGTTGCTCAGCCGCAAATTTGAGTGACTCTAGACTCAAGCTTTGAATTATTATATAGCCGCTCTATATGTGTACTTTGAACTCGATTTCTAGGCGCTATTCAGCCACCCTAAATCAACTTTTGGTAGACTTACATATTTTTTTCTAGACTGCATTCTGACTTTACCTAGTCTGATCATGACCTCAATTTGTTCGAAACTGTATCAAAGTTCAACTTTAAAGGATTCTAATAATCGAGTTCTGAGCGATGGTGTCTGACCTTGAATTCGAAACAGCTTCCAGCTCTCGTCGCTCACGGAGAGGTGAATAAACTTTGCGCATCAGAGCAGGTCGACTCGTCAAAGCTGCGATGAAAACTTAGCCATTTTTTCGCTTGACATTGACCTTGAATGGAGTACTCCACTTTGTTAAAACGCCGGTGAGCTACAAAGATAGACTACAAGTGCGGCGAGGAACTCTTCTCATATTGTTCGTTAACCCTGCGTAAACATTATCGTAATCGATTGAACAGTTTCGTGTTCAATTTGAAACAATTTTTTTTTTTTCATTCCCAACGATCAGTTTCTAACACGTAAACCTCTAAAAGTAAAGTAAATAAACTGCATGTGTCGCGTACAGACGCACACACACACCCGTAGATCCTATTCAAATAATGTACTCTCTTACGTCAATATAATGCTACGAGTATCATGTGCGCGTTATCACGATGACTCATGATGAATTTTAGTCGATCCGTGTTTCTCTGGCCAGATTCGAATTAGGTATTTAAATTGACAGATCAGTAAAAATAGTAATTTTTGCGAGAGATAGTCTCACGGTGTACGTTCATTTTCTGATCTCGCGAAATTCATTGGATCAACTTCGTCGTCGTTTCGATGCGGTCATTCAGAAATGTTTCATCCTGATTATTTCACAAAAATCATTTCCAATTCGTGTTATATAAAATTCTACAGTCTAGCCGAGTTGATTACAAAAAATTAAAATTTTATTGCACTCCATTTTTAAACAATTAAAATACCTATTACGATTTGAATTGTAAATTAGGTCGCTTCATCGTCTATCTATTTTTCGTCTGTTTAAAATGCAACTCTTTAATACGTTTTATCGCAGGTATAGTAGAAGTTGTTCAGCGTACGGATATCGTCTTCAACAATAAGGGTTTTCTTGAAGACTTCCATATTGATACATTATTATACGTCCGGTTTGTGTTGGCATTTCGTACGATACCCGCAGTGATATGCAGAGAGGTTCTACTTTTTAGTGTAGAATCTCGACTAGTTCTCGTCCATCCTTATAAAAAAAATGTGAAGATCGAAAGAAGATAAAAATCCTATTCTCTGAATGTTGAAAACAGAAATGTTTTTTATACCCATTTCAGAAATTCATGTGTAGCAACTACACAATAAAGTAATCTCGTCGCGAGCTCGCTTGTCACAGGATTCTTCGCCCCGGTGAATGCAGAAATTCATTAAAAAGTTTCTGTCGTTTCATCCACCTTCGTCTCTCTTTCATTGCAGAGAAATCAAAGAAGAATGGTCTTGAAAGTTTCCATGAAAAATTGTCGGGAAAAAAATTCTCACGGAAAAATTGTAGGCATTCGGTATAGAAAAATCGTGGGAATTTAGTTTCTCCAGCATCATATTTTTGTCTACTAGTTTTCTTCGATGAAATTTATTGCCAGCGTCTGTTGCAGCTCTGAAAGAAAACCCGTGGCAATAAGTTTCTTCTGTAACTCTATCGGAAATTTCCATCAACTGGATGGGTGCTTCAAAGCGTCGCTGAAGTATTTGGATATCGTCACCCATCTTATCCTTCCCCGTGACAAGTTAATGCCTATGTAGAGCTTTTTACAGACGTATACAAACAAGAAGTGTAGAAGAAAGTTCTCCGGTGCATCGCAAAATCATAAAATTTGAGCCTGATAGTAAATTATTTCGCCTCAATTATACTGAATTCCTATTTTTTTCCCCGGAGTGGAGCGTCACAAACGACGAAGAAAAAAACAACTCATGAATAGAAGTATGCGATTCTAAGATTATTTATTGAGTATGGTTATCGCGTAATGATCGCATCAACTTCTCGCGATTCGTTGCGACGCGTCGCGAAATTCGATAGCTCGTGAAGGTACGACACGTGTCGCAACAAATCGCGGGAAGTTGATGGGATCATTGCACAATGACCAAAGCCAATTTTGAAAACTGGTGAAGGACATTGTGAACGGCGTCAAAAATGTTCTGCGATTTCCATTTTTCTTTTTTTTTTTTTCAAATCGAATGAAGAAGGTGAGATCGAAATCAAAACTACACACACTTTAATTACCTAAAAGCTAACTTTTGATTCCTCGTCAACTCAGACTCATATTCACTCATCTAAGAACTCAATTTTAATTGAATGAAAATTGGTCTGATCCTTTACGTTCTTCAATAATCTGAGTCTTCAGCCACTTTAAAATCAAGTTTCCAAAACTGGTTCAATATCAGTATGTTCTATATAGTCCTCGAAAATACGAGCCATTGAATGATGAAGACGGGATATACAGAGGCACGTAACTTAAATACACAACATTAAGAAGAGACCGACACGTCGTGCTGAACTTGAGTTTTGATGAAAACGCTCACAGATTATCGTCTTTCAAATTTATCTCGTAAGTTCGAATTGAAGAGACGGAGGTACGAAAGCTGTGATGCTCGTTTCTGGAAAAAATTGAAAGATGCCGAAATTTTGAGACAGAAATCAGAAAGTTCAAGTCTATAAACAGTCGGCGAGGTTAGAGCTTTTTGCTGGATATGGAGGCTCGAAAACCATGTCAGGAGGAGAGAATACGAGAGCAATGATAGGATTTGAAATCATACGAGTTGAAGGACCCCTTATGGAAGGTGAACGCAGTAAATGCTTTGCATCAAGGTCCACTGCTCCTAGTCTCCACAGAAAAGAGACACATGATGAGAAAGAACCTAAAGAGAGGGTAAGAATGAAGGTTTGTCAAACAATCGAATCAGTAGAACGAGGGTCTTGGGTAGCAAGTAGGGATGAGAGAGCTAAATAGTATAAGGAAGTTGCGGTGGAGAGAGGAGGGATGAGGAGGGGGAGGCAGGTGAATATGTGGCAGCAGGGTTCTTCCTTGGAAGATATGGGATTGGTTATCCTGTTGTGGGTCCCTATTTGTAGTAAACAAGTTGGGAGGGAAACTCGAACGGAATAGTTTTGATGTGAGAAATGTTAGCTGCTTTGAAATTACCTCAAGATCGAGACGGAACTCAAGGATATGGGTTAACCATGAGCAAAGAGAGAGTGGATGAAGAAATGTGAGAGCCTAAGATTGAGATAGCTGCTTAGATGGAATTGAAGTGGCAGAAACGTAAAATTATGTGGTCTAAGAGCATTTGAGGAGATTGGAAGATTTGGGTACTGGGCTGTTAAGGCCAGGAAGTTTTGCAGTTCGCGCAAAGGCTGGGTTAAAGCTGGTGTTTAGTGCACCAAGGGACAGCCGAAGCCCAGAAGATTGAATGGAGTTCATAAATTTTGAGATCGTTTTATTGCGAAGTTGGAGCAGTTGGAGTAAATTAGAGAAACGTCATCGGGTTGAAAACATTTTTGAGTTGCAGGAAAAATTTTCTTTTACAGCCGGTGCGAAGGTGTGGTAGCCCCTTGAACCATGTTGACTTCAAATCGACTCGAAATCGACCTGTTATGTCGACCAAATCGACGTCGATTTTGAGTCACCCAAAATCGACCGCATATCGACCAGAAATCGACTCAAAATCGACTCAACAGAGCAGTCGATTTTAGGTCGAGAAAAATTTGGGAATGTCGACTCGATATCGATTTGAAATTGACGTGGTAAATGAGTCGACATTTGTGACCTGTTCCAAGATAAGGGCTATTAGCTTCAAGAACAGGTAGCAGTGCTGCCTGATATTTTCAAAAATCCGTATCCGTCATTTTTTAAAAACAGATTTTGACAAACTTGGAACGATTTATCAATAACGATCAAGAGAAAAGTATCTCTCATAGAGCCAACTGAGGTACTTTTCCCCTGATCGACTCGATGTTTACGAAAGAATGCAGTATAAGCCTATGACGACCAGGAGAAAAGTATCTCTCATATGAGTGTCTAAGGTACTTTTCCCTCGAGCGCAAGAAGTTCGTATTTCACGCAAAATCCTTACTTTCGAGGACTTTTACGGTATTTGACCAATTTATCAATAACGATCGGGAGAAAGGTATCTCTCATAGAACCAACTGAGGTACTTTTCCCCTGATCGACTCGATGTTTACGGAAGAATGCCAGTATCAGCCTATAACGACCAGGAGAAAAGTATCTCTCATATGAGTGTCTAAGGTACTTCTCCCTCGAGCGCAAGAAGTTCGTATTTCACGCAAAATCCTTACTTTTGAGGACCAAAAATCCATAGATCTGGCAGCACTGAAGGGTAGTAATTGAACTCAGTTTTCGCTCGTCTGGGAGTTTTGCGTTTTGCTGCTAGTTGCCCATATCTTGGAATAGGTCACATTTGTCGACTCGAAATCGACAAGACATTGACGTCGACGTGAGGTCGATTTCAAGAATATATCGACGTAATCTCAACCAAGACTTGAAAAAAAAAATTCCTGGTCGACCGGACATCGACGTGAAATCAACGGTTGACATGGTTCATCGGGAGGTATTTGAGAACATCTAGAAATTCCGGCACTTTCCTCTATAATTTTGATTTGGGGATCGCAGGAGGCTTTGAAGTCGAAGGTGTGATTAAGGACCTTGGCAGAGGGCTGGATGGTAAATCGTGAAGTTCGGTAGTCGCAGAGAATAAGGAGAAGCCGTGGAGCGTGAGTATGTTTTGGATTATTACCAAGACTGTTTTCTTATGTGATTCGCGATCAACTGTCAGATGACCATTTGGAGGTTTGCCAAGGGTTACTTGGAGTAGTCTTGCTTGAGGCTGACACTGTTTACTCTGTTATGGAGAAGAGAACACTCTCCACATTTCTCCCTTGGAGGCAGAGGCACATATTTGGATGGGTTGGTGGAAAGACTTTTGACCTTGAATTCTAACCGCTAGAGGCCTGTCATGGTGAAAAGATTGGAGGAATTTGGCTAAGTTACCTCGAAGGCTAATTATAAACCTGTCGAGTTAGACGCGAGGAGATGCTTCTTAGAGGTCGAAGAAGGCGGCATTGAGTTTTAGGTACGAGCATGGCTTTTTGACGTGGATCCCCATTTGAAACTTTCCGTCGTTCCATATTCCCGTCTTTGGTTTCCCTTTTTACTACATCGCGTCGTTGGTAATTTTCTTCCTTTTCGCGCGTGTACGTTTGCCGCGAAATCAGGAACTGTCTGAATGTCAGAAGGAGGGATTTTGAAATCAGTGGCCTAAATTCTACGAATTATTGGCAACGATACACCGATTTCTAATGTACCCCATATTCGCCGTAATTATTTTCAAATTTTTGTCGTCTTTTTCTGCTATGTCATTTATCTCGAAGCTGTCGCAGCCACGTTTTCGCCCCTGAAATCACATTTTTGAATATACTCGATGTTCGTGTTTTTTAAGCGAACAACATCATGTCTCTCATTAGCTTGAAATACTCGTTACGCCCATAAATCCCGATCGTATTGTGCTGAAGAATTCTTGAAATGAAGGAATTTTTCGCTCGCGCGTTGTTCGTTCGTAATAAGTTGCAAATTTGAACAGCTATACAGGATAATTGTATCACCGCACATCTAATGGATGCATTTACTCACGAATGATTTTTCGAAAGTTTTTCGTCGGTATAATATACAAGAGAGATAAGCCATAATCTCGGATTAACCCGATCGCGTGAAACTCGGTCGTAATTATTTACACGTCTGAGAAACGAGCGCGTGACGGCTATTCTCCTTCGCCGCAATTTCCATTATGATTTACATGTACGCGTCTTCGAAGACTGTCGAAGATTTTCCCGAGGTAGTAAGGATTTTCCGAGAAGCTTTCTAATTCTTAGTAGCGAAGCTAGGAATTTCTCTCGCTATGATTTGAACGCGTATAAATTGTGAAATTTTCTTCCCGAACCTTCCAACGCTGAAACAATGAATGACGTCCTAGCGAGATTCCAGCCACTGAATAAGTAATTTTGTCGACCGTAGTAACTTCTTTGATTGTTATTTCCTTCGTCGTGAGTTCTGTTTCGGTGACACGTATTCTACGTCAGAATTGAATTTGTTTCAGAAGATAACTCGTACGGATGGTGTAGAAAGAGAAAAATCTTGAAATCCGATGAAATAACACGTCTTGCGCACTTTCTAGGTTATCTGTAAAATTTTCATGAGTTGTTTTTTCTTTAATTTCATTTTACGAGTTCTTAAATGCACTCGGTTTATGAGCTTGATGGTGAATCGATTTTAGTTGCGTTGGATGTTATCTGCTGCTTGTAGATTAGAGATGATGTTTTGGATGGAGGGAGGTCATTGGTCAGATCTGGTGGGTGTGGTACAGAAGCTTAAGATGGGCATACGGAAAGTGTAAATGACAGCGATTGGAAAGAAAATGAGTGTGTGTGAGTATTTGGAAGTGTAAGGTAGATTTCGTGACGGCGGGATTCATGGTGAAGGTTTGAATTGGGCTAATTTGTTTGATGAGATTTGATTTTGCCAGAGTGTGATCCATTTGTCCGTAATTCTTAGGTGGATGGTGTAGGTGAGATCATCTTCGGAGGGGGGGGGGGGAGAGTTGATTTGAAGAAGTGCGACAGTCCTGGCGGCTAAATCAATTCTTCATTATCTTGAATCCTCCTACAGCTGGGAACTTAGTTGAAAGTTTGACAGGGTGCCTGAGACGAATGGACATTGTGAATTGCCATTAGGGTGGATAAGGGGCCAGTGGCGTTCAGAGAAGTGTGGTTTGGTGGGAAAGGGAAGGCTCAGTATTGTTTTTAAGAATTGAAGAAGGGCTTTGACACCGGCCGTCAAACTTGATATGGAATTGCGGTGACGATGAGAAAATGGAAAACGTTTTTGATTTTGGTTGTATTGGGAAATGAGTCGATAATTTCTAGAAAGAGGGAGCGATAAATGGCGAGATTGGTAGATTTTTTGGGTGGTTGACATAGTTTGTATATTATTTTAGATGTAGGTAAAGCCTAAGGGAGTTAGGAGAAATAGGGAGAGTAGGTAGTGGTAGTGCATTTTTTTGTGGAAAGAATGGGTGAGAAAGCAGAGCATTTTGTTTGAAGTATCGCGATAAGTTGGATGATCAGGGGCGGAATTGAAGAAAGTGTCGAGAACTGGGGTTTGAGGAAGTTGCAAGACAGAGGTGCAGACCCTGGCAGTAAATGTAGAGGTGGATAACCTAATACGGCTGGTGGACTTGAAGCAGGGCCAGTGCAACAAGCGTTCGTGCATTTGTACGAATGGTAGAATTTTAAGCTGTGTCTATGATGAGGGTGCGACTCTATATAGGTGATCCATAATCTAGGATAGATTGGACTACGCTCCGGTTAAAGGACGGGTATGAAGTAAGATCTTTTAAAAGTACAGGAAAAAGGATAAACTCAAACGACGAGAATTATTCTTCGAGTCTACTTGAACACGTCCAAAAGCTGGCCCTATACGTGCATTTTTTGCGATTCTGTCCGCGACACAAATAATTTGAACTGTCAGTCTATAACTATATTTCACCGAAAAAAAGACTCATGTTTTGAACTTAAAATGTGATTGACCTCAATGAGTACACGTTTAGATTAATGCCTTTTTCTATTCTCAGCTACTCACTATTCTCTCATGTAGTCCACAAATTATGAGGATTTATAAATAAAGTTCGGGACCGCCACGAGCCTCACCGAGCCCGCTCCAAAAATGTTCCTTACAACTTCGAGACTAGTACTCATGATCTTTTTATGAATTCAGGCCGCGTGGGAAGTACCTACCCTCTTTTAAGGGAATATATCCCCTCCCATCGCAACTTTTCTGCTCAATGCAGTGATTTTATCTACTCTTTGCATAAATTGTGAAAAATTTTAGAAAATATCCCCCCATGAGAAAATCGTATCTACGCGACTGCTCTCGTCGGCCACAAGTTGTTTATCAGCTTCCATTTCTGTCTAGAAGGAAGACCTCCATCTCCAACCACCGGTGAGCCTCTCTTTTAGGGTGGAAAATGATAATTTTTCGACGAGAAAATGCATTTTTTCCAATAGTGCGAAGAAGCATAAAATATTCTAAATTACTTCACCTATAAAAATACTTCTAACAAGTAATATTTTTGTAGAATCTAACTAGAATGAGATTCGAAGCTCAAAAATGTCGTCTATGATTGCGCTGAGATCGGCGATTTAAAATTCAATTTGTTCTTTTTTTCTTCCACCCGAACTCATGTTTTATTGCTGCTCGGACTCTTCGCTGTGAATGTAAAGTAAGAAGAAGAAAGAAAGAAATAATAGGGGAAAAAACGTAGAAAAAAAAAGGTATATTCAATGAAATGAAATTCTTTGTCGAACATCATATTATTTTGTTGGAACGACGATGATAGAGAAGGCGCGGACGAAAAAAAGAAACGCGATTTAAATAAAGTCTTTTACAAATATTACGGACTAATGGACCAGAAAGCGTCTGAGCTCAGCGAGGGTGTGAAATACTTTTTTTTTGCTCGTACTCTTGCGTGTAGGTTGGCACCACGCAGGCCATTGTCAGCTAACATAGAAAGATCTAAGACTGGTAACATTGTCCAGATCTACCGGCGACATTCCCATACTATCTCTCTTCGGAAATACCTCACACGGGCCGAATATTGCACAGAATGCCATAGAACTTGACGAACTTACAGTTGGCGATCACAAGAACACTGCAAATTGGTTTAGAGGGTCTGATATTCGAGATTATTAATTTGATGAAAAGAAGCGCCAGGAATTTCAATATTTTCGCTGTGTTATCCCTCCTTTTGCTCTACAGTCAACATCTTTGGCAGATAACGATAACCTGAAGCCCTCTTAAAAGTCAGCCGTCTCTTTCTCTAATTTCCGGTCAACATTTTTCCATGTTTCTCTAATGACAACCGGCTTCGAAGCCGAGCCTTCCGCTCTACTGATGGCTCAAATCAAAAAGTTCTCTGTCCTTTAGTGATTGGTAAATGTAAAAAGTACAACAATATTTGATTGAAAATGTGTTTAAGGTGTTTGTCGTTGTTGTAAAATCTCAAGACCTTTGAATACCCAGAAATCTGAACGATTCTGAACTGACCGGAAAATAAAATGTGACGAGAAAGAAAATAATGGATTTGATTGAATGTCTCTTGCTGATTCTTGAGACAAAATAAGAGGTGGACGTTTTTTTTTTTAGAGATCCTAAAAAATCTTGAATAGGTCCTTGAAAACCCTTCGAAAGCCCCGAATTCCCACTTCTCAATTTTGATAAGTAGGTACCTCGAATTTTTATTCAATTTCTCTGTTACGGTGCAATTTAAAGGAAAAAAACGTAATACCGTTTGCTGTGATAACATTCAAAGAATGATAGGAAGATTCCGAAATCACGTGTGCAAACAACGACGCGATGGACGTAAAATTCATAAACTGTGATGCAATTGGTCATTGGTAAAGAGAGGGTGACAAATACTGGTAGATGATAAGGAGGAGGTAATGATCGTATTGCCCCTGCACACTACCACTGCCTATAATTTTCATTTTTGTAGAAGTCGATATTAAAGGTGGTAGACTAGATTTCCCTACTACAAAAATCGTATGAACTACCATCCCTTCAAAGTAAAGCTTTTTCAGACGAATAGATGTAGAAGAAATATTGTAGAAGCGTGATGAAACGCAATAAAATTGGTAAAGTGAAGATGCTGATGGCATCGATAAGTAATGTTTGTTGCTAGTAAATTTTTCTCACTATTTGATGGCGAAACCAGTCTTTCTTTTTCGAATTAAACGAGGTTATGTCTATTGTGTTTGATAAAACAAAAAGAGAGAATGTGTGTACATCAGTGAATGTATTGATTTATGAAGTAGTTATTCATCGATCCATCTTGACTGATACATTGATGAAGTTTGAAAGGAAGTAAATTGGTAAACATTTTTTTAGTTTGATATGTGGAGTGAATAACCTCACTTCTCTTATCAATGTATTTCTCTTCCTGAAATTTTTCCCTCCTATCTCACCATCGTCAATCTCTTACCCATCTTAATCGTCTTGGCGGTTTCTGTATTGAGACACTGATACGACCGTATATAATTATAGAGATGGTTATCTGCACTGATGAGCGGTTGAAATGACATGGAATGTGAAGTGATGAACATTATGAATGATAAAAGCAGCAATAATCGGTGAATTGAACTGAGTGTGAATTGCTTTAATCGGTATCTTATAATGTAAATAATCAACTCCAAACCTTCATACATTAGGACTGTCTCTACCGGAAATTTTGAATGCTTAGCTTCAAAGTCAATGGTCATGAGAGACATGGCTGGCAACTTGCATTTAGCAAGGTTGCACTTGCTACAAAAAGATTTTTCAAACATTCTTTTCTGCGTATGAAAAAAAGGGAAATTTGTAGAAATGTTGACGGGAGATTTGAAGAGGACGAAAGCGTGCCGGCCGTCATCAGGATTTGACGCGAATGAAATCAAAGGAGGCGCTCTCTCTATTTTCTCTGACGGTCATTTGCTGAAGCTTGTCGTAAAAAATTCTTCCAAGGCATTTGAAATAATTCGCTTGATTGGAAATTAATAGGACTACATTACTTGTTGCGTGCATCCTAGTATAAAGCTAATATAAAGGCATAAACCGGGTAAGGTGAACTCGCGGGACAAACTCGCAAATTTTTGAATCACCCACGAAGTAACCAGGGTGAAGGGGGGGGGGCTTGCAAACTTGGGTTAAACTCGCGAAATTTCAAAATAGGGGCCAGGTCGGGTCAGGTCGGAGTAAAGATATGAAACATGTCGAAAACGATTACAAAAATAAAATGTATGGAAAAATACGTCAAGTAAACATAACAACAACATCCAGAGAGGAAAGACAAGTAACACACACACTCATACTCCTAACACGAACACACATGCTTGAATGGACGGGTACTTCACACGTGAGTTTGGAATTCTGAAATCTTCAGTTAATTTTCGAGGTCAAGTTCCATCACACGATAAGAAAATATTTCAAGATATAACGGTAACATCAAATTCTTCGATCTTTGCGTCAATTTGTAGGCTAACTATTGGGCGTAGGCTAAAACTTCTAGTATGTATCCTGAGGGAAATTTCACGAGGAACATTTTTGGTGTCTACACTTTTTTCTCTAAAATGCATAATTCATCGAGAAAATCGCAGAAAATTGATTTCAGAGAGCTGTAACGTCCTCCGGAGGGGTTTTTGGGTAGCGGCAGGCGCCATTAAGATAAGAATCAGGGAAACGAGTATGCAATATGATGTCAGGAAGGACCCTATAGATACTTTTTATGTGGCAACAAAAACGCCAAGTCGCTGAGTACAGGCGCTGTGACGTGGTGCTTGGCTGCTTAATTATATTACTCGCGACTTAGAATTCTGTCTACGAGTTTAATGCAACACTTCTCACCCAAAATGGTCGTCACATATTATGTAGCTTGTTAATTGGAATATTTGTAAGTCTTAAACTTAAAATGAAGAGCAAACGAGAGGGAAATTTAAAATCCTTCCCTCCTACCCACCCAGATGGACAGAGTCTACCTCATTATTGTATTAGCATGTTAGATTGCTGTTGCTTTTCAAACCATCAGTCCTTTTTTTGTGGGGGGGGGGGAGGAGGAGGAGGAGGATTGAAGGAAAAATGATGTGAGCACCGGGCGCTATCTGGCAAAATGTAAATGTTGACTTTCGAGCCGTGCGTATGATACAAATATGGCGCTGGTCAGTTCGAATTTTCAAAACAGGTCGAATTTTTCTCACATTCATTCATTGATATCTGGCTCGGATTATTTTGATTCGTTCGTCGAGACGTTGCGAAAAAATACGAACAAAAGAAAACTCTTCTAAGTACCGCATTTATTCAAAAAATTTCTCCGAACAAGAAGTATTCCCTCTCCAGTTCCCCCTTCTTTTCTTTATTTTATGAATGTTGATCCTCGCAACTCGAATATAATAGATAGGTACCTATTAAAACAAGACTTTATTAAAGAAAAATGAAGAGCATTTTGTTCGCGAATAACTCTTGGCAATGATTTTCAATTTTCGTCGAAAGTTCGAACCTTTTGTGTAACGAACTTTTCAAAAAAAAAATAAAAGATACCTCCTGAAGCCGGTAAAAAGCGCGGGCGGTATCGTTCTATAATGGTTCTTTCACTAGTTGCGGTGAACTTGAAGCGGAAAACGTCGAATTATCCTCTTTTTTTTTTGCGACCAATACATTCCATAATGTTATCGGTGTGCGTTCGAGGAAAAGCTATATAGTTGTATAAATTACTCGAATTTTCTTTTTTCTTTTTACGAGCTCGTAATAATCAATAAAAACTTGTAACGTGAGCATTCGCTATACCTTTTTGGATTTTCGTTCTGTGATGTATACTTGAGAGTGCTCGTCTTACAATATGCGTCGGCCAAACGTTACAATAATGATGTTCGACCTTAGCAGCTTCGAATATCGAGGACGGTACAGTTCGAAGTTTCAACTTTACCTAAATACATGAATTTCATTTGATCGATAAAATTAACCTTTAAACTGTGATAGATTACTGGGAATAGTATCCGCGGAGCGTGACGTCATATTGCGAACTCGTTCGTGTGTGGCTTTTCCGTATTCGTTATCATAGGTGCTATTTGGAATCACCTTGCATTTTTTTTTTGTTTGAAGCGAGCCGTTCAGTACTGTATGAAGTCGATTTAGAGTGGTAGCCACTCCTGCTCCTGTTCAGTTTTGCGCAAATATCTCTTCAAGTGTTTCAGAGGAAAGCTGTAGACCATAAAATTCCCTACGAATTGATGTAGCTTACGTTCGTAAATAAGCTAGGTGAAAAGAACGAATGTGAGCCTATCTCAAAGATATTTCTTGACTGAAGGATTTAAAGAAAAAAATTCGAGTAAAGACCTCACAAAATGAAGTATAATATGTCCGGCCTAGAAGCATATCAATGGGTTAATAATGTGGGTTGTGAACCCACCTTGAAAAAAGCTTCCCATGAAAGAATTTGAGAAAAAATTGTGCATGTTGTCATTCGCAAATAAAATCAAAGGAGGCGCTCCCTATGTTTTCTGTGACAGTCATTTGCGGAAGCTCGTCGTGAAAAATTCTTCCAAGGACGTATTTGAAATAATCGCTTGACTGGAATTTAACAGGACTACAATTCTTGTTCTATGCATTTTTTACGAAGAATAATAATTGAAAAGTTGATTGTGTTTAGAGTGTTAAGCGTGAGGAGAATGCGTTGTAAGGTTGGAGTTGTATAGGTCTGTAAGGGAGTGTAGTGAAGAGAGAAAGAGTCGGCGAGTAGAAAAAATTTGCCGTTTTGGAAGTCATTGGCAGGGTTGTGGGAGATAATTGGAAGAGAGTGAGAGGCAGGTGAATGCACGTAAGGTTGGAGTTGTATAGGTCTGTAAGGGAGTGTAGTGAAGAGAGAAAGAGTCGGCGAGTAGAAAAAATTTGCCGTTTTGAAGGTCATTGGCAGGGTTGTGGGAGGTAATTGGAAGAGATGTGAGAGGCAGGTGAATGTACGGGCCATGAGTTCGGATGTAAATATGGAAGCTATGTTGCGAATACGCTGTTAATTATTTCCCCGTCAGTCGAGTATGCGTAAGTTGCTTCATTGGACGTTCAAGAGCCGTCGGAGAGGTGAAGTGTGTAGTAAGGATACTCTTGAAGTAATTTCCTTATGTGTTGGGTGTGGAAGATCTTGTCGGATTTAGGCTGAAGGAGAGTCCAAAGAGGAGAGGTTGAATGTATAAGTCGTAGGGTTTTTGCTATGAACGGTATTGAATTGAAGGCGAATATATTTGTTCAGGAGGTGATCATTGTAAAGAAGAAAGATTTGATTTTTAATTAGAAGTTACGGAAATGGGAAATCAAAGGACGAAAAATTGGAGGTTGGGGTGAATTTGCAGAAGTAAAGGGGTAATTCTGAGGCCTCTACGAGTAGGAAGCTTCCCGGCTATTCCTGAGGAATGGAAGAATAATTTCGTTGGCTGAGTTATGATGAATTGGAGAACTGTAATCCAAATTCTACTTTTGAGAGTCTAATTTTGCTTCATGTATTATAAAAAGTACTGTTTGTAATTTGTGTCGAAAAACAATATTGTAACTCGCTCACTATTTGCTTGTGCGGCTACACCTCGCTTGTTCCAATATTGCTTGTTTTCGCCACTCGATACAAAATGTACTATTTTATAATACATGCTGCGAAAGTGCCGCGTATTGTGTTCATTTTTTGAAGCAAAACTCGCCGTTATCAGAACCGTGGCGAAAATGTTTTTCCCGTGGCAAAAGTGTTTTACCCGTGGCGAAAATCGCGTCAGTGGTGCCATTTAAACAATAATCGAACATTAAAACTATAACAAATTCTACTTTGAGAGTCTAATTTTGCTTCATATATTATAAAAAGTACTTTTATGGGGTACCTCCAAGCTATAATATGTGATAGGAGAGGACCTGAAAAATCTCCAAGCTGAAGGAAGGGCATTCTGAGTCTTAAGTGCTTGAAGCGTTGAGAGGCAAACGACGGCCGTCCCCTCTTATCATATATCCTAATATGAAGCTAGTATAATACAAGGACGGGTCTAAGTCTAGTTCAAGTCCAGTATACTTTATGTTAGGCAATCGCTTATTATAATACTGTAGTTATTGATAGTATTATACTTTTGTGAATCCCCTTCCTATCATACCTAATACAGCTGGGTAGTCAATGTACAGAGACTGAATGAAATAGCTCCTTCAAGTAACTTGATATGCAATCCTTCCTACACCAATTGGCTTGGCCCCTTCCATGAATGAGATATGCAATTCTTCGAACACCAACCCTTCAATACGTAATATATGCAACGCTTCAAACACCACGAGTCTCCATAAAAGGCCCTTCCAAATACTATATAAATAAGACAGGTTCCCTGCCTCCCCTCACTACTCCGTTGAAGAACGCGTGTACCCCCCCCCAATAAAACTGTTAACAATTGGACTCCCGATATACACACGCACATTAAACATTCTAAAATTCTTATCCCATCCTTCGGAAGGCTGCAAAAAAATTACTCTCCAACTATACGAGAGCCTCATCCGTTCAAAATTGTTTTAATGTTCAATTATTGTTTAAATGGCACCACTGACGCGATTTTCGCCACGGGAAAAATATTTTTGCCACGGTTGTGATAACGGCGAGTTTTGCTTCAAAAAACAAACACAATACGCGGCACTTTCGCTGCATGTATTATAAAAATGCATTTTTTGCGTGGTTGTCGACTCATACTTTTTATTACACGCAATTGACCTTCAATCCCAAATCAACAATGCTACCGCCAACAAATCCTGCTAATCTTTTTCAATTCTGACCAGACTCCAGGAAATGGTCTCCGAGGTCACCTCCCACAAATCCTGAGAACTTTTCCTAACAATAAAGCCCTCTTAGTAAGAATCGATGACATAACCTCTTCCCTCTCTCGGTTCAGCGAGGACTTTGCCAAGGCAAAGTTTCGTGTGTTTTGCTCTTCTTAATAGCTAGGTACCCATAATATCAACACACATGTCAACCCTCAAATTCTGCTGACGATTACAACATCTTCACAAAGAGCACACCGACTCCTTCAGAAAACCTTCAATTGAATCACTGCATGGATATCAAAAAACGAATTCAGGTTTTCTTCTGCAAAAACCTATTCGGTTATTTTCAGAAAAAAAAACTTATTCAATGCATCCCTCCATTAATTTTACAAAACTTCAAAATTCCGAGACGTGACCACGGCCAAATCCTCAGCTCACCCTTTGATCAAGAGCTCACAAGTTTTCTTACTGAGTTGAACGAGGGGAGGCAGGAAACCTCTTTTTATAATACATGCAGCAAAAGTGCCGCGTATTGTGTTCATTTTTTTGAAGCAAAACTTGCCGTTATCAGAACCGTGGCAAAATAGTACATTTTGTATCGAGTGGCAAAAACAAGCAATATTGGAACGAGCGAAGTGTAGCTGCACAAGCGAAGCGAGTGCGGATAGTGAGCGAGTTACAATATTGTTTTTGACAGGAATTACAAACAGTACTTTTTATAATAAATGAAGCAAAATTAGACTCTCAAAAGTAGAATTTGTTATAGTTTTAATGTTCAATTATTGTTCAAATGGTACCACTGACACGATTTTCGCACCGGGTAAAACACTTTCGCCACGGTTCTGATAACGGCGAGTTTTGCTTCAAAAAACAAACACAATATGCGGCACTTTCGCTGCATGTATTATAAAAATGTTTTTCCCGAGGCAAAAGTGTTTTACCTGTGGCGAAAGTGTTTTACTCGTGGCGAAAATCGCGTCAGTGGTGCCATTTAAACAATAATTGAACATTAAAACTATAACAAATTCTAATTTTGAGAGTCTAATTTTGCTTCATTATAAAAAGTACTGTTTGTAATTTGTGTCGAAAAACAATATTGTAACTCGCTCACTATCCGCACTCGCTTTGCTTGTGCGGCTACACTTCGCTCGGTCCAATATTGCTTGTTTTTGCCACTCGATACAAAATGTACTATTTTGCAACTGTTGGTAGCTCAATTTTTTGGGTGGAGGGGATCATTATTATTTTGTTTTCAATAAGAAGTTGCCGTTCGAGATTCGCTGAAAGATGAGTATGAGTGAGACGAGTATATGCCCTATTATTTTCTGTCGAGCTGAGATGACTCACTCTCGTTACAAATATCTGTGGAGGCAGTTATTTTCCTTGAATTTATTGTCGATTAAATCTTACCAAGCCTTAGTTGGTGAAAGATTGGGGTCCCGTTGTTTCAGGAAGGAATGCTTCACGCTTGGCTGCCTTATCTACTGAATTGTCAAGTTGAAAATCAACATGGTCAGGTATAATATGAGAGTTCATCAATTTATTTGAGTAAACAATCATGTCAAGGGTGTGCTTCGCCCGTTGGCGAATTCAAAAACGGTGCACTGTAAGTTGCATATACATCCCCAAATACCCTGCACCGTTCGGCATACCAGAGGTCACTACGCGACGCTTGTCGGGCGTGCGTGGGTAGTCAGTCATCTTGAGGAATGATTTCACAAGACTTTTCAGAAAGTTCTTCAAAGCTCTATTTTTCGACGAATAAAGATTCAACTCGAGCTGGTATGGAAGCAAAAATCCGAATTTTTGCTCCAAAAAAATTTTACGTCAGAAAATTGACAAATTTTTAATGATTTTGAAGATTTCGAAATTCTGCTTCTGTGCCGCCTCAAGTTGAACCTTTCTGAAAAAAGGATCAAGAAATTGGAGAATCCATCAAAAACCCGAGCATTTAGGAACTTTTTACAGTATTTTATTTTCAATGCACAATTTCACGAGTGAAGCAGACCCTTAAGTACGGTCAATCTTGGTTAGATGAGTATAGATTGGCGATGGCTTGCAGAGACCAGAGACTGTCAGTCAAAAGGAGATATTTTTGTTCCGGTTGTAGTCGAGGAATTTGCGATGTACGGATGAGAATTTCTAATAATTCGACGGTATATCTATACTTACGTTGAATTCTGTATCCGGTGAGCTCCTATTTGCTGTTAATGAATAACGCAATGCTGATTTTTGAGCCGTTTGTGAGACACAAGGTTTAGTTTGTAGATGCGTCTCGGCATTCGCAATATGTTGTCGATAAATTGACCTGATTGTCGTTTTCGGATAAGGATTCAATGATTATTTTTCTTCAAAATGTATTCCAACAAAAAAACAGCAAAGTGTGGGTGACTTTTTTCATTGAAAAAAAAAAAAAGAAAAAAAATACATAAAAACATACGGTTTTTGAACGGGGCTTTGATCGATGAGTCATTTCACCCAATAATTTAACATAATTGTAGAGGTAGAACGGGAAAAAGAAAGTGGGATGGTGTGAGGGTTGGAGAGAAAGAACTTACGAAGGAGTAAAGAGCGGAAAGACAGAGAGATTGATGATATGGAAGCAATTGAGCGCAGCAAAAGGATGTTGAATATTAGAGTTGACAAGTGAAGAGTGGAGTGTTTTTTGTCGAGTGGTAAGATGTGGACATTGAAAAAAGAAATATGGTTTAAGCGGCCCCTATCTTGTCTTGCGGATGAATGGGAATTTTGCTACATTGTAAGGGAGCATGTTGTGATTGAATCGATGTCTGCAAATTGTGACAGCGAATTTCCGGTTGTCTTAGTTTGACAATATATACCAGGGATTCTCAGGGTATTGAGTTTTCTAGATGGAAAAATTGGGAGGAGTGGCGAATATTTTTTCCGGTAAAGTAGCCCACCGAGTTTCACCTGTCACTGGACGACATTGTCTTCGAAACTTCGAATGTTCTGTTCGTGATGTGTTCGAACGATACTGTAAGTTTTCGACGGCAGTAGGGATATTAGCGCGCAAAATTCATTTTTTTCATGTAGTCTGTAGACAGAATTTCGAGACAATGATGTTGTCGAGTTTAGAAAGGGGTGATTTAGAGCGTTAGATCCTCGAGCAGGAAATGTGTTCACGGTCACCATGGAAAAAGTCACGTTATCCTTGCAAAAACTGTCAGTTTCGTAGAAAACCTGAGACTGTGAATACGTATTGCGAGCCTCTACGCCGAGTCCACTTCTGATATTGTTTTCAGAGAGCGTTATATCTTGGAGAATTATCGGAAAAGGTCGTAAAATTTTATAAAACTTTTCGTTCGAAAGATATTGTGAGTTTTAAATTACTGTTTCATTTTCACTTTCTGTAATTTTGTTAACAACTGAATTTACACTTATCTGTTTCAGTTTCGAGAGGAGCATCCGTGTATATTATTGGAAGCGTGCTTGTCGTAGGCCGTCAGAATTGCCAACCGTCACGGAACATACACCAATAACCCCTACACCCCCACCACTGCAACCGCGATGGGCCGCAAAAAAATACAAATTTCCAGAATTACAGATGAACGAAATCGACAGGTGAGTGTCAACACTTTTATTTGGTACCAATTCGTACGTCTTTGGTCTAACGATAAGAACTCCGATCGAAACTCGCGTAGAAATTAATTTATCGTGAAAAATCGGAAGAGAAAAAAAAACCGCGTGCGGAACGCTAAACACAAACTCATTATGTTTCAGATTTAATTTAATCGCGAAAATTGAGTGTAGGTAGGCTCTTTGAGTCAGGCAACAAAGATTATTGAATTTTAAAAATATGTGAATTCTCCTTCGAATAATCTGAATTTAAAACGCTTCCATGACCGTACTTCAGCGACGTAATTTTTTTTTTTTCTTTATGTTAATTACACAATTTTGGTCGCAAGAGTTGAAAATACCAGCATCGAAAGGAGCGAATCAGAAGTTTTTTTGTCTTTTCAATTACATTGAGACGTCGAAAAACTAATTAGAAAATAAGGGCTCGTTCGTTACCGCAAAATTTTCAGAAACGGATGAAATATAAATGCTCAAGAAAAGATGAGGGGAAAGTCATTCAATTTTTTCAAGAAGTTGACAATTTTTCAGCATTGAAACAGGCATACATTCTCAAGCAAAAGTTGAATGATAGAGATCACAAAAAAGAGAGATGGTGTTTGCAAGATGGCCGAGTATAAAAATTTCACCTCAAAAAATTTTTTAGAACATGATAGTCCAGGTAATCGAGATATAAAATTGGCAAATGTTTGGGAGAAGGTAGATATTACTGAAGAATGTGAGTATCCTTACCCGAAACAAAATACACTTCTGTGGTAGTCGAATGTCCTTTTCATTGGGGTATATTAAAGTGCACGACAAAAAATTGAAAATCGACTATTGCAAATCAAAGATAAAAAAATGGGTATAAGCGACTAATTAAAATGAAACGCACTACTACTATGTTCATGAAATTTAAATGGAAGAAAATGATATTCAAACATGAATGTACCTACAAAAAAAAAGTACCATAACGTGAAAATATATGCCCGACATTTCTTTTAGGCTATTTACACCAACCTCGAAGCGATATATGATAGGAGGTGGGCTTGAAAAAATTGTCGACCTCCAAGCTTTTCTGGTCAACCGGACGATGACGTTTTCCATTTCCTCCCCCCCCCCCCGCCTCACCCCGATAAAACGGATTCCCTGTTCAAAAGACGTGATGCCATGAATGCACTTAGGTGGTAACAAGGTAGAGGAGAAACTCTGTTACATCAAGACAACCTCAAAATTGCCCAAGTCATCAATAATCTTGACTTACTTCCAAGGACTTTAAAACGATTCAGAGTCTCGAGCCCAGCCATTGTCAATTTTAGTCTAGCTTTTATGTTAGGAGGCAAAATTTAGACAAAGACACCAAGCTCTAAGGTCCTCTGGGCCCACCACTGCAGAGATTCGAACCTCCAAATTTTTTCAGATCTCCTCTCTACAGAGGATCGGAAGTCAAAATATCTTCAAATCCCTAAATTAGGTCGAAGTTATTGATGACGTCACAAAGATCGGGCAGGGACGTTTCCTGAAGATGTAGCTCTTTACTTTTATTTTAACGTTAGCAGTCATCGTGAGGAGTAGTTTTTTTGCAGTGTTTATATTTTACCTGTCGTGATCAGAGTTTTTTGCTGGGTACATTTTCTATTTATATTTAATTCCATTTTATTGTGGTGTATTTCATACCTTTGTCGGGTACGTATTGAATTGCTGTTAAAATCTTTCTATGGTAGTTCTCTTCCTTTTTTTTGTCGTGATTTTCCCTCTCGTTGTCGGGCTATTAATTTGGACCCCTTTTCATTACCTTTTAAAATGTATCAATAAGATAAATTTTATTCGTGCAGAGATTACAAATTGAATGAAATTATAAAATTGCTTTACTCGCACAGTAAAATAATGTACAAAAGTGTACAGAGATGTTTTCGTTGACGTTTCGACGTTCTAGACGTCTTCTTCGGAACGAGATGAGTATAAAACTGAACAAAATAATCTAAGAACGACGCGCTATCGATAGAGAGAAATGAACAAAACATGAAAAATCAGGAAGTGTGAGTCATAAAAATTGTACAGTAGGTCGATTTAAGCTTCTGTGTATTCTGTTTAAAATTTACGGTATTATTTTTGATGATTTCGATGCACTCGCGAATTTTTTTCTTACGAGTGTTAGATTCGTAGGCTAATATACGAGTTTTTTTAAAGTCAAATTTGTGACCCTTCTTAGAGGCATGGCAAGCCAGAGCAGTATTATCCCTATTTTTGTTTTTATCAGTTTTGTGTTGGGATATTCTCCGGTTGAGGTACTGAAGAGTCTCGCCAATGTAAGAAAGGGGGCAATTGGAACAAGGGATTTTATAGATGAGCTCGGATTTTTTGGAGAAGACAAGATTATCCAGGGAGTGCCAATTTTTAAAAGAAATACAAATATTATCGTCAAGTTTTCTAAGGATTCGACTAGTGATAATACGAGTACTGCTCTGACCTACGTAAGGGAGACTAAAATATTTACGGTTGTCTACGTCATTAGTTGAGATGACACTACGTTTAAATTCAAACTTAAAAACAGAATTAATAAAATTAGGGGATTAATAAAATGCACGCCATTAAAAGGGGTTTTGAACGGGAAACTCCAGTACGGGAAAAAATGTTGAAATCACGACTTTTGAAGTATGAATCACGGGATGACGCATACACATCATTTTTAGGCTACTGAGCATGAAAATTTTTCTTTACCACAGGAAATTATAGGCGCAAAATTGCACATATACATCTGATTTTTGAAAAACAATTTTTTGCTCCGTTTTTCATAGAGGAGCGACTTTGTAATCTTTTATAAATTAAATACCACAAGGGTGTTTGTACGCAGTACTTCACGGTATTCTCAGGCTTAAAAAAAGAAATGTTCGCCAAATATCTCGCTTCCATTGAGTGCAAACAGGGTAAATGGAAGAGCTTTGACGAGTTCAGAATGTAATGTACATTTTAGAAAATCGAAACAAGGTCTGACGGCGCAATATCTTGTACTTGTCCGTTTTTCTTAAAGAACAATACGTGCAGGCACTCAGTTGGGATGCAGATTAAATTTAAATTGGCGCAAGGTCCGGGCCACAAGAGGCAAAGTGCATCTTGTTGAGGCAAAAATTGAAACGGGGACGTTCAGCTAAAGCTAAGAAAGCATTAATGAAGCAATGATATTTTTTTGTTTTTTATTTTCATTTACCGCTCCCCCCATTCCAGTGTAATATTTTTTCATACTGCTCAAATACAATTAAAATGTCGTTGAGGATTTATTTTCCCGTTTTTCTGACATTAAATGACGTCTTGAAACTTTTCTTCAAGTTGTGTTCTTTTTTTTCATGTTCAAAATTTGTTATGTCGTTCAACTATTACTTATGCGGGGTTAAAGGCTTGTTTTTCCTGTGTGACTGACTATTTTTCCTGGGCCGATAAATCACACCCATAAAATTATCAGGATAGCCATTGTCTCCCAGTAAAACACGTAATTCATTTGAAATTTCATTATGGAAAATAGGACTAGATAGTTTGAGCCAATTACTTTTCAAGTTCACAGCAGTGCTAAACTTATAATGATAAGGTTGGTTGGAATAAAAATGAATGATTCTGCCTGTGAAAGTAGGTTTTTTGTAATGTTTAAAAATAATAGAGTTATCACAATTACGTATTAAAGAAATGTCCAGGAAATTAATATGATTATTGCTTTTCTCAAAGGTAAAAACTAAGCGATTATGAAAAGAGTTTAAATCAGTCAAAATGTCATTAAAAATATTGTCAGGAATAATAAAAAGAGAGTCGTCAACATATTTAGTCATAAATTTAATTTTATCTTTAAATTTGTCTTGGATATTGATGAAAAGAGTGTCTAACACAATTTCTGAGATAATGGCTGAAAGAGGACTGCCCATGGCCAATCCAGTGGTTTGAGAGTAAAATGTGCCGTTAAAAGTAAAATAACTATTTTTAAGACCAAGGGATAAGACTTCAAAAAATAATTCTTTGCTTAAGGCAGTGTGCGGTTTTATATCCTGCCATTTTTCAGTGAGAATATTAGTAACTAAGTCTATGTCTTATTTTCCATAATGAAATTTTAAATGAATTACGTGTTTCACTGAGAGACAATGGCTATCCTGATAATTTTATTAATTCTGTTTTTAAGTTTGAATTTAAACGTAGTGTCATCTCAACTAATGACGTAGGCAACCGTAAATATTTTAGTCTCCCTTACGTAGGTCAGAGCAGTATTATCACTAGTCGAATCCTCAGAAAACTTGACGATAATATTTGTATTTCTTTTAAAAATTGGCACTCTCTGGATAATCTTGTCTTCTCCAAAACTAAAGATCCTACTCCATTCTCCAAAAAATCCGAGCTCATCTATAAAATCCCTTGTTCCCATTGCCCCCTTTCTTACGTTGGCGAGACTCTTTAGTACCTCAACCGGAGAATATCCCAACACAAAACTGATGAAAACAAAAATAGGGAATTACTGCTCTGGCTTGCCATGCCTCTAAGAAAGGTCACAAATTTGACTTTAAAAAAACTCGTATATTAGCCTATGAATCTAAACAGTCGTATTTCTCTTTATCGATAGCGCGTCGTTCTTAGATTATTTTGTTCAGTTTTATACTCATCTCGTTCCGAAGAAGACGTCCAGAACGTCGAAACGTCAACGAAAAAATCTCTGTACACTTTTGTACACTATTTTACTGTGTGCGAGTAAAGCAATTTTATAATTTCATTTAAAATGTATCTTTTTTTTAGCGGGGAACCCGCTATACCTTTTGTTGGGGGTGCTCCCAGGAATTTTTTTGCGAGCACGAGTGCGTCCACAAAGGTTGATGACGTCACAGAGAGGGACTTTGAAAAGTTTTGACAATATAGCCATGTATGATATGAAGTGGACTTAGGCGCAAGCGCGTCCGCAAAGGTTGATGACGTCATGGAGAGGGACTCATAAAAATTTCGACACTCTAGCCATATATGATATTATGAAGTGGACTTAGGCGCGAGCGCGTCTGCAAAGGTTGATGACGTCACAGAGAAGTTGATGACGTTATGGAGAGGGTTATGACGTCCCGGAGAAGTTGATGACATCACAGAGAGGGACTTTGAAAAATTTTGATTCTATAGCCATATTATGATATAAAGTGGACGTAGGCGCAAGTGCGTCCGCAAAGGTTGATGACGTCACGGAGAAGTTGATGACGTCACGGAGAAGTTGATGACGTCACGGAGAGGTTGATGACATCACAGAGAGGAACTTGGAAAAATTCCGACACTATAGCCATACATGATATGAAGTGGACTTGGACGCGAGCGCGTCCACAAAGGTTGATGACGTCGCGGAGAGGTTGATGATGTCACGGAGAGGTTGATGACGTCACGGAGAGGGACTTTGAAAAACTTTGATTCTATAGCCATATTACAATATGAAGTGGACGTAGGTGCAAGCGCATCCGCGAAGGTTGATGACGTCACAGAGAAGTTGATGACGTCACAGAGAAGTTTATGACGTCACAGAGAAGTTGATGACGTCACAGAGAAGTTTATGACGTCACGGAGAAGTTGATGACGTCACAAAAAAGTTGATGACGTCACGGAGAAGTTGATGACGTCACAGAAAGGTTGATGACGTCACGGAGAAGTTGACGTCACGGAGATGTTGATGACGTCATGGAGAAGTTGATGACGTCACGGAGAGGTTGATGACATCACAGAGAGGAACTTGGAAAAATTTCGACACTATAGCCATACATGATATGAAGTGGACTTGGACGCGAGCGCGTCCACAAAGGTTGATGACGTCGCGGAGAGGTTGATGATGTCACGGAGAGGTTGATGACGTCACGGAGAGGGACTTAGAAAAATTTCGACACTCTAGCCATATATGATATGAAGTGGAAGTAAGAAATATATTTTTCCAAATAAAAAATATATATTTTTCATTTGAAAAAATATATTTCTTACTTAAATATGTGCCGTACCATTGAAGAACGTATTCGTGTCATATGAAGTGGACTTGAAAAAATTCCTACCTCCAATCAATTTTATACTCAGAAGAGTAGAGTAAAAACCAATTACTAATATCTTCAATTCCTACCTCCGAGCTATAGATGATAGAAGAAGAACTTTGAAAAATTTTGACTCTCGAGCTATATATGATAGGAGGATTTCAAATCTCGAGTTCTCCCCTTGATAATGAACTTAGAAAGTTTTCAAGAAAAATTTTTATACCTTTGTGGTGATTAAGAAATCTGGTGGTATAATTGACTCGGGACAGCGCAGCGGGTTCCCTGCTGCCATTGCATTACTCCTAGGGCATCTAGTTTTTTTTAAAAAACATATTTAGGAGCTATGCGACTACGCAAACGGGTCATCAGCTCCATTTAATTTTTAATTGTACAAAAGTTATTATTAGATGCTTTAGAATTATTACAGTAAATCTGAAGAAGTGAGGGAATTGAAGATGGTTTCAGAGTTATTGGATAGTGCGCGGAAGTGATAGATGCGGGAACATTGTAGGCGGATAGTTGATTTTGCAGGACGGGACATGAGAAGAGATATTGAACGGTGAGGTTATCTAATCGACAGTAGTTACATAACGGAGGGGCGTGAAGACGTAAGAGGAGATAAGAGTGGGTGAGTCGGGTATACCCAATTCTAAGACGAGCGAGGATGACTTCTTCATAACGGGAGTTTCTATTTGAAGAGGACCATGGAATAGGGAGGCTTTTGATTGATCTCAGTTTGTTATTATGATACTGTTTTCCCCAAAGGTTATGCCAAGAAGTTAACATTTTGGAGCGGTAATATTTTTGAAGGTCTTATACTGGTGAATGAGTTGAGTCAGTAATTCTTGGTAAGAGGGTGGAGTTCTTGGCCGCAGGGTCCACGTTTTCATGTTAGAGGTGACCGACGTGACCAGGAATCCAGATGAAAGTGACTGATGATTTGATAGAGGTTAGCGTGTGGAGAATGACGTGAATGCGTTGGGTGATGGGGTTATTCGAATGAGGATCTTGTAGAGATATGAGGAAGGAAAGTGAGTCAGACAGTTAGATGTAGTTGAGTCCGAGAGGGCGTTGAGTAAGGGTTGAGAGACAAGAGTGAATGGCACTCAACTCAGCTGTAAAAACAGAGGCAGAGTTTCTCCAGCGATTGGCCGTAGTTTTATTCTGGATGGAGTATGCGTAGCCTGTTTTATTTTTTGTTTTGGATCCATCAGTGTAACATATTATATGGTCGGGGAGACAAGGTTGATTTTGGAAAATTTGTAAGATCGAATCTGATAGTTGGAGGAGTGAATAGCCATCGAATGGATGATTTAATAGGGAGGAGGGGGTTGAATTTTGGAAAAAAGTCGAGATACGGTTTCAAAGAGTTTACTAAGGTATTTTGAGGGTAGAAGAAAGCAGTGTCAGTGAGAAGTTCCGGCAATTGAGCTAAGGATGCGAGGAAGTTGGCAGTTAATACTAGTGTGCGAAATTGGAGAGGAGGTTCGGCTGCTTCAGCACACAGGCTGAGATTTGGTCTAGTGCGGAATGCTCCAAGGGAGATTCTGAGAGCTGTTGATTGAACAGTGTTTAATAATTTAAGAGATGACTTGTTAGACTGGGAGTAGATCGGGGAGCCGTAGTCTAATTGGGAACGGATGAGACTTTTGTATAGTTGGAGAAGTAGTTTTTGGTTGAATCCTAGACGGGATTGAAACAGATATTTGAGAATATTAGTGGTATTTAGGCATTTGGCTTTCAGAAGTTTTATGTCAGAGATCCAAGAAAGGTTGTGGTTGAAGGTAAGCCCCAAGAATTTTTAAGACTTAAGAATTTTGATTGGAAAGCCTTGAAGGAATAGAGGAGCTAGTGAAGATAACGAGACCGGGTTTGCTCAATGAGAAGCGCAAACCACTGTCTAAAGCCCCGTGGATATTTTATCTAAAGTTTCTTGGAGGAGTCGTGATGCTCGATGAGGGTTTGAAGATTAAAAAGATATGGCGAAAAAGCGTTCTGTTAGTGGAAAGGAGGTGAGCATTTTTTAGTTTGGTGTAATGGAGGTTAAAGCAGTGAAGTTCAGCATACTCTATAGATTAATGTGTGTTATGCCTAGTATACTCAGTAAGTAGCAACATTTGAAATTTTTTTCAAGTTCCATAAGTGGAAGGTTATTGATGACGTCATAAAGCGTATTTGAATTTCCGACTGATCTCCAAATACGTATTAATATCAACTGCCTAAGCCTTCTTTGTAGCGGGAGAAGTTTCTCTCTGCTGTATGAAAAACTCGACCTCCATATTCTATTGAACTAGAATGAAATTGACTCGAACATTCATTCCCCTCCCCTCTTTCGTCTCTTCTAGTCATGCAAGACCTTTACTCTCGCAACCCTCTCATCCTCGTGCTCAACTTAACATCTCCTCTATCTTCCACTGTCTTTCTCTGAATTCCTGGTCATAACGTGACGCAGTGGACCTATCAGCCAAACGAGCTTTTCACTCCTCCTCAATCACTGTTTTTTCTCTGTGTTTTGAAATCTTATCATCGTTTTCCAATTATCGCATGATAGCACAAGCTTGACCTTGTAAATCTTGCTATGAACTCCTTTCAATTGAAAAATCCGCGATCCCCTGGCCTTTTTTAATTCGTTCCTCACGCCACCTCGAATAAGTGCTGGAACACCCCCCTAACGTGCTTCTTTCTTCTCCTTGAGCTTTCCGCTCCACCCAAGGCAAATACTACGATACTGAAGAATGATGCGTCTGTGGTTTTTTTCTCCTTTTCATACTTCCTGAACCTCGAAAAGTCATTTTCTATCCTGTCGTAAGCTTCATTTACCCACTTACTAACTCTCTGCACTCCCTCCTACCCATTCAACTGGAATACTTCCTCCCGTGTTAATAACCTGCTGTATCGTCGCGAATAGGCAACATTTTCTACAAAGGCGAATTTTCCGCGGTTTTTCGTGTGCTAATTCTCACCTACAAGAAAAAAAAATCTTCTGTCTCGTCGTTTCCATTGTCGGTCCAAACACTCGTCACAATGGTGATAGTGGAAAGAGATCTTATCGCATTTCAAATTTGCATATTGTTTTTATCTGGCAGAATTTCAATGGATTCGATTTGCATCCTTATAATAGGAACCGCTTGTTTGTCATAAGTCTGTACGATGGAAACACTTTTCTGATGATTATTAAGAATTTTTCTATACGTTCTTCTCTCGTGTTTATGCAGAGAGACGACGGCGCACACTTCTTGTTTTTGATTTCTAGTTTTATCTTACTGTTCAGCCTTTCGAAAAATGGTCCAAGATTCGGCTTACGTCTTGGAAACAAAATTCCAGAGGTTAACCAAAACCTTAGAATGAAATTACATTCATATAATTCACTAAAATATTGAAAAAACTTTCATTTATCTTGCTGAAGTTTTGCGCAGGGTGACGATGACGGTAGAGATGCTCTGAATTGTAGACTTTTACAGTGCCCTATATAATCGTCATTCATTCAATAACTTCATCGTTCCGTTGGTAGAAGTTTTTGTACTAACCTAACGATATAGAGTACCTGTAGAGCTTATTGCATACTTATTTTCTTTCTATAACAAAAGTTCAATGCACTATAGCTTACCAAACCAACAACACGAATGACAGAAGAATAAGTATGCATTTCGGAATGCTGGGAATGCCTTATTAATGTTAAAATATTATACTCCGTAAATATGTTCGTTGCTCAGAACGTTCTTTTTCTTTTTTTATTCGTGTTCAATATTTTGCTCCATATCTACATCCGCGGTGTAGAACTCGTTGACCTAAAGTTTCTTGTCATCTTAAAATGATCGCATGTTCTAAGCTTCGCTATGTACTTTAAGCTTCTTGGGCTGTTTTTCCGTCGTGTCTCTCTTGGGGACCAAGATTCATCACTTTTTGTCCTCATTTTTTCTTGGTTTATTTTTCCTAATATTTTGATCTCGTAGAGTTTAAAAATTGGTCATTTCGTATTTGTAGGAGCACATCAGCTAGTTTTCAATGTAAAAAACTCGATTACACTGTCCTTTTTAGTTCTCGAGCTATACCCGTACATAGAATAAAGATGAATGTGCCAATTTTGTGCTTTTTCGACCATCAAAAAGAAGAACTTTTCTTTATTGTGACGACATTCGGTATTACGATGTTTGATTGAATGTTGAAGGGAAATTGAATTCGCATGTTGACGTAAATTGGACTAAGTTATTGAAAGAAGTAAGATTTTAGTTCCTTCTTAGATAACCGAAATCGAAGTCCAATCGTCAGTGTACTCGATTCTTTGAACTAGTTTCTTTATAACTGAGGACCTTAGTTTCTGTATAATTGAGGGTCTAGTTTTCCAGTATAATCCAGGTCCTTTTTGACTAAATTTTCGAATAATACCAAACCTCGCAAATTTTGTATAATTTGGAACTTCAGTTCCAGTGCGATCGAGAATTCAAGCACCCTATTTCTTGTACTAGCCCGGATCCTAGTTTCTGTGTGAACCTTGTGAGACCCTGATCTCTGTACGTAATTGAAAACTCAGTTTTTATGCAGTTCACGATCCAGTTCCTGTACGATCCAAGTTCCCAGGATTCTGTATCATGCCGGGCGTCGACGTTGTACTTAATTTAGAGTTTCTGAATAAAAAAGAATGACTTTTTCACGTGCTATTTAACTACGGGGGGGGGGGAGGGGGTTAATTAACTTGGGAAGAGTTGAATGGATTTGTCATAATATGTGGGCCGGTGCAAGTTTTCAGTGTGTGCTAGGAATAGTTGTTATAGAAAGAGCAGGAGGCTTGAGAAGGGGCATATTTCGAAGTTTAGGAGGTACGAACAGGAGGAAAAAGGCAGACGGGTAATTCGATGGCAAAGTGGAGAGCTCAAGGAGAAGAAAGAAGTGGGTGAGACTGATGTGCCCAATTTCTAGTCGAGCTATGACTATTTCATTATGGCGTGAGGACCTGCAGATCGGGGAGTTTTTAATATGTTACATGTCCTAGCTGAACCCTACCCATATTCGAAGCTCTCCGAGTTGCCTTCATCCCTTTTCCGTTGATAGACTTGAAAAGTTTTCGACTGGTATCCTAGACCTGACTCGAAATTTTCTCTTCCGCTCTGTATAGTATACTAATTTTGTACTGGCTTATACTATGTCTAAGCCTCCTTTATACTAGCTTCATACTAGGTCTAGGCTTCCCCTCTAACCCTAATCGTTCAATGCAGTTTCTACTTAGCCTAATAATCCTTCCTACTGTATCCCTTCTCTTCCTTTATCATAAACTATGGCGTCATCAACTGTAACCACGAGCCTGATTATGAAATCTGCAAATTCAATCTCCCTCTCCTCATCCTTTCTATATTGCTGTATGTTGGGCTTATGTTAGGTTTGGTTTCATGAAGGCTAATAGTAGGCCTAGCATAGTTTAGTTGACCGTGTAGCCTAGTATAATGGAAAATAAAGAGTATGACCTCAATTCTGAAATCTGTAAATATGACGTCATCAGTCGTGACCCGCAGGATTAATATAAGAGAGACTCGAGCAGTATTATTACGAGGCCTAGTTAAATGGAGACTCTTGGTAGACTTACAAACGGGGGGAGTGAACCCGAGAATAGATGAAAGTGGTGAAGAGGAGAGCCCAAGTTCATAACGTTATGAATACTGACGACCGTCACGGGTACTGATGATGACGTCATAGGCAGTCGTATTGGATAGTTATGACGTCACGATTTAATAACATTACTATTGTTGATAACGACGCTTGTATTAATTCAAGAACAGAAGCTCACTCAGCTTGATAGCTTATCTTACAGTTACTATATTAATACGAGGAGGGCCCCCCTTAACTAAATAGCTCAACTTTTAGTGTACCTTGCATGTATTAGTCCAAGAAAGGAGGCATACAGTACGAAAAATTCACAAGCTAGGCCATGATTTCATCGCAAACCAGGCGTGGTCTTGAATCATAAATGAGTTAATTTACTAGCAGACATGAAACACAGTGGCGTAGATACGATTCAGCAACGGGGGTACTTTTCTTTCACTCAAGACCTATCACTAGAGGAAAAAAAATACATGAATCACAAAAATGTTTGCAAGAAATTCCAGAGAGAGAAAGAAAGAGAGTGAAAATTGGTGGCGTAGCGGGGAACCCGTAACCTCCCGCGCTCGCGATCACTTGGCGCAAAAATGCCCGCTCAACAAATGAGTTAGCTGGGCTCTTCTCATTATACTGCATGCTAGGCCTGATATAATGAAGGCTGGAAGTTGAAATTTCTACAAGTCTCTGAAGTAGGTCAAGGTCATTGATGGCACAAAGCGCCACACGTCACGTCACATCACGGCACGGCACGGCACGGCACGGCACGTCTCGTCACGTCACGCAGTTCTCAGATACTCCCGGATGCGAAAGTTTTCTGAGGATGTAGTCCCCCTAACAAAATGGATAGCGGGTTCCCCGCTAAAAAACAATGGGGGTGATATATCCCCCACATACCCCCCCTTTTTATCTACGTCACTCATGAAACATGATCTTTATGTATTTGGCTCCGTAAAAAAATTGTGTTTTTCTTTCAATAAAACGTTTATTGTGAGGTTGAGGTTGTACCATGATGAGATGTGAAGAGAAGTAAGATTTGAAGCCATGGGCCGGTGAAGGGAAAGGATCATTAATTGAGGAGGTGTAGAACACACATCAAACGCAACTTATTCTCTTCTTTTTTTTTTTTTTTTTTCAAGTCTACGCTTCCTTTTCTTCTTGCTGAGTGTTGTTTGTAAGTGGATGGTGCACCATATATTGACTAGGCCATAGGATGGCTCTGCAGTCTGCATTTACCGATTCTGTTTCGTGTCCATCTTTTTCTTCATAGTTGCGATTGCAATTGCGGACACCTAGTTCCATGCTTCGTCAGAACTTAGCATGGTGTTTACCAGGAAACTCGAAGAAAACGTCTTATAGATCTTGATCTCTTTAAGTGACTGACCAAGCTTGCTCTGCTCACGCCTCCACACTCGAATAAAGTGTGCTGTAGTCCAGAATCCTGCTCTTGATTGCAGTGCAAACACGTTACCCGCTCAACTTTCCTTAAGTGAAGATACTTGCTGAAGCAGCTGTGGCCACTCGAACTCCTGTGTCATATAAAATTTCAACTCACCTTGGTCTCGGTTGTTCTACTCACTAAGGTTGTGTATAAACGCGGGGTTGTCCATTTATCAAGCTATTCTCGCTCTCCATTCTCAAAGAGCGCCTTGCTTCTTGTTTGACCCGCAAAGCCCCTTGGTCAGTTCTTGTCCTTGCTTTGAATACCACCGTTCTCTTTTCAGTTAAGAGTCCGGTTAGTCGTGAATGAGCTAGTATAGTGCGGTGCGCCCTAATACACCTCAGCGCAACTCTTTAGTGGATCTTTCCCATCTCTTTCCCTCTGTGGGCCATTTTCTTCAACTCCTTTCCAGAGTTGAAGCTTCATCGCTGCGATAACATTTGACTGACGAAGAAATGAAAAATCCATAGAAATGAAAAATCAACCCACTTTCAATATCTCTCTTCTTGCAAGGAGGTCATACAATTAGATAAAAGAACGGCTTTGCCTGCACAAAATTGCAAAGAGTATATTTAACGTTTCGACTGGACCAGCAGTCTTCATCGGAATAAACTTTTATTCCGATGAAGACTGCTGGTCCAGTCGAAACGTTAAATATACTCTTTGCAATTTTGTGCAGGCAAAGCCGTTCTTTTATCTAATTATCTCTCTTCTAGATACTTTTTGTTACGAATGTTATTTACGTTTATAAGGAAGAATATCTACGCCATCAAGACGTTAGAGGAACAAGAACAAACCCTGAATCGACAATACCTTTTGATGTAAATGCTCAACTCTAGACGAATTACACTTGTCTCATTATTCTGGTTCAACCCGTCAAGGACTTGTACGATCCCAAATTCTAGTTGAATTTATTCTTGCCTAAATCCTACTCTCGTTTACAAGAATGACGAATGGAAATTTCAGCACGTCTTTCACAGCTTCAAGCCACTCTAGCTATTCCCTTGTTTCTATTTGCCACAGCTATCCTAATTGAGTCGGCCCATACTGGGGAACGCGGTGCTCATCATTATCTCTCTTCTACCTTTTCTAGAGCCTCTTAGGTCTGCCATCAGGCGGTCCAAGTAGTTTACTACCGTATCCGTCGACCGTCTTTTCCACTGCCATTAGAAAATGGTGTCTAGAGCTCAGCTTCAAATAAAACTAGATTCTTGGATACTTTATCACATTCACGATTGCAATTTTCACACCTTGTAGGCGACAGGGGGTAGAGAAAGGCAATTGAAGATTAAGGAGATGTTGAGGTGTACAGGAGAGTTTTTTGCCGGTGCACAAAAGATAACGATCGAGTTTTTAGGGTAGGGAATGCTCATGCAAAAGTCACCGAGGTTGAAGAAAGAGGAGAAAAAGGTGATTCATTGTCAGTAGAAGGAGACAAATCACCCTAGCTGGAAAAATCTCGCTCTCTTTTCTCTATGGATCAATATAATGGTTGTGTACCGGGAGTAGATAGAGAACGACAATTGATCAAATCAATAGGCCTTTCCCCATCACTCATGTACCTGATGCAAGAAAATCGAACTATCGTAGATCATACATGACTTGGTGATTTATTGCTTCTGATGGTATAAATCGAAACATATACTATGCACCATTTGACTCATAGGCACCTGTACACACAAATCCACTGGTCGCATAATCAACGATATCTTTTTGCCTGGATACATTTTTCTTCGTCCTATTTTCATAAGTTACGACGAAGGACGACTTTACAAATGCGTAGGCGATATCATCGCATTCAAAAACCACGATGACCACTGTTACTCTAGCTTCAAAAGCTTCCTCCCCCTGCACCTCCCAATATCATTTATTGTACTTTGATAATGTTTCATCTTCCAAAGTGTATTTACAAACGAATGACTTTGCATTTTGTTCTTAATTCTGATGCAGGTGACTTTCAATAAACGTAAATTCGGCGTCATGAAAAAAGCGTACGAGCTGAGTGTATTATGCGATTGTGAAATCGCCCTGATCATATTCAGCAGCTCGAACAAGCTCTACCAATACGCCAGTACGGATATGGATAAAGTGTTACTGAAGTATACCGAATACAACGAACCGCACGAGTCACTAACCAATAAGAATATCATCGAGGTAAAGTTGAAAAATTTTATTTGTATATGTTTACTTTTTAGAGCGGTTTCGCATCAGACGATAGACCGCGTGGCTTAATTAAGTAACTATTAAGCGAGAACGCCAACAAAAAGTTCGAAGGCATTGTGTTCGAGTTTTGTAACGCTGTCGCGATGGGAAACTATAGAGATTCGTTCGCCGTCGCGCATTAACGTAGGCCTTTTAATGATATCAGGTTCCGGGAGAGGAAAACGGTGCCACATATGATCGTACGCACGAACAAAAAGTCGCGAGTACATCGAACCCTCCAGGAATTGTGTTAAAAGAAAATTTTCTGGGAAGACCAGAATAAGGAGAGGATATTATTGTAACTGGCTGTATTCGATGGTATCTATAAATACGGTACAATTGAATACGTCGAGCGAATCGATCCGGAGAATGAGGTGCAATCGACAAAGAGAAAAATCGCGAATTGACGCTCGCATAATATGATATTGGAAGTCATATTTTAGAGTGCGTCCTTCGTAACGGCGGCGCACACACATATGTAGAGCTAACTGTTGACCTGAATTTTTTACTCGAAGTTTTTACGAACGCGATTTCGAATTCGTGTATATGCATCGGCAGGGACGTATATGAGCGTGATGTGCGGATCGGCGAGAAGGGGTGACGGCGAATGAATAAAAAAAAATTATCGTCAGCGATGACGTCGTGTTGATGCTGAATTATGCTGATGTTTATACAGATGAGAACGACGTTGGGATCGCGACGAGATCACGACCTCCTGTGTATACTTTATTACGTGTTTAGGTTGCGTGCATTTTGACAATTCTGAGAGTAGGGTTTAGCGTGGTACACGTGGTCGCGTGATATACCGGACTTCTCAGCGGGTTTCATTCGTTTACCACTTGTGGGAGGATTGAACGAAGAAGGAGAGAGAAAAAAAGACGAACACATTTTCGAAGGTCTGAATCTTGAGATGATGAGTGTTAAATAGTTTTCTGTGTGTGATCCTGTGCGAGATGATTTTGACAATGATGGTAACACTTGTGTGTCAATCAATTTAGACCTTGACATGTTCTTTTCTTTGGCTTGTGGTGAACGAACGCTCAAAGGCTGAAAACCATCTATGTGGAGCACATTCTAGGAATACCCATTTTCCTGAATATATGACTTATACGTAATGAGCGGAAGAACTTCGAGCCTTCTCGTTTCAGCCGACTATCTAACTCACTGAATATTCCGTCAGCTACTTAGTAGAGAAGGGATGAACGAGAAATAGCACAATTTTACATCTCGAAGTTTCTGTAGTTTCATTTTTTTTTTTCAAATATTTATTCATCCTCTTTCCCATGGTATTTTTCTTGCTCTATAACTGCAAATATGATGTCTTTTGCGATTCTCTTATCTTATCCCCCTTATTATGTTATCGATATGTGGAAGTATTTCAAAGTGTAGGAGAACCACGCTTATCTCTTGACTTTCAATTGTTGACGGTACTCAATTTTTGCAGGCAAGTCCATCGATTTCTCGATGTAAATGCGTTGTCTTGCAGGACGAAAGGTTGTTCAGAGAGATACAATTTAAATGAAGAAAATGACAAGTGGATACGTTATATCTTATAGCGGGAACCTGCTATTCCTTTTATTAGGCGGTTATTTTCAAAAAACGTCCGCGTCCGCTCATTTGTGACGTCATCATTTTCGGAAAATTGTCTAGGGCATAGAGTTTTCTTGACCTGCGTTCGACCTTGATTGCTATGTCTCCTTGCTTAGAGAAATTTGTCTAGGCTGGATGAAGCAATGGAGCCCGTTCAATGTGTTGTTGGAGGTCATTTTCAGGAAACTTCTGTGTCTGTGAAGTTATCATTTTAACAGGGCCGTGCATAGAAAAAACGGGCCCGGTGAAAAAAGTGGATGAGAAAAAAAATCAAGAGTAAATATTAGGTATTGGTATTTAAACCGGGCCCTTTGAAAAATTCGAGGCCGGGGAAAATTCAACCCCCCACCCCCACCCTCAGATCGGACCTGTCGGCGAAATGTCAAGGGGTTAGAATTTTTTGCATGCGAATTCGATGTCATCAAACAGCAAATTTATTAGGTGACAGCGGGTTACCCACTACCATTTTTGTTCGTAATTTTATTGTACCATCTTGACCCATAATATCGAGTATTTTGTGAAATGGCAGTCCAAAAGTTCGACTCTTTCTGGTATATTCTTCTCGTGGGTAGTTATTGAGTCTAAAGTTTCTTGAAGAATTCTGTGAGCTTGTAGGGGGTTAGAGGAATAGATGGAAATGTTGAAGTCGTCAGCGAAAAGACGTTGGGTCGAGGGGAATTTGACTAGTTTAGTTATGTCGTTAGGGGCTAAATAGAAGAGTAGAACGCTGAAGACTTCTCCTTGAGAACACCGTTTTGAACTGAGAGAGGAGAGGAGGTACTGTTTTGGATACGGACTACTAAAGATCTGTCGTAATTGAAGGCCGATTTCAAGTAATTTGTGATGATGAGGTGACGCCAGACCCGGGGGAAGGCTTCCTGAAGGTCAAAAAAGATGGAGTAGAGGGAGGATTTGAGGAGAGACGAGTTATTAATTCGTGATTGGAGGTCGAGAAGTGGTTGGGAAGTGTTTCGTCCTTTTCTGAAGCCATATTAGAAGGGTGAAATGAGGTTATTGAATTCGAGATACCAGACAAGTCTGTTGTTTAAAATTTTTTAGAACAGTTTGCCGAGGACACTTGATAAGGCTATAGGGGTGGTAGGAGACGGGAAGGAGGGTGTCCGCGTTCGGTTTTAAGATGGGGAGAATGATGACAGTCTTCCAGGAAGGTGGAAAGGAGTTGAGAGAGAAGATGGAGTTGAAAAGCAAAAGGAGGTGGGAAAACGAATTGGATGAAGATTTTTGAGCATGAATGCGTGGATTTTGTCAGGTCCAGGAGCAGAATTTTTTCGAGATTCTCCTTGATGGTGGATTGGAGTTCTTGTTCAGGTATAAGAAAATTATGAGGGGGGAGTTCTCCCAGTTGGGTATCAAATGATATTTTAGATTTTTCTTGTTCAAGTTTGTAGGATAAGAAGTTGGAGTCGTAGTTCGAATTGGAAGAAACGGAAGTATAATGGCTCGCCAAAACTTGGGAGATGTCGAGGGTGTCCGTGATGATCGAATTGTTAGTCTTGAGGTGAGTGATGTGGCGATCTCTCCACATGGAGGAGATAGAAACAAGATGGTTCAGGCCCGCTATGAATGAGCTCCGGGACCGTTTTTTCGCCGAACGGATTAGAACGTTTTCGCGCGGTCTTTTTTATGAAGTATGAATCCTTATTGAGAGCGGGAGGAGTAGTTCATACTGTAGGCTTTTTTACGATTTTTTATGACAAGGAGAATTTCTTCGGACCACCAAGGGACCTGGTATGGTCTGTGTCTATCTGAGGTGCGTGGACTTGATGATTCAGCGGCTAAGATGATGAACTTGGTGAAGGATTCAAGGGCGGAGGAAGTGTTTGAAGCGCGTTCGTAGAAGTTGGACCAGTTAGCTTTGTTGATTTGCCTGCGAGGAGGAGAAATTGATTTCGCGTGAGCGAGTACTTGTAGATGGGAAAGTGGTCGCTGTCACAGAGATCGAAGTGAGTGGACCAAGTAAGTTTTGGTAAGAGGAGGGAGGGTGAAAAAGTTGAATCGATTGCTGAAAGAGAACCACGAGTGGAGTTCAGATGGGTTGGGATGCCAGAGGGGTTGAGGAGAGAGAAATTAGTATTAGAGACGAGAAGGTGATCTATAATGTTGCCCTGAACATTTGTTTGTAGTTTTTGAGACCCCATTTGAGGCTGTGAGCGTTGAAGTCGCCGCAGATCATGTAAGGGGTTGGCAGGGATTCAATAAGAGCAGTTAGTCCGAATGAATTGGTATTGTGTGAAGGAGGGATGTATATTGAACAGAAGGTGATTGGAGTAGACTCAAGTCTTGATTACAAAAAGTTGACGACGACGATGAAATGACGACAAAAAGTGATTTCAAGATTGTCGGGTCGACAAAGCGAGCCGACCCTGAACAAGATACCACGATTTGCAAGGTATTAAGAGGGTCAGCCCTTGCTGAATAACTCTTGAAATGTGAATCATAAACGTCAAAATAAGATAAAATTAATCTTTTTTTAAATTATTATTTTAATTTATCAATTGAGAAGAAAAAACAGGTACTTCATACCACACTTTATTCGATAATGCATACTGAAAGAGAGATATTTTTTTCAACTACTATTTACGTGCTACCACGAATGAATCCTCCAATAATGTTATTTTTTTGGTTTATATATCATTTATTATTCATAATTTCTGTTTTCAATCATTTCATTCTATTTTCTCGTTTATCATTGTTATTCGTAGGTAGTATTAATGACAATGCCCGCTGCTCTCGCACGGTGGATGCAGTTGAGCATAATATTGAGTACTAAATAATTTCAGCTTCATACCCTGGCGCAGGTACTCAGAAAAAAATAGTGAAATAAAAATACATCCATAGTATGAAACTAGTAGGTCAGCTTATCATTGAAAAAAATAATGCAAAAAACAAATTAATTCAAGCCTATATTATGTTGAATGGAATTACTCAATTAAGAGCTCAGAGGAGAAGAGGAGAGAGAAAAATTACGAATTGAACCCAACTGAAACAGCGATCAAAATAATGTCGAAATTATGGGAAAATTACATAGTCTGGTGAATTTTCAACTGATCACATACACTCACACGACCACTGAAACACACTAATAAGACTTGAAAAATCACTCATAAACCAATGAATACACTATTTTCCGCAACATTTCCAACGTACCCTTGCTACCTGCTATCGTACCCTTACTACCTGCTATGGTTGACACTTTTGAACTAGAAAAAAGGTATTCTCCTTCGTGTGCGTATAACAGTATATATTGCTGCCGTGCAAAAAAAGATTGATGAACATGCAGAATAGCGATTTGGAGAAAAATATCTCCCCTTTGGGAGAAGAGCACCTGTTTCTCCAAATCGCTATTCCAAACGTTGGTCGGCAGATTGATGTACGTACTCTATGTACGGATCTCATCCATGATAAGAAACAGTTGACGACGATGACGACGGAATGACAAAAAGTGATTGCAATATGGTCAGCTGGACGAAGTAACCGACCCGGAAAAAGGTTCAAAGATATGGTGACAGGGTTTCAAGAAAGAGATGTAAACGTTTAAGTATCAATCTAGAATTACGAGTCTTTCCCAGGATGCAGGAAGACCCAAATCATGTTTTTACTGTCTGCTCGACGTGAAGGAAATATCAGTCTGAAGCTGGTCACGAGTACATTTCGACTTCATCCGCATACCTCATATGGGTAGATACAACGAAGTTGACAATACCACGAATATTGTAAACTTTTTCTTCGAAAGATTGTATGTATATCTTTCAAATTTAGGTTTTTGAAGGCATTCAAATAGTTGGGCAAAACCTTTCTGTGATACTACAGAGGGTATCTAAGTACAAATTTTGTCTTCCGTTTCAGACCTTTAACTACTTTAAATTATTTCGGTGTCAGTTAAACTCGTAATTACTCCGGAATTTTTTCTTTTTCAAAAAGTTTTTGATGAGTTTTTTGTCTTATTGTGTACAATCTTTCATCTTTAGTGTACACGAGTTGAGCTGATAAGAAGTTCTGACCTCTTAGAACTTCAGCACTCCGAAGATACGTAGCTGCATAGAGGTGAAAGGTTATGAATTTTCTCGCGAATGATCACTGTATATTGCATCATGTGATGAAATGTATATCGGTATTTTCTACAGGTGTGATGATAGCGATAAAGTGATGAGCGAAGAGTCTTGAATAATTCTATAATTCATACACATAAAATATCATGTGCGAAAAAATTAGCCGTCCACGTGTGTAGATAATGGATTATTAAAATTCGGAAAAGTATTAATTATTGAGAATAGAGTGTAGGTATCAGAAAAGCGTGCGCTATTGGAACGCGTTTTATCGAAAAATTCTGTAAGGACATCCTCGACAGTTTTTCTGTTCCATTATAAGTAGAGCACGAAAATCTGAAATTTGGCTTTTAAGCTCAAAAAATTGGCTTTACTCAGCAAAAATAAAAAAAAATACAAAAAGACGGAAAAAACTTGAACCGAATTTATCTGACGAATTGTTGAATCGTTCTTCGAGAACTACAGTGGTTATTTCTTAGCATCGCCTGTCGAATCTTGTGCCGTTATCTCCGCACGTGGTCAGCAACGAAATCTCATCGAAATCTCATCGCATATATTGCGAAAATCACATAAAATGAGTCACCTATTTTTGTTTTCTGAAGACTAACAGGATTTTCTACTGAAATGGGCGTTTGTAGCATTATTTAGCATTTTTCCCGTTTTTAGCTTTTATTTCACGTTTTTCCCCGCCTCTTCATAGCTTGAAACGTGCTTATCTTTGATTCCCACTCCTCCCACCCTCACAGAAGTAAATTGACAAGAGCTATGAAATCCGTGCTCTAATTATAAGGCAAGAAAAGACCCAAATTCTGATAATTTTCGTGCGTAGTTTTTTTTTTCTTCAATGCGTTTATTATTGTGCTGTATGTCGTATTCACGTTAGTGGTCTATTTAGGGCTTTTTTGTAGTCCTTTATAATTTTATTGTCTATTCTATCTGGACCAGGTGCTTTTCCCAATTTTACTCTCTTTATTTCCTCTTCTACTTCCTATTCTAGAATTTCCGGTTCCTCGTCGTCTTCCCGTTCCTCTCTATACCCCATTGCTTTTTCCTCTGTTTCTTTATACCTCCCTTACAGCCTTTCGTAAAATTCCGTCGCCACCATCGTCATTTTTTCCTTATCCGTTTCCTATTTTCCTGATTGATGTCTGAGATTTGTCATCATTTTTTGTCCCTGGCTTAATTCTTTCCATAATTTTTTGGTTGAGCCACTTTTTCTATTATTTTGCGAGTCAACTCATCTTCATATGCCCAAATATCCTTACCTATCTCTCTCTTGATCACCTTTCTCAACTTTCCTAGCTCTACTATATCTTTCCCTGATTTGTTCCTTTTCCTCCTCAATTTTTCCCTTTTCAATATCAAACTTTTTGTGACTTTGGTTATTTTTTGACATGTTTCATGTCTTTTCTCTACCCCCTAAATCTCGAAAATGCGTCCGGGCGTCTGTACAATTCTCTAGTACAATAAATAGTATTATACAGTTTGTGAATGGTATTATACTATTATTAAGATATATACAGTATACTGGAGGTGAACTAGGCAGGGCTAAAACACAGTATAACTAGGATGCCAGATGTACGGATTTTCGGTCCTCAAAAAAGATACGGGTTTTTCTTTTTGGCGGGAGGCCCGCCATCCGTTTAGTTACTGGGGGTCATCAGAGAAATTTGGTCCGCTTACGCGTAACGCGGGGGGGCCTAACGCTTTTTGGGACAAAACGTCGAAAAGCGTTTGGGGTCATGGACTTGGGAAAAATTCGTGACCTTCTATGAGCTAGTATAGGGACTTGGAGAAATTTTAAGGTCTTCTATATTCAGCTAGTATAGGGACTTGGAAAAATTTCGAGCTCTTTCATACATTAGTATAGAGAGCTCTTCTATACCCCTCTATTGGCTATTATAGTGACTTACGAAATTTTCTATGGGCTATTTTAGGGACTTGAAAAAATTTTGAGATCTTCTATACCCATCTTATACCACTTTATGAGCTAGTATAGAGGGACTTGGAGAATTCCGGGCTCTTCTATATCCTTCTATTGGCTAGTATAGTGACTTAGAAAAATTTTGAGCTTTTTTATAGAATTTGGAAAAATTTTTTGTTCCTCCATTGCTATCTCTATTCATTTCAAATTGAATAAATATCCCTTTCACATGTTTCCAAATTTACTCTCACAATCTTCAACCCTAAACCATGAGTCGCGGGTCTCCCGCAACTCTTGCTCCGTAAGCAAGAGTCTGTAAGTTTTTGTATAGATTTTACGTACAATACGGATTTCGTGCGATCAAGGGAAAGGTACCTTAGACACTCGTACGAGAGATACTTTTCTCCTGATTGTTATTCCTGAATCAATCAAAGTCCGTAGAAATCTGTTTTCAGGGCGGATACGGATTTTGGAAACCATCATTTGGCAGCACTGCAGTATAAGAGGTTCCATAATATACAGTACACTAGGCTAAGCCTTCATTATACAAAACCTGAACTGGCTCCTATTCTAGGTCCCTTCTTATCTTATATTTCTAGTATAAAGCTAGGAGTCCTAGTCTAGCTCAAGTCCAATATACTGCATGTTGCTCCGCCCCTTCAATGAACTAGATATGCAACGCTTCAATTATCTAGTATAATAGATAGTATTATACAGTTCGTGAATGGTGAACTAGACGAGGACCCCTTTTATTTTGTACTAGCTTTATACTAGGATTATACTAATCTTGAACTAGACTTAGATTCTCTTTGATATATGCAGAAAACTTGCTTTATACTAGGTTTAGGTATCCTGCATACTGTATCAAACCAACCAGGCCCCCTTCTTGGTCTAGTACAAGTCTAATTTAGAATCCTCAGAACTTAGTTTAGTATAAGTCTCCATTATACTATACCTACCCCTTAACTACCGACTTCGTTTTCTAGAAATACTCGACTCCTCACCAAATACTACTCTTTGTTACACAAATGGTTCCAAAGTCAATAACCGAGTCGACTTTGCATTCTCAATGAGCAACGAAACCTTTTCTTACCGTCACCACAATTCCGTATCAATTCTAACTGCCGAAATACAAGCTATCTATCAATGCTTAGAAACAATACTAACCTTCCCTTCCCCACTATCACACACCTTCTTAATTGCCTCTGACTCTTTATCTGCCTTAAAAGCAATCTCCAATAAACACTCTACCCACCCTCTTGTTACACGCATCCACACTCTACTCATAACCATTTCTTACGACATAACCTTCATCTGGGTCCCCAGTCATTCAGGGATCCAGGGCAATGAAAAAATTGACGCAGCAGCGAAAAAAGCCACAAAACTATCAAAAAACAACTCCCGTCTCCTCCCCACTAAAACAGACATCATACAATCCATCCACCTAAAAATCACTGACGACTGGATTTCACTATGGCAAAAACAAATACCGACCAACAAGTTAGCCCAAATAAAACCTTTACCATTCCTTGGCCATCTTCACACCAGGAATCCCGGCACCACGAAATTTACCTGAAACGCCTACGTATTGGACACACAAGACTTGAACACACGCACCTACTATCCAACCTTTCCTTTCTCTCATGTGAACATTGTGAACTTGACTCACCTCTCACAGTCAACCATTTGTTTGTATGCCCCTCTCTTATACATCTCCGTCATACCTACCAGATTTCTCCCAACATCAAAACTACATTAAACGAAGACCTCCCATCACCCTTACAGAACATAATCTCATAACTTCACGAAGCCAATCATATATCCAACAAATCTAATCTCACAGACCGGCCAAACTCATAACCTGAGAGCAGTTAAGAGTTTGTAAAGAATAAAAAAAGTGGCTCCTATTCTAGGTCTCCTTCTATCCTTTTTGAGACACTTTTTATCCATATTACATCTTTTTCCAACTCACCTTTTATATTGAATTCCACACCTCTACAGCCTTTTGTTTCTCCATAATAATACATATAGTTACCGTTTTTTCTTTCCACTAGACTTTCCCTTTCCCTTCTTACTTCTGCTAACCCTTTTATATCCTTCAAGGCATTTTCAAACTCTTGCACTCTTTCTTCATTAGCCATCCCTTAACAACTATAGCGTAGAATACTCAGTTCTTTTCTTTTAATCTTTCCTTTTTCTCTTCTCTTTTGTTTTATTTGCTCAGGAATTTCGCACGGTGATTCCCGCCCCCCTCTCCTTCAGTGTACACGAGTTGAGCTGATAAGAAGTTCTGACTTCTTAGAACTTGCTTAAACTTGAAGATTCGTAGATGCATAGAGGTGAAAGGTTATGAATTTTCACGTGAGTGATCGCTATATTGCATCATGTAATGAAATGTATATCGGTATTTTCTACGCGTGTGATAATGGAGATGTTATGATGAGCGAAGAGTCTTGAATAATTCTTTAGCCGTCCTCGTGTGTAGATAATGGATTATTAAAATTCGGAAGAAAAATACGTATTAATTATTAGAATTAGAGTGCATCAGAAAAACGTGCGTTATTGGAACGCGTTTTATCGAAAAATTCTGTAAGGACACCTTGGATAGTTTTTCTGTTTCATTATAAGGCGAGAAAAGACCCGAATTTCAATAATTTTCGCAAATTTTCGTACAGTTTAACGAAGTTTCTTTTTTTTTCAATGCGTTTATTATTGTGCTGTATGTCGTATTCACACAGTTTAGGGTCTGTTAGTGCTTCCCAAAATGTCTTCAAGATTCTAATATCGAGCAAACTATCGAGTTTCGTTCATTTGGTTTGTTCGGCGAATTTTTAGGTCGCGACTTACATACTGTTCGTACTATATAGACAATTTACCGACCTACAGACTCGATCCTGATACCGCACGAATGGTGGCGGACGTTTTTGATAGCAGAAAATGGCACCTAAGAAAATGCGATTATACGTTCGTTCGTATTGCGGTGTCCTCTCGAAATTTGAAAGGTTATAAGCGTGCAACGTTATACTATTTGTTGAATGAAAAATTTTGTACTCGGTATATTGCTGCTTGCTTGAAAAATATTTGTCACGTTTGGCGATAATTAGTGCAGATTGTCTGCTCGTTTAAACTTATGAATGGGAAAACTCGAAAATTAGAATAGATCGAAATCGAGCCGTAATTTTTCAAGTTGTACGACCGCTTTTCATGTTCGAAATACCGTACTAAGCTGACGAATGTACCGCGATCATTCGAAGACGATAGGCATCAAAAGATTATCTCCCTGTACAATGTAGGAAACTTTGCGAGAATCTTAGGGCTTTTCGCGACACGTTGTGAATCGACGGCGTTAGACGGAATCGAGCGACGTGATCTAGGTCTCGCAACAACTGGCTTTCGAGACCGAAGTCGAACTCGGCACGTGTCAAATTATTTGTTAAAAACACAGGTGTAAAACGTAAACGTCTTGAAATGAGTTATTGGTTCGCAGTACACGAAAGAGGAAAGGATGAAGGACTTACTCGATCGTTTACGAATAGTTGCCCTCGATCATGTTGCTACCGTATATTGACCGAGAAAGTACAGAAAAAGGAATGGGCTGGTGTCCAAAAACCGGACACGTAATGGAATTAGACGTGGTACCGCAACAAAATAATGAAATTCTGTACGAAAATGTTGACTTGTTTTCATTCTACCACCCTCCCATAATCTCTAGGTTTACGTCGACCTTTGAGTATGGAATAACTCTGTTGGCTTTAGTCCCTCTCTCTATGGGTGCTAAGGCTATCGAGCCTGATGATTCGACCTTGAAACTTTACATCGGATTCAACACCAGCTGTTCTTCTGTCACATTGATGGATAGAGAGAGAATCGTTGGAAGTAACATTCAGAGCTGTCGGAGATAATATAATCGCACGTTGGACTGACGGTGGGAACTAGGTCACCCAAGATGGTGCTGCAATGTACATCATCAGAGGAGAGAAGGGTACAGTTCAGCCTTTTCGACACCGACCGACCCTTAGGCTCACTGCGAGCAAAGGATCGGACTCGATCATTCAGGATGGGACGAGATATTAGCCTTCGCAACCATACCCATACAAGATGGTCTCAAAACTACTCAACTACTAAAGCAAAATATCTGATCTAGATGTACGAGTGGAGGGAGGGGGGATTTCTTCGTTCCCGCAAACTAATATCTCTGAACGCAACGTACAACATTGAAAACACGTAATACACCCCTTCTCATTGATCAAGGTCAGATTGAGAACCAGTACCGGCTCACGGCTAAAATATCAAGCAAAGGGATCTTTTTAGTGGCGTTTGTTGATCGCAGATCATGCATCAGGTGTAAGTTCAGCTGACCATGGCCTCGATTCCTCCACTCATCTAGGCAGTGCTGCCAGATGATTTTTTCAAAAATCCGTATCCGCCATTTTTTCTACACCTAAAACATCAATAACGATCAGGAGAAAGGTATCTCTCACACTTGTAACTCAGGTACTTTTCCCTTGATCGATTCAATGTTGTAGAGGACCGCGGTATCAGCTCAAATCGACTAGGAGAAAAGTATCTCTCTGACGAGCGATTAAGGTACTTTTCTGTTGAGCGCAAGAATTCCGCATTTCACTCAAAATCCAATGAATATTTTCGAGGAACAAAAATCCGTAGAGGGCATCACTGCATCCAGGTCGCGTACAAACACACGGATTATCAATTTACCTTGCTCACGTGGAAGTCCAATGCGTTTGGACAACAGGTGAAGAAAAGGATGATCGATCTCAAAGAAAATGCAACAATTAAAGGGTACGGAAGGAGAAGAGTGTATGTCCAAAAGAAATATTGAACTTTTTTATTACTGCGAAGAAGCCGTCTCTCCTGATCGTTTCTGAGGACAGTCACCCTTTTCCTCTTGTATCCTTCAATTATCATTGGACTGATCAAGCGGCTTTGTAGAAAGCTGAAATACAGTCAGAGAAGAGAGCAGGGAAAGAGAGAGAGAGAAGAAGTAAACTTGCGAAGATGATTTTCACGAGGAAAGTCGGTGGAGAGATTGTGTTCGAGGTTCCGTAGATTCTGCCAAAAGTTCGAAGTACTCGTATCTTGTACTCGATTACTACTCGGAAGTTTTCCGGACTTATTTTTTGCAAATTCGTGTTCATTAAATTGGGAAAAATAAAAGTTCATGACTGAGTGGGTCATTATTCTGTTCACTTAGAATACTATGTAACTCTCTTTGCAGGTATAACATTAACACTTACTTATCAGTTAATAAAATACCGACCATTATTTCGTTGCGGTACCCCATTTAATGAGGAATAACCGAGAAATATGATAAGGGGCACTGCATATTTTCAAAAATGTAGGTGAATTTGGTAATTTAAATTTCTTCGAATTTTATGGTGTTGACCAGAGTTTTTGTTGCGCAATATTGATAAGGAAGTAATCGGGGAACGAAGTCAACTTCCTACCTCTGACAGAACACGTGCTTATTTTCATCCGTCGAAGTCATTTGACTCAAGCGACGATATAACTTTTTTTCCCCCTTCGAAAAGGGGATCATACCGTTTTGCTGTTTTGCTGGTGTAGGTCTTCTTTCTCCTTAACTTCACCCAAACTGGGTTAGCCGCGTAACGCTTGGAAAAACAGCTGGAACTTCAAGAGACAGCAGATTACCTCTCCCTCAACGATGAGGAGAGATGAACCATCATTAAATTGTAACGCACATCATACAATACAATCGAGAATATATAAGAGGCAACACATTGTCATGGTTCCCCAGTATGGTCCAACTCTATGGTGACAGCAATGAGAGAGGTGGAAAAGATCCAGCGAAGAGTTACGCTGAGGGGTGCTAGTGTCTACCGCTTTGCCTCAACGGAGGCTCTTTGCGTATTAGCACGTTCAACACCAACCCAGATCCTTGCTGAAAGAAGAGCGCGGTGATGTTCCAAGTAAAGATAAGAAAAATGACTGGGCGAAAGGCTTGACGGGTTGACCAGGAGGCCAGGCGCTCCTTCCTTGAGAAAGCAAGAATTGTTCGGCGTGAGCTAGATAAATTGATAATCCGTTTGCTGGTGAGTGACCTGGATGCAGTGCTGCCAGAACTCCGGACTTTTGTTCCTCGAAATTATTCTTTGGATTTTATGTGAAATGCGGATTTCTTATGCTCAAGGGAAAAGTACCTTAGTCGCTCGTAAGAGAGATACTTTTCTCCTGGTCGATTTGAGCTCATACCGCGGTCCTCTACAACATTGAATCGATCAAGGGAAAAGTACCTGAGTTACAAGTGTGAGAGATACCTTTCTCCTGATCGTTATTGATGTATTAGGTGTAGAAGAAATGGTGGGTACGGAATTTTGAAGAAATCATCTGGCAGCACTGCCTGGATGAGTGGATGAATTGAGGCCATGGTCAGCTGAACTTTCACATGATGCATGATCTGCGATCAACGAGTGCCACTAAAAAGATTGTAGACACCCTACAGGAAATACGAGAATGACTTAGACGGCATGATTATGTACTCGGAGGAAGGCGAGCCTTTGGGGGGGTCTGAACAAGCCGTTTTCCTTTTTTCAAGATATGTTATGATTATGGCTAGGCATTATTCTTAGAGTGTCAGCCATATATAGCCTACCGGGATGTGGAGCAAATTTCTTCATGAATAAATTTGAATGTGAGACAAGGAGGTATCAGCGGGGCAAGCTTGGTCGTCTATTCAAGAGATTGGAATCGATGGAACATTTGCTCTGAGTAGTTCGGTCGCCACCATACTAAGTTTTGGAGAAGTATGGTACTAGGCGTCTGCACATGAAGAAGAAGATAGATATGGAATAGAGTAGGCGAATTCAGGATCACGCTATGGCCTTCTCAACAGCCGCGCGCCGCCGCGCCACCCACATGCAGACGACACTGTGTAGGAAAAAGACCAAGCAGAGGAATATGAAGGCAGAAGAAGGAGAGGCTGACAGCAATTCAGCTCCAAGTTGTGTCAAGTCCACTTGGTGGTCGCCACAATGAAGGGATGATCTCGTTGAGGAGATTGTTCCAACGCTGAACGTATGCCCGAAAGGATCGATACCGGAGTTAGCGAAACAAAATTAATGCGCGCACAATCTGCACCCATTTCACTATGGAGGACGGGTGGCTGCACATGCGACGCAAGAAAATAAGTCAGACGTACTCATTAAACTGGAAATTTAACGAAAAGTTATGAGGAGTGATACGATAGGAGAGGAACTCATAAAGCTAGAGAGAGAAATTCGATTGAAGAGAAAGAAAATAATCACCCGTCCTACAATAGATCCTACAGTATCCATATAAAACAAGAAGAAAAAGGAATGTTCACGAGATAATCTCACCGTCCAAGTATTCTTCCTCCTCTTCGAGGTAAATCCTGTTCTTTCATTCTATTGGGTTCAAAGTTGCTCGTTGCAATTTTCAGTCGTGTAATATTCGAAAAGACCGATCTGCAGCTTCAATTAAGCCGGTCAAACGATGAGCCAACTTTCCATTTTTATTGCAGATTTCTTCCTCCAAAATGTTGGTTTGTCACTTGGCCGGCTTCTAGAGAGTTATATCGAGGTACTGCTCAGAGATTTTCCAACCCCTATCATTCATACATTCGCTACAATCTATTCTCCTTTGACTGTCATCGTTATTCCCTCTGCTTATTGTTATCCTTTCAATTTTGCCGTATTTTCATCGGTATGTATACCGTTTCGGAAAACTAAAAAGTGGTTAATGGCAAACTCTGCGCGTAACGTTCTGTTGGAACACTCTCCATTCTAGAACAGACTACGAACTTTAACATGTTTGCTGAATTAGTGCAGTTTATCATGACTCGATAATGGATGAACGTCAACAATAACCGGTGATTGTCAACATTTATCGCCTCGTCGATATAAAAATTGGGTGAGAGAGTGCGTAAATCTATACTCGACAGAAATCGCATTTGTGTACAGTTTTCGAACAAGTGTGGAGAATCGTAAAGAAAAGTTTACAAGTTTGAAGCGTGTCAAATATTTTGGTTCTCACCTTCGAAAAGTCTTCAAAGCTCTTGAGCTCGATATTCTGAAACTGTCTTAAAACACGCGGCCTATCCAAAAGTCCTTTTTCCCTATAGTCTTCTCACATCTTCGTACAAAATTTGGCATCACTTTGAAGACCGATGAAATTTTCGGTAAATATTGTTCTCAGTTCCAAGGATGCTGAGGACCCGAGCTCAAAAAGAAAATTTCAAGATCAGAGAGAAGTTCTCGCAAATCAGGAACAGCAAGATGAGTTACGAGCGGAAGAGAATTTTGAACCCTACAGTGTACCCCTTGGAAAATTATTAATTGTAAAAGCTGTATCGAAATTGGATTCTTTCGTGCTCATTCGTGCATGCTTCGCTTGTGCGGAACTTCGAGGCTCGAAAATCGTGCCGCATTTTTCGCCAGTAGTTCCGAGAGGGACTGTAACGAGGTCCGAGAGAATAAATTAACGAATAATTTTTCTTCTTCTCTCTTCGTTCTTCGCCGACGATAGCCAAAAATCAAGCGTGTAACTTACCTGCGGACCTGACTGTGCACTTCGAATTGGTACAAATAGGATCCATCTAGACTCGTATAGAGTAACTAGTTTTCGGTATTACTCTACCGGTACTACTGGCTACCGTGGACCTAATTAAGTGGCTTGATTTCGCGGGGCACAGGTGCCTGCATACCTTCGTACGGCATCGGGTTATAGAGTATACGATTTTTTGCTCGTCGCTGTCAAGGCAACAGCTCTTTACTCCGGTTGTAATTCTCGCGTGTCCACGTGCTACCTAATAACTGAACGGTCGTGTACACGTACATACATTTTTGTTGCACGACTAAATGATCATTCATTATCGTATTTTGTATTGTTGTTTACGATTGCTGTTTCTCTATTTTTCAGGCGCTGAATAAAAAAGAACATAAAAATGGCGCATGCAGTCCAGATAGTCCGGAAAACGATACGGATTTCACGTTGACGCCCGGAACTGAAGCTAAATATTCGAAAATCGACGAAGCTTTCCAATTGATGATGCAGAAGAATCAGATGGTTGCAAATAACCGGGTAAGTACCTATAAATGAGTCCTTAAAAAATTCTAGCAAGACTCGCAAGAAACTCACCCTACGACGACCAAAAACAAGAACATTTAGAGAAATTATGACTATATAGTGAGTCATCACTATGTGAGTCATTCTCATAAACTCATTTAATCAACCCTCCATCAGACAGTTACATCGTTGCTATTCCGATGCTCTAGCGCGATACGTCTGAAGTACGAATTTTCCATCCTAAAACGGTAACCACCGTTAATAAAATGGCCCGCAAAAGCTGACTCGCCTACATTCCCCTTCCAAGCTACCGTATGCTCGGCCTTTTTAATCTCAAGTTGGCGACTGGTTTTTCCTTTATGAACGCCTCTCCAGTCCTCACATTCCACCCTCTTTTCCACCGACTTTTTGACAAACAGTACCTTCACAATGACCGGATTATAGAACGCAGGACAAAACCCATAGGGGCCGAGGACACTGTCCAGCCGTCAGGCTTTTCACTGTCACGATTTAATCTGTGAGGCAGGGAGGTGGAGGGATCGAAATATTTCGTCGTGATTTTTCTGCGAACCACAAGATAGATATCCAAATTGATCTCACTCACTCTGGCCAGGAGTTTTATGATCATCGATCCATTGTGGAGAGCGGACTGACTCTATGGGATATGGGTCAGTCAGTGGATCAAGCTATGAAACGTAGCCATCATGTGGACAACTAGACAGAATGACGACTCATAGATTACAATGTCGGTGGAAGTATGTTTTCTGTAGACCATTTTTTCAGAGATCGTCAAGTGCGAGTAATTTATCGTGGATCTTCCGACTATTGAAGTGAAGGGTATAAAAATTCAGATACCTAGAAAACTCACTAAAGAGTTCGTCAATAACAGTCCACATACACAGAACATACCTGTGCTTGGCCCAAAAAGAAAAAGACTAGAGACTAGGACTCGAGCTTGGGACTCAAGACTGAGACCCAAGATTGAGACCCCAGCTTGAAACTCGAAACTTAGACTCGAGACTAAGTATCGGGACTGAGACTTGAGCCTGAGACTCAAGATTGAGACTCCGGCTTGAAACTCGAGACTGGGATTCAAGAATGAAACTAGTGCTTGAGGGTTGAAACTGGCACTCAAGCTTGAGACCCAAGCTTGAGGCTTGTGACTGAGATTCGAGATTGAGTCTAGAGCTCGCGGCTTGAAACTGGCTCTCAAACCTGGTACTCAAGTTTGAGACTCAAGCTTCAGACCCGAGCGGAAGAATTGCGACTGAGACTGAAGACAGGAGACAAAGACTCGAGATTGAGACTCAAGACTGACATTCGAGACTCACATTCGAGACTCCAGCCTGAGACTCCAGCTTGACACTTACGACTGAGACTGGAGTCTGAAACTCAGGACTGAGACTCAAGATTGAGACTCTTGTTTGAAACTCGAGATCGAAACTCGAACCGGAGACTCGAGATTGAGACTAGAGCTTGAGGATTGAAACTGGCATTGAAGCCTGAGACTCCAGACTGAGACTGGAGACAAAGACTTGAGATTGAGACTAAAGACTGACATTTGAGACTAAAGACTGACATTTGAGACTGAGACTCGAGATTGAAACTAAAGTATGAGGCTTGAAAGTGGCCTTGAAGCTGGAGAATTGAGTTTGGGCCAAGACTCGAGACCGAGACTCGAGCCTGAGACCCAAGATTGAGACCCAACACTGACCCTCGAGACTGAGACTCGAGACTGAAACTCAAAACTGAAACCTGAGACTGAGACTTGAGTTTGAGACTCAAAACTGAGACACGAGACTGAGACTCAAAATCTAGACTCTAGCTTGAGACTCAAGACTGAGGCTCGAGACTGAGACTCCAGCTTGAGACTTTAGACTGAGACTTGAGCTTGAGACTCCAACTTGAGACTCGAGACTGAAACTTGAAATTGAGGCTCAAGGATAAGACTCCAGCTTGAAACTCGAGACCGAGGTTCAAGACTAAGTTTCGATACTGAGACTCGAGACTGAGATTTAAGAATGAATGAGAGTCGCGACGGAGAGTCGCGACTGAGACTGGATTCTGAGACTCAGAATAGAGACTCAAGATTGAGATTCTAGTTTGAGACTCAAGATCGAAACTCGAGACTGAGGCTCAAAATTTAGACTCTAGCTTGAGACTCGAGACTGAAACTCGAGACTGAGACTCGAGTTTGAGACTCAAAACTGAGACTCGCGACTGAAACTTGAAATTGAGGCTCAAGGATAAGACTCCAGCTTGAAACTCGAGACCGAGGTTGAAGACTAAGTTTCGATACTGAGACTCGAGACTGAGATTTAAGAATGAATGAGAGTCGCGACTGAGATTGGAGTCTGAGACTCAGAATAGTGACTCAAGATTGAGACTCTAGTTTGAGACTCAAGATCGAAATTTGAGATTGAGATTCGAGATTGAAACTAGATCTTGAGGCTTGAATGAGACTTGAGTTCGAGCCAAGACTCGAGACTGAGACTCGAGACTGAAACTCGAACTTGAGACTTGAGCTTGAGACCCAAGTCGGAGACTCAAGACTGAGACTCGAGACTGAGGTTCAAGATTGAGACTCCATCTTGCGACTCCTGCTTGAGACTCCAGCTTATGATGGTGTCGGTGTGCGTTGGCTTCCTCCAGGTTTCGTGTTTTATTCTGCTGTTCTACATTTTGAATCTTAGGTACATAAATTATAACGGATAGTATCTCATTGCCTCTTTCCACTGCCGATTTGATCGCATTCGTTTCCAGTAGGATTTGTACAAATGAAGATATCATGTGCTTAGGTAGCCCAACATTTGATTGAGAGTCTTGACTCGCTGGCCACTTCCTACCTCTTTTACATGTTCAGGAAAACTGAAGAGGTAATTTTCCTCAGACACTGGTTAAGTACTTCGGGAACTTTGGTGCGGCGTAAGTAGATTTCTCCACCATGACAAAGGCATTCTCCTTATTAGCCTATGTGAGAGTTGACCACTCAACCCTGTTCCTCCTCCTCGAACCTTTGATCTCCTCCAACCGTTGAATATTAAGGCTCTCCGGCTTACCTTTGATGATGGTCCTTAAGGTGATATTTTTCCCGAGTCATTTATGGGCAGAAAAATTTCTTTTTTCGCTTCCGGGAAAGAAATCGGTCGAAATTTCCGTACGACCTGTTTTTCCGTCTGAAAAATCAATTTCAAAGGCCTTTGAACCGCCGTACGGGGAGGTGGCATGGAATTCACCCAAACGTAGAAGATTTCCCTCGAGCATTTTTCCAAAAATAATCTACCTAGGAAATGGTAACAGAGGCCGCGGCCGATTACTAGGTGCACTGATTAGCTCGTACCATAACAGTAAATTGTGCGCGTTGTATATTTGATGTGCAAACTTACGTATTTATACGGGATTCGCGTAGTTATATACCTACGTAGTTTTTCGAACGTGTATTGTATAGATTTATTATAACTACGTCACGTTCGTATGAGTGAGCAACAATGTGTGAATCTGCGAACTGAATTTTGTATTCTTCTTGCGTTCGAACTTGTTACGCGGAAAAATTTCGTCGGTTACCAAGACGGGGATAATCGATCGTGTATTTCAATATCGAGAAGGAAAAAAGGTGGGCGCACGGCGGTTAGAGGGGGTTGGAAAAGAGGCAGAAAAAAAAAACGAGAAAAGAAAATGATAACTAATTATTATTAAGTATACACGATGAGATATACTCGTGTTCCGAAGCAGCGCCTACCAAGTAACCGGATAATTTATGCCTTGAAGTATTTTTCCTTCCTTTTCCTCGTCGTCTTATATTATTCTTCTTCCTTCTTCAGAATTTTAATACACTCGTGAACTCGGAATTGACCTCGGTGCTGCTGCAAAATGTTATAATTTACATCTCTTCACGAAAATGGCGGATTCAGAATTTCTCGAGTTCGAAATTACATACTCGAGCGTGTCTAATTGTTTTTCGTTTGTACGCACGAATTTAGTAAAATTTTGAGATTATGCACCGAGAAGGAGTTCGTTTTTTTTTTTTTTCGAGAGTCGAATCTGCTTTTTATACTATCGTTCACCATCTAGATGAACGACTTGTTAGGAATAACAAATAGGCTCATGTAAATTGTACTAACGTTTTTTGTATGCATCAGTTAGGAGATGGATGTGAATACATTCAAATATGGCTTTATTGAAACTTTCGTCTTGATATGTATTGTTGGATAGTGCGTGCGCGTAAAGATCTGGCTGTACGATCTGGACAGGAGTCGAGCTGAGACCAAAGGACCGGTTCTAGGTCGCGTGAATATACGTCTGTAGGTTAAAGAACGCGTTTTAGAAATAATTACAGCGCGAAAAGACATGTGTAGGATTTACTCCTCTAATTGGTGGAGAAAATAAACGGGCGTAAAAAAAGATGTCCGAAGTTCATCTTAATTCGAAGACTGTTCAGGAAGGTCAGGTATTTGGGAGTATAAATACGAAGTCTGGAGGAAATTTTTCTTTCACGTCGTGTCATTTAGAATTGCTCCCAAGAATTTTGAATAAATTTATAAACTCTCTCTAAGAGAACAAGCTATTGTAGTTCCACGTTACATTGTGGCTTAATTCGCGTCTATTCTTCGATTTTTCGAACGACCGGTCTTCATAATCCGTTTCTGAACCTGTCGACGAGTAAAAGAGAAGAGTTGAAGGCCGCCAAGGTTAGTAAATTTTCTTCGCGGTTGTCCAGCCGCCGCAGACCTACACTTCGAAGGCTGCGCAGAAATGATTGAAAACAAGGTGATAAGAATCGATGGTATTGAAAAATTCCACAAAGTTTCGGACTTTTTGGTTCGTCAAAACTGCGTTAAATTGAGGAATATATGTGATAGTCCCAGGGTTGAGGATAATTGAAGATCGCTTCAGTCTACCAGCAAGAGATTTGTTGTGCATCCTTTAGGAGGTAATCAGTGCGACGAGGAACGCCTTAGCAAGTGCTGTAAATTATCTAGCTGCAGGACAAGCGCCGAAAACTCTGGACGAATATTGAGGTAGGCAGTCTAGTCCCAAGCTTGAATGTCAGTCTCGAGTCTCAGCCTAGAGTCTCAATCTTGAGTCTCGGTCTCGGTCTTGATTCTCAGTCTCCTTGAACCTCGAGCTCGAGTGTCAGTCTCAAGTCTTAAGATCAAGTGTCAGTCATGAGTCTCAAGCTCCATTCAAAGTCTCAAGTCTCAGCCTCAATTCGAAAGCTCGAGTCTCAAACTCAAGTCTCAAGCTTGAGTCTTAGCCTCGAGTCTCAAGCTCCAGTCTCCGTCTCAAGTCTTGGTCCCAAGTGTCAGTCTCAATTCTCAAACTCAATTCTCAAGCTTGAATGTCAATCTCGAGTCTCAAGCCCAAGTGTCAGTATAGGGTCTCAAGCTTGAGTCTCAGGCTCAAGTCTCAGATTCAAGTGTCAGTCTTGAGTCTCAAGCTCCATTCAAAGTCTCAAGTCTCAGCCTCAATTCGAAAGCTCGAGTCTCAAACTCAAGTCTCAAGCTTGAGTCTTAGCCTCGAGTCTCAAGCTTGAGTCTCAGGCTCAAGTCTCAGATTCGAGTGTCAGTCTTGAGTCTCAAGCTCCAGACTCCGTCTCAAGTCTTGGTCCCAAGTGTCAGTCTCAATTCTCAAACTCAATTCTCAAGCTTAAGTGTCAATCTCTAGTCTCAAGCTCAAGTCTGAAACTCCAGTCTCAGTCTTGAGTCTCGAGTCTCAGGCTCAAGTCTCAGATTCGAGTGTCAGTCTCAAGCTCAATGCGTTCTGGGCTTCAGTCTCGAGTGTCAATCTGAAGTCTCAAGCTCCAGTCTCAGTCTCAAGTCTCGAGATTTAGTGTCAGTCTCAAGTCTTGGTCCCGAGTGTCAGTCTTGAGTCTCAGCCTCAATTTGAAAGCTCGAGTCTCAAACTCAAGTCTCAAGCTTGAGTCTCAGGCTCAAGTCTCAGATTCGAGTGTCAGTCTTGAGTCTCAAGCTCCGGTCTCAGTCTCAAGTCTTGGTCCCAAGTGTCAGTCTCAATTCTCAAACTCAAACTCAATTCTCAAGCTTGAGTATCAATCTCGAGTGTCAGTCTCCAGTGTCAATCTCGAGTCTCAAGCTCAAGTCTCAGATTCGAGTGTCAGTCTCAATTCTCAAACTCAAACTCAATTCTCAAGCTTGAGTATCAATCTCGAGTGTCAGTCTCCAGTGTCAATCTCGGGTCTCAAGCTCAAGTCTCAGATTCGAGTGTCAGTCTCAAGTCTCAAGCTCAATGCGTTTTGGGCTTCAGTCTCAGACTCGAGTGTCGGTCTCGAGTGTCAATCTGAAGTCTCAAGCTCCAGTCTCAGTGTCAAGTCTCAAGATCTAGTATCAGTCTCAAGTCTCGGTCCCGAGTGTCGGTCTCGAGTGTCAATCTCGAGTCTCAAGCTCAAGTCTCAGATTCGAGTGTCAGTCTCAAGTCTCAAGCTCAATGCGTTTTGGGCTTCAGTCTCAGTCTCGAGTGTCGGTCTCGAGTGTCAATCTGAAGTCTCAAGCTCCAGTCTCAGTCTCAAGTCTTGGTCCCGAGTGTCAGTCTCGAGTCTCAGCCTCAATTCTGAAACTCGATTCTCAAGTTCGAGTTTCGATCTCGAGTGTCAGTCTCAAGTCTCAAGATCGAGTGTCAGTCATGAGCCTCAAGCTCCAGTAACAGTCTCAAGTCTCAGCCTCAATTCACAAGCTCAAGTCTGAAACCAAAGTCTCAAGCTTGAGTTTTAGCCTCGAGCCTCAGATTCGCGTATCAGTCTCGAGTCTCAAGCTCAAGTCTCAGTCTCAAGTCTTGGTCCCAAGTGTCAGTCTCAATTCTGAAACTCAATTCTCAAACACGAGTCTCAGTTTCGAGCGTCAGTCTTGCATCTTGGGCTTGAGTCTCAGTCTCGAGTCTTGGTCTCAAGTTTCAGTCTCAAGTCTTAGCCTCAATTCACAAGCTCAAGTCTTAGGCTCAAGTCTCAGATTCGAGTGTCAGTCTCAAGTGTCAATCTGGAGTCTCCAGCTCCACTCTCAGTCTCAAGTCTCGGTCGCGAGTCTCATCCTCAATTCTCAAACTTGATCAAGTTCGAGTCTCAAGCTCAAGTGTCAGTCTTGAGTCTCAGTCTTGAGTGTTAGTATCATGTTTCAGTCTCAAATCTCAAACTTGAGTCTCAGTCTTGAGTCTCAAGCTCGAGTCTCAGTCTCAAGTCTTGGTCCCAAGTGTCAGTCTCAATTCTCAAACTCAATTCTCAAGCTTGAGTGTCAATCTCTAGTCTCAAGCTCAAGTCTCAAACTGTAGTCTCAGTCTTGAGTCTCGAGCCTCAGGCTCAAGTCTCAGATTCAAATGTCAGTCTCAAGTCTCAAGCTCCAGTCTCCCTTCTCAGTCTCGGGTCTCAAGGTCAAGTGTCAGTCTTGAGTCTTAGTCCTGAGTCTCAGTCTCGAGTCCAGAGAAGACATGGCATCAACCTTAAGAAGCACACGTCATTGTGGACTAAGTTTATCATACTGAGATCACTCTTCAAAAACCTTTTCTTATATGTTCCTCTGACTTTATGAAAAAAAAGTTATAAAAATGATGTCATCTATTGAAAATATATGTTATCAATGACGTCATACGTAAATCACTCGGTTTACACAACTGGGACTCATTTTGAGAAGACTTATCTCAAAACAGACGCAGGCAAGCTGAATTTAATCTTTTGGGATGAAAAGCTCTCTTATGAAGTATAAGGACTTCTAGGTCGTGATACAGAAAAAGGGTTTCCAAAACACCTAATAAACCAACTTCCATCCCTGCCGGAATTTTTTCATAAGTCGTCTGGTTCTGGTAGCCTAATGGGAAAACCTAGATGGATTTCCCTTCCCCTCAACCCCTAATCTTGAAGCGCTTATGAAAATGAGCAGAACCCAGTGGACGCTGGAAGAACCTCTTAACCTATATTTTTAACAGGGAACCTGTTTTATCAGGGGGTCTTTCAAGAGTGTCCGGCGTCCGGGAGGCACTTCCTTACCTAACTATGACCTTGAGAATGAGAAAATTTTTGACCTCCCCCTCTTTCCTATTCCCCCTACCTCCCCCCGAGACCCCTCCTATTTAATTATATACTAGTATAAAGCTACTGTACTACAAGGAGGGGTCCCAGCTATACTGAAGATGATAGAAATTGCTAGGCATATTAATTTTCCAGTAATACAGTTATAATGACACACCATAATGAACTCTGTTCCACACCACCAAGGAGGTCGATTAAAATATTACAGATTGCTAAGCAATATTAGTATAAAGCTAGTATATGTACATACTTCAAAACTGAAAAATACACATTGTTTTTCTAGCGCATTTTTTCATTGAACAGACAAAGGATTTTCCAACCGCAAAACTCATAAAACAGGTTCCCTGCATCCCCTCATTTAACTCCGTTAAAGAAACCGTGAATTTTGTTCTTGTCCTATCGCTTATAGCTAGGAGGATGAAATTTCTCTAATGTTTTTTCGTGTTAAACTATGGACACCGGATGGAAGAAGACCGATCACCAAAATGGGCCGAAAAGTCCATTCTAACTGGTAAGGGAGACCGCGGCAGACCTCGGCGAAAATTCGTAGACCCGTCAGCGTCTTCGAAAACCGATGCAACACCGCTTGTACGCGACCCGGGAAGGACGACGACGACAAACTGTAAAATCACCCTACGATTTGACGAACAACTTAGGATAGCTTTGCTCTATATTTTCCTGTATCGGAAGCGCGTCTTCAATTTTTTAGACCTTATCAACTTTTAATGATCCAAGTCGCTGTACGATATTTCATCTCGCCTATTGTCATTCTTATTGTTGCAGCAACAACAAATTGAAGCAGCAAACTATACGTTACCGTTGAACGTGCCAGGAGGTTACAACGATTCTAGTCTTCTCCCGACCAGCCCACATGTGGGCCAAAACAGTGTTAGTCCGCGGCCATCTTCTTCGGAAGCAGAATCTGGTAAGTAATCAGCACGCCTCGATGATAACAAACTGTAACGAAGGGCATTATTGTATCTACACGCGTAGCATATCTGTTCGTCTGCACCTGTAGCATACTATTTGTACGCACACTAATTAGTCACCGAAACTCCGAGCGCTAGCGATTTGAGTGTGACTATAAAAGGTACGCGATCATTCGATATAGCGTGAAGAATGCGATTATGATATGCAGTAGCCATCATCATTCTTATAATTCTTACCTCGGTGACGTGAGCGTACCGAGATTCTGCTGATGTTATTGTATAATATATTTTTCTTTTCTTCCTTTTTTCACGAGTAATTAATTTCATTGGTCGCGTGCCAAGTGAAGGTGGCGTGTATCGTAAACGATTACAACTCTTCTCGTCTCTCTCGGTCTCCCTCATAATGTGCTGTACCCAACAAAATCGAGAGAGTATAGTTCGGCATTTTGCCACTTCCATTGATTCTAACCAGATGGGTACCGTGTTTTTTTTCTTCGTATCGTCATTTCGGAGGGTATCCTTGCTGCATTTCGTTGGTACGTACGCAGCCGCTCGAAGACTTCTGGAAGAGCGTTTTACATTTGGGCAATCTTCCAAGTATGCTCATGTGTACAGCCGCCGGGCCGAGGCACGAGCTTCGACTAGTTTGTACCGTAGTCAAAGGGCACGAGCCGTTCGCTGTAAATTTCCGTTTTTAGATTCGGTTACGAAGCTTGTACCAGTCGCTCTCGTTCAGGTGATTAAGGGAAATACATTATCCACCTCCTATGTTACCGCGAAGGGATGAGCGGAATAGCACGTGTGTGCACGATACGCTAACAGGATGGTAGTCACAATATTCATTCATTTTTTTCTTCTTTTTGCCGGTGTTGTACTCCACCGGGTTTTCTTTATGGTCATACCCTATCTTGCTTCCCTAAGCACCTAGAGCCATGATTTTTTTTTGATTCGGTTTTGAACGTAGATTCCCCTCTTGCATTTACCTTGCCTATCGTATTCTGCGCTTCAACTTGCGGTGTTACACGGCATGTAATCTTACATGTGCGTTTTCTCGGGCGACTGTTGCGTTGGTTTTTTGGAGCATGATGAGTGTAGATATCGATGTCATATCATCAGCTGCCGTAAGAAAAAGATTGATAAACCCGCTTTCTTGCCATTTCTAAGACTATGATTAGACGACTGGAATATGGACGAATTACAGAATTTGATCATGCAGTCTAGCGTTTTTTGTTTTCTTCTTAGTCCGTAGATTTTTAATGTAAGCAATTTTGTCAGCCAAACCGCACATTGTTTTCCTAAGAATATTTTTGCTTGTTCATTGTAGTGTATCCAGGAGGCTCGATGCTTGAGATGAGTAATGGCTATCCGAATTCAGCCTCACCAGTGCTGGGTGGTTCACCGTCACCCGGTCCGTCGCCGTTACCGCAAAGTCTGCAAATGAAAATGGATGAAGCCGTAAAAATGAACTCTTCAACGTCGTCGTCGACAAGACCTAATCTTAGGGTGGTTATAACCAATCAACAAGACGAGGTAACTTTTTATTACATGAATAATAAATTATTGAACATGATACCCAGGAATTTCTTCGTGAGCAGATTATTAAATTCATAGTGAAAAATGGTTGCCGTGGAACAAGCCTCTTATTTTGCTTGGGAGGGAGGTTACGAGTCTTTGGACCCTTTGTTCGTACAGCTGAAAAGTTGTAATCTTTCCAAAAGGCCTTTCGGGTTTGGTAGCCTTGCTACTCATTCCTTACAAAAATTCCAAATATCTTCAATACATTTGTCTCCTTTCCCTGTTGTAATTTAGGCCCTCGCAGGTACTGCTGCATTATAAAAAGAGGGGAATTAGGAAAACCCCCAATTGACTATCAAATTATTCAGATCAGGAGGTGAACTGATTGTACGGCTATAAATATGAAGAGGAAGATTGAGATGTGAAAAAATTCTGTCTTCTATACAGTATAACATAAGGTGGACAAACACGCTGACTACATAAATAAGAGGGATGAAATCGAAAAAAATTTTGACTCGTACGTAAGCCAAAAGCCCAATCCATTTCTTTACCTTCTTCTCTACACCTCTTTCTAAATCTTTTTCGACGTCTATACTACCCTCCATTCTCCTGATTCTTCATTACGCATAAGTCCTGTCCTAGGCAAGTTAAAGCAATAACAAAATTTTAAGATTGTAGGTGCTACACTAACAATCAAAATAGATTTGCAATTTTGCAACTTCTCTTCATGTATTACATGAGAGTGGGGAGACTTGGAAGAATCCTAATGGATCATTGGCGTACCCTTCTCCCCCCTCCAAAACCCCAAAATATTTTTATTTTCACTTAGGAAAGACATGCGTCGCGCAAAAGCCAAGTCAGGGTTGAGAGGGACCAAAAAAGCCGTGGATTTAGTAATATTGATGTATCAATTGATAAATTGTACATCAGAATATCAATTTATAGCCCAGTATCCCGATTTATGAAGCCCTTCTCCCCTCTCTTTCACCCTAGTACAGCTCCTTTAGCCTATTTGCTAGTTGTTTACTCTATTTTGAGTCTTGTGTAGCCCATAGAACATTCTATATTAGGCTTTGTAAACTGAGACTAAGGCTGCTGATTCCACAGTAGCGAAGGTTGAAATTGTTTCAAGACCCTGTAGCAGGCCTGCCTAACCTCTTGCGATTTGCGGGCCGCATACGTTTCTCCTGAAATTTCCGCGGGCCGCAAATCGGGTACCTATGAAATTCTTTCGCGGGGTTGGGCAGGCCTGCCCTGTAGTGTAGGTCAAGGTCACTGATGACTTCATTGGCTTCTAAATCAAACTTCAGAATCATTGCCAGCTTTACAACACATTCATAGTGAAAGTTCCAATCTTTGAGCTGCAAGAATCAGGACAATTAAAATTGGTTGAAGGATCTTCTTGCCATAAAACAGGCTCCTGATGTTCGCCTTGATTGACATAGGTAGTAAACAGACCCTGTAAGGTGCAGACAAAGTAAGCTATATATTCCCAAAGGTCTAAATTTTTCCAGGTCTCATTTTAAATATGTACAAGTGACCTGAAAATCAAAACTTTATCGTACCAGAACCTCATAGTGAATCAGGGTCACTCTCATCATTCTAATCCCTGAATTATGACCTGTACCAGGAGAAAAGTAATCAGCAGCAGAATACAAACTTCCCAGCATGGCTGCCAGATGATGTTCTCAAAAATCCGTATTCACTATTTTTTGTAAGACATTAAAACAAATTAACTGCGGACTTTGACCAATTTATCACTAACAATCAGGAGAAAGGTATCTCTCATACTGATGGCTGAGGTACTTTTCCGTTGATTGACAAACTTCCCAGCATGGCTATCAGACGATATTTTCAAAAATCCGTATTCGCTATTTTTTCTAAGACATTAAAGCAAATTTCTACGGTCTTTGACCAATTTATCAATAATAATCAGGAGAAAGGTATCTCTCATATTAGTGACTGAGGTACTTTTCCCTTGATTGACTCAATATTATTAGAGACAAGGGTATCACCTCTAATGATCAGGAGAAGAGTATCTCTCATATGAAAGTCTAAGGCATTTTCCCCCTGAACACAAGAAACCCATATTTTATACCAAATCCGTATCTCTTGAGGACCAAACATCCGTAGGTCTGGCAGCACTGCTTCTCAGGAGAGCAAAAACAAAGTTTAATTGCTTGCTGCTAATTACTCTTCTCTTGAAAGAGGTCACAATTTCAGGATAGTAATAGATGGCTGTTATTTTTTCTCATAACACCCTATAAAGGAGCGGGTTCATAAATCGAAATATGTGACCTGTTCCAAGATAAGAGCTATTAGCATCAAGTACCTATTCCAGGGAAAGGATAGTAGCCGTCATTTTTCGATCTATTAACAGATTTTGACGGACTGCGACCGATTTATCAATACCGATCAGGAGAAAGGTATCCCTCATATAGGCAAAAGAGGTGCTTTTCTCTTGATCGACTCGATGTTCACGGAAGACCGCAAAATCAGTCTATAACGACCAGAAGAACTAGGATGCCAGATGTACGGATTTTCGGTCCTCGAGAAAGATACAGGTTTCTCTTTTACTTACTATACAGATTTCTTGCGATCAAGGGAAAGGTACCTCAGACACTCGTACGAGAGATACCTTTCTCCTGTTTGTTATAAGCTGAAACTGCAGTATTCCGTCGATTCGATCAAGGGAAGAGTACCTCAGCTACTCCTATAAAAGATACCTTTCTCCTGATTGTTATCAATGGATCAAACTTAGTCCGTAGAAATCTGTTTTTAGGGCGGATACGGATTTTCGAAACTATCATCTGGCAGCACTGCAGGAGAAAAGTATCTCTCATATAAGAGTCTAAGCTACTTTTTCCTTGAGCGCAAGAAATTTGTATTTTACAAAATCCTTACTATCGAGGACCAAAAATCCATAGATCTGGCAGCACTGAAGGATAGTAATTGAACTCCGTTTTCACTCTCCTGGAAGATTTGCGGTTCGCTGCTAGTTGCCCTTATCTTGGAGTTGGAACAGGTCACAATTTTGAAATTTTTCTGATGACATCAGGCCTAATTTTCATCAAAAGACTCTTTGCTATTTTCCTTACTCATTGTCTAGTGTATTGAACCAAAATTAATAAATAGTTGACTGAATGGGTGGAGAAGTTTGATCAAAATTTTCTGGTCCTGAACGGAGGTCATGGTCTTATAGAGGTCAAACCTTTCCATGCTTTTGCTTGGTAGATCAAGATTATCTAAAAACTTATATACAGGGTCCGCGGCAAAATGACGTGAACAGTCAACCGGGGAACTCCACGAAATTGTCGCGGAGTCCTCCCGGAGTTTTTCGTTCAACTGTTCACATCATTTTGCCAGACCCTGTATATATCTGGTTCCAAGAAAGGAATGCAAACGCCCAAATATCAATCAGAAGATATGGGTCTTCCTACATCTTGTGAAAGACCCCTTCTAGATTAATGTTGAGACACATTTCTTCCTTGAATATACATTTCTTGAAAGTTGAATTTTTCCAAGTTAAGTTGCACTGCGAATTTATAATTCTTGGTATGCCCCCTCCTCCCGCAAAAAAGTTACATAGCTTGAATGTAGAGGTTTGTTGAATTGTTATCCAGAAACTAATTTTCGGCAAAATCATGGCAAAGTGTCTCATGCGAGAAAAAATGGACGAGAAGTTTTTCTTCACTGTTCAAAAGAAACGGAGAAGTTGTATTGAAAGAGCGAAGTATTGCATAAGAATTTTCTGAGGAGAGAAAGCGTAAACGTTTTTTTAGTATGGCCACTGATTGAGCTGACCTTTTCGTGCATTCTTTTCCTCATTTACTTAGGAGGTAGAAAATTCCATTGTTTTCTTTTCATCAAGACCTAAAATATTGAGGTTGTTCTTCCTTGGCAGTTACTCCCCGGAGAGAGTGTAATGGTTGCGACTCGCTCCAGTTCCCTCAATCTTGACCTTCCTCATTCCGTTTATCTTCCCGGAATCTGCCTCTGAGACCTCGAGATCGATGTCTAAGGGTCGCTGATGATAAACATATCCGAAATGATATTCCGGAGGAGAATTCAATCACTAGAACGAAACTAAATTTCCAATATTCTTCTTCCGCGTGAATTCTTTTCCAATGTACTCGAATGCATGATATCGAGATCTGAAATGACTGCGCGGTTTGAACTTGAAGATGGAACGTTCGTCATGCTGTAGCTCTGTTGAAGATTTGGCAACATCGTACAATTTTCTCGTCGCACATGGTATTTACAATGGCTTGAGTGTGACAAGTGTTTTCGAGCAAAATCCTACAAAAAAACGTCTTCGGCGTTGGAAACCGTAATTCGCTTTGTTAAATAGTGAACTATCGGCTGTTGCTTAATTTTCAACAGAACAGAGATACTTAATGAGTACGAATGACTTGCTTCACTGCCAAATTGTCGACGAAAGTTATGGCGAAAAGAAATTGAACGGAGAATCGTCATGTCGTGCGATCTCGACCGTCGTATCTGTGTAGATTCGCGCCTAAATTAAGGAATGATAAGACTGGGATGACCTTGGGCTCAAATGCTGTAGGGGTTATCTTAGTAAGGCTACAGGAAAGAGAAAATGTTGGGCTTAGTTCAGGTCCCTCGTACACGAGCCATTGAATCTGTAGCAAGGGCAGTATACTGAGTCTGGAAATCCGGTCACCGTGCAGTATTACTGTCTGGGTCTCAGTTGTGGTCCAGCCTGACCTTTCAAAATGGCAAAGAATGGGACGATTTATAATGCTTGAGAGAGAAATTCACGAGTAATTTTTTATACATGAAGTCACCTAATATTCATGAAAAGAAGTGGCGTCCAAAGGGTGTTCCTGATTGGGCTAAGTCATCTACCTTGTAAACTTTTTTGAGTGTTATTTTTGTCTTCAGAACCCCCGACGACGTAATTTCTAAATACTCTGCTTCATTAAAAAATTTCGTAGTTTTACTCCAAATCCTCAAATGAAATGATTTTTCATCATTTTCTCATCTTAAACTGCTATTTTATTTTGCAGAATAATTCGACGCACAATGCTTCGCTGAATACTCCAGTCGTAGCGCTACAAACGCCTCTCTTATCATCATATCCGGGCTTATTTCAGGATATGAATAGTAGTACTGACCTGTCGTTAGGTACACTGAATTGGACATCCTCCATACCATCGCATTCAAAGTAAGGCTTTCACAACACCATGTTAGAAGGAAATAAATTAGTATTGTAAAGTATCATTAATTTTGTTTTCTTTTTTTTTTTCATCTCGTAACAGCCCTTTGCATTTAGGCGTGCCGAGTTCGTCACCCGCCACGTCATCGCCGTCACCTAATTCTGTACATATAAAAAGCGAACCAAATTCACCACCGAGGTCGGATCAACATTCTCTGGCGCACATATTATCGCATTCGTCACATCCGGCGCACACGTCTCTGTCAGCGCAGCATCTCATACCAGGTACGAGAAAAAGTAAAAAAAAAAAAACGGTTTCAGTGTTGATGAACGTGTATTCAAATGTATCCTTGATCGTTTTCTAGGGGGAATACAATCTGCAGCTGATTTAAGGCACGAGTACGACACCGGTCCAGTCAGCAAACGACCTCGTGATAGTTGGGGTACATGATATCCACTTGAAGCTGATTACACTCGTATTTTTTCGTAAGTATCTGGCGCACGTCGTCGTTCGAGTTTTCACTTTACTATAAAATCGTGATTGAAGGTCATTTCTCGTACTCTCTGAGCAAGAGTTTGGAGTTAGAACCTTGGGAAGTGTTACAGAACTAGATGCGATACTCGTTACGACTCCCGAGAATTTTTAGTATTTAGCTCCCCTGTAGAACTCATTCCTTGTCCGACTTTGATGACGTCATCAACCAAAGTTAGGTTAGGTTATGTTTCAAAGAGGATGAGGAAGAAATTACTGGTAGAATGAAGGACTTGGATCGCGAGTAAAGATGTGAGAAAACAATTTACGGGAGTTGAACGAGGGGAGGCAGGAAACTTGTTTTCTGGGATACTTTTCTAAGTCTTATGGTGTTTGAAGCGTTGCATATCTGGCTCATTGAAGGGGTAAAGTCAATTGATGTATGGAGTATTGCATATCCAGTTGACTGACGGGGCTATACCAACCCTCGAGCTATGTATGTTAGGAAAGGGACTAGGAGAATTTTCGACCTCTGAACTTTGTCGGCCGGCAAGACGGCGGATGGCGGATGTTTTTTCCAAAAAGCCTCGCAATAAACTGGTTCCCTGTTACAGAGCTTGTTGGAAGATAAGAAGCCCTAGAAATCACACTAGGAGGAGAGAAAGTGTGAGCAGTAATAGAATTTGAGAGCATAAGAAGAGGAAAGGGAGGCATGAGTTCCGCAAAAAGAACGCGGTGACTGGATTGCGGCAAAGTCCTCTGCGTCAGACTTTAGGGCCCCGTATCCATGGAAAAGCAATAGAGGATGAGGAGAACTTGACGAGTACATAAGAAGGAGAAGACTGGTAGAATGAGGGTCTTAAATCGCGAGTAAGGATCGGAGAGAAAAATTCACAGGAGTTGAACGAGAGGAGGCAGGGAACCTGTTTTCTGGGGTACATAAGAAGAGAATTTCAAGTCTTACGGTGCCTGAAGCGTTTCATATCTGGCTTATTGAAGGGGTTAAGTCAATTGATGTATGAAGCATTGCATACCTAACTAATTGACGGGGCTATACCAACCTCCGAGCTATGTATGACAGGAGGGGCATAAGGGAAATTTTCGACCGCCGAAATTTGCCGGTCGGCCAGACGGTGGATGGCAGAAATCCCCCCCCCCTCCCCGATAAAACAGGTTCCCTATTGATAAGATAGTGGGAATTTACAAGAAGGAGAGAAATAGATGAGAAGACAGTAAAATTTAGCGATACGTTCGGCGTTGAAATGGTTCTATTATCCTAATAATGAACCCTCCATGTACGTTTCTGGGTCCAGATTTGGACTTGCCCAAGTATCAAAGGAGGATAGAGGTAATTTCTAAAGCAATTATTTTGTTGATGTGTTGTTACTTGAGTTAACAGTTTCAGGAATTTCAGTGAGATCGAGACGAATGTCAAGGATAGGGGTTCATCATAGGGAAGTGAATAGAAAAGTAGGAAGTGAGGCCCTAATTTTGAAAAGAGTGTCTTGATCGTATTGAAGCGACTGAAGGAGTGAATGAAGTGATAAAAAATTGAACAGAACTTTACAGAAACGCATTACTTTATTTGATGAGTAGACCGGTTTCGCAACGCACGGTAACGCTGCATCATCAGTACTAAACTAAAAATATCAAGAGATAGTTAGAAAAGCTAGGACAGTGCTGAATCATTATTCACGTACAATCTTGTAATTAGATTAGTAGAATTTGCGAATTGTAGGTCATTCACAAGGTGGAAAGTAATCTTATAATTATGGTTCTTAATTTCAATTTCTTCTAATTTATCTAGCTTATAACTTTTGTTACAACGGTGCAGTAGAGTGACATTTTTCTCACGATTGAAGGTGTGGGAGGTGTTGGCAAGATGTTCCGCAAAAGAGCTCTTCTTGAGTACATCATGAGGAGGGATTGAAGGTGTTTCAGCCATACGATATTTGAGGATAGTTTTTAAGGCGCTTACATGCTCTTGAATTCTGTAATGCAAAGCTCTACCGGTTTGCCCAATGTACACAGCATTGCAATCATCACAGGACAGACGATACACACCACTCTGACACGATTTTGGAGTGGGGTCTTTTAGACGTGAAAGAGATCTCAAATTATACAATGTGTAGAAGGCGGTGCCATATCCTATTTTTCGAAGTATCCGAGCTATTTTGTACGATTTATTGCCGATAAATGGTTGTTTTATCCAGATTAATTTCTGTATGTTAAATCCAAGCTCGTTCTCTTAAAAGGTTCTCTAATCTAACAGAACATAACAATAATTTGAACGAAAGTACGAGTAACATACAGAAATTAATCTGGATAAAACAACCATTTATCGGCAATAAATCGTACAAAATAGCTCGGATACTTCGAAAAATAGGATATGGCACCGCCTTCTACACATTGTATAATTTGAGATCTCTTTCACGTCTAAAAGACCCCACTCCAAAATCGTGTCAGAGTGGTGTGTATCGTCTGTCCTGTGATGATTGCAATGCTGTGTACATTGGGCAAACCGGTAGAGCTTTGCATTACAGAATTCAAGAGCATGTAAGCGCCTTAAAAACTATCCTCAAATATCGTATGGCTGAAACACCTTCAATCCCTCCTCATGATGTACTCAAGAAGAGCTCTTTTGCGGAACATCTTGCCAACACCTCCCACACCTTCAATCGTGAGAAAAATGTCACTCTACTGCACCGTTGTAACAAAAGTTATAAGCTAGATAAATTAGAAGAAATTGAAATTAAGAACCATAATTATAAGATTACTTTCCACCTTGTGAATGACCTACAATTCGCAAATTCTACTAATCTAATTACAAGATTGTACGTGAATAATGATTCAGCACTGTCCTAGCTTTTCTAACTATCTCTTGATATTTTTAGTTTAGTACTGATGATGCAGCGTTACCGTGCGTTGCGAAATCGGTCTACTCATCAAATAAAGTAATGCGTTTCTGTAAAGTTCTGTTCAATTTTTAACATGATGAATCGCAACGTCCACTATTTCAATCTTATTTGTGAATGAAGTGGCTTGAGAACAGTTGAAATGATGGGTAGATTTGGATATTGGGTTGTTGAGGCCAGAAAGTCGACAGTGAGTTACAGAGCGCAGTGACGGAAATGAGGAACATATGCCTGGCACATAGTTTGAGGCAGTAGAGGCCGAATGAATTTCTGAAGCAATGATTTCGTTGATGTATTGTTTACGGGTAGCTGTCTTGGGAATTTCAGTAAAATCGAGATGGATGTCAGGGTTAAAGGCTCACCAAATGGAACTGGATGGTGAGCCTAAGTTTGAGAAAAGTGCCTGGAATTACGTGGGCTGAGAGCATTTGAAAATATGGGAAGATTTGGGCATTGAGTTGTAGAAGCCTGAAAGTTAACAGTAAGTAGAAAGAATGCGGTAACGGAGAAGAGGAACACTTGCCTGAGTGCATAGGTTGAGTGAAGGGCTGCTGGTGCCTAGTTCACTAAGAGCCAGTCAAAGCCCGAAAATTTTAATGAAGTCCAGGAATTCAAAGACAGGGACGGATGTTTAATAGAGTACTTTTCTCGGGGGGATGGGGGGGGGGGATCCAGAAACGACCCACACGAATGCATTGGAGGTTGAGAATTTTTCCGAGACGGGGATGGATGGCTCCTGGGGAAGGGCGGTTTGAGGTATATCAAAGAATTGACGATTCTGTATTAAGAGGACTACAAATCATGCATGTAGGAGAGGATGAGAGAACGGTAATAACGTTTGAGAGCATAAGGAAAGGGAAAGGAGGCATCATTTACTCAAAGTGAACGCAGTGACTGGCTCGCGGGAAAATCTTCTCCGTCAGATTCCTCGAGATCGATGTGTCCCGGTATCCACGGGAAAGAGATAAAGGATGAGGGAGAATCCGACGAATGTATAGAGATGGAGATTTGGGAGACGATAGGTAGAATAAGGGTCTTGGATACCAAGTAAGGATGAGAGAAAATCAAAGGTTACACGTCCATGTGTTTTTATTCTTCCTTTTGATTTTGAGAGAAGCAAGTCATGGCGAGCTCGGCAGTGAATGTGAAGGCGGAGTCTTTCGTACGAAATGATGAGATGTTACCCTGAAAGGAGACTGTATATTTGGTTCAGGCTCTCGATTTGGACCCGTCTGTGAAGCGGAGAAGATGGGAGGGATGTTCCGAAGAATTGATTTTCTTAATTTGTTGTTTGATATGAAACTAGCAGTTTTAGGAATTTCAGTCAGATCGAGAGGCAGTGGAAAGAAAAATTTAGAGGCCATTGCAGGTTTGCAATGGCAGCGGGGAACCAGCAACCTCCCGCGCTCGCGATCACGTTGGCGCGGAAATGCCCCCTCAGAAAATCAGTTGGCTGGGCTCTCCTCAATATACTGTACACGAGGCCTGATAAAATGAAGGCTGGAAGTTGAAATTTTTCCAAGTCCCTAAAGTCGATCAAGGTCATTGATGACGTCATAAAGCGTCACAACTGGAAATTGAAAATTTTCTAAGTCTCTAAAGTAGGTCAAGGTCATTGATGACGTCATAAAGCGCCACACGTCACGTCACGCCCCGCTAAAAAAAAGACCTCACAGTCTGAAATCAGTGCTTAGCTGAGATTCAAGTATTTGAAAAGATTGGAAAATTTGATGTCGATGTTGAGGCCGGCAACTTTGTCTGAGCGCACAGGCTAAGTGAAGGACTAGTGGATAGTGCGCCAAGGCATAGTAAAAGCCTGAAAGATTGAATATAGTCCTACCATTTCGAGGTTGTTTTGTTGGAATGGGTGTAAATTGGGAACGAATTAGATGATTGTAGAGTTTGAGGAGGAGTTCGCGATTATAGTAGGTATGGAGGTAAGATGGCATTCAAGAACAAACAAGACATGTTGGCATTTTTGCTCTTACGATTTCAACTGGGAGGTTGAGGATTTTTGGGTGTCGAAAGCGGAACCAAGAAACTTGGCAGATGATCGGATGGAAATTGTGAAGTTTTGTAGACACAATGTGGGAGTCGCGAGTATGTTTTTTGGAATACTACCAAGGCTGTTTTCCGAATTCGCACGAGGGTTAATTGCGGAGTGGTTATTTAGCTCAATTTTGCCTGGCATTTTCGTGGAAACTGTTGACGTATACTTCTGCATGACATGGAACGGCCGTGAAAAAGTCATGAATTCCTCGAATTTAAAATAGTAGATACCCTACCATTGCAATCATACCCCTTATCGTATGAAAATGAAGTAGATGAAGCTCGAGAAAAAGCCTGTTCGCCGCTCTGGGCTACAAGCTCATTTTTTTCACCTTGTGTAAGTTGTGCACTTCGTTGCCGCTTTTCTAAAAATTTGCGATCCCAGGCTATAGCACATGAAGCCTCCTCCCCTCCCCCGCTAAAATGGACGCTACCTCGAGAAGCGTTCACAAGGTGTCAGGGACTTCGACTGTGATTCAGAGAAAATGCCCGAGGTCAAAGAATTTTCCAGGAAATTTTCATTGAGCTTTTTCAAGTAATTCAACATAATTCTCGAGTACAAATAAAAACCTCGATCCTTATAACTGAATTTACGCGCTTGAATTGAAATTAATTGATTAAGTTGACGGTTCAACAACTGTGAATTATCGTTAAAGTCAAGACGATGCACAATAGTAAGAACTTGAAAAGAAAACTCATCGCGTAGAATTAGAAACCTAGTTTTTTTTACTTTTTCTATGAAATAATTCGACGCTTAAAATAGAAAATTCGCTATTTTTTCGAAAAGATAAATAAATAAATAAATAACAATAAAATTAAAAATAAACGTAAAAGGTTTCTTTTTGTTTTATATTCGGCGCAAACATATTGACTCGGAGACAGCCATCCTATCATCGTTATCATTATTCTTGTTATTACCCGAGTATTTAATTTTCTTTCTTCATTAATTGCCAAAACCGGCTGTTGTTTGTACCAACTGAAGATGTTTTTTGAGGTTATGTGGCTGGGTTCTTGCTTTTGAGGAGTGCGTCTTGAATTCTACACAATACGATTCTATTTTCTCTTGTAAATATTCTTCTGGTGGTGACGCGTGTTTATGTTTTGTCTTGAGATAGAGGAGAAACAAAGTCGCACGCGAGTTCTCTTTCATTGATTAGGCATTTTGAGGCAAGTAGGGAACGTGGCCTAGTACGAGTGAGCAGTCCTCTTTTTCGAAGTAGTAGGCGTAGTGCAGAGAGGGCTTGATTCCGGGACTGGGATGTGCCTATTAGCCTAACATACCATGAAAGTGTAATAATGAAGGCCCAGGATACAGGTGTCAAAGTACCGAAGCCCCAAATACATTCAAATCCTCAAAACAGGTCCAGATTACTCCCACCATGCCTGACGACAGCACTCTCTGTCTTTGAGCTTGTAAAATTTTGAAAAAAAAAAACTAATTTTCTTGTTTTTTATGTTTTTGTAGGTGAACGGATTCTCCAAGATGACCGCCGTACGAAAATACGAACGTGAAATGAGCTTGATCTTTTTTCCTTTTCTATGTGCCATAGGAAACATCTGATGCTATTATATTTCAAGAAGACGTTATGTTCTGATGAAGTAAGGTTAGAAAAGATGAAAACCTGATCTAATCCCCATTCTGAATAAATTCTTCTTCATCAGTTGATGACGTCTACTCGTTTAGATCTAGTCCCTTAGATCTATCGAATGAAAATATTGTACGAATAACAATTCCACAGAAACACGTCAAATCTCTTTAAATTCGTACAAAATCTTCATATAAAATAAGAACGCTGTTCTTGTCATTTTTTTTTTTTTTTTCTTTTCAAATGTTGGTTGGATTATCAGTCGGAAAAAATGAAAAAGTCGCTTTTATTTGTTATTTATTTTATAAATGTTTTCTTTTAGAATGTATCTTTGTGTTTTCCTTTTTCTTTCTTTCTATCATTTTACTTTATTTTTATTATATATTTTTCTGCGTTATATTAATACCACATCTTGTTTATATTTGAAAAAAATTCGCCAAAATTAGAATTTTTAGTCGAATGAATTCTATTTATAATTTTCTTTTTTCATTTTTATTCTCCGTGCAATACTTACGGTGCTAAAGAAAAAAAAAAAAAAATCCTTTTTATCCATTGTTTGAAATGAAGAACAACAAATGATAATAGTTTTAATCACATAATACCGTCGTGATCGACGATTTTAAAATTGTAACCATTTCGGAGCTTAATATTTTTACTTTCTATAGTTACCTGTGTATTCTTCCACCCAATCTGTGCTGTATTAATTGCCCGAATTACGCGACCATACAGACAATATAATATTACGCGAACGACCAATTTTACAAAATACGTACACGCATAATGTATTTAATTTTATGTCGTGGGCTGAATTCGAGTGATAATTGTTGAGCTTAAAATTGTGTTTTATAACGAAATTTTTTTTTCTATCTATTCATTATCCTTATTAATCTTTTTTTTTTTTTTTTATTTTTCTTCTTCCTTTGAGATTTTTGCTTACGCCAGGCCATTATCGAGTGCTATCAAGTTCTCGTATTTTTCTACAGTAAAGTCAATTTTTTATTAAGGAAAACCCAATTAATTAGGGTACAAAACATAATTTTCGTTCGATTGCTCGTGCTACGTTTAAATGTTGCACATTTCTACCCGAATGTATACAATTTCGATAGCCTTGAATGTAAATATTCCGATTTTTAATGTTGTAACATTGTTTTAATTCGCCTACCTACCTATCTCTCTTATTAGGTAGGTAATGAGAAATTTTTTAATGAGTATTCGATTTTACAGTAGTGCCTAGTATATTTATTTGTCTTGATTTTTTCTTCTATAATATGTTTGATTCGATGTGTGAGTTAATTTATGTCTTTTTTTTTTTTTTTTTAATTTTCCAAAAATTCATTATTATTGTTTTGACCGATTAAAATTCTTTGCTAGTTTTTTCAAAATATAATATTGTGAGACTGATGTTTGGGGGTTAAGAAGATGGTTTTTTGAGACAACACTGTTTCGAATAATTTTTATTTGTTAAAATGATCGAAATATGTAAGGGTAGATTTACGCGACGCTACATAAATACTTTCATGTTTTGAAGTGGTAGTGAGATGAGCATTATGATGCGTATGGATATTTCTTTTTTAGCGCTGTGTAAAGTGAAGACCTTAATTATTGTAATATCGGGATTACAAGGTTTTTTCTGCTCTCTTTTTGGTTGAAATACTTTTGGATAAAATCAAAAAATAAAAGTTAGTAAAAGAATAAAGTTAATATTATGATTTTCAATTTTTATTTCAAGCTACATTAACTGCATCTCTCCTCAGTGTGGGAGCAGAGCTAGAGGATCAGCGGCTTCGAAAATTTAGCTGGCTGCGCACTTTTTCTCATGTAATCAATGATTTCCTCTACTTAGCTAACAAGACAACGTAAAAGCTTAGGCATGATCGTTTTTTTTTTCTTATATGTACTACTGTTCAAAAGCAGCCAATAGTCGATCATGATTGACAAAACTTCTGGTTCCATCAATAACGCCTTTTTACTCGAGCTACAATTTAGTCCAAGTTTTACTCAATTTTCCCTTCTCATTGCAGACGTCGATTTACTCGAAAAAAGAGCAGATAAAACGGATACTTTCATCTTGCAAATTTTTTCGATACTTGATAAACTAATTTTTTTTCGCGATTAAAACCTTTAACAGCAGCACTATTTTGAAATGACAACGCGTATTAATTCTCATCTTACGTAGGAAAGGCGCTAATTTAATGATCGTGTAACTTCGAAAGGTCGATAGAAAATAATCGTACTCGTTACTGTTTCGATACATCGCATTTCTTTTATTTTGTAAGTAAGTAAGTAAGATACCAAAAAATCCTGTGTACAGCACCCTCTTGATCGAATTAATTTATTTTGTATAAATATTATGATGTAGATGATCTCTGAAAATTTAATCGAGGCGTACAAAAAACCATAAATATTTTTTCCAACTATGGATGAATCGCTACTCTTCGTGGAACACCATAGTTCTACTCCGCATATCGTCGTTACCCTCTTCTTTTTTTTGTACGATGTCTTATTTTTCATTCGAATTATCGACATTATTGAAACTTAAATTCTTTTGTTTACTACTTGTTTATTTTCGTTTTCTTCTTGAAATATTTTATAAATTCTATTTTGTAATAATGTACCATACGCGTCCTCCAGAATGGAATAAAAAAAACGTTCGAGTCAATTATTTTATAAATATTTTACCCAACTTCTTGAATTCTATTCGTATGATATTTAAACACGAGAGTTACCAAGATGAAATTTTTAAATAAAAAAAAAAAAATGATAAATCTGCGACACCATGATACGCTACCAATTTTTTTTTTCTTCTCTCTCAAAGTGCCTCTTGAAAATAATTATTAAAGAATTATAAGGTTTTTTGTTTTCGTTTTTTTTTCTCTCTTTTCTTTGTTTTTATTCTTTTATTTTGTACAGTTTTTTGTGTGTACAATTCGATCAACCTCGATGCACATTGTGGATTTAATTTTAAAATTTGTATAAAATGAAGAATGACAAAAAGAAATTATTCTTCCTTCAGAGTTCTTTCATCGTTATATTTGTATCGAAATCCACCTCATTGTGTGGTATTAGATGAGTGTTTTTATGTTAAAAGTGTGTAAGTCCTACTTTTTAGAGTATACCAAGGAAAATGAGAAGAAAGAAAGTATGTAGGCGTACGTCCTCTTACGTGCAGCTTGTTTTTTTTTCTCTCTATGTTTCCCCCCCCCCCCAAGAGGAACGTATACAAATTAAAAAACTGTAATACGTTTAATATGTGTGTGCGTGTATTGAGATATATTATTTTAAATGAATGTCATTATACCCATAAGCTGTATAAGTTTCTCTGTAGACATGTTTATACTTTTTGAATAATAAATATTAATTTTTGTTAATTATTCACTATTTTGTTTACACTCATTATTGAATGATTATCTCTTTTGGGGAAACCTGATTGTCACTAGTAGTACAGGCGATAAAAACACTCATCTGAACATTTTGGGGGTCACGGGGAGATTTTGCTGAAAAATGTGGGATTGGGTCCCAGAGACAACATATCAAAAATCCCGCCCTTCCCCCCACTTCCATGGAAAGTGGTTTTGCGCCACATTTTAGCCCCCCAAATTTGATTTTTAACAGGGAACCTGTTTTATCGGGGGGTAAACTGAAGGAAAATGACGGGCGCCGGGCGCCGTCCGGCAAGAAAAAGGGACTTAGAAAAATTTTGATGAAGTGATAGGAGGGGGACTTATCCTCTCTGCTTCATGCAGTATATTATACTAGGTTTATACTACGTATTATACTAGGCGTATACTAGGTCCAATCCTCCTTTATACTAGGTTTAGGCATCCTTCATACCATAAGCTTACAAGATCTTTATAATAGCTTATAGTAGCAGTTTGTCCTAGCTCTGTACTAGGTCTTAGGCTTCCTTTATACTACTGTATTAGTGGTTTTACTAGCTCTGTGACGTCATCAGATAGTGATGGCACTTCTAAGCTATATATGATGGGAAAAGGACTTGTAAAAAATTCGAAAATTGACCTGTATCTGATGAAAAATCCCTTGTAAAACAGGTTCCCTGCTTGCCTCAATTAACACAGTTAATGAAGGCAATTCCGAGCAGCTAAGTATGTGGGCTGCGAGTTTTTTGGATATATCTCGCGAAATATGGGCTTTAGAAAAAAAAATCAAGAGACAAAAAATATTCCTCGTCAAATTTAGTATCAAATAGACTACCTGCTTTTTAGCCTAGCTCTACAAGTTAGCCTAAAAATTTCCCTTAATGTTCACCTATTTTGTAATTTGACATGTTTCATGTCTTAGCTCTGGCCTGATTCTACCCCCTAATTCCGAAATTTGCGTCCGTACGTCCGTCCGTACAATCCTCTGCTGTATACTAGGATTATACTGTCAAGGCTGAATAAACGGTATACAATGTTCCGTAATATATAGGATACAGGCCTTCATTATACTAGGGCTAATATACAGTATACAAGGTTCCATAATATACAGTATACTAGGCTAAGCTTCATTATACTGAACCTGGAATGGCTCTAGAAGGGAGTTGACCAATCTTTCATTGACTTGTAAGACAGTTCTTGCTAGTATAAAACTAGCTTCAAAAGTCCCCCTCCTATCAACTATTAGTATAAAGCTACTGTATGTTGGCTCCGTTCCTTCAATGGACCAGATATGCAACGCTTCAGGCACTTCCATAATATCTCATAAGACAGGTTCCCTACGATTTCACTAGTTAGACTTATATTAGAGGGAGGAGGACAAACTAACTAGGTCTCCCTTTTATCTATGCAGTAAACTAACACACAAGCTTCATACTAAGTCTAGGAATCCTGTTTACTGTATCCTTTCTGAAGCGTCCTTTATACTAGGCTACAGCTTAGCCACTATAAACCTAGTACATATACAGTATATCAGGTCCAGTAAAATGAAAGCTTAAGAACAGACCAAGAAGTGGGCCCACGTGAGTTTAGCTTTCATCATATATACTTAATATACAATATACAGTACTAAACCTAGGAGAGTGAGCTTTAGGAAGCCATACCCCCAAAAATTGTAAACTACACTCTTGAAGGCCAAAGTGAGCCCCTAAAAGCTATTGGCTTAAATTCTAATGGATACCCGACCTATAATAGACCAAGAAAGGAGGCGACCTAACGGAGCGAATGAGTCCTCCAAAAGCCATTGGCCTAAAATATTCTAAACTAGACTTATACTAGAACAAGGAGCGGGACGAACGAGCGGAGCAAGTGAGGCTCCGTAATCTCAACAGCCTGAAATATTATAAAATGAATGAGACATTTTCCTCATGCGTACGAGTTAGCTTCATGATAGATTTATTTTCTATATACACACACGTAACACTTTATAACTTTGTCAATTGTGAGATAAAAATAAACACTAAAATTTTGGACTAGAACTAACGAAAGACGAAAAATTTGAATCAAAAAGGTCAAAAGAGAAAAGTTTAAAAATTTTTTGACAAACAACCAAATATAAATAAAATTATAAAACGCAAAAATACAAAGTTAAAATTCACAATTGACAATAAGTAGAAAGACCGCGACCGGTTTCGAACTGGATGCAGTTCATCTTCAGGCGTGACTGAGCGAATTGCGGATGAATAAAAAGTCGAGCTTACGAAATAGAAAAATGAGGTCATGAATAAACAGGTGGGTCAGCTGATAACATGAAACGTAAAAACGGATTAAAAAATACGTCAGGACTATTTAGAACATTGTTATTTTGATGTTTAAAAGCAATTAAGGTGTAATATTCTTCCAATCTATTCATTTTTGCTCCTTTTTCACAATATTGAAGAGGAGAGACCCTGACACCATCGAAAGTGTGCTTTTCTTGATGGCAATGTTTAGCCATGGCCGAAAGAGAATCAGCTGAAGACGTTGTTGAGGGTTTTTGAAGGTTATTGTAGTCACTAGAATGTTCTTTAAAACGGCTCTCTATAGAACGTCCTGATTGGCCAATGTAGATGTCACCGCATGTGCATTTTAATTTGTAGACTCCAGATTTCTCGAGTTTTGGAAATGGGTCTTTGAGACGAGATAAGTTTTTAACCTGGTTTAACGGGTAGAACGCAACCTTATAACCATATCTTCGGAGTTCTCGAGCTATAGAATGAAAACCATTGCCCAAATAAGAAAACCGAATCCAAGATTTGAACGGAACGGAGGCACACGGTGAGGTAGAGATGTTGTTTCTAGGATTCATACAAGGTTGAAGGCGTTGTTCAATGAATTTTGAGAAATCAGCTGACGAAAAGGATGAAGACAAAATTTGGCGGAGGCTTTTCCGTTTGATTAATTTGCGGACATTTACTTTTAAACCATTTTTTTTTCTGCAATTTGTTCTATGATGCAGCGTTCCCGGACTTTTCCCTGAATTTATTTTCCTGAAAACCGAAATCCGGAATGACATTGTCCTGAATTATTTTTTCCCGAAAAAAAAATAACCTGAACGACCAAAATCCTGAAAGAAAAATCCTGAAAAAAAATATCCTAAAAATGTTGTATCCTGAAAACAATCAATTACTGATCAATTGTATCGAAATCTCGATAATATCAATATATCTATCTCGATTATATCGATTACTGATCTCGATTGTATACAAATATCATGTTCAGCTTCAATTCTTACTTAGTCATTTCTATTTTTCAAATAAATTTCTGATAAAATTCCTTCATTTACCGTGAACTACCCTTTGAGCACGCTGGAGTAGAACAGGTAGAGGAACATTTGTCTGCAGGGGTACAAATATCATGTTCAGCTTCAATTCTTACTTAGTCATTTCTATTTTCAAATAAATTTCGGATAAAATTCCTTCATTTACCGTGAACTACCCTTTGAGCACGCTGGAGTAGAACAGGTAGAGGAACATTTGTCTGCAGGGGTACAAATATCATGTTCAGCTTCAATTCTTACTTAGTCATTTCTATTTTCAAATAAATTTCGGATAAAATTCCTTCATTTACCGTAAACTACCCTTTGAGCACGCTGGAGTAGAACAGGTAGAGGAACATTTGTCTGCAGGGTTACAAATATCATGTTTAGCTTCAATTATTCTTACTTAGTCATTTCTATTTTTCAAATAAATTTCTGATGAAATTCCTTCATTTACCGTGAACTACCCTTTGAGCACGCTGGAGTAGAACAGGTAGAGGAACATTTGTCTGCAGGGGTACAAATATCATGTTCAGCTTCAATTCTTACTTAGTCATTTCTATTTTCAAATAAATTTCTGATAAAATTCCTTCATTTACCGTAAACTACCCTTTGAGCACGCTGGAGTAGAACAGGTAGAGGAACATTTGTCTGCAGGGGTACAAATATCATGTTTAGCTTCAATTCTTACTTAGTCATTTCTATTTTTCAAATAAATTTCTGATGAAATTCCTTCATTTACCGTGAACTACCCTTTGAGCACGCTGGAGTAGAACAGGTAGAGGAACATTTGTCTGCAGGGGTACAAATATCATGTTCAGCTTCAATATTCATATTTCGTCATTTCTATTTTTCAAAGAAATCTCTTCTAGGCTGATAAGAGCCATATTTTGTGCAATCAGACTTATTCGCATTCATCTCTTAGAACATATTATGGTCAATCCAAGGTGGTTGAATATTTTGGTTTTGCAAATTAACCACTGTTAATTCTCGGATTCCTCAATACACAAATTTTATGAATTTTGAAATATTGCTTTAAGGCTTCTTGAGGCATTATGATGCATTGTGATGGGCACGGATGAAGTATTAACAAGAAAGCTGTTGACATATGTGTCTTTGGGCTGGGAATCAGTCTGGAATCTGGGTCACTCCTTATGCTGTCATCAATGGCCTTGACCTACTTTGGAGACCTGAACTTTGGCTTTCATAGGCCTAACATCATACATAATGGGCTGCTATGGTGGAAATTATCAGATTTTACAGACCACCTGCAGCTTATTGATAGGTTGCGACCAAAGTATGAAATACATACAAAGCTTGATGTTAATGGACACCAAAACCGCGGTACTACTGCCCGCCGGCAGGCCAAGAGGTTTGTCCTTCTTCTTGATTAATGCCATCCCGGCTTTTTCCAATGTGTGGGGCACACCCCCTCTGCTGAGGCCTCATTGAAAGCACTTAGCAGCAGACATGATTTCCATGTTAAGAAACCTCAAAACTGCTGATATAAAGTATACAGATCCACCTCAAATGTACTACCATCTGTTTTAAGGAATGAGAATACAAATACAGTGGAAACTCTTTATAACGATTCTGAAGGGACCGATTCTGAAGAGACCGCCAAAAAAATTTGTTACCCAGAAATTCTTCTTTTTCATTTATTTGACAGTAAATTCAAAGTACACAGGTACATCTAAGTATTGACATGTTTCATGTCTTTTCTCTACCCCCCTATCATTATAAAAAACCCGAAGTGGCTCCTATTCTAGGTAACCTCCTATCTTATATTTTTAGTACAGAGCTAGGAGTCCTAGTCCAGTTCAAGTCCAATGTACTGCATGTTGGCTTTGCCCCTTCAATGAACTAGATATGCGACGCTTCAAACGCCATGAGACTCAGAAAAGACGTTAGCTTGAAGTCATTAGGCTTATACTAGACCAAAAAGGGGGAGGGCGACCGAGCGAAGCATGCTACTGTACTTCATAAAAGACATGAAACATGATCTTCATTTATTTGGCTATACCAGAAAATTTTTAGTATCAAGAATTATTATTGAAGTTAAAATCGCGAGAAAAAAAAGAAGAAAAAAATGATTTCTCTGAATAAATTTTCAATCTTTGTGATTCTGGATTCTAGTCCAAAGGCCTTTAATCTATCTATCCCCTTTAGGGATGCCATTTTGACATGTTTCATGGCTTTACACTCACCTCACCAATCGAAAAATTTGCGAGTACCACCCTCTTTCAAATATTAGCAATATACTAGAGTCAAACTGGCATATTATGATGAATAACGAAGGTGATCAAATTTCACTCAGTGACTAGCAGCCTAAAAACTCTGGAATAATCTACTGAAGAAATATTGTAAATTAATGAATCAGAGTTTACACTTTTTGCCCAAGTTTACAACACAATACCATCTGAATGTCATTATTCGTCATTCGCGCTATTACTGTACAAGGAGCCTTGGCCGTCAACAAATTAATTGTTGCCGTTGCCCAGGACGCACCACGTGGAGGTGGCTCCTATGCGTCCCAAGACACTAAAGATCCTAGCCTACACTAAAGACAAAAAAAAAAAAAGGAATCCCTATGCATAGAAGACTGTGCACAACCACAACGGTTCACCGCGTCTTAGAGATCTGCGAAGCTACCCGAATGTGGTGCACTGTACCTACATCTAATTAAATTATAATAAAAAAGAGAGAAGGCGCAGACACCCACGTCAGTCAACCACGGATTATCAAGACTGTTTACGACCACACGCCTCAGTTACAACCGCCGATGGTTGCCTCTTCATTGGCGGAGTCAGTAAACTAATACTGCGCCCCAACGCGGCATATCCGACGCGGGTGCACTGAAATCGTCAAGCACAATATCATCGCGCGCGCGGCTAATCCGCATTATGCACTCAATGCACTTCCTGAATAAGACCTAACCATCAAGTAAAGTATATAAGAGTAATAGCGCGAACCAAAAATAAACAACACCTTTAGTCAAACTTTGGAGTTGTCGTGCCACCCATGATTCAGAATGGACCGACCGCTACAAAATGACGATGGTTTCAATTTTAATTTTGATTTAGGCCTAAATTAGAATAGATATGATTGATGGTAGCACAATATCACCGCACGCGAGGTATCCGCTTTATGCGCTCAATGTACTTCCTGCAATCCACCCATTCTCAACACTTTGGAGTTGTCGTGCCACCCATTTTTCAGAATGGACCGACCGCTACAAAATGACAATATTTTTAATTTTAATTTGAAATGAATAAAAATTGTATCAAAATGAAATCAATTCGTTCAAATGGAGAGAAAGGTGAAAAGTCACCAATACCGGTTGTCCAAACAGGAGTCGTCGACTTAAACACACATATTTCAGAGTGCAACAGCTACTCCGGAATGACTGTTGGTACATTTATAAGCCCTAAAAATAATTTAGGCTGAAAGAAAATACACATGTTAATTAGAATAGTTTTGTTAGTATCCCAGCATGATTAGTTCAAGCGACACCGGTACACATAAGAAACATGCAAAAAATAATTGGTTACAAAAAAACCTCATCATGCACGCGAGATCAAAACGAAAAACGGAAAAAGAAGCGCCTCAACTTTCCACATCTGCGATAAACATACTGACTGGTTCAGAGGAATGAGGAAAGGACGAAATGCGCGCTTGTTTGTATACGTAAGGTGACGTGTGCAAACTTCACCGGTCTTTTCTTGCTTGTTGGTTGAATGATTCAAAAGAGAAAGTGACTCAACGAATTCGAGGGGTTTCCACAGGTATCTGACGGCACTTCAACAATGCTTGTTCACACGACGTGAATATGTGTATGTGTGCCTTTGTATTATATCATCAGTTGCGCGACGACACTCACACACATGCACCATGGACAGTAACAGCTTGATTGAAACTTTACATTCTGAATTTTTTCCTCTCAACAATTAATAACTCGAGCATTTTAAAGATGTGCTTTACCATTGAGATACTTTGACAGTTCAATGGCCTTTTTCTAAAACGGAATTTTGATGAGCGCAGTGTTCTTCAAACTGTCAATCTTCAAGGTATTTCTGATCGATCACCAACCTTTTGGAGAAATTGTCAAAATATAAGGCCATCAACTGAATACACTTGCATCGAGTGGCATCTTACAGGGAAGTTGTCATACGTGGGGTCAATTTGAAAAATTTGCCATGCGCTGGGTTGCATCAGCGTCCGGTGAATACTGAGACCCTGGCCTAATGAAGGCTTTGGACTTGGAAAAAAAGGCAAAAAAAAAATAATCAAATACATTGAGAGTTACCAAAAATGAAATAATTATAGTCAACTGGGAATACATCGAATCATAAGTTGAAATTGATAATTTTTTGCGTGCAAGGAGAAAATATTACTTAATTGAAAAAACGAAGGCTTTTCCCGCACAGAATTTATTTATTCGTACAACGTTTCGTCGAAACTAGTCGACTTCTTCAAGTACCGAAACCTTTTTCAATTAAGTCATAAGTTGAAAGGAATAAAATCATTGTTCCAAAACGTGTTTCAAATATTTTGAACATTGTTTAAAACCGTTTTAAATCGTTTAATTATGATTGAAGACACATCAATGGAATTTCAACTATTGTTTTAAATACGTTTCAAATGTTTTGAGTATTCGTTTTAAACATTGTTTCAAACAACATTCTATTTTTTTTAGTTTTTCAACCCTGGAAAAATTGTTGAATATTCATTCTTTACTTTTTTAGTGGAGCACAATAATAAAAATAAGGGAAAGAACAAAAAAAAATAAATAAATAAATTTTGAACGTACTTCCGTTCAAAACTCAATCTTCACTTTTTCTAATACTTACCTCTTGTTTTGCTTGTGCGGCGCAAAACTGGTCGAAATGATTTTCGCATTTCAAATTCGGTAAATTGTACAAATATGTACCGTATTTGGTGATGTAGCTCGATAATCAAAGAAAGAAGAATTAAAGTTGGTAAAATAACACGTTATCATTTTTTTTTAGTGTCAAAAATACCCTGGTTTTCTTCAAAATCTTGATAAAAAATTTGTTATACAGAGTAAGTCGTTCGTTATAAAGAGATTTTTTTACAGGTAAAATTCGTTGAAGGGGAGGGACCAAGGAAAAATTTGTAAAATAGAGGAATTCGTTATACAGGAGTTCGTTACCAAGAGTTTCCACTGTATGACAAAATATGGCTTCTTACAGCACTGGCAGTCTCGAAAAGCTATTAGCTTAAAATTTTCTTAAGTAGACTCCTACTAGATCAAGGAGGGGAGCTACCCAAAAGCTATCATCTTGAAATATTCTGAACTAAACCTACACAAAATCCGCGAGTGAGCTTCCTCGAAAGCCACCAGCTATTGAGAAGGACATGAAATAAGATCTTTATTCATTTGGCTATGTCAGAAACTTTATTTAAAATCATCACCCTATCAAAAAAATTTTTATAAATGTCAGCAGCTGGAAAGCTACTGATTTTGGCACACTTTTCAGTACCTCAAGCAGCTGATGAGCTGCTGAAGAGCTACTGCTCAGCTACTGAAACGCACATCATGTAATTTCCCTCCCCCCTTTAATTAATGATATGCGTTTCAGTAGTTGATCAGCAGTTCTTCGGCAGCTTATCAGCTGCTGAAAAACTGTGCCAAATTCGGTACTACTTTTCAGTAGCTGATTTAGTCAATTTTTTTTTTAGGGCAGTTGCTTATTGACATGTTTCATGTCTTTGCTCTGACCCCTGATTTTGAGCTGTGCGTCTGTCTGTACAATTGACATTTAGGTCTCTTACGCTTCATTATCCTAGGTTTGAGTCAGTATATGCTGTAGTAGTTATAGCCTTCATTGTATAGGCCTAATATGATCCTTACCCCAATTTTGAAAATTGCGTGCGTGCATCCGTCCGTCCGTCCATACAATTAACCTTGGGTCTCTGAAGCTTTCATTATACTACGCCTGAATCAGTACGCTGTAGTAGGTATAGCCTTTATTATATAGGCCAAATATACATATTTCGCCCTTGGGTCTCTGAAGCTTTCATTTTAACAGGGAACCTGTTTTATCAGGGGGTCTTTCAAGAAAAAGTGTCCGGCGTCCGGCCTCCGGGAGGCAACTTCCTTACCTAACTATGACCTTGAGAATGACCTTGGGACTTGGAAAATTTTTGACCTCCCTCTTTTCATCCCCTCTACCTCCCCCCCAAGACCCCTCCTATTTAATCATATACTAGTATAAAGCTACTGTGCTTCAAGGAGGGGTCCTAGCTTATACTAGAGATAATACAAATTGCTAGGTATATCAATATTTTCCAGTTATACAGCCATAATTACCTATGACCTTGGGACTTGGAAAATTTTTGAGTTCCCCCTCCTATCATCTATAGCTCAAAGATTCCAGTTATACTAGTATATAGCTAGTATAATAAAGGAGGACTTTTAGCTTATATTAAAGATAATACAGATTGCTAGGCATATATTTATATAAAGCTACTATACTACAAGGAGGGGTCCCAGTTATACTGAAGATAATAGAAATTGCTAGGCATATTCCAGTTATCCTAGCATGAAGCTAGGATAATAAAGGAGAACTTCTAGCTTACCTATATCAAAGATAATACAGATTGCTAGGCATAGGCCTATACTTGTACGCACTGTTACCATCAAATACAAGCGAGACTTTGCTCGGCAATGTCGAGTGTGTGTGTGTGTGTGCGTAGACCAGCCTCTGTTGACGATTTTACCTATTCTTCTATTTGCATTGTTTGGCGCGCGTTGTGATGTTTTCACCACCTTTCTACTGGTTCATTGGAGGTATTATTTTTACTGTTGCCTTCCTTTTGTAGCTCTTTATTGCATTATCAACAAACACATACCTTTTTGATACACACTCGGACGACTCATATTCTTGTCTCTCTTTCTCTATTTCTCCATCTTCCTCTTTGTCTTTTTCAAACTAAACTAACGTCGCCACTACGCAATCGTCGCCACTAGGCAATCGTCGCCAGCAATCGGCGCCACTACGCAATCGGTGTATTTTTATTTTTTTTGTTTCTTCCAGGTTGGAAGAGTTACTTTTCTAATATTCTTTGTTCAGGTTCATTTTTTGCTGTCCCAGTCCCTCCTAACATTACTTCTTTTTTCTCCAAAGCCTTTTAGTGGACGCTTTCACTCTTTTTGTCTATTTCAGATGTCTGACTTCCCTTTGTTGCTTTTGCATCTCTATCTAAACTATTTTTTATTGCTATCCAATCCTCTTACTTCTCTCTTACTGTCTAGTTGAAACTTTTTAAATCTATGATAACTTGCTAATTGCATTGTACTTTTTTGGGGCTAAGGCCTTTGGCCTAATAATGCCTACCTTTTTCTCTTGTGCGCATGCACTTGATCGCTGTGACTTAGAACTCTGATGAATTTTCATTTGTCGACGCAATGAGTTTCATTCCTTTGCCGTATTAATTTTGCAAATGATTCTCTTTTGATTGAAGTTTCAAACTCTATGTGCTGCGTGAAATGTCGCAGTTTTTAATAGTGTCGCATTGATGTGTTAAGAACTCTCGCTGGGAGCCATCTCCCCAAACCGTGCCCATTCCATCCAAGATGCATTGATCATCTCATGTCATGGAGACCCCAACCATAAAGGGGCTCCTTACATTTGCCATATCCTGCCCGTAGACCATCATTGCAAAAGTGATTAAAGAGGGGTCCCAGCTATACTTTCAAATTACAAATTACAGACAACACTTCTCCGGAAGAAGTATAGAGGAAGTATATCAAATGGCACATAGATTCATCGGACTAAAACACAATACAAACCGACCAGTACCCCTTGCACATGATTTTGAGACAGAAAATCATATTTGATTGGTCCAGATAAATCGATAAAATAAAATTATTTTCCTACAGTGAAACTCATAAAACAGGTTCCCTGCATCCCCTCATTTAACTTCGTTAAAGAACCCGTGAATTTTTATAGTAGGCGTGTACTAGGAGATAAACTATCATACTAGGCTTATACTAGGTGTAGGTCACGGTGTAGGTATACACCAGGTAGATGATTGAAAAATTTGTGAGTAGACTCTTCCCGTAGATATTATACCAACTTATACTGGGATATTGCTCTTTCATAAACTATTATACTAGGCCTATTCAAGAAGCTGGGCGACCAAGCGGGGGAGTCCCCCTAAAGTCATTAGCCTAGAATATTCCAAAGTAGACTTATACTAGACCAATGAGGAGGGAGGGGGTGAACGAGTGGAGCATCCTATAAAAGACATGAACATGATCTTCACTTATTTGGCTCTGGTAGTATGAACAAACATGTCGAGTAAAAATTTCAATTACAACTGTTCATCTTCGCTGCTGCTTTAAATTGCTTCACTATCCATGAGATCTTCGATGCTGCTTTCATAATCCTCGCACACGTTCCTCGTCTTTTTCATTTAAATAAGCACAGAAGTCGAAGTTCGAGAAGTTTGAGCCGAAACTCTGTAGTTATGGACGCAATATCACCATAAAATCACAGGGAAATAGCAATAATTACGAAAAATTACAAAATAGGTGAACTTTAAGGGAAATTTTTAGGCTAACTTGTAGAGCTAGGCTAAAAAGCAGGTAGTCTATTTGATACTAAATTTGACGAGGAATATTTTTTGACTCTTGATTTTTTTTTCTAAAGCCCATATTTCGCGAGATATATCCAAAAAACCAAATTTGGGGAACTAAAATGTGGCGCAAAACCACTTTCCATGGAAGTGGGGGGAAGGGCGGGATTTTTGATATGTTGTTTCTGGGACCCAACCCCACATTTTTCAGCAAAATCCCCCCGTGACTCCCAAAATGTTCAGACGAGTGTTTTTATTGTCTTTATCGCCTGTACTATAGGCCGAGACGGAACGTTTGCCAATCTTCTAAAAAGAATACAAGACAGTCTTGTCTTTACCGCCAATATTTATTCATCATGCTTAACAATCGTAGAATATAATTCAATAACAATTTTCACAAATTCATTCATATGACATGCACACGTACATAACGTTATATAATATTACATTAAGCTAAGCTGTAGATAGGTAACAATAAGAAGAAGAAAAATTGGTATCTCGATCGTTCGCTCCCGCGAAAATATCTATATATATAGCTTACTTACTAATTAAAATCATGCTAAAATTTTTTGAAATTAAAAATAAATCGAGAGAGAATAATATTAATGAATAGATAAGGGTACACGAGGAAACAAAAATAAGAGAAAGAATCAGAAGGGCGACGTTTAAGCGTCGCTTAATTGACTAAATATCCAAAAGAATAATGATAGAAAGAGAAAACAATTAAAAAAAAGATAAGAGTACTACAAGTTCCGGTTAAAAGATACGATCTTACGTTGTATTTTCGAGAAATTTTGACTTTAGATGATTGACTTTCGAAGTTGTGTTCTTCGTTCTTCTTTTTTATAACCTACTCTTTGTACATATCATCGATATAATCCTTGTAGCGATCAAGTACGACTTGACGTTTTACTTTCAACGTGGGTCCTGAAATATTGAAAAATGCGTTACGGAAATTCGCGAACACCTTTCAAACTTTGGGAAAAGTTTGGAACAATTCCGAACGATCGTAAGATCTTGTAGGAGGATCAGACGTCTATTTTTCCTGATCGTACTGTTGTCCACATCGAAAAACTTCCGATGTTCACGACATAATAAGCTTACCTAATTCGCCCGAGTTGATCGAAAAATCTTTTGGTAAAATTCTGAATTTTTGCACACGCTGAGCGTTTGATGTAGCTTTCTTGTTAGCGGTGTTCAAACCGGCTTCGATGGCATCATATAACTAAATAAAAATCATATGAAACGTAAGTGAGTTGACTAAAGGCACAAGTTTTGAAGACGTTAAAAGACATGCAAAAATACTTCTCGAGTTAGATTTAGTCAAAATTGATAGGAGAAAAAAATTGAATCAGATCGGGTCACTCTTGGGAAATAGTCACCAAATTTGCAACGAAGATTACCACAAATATTAAGGTTTACTAGCCTGGTGTACGTGAGCTATATATTTTGTATGTGAACCGAACTAAAAACGAGGCCTATATTAGGCATAGAAATACTTGATCCGAAACTAAGGTAAGCCGTAGCCTAGCGTACATCAGCTTTACGAGTTCATAGTGGACTCAGTCTACTGCTTGCACTAGATCCGTCAGAATGATTTTAGCAGTTGAAGACAAAGTCACTGTAACGTCACATTGCGCTTTAGGTAGAATTTTCAGCGAGGAATTCGCTATCCATTTTGTTAGGGGGATTACATCCTTAGAAAACGTCCGCGTTCGCGGGTTTCTGTGAACTGCGTGACGTGACGTGTGGCGCTTTTTGACGTCATCAATGACCTTGACCTACTTTAGGGACTTGCTCAACTTCCAGCCTTCATTATATCAGGCCTAGTATACAGTATACTGAGAAGAGCCCAGCCAACTCATTTTCTGAGGGGGCATTTAAGCGGGCATTCTAGCGCCAACGTGATCGCGAGCGCGGGAGCCATTACAAACCAGCAATTTTTCAACTCTTTCAATGAGGTCAGAGTTATTGATGACGTCATTATTGACCTGTCTTTCCAATTGATGAGGTCATGGACAAATAGAGTAGATCAAGGACTAGTATATTTAATATGTACTTTTTAGGCGAGCACATGAGCTTAGTATCGAGTATGTGAGGCTTCGCCTCTCACTACTTAAAAATTCGAACCTAGCACGAACTTTCTATAGGGAACGTGTTTTATGACTGGGGAGGAGGGGTAAATCGAGGAAAATCGAGGGAAAATGACGAGCGACGTCCGGCAGACTTGGAACTCAGAAACAGGCTGAGGCACTGTCTCGCAGAAAGTGGGACTTGGAAAAATTTCGACTTTAGAGAAAGAGGCACTGTCTGGCAGAAAATGGGACTCGGAGAAATATCGACTTTTGAGCTGTAGGTGATAGGAGGGTGACTAAGAAGAGAAAACTTGTTTTATAGTGGAGGGGGGAGGGGAGAGGCAAAACGAGGAATAATGACGGGCGCCGTCCGGGAAACTTGGGACTCAGAAAAAGATACTGTCTTTCAGAAAGTGGAATTTGGAAAAATTTCGACCTCCAGGTGATAGGAGGGAGACTAAATGATAGGGAAAGAAAGGAATTAGAGCAGGGCAAAATTTCGAACTTTGACTTTTCTGGGACTTTTATTCACAGGGAACCTGTTTTATCGTGAGATCTGCTGGAAAAAATGTCCGCCGGCCGACGTTCGGGTGGCAAAATGGACCTAGGACTTGGATAATTTTCCAAGTTCCCTCCTATCGTATACATATCCTGCTATGGTCGAAATTTTCCAACAGGAAACCTGTTTTATCAGGGGCTCTTTCCAGAAAAAGTGTCCGGCGTCCGGGAGGCAACTTCCTTACCTAACTATGACCTTGAGACTTGAAAAATTTTCGACCTCCCCCTCTTATTACTATTGCTCAAAGATTAAAAGTAATAAGAGAGGGAGCTCAAAAATTTTCCAAGTCCCAAGGTCATAATTAGGTAAGGAAAGTGCCTCCCGGACGTCGGACGCCGGACACTTTTCCAAAAAGACCCCCTGATAAAACAGGTTCCCTGTTAAAAAAGGGAACCCGTGTAAGTCGAGGAAATATGACGGGCGTCGGCCGCCGTCCGGCAGACTTGGGGACTCATGGAAAGGCACTGTCTGGCGGAAAGAGGGACTATAGGAAAAATTCGACCTCCGACCTGTAGATGAGAGGAGGGAGCTGTTTCATGGTGAGGGGGGGGGAGCTTTGAACATATGATGCTTCCATGGCAAAAACACCCATATTATGTCCCCATTATGAACGTAAAACTTCCCAAAAATGGCCCCAAAATGTTCCATGGGAAAATTTTGGGGACATTTTTGGGAAGTTTTTGCCATTAAATGTTCAACGGGGCGGGGAGGTAAATTGACAAAGAATGACAGGCGCCATCCGGCAGACTTGGGACTTACGAAAAGACACTGTCTGGCAGAAAGAGGGACTAGGAAAAATTTCGACCTCCAAGCTATAGGTGATGGAAGGAGGGGGGGGGGGACTTGAAAAATTGCGAAGGGTGGTGAGGAACAGAGTTCAGGCTTCATTAAATAAAATTAACAAGGTTAACCGTGCACCCTCAAGACTCCCAATAAGAAGGTTCCCTGTATGCTTCAATTAACAACATTAATGAAGGCAACCCCGAGCAGCTCAGTCGATGGGTTGCGAGTTTTTTTTTTACTTATTTTCTCAGCCGAGAATAGCATGAAAATGTTCCAATAAAATAACCGCTCAAACGATCAAATTTTACACAATTTACTGGTGAGTGCTGATTCTAAAGACAAAAAAATACTTGAATGATTATATAGAATTTCAAGATGAGGACTTTTTGACCTCACAATTTGAGAACTCTAGTAAATTCGGAATATTTTGATCCATTAATCAACCCAGTACTCTAGGCTCGGCTTTTAATTTCAAATTTTGTTTATCTTTGAAATATATGTCTAACGTTTGGCATCTTTAGGCTAGAACAAATTTATCCCGTAGCGGACTTGTGGTATAGTAGGCTACGAAGAACAGAATCCTCGAAAGTACGAGCCATTAATAATAGATTAATAGTATATAAGGCTACTAAACTAGGCTAGAGGAGCCCAATTCTAAGATTACTCACTGAACATTCCAATCTCTAGTTTTCAATTCTGCCGATTGTAACGCTTCAAGCGGATGGCCAGCCCAAATACATCAATTATCATGACCTGATTGAAAGACCTGAAGAAATTTTGCCCGTGGCGTATGCTAAGAAATGTTGCTATACCCCATGGAACGCACCTCTTTTTAGAGACCTTACTATGTAGGTAGCGTCGCACCAAAACTTGCAAATGAAAATTTGTGTCGCAAATATACAAGTAAGACACTAAAGAGGGAGGGTATAATGAACAATCATGATGTCTAGAATTAGGCTTTCAGCTGATGATCGCATTACATTATTTTCTTTTTAGCTGGACACTTCATTCTTGACAACATGGCTGTTTATCAAAACTTCTTTTATAGTGTCTTGAAATAAGCAACCAAGCATGATATCACCGGTGTCCATCCAATTCAGAGTTTAGTCGCCGTTTAGTTACTCAATAGCAGGCTAGGAACAAGTTTATATGAAGTCCCTCTAAGGCTTACAAATTTATAGACCTGAGTTTGAGTGTTGGCGGGAAAAGTAAATGACAAAGACATACAGCATTGGTAAACAATCGGCCCGTCATTCTTTGCTGGTAATGAACCCTGAGAGAGAGGTGAGAATGCACCATTTTGTGTAGGTAACGTAGTCCTTAAACTGGCAGATAAGAATATGAGTTGCAAGTGTATTTAGGTAGCCAAGCGCTTTAACACTGGTGAACGTCTATAGCGCGTTTACAGTGTTTACATTTTTTCTCAGTATGTGGGACAAATACCATGCGAGCAAGAAAGTCAAAACGATGAAGTCACTCTCATTCTAATTTTCATTGTCTCACGGTATTTGTTTGGTAAACTGATGAAAATTTGAACATTGTAAAAGCTCTATTGATTTAGCATGTCAACAAGTGATTTAGTCAACTCTGAGTTATTGAATACCATTGTGGGATCAAAGTCGGATGATGAACCTCCGAATCGTACAACCATGACTGAGAAGCAAACAAGTGAGCCCGTCAGTAAGTCAGCCTAACGTACTTTTCTTTTGCAGTAAATTATAGGCTCAATGAGGCTAAAAGTGTAGCTTCGCATACACTGCACAAACCTGATACTAGGCTAAGAAATGCTAGCAGAGGATTACACTACTTTGTCTCTGGAGAAGATATATGCGCTTCTGTGAGTTTTTTTCTTCTCTAACCCATTTTTTAAAATTTTGTTTTGTTCACCAAGCGGCTAGGTTATCATCGCTTGGTAACTTCGCAGGCTCAAAATAAAGACAATCACCGTCCAGCGATACACATAGCTCGCAGGTCGAAGTTAGTTTTCCTTACTCCCGATCTCCCCCGCAAGCTTACCTCCTTTGGTTTCTTTTGAAGAATTTCGCTCACTGTTTCGACATTTGCACCGTGTGCCTGACACCAGCTTTTTGTGGAAGGTTCCAGTTCATCGAGAGGAGCCATGGTATGTTTGTCTACTTGACTCTATAAAATAAAAACGTCAATGATAAGCTGAAAATTCAGTCTGATTTGCATATACGCTGATTTGAAGCCGGCCTTGAAATAAGGACCCAATGATCAGTATGCGCAAATGATAAGAATAGGACCGCCGTGCTGAAAATTAGAACATTGATCCCTTCTTGATATTCAAGATTCTCTCACGGCATTATGCAAAATGCTCCTCCTCCAAGTTGACATCAACATGGTGCGACGGTCTCATTCTCATCGTTTTCGCATACCCATTCTACGTGCCAGGATTTCTCTATAGGCATAGAGGAGGTGGATCATTACCTTCAGAGTAATCAACACAGTCAAATATTTACGAGCATCTCCCACAAGCACAGCGTTGCTAATCACAGATAATTCGGATTTGATTGTCTCTTCAATCAATCCGGTTGGAATATTTTCACCGCCAGCAGTTATGATGATATCCTAAAGAAAACCAAAATTTGCCATGTATGTTTTTCCGCAGATTGCATGAGGGGTACGAGAAACTTTGAATCAGAACTCACCTTTATCCTGCCGGTGATCATTAAACCATGTTGAGAATCAATTTTTCCAACATCGCCGGTATGTAGCCACCCGTCAATGTCGACGGATTCTTTCGTTTTCTCCAAGTCATCCACATAACCCATGAAAACGTGGCGACCATAAGTGCAAATCTATTCACAAGTTAATTTGCTACGTAAACCAATGAAAACACTGACATTACTATTTGAAAAATCTACCTCACCTCTCCTTCAACTTCGTAACCAGACTTCTTGATATTCAATTCTAAATGTGGTAACGATTGACCAGAACATTTGACGATGCAGCTGCCGGGCGAGGCGATGGCAACTGGACCGCAACTTTCGGACATTCCATACGCCTACATTACAAAATTTAAATTAGGACAAAAGTAGACTACAATTGCTGTGCGAACATTGTTCAAGTCTGCGGAAGCCAATGGACTCACCTCGCAAATTTGGATATCGAGTCCGGCAAAAAATTCTTTCACGTCGAGCATTATTGGTGCTGCTCCCGAGAAGAAACCAGTACAGTCTGATAATCCTAAGCCTTCTTTTACTTTATTGCACACAAGGTACTGGAACACGGTGGGTAGTTTGTTAATTATTGGCAAACTGTAAGCAGAAAATGAGATAGTAATTAGAAATTGTACAGGTACATTGCTTGGCCTCGATTCTTGTAAGTAAATTATATGCAAGGAAATAGGTGTGATAGTTAAGAATTTCAGCAGCATGAATAAAGAGGGTTTGAGGTACAAAAGCCCACTGGATCTTTTCTAAGGACTAATATCAACTGTCATTCTTTCACTAAAAATCTTATCTACACCATTCCTCAACTCTAATTATTAAATTTACTCATTCTGGCATTGTATTTTTTTTTCATTTTTTTTTTTTTTTTTCAAGAACATCATTTAAACTCTTTGTTTCACTAGACAATTTATCATACGTGGCTAACCTGGAATAAAAACGTTTATATTTGTACATCATGACAGCGTTGGTTCCGCTGAGTAGCCACTTTTTGTAGATCGGTGCTGTTCTCAATTTCTGCTCGATACCTTCCTTCATCTTCTCCCATATTCTGGGGACGCCGAAGAATACCGTCGGTCTAGCTGCTTTCAGATTGTCGATCAGAGTACCCTAAGAGAAGAAAAAACTTCAATTTTACAAAATTATAAATTGTAAGGATATTTTGTTGAAAACGTTTCCAGAATCATGGAATGCAACTACAAAAGAATTAAAAATTCCTGGAAAACCCTCAAATGAAGTTCAAACAAAAGCCATCAAAAGAACACAGCAGTGATTTTTCAACAAAGATTTGAACTTCTGTTCCTAGAACACATTCAAAATGACTTACAGTACTACCAATTTCTGCGTGAATTTTGAATAAAAGATTACTCCCAAGTCACGGATGAATTCTGATGAAACTGTAAGTTTTTTAATCGTTAATCGTTGTTGAATTTTCAAAGGGTTCTCCAAAATTCGTGAATGAATTTTCCAAGGGAAATGATACGAACAACCCTCATAGCCAAGAAAAAAATTCTCATTCACGCAATTAATTAATGAGAGAAAAACTTCAGTGCGTATCAAAAAGCTTCTTTTTAAAAACTCATCATCTTAGCTTCCAAATAGGCCAATTTAGATAGGTATGAATTACAAATCAGAATTAGAAAGCCAAAAGATAAAAATTTAGGTTTCGAATTCAGCTTCTAACCTCGATGAAAACTAAGTTTCTAGCTTTTGGCTTCTGTCTCCATGTTTTTCTCCAGCTTTTGCACTTCAACTTTCTAGGCTCAAAATTCTTCAGCTTTCATAACTCAATTTTCTTCAAAAGGAACGACCAAAAAAGAAAGCGGTTGTAGTAAGGTTCGGAAGCGACCCGCAAAAAAACAAGTTCCTATTTCTGGCTCATGCCTACTAAAAACCTAGAATACAGTATATCGGGTCCTGTAAAATAAAGGTTTAAGAGCTAGGAGGCCAGATCTACGGATTTTTGGTCCTCGAAAAAGATACGGGTTTTTCTTCTTTATAAGTAGATTTCAAGTCCAATATGGATTTCTTGCGATCAAGGGAAAGGTATCTTGAGCACTAGTACGAGAGATACTTTTCTCCTGCTCGTTGTCGGCTGATTCTGCAATATTCCAAAATATTGAGCCGATCAAGGGAAAAGTACTTCAACTACAATTATGAGAGATACCTTTCTGCTGATTGTTATTGATGGATCATTCAAAGTCCATAGAAATCTGTTTTTAGGTTGAACAAATAATGGCGGATACGGATTTATGATACTGTCATCTGGCAGCATTGCAGTTAAGAGCAGACCAAGAGTTTGGCCCAGGGGGTTTAGCTTTCAGCATGTGGGCCTAATATAGAGGGGGAGAACAAAGGAGGCGAGCGAGCCCTTTGATGCCAGTAACCCAAAATATTGTAAACTAAACTTATAATGAGACCATGGAGGCCATGAGTGAGCCTTCAAAAGCTATTACCTTGAAATATTCTAGAGGAGACCCATACTAGACCAATGAGTGAGTTCCTCAAAAGCTATTATCTTGAAATATTCAAAACTGGACCTATACTAGACCAAGGCGAATGAGCTCCTTGAAAGTCACTAGCTCAAAATATTGTGAACTAGACTTATCTAGACCATGAAGGTTGCGAATGAGCCCTCAAAAGCTAGACCAAGAAATGGAACCTACTCGCTCTGCTCGTTCGCCCTCCCCTCCTCCGAAAGCCATTAGCTACTGAGGAGGACATGAAATATGATCTTTATTCAATTGGCTATACCAGAAAATTTTTTTTCTACGGCTTTCTCCGACTTTTTGAGCTTGAAAGTCTCCGACTTTCGGCTTCAAATCTTCACCTACTTTTTTCAACTCTATTAAGAACCCTATCAACGATTTTTAGTCCTTAAAAATTCACAAATTATTCCAAAAATGCGCAAATTGAGTTTTCGCAATTGGAATAAATTCGCAATAAAATCCCACAGCAATTTAAAAAAAAAAAGAACAAAATGAGTAAAATTGTCATTTTCTTCAAAACGTCTCAATCGAATGATTTTGCGGGTTCATTCCTTACTTCTAAAATTATTTGTGAAGTTCGGGAAACTTCTGAATTTTTTCTATTTTTTTTCTTGTTCAACACCCTTGAACGTACAAAAGACTCTCTTTTTGTCAAAAAAAGTCTGTGCAAAAGCGTCTCAATGGTGAAAAAAAAATTAGCTATCATGACTCGAAAATTTCAATAGAATATTTGTTACAGTAAAGAGGATAATATTTTCCACAACTAGTGGATCTAGATCAAGCCAGGAGGACCATTTAGTTCAGGTCATATTCAGGTTCATTTCTGTCCCACCTAGTGTCGAATCTAGGAGGACCTGGAGAACTCATGAGCGTAGCAATGTCAGTCCTCCTTCATTGAGCCCCAAATGCAGACCGCATATAGAAAAAAATCCAACGAAGAGCTGCGCTTAGGGGTGTTAAAGCCTACCGCACTGTGACGAAGGATGCTCTCGCGTATTAGCGCGGACGTCGCCAATAGAAGAGCGATCAGCGGTGTTTGAGGTAAAGAAGAAGAGGAGGACCACCAATCAAGCCTTGTGTGTCAAGCAGGAGGCTAGGCGCTCCTTGCTTGCTAAATGGAATGAGCAACTCGCCCAAATACCTTACACAAGTGATGAGTGGCCATGGGTGCTTCAACAAATACCAACACAAGATGGGGAAAGTTGAGCAACCGTCGTCTTCACTCTGTCAGGAGCGGGACGATGGACCACAACACACCATCTCCAAGTGTGAGGCATGGAGACGTGAGCGTGGTGAGCTAAAACGGTCACTCTCTGAAATCGGGGACGATGAAGAACTCACCCCAAGTAATTTGGCCTCATGCATGCTGAGAACAACAGAGGCCAAGAACTTTGTATCTACATTCGCCACTATGGTAATGAAGAAGAAAATGGACGCGGAATGGGAGCGGCAGATGTAGAGCCCTGTTATGGCCTCTTACATATACGTGTACCATTCCCCATGCTGATGCTGCCACATCTTTTCTCGTCAGCCCAGACACAGGGCGCTCAAGATGGAGTGCCAAAAGAAGTAAAAGAGGCAAGCTTTTACAAAAGCCATTAATAGAAGAGGAAGAAGAGGAGGGAGAACTCCCGCTTAGGAAGCCAGAGTCGCAAAGCACTGCTGGTGAACTCCAAATGAGCTCTCAATGGTGGTTGTGAAAACTCTGGCGGGGGAGTAGGTACGCGTGTGTCCAACTGTCCATGGTACAGGACTACCTGAGGTGCGTTCTGAAACCATCACCAAACCAACATTACCGGACGACGTTTTGCGATGAATATCGTCCGATGCGTTCCAAAACTTTCCTGGATAGTCACACGTCTCGTATTCCTAACGATTTCGCGTTCCGAAACGTTCGGGTGACCACACAAAACATCACCGGGCGACGAAAATCTTCTCGTGCTCCTGAGTACGGCGACGTTGGGTGACGATCGAGTGACGGAAACTTCTTCCCGTAGATTTTCATTGTCTGCCAACGGTTGATGGTTTTAGAACGCACCCCTGAATTCCAGGTTGAGTTCTGAGCCCTCCCTCGGTCAGAAGGGTAGACTCCCGTAGTGGTCTCATTGACGGACATTGCAGAATTCGAGGAGAAAACGGAGCCAGGCCACTCTCAATTCGAGCCCTCTGGACTACTGTTCTAACGGGTGGATACCGGTGCCGAGGGTGCGGTTTTATGGGGACCACTTTGGGCGCGCGTGCACGCTCATACGCCCTCATTTCTCTTCAAATGCGATTCAGGTTTATTTCGTACAGGGAATTACTGAAAAATATTTTCTTGTTAAAGATTCTCCATAAACTGGAAGATGAATTTAGTGAAGTACTTTTTTTACGAGAAAAAGTTTCGAATGGAGAGGTTTTCACCTCCAAGACTGGAAGCTAACTGATTTCCGGGCACTTTTTTAGAATTTAGCGCCACTTATACGCCAGGCTTCCAATTTCCATCCACGCGCCGCCGGATAAAATTAGACAGCTTCCTTACGAATTACAATCTTTTCTGTCCGCAATGCATCGATACGTTCAGATTCCGTATTGGATACAGCAATTGACTACTTACTTTTAGGACATTAGCGTCGGGGAAGTAGATTGTACCTCCGATTTGAAGCGTTAAGAATAATATGATCTGAAAATAGAAGAAAAAGAAATTGGTTCGACGAAAATTTCAATGAAAACAAAATATACACCTAATTTTCCATTTAGGTAACTGAAAAGTAGACCGCTATAAAGTTATACGTGCTTATATTCTTCGTCTCACGTGTTACTTTCTGTACCTCCTTCCACCAACAAACAGACCCCACTTCGTTCTCTTAGTTAAATTTAAAATCACGCGTTCGACGACGCGAACACACATTCTGAAAAAATCAAATTTCAGCTTATCGAGTCATCTAAAGGTACCGGTCCTGCTGACAGAAGTTCGTATGTACTTTTTTTAAATTTACGTTTCATGGTCATTAACGATTGTTTTTAAACAACTTTTTTCTTTTTCCCACTTTGTCGTAGATACGATGTCGTACTATATTTTAGTTAAATGTATACAGCAGAAAACATTGAACCGTTGGGCACGAAACCAAAACTCAGCCAAGGCTGGGTAATAATAGAGTGTTGTGTATCGTCGAGCCTACGATGAAATTAATAATTTGTAAAAATTGTGAAATTCTCTTTTGCGATACATTGATGCAGATAAAATTTAGGGATAAGAGCTTCCTCGGTTAGATCATATAATTCTCATCCTGTTAGAGAAACCAAATTGAGACTTAGAGAGTGAAATAAAGATGAACCAATAGACAGGTGGAGGATACAAAAATCCATTCCTCAGATAGCCCGATCGATGCATACCTAACCTTTGCGAGGCCAAGAAAAATCATAATTTACTTCGCTCAAGAGTAATGATTCTGTAGTAAATATAAAGCTCTAATTCATGCCTACGCGCATTGAATTACGAAAATTATTGATTGTGCTCATCCTTAATGGCAGCTCTTATTAAATTTAGAGTCGAGAACGTCGAAGCCACAATACGAGCAAGAATCTCTAGTCGTGCTTTAGATAGGTGATACACAAACTCTTCGATCACGACAAGCTCGGACGAATTATTCACCAAAGTCAAGGACATTTGATAAATTGGGCTCAGCGCATGTACGAACTTACAAAACGATCGTGATTATTGATCTATAATACACAACTTTATACCTGTTCGGCAATGTGGCTCAACGGCAGGTAAGTTAGCACCCGTTCGTATTTTTCCTTCAACTTGACCAGACAGTTTATGGCACGGGCAGTGAAAATGAAATTGTCGTGATTCAACATAACCCCTTTCGCCGGTCCTGTTGTACCCGACTGAAACAGAACACAACGACGTTAAATAAAATAAGTAAAAAGATATAAAACGCGTACACCATCGTCATAACTTACTGTAAAGAGTATAGCGCAGCATTCGTTGATAGCCGTATTTGATAACGCCTTACTCAACAACTCTTCGCCTTCCTCTTCGCCTATTTTAATCACTTGTTGCCACTGAAAAATAAAGAAAAATTTTTAGAACTATAGTCCAAGGAAAACAATACCAATACGATATATTGTGACGACTCTGATTAGAAGGGGAAGAACCAACTATATTTAGGTAGATAACTAAACGAGGGATAATTTTCCCGGCGCCCGAAAAAGGTGATCAACCATTCGCTTACGACGCGATCGCTAATTAGGCAGGTGAACGGTATTTACGTATACATACATCGCTGCTTTAAAGATTTTGCTTTGGACCAATGTTAAAAGGCTACACTCGAATGTCATTAAACCGTACACACTTTCTTTAAAATACATTATTCGGCCAAGTATGTACGAGTTCGCCAGCTTGTCTGTACATAGCGGCTGACAGATTTCTCGCCCATACAGAAGGTAGAGCAGTGTGTAAGATTATTGTAATTAATCAACATTGTGCGTTCGCATTTTGTATAATTAAGCCCAACAACTACTGTTGATAGTGTTGTTTTCACAAATTTCTCGACAAGTTTCATTTCCCTACACTTTTTTCCCCTATGTGTGTATACTAAACGCACACTCATTATTGTTATACTAGATAATGAATGGGTGATTTATTCACATCCAATTGCTTTAATATTAGGTTCTTATTTCTTTAAACAAACATATTTCTGAATCCATCCTCGTTTTCTTGAATGTAAATAAAAATTATCTTCGCAACGATCAAATGTCGAGAATCTTTTTCTGTATGATGAAATGGCCTTTGCTTGGTGCAGCACTGTACCTAATCGTCTCTCAAGGCCTGACGCTATTGTATAGGAAGAGTTAGAGCTTACTCAAGATGTAAGAGCTTGGCTTCGGTTCAGAATTAGAGATGCGTCATCGATGTAAAAATCATTGTACCATCAGTGTACTTTCTCTCCATTAATAACATCATGAGGTAGCCTATTAAGTATGCATCATTATTTTCACTCAAATTGAGCAAGCTTTGATTTGGCATTGGAACCAATGGGAAGATGGGTAAGGAAAGAAAGAAAAGAAAGAGAAGTATCGACCTCTTATCAAACCTTAGAACTTCTGAAAATTACTTTACTTGAAGCTTAAAACCATTACAGGTAGTTCGAGTTCCATCAATCATCAAAGCTCTTGCGTAGACTTTTTATCCTGCATACGACCAAAAATTCGGTATTCTTCTGCTTCCTCTCAGACTTGAGAATACACCCGACAGAGTCAGATGAAATTAATGATTCTTGAAGTTTCAAGGATGTGGGATTGAAGAAACGAAGAATAATTTCGACTTATTGTGAAGATTACAAGGGTAATTTTCAAAAAAGGGGGAAAAAAAACATCCTGATGCAGTAAAATCTGTTTTTCCCTTTGACAAGAGGCTCACAAAGTTGCGCTTCAACAATGAAAATTGAATGAAAAGTCATACGTATTCTTAATCAGAAAATAGTGTTTGACCGTCAAGAGGAAAAATGACCGGATGTAACCTTATCAGGGCACATTCAAAATCATGTGACGATAGTGTTACTGATTTGCTTGCGCACTGAAATTCCCTGTATGGGATCAATAAATCCCTCCTAGGTTCCGAGGAGGTGGATGCAGCAGTCAATAGACTGCGGGGAAAGTATTGGGAAGCCCAAGGCCCGGATTAGATTCCAAATCCAGTCTGGAGTGCTGTACGTATTTAGTTGACCCAGCACATACATTCAATACGGCAGTAACTGGAGGACTTTCACTGTGCGGTGGAGGAAAGCCAGGTTAGCGCTGTTCAATAAGAAGGCTGAACCCTCTAGCCTACCATCCTCTCATCGATCCTTTTGTTCGTTGGACAAGGTTGGAAAACTCCTTCAGAGCATGGGTAGCGGAATATGAGGCGGGGGTTGGCGTCTTCACAAACGACTGAAAACAATTTAAAGGTACTTGATTTAACAATACGATTAAATCAAACTCTCCTGAATTTTTTTTGAAAAATTTTCGTCACCCCCCCCCCCCCCTTGAGACAAAATTTACTCAGTTACCTATGCTTGATCGACTTGAGAATTATTTGAAGGAAAGTGATTCAATGTCTAGCAGTCAATACGGTTTTCAAACTGGTCGCTGTACATCAAATGCTCAAGCTGAAGAGGATAGCCAAGTCAGTGATAGCTACGCGTCAGTTTTGCGCAGCCGTCAGCCACGACATATGAACTCGATCCCATGGGAAAGGATACTAGAAGCTCTCACGGACGCAGAAGTACCCGCATACCTGCTCAGGATGATCAGCAGCTATCTTATCTGTCGAGAAATCCAAGCAGAGACGTCAGCTGGCACAGTGAAGGGTCCAGTTATTTGTGGTGTGCCGCAAGGGTCGGTCCTTGTGCCGCTGTTGCGATGCGTCGCATTTAACGGGATTTTTAAGGTGAAGCTGCCACCAGGTGTTGAGCTTATCTGCTATTCGGGTGACGCACTGGTGGTACGCACTGCCAAAACAACTGCAGCGGTGGAAAGCAGGAAAACCGGGCTCTAGAGGCAGTGACGCGTTGGATCAAGTCAGCCAGACTAGAACTTGGAGTAGGTGAGACGGAGACCATAGGAAGTTCAACAACATCCACCTTTCGCCAGCAAGGTGTGGAAATCGAGACCAAAAAGGTAATGAAGTACCTGGGCATCTGGTTTGACGCAACGCTGAGCTTCAGTCACCACTTTCTGATGACAACGGAAAAGGCAGGCAGAGTAGTTGACGAACCAAGGAGGGTCGAGAGAAGCCAGAAGAAGGATCATGATGAACGCCGCCTTGTCGATCCAACTACACGGTGCCCAAGTAGGGGCCGACTCAATGAAAATATCATGTCAAGATTCAGCGAAGAGCAGCGCTGCGGCGGTGCCTATCACCTTGTCTCCACGGAGGCTCTTAGCGTACTGGAAAGTTCACCACCCATCGAGCTCTTTTCCGAGGAGAGAGCGGTGAGCTTTAGAGCGAAAAAGAAGACAACAACCAATCAAGAGGCTTCACTGGTCAAGCAGGAGGCCAGGCGCTTCTTGCTCGAGAAATGGAAAATAATTAAGAATTACCAAGAGTGAGCCAAGCAAATGGACAACCCCTGTGTTGATGAGCGACCTTGATGAGTGGGTGAACCGATAACATGATTAGCTGAATTTTCACCTGACGCAGGTGTGATGTGGCCTTGGCTGCTTCAACAAGTAACTTTACGAGAAGTTGAGAAAGTTGAGCAGGCAACGTATTTGCATTGCGACCAAGGGCGGGATGACAGACCACAGCACACCTTATTTGAGTGCGAGGCGTGGAAGCGTGAGCCGGACACGCTCAGCCATTCTCTTCAAGAGATTAGGGTAGATAAGACACTTGTTCCGAGAAGACTAGTATCCACCATGCTAGGTCCTAAAGAAGCATAGTACCAGGTGTCTGCATTTGCAGCCATCGTCATGAAGAAGAAGATGGGCCAGGAATGGAATAGGTAAATGCAGTAGTGTCTCGATAGGGTATACGACTCTCACGAAACTTTTAAGAACCTAAAATTCTTATTATGGCGGAGGAAAGAGGGGCATTAGTGTACAATTAAGAACTATCGGAAGTATAAGGAAACATTGGCGTTATACTCTCAAAAATTTCCTTTGGGACACCACTGGGTAAATGCAGAATCACGCTACGGCCTACTCGACCCCTGCTTACCATCCACATTCAGATGTGCAAGAAGATGAGGAAGAAGATGAAGAGACTCCAATAGCAATAGTGCTACCAGATGATAGTCTCAAAAATCCGTATCCGCCATACAGATTTCTACGGACTTTGATTGATCCATCAACAATCAGGAGAAAGGTATCTCTTATAAGAAGGGCAGAGGTACTTTTCCCTTGATCGACTCAATATTACAGTGCAGTATCAGCCTATAACGATCAGGAGAAAAGTACTTCTCTAACGAGTGTCTAAGGTACCTTTCCCTTAAAAACCCGTATCTTTTTTGAGGACCAAAAATCCATAGATCTGGCATCCTAGCACAGCAATCCAGTACATCTAAGATGGTGTTGTTTTTGTGTGTTCTTATGTGTTGCGTACCGGGAGGCCCTACAACTTGACGATTGCCTAAGTAGCTCGACGATTGCCGAGTAGAATTGAAGGCTTGCTGAGGAGAATCTTCCAATACTGTGTTGGAGGAAACAAAATCAAATGCATACGCAACCCACACCCACTCCACCATAGAGGAAGGGCGGTGCTACACGTTTGACCGAAGCGATTATTAGATCAATAAATGCAATGCAATTTTCAAATAAGTTTACCAAGTTACAGATCACAAAAATTTTGTTTTAAAAATTCACTCAAAAATTTTCTATTCCAGAATCTAAAGGGTCTCCTAAAACAAACAAAAGTTCGCAGTGAGCAACGCATAACGCGGGAAATCTGGTATTTGAGCAATTTACTGAAATTTCACAGTCATTGTAGCGACACTTTCAATCACACAGATGAAAAGTGACAATTTTATCACTAGACTACTTGTTGCTTATTGCTCATAGCGAAATTTCTTTCACAGTAGGAGAAGGAGGAAGGTATCTATCTTACGTGTAGCATAGGTTATTTTCTCTAGATCAACATTTTGTCATCCAAACTATCAATAGTATCGATAGTTCGAAGAAAAATTATCGTGACTATTGCGATAGTCTTGATTGTACCATAGAAAAAAATCGAGATTCATGGAACAGTTTCTCATAATATTTTGGGGTGGGAACTTACAAACTAACTAAAGTACAATGTGTTCATAGAGCACGTTGTAAAATTTGTCTCTTCTGTAAACACAGAGTCTGCTTTTAATAAAATTGTAAAAAATGAGGAATCGATAAGCAGAGAGCTGCAACTTAGCCCCTCAATTTCCACGAACCCTACACGGTCGCCTACTCCGGTCCGATAATCATTGGTGCAGTTGAAAAGCTCGTAAAATAGAAAAAAAAAGTTCAGAATTTTCCACGTTCTACTGCATATTTGCATGATGCAAGATTGCAAGCAATGATAATTGTGCATTTATCAAGTTCGTAGATTTGCATCACGATATTTACCGAGTATACGCCAGGTTTGTCGGGAATTCCTTCGACCTGTATAATCGCCTTCAATTCCGGTGCCTGGTCTTTGATTTTGAGAATTTTATCCAACTGCAACTGATTCTGCACGATGACGATATTCGCGTAACTTTTATTCAAGCAGTGTAAACAAGCTTCGGGCGAGTTCGTCGTATAAATACCGGCCTGAATTCCGCTAAAGTAAGAAAAAAGAAAGAATTAATTAAAAAGAAAGAAAGAAAAAAAAAGAACACCGTTATACACTCTCTAACTTCTGACCGCTCGAAGGACACACGTTTACGGTAAATTTTTCGAGTCGTGAATTCGACTTGAGGTTTCAATAATTTTGAATAGTTTTGAAACTTCAATACGCAGATCAGAACTGATCATCCATGAGTAGGGGAGGTCCGCCAGCGAGCCAAATTCTAGCAGGGAATATTGTTCAAAGAATTTCAGATTTTCATCTGTCCTGTGTCACTTCATTTCACTTGGGCAGAGTGTTTTTCTCTGAACAAACATTCTCGCAAGGTCATGAATTTCGACTCCGGGGCTGACCCATCCGACTCGACAAAATGATTCCTTCTCAAAATTGTAAGTAAAGAAAGCCTCCAGAAATATTCTCATCGTAAGTTCAATTGAATATTAACAAATGATACGAGAAGATACTTACCCTGCGTACATGGCCCCGAGCGAGGAATACAGCCATTCTGGGGAGTTCGAGCCAAGGATACAAACAGAGTGGTATTTTTCCAGGCCGAGTTTCAGGAACGCTTTCGCTACCGTTCTAACGGTTTTCAGTAGGCTCCTGAGAATAGAAATATAAGACAAATTTAACCACGACGAAAATCATAGATGATGCATACGTAAAATTCACAGAGAGTGAGAGAAATGAATGTGAAAAAAGCGTAAGTCTGAAAATTATCAAGTGACAGGGACAAGGGGTTTGGAAGATGAGAATGAAGTAAGTAATAATAAAAGTGCAGCAGCCTTTATTGAATTATACATTAGTACAGCATGATCATCAGTCTTCTCCAAAAGGCCCACTAATGAGCATAGATAGGCCTCTTTGATCTTCCGCCATTTCTCCCTGCTCTGAGCTTGGTTCTGCCATAAGGTACCAACTCCACATTTGCTATTTCATCTCTCCACCGTGTTGGTAGTCTTCCTCTTTTGTATTCATATGGGGTCCAATTAGTTATTTTGTAATTCCATTTTTCTAGGTCTCCCCTGGCCTTAAGTCTTGCATATTTGAATTTCAGTTGTTTACAATGTAGGCTATCCTATATTCTTACTGTCATTTGTTTCTTCTTTCAGTATTGCATTTTTGCCCTATCTTTTCGTCTGAGATCAATTATTCTTCTTCCATTGCTCTTTGAGTTCCTTTAAACCCTCTGTATCTTTTGGTCAGGGGGTAGGTTTGTGCTCAATAGTGGAGTACACGAAGTGTACAGCTCTCAAGAAATTTAATTTCGGTTCTGTTGGTAAATATATTTTTTAATCCCCAGAAGCTTCTCTACGCTTTAGTCTATTTTTCATTGATCCGTATTCAGTAACTTTTTCCACCATCTTACCCCGATTGAGGAAGAGGGTAAGCTTGATTATGAGATTTATTTAAAGTCAGGAGAAGTACAAAACGGTTTTGTTTGAGAAATTCAAAAGTTGTAAACTAACCTGAAATTTTGAGTCATACGTTAAATACTCTGTAAGAGATACGAAAATTGAGAATGTTCTAAATGTCAAGGTATGAGCTCGACGCATTAAAAGAAAATCTTACAACTTTACATTTATCGAAATTCATTTCCATCTTCGAAAATTGGGAAATATTGTAAATTTTTGGCCTACGTTTCAATATATTTTCATGAGATTGGCAAGCCATCACAAAATCCAAACAGATTTCACGTAAGATTATGCGACCACGTATGATCAGCGGTGATTTCAAAACAAAGAAACTCGACGAGCATAATCTAACTTATGCATGAAAAAAATTGATGTTCACGAATTTATGCATGCATATATGAAAAATATATATGTTTGCGAGACTATTCATTTTGAACTCGAATTTCAAATTTTACGCGTCTTTCTCGCGCATTTAAAACAGGTGAGTCGATTCCTCATTCCGCATATCTGTTGCACTCCCACAATTAAACACATCAAATTAAAGAGCTGTTCCAAAATTTCATCTTCAGTAAGATGAAACTCAGAGACGAGACTTCAAAAGTTATCCACAATCATGCCACAATCTATTCTGATACCGGAAAAATGGCCTGCCCTTGGCATAATTGTCCCCCATAATTATTCGTGAAACTCAAAAAACATTATGCAACACTTTTTCACCAGCTATAGAGATTTTGACAATTCATCTACCAATGCTTTTGAATGATGAATTCAGCGAGGAAAAGCGTTCTCTCCCTAGTACAAATGCTGAGGCAGAAGCAAACTTGTCTCCTCCACAGACGCGTAGTCTTGGAGACTGATTAGCTCACGCCCTGAGCTACAATTTCGATGCAATATATCGATGTTATTGAATCGATTCTACCGATCGTATCGCCTTTTGATCTGTCTACCTCAGTCATGATGGGATCATAGTGAGATCTTTCTCCACCAGTATTTCTAAGCTTAGTATAAAGCTAGTATTTTGACTAGCTGACGGGCTCATTTGCTCCGCTCGCTCTTCTTTTGTTATCCAACCACTGTTTCTTAATCTAGTTTATCCTAGATTACTGCATACTGTATGGTCCCACCTGTGCTTACCCGCTCCACTCCCATTCTTAGCCTGGAACAAATCTTATATACTGTATGTTAGACCTACTTAAATGGAGGCTCAGGATACAAATTCCAGAAAAGCAAGAGGTCAAAATTTCTCCAAGCCTATCAAGTAGATCAAGGTAACTAATGACGTCATCAAGCGAGACCAAAAACCGTGAAGGGTTTTCCAAGAACAGTACCAGTCTTTTAAGCAAATAAAATCCTAAAAAAAATAAGGCTGACTCCACAATTCGTCCAAAGTCTTTTTGTCCAGGAAATTACGCCTAAAAACGTTTTCTTTTGTTCACTCCATTTTCGTCCAAATCACAAAAACAAAGATTTTTTTATCGCAAAACAAGATAAAACGGTCATTTAATTCTGAAATCTAAATTCTTCATTATGTAGAAGAATATTTCACAAGGCCCGAACTTTCGGATCCACCCCTTCCTCGACATTCCCGACGTTTCACTTCAACCTTGGCCTGGTTAACTTACCGAAATCACCAAACCTAATCTACATTAGACCCATCAAAGCCAATACTGCTGAAAACTTTCTCTCCCACAACTTGTGCATCACAGATGGATTCAAATCGAGTTTGAAAATTGCTTTATACGTTCTATATCGATGAACAAGTCTTGCTCTTCTGTATGAAAAACTCAGCCTGCTAAATACCTGTCATACTCGGGCCTCTCTTCTATCCACTCCTCGCAAATTCCTCCTCCTTCCCTCCTCTCTTTGCTCTCCACAAGCCATGCTTGTGCTCTACTCTTCCATCAGCGCATTCTCATCCTCCTGTACACCTTATTAAATTTTCATTTTGAATTTAAGAAGTATAATTTTTTTATACTTCGATGATTGTGTGTCAAAATTTGAGCTGAAGGTAAGGAGATAGAGATTAGGAAGACAAGAGTGTAAGGTTAGGGAGTAGAGTTGAATTTAAGGAGGAAGAGAAAGAGAGAAATACCGATATTGATACGTATTACGCAAGTTGAAGCTAGCTGGCAGTATGCTTGCTTCCAACTGTAAAGATGGCTTTCGAAGAATTCATCGAATCCCGCGTACCTAAGATTCTAAGAAATATAGAAGAACCGACGTAGAAGTTTCTTCTCTGTTCGTAGAAGTTTCTGGCCGGACAGCGTTAGTATATCGCAAACTAAAATTGATGGGCGGTGCGGGTTTCCTTAAATCGTTCCAAATCAATTTTTATGAGAGGAGATGATTTGTAGGAAATTTTACGCTCTACAAATTTTGCCCTTTTCATTTTTCTCCTAAATTGCTTCGTTCCCAAGTTATTTTGATACTTCTCACTGCGCATGTGAATGGGAAAATCGTCAAGCTCCTGTTCTTAATTATGCTCATTGTAACGCTCTTGGTGGATGGCCGGCCCGAAAGGAACGCCGAACAATCCACACCCTCTTCTTTATCTTCAATTGAACTCCTTAGGATTCCTGGTCATATCGGCCTCCCGAAACACGACGCCCAACAGTCAAGGAAACCTCCCTGACCCTTCTCCGTCTCCGACCTATGGGTCTATGACTTGGAATCTTCCAAACGTTCTTTAAGTGAACCTAACAATCAAGCAAACCTTGCTTTCCTCCTCAATCACAGACTCCTCTCCGTCTCTTGCCCAAGACTAGGAATCTTCTAAACGTTCTCTAATCATCTCATCATGTTACAATCTTTGGTCCTCTCGATTTCACAATGAACTTCATACACTGATTCCCTTTAGTCCTCTTCGATTCATTCCTCCCGCCATAAAGGAATAATCATAGCATGACTCATCAAATACGCTCAGATTCTGTAACTTGCGACAAATCAGTGCCATCAACACATGGAGCAAAAAAAGATGCGGACAAAAAGTATTGAGGACTACATGTCCGTGGGTGAAGAATCTTGGATGACACATTTGTGGACTTAATTTCTTAAACGAAAAGACTTTAGACAAACGGTCGAGGCACCCGAAAATGCATTTTTTATTCTTCTAATGCTGAAGGTAACACTCGCTCCTGCAGTTCGTCCTTATTTGTACTCATTAGTACTATATCGTCAGCAAATCTTAAATTATTTATGATTCGCTTTTCCTCCCACTCCAATTTTCTAAATATTTCTTCTGAGTACACAATTGAATATGTTTGATGGGAGTGGATCCCCTTGTTTTATTCCATTTTTCACCTCAAATGTCGGTCCTTTCCTATCTAATTTTATGTATGTTTTCCCTTACCTATAATACTTCCTAGTTATCCTCGTCATTTTCTTTGATATAAGGCTGAGGGAGGCCTGCTTGTTTGTAATGTTCATAAGGTTTATAATATTTTGTTCTTGTACCAATAAAGGCTTATAATACTACTCTGCAGTAGAGTAAAATCTATCAGTTCTCTCGAATGTATTTAGATTTGATATTCAGAAGTGACTTAAATTTTTATAAAATAAAGGTACAATACTCATTTCACGAAGTTCAAAAGGTAGAGATACAGATTTCATTACGATAAGAACGGTGAGCAGAAGAAGAAACTTCTACGAACAGAAGAGAAAACTTCTACGAACAGAAGAAGAAACTTCTACGTCGGTTCTTCTTTATTTCTTAGAATCTTAGGTACGTGCGATGCGATGAATTCTTCGAAAGCCATCTTTACAGTTGGAAGCAAGCATAGTACCAGCTAGCTTCAACTTGCGCAATATGTATCAATATCGGTATTTCTTTTTCTCTTCCTCCTTAAACTCAACTCTACTCCCTAACCTTACGCTCTTGTCTTCCTCATCTCCATCTCCTTACCTCCAGCTCAAATTTTGACACATTTTCATCTGAGTCACTTCTACAAACAGAAGAAGAAATTTCTACGAACAGAAGAAGAAACTTCTACGAACAGAAGAGAAAACTTCTACGAACAGAGAAGAAACTTCTACGTAGGTTCTTCTATACTTCTTAGAATCTTAGGTACATGCGATGCGATGAATTCTTCGAAAGCCATCTTTACAGTTGGAAGCAAGCATACCGCCAGCTAGCCTCAACTTGCGCAATACGTATCAATATCGGTATATCTCTCTATCTTCCTCCTTAAATTCAACTCTACTCCCTAACCTAACACGCTTGTCTTCCTCATCTCCATCTCCTTACCTTCAGCTCAAATTTTGACACATTTTCATCCGAGTCACAACAACTATCCGGAACATGAAGCCCGAAAAAATAAGCATTCAAACTAAGAACAATCGTAAGTGAAGCAGTCCCTTCGACTTGAGTAAGCGTCATAAAGAAATCATTCTCTCCTGCCACATAATTGGTCACACGCGTTCCACCCATTCCAGCTTTTACACAAATTTCATCCATTGACCATCTCTTCACCTGCCCAACTCATTACCATCAACCTCCACTATAAATACACATCGCTGATCATCCCTCAATCAACCACCAGCAACGATTAACTTGTCTTCATATTTAAGAATAATTCATATTCGTGGAACTTTATGACTATCCTTCCAGCACTTACTCACATTTTTTTTTGGAGACACGACTCTCTTCCCTTCACTTTGCAGTATACAATAACGAAAACTTTTCAAAGTCATCATCTGCTGCGTCGCATACTCTGAAATTGTAATAGCGTGTCTCAAAAAAAGCCTGAACTATTTCACCAAACCGAAACTTTTCTGAATCTCTCACCCACAATTCCGCGGACCATCACTTCAATCTGAGTGGATATTGATACTATCCGAATAATTCACTCGTACATACCCTCTAGCTCTTACGCTCTTGCTGCCGGCATTAAGGCCGCGTCTACATAAACGGCGATTTCGCAACATTACAATGAAGCAAACGTGTTTGATACTTCATCATGTTGCGAGTCTTACGGGACGGCTGCAGTCTGCTGGTGTAAATGTGGTAATGTTGCGAAATCGCCGTCTATGTAGGCGCGGCCTAAGGTACACCGATTTCATTGCCAAACTCAATCTTTTCCATATCTCTCACCCTTAATTCTTAACTTTACCGACCATGACTTCAATGTAAATCTCAGTAACTCTAGCGCTCTTGCTGCCCCTATTACAACTCCCATTACAACACGAAAATTTACTCCTTAGACTCTCTCTTTATTTTTGGCTCGGTCAAAAAATCGTAAAAATAGCTCCGTACGAAAGTCGTGATATTTTTACACGGAAATTAGTGAATCATCAACACATTTCCCGTATACCGCTCGAAATTATACGCGGCCATCAATCAATACTCGATCCGGATTTCCAAGCAATCTCGTAAATTCCGTGAAAGTAAAAAACTTCGATTCACACCGATAGACTGCACAATGAAGAGATACAGCCACGGACATCTAACTTTCATCCCTCGCTAAGGCTTTAAAAGGGATTATTTCGTTCTTTAAACCCCCCTATCACAATTTGAGCACTCATACGAAGCTGCATTCCAAGTCCCATCAAAATCGGGTCAATAGTTGCCGAGCCTATTCGACACGAAAAAACGTCAATTCCTTTTGGGTGATATAGAAGAAAATTCCCTGCTTGCTTAGTCCCTTCCAAATTTTTTCAAGCTTTACTGAGTCGAACGCCTTCCTAAAGTCGATAAACAAAAGATGGTGATTTATTTGATATTCCCTTGTTTTCTCTATTATTTGATTGAGGGTGTGGATATGGTCCACAGTTGAATACTTCCTTCTGAATCCCGCCAGTTCCTCTGGTTGTTGAGAGTCTAGCGCATTGTACATTCTATTTTCTATTATTTTCATGAATAATTTGCATACATTCAACGACAATTTTCCATATAGTTTCAGGTTTTTGTTCTTTATATTATCTGGTCCCAGTGCCTTCTCCAATTTTAACCTCTTAATTTCATTTTGAATTTCGCATCCTTACTTCCTCTTCCGACCTAGTATTTTCCTTTTCCATTTTATTCCTATCCTTTTGGTCCCTCCCATACAATTCCTTGTAAAATTCTGTCACTGCGTTTATGATTTTCTCTCTGTCTGTTACCATTTCTCCTTATTTGTTTTTCATACACTTGTAAGCAATTTTCTTTCCTGATTGATCTCCTTCCATACCTTCTTTGTAGATCCACTTTCCTCGATTATTTCACATATCAGTTTCTCTTCGTAAGCTCTTAAATCTCTCCTTATCTCCCTTTTGATCTCCTTCCATACCTGGCTCTCCTCTGATATAGAACCCTATACCTCTGTATCCTTTTGTCTAGTTCCCATTCTTTCAGTAGACGTAATTTCTTGGACAAAAAGACTTTGGACAAACGGTCGAGGCACCAGAAAATGCATTCTTTATTCTTCTAATGCTGAAGGTAATACCCGTTTAATGTTCATTAGCAACTACGTTTCCTTTTGTACCTTTATCTCTCAGTTCATAATACAGCTACCTGGAATAGGTAAAATCTAAGACGACTGACCCTTAAATCAGATCGATTTCCTTCCTTTAGTCCCTGGGTATGATTATCCACATCAATTTTTCCCCTCGCATATGATCGCATCGATTCAAATTTCGCAGCATTTCGAGGTGATCACAACATAGCAATCGTTTACCTTCCAACAGCAAATATTTACTTCTCTCAGCTCATTCTCTGTCTTCCATTACTTTCTACATCCTTTCGACCTTCCTTACTATCACTACCCAGAAAGTCGCAACCCTTCAAATCCGGAACCGAATAGACCGTCTGGAACATGACGCAGAAGTCGACTCCCGAAGGCATTTGTGAATGGCCGGTGGACTAGGATAGGTCAACTTCAAGGTCAGTTTTCCTTATGAGTAGAGACAAGTTTACAAATGTCGCGTATTTTAATATGAGCGAAATCGATTGATAAACCATCAACGGGCGAGAGCAACAATACTACTGAAGTAGTAATCAACCCGTGAGAAAAAGGAAAAGAAGACTTGAGCATCCTCATGCTCTTCAAGTCTAGTTTTGAGGTATCGGTCTGTGGCTGTCATTGCGCTGGAGCCTGTAAACTCCACTTTCACTTCCAATTGGAGTGGGATCTTAGGTACGACAGAAATTTTTCTTAACCGTGTTCAAATTATAGAAAGCTGGCCTAAGACGTAGAGGTTTGAGTAAACTAGATGGTAGGAGAGCTTGCCGAGGTGATGAAGGCGGATTTATTTCTCGTTTTTACAACTCGTGTCTCTTGGATGGAAGGTGGTAGCATCGAGAGCTCTAGAAATGAGTTTCTTATGGATCATTTTGTAGATATCCAATTCCACATGATCGTTTTCCATTATGAGCTTGATAGTGCTGATGTCGGTTTGATATATCGTTTTTGTAGTTTGAGAGGAAACATAAGCCTCAAATACAACTCAGTTTTGATTTTATATGCCACTGCGGTGTAGGAGACCTAATGACAACACTTTTCTACATCACTCGATTCTCGCAGATTATCTTTTTCGCTCTGAGAAACAAATTTCTTCGCCCACTATCCCACAACGTTTACATTGAATCCTTTGCCTTCAAATCGAGTAAATCATCAACTTCCATACAGTGTCTTACTACTTATTGTGCAACTCGATAATTAGAAAAAATGAGAAGAGAATTCCTGTAAGTTCAAACATCGAGAACGAAGAAAATGAATTCTTTCATGTTTTTCTCAGATGTCTTCAAAGAATAGATAACACATTTCTCGAAATATACTTTTATACGTTCCACGTGGAGCTTTGGTACAACGTGGGTCCGCTTGATCGCTTCTCGAGTTTGATAAAAATCGTAATCTTGACGTCAAATTGATAAAAGCTACTCGATAAAATTCAAATCAGAAATTATTGCTGCGATAGAGGTCCTCTAGGGAGAAAACTTTTCTTCTTCATCGGATTTTACTTGGCTCAACTATCTACCATCTTTGTTACGGCACATGATGAAAGTTCTCTTTCATCATGTGCCGTAACATAGAGGAAAAAATTAATTCTATCTACCATCTATTCCTGCTGTACTCAACTTTTTCTTCTCCCCTACTCGTAAATTCCTAGTCCTTTTTGACACTTTTTCTTTTCCTACTCTATTTTCATCCCCCTGCACACCTTATAACACCTTCTTTATATTCAGTTGCCTCTCTCTTGAGTCCTGGTGTGAACCTAGCAACCAAGCCAGCCCCGCTCTTTCTTATTTTTCTATCGCCTCTCTTGAAATCTCACAATCCCTCTTCAATCATTTCATCATCGTACAACCTATGACCCTCTCATTCCCATAATAAACTTCGTCTAATTGAATAATCCTCGATCTCTTGGTCCTCTTTGATTCGTCCCTTACACTATGAAGAAACAGTCATAGCACGACTAAAAATAGGTCTTACCGGCCTCACTCGTCCTGTTGCCTCCTTGGACTCGAACCTCCTGAACCACAGAAAATCATTTTCTGTCCTATCTCAAGCCTCCTCTACCCTCTCCAACAACAATTTGAAACCTATTACTAACAGCTCAAACTCCACATAGTCCTATAACTCCAATACTGTTTCTCGAGCTAATAACCCCCCTACAAAGTCGAATAGCACCACAAAAAATTCCTTTGAAGTGTTCATCGATTTAAACTGAGAAATTACTGTCGGAAGAGAATCGAGTCGAGTTTCAATTTATGAATTTGCTCGCATCTGCGATTGAACCGTCGGAAGTTTTCGGAAGTTTTCCCTTCTTTCATTTCTCGGAAAGAGGGCTGAATTTTTCCAGTTCCAAATGCACGCTCACGTACGTACGAATATAGATCGCACCGACAATGACGCGTGAGAAGGCAGTCTATTAACCTAATTTACTTTTTATGTTTACGCAATTCGCTCGTTTCCTTCTTCCCGCGACAAAATTTTTCGTGGTTTTTCCTCGTAAAATTTTTCCATATTACCGAAACCAACATACCCGTACATTTCCGTTTTTTAACGACGATGCGAACAAATTTAGCATATTTTCGATTTCTTTCTCGGACGTTTCCTCATTCGAGTGCTCTACCGTTCAAGAAAGATGCAAATTATTAAACCTGTACGGTCAACATCATACCTATACTTGATTATAGTGGAGCGGATGTACAAAAATTTTTGTTGCGAATCGCATACGCACCTGCTGCTTTTTAGATAAGCAGAAAATGTGTAATTGGAGGCAATGACTTCTACCAGATACGTACCGCGTATCTCTCGTCGATTACAATCTCACATTTACCTCCTGATTAACCTTCCAAACACGTGTACTTCATTTGCAAGTTCAGGGGGAAAAGGTCAACAAATGATTCGTTCGTTTTTTCTTCTATATAGACTCGATATAGCGAATAAATTTATACAATAGGCGCGGGTAATAATTCGGCTTCACTGAATTCTAGTTCGCGATTTTTAGTTCTTTCGAAGGGCCCTCTAATGCGCGGTAAAGATTTAACGCTCGCATTTCAACGCGTGACTTTTATCAATTTGACGTCAAAATCGCGACTCTTTTTCTTATCAAATACTAGAAGCAATTAAACGGACACATGTTGTGAAATCGTACAGAAAAATAATTACCTTCTCTATTCGTTGAAAATAGAGAAAAATACTCGTCGTTTCCAATCTTTCCATCAGAAGTTTTCCACGTGGTAATGTTATCATCTTTTTTCCCCGCCTCCAATCGAGAAACTGTACGTACAAATAGCCTTTACAGAATTTCATCTGCACGAAGCAAGTGCAGAATCGTTTGAATTAAGAATCAGTGAGAGGGTTGTAATCTTGAGAACAAAGTGTACTAATATGAAACGAGAAATTAAAGGATACTTCCGCTTTTGAAAGTTCCCTCCGCCCGGTAGACCATGTCAACTCTAGCTTATCGATTGTAATCATTTTGACATAAAATAAGCTCAAAATCGATTTCTTTCGTCGTCGTTGATCAGTGTGATGGTCGATAAGGAGAAGAGTCCGAGGTTGGTAAATTCTCCCTCCCTCAGGCCGCGTCTACATAGACGGCGATTTCGCAACATTACCACATTTACACCAGCAGACTGCAGCCGTACCGTAAGACTCGCAACATGATGAAGTATCAATCACGTTTGCTTCATTGTAATGTTGCGAAATCGCCGTGTATGTAGACGCGGCCTCAAGGGCCACGATTTACTCTCGTTGCGATGCTCTATCAGTTGCAGAATTCGATAATCAAGGAGACAAAATAAATCTTCTCCTCCATTTTGAAAAATCAATCAACCACGGGAATCAGAAGAAACCTACGGATCTAAATTCATATTTCTGGTGTAGGATTGAAAGTGGCAGGGACGCTGAGCTTTTTTGGATGAGGTGCCACTCAGCACAAGTTAAGCCAAAAAACACGTAGAATGTTACTTTCACTCTTTAATCGTAGGATCCCCCGGAAGCCAGACGGAGCCCGGAGAAAAATCCGATGTCAATACGCTCACACTGAAAGTAATTGGGAAAAATAAGAGATAATGAGAGAGCACAAGACCAGGGATGTCTAGTTTGAGCCTCAATCGCTTAAACCAAAGCGTAAGCTGATTTTTGAACAGCTTATAAGCCGCTCAAGCCTAAGTTGTTGGCAATTTCACTGAGCAAATAGCCACTCATTCAGCAAAAACTAATTGGCTTAACTCCGAAGCCCTGGAGCCGTTTCTTTCTTGTTCCGGAGTTGAATTTTGGTTCCGGGGCCGTGTTATTTCACTCCGGAGCCATTTTTGTAACCCCAAAAGCTATATATTATTTAGCTGTTGAGGTAAGTAAGAAGCCGTAAGTTAGTCTTTCGAATTTGTTGAACAACTTATAAGCCTAGGTCAGAGCTTAAGTTGTTGACAAACTGCTTGACAACCCTGTACAAGACCGAATGGTTCAAATTGCTCGCAATTCCCCCCCCCCCCTGAAATACTGAAATGAATTTTCGTTCGCTGAACTCATCATAGAATAGTATTGTGTTCTAGCTTACGAAAGATAGGACGACAACACGTCTCGTAAAACCCAACACTTTTAGCAATTTTTTTCAAAATTCTTCAACTTAGTCGTAATGACGTCATGTGAGGTATAAAATGTGATAAAAAAAACTACTAAAGAACATCTCTGCTTTGGAGTTTCCTCACAAAGTGGAAGAATTTTTAATTGCACTAACATTCTACAGATGCATTCAACGACTTTGATTCTTCTTTTCATTTTGGGAAATTGTCGACCATCAATTTTAGGCAGTCCTACAGTAATTATTAGGCCGTCTAAAGCCTAGAAAACCGGTTGGAATATAATCTCCAATAGAAAAGAACCGCTTCAACACGCACAATCATACAGAAGCAATTATTTCGCATTAGATCGCTTTGAGTTGTACGTGCTGCGGAGAATGCGAAGAATATCAAGTGACCTTGAACTTGGATTTACAGATTATACGAAAGCTTCGCTTTGTTGAAGAGATAGTAAAATGAGTATGGCCGAAATGTACGCAGAAAAATAGACGCGATATTATCTGAAAATTCGAAGGCTGTGAACCACTGCACCGTAACTACCGAGGTTTTTCGCCAGTTTTAATCGCATCGTAAGGAATTAAAAGTTCGAAAATCCAATGATGTAGGTAATCAAAATATTCTAGCAAGCGACCATAATACCAGTATTACTCATTTATTCGAATCAACTTTCAGTTGAACCTTGATTAGACTACAAAGGCTTGCTTCGTCATCGTATTCTATTCGAAAGACAGACTTGAGCTATTTTCTCAAACCCAAATCTTAAAGCCTTTTCGTACTCATAACCAAAAAAGATCCTGACAGAAAAATATCGATCCGCTGTTCATTCTTAGCAATCAACTATAGCATGAATCGAAACCAACCCAGTTTATGCGGCATTAAGTCACCTAATCTCACATCGTAAGTAATCGTTCCCGATGGACCACGTCCACCACAGAGTGACCGATTTCTTGATCAGAAGTGAAATTTCTTCAAGTACCTTTCCTCTCATATTATAAACCCTCCCAATACCTTGTAGATCTAGGCCGGCCCACTGCTCAAAAGTCAAAATTTTTCCTAGTCTGTTTCCGATTTATGAAGCTTGGTGATCAGATTCCAGCATCCCACCTCTACGTACGTATGTACCGCTCGAAAGTTAAAGCTTTTCAAATCCTCCTCTTCCATTTCACTTACAGTTCTATAGTGAAGATTGTTCGGAGTCCGCTTCCACTCCAACGTACTACGGAGGTCAAAAATTTTCGAAGTCTCTGAAGCCCCCCCCCCTTCACAACCACATTTCGCCTCCCCAACGAGCCCTCATAAAACAAGTCAAAATGCCATAAGTTCAAAACACTACCAACGTAAGATTTCGGTTCGATTAAGAACCAGAATGGAAGTTGACTTGAAAAAGTCTACCTATATGTACACAAACATTACAAGTCAAAGTCTGATTTCATGTCGAGTCGACCTCCGCCAAGGGCCAAACTGCCATCAATAGGCCTTCACCGAGATTGTTCTCTGCTTCCCCACCTTCCTCCTTATCATACTTCACAAAATAGGCTGAAGACCTTAAGCCTTCGAGGCCGAGTAACCTTCCTTTCTCTCTTCATTCCTGCATAGACCTCAGTACACAGGTGATTTTGGCGGTGGCGTAGGAGGATATATCCCCCATCGCAATTTTTTTAGTGTCTTTCTTCCGTTCAGCAGTGATTTTGTCTACTTTTTGCGTAAATTAAGAAAAATTTTAAGAGATCCCTCCAAGAGAAAATCATATCTACGCCACTGGATTCAGGGTAAGAATTGAGGATTCCGTTGTCGATTTAAGGTAGATTGCAAATGCACCACTGCGCACTCCGAAACACTTCTTATCGTCGCCATAGAGCAGCTATCTTTGGGTCACGGTCGATCGAAAATTTGAAGTTGATTCGGAATAAATCAACTTGAAGTTAATGTAAAAATTGTCGGTCAACACAACAAATATTAGGACTGGGCAGCGCTAGCGGCGCTTTGTGAGAGGCGTCTAAACTATAGCGCAGCGGTATATGAGAGAGAAATGAAGAAAGAAGAGATAACAAGCGGATGAAGCAGTTTTGGCTCCCTGACATCCCATAAACAATTCCCACAAAACACTTATTTTACAAACTAGATCGACAGACGAAACCTTCAACACTGCTTCATACAATTATTCATTTTTTCCTCATGGATCAAATACCTCCTTCAAATTCTACAAGAGTGCCATTACTGTTGAACGAACTACGCGCGTCGTTAGCGATCCCGCCAGGGACCCGGTCGAAATAACTCGACAATCGGACTTAAGAAAAGTTTTCAAAGTAGCTTAGAGCTCCTTTCCCGCTCACAACCACTTTTTTCCAGAAGATTTCCCACAGCAGTCATCCATAAAATAAGTTCCCTACAGCGAGACAGTGTTGGGACCTTTATTAATGTTACATAGAAGCAGTGTCAGTTGACGTGATTGACGAACGTATGGGAGATAATTTCAATTAACCAATAGATCGCTGCACTACATGGGAGACGATTACAATGAATGCACCGTTACGATGACACGCAGTGCTACTAACATCTGAATTTAATGAAAAGATCCCAATGTCGCGTATCCAACAAGCGGTAGGAGGAGGAGGGGGTGGCTTCAAACTGATTCAACGTGAGGAAATAACAACTGTCGACTCAAAATCAACGTTGACGCGCAATAATTTCAAAGTTTGACGCGTCGGTTTCAAGTTGATCAGCTTTAGGGCACTGTGCATCAACGACTCTTACGGACGTAAAATTTCAGGTTGATCAAGAACCAGAAGAGGTTGATTTGAAAATGAGAGACAGATTGAGAAGAGATATCGAAATTTGTCTTCAATTCGACTCGACATCGACTTTGGTGAACAGATCAAGGATGATCCAAAGTGGACCACTGTAGAGTTTTAGTAAAAGCATCGACGTAGTAGAGCAGCTGTTTCTGGATTGATCAAAAATTGAGAGTAATTAATTTGAACTGAATCAAATTAAAGTTAAAGCGACAAATGATTTGAAGGGGAGTCGACATTATTCGATCACATATTAAAACCCTGATGACAGTCGATTTCAAGAATCTATCAACGCGATTCCAACCAAGGCTTTAAATAGAGTAAATATTCAGTCGATTTTGAATCAGTTTTCGATCAACACTGTATACCCTCCGAAACTTATAATCAGGGTCGTCTCTTTCTTTTAGAAATGATTTTCGCCGACTTTCAGGTTTTCCTATTTTTTCCACGACATAATTGGGGTTTAAACTTGAAGTTTCAAGCGTTGGTAGCCCTGCGTGATATCACGAATGACTGAATGATCAAGGCGCATTTACCGTAAGACTATGGCACACCTGGAATTCATTTCAATCAATCTAATCGCGATGATGGATAAAAAGTTGCTTCAAACTTAATTGCGATAGCACCGAAAGTCTGAATTTAATCAATCTTGATCAGAATAACCATTACAATTTGTTTTTTCTCCACATTAAACACAACAGTGTGAAAGAACCCATTATCACTTATACCGTCATACGTTTTCACCCGCGCATGTGATTTTGCAACGCCCTTCAGTGAAGGTTTGAACCCCGTGAATGTCCAAACGAAACAATCTGGAGAAACGGCTTTTTTTCAGAGATACAAAAAGTCCAACTGTCCACATCGTTCCATATTTTGGACGTTCACCCTCCCTTTTCAGTATGTTACAATTTCGATTCAATCTCTGTCTTCTTGAAATTAAATTTTTGTACAATATAAACCATATAAACCTGGTTTGTCATTCAAAAAATCAAAATTTTTAATGACTTCTGCATGACTATCCCCATGACTTTTCTACGTTTTCCTGAAAGTGGCAACCCTGCAAAATTCGCGCGTAAATTTACGGTTTGGCCTAATCCCAGCTCTCGAAAATATCTCACCGATCCCAGAGGTATTAAAGAAGCAGAAGTTCTCTAAAACAATTCTCTTTCCCTCGGGATAATAGTATCCGGATACCACCGGAGAAGAACCGAGCTATCCTGATTTGTTGCAAAAATATGCGTCCGGAGTGGATGTTTTATCCTCCGGATAACCGTTTTAGGCGAAACTGGCCTCCGTTCAACAACTCTACAATCTATCATCTTTTTTATATGCCTCGTTTTAGATCTCTTCGCAAATCCTCAACATGTCTTACTTATTCTAACTCATTAGATAGGTACCATCTACCTCAGCGAAATGAATGTATGAGTTGCCGCAAACAGTGGCGTGTTTCCCAATAATCACGTTGGCACGTGCCTACGACGTAAAGGCAAAAATAGGTTTTTTTTTGGTGGGCAATTTTACATATATCTAACTGTAATCGCGATCAAAAGGACCGAAAATTTTTTTAATAGCCGCCACAAACAATTTTGCCGACTACTCTACAAAGGGTAAATACGCCACTAGCCGCAAGCCCGCAAAGCTTGTAAATGATAGTAGCAGGGATGTCAAGCGATTCGTCAACAGCTTAGGCTTTGACTTGGGCTAATAAGTTGTTCAACAAAATTGAAATACTAAGTTACGGCTTTTTTCTTAGTTTAACAGCTCAATAATATATAGCTTTCGACCTTACAAAAAACGGCTCCGGAGCGGAAAGATACGACTCCGGAACCAAAATAAAACTCCGGAACAAGAAAAAAACGGCTCCGGAGTTAAGCCATGACTGGCTATTGGCTCAATGACATTTACAACAACTTAGGCTTGAACGGCTTATAAGCTGTTCAAAAATCACGTGATTGATGGCTTAAACTCAAAGGTGCGGAGCCGGTTAAATGAGCCGGAGCCAGCTCCTTCCCAGCTTCAAAAACTGCAGAGCGGAGCGAGCCCGTAGCTCCTAAAGGAAAAAAATTGAAGAGCGAAGCCGCTCTTTTGGTTCTTTTAGCTCCGGCTCGGCGGCTCCGCACCCTTGCTTAAACTTGACATCCCTGGATAGGGAAAAAAGTTTTCAATTTTAAAGCCTTGCACTGTGTTTTATTCCCGTAAAGAAATTCGTTCCAAAAAAGAAGAGAAACTCAATATAACCCACTAGTCACTCGGATCAAAGAACATTCACGCCAACTTATCGAAATATTAAGTAAAAACTGAATTCCCAATCCGTCTATGGTACGTAGATAATATTATTCGATTGTTATTTACTTTGATTAACTACAAAAACATCATGCAAACGAATTGTTTCAGATTACATAATATCTCAGAACCCTGATCTCTCATTTCACGATAAACTTGGCCTTTATCAATATTATTTTGAAACACATCATGCAATAGGAAAATCATCTTACTCGTAGCTAACGCTAGTCCACGGTTGCTGCAAACTAGTGCGATGCCGAAAGGCAGGATGATCTTTGTACTTTTCGGCGCTCAGCTTCAACGAGGTCGCCACTGATATGTGCGGAAGCGAGAACTCATCCGAGTCTCGTAATTTCACAGCGCCCGTTATATCCGTGCAGATAAGCTGAGTAGCTGGCACCACCGCATCAGGTCCTGCATTTACACGAAAGACCTCATTATCTCTGAACGAATGGGTTGAATTAATTAAGGATAGGAGCGCGCCAAGTACTCACCAGTCAAGTTCCGTCTCGGCGGTAACTCTGATCCATTTCTGAAAAGGAAATATAGGAGAAATGATTAGAAAATTATCTAGCATTGTTGTTCGGTATCGGTGACTCTACATATGTGGGAAATGTACAAGAAAATTATTGCTTCGGTTTACGTAAAAAAAAGTTTACGATCGTATCCGCACATTGCATACGGTGCAGACTGGTATTAGACAATCGTAAGGTTGGAAAAAAATTGTTTTGTATTATCGTGTTTCAAGGCTAATTGGTATTGAAAATTCGAAATCTACTCGCGAGCAAGTCGTAACCACCTCACAACGTGTGTCTACGACGAAGCGAAAAAATCATGGAAGTCGTCGAGAAATTGTTCCGTTTTTGCGACACCTCTTTAAGCACTACGGAAAAATCGATATTACCTTTGATCCCACGAATTTTCTCCCATTTTTTCTACGCTGTCGATGGACTATCTGGCGTGAATAGAAGAGCAAGTGAGTTTCCCGGCACAAGCGCAAGCGACGAGTAGATCACAAAAGCACAACTAATTATCGATAAGGCACGCTTTCATCGCACACACGTACACCTTCGCTATAAGCTAGTCGATTGTTTTTGAGAAATTCGCGAAGAAAATTTTTTTCTCTCAACGATGAAAAAATGCTCGTCGCGACGACCACGATGACGATCTGCGAAAAAAATCTCGTAACGATAGACCGCGCACACGCATACCTCTCCGTCGAAGCACCGATCACAGACTGGCTGATCACCGCAAGCCGGATGATGAGCGCGAAAATGCAACGATACGACTGCCTCTATTTGCCCTACCTCGGATCCCTATGTACCGTAACGTTGATCGCGAAGCCAATGCAACGCCCCACGCGAATTGTGCTTCTAGATACACCGCTGAGCTACGCAAACAGGTTCATTCGGGCAAAGCTTGTTCGAAGAAAGACAAAAAAAATATGTTCAGATTTATCTCGGAAGTTCTTTACGTTTACCAGAATTCGAGTTCAAAACATGATAACAGACACAAGCACAAGATTTGAAAATGCTTTCCTAACGTAATTACGTTGTTCCTATGTACCTACGTGTGTGCGCTTATACTTGACATTACTATAAACAATAATTAAAAAAGAACGAGTTTTATAGTGTAGCGAATGTCGGCCTGAAAACATAGTATATACGAATCACAAATGAACGCACTTTTTTCACGATGTCCATCTCTCTTAGATATTGCTACTCATTCTGTACCTAGAGACTCATGTATAGGAATTGTGGGCCCATCGAGTTACTATACCACGGATGAGGATGTCTCGAGTGAAAAGTAGAAATTTGATCTTATTCTCTCAGCTGAAGAAATTATGAAAATGATACTTCGTTTGTAAAAACAATGTTTGGTATGATTTGACCGGTACATTTTATTGCGGTCTGGTTCTACGCAATGAGTTACTCGTATTCATCATTGTCATGCATTTCTTAGGCAGGTACCTATAAACTATTTAAATTACGACACAATTAATGTTTTGTAAAAGGGTTATTGCCACTTTTTAACAGTTCAGTAAAATTAGATATTTTCATGATCGTAAAGACAACTCTGTATAATAATATACATTTTCTGTTAATCTTATTGAAGAAAGAAGAAAACGACAAAATTCTTCTTATGATAAATCAGAAGTATTTTTCGGATATCAGCTATTGAAGTAACAAGAGTTCAGGTCTAAAATCTTGTGCCATATTGCTGTGACTTGAAAAAGGTCATTGGGTTCCCAGGGGAAGGAAGGTATGGATTCTTAAGGCCAAAATTTTTGACGCTGATTTACGGGGGGGGGGGGGTGGGTTGGCCACAAATTTGATAATTCGACACTATGTAACAAAATTTGGAGGTTTCCAAATTTTCCGCTTGAAGATTTGTAGATGTGTTACAGAATCTGTTACACACGGCTAGATATCCATAAGGACCTATCACAAAATGTCGAAAAGTCTCGTCACATTGTAACAGATTGTGTCACCCCTTTGCCCATCTGGAATATGACACACATGAACAGCCTCTGATGATGAGCTTGAACAGGCGAAGGTATATTTCTGGAGGTACTTTTCGTACTAAACAGAATTATGTTTGGAGCAAAAACGGGTGAGCGATCAAAAAAATCCAAGTGTATGAAAAAAGAAATGATTGAAATTCCAAATATCGATTGCTGGAATAACCGGAACAAAATGAACACATTTTGAAGTTGATTCGAAAGAGAGAGATTATTTTTATTCAATTTTGCTGATCACGTTAAAATTCAATATCTAGTCATACCATTAATGAAGCGCTAGAGACAGCGGATGATCATGATGGCTTAAAATATAAGCGATCATTTTTGCGCCACGGATGAGCTGTTGACGTTTGGCTTTTGGCTGCGGTTAAGCCAATGAAAAACTTTGCCACCTTTTCTTATCATTTCAAAATTTGATGTGGGTTCTAGCTTGATGCTTTTATAGGGCCGGTTTTACAGAAGTCACGTGACGAGTTTAAACTTTAGTTAGGAATTAACTGGCCGAATTCGGCCGGTTAAACTTGGTTTAGCACTAAACTCGCGATGGTAAAACCCGGCATTAGAACATTAAGATAAGATGGCCAGCTACAGGTTGCCGGCTGCTACACTGTTTCCCGCTTTTAACTTTTTTTCTTGTTGTGCGCAGGCTTACAGCCGTATTCCCAAACAAACAATATAATTTTCAGTGCACCTAAGAGTCCCAGAAAGTCCCAAAAAACCCTTAAGTAACCTCGCGAGGTTACTCAAGTGTGTTTTCCGGTTCGTTAAGCAAACTTAAAAATTACTCCGTTTGTCTAGGAATACCGCTGTTAAGCGATTTTATATGACATTGGCTGGCTCCCCCTCTTTTCGTCCAAAGACATTTCGTCCATTTCGCTTTTCGTCCACGAGACATTTCGTCCAATGAGACATTTTGTCCATGACGCTTTTTGTCCAAGGAAAATACGTCCAAAATTTTTGGTCCAAATTGTATCCAAAATATTTTTCAAAATAAGGGTTTCATTCATTTTCTGGTCTTGCTGGACGCGCCCCAAGAATTTCCAAATGGATGCGCGGTATACCTCCATCTGAAAGTGTCCATTCCAACCCTCAACAACATTATTTGTTCGGGGTGTATTGTGAAGCACGCATTCGGAAACGTTTCATACATTAAGAGGATATCCCAGTGGTACGGCCTTTGAGCGTTCCCTGCGAGGGCGTCCTCATGAATCTCTTGCATAATATCGTCGAAAACATTCTTTACGTCATCCAAGGAAATGAAGGATAAGGCAAACAGTAGAGCTACATGAATTATATTCTTCAATTTCGTGAATAACCATAATACGTACGTTGGATGAGCAAGTATCGATAAACACAGACAAGAAACACGATTTAAAATACTTGCCTATTTTCTTCACCTCTCCATTTACTTCATACATGTAAGTAAAGTACCAGTACAAGCCATGAATTTACATCAAAGCTCTAACAATGAGCTCCTCCCATATTTTAATTGTAGGAGAAAAATTCACGAATTATCCTCTGGACAAAAAAAGTTGGACTAAATGTCATTGGACGAATTTTTGGGCAAAATATCGTCTGGACGAAATGTCCCATGGACGAAAAAAGTTGGACGAAGTGTCATTAAACGAAATGTTGTCTGGACGAAATGTCCGTGGACGAAAAGTCGTGGAACTAATTGGCTTTAAGTTAGGTAATGACAAGAAAAACGATTGACTGACTTTTGGCTTAACAAAAAACGGCAAAACATTGACTTTAAAATTAACTTAAGCCATTAATGGCTTAAGCTTTCCATCCCTGGGATGGCTATATCCTGCGCCATACCTCAAGCTCCTTACATCATAATAATCAGAGTCTGTTCCAAATAAGAGCTACCAGGGGCAAAAAAAATGCTGAGCTGTGCGCAAGCAAGTGGAACGGTGTGCGTTGACCTAATGAGAAATACTCCACTCAACGGCAACCGTGTTGCTATCATCCCAATTTCCTCACCCCCTCGGCCAGCGTGTAGCGGAAGTTGCCTAATCCGACTTAATTGGTAACTCTTATTTGGAACAGACTATAGATGATTATAATCTCACCATACATCATCTTATGTTATAGCCATCTTCTGACGTTTTTGTAACTACGGCAATGTCCTTCTTCAGAAATGTTGGTAGAGCGGGATGTGTTGAGGCCAACTTTCGGGCAGATCAGGAGAAGCAGTCTTTTTTTTCAAATGATTCCCTTTCAAGAAGACTCATTTTTTTTCTAGGCTCATCAGATGCAAAATTACAAAAACAGCAAATTTTGCTGGTTTCTTCAATTTTTCACAAAATTGAACCGTTCTTGAGAGAAATTAGTAATTCCAAAAAACGCTCATAAGAGCCCGTGTTATTTTCCCCCTCGTTTGATAAGAAAGCGTTTGTGACGTCGTGTGTCATTGCTTCAGGATGAAGGAAGAATTGAAAAATAAAAAAAACATTAACCGGAACGAAAACCTAAAATCAATTGAAAAATTTTTCGTTTTAAGGAGCGGAAATCTGGAACAGAAGAATTTCGAATTGGACACAAGGAACGGTCAACGAAACGGTTGAGCGAAATCGTTTCTTGACCAGGAGAGAATATATTTAGGTCTCTGCGTCTTTTGGTATTTTGGTATTTGCATCTTTTGGTATTTTGGTATTAACCAAAAACCAAGAGAATTTCCTTGTCCCGTACTTTACTCATATTAATGATAAACATTTCTAACTACAACGTATATATTTTCTATTTTGAATTTTTATTCGTGGAACGAAATGCTCCTAGGATTTCTTAAAATCCTTCACACGTTTCTTGACGTGGGGACACTGATTACATTATAGTACGCCTTGGATAGACCTTTATCTGGTGACGCCACGATTAATTTAACAGAAACACTATCAATTGGATGGGCCAGACACACTATTCTGCCGTGCAAAAAAAGAATGACGAACGGGCAGAATAGCAATTTGAAGAGAAAGCGCCTGTTCCTCTATTCTGCATTTTCGCCACTCTTTTTTTGCACGGCAGTATCGATTCATCAGGGAGCAGAGATCATTAGGCTACTAATTGATGACAAGAAATATCGTAGCTACCATAGTCTATTCGCAAACGAGGAGGGTTCTGGCAGAAAGGCGTCCTTCCTATAAGAAATACATTGTGCGGACGCTCTTTTGCCAGATACGTCCTCAAATGCTAAGCACCGTCTAAGAATATTAAGTAAGAGTCTACAACCTAGGCGCTCTTCTGATGTCTCAGTTCCCGGATGAGTGAAGAGTTTCTTTACGGGAGTCATGGAAAAAAGGACGAGAGAAAAATTTTTCTTAGAACCTCGACATTTTTACTCCCCCCCCCCCCCCCACCCAAAGCAATTTCCCAAATACGCCACTGGGTCTAATCCGCTTTCATCTTTCAAACATTCAATACTTGATCAAGATATAACTCAATCTCATCAGAAAAAATATGTATGACTCAGTAACCATGACTGCTAATTAAATAAAAAGGTTTTTTTCCTACTCCCTCTCCTCGTACTCACTGAGCGAAATTATATGAAGTCTCCTTTCCGCCGGATACGTACGGTAATCTTTGACAATTTTTCTTCTATCTTTGGACCGGGTTAGAGCTTCTCATTTCCCTCTTCAGAACCATAATTTGTCGGGCACAGTCGGCAGCAAAATTCCTCTCAAAAATCGAAATTTGCTCAGGGGAAGTCCCCTCCCCTTTGGACACGTAATGTGACCCTTGAAAATATCTTTTTAAAGTCCGTTAACTAAGCCAGAGCTTTTTCCTCTTTCGGAGCTACAGATCGCAGTTTTTTGAATCCCTTAACTAAGTCAGAATAATTGTAGCCCCCTTCCCACATTGTTTTTAAGCTCCTAGAGTAGATTAGTATCCTTAACCTCTCCAAAGATTATTTCATCAGATCGCCAGTTGATTGAATTTAGGGAACAGCTGCATTGGTCGCTTTAGTCTCGTTTGTACGTTCGATATTGAAGTTTGATAAATTACCATTCTTAATCCAGAACTTGTTTTTTTTTTGTCTCTGAATAACATAATGCTCCCGAAACGACAAGTCGGAATTTGGTGACTGAGAGAACCGTAGTTAAAAATACTCGACTGAGATTTTTTATGTGTACATACGTTCGTCATCTGACTTCGTTGAACGGTAAATGATGCATTCTTCGAATGAAATACGAATAAACCAAAGTAAAACGCTCCATCCCGTCTGTCTGTCACTTCCGTCTGTCGCAAGTTGTAACACTTTCGCACGCACCTCAACAGAAGACCTTGAAACGTCGAATCGAGAATAAAAAAATTTGTTTAACATACCGCAGAATTTGTTTCATCAATTTTTACAACGAGCGTGAAATTAATGAGCACGACGTTTACGAAGGTGGCACAACAATGTTACTCGTACTCATACTACTTTTTAGTAGGTCGCTAGGTACCATTTAACTTATTTTGTTGTTTTCCAATGTCTTCAAACAAATTTATTTGTTCGTCGTAAAAATGAATTATTTGATCCCTCGCATGGACTTAATAATAATTGCGAAGCGCCTCTCCTGCAACCTATCTTCTTCTTTTAAGGAGGATATAATGTTTGGAACTATTTTATTTTAGTACGAATACGTTATTATACCGGCACCTCAGAATGACTCGCCCTATCCTCAGGCCACCCTTTATTGAGGTAACCGTCACCTACTTCGCGTCAGCAGACTTCCTCGCTTCCACTCAACACTCCGCACTTTCCTCACAAACCTCTCCTTTCTCTCGAATTCGACTTGACTCTTCACCTCCTGTCCCATTTCGATTCCTTACTCAACTTCCCTCTTCCTCGTTACCTGACTAGATCTTCCAGTTATTCTGAAGATCTCAAGCAGTTAGTATACTACTATGTGTAATTTATGAACTAATGAATCATTATACTATTACTAGGTACACCGCGGAATATTCCTCACATTCTCCAATAATTTTCTAATTTTTCAATCAAGGAATGATTAATCCGATGAGCACCATAAGAACTTCTTAATGTAAAGAAACCCCCTCCTCGCGGCCAGTCTCCTATTCCAATTTTTGTTCCGGTCTTCTATCACCTTCTCATACCAACTGCCTTTATGACACCTCATTCACAACTCATTTCCTCTCGTGCTTTACTTTTTTTAGTGGAGCGACGTCCTCTTGTTTTTTTTTCTTTCTTCCCTTCTCATTATCTTTAGTAAGGCATAATATGTTTTACAGAAGATCATTCTTCTTTAAAAAGCTGGTGACCTATCTCTCGTTGGTAATATTTGATGAGTATTTCCTCCGTCGAATGTTTCTTTTAAGCTAGCTATCGTTAATATTGTAAATAAGCTACCGGTATAGTGTTGGTGTTTACTTATCACAAAAATAAAAATTAAATACAAAGTTCCAATGATATCACGAATTTTGATAACATGATAACGAATAACATGACGAACTTTTATGAGATATTCTGAGCTTAATACGTACACAGGTACCGCACGTATGTATATTGTGTTATACTTTGAAAGCTTTCTCTTTAGTCAAGTATTTTCCAAAATACTATTAGGATAAATTCGTTGAAGCCTTCAAAAATAATAAATCCGTCATCTTACTAAGTACCTATCTATGTTTTGAATGATAATAGTCTTCGAAGAACAAAAACAAACTGAATAAACGAATTAAAGTTTAAAAAAAAAGAGTTTTTTCTCGCACGATTTTGAAATAATTATACTTTTGTCTACCAACGGAATATCAAGAACAATACAACGTTGTTTTAGACGATAAGTAAAATATATTCCCAATGAGAAACGATTACTCGTTTTTATTACTATTATTTTTTTCGATACTTTTATACGTACTTAGGCAGGCTATTAGGTATATTTTCTCAATAAAATTCATTATGATATTGAGTACCTACGGTACAATCACGGATTCTTGCTCGTTCTAAAGCTTTTCTTCAATTAATCGTTTTTAGTTTAGAGATTAAGTAGAACTTTTTTTTAGTTTTTTTATGTTGTTACCTCAGACATTATTAGGCTTTGTTCTAAATACGGAGAAACAAAACGTGATGAATTTGAATTCTTAAAAAAGTACCTAGATAAATCTATAGACACAATCTTCACAAAAATACTCCAGACGAGTATCAATGATCAGTCGACGCTAGGAATTTTAATTTCTGGATCATAGGTTGTTGTATCACTCTTTGCTTCGGTACAATGTGCATCAAATATCGATAACCCTTTTAATTAACAGGCTCCTCTGAATATTCCTCTTTAGTTTTAGACAGAATTAATTGAGCTTTTTATTTCTATCCAAGAATTCAGGTTAGTTGGATATTAGGCAGCAACAATGAGTTTCGATTATTCGCGAAGCATTAGTTTCAAATTCGAAAGATTGGGTAAGAAGCAGGATATCAGAGAGGACCCGACCAGCTAGTCGATCTTATTTCATCCCTATATTAATCTACTAGGAATTATTTTTTAGAGCGTGGATTTCTTTTCAATTCGCTCCAAGTTCGTTCCTCGACTCCGGAATCGAATCCGGGTTCACCTTCGTTTCGTTACGCGCGGCGCGGTGATTGATATTCTTCCTCATTTCTTATCATCCAAACTAATGATAACAGCTAGCTCTCGCTCGCTGAACAAGTTGCGACAGACTTGAAATTTGTTCTGAATTTCTACTCTCAATGAGGTAGTTAACTTTCGTATGCGCAATCCTTCACGAAGTTCGAATCAATATGCACGAGGAAGAAAATTCCAACGCCACCACCGAAGCAGAGATAAATGATGAGAAAGAAGTTCAAGAAACTACGCCTGCATGTGACAACGAATTACCATCAACAAGTGACCATCCTGACGAGGAAATCGAAGAGCTTTGCACCTCTTTAAATAATATTCCGAATGACGATAAAGAGGCCTGCTGGCAGACGGCCGAATGGAAATGCAAGCAGAAGCATATCTTTATACTGAGTTCGGCGGGCAAACCGATTTATTCCAGGTAATTAAGAAAGGCGCCAACTCATTTCAATCACTCACCTCATTTTTCAGTTGTAGCTTCGCATGTGCGATACGATATCCTGGGAACGTTGAAATTTATTTTTTCACCGGAAACTTGAAAAACCACGCGAAAATATGCCACCTTAGTATATCTACATAGCTATCACGAGTGTTCTCATATCTACGAAACGACAAAAATGTATGTCTTAATAACGAAGGGTAATAAATTGGCCGTCTGCCTTTCATATTGTTTATCGTAATAAGTTTCAGTTTTCCTGTACTCTAGCCAATGATAAAAAAAAAAAGCTGTCGAACTCGAATTCTAAGCAATATGGTGTATATTATACGTACACCTATCGAGTGTACCGTTTTGAAAGTCATGTTCGTAGCTTATTAGTTCGTGTTTCGATTTTTAGATACGGAAATGAAGATGATTTGGTGACATTATTTGGTGTTATGCAAGCCATTGTCTCGGTGGTGTTGGATTCCGATGATGAAATTCAATCGATACATACATTTAATACTCATTTTACGTTTCTTCATCGAGGAAATTTGTTGCTGGTATCGGTATCTCAAATACCTGCCGACACCGAGATTACTAGTCGACAACTTATGTACGTATAAGAAAGCCGAAACTTGGATTTACTAGAGAAATATTCAATTTTTTAATTATTTCGATTTGATTGTTTCAATTGAACAGATACGTCTACAATCAAGTCGTTAGTATTTTAACTCTTTCCCAGTTGACCAGGATATTCGAGCAGTATAATAATTTCGATTTACGAAGGCTCTTGACTGGTTCTGAAAGGCTGATCAATAATATAATAGACTTTACCGAGAAAGAAGCAGGATTTTTTTTAAATGGAGTGGAATGTCTTCCGTTGAATTCTTCCGTCCGTGATAGTATTGCTCAGGCTGTTACTTCAAGCTGTCAGAAAATAAAAGTAATCTTTACTTGAAACTCACGAGCCTTTATTTTCTCTTTGAACAATTTTAATGACCGCCAATTTATTTTCAGAATTTGTTATTCGCCATTTTAATTACCAATAATCAACTTGTGATATTAGTGCGAATGAAAAAGTATAATTTGTTACCTGGCGATTTACATTTGATCTTCAATCTTGTCAATTCTTCTCAATCTTTCAAATCTGTCGAAGGATGGACGCCAATTTGTTTGCCAAACTTTGATCCTAGGTGAGTTTCTCTTTGGAGACATAATAGCGTGTGATTCTAAGAAGAAGAGAAGTGGGGTAAATTTGGAAAATATTTCTGTTTCAGCGGTTACCTACAAGCTCACGTTTCTTATCTAAGTGAAGAATGTCAAGTTTGTCTGATGCTGTTGACGATAGATCGCGAGTTATTTTTTACTTTATCCGAAGCTAAACAGAAAATTGTGGAAGTACGTATATTCGTTCGTGGATAGAAATTGAATGGAATAATTCGCCATTACTGAATCTTCTGTTCTCTTTTGATGAGGTCCAAATTCGATACGATAACGACGAAGCAATAGTATTTTACAAATTATTGACGACAAGTGAAATTCTTGATTTCTGGATTTTCTTTTTGAGGATCACGGCCTAAAAATGTCTTTTAAATGATTGAATCTTTTCTCAAATGAAATGGCATTCTTCCAGTTACGGTTTCTATAATCAATTTTCTCGCTTTGGTATTTATTACTACTCTTAATGACAATCGTAGATCGTTATTAATGTTGGAATTTGTTTGTCTTTAAACAGAAACTGGGAAAGAGTAACACTTTGGAACAAATGGCCGAAGCATTGAAGCAACCACGAGTATCGCCCGCTGAATTTGGTATACCCAAATTGCGTCATTTTATTTATAAGAATAAAAATACCAGTCAGTACGTCTTTCCTACTATCGAAGTACCTTACCAACAACCGGAGCAACGGGCAGCTCTACTACACTTGTACAGTCAGATCCATCAACAAGTGAACATGCCTAATCGACCTTTAAAGCTAATTTTTCAACAACTCAAAACAGAAGTTGTTCTAGGATGGGTATGTATGACATTTTGACCGTATAATATATGAGAATTCTGCACTATTTTTAATTTTATTTTGTCTGTTATTCAGGATACCAAAGGATTTGAGCTGTATTTAGTATTTGAACCATTCATCACTAAACAGGAAGCAATTGTGGCTGTTAATAAATTGCTTAAAAGCATGAAGAAAGAAGAAGAGCGCTTATTCATCAACACGACGCCAACGTTCTGATATCTCTGACCCAGAAAAAGGGACTGTACAACATTGCTTTCGTGTCTTGTAATCTTTGGGCAACTCTTGATACATTTCGAGGATGAGGCATTTCTTTTTTTCTTCCGTCAAAAATCGACGCGACTTCCATTTTGAATTAGTAAATTTATTCGATGCCCAAAAAGTTACTCGTTACCAAATTGTTATAATTACGAAAAGAAGAGATTGAAGTGCAATTCTATTGAAATATTCCAAAAGGTTGAAAATTGTAGAAAGGTCTAATGATTTTGGTGTTTGAAACTACAAACCATAAAATGTGTAAAAATATTGAACTAACTTGCTACACGTCTCAAGCGTTTATTCAGATTGAATGTATAATTTTTTTGACGTTTGAATGTTGAATTCCGACTCCATTCAAGTAATGAATAATCAAGATGATGGTGTACAGTATTAGGATAGTAATATTCTGTTCATTCTTTTTCGCGTTTTTCCATCTCTATTCGTCTTAGACACGTCGTCGTCAATTAGATCACTTATTGATCAAATCAAGAGTGATACGAGGTAGATAGGAATCTTGTTTTGTTGTTTCGTTATTTTGATGCGACCTAAGTTTACCTGTCATTATCGTTATAATATTATTTTCATTATTTTTACTCCGCATTCTAATTTATTAATCGCATAGTATTTCGTTCGTTCTTCTTATTTTATACACGAAGATCTCAAAAATTTTTTATGAGATATATTAGTGTACAACGGATACTTTCTTTCTTTGAGAGTCAAACATTTTTATTATCTAACTAAAAATTTTATGTGATAAATTTAATCATTTTTCATATTGGTTTTTCAGTTATGTTCCTATACCAAGTTTTCAAAACTCGAATTATCATCAAGCATAAACTTTATTTTCTTGAATATTTTGAATTTGAAAATAAACTATGTATGTGGACCAATTGTTACGATCGAATGGAAGATTTACGAGATTATTGATCAGAAAGTGGGGCGAAAATAACCGGAGAATGATATTTAGATTTCTTGCAACGTACTCGTAGAATGAAATGAAGCCACGGGCAAGTACTGATTATGAAAAAATGGAGGAAATGTAAAATACTGGAGCAGCTGAATACCTCCCAAAGCCTGGATACTTTCCTAGTTCAAATAAAAATAAGGAAATTTATTCACTTTGAATCGATAATGAAGTCGGCCTAAGAATAGGATTTCCCGTAGAATTTTTCATTGGAACACAATGTTTCGAACTTATCAAGTTCTCCTTCAGGTGAATACTATTAATGATGACTGAGAAAAAGAAAAAACTGGACTTCGAGCGCGGTTATAACAGGAGCGTACACAGGCGTCGTTATCAGTACTCACTTGAAGAAGCATGTGTATTTCAATGAAAAATTGCGCAATAAAGCCTATGTGTTTTACTATCGATCAGTTTTGGAACTTAGTTACGTTTCTGTTGCTTTTACTTCTTGTTCTTTTTTGGACAGCTATAAATTATTTACAACAATTACAGATTGAAAAAAAATTATAATCATAAAAAAAAAAATCAATAAAATAGGTAATAGAAAATGAAAACTAACACAAGAATAGTACGAGAAAAATGCAATAAAATCAACACCAAATTGGAATTTCTGGACCTATCATGGGTAGTTTTTGCAAAAAATACAATAATAAGTCTGGATTTTGACTTGCAACAAACAAGATGATTTTGAGTTGGGAATAACAGCAGAATCAAAGAGAGGCAAAGTTTCTGATTCGAATGAGGAATCACAAACTAAACCATTAAAAAGGTAGAAAAAATCTTCTAGCGGAGCCAAATAGAAAAAGATCATGTTTCATGTCTGCTACACTTATGTGAAATTTTCTCTCGTTCGTTTTCATTACTAACCTGGCATGTTTTATATTCGGTTGAGCGGCTCACGAGTTGGGTCTCAGTGGTTGATGGGCTAGGTACTTCTCTGACCTGAGACCGTGTAAATGGATTATACAGATCGAATACTGATACCCTTAGCAATCTGTATCATAATGTAATATACCTCAATACATACCAGCGTGGTTGCACTTCCTATCATCCTGTGTACCAAACTAGGGTAGTAAGGTAGACTGTATACTGAATTGACAGATTTCAGTCTTTTCCTAGCTTTTTGGGCTCAGTGCGTGCGTTCGTTCGTTGTATTAGTCTAATTTAAGACTAGTATGATCCTAGTATAAAGCTAGTATAAAATACGAGAGGAGGTCCTAGCTTAGTTCAACTTCAGTATCTAGGTAGTGTATTTTAGATGATGAGCATACGCCTGGACACCCGGGTTAGGCTGAGGTTCGACGTTGGTTTACTCCTTATTCTAGTATAAGTCTAGTTTCAGACTGGTCAAATACGGGAGGTTCTTGCCTAGTTCAACTTCAGCATACTGTATATTAGGTGATTAGCCTATTATCACTCCACTTTTGACATGTTTCATGTCTTTGTTCTGGGCTCATCCTCATGGGAATTTTACCCTGTGGCAGTGATTCTCAAATCTGCGAGTCCGAGCCCTCCCCCCCCTTTCTGTAATGAAAAGGCATAGGCTAGAATTATATTATTATATTAGGCTAAGAAAACTCCGAGAGCCATTATGAAGCTATTAGCTTGTGACATCATAAGTTCGGGGAAGTCATAAATTGGTGACGTCATATCAGTCGGTGACGTCATACATCGGTGATGTCATAAGTTATCAATCCTGGTCCGTTTACAACATTAAGAGCAAACTTCTCCAAAGTCCGATTCCCCCCCCCCCTGCGCAGTAGTTTCTAACTTAGCCTAATATGCGAGGCGAACGAGCGGAGTGAGTGAGCTCCCCTAAAGTGATTAGCCTGAAATATTCTAAAGTAAACTTATACTAGACCAAGAAGCCGCGAGTGGGCCCACCCTAGAGTCATTAGCCTAAAATATTCCAAAGTAGACTCATTTATTCTAGCTTTATGTCTTAAACATGTCTTATACTAGACCAAGGAGGGAGGCGGAGCGAGTAAGCCCTCCAAAAGCCAACTCGTCCCCAAATGTCACTAGCTACTAAAAAAGACATGAAATATGATCTTTATTCATTTGGCTCTGCCAGAAAATTCGTGTCTTTACTGAGCCTCCGACCCCTAATTTGAAATCTTTATTTTTTTAGTTTAGTATAAGTCCACTTCAAAAAAGATTTTATTGTGTCTTCTATAAGGTAGCATGCTTCGCTTGTTTGCCCCCTTTTGGTCTATAGTATTAGTCTACTTTAGAATATGTTAGGCTAATGGCTGGCTCACTTGCGGCAGTATAAGTCTACTTAAAAGGTATACCTACAGCAGCATCTTGATTCAGGCCTAGTATAGTGAAGGCTTCAGTCTAGTAGAGGTCTAGTAGATAAGGTCATTTGGCCGCTTTGAAAATGTTGTTTAGTCCGATTGAAAAGCCCATCTAGAACAATGTCAGCCAGCACCGGTGATAATGGACTTCCCATTGGTAAACCTTCAATTTGAGAGTAAAAAGACCCATCAAATTGGCAGTAAGTATCCTTTTTCCAAGCAATAGCTGAGCATTTTAAAGAATAGTTCTTCATCAATACCAGTCCATATGTTTTTTAGATCGATCCAGCGCTTCTTGATGATTTGGATGGTGAGGGAGGCTGGAACTGAGGTGAAAAGAGAAACAGCGTTAAAGGATACCATAATGTGGTCATCATCCAGCTGAACTAGGTCAGAAATTCTTTCTTTGAGCATTTGAGCCGATAGAGAGAACTTTTTCTTGGTAGTCTTGCCGGTCCATCAAAACGGTGACATGTCCCTTATCAGCTTTTAGCACTAATAGATTGAGATCGGATTTGATGGAGAGTTGTTAACTGCTTATGGTGGTACGTTTAGAGATTCTTTTTAAGTGTGTTGCTATTCGATGACGAACTTCTTCCTTAATTTCTGGAGGTGAAACTTTGCACTGATTAATAATATACTCACCATCAATAATAATCTTTTCTACTGGTATCTTGGTGACTGGGAGGCAAAACTTTGGACAGGCCATGGTCGGGTGGCGAGCGGTAGAATAATGAAGGCTTAGCATAGGGTAGAGAAAAGACATGAAACGTGTATACTTGGTTTATAGTAGCTAAGCTGTAGTCTAGTATGAAGGAAAATTGAAAAAGAATACAGTATATAGGATTCCTAGACCTCAATGAAGCTTGTATATTAGTTTACTGCATAGATCACAGAGAGACCTAGTTAGTTTGCTCTCCTTCTCCCCTCTAGAATAAGTCTAACTAGTATAATCCTAGTTTAAAGCTATTATACAAGAAGTAGTATAATAGAAGGGAAGGTCCTCGCTGGTCCTCTGTGCAGACGCCTAGACGCTCGGACGCAAATTCCGGAATCAGGATGAGCAGGACTGAGGTTCGACGTTGAAAATTTTCCAAGTCCGAAGGTCATCCGTACGGAAGCCCGGACGCATTTCTGAGATTTATGGGGTAAAGAAGAAACATGAAACAATATTTGAAGCTAATAGCTTTTTGACATGTTTCATGTCTTTTTTTCGGGGGGGGGGGAGGAGATGGCGAATGAACATGGCTGAACCTACTATAGCAGCCTATTTCGGTCCCAGTTTGATGAGGCTAATATACTGTATAATGAAGGAATAACTAAACCCTGAAACCATACAAGGTGTATTCGCAGATTTCTGAATAACCGACGTTAGTTCGCCCTCCTTTTTTGTCTAGGTCTAAATAAACTAGTAAAGTTTTAGTATGAAACTAGTATAAACCGTGGTATAAACTGACTATAGCTCCTTTTATTGAGTATAAACTGGGCAGTGTGAAATCGCGGGAGAAGCTCACAGATTTTTGAATCACCTACGCAGTAGTGAGGGTGAAGGGTGTGGGATCACTCGCAAAATTTCAAATTAGGGGTCGATGCAGAGTAAAGAAATGAAATATGCCAAGATAATATTCTCGAAATTTAGGTAGCCTACACTATTCGAATGTCGGCATAGATAATTCATCCTTACTATTAACACACTAAAACGTATCCGTTCTTTGGATTTTCAAATGCTATAGTGCTAAAGCTAACGTATGGAGTAGTTATTTCTAATCAAACTGAATACTCTCGTCCGACAGACCAATTTTCCTGCGACGTCATGTCTATCGATAATATGAATATTCCAGAAGACGGCATTTTGAAAAAAGAACAAAAGCTATGTGGATCTGTCTGAAACCTCACTTCGCTACTTTTATTGTTACCTGATGAAAGCGTGATATTTTACTGTACCGGTAAACGTATATTATATGAGTTGACTCCGAAGTGTTTTTTAATTTATTACATCAACCCGTGAAAAGCCTATCGGTGCACAAGCTCTATTCACAGCGCAACGTTTCTGCTAAGCTGCGATATTGCCAAAATTGATTACTCCTGGGAATTTATCCCGCGGCATTCTACGCTTAACGGATTAAAACGCGTTTATCGCCTCGTAAAAGCCATCCCTCTAAATTTTACGTACGGTACGGTACGGAAACGTTGAGCAAAATGTATTTCATCCTCTATCTATTCGAGATGTGTTCATTGTATAAAGTGTACGTCTCGTCTGCACTCTTCGCTATTTCTGGTGGTTGGTCACGAGTATAGAACAATTGACAATTGATCTATTGTAGCCATTTGTAGACAATGGCATTGTGTCTTGACGTCAAAAAATGGACGCATTCGAAGAGTACAAAAAATTTATAAATTGAACGAACTAGACCTTGCTATACAGTCATGCTACTGGGGAGAATTAAAACAGTGGCAACGATTTTTTTATTTACTTCAAAAATTTGAATTTTTAAACATTTTTCTCGACGCCTCGAAGTCCTTAGTTAAGCGGGCGCTCTCTGCATTCTCCTATCTCCGCCACTGAATTTGAAAGAAAAAAAAATCTACAAAAACGATTGTATTCACACCTACGGACGAACTTCTGTTAGCAAGGAATGCGTGTGGGCTAATAAAATTAGTTTCTATCAGTCTGTAGATGAATTGCTACTAGAATTACAGAGAATTGAAACTTGCGTGATTTAAGTAATCAATTATTCTTCTAAAAGGACAAGAAATATCCAAGAAATTTTAGGTAGACCTATAGTGGAGAGAAGAGAATGAGGAACCGATTGACCATACCTGTCTTTTGTAGCCGATTCGCGGTAGGATATTGAATACAGCCCTGCGGAAGCGGCATGGGTCATACTGTATAAGCGAAACCACTCGTTTCAAAGCTCGTCTTCTGTTCTGGACAAGCGGTGAGAAATCGGCTACGACAATTCTCGTTATTTGCGGCATCAGTATATCAATTATTGAGAAGTTTGTCTCTTGCAACATGCGCACGGGAAGTAAACAGCTCTAGTCTCGGTCAAAATCAAAGAGGGTGACAGACATTTTGGTTGTGATACGTGCGAGAATGCGAACGTACCTAGAAACTCTCTTTCATTGTGAATTGACGACAAGAAATAAGCTTCGCCCTCAATTCATCTCAAAGAAGGCAAATTTATAGCGATTCTCGTTGAGCTAGGCAAAGAATGGAGAGTCTCCCGACGTTTTACTAGGTTCTTAACCTCTTATCTGGGACAACTAGAATTTCCGTATACTGTCCCTCCCTGATCTAAACCGAGGGCAATGCTGATTTATTGCCACAAGTTCACCCCAGAATGGGAAGGGCGTTTGTGATTTCTTATTCTCCTTTTGCACAACGAGGATCAATTCAGCCGATCTCTCACGCGAGGCCACAACAAAAGATGAGCTTTTCAAACGGGGATCCTCACACGTTTGCCGCTTCAGATCATCCCAGGGGCTGCAGTCATTCTCTCATCACGAGTCTGGAAGAGGAGATAGGTTTCTTGACAGAGGTCCCTCCATCGCCTAAAACAAACCGAATTAACAAAGCATATTCAATAAATGTGATCGACCACCGAAAAGTTTATTTCTGCTACTCGAAAATTACTATTAACCTCTGCGGCCTCCGTATCTAGATTGATAGCATCAAAGAATACATTAATAGTACTGCCCTTATTTCAAAATAGGCGTTACCGATAAATTGTTTACGCGAAAGAGGAGTTCTACAATTCGCACGCGAGGTGTCATAATTAGAGGTGTGCACGGAACGTTTATTTGTTCGACAAAAAAAAAACAAACAAACTGCTATATCAGTAGCTTCGATGCCTGTAGTATTGGTAGCGGTCAATTAATAGAATTTGCATTCGAAAAATCAAAAAATAAGCGAAGGCGCCTCGATAAAAACGAGTGGCTCTTAACTTCTGTCCACCGTACCATCAACCGTTTTATCCACCTGTCGATGCTGTATCCTGCGTTACTCGATAGCATGACCTACTTATCCTTTTTTTTCTGTCACCAAAGGACTAAACCACAAAACACATTACCAGCGTGTCATCTGTTGTGTATACTGTGTACCGGGACATCGCTCAATTTTTTATCGTAATTAAGGAAAAATATACAAAAAATAATGAAAAGACGAGCAATGCGCTACGACGAGCGTACTAAATTGAGATAGGTCTTTTTTTTTTCCTTCTGTTCCAGTCTAAGCAATACGCTTCGAAAAGGGTTGTCTATTTCGCCCACGGTATCATTACAGGCAGGACATTATATTTAGATGTAATTAGCTACAGGAATTGTAAATGCACGATACACCTTTCGCCTCTTAGGTACCTCATCCGCGCGTGTACGGTCACTGATTATAGTGTTCACGCACGTTATCTATCGTCACAGAACTACCCCATCCGCAACCGTCGAGACTCGATTCTACCTTCGACTACAGCGTACTTCTGAACATCGATTGTGTCATTTTGTATACCTACGTAACTGCATTGTATCATCAATATTTGTATCCGAATATTATGATTTTATGTCAATAACTCTTCCTCAAAATACACTCCTGTGTCATATACGTACTTCTCCGAAAATGATTCGGCACTCGCCACAATGATATAAGACAATTTAAGGTGATTCTGATCATCATGTAAAAAGCGTTCAAAGATGTCAATTTAATTTCGAAATTAACAGTGAGTCACTAAAACGAAATTATCGGGCGATTTTTAATCGATTTTCAGTCGAGATCTGGAGTACCTTATTTGACAGGAAACCCATCAGATTTCGAGTTTATATAATATAGAGTACTAGCGGTTGGCGGTGCGCCTCTGGCGCACCTGACCGCCAGCCTTGTGTTTAGTAGATATCTGTATTTGTAGCTATTTGGATTTTAAAGGTATCTTGCGTCTCAAGGGGCCGCTTTGCTAGCTCTCTACATTTTTCAAAAATTTAGCTCTTTTGACAATACTTTATTTTTACCAATAACATTCAATGTGTAGGTTGAGAACTAAAGAGACTATGGATTCTCTTGAATTTTTTGGTTTTTTTCTCTCTCTCTCACGCATTTGAACATTTGGAACACCGCGAACCGTAAGTAGCAGTTTAACTACGTTGATAATCCTCGTTTTTTTTTTTTTTTTCAAATCTTTTCGCCCATTTCTCCATTCTGAGGAAGAAGAACCGTTGAAATTCATTCCAATGCTTTACTCGAATAGTGGAAAGTTTTTCAAAACCAATTCCGTCTTGGTAGGCGAATGCGTTCAAAAGCTATGGACTGATGTACTTCATACACATCACAGTATAGGTATAGAGATTCATATAATGAACAAAGACAGAAAAATATTCTTCTTCCGTACTTCCGTTAACGTTAAGAAAAGAGAAAGGATCACCTCTAACGTGTTACTATTGAACAGGTAGCGGTCCCAATCCGGTTCTCGTAAACACGTAGGATGAACACAGGATGTCAGCGTAGGAGAGGAATACAGTCGACAGTTGCGTGCAGGTACCTTTTTTCAATGAATTGAATCGCATCGCGATGCGTACAGCGAGGACACAATTTTTAATAAGAAGTTTCTTTGTATGGGAGCTAAAATTCTCATTTATGGCTAAAATTTCATTCCTGAGTGACTTGAATATGTGGCGAAAGTTTCAAGTCGATAGGTAAGGCGGTTCTCGAGTTATAAAAGGACTGACAGACAGACAAACTTTCCGCTTTATCTATTAGATTGCAGCCGAAAATGTCATCTTCGGCTGAAACTTACGACCTTGAACAATATGGCTTTTGGCTTTCGGATTTCCGAAAAATTGAGCTGGCTTTTGGCTTAATATAGCTGATTTTGGCTGATCAATGTCCTGCAGGATTTGGTGTACAGAGGAAACGATCAGGAGAATCGGCGCTTTGCTGCACTTGTGAAAGATACCTATTCTCCAGCTTATGTTCATATTTTTGGTGATCTTATTCTTTCTCTCTCTGCTAGTTATTTTTATTTCATTTTTTTGGAGTTGTGTGTTTGCTGTTTACAATTTTACATTGTTGTTGACATCTACATACATCCATTCTTTGTTTGGCTTTTGGCTCAGGAAGGTCCCAATAAAGCTGGCTTTCAGCTTCGCTCTTATCTGTAAAAATTCGTCTGAATTCAGCTTTTGGCTTTTGGCTTTCAGCTGGCTGCAATACTCTGTATTGTAGCCTATATCAACCGACTGTCTCAATGAAGCGTAAAAAGGAATGATTAGATAGTTATCGTCTTGTCCGCAGAATGCGAAAATGATTGGCGAATGCGAACTAATTCAAAATGGCGTCCCTCAAGGTAAAGTCTTCAGTGTTTTGCGTTTTCAATAGCCGCATAGATGATAACACCAAATGTGAAAATTTCCCTGTCTGACAACGCCTCTCCGTTGATGAATTCAATACGATACAACATCTCCTTTCAGTCTTCTAGTCCTTCTAGAGTCCACCGAATCCCTCAGGAAACACTAGACAATATTTTTCTTCATGGACAACTCAAACGGGTTTTCGATTCTCTCAATTCAATAAACTCTCTTACTTTTATAAAATTTTCAAATTACTCTACGTGACTCTACTAAACTCCTTGGTGTTTATTTCGATCAGAAACTCACATGGACCGCTCACATAAAAAACTTTAAAGCCAAAAGTATCCAGGCAATAAATGCCTGAAATTCGTATTTCATCCTTCTCGATGAGCTCAATTCATTCTCAGTTGAATCATCGATGAATCCTGCAACAATCTCCAGCGTTCTTAGCAAATTATTCCAAATAATTCTCAACAGAAGACTTCAATGGTATTTAGAATCGAACAACATTCTCTTCCCTTTCCAATATGATTTCAGGAAAAGGCGGAACATTTTTCAACCCCTTTTTGACGTTCCACCTCATTTCTAAGATGCTACTACCCACGAATCTTGCCCATACTCCATCTTCTTCGACCTCCAGGAAGCCTTTCCTCGGGCCTTATCTCTACTAAACTCCATGAAATTGGTCTCCTCAGGCCCCTCCCAAATATACTGAAAACTTTTCTCAACGACAGAACCGTTTTAGTAAGAAACCTCCCTCCCTCTTTGTCCAGAGCGGAGTCCTCAAGGAGAAGTTTCTAGTGTTTTACTTTTTATAATATTGATATCACCACATACGTCAATCCTCCCCTCATCCAGCGTCTTTTTGCTGACGATTATAACATCTCTATCTGTTTGGATAACCCCGAAAAAGCCCATCGACTACTTCAGAAAATCCTCAACCTAATCACTACATGGACAACAAAAGAACGGATTCAGATTTTCTTCCTCAGAAACCTATTCTAACCCAGTAGAATCACAGTAAATAAATGCTATGAAAAAAAAAAATGTCCATCAAAGCTTTTATTGCTGAAACCTTGTTATGTGGTAAAAACCCATCACCCCCACCCTTTGCGGAACCCCCTAAAAAGAAGGCTAATTTGACACATTTTTTGGTTTTTTGAATTTTTCTCAAAAAGTATGAGATTTAGAGCAGAAATACTTCAGTACAAAAAGATTCCCCATAAAATTTACCATCGAATGAAGTCATTATTTCTTCGATTACAATAATTTGACGCTGTATAACAATATCTGCAAATTTACTGTTTTCATAAATTTTTGATTTTTCGAGTCTCTTTTCCTAACGTTTTTCTGATTTTAAACTTCAAGAAATTGTTGTATAGCTTCAAATTATTATAACTGAGTAAATGATGAGGTATTGAGAACATTTTTGCAATTCAAACTTTTTCAGGAAAATCAGAAAAACCTACAGAAAAAACTTGAAAACCTGACAATTTCCAAAAACAGTAAATTTTCAGATATTGTTATATGGCTTCAAATTATCGTAACCGAGTGAGTGAGGCATTGTTTAATGGTAAATTTTATGGAAAATCTTTTTGTACTGAGATATTTTTCCTCTAAATCTCAAACTTTTTGAAAAAAATCAGAAAAACGTTAGGAAAAGACTCGAAACATTGAAAATTTCTGAAAACAGCAAATTTGCAGATTTTGTTACACAGTGTCAAATTATCGTGACCGAAGAAATAATAACTTTATTCGATGGTAAATTTTATGAGAAATCTTTTTGTACTGAGGTATTTTTGCTCTAAATCTCAAACTTTTTGAGGAAAATTCAAAAAACCAAAACATGTGCCAAATGAGCCCTCTTTTTAGGGGGTTCCGCAAAGGGTGGGGTTGATGGGTTTTTACCACATAACAAGGACACCAAGGCTAACACTTTCCAGCAATAAAAGCTTTGATGGACTTTTTTTTTCAAAACGGTAATTCTACTGGGCTATTCAGTTATTTTCAAAACAAGAAACCCTTGATTATGCGAAACTTTGGAATACCAGCACCTAACTACGACAAACTCCTCAGCTCACACTTGTATCAAAAACTTACCTGGGCTCTCCACTTTTCATCCCTTGAAACCACTTTAAACATTCTAAAATTCATATCCCATACCTCGAAAGCCTCATTTACTGGAAATTAGATGACGGTTCCCCGATTTATAATTCAGCCAACAAGACCGTGCTTGCCTTACTCGAAACCATCCAAACCTCATCGGTCAGGATTTCCCTGGGAGCTTATCATATCGGACCCAAACTAAACCTATGCGCAGAGGACTCAAGACCTCTCTCCACCCTCGTGCAAACTCACCATTACCTACAACTTTTTAACGGAGAACCCGCTATCCATTTTGTTAGGGGGATTACATCCTCAGAAAACGTCCGGTCCGGGAGTTTCTGTGAACTGCGTGCCGTGTCATGACCTGACGTGACGTGTGGTGCTTTGTGACGTCATCAATGACCTCGACCTTGACCTACTTTAGGGATTTGAGAAAATTTCAACTTCCAGCCTTCATTATATCAGGCCTAGTATACGGTATACTGAGTAGAGCCCAGCCAACTCATTTTCTGAGGGGACATTTTCGCGAGCGCGCGGGAGGTTGCGAGTTCCCTGCTGTCATTGCAAACCTGCAATGGTGTCCTCTGTTTCGAAATTTTCGTAACTTCCAATTTAGAAAGGAATCGTTCCTCTTCACAACAACCAACTCTAAACCAAACATATTCGCCTCCAATTTAATCACCTTCATATCCTACAACCCATACATTCGATCTCTCTCCCTTGGACTCTCTCTCAACCCAAGATACGTCTGGATCTCACAGGAATCCCCAGATCTGACAAAATTTTTTGAATCTCACACATCAGGAATTTACTTCGAGAATATCCTCCCTGCACACTTTGCCTCCCCGACTGGTTTAGAACATCCAATAAAACGGTGTACGCATACTCGATCGACGGGAAAATAGTTTCACAACGTATCCGCAACATATAGCTTCCATATTCACAGCCAAACTTGCGGGTATATTCACCTGCCCCTCCCACCTCTCCCAATTACCCCCACACGGTAAATTCCCTCTCCTAATCGACTTTCTTTCAAGACCCATCCAACTCTAACCCTACCATAAAACGCCTCCTCACACTGACTGCATATACTCTAGACTCAATTAACACCCGATTCCCGGGCACATTGACCTCTCCAAACATGATGCTGTTGTTCGAACAATCAACAAGCTACCTCCTTCACTCAAACAACTGATGATTCCCCCATTCCATCGTTAGACTATACGAATCACTACCTCTTACTCATCACCGAATCTTGGAAAACAATTTGGGAAAATCAATCCAAGGATCATCTCCTTCGTCTTAAAAAAAAATCCCCGTGTCCTGGTCCATCATTAGACGAGAAGTCATTCTTTCTCGTCCAAGAATAGGCCACAAAAAGTTACACACTCCCACATAATTAGGCCTCGCCATAACCCCCTCCATGTTGCCCCTATACTGCCAGCAAAACAATTTGACAGTTGATCATCGTTTCTTTTGAATAATTACTCGAATTAATATGAGAGAGAGTTTATTGTACTGCAATTTAGATGATTATCATACTCGTAAAAGAACTAGTGGACGAAATGCGAGTAACTAATGCGAATTTTCTCTTTTGAAGCAAAAAAAATATTTTTTCCTCATCGATCTAAGTTACTGTACGTCAAAATTCATAATAACCGGCCTTTAAATAAACTGTTTCTTGATTCATTCTCGAGTTCCTTTTTTTTTTTTTTTTTTTTTGATTGACAAGGGCTTCCGTCAGTGCGAATTTGGGAAAGGACTCGGCTAAACCTTTCTCATCAAGTTGCGCCAGCGAAAGGCGAGTGAGCCTCTCGAAAAATAAATACTTAATTTTCGAATTCCGAAAGCGCGCAAACTTTCACGGTAAACGAATCGCAATCCAGACGATAACAAGTTTACGCGTACGACGTAGCTTTCGTTTCGAGGTAGAACAGTTTGAGCTTTTCCGTGGTATACGAATAAATTGAAAAACGACAGGCTTGAAATCCCGACTCCATCTCGTGGGACTTTCTGTTTTGTTGCTGATAACACAGTTTCCGTCGTTCGCCGCTTTTATTGGCGAGGCCGTAAACTTTTCGCGCAAACGAGAACAAAAGTAAAAGAGATACACAGAGAACTGAATGAGCAAAGCGAATAAAAGCATTCTACAGCGTCGAATAAGCTTTGCAGCTGCGAGGAGAGCGAGCGCTGAATAGAGGAATACGATCGTGATGGCACGGCGGGTAATGCGAGGGTTAACGCTTTCATAAACTCCGACCGTCCTTGTTGTATATTTATTTGTGATACGGGCCAAATGGGGCTGTACGAATCCATGAAAATTTTCTCCGTAGATCTTGATGGGCCTACACTGTGGTATTGGTTGTATATACAGCTGACGAAAATTTTACAACCCACCTTTTAGCGTCTGAACATTCAATTCTAGGAACTGAATCTATCTACGCCTTCATTGACTTTCAAGCTGGGACTCGGAAAAATTTCGACCTCGAAGCCAATTCCTATCTTCCTCGTAAGTCGCATTGTTCGCGTTAGTTTTCGAGATAGTTCCCATCAAGCAAAAATAGCCATCATATACTGCTGTCAAGAGTCGTTAAACGTCCTATTTTCCTCATCAGTAGTTGTCCTCCAGCGCCACAGTTGTCTTCGTAGAATTCTGAGGGCTGACGAATGGTCCTAAATTTTTGTTGATGCGTATGAGGGTCGAGCTCTCCCCATCATTTACGAGTACTGTACTACGTTATAGTGATCTCCTTCACCATTAGGCTTTGTCTAGATTTTCTACACTGAGGACATTTCATGGCGTTTTCATTTCACTCTTCAATCAATCGATATGAGTGATTATTCTTCATGAACTGTAACGTCCAATTTTCTAATTGAAATTATCTCTTTCCTCCTTTCATTTTTGTAGCTTCTGTAACTTTGAATACCGTGTGATATTTTTCGTTTTAATTCGTTTGAGAAACCTAACATTAATAAAAGAAACGAAAGTTTTTTCAATGGTCACGGTGGAAGGAGAGCGAATAAATTCATACCTGTAAGTAACCTACCAGAAATTTAGAAATAATAAAAAAAACTATCTTATAATTTTTAGAACCCAGGATCTCTAGTAATCGCGCGCAACAACTGTTGAACAATGTACCCTAATTTTTTTTTATTAGTCACCGGTCGATTAATACAACAATGACAACTGTGAATGTTTAAGCTGAGTACAGCATTACAAGCATCGCATGTCTATTCCAATTCTTATTTCGTCTACCTATTAAAAACTCACGTATATTAAGGCTCCAAACCGATTATCTTAAATCGATACCTACCTTATTAAATACCAACATCTATACATCAATACAATCCATTTTCCAGGTGTAAACCAAGGTGGGTGTAAACTTCGAATAATATATTTTACTGCGACAAACGCCCAGCATAATACATAACGCTAACTCTTGACTTCATTTCCGGATTCGCGCAAATGTGGTGGCCTACTCTTATTTTTTGTGGGCGTACTTGGTCATATTGTGAATCACCCTTCAAAAGCGTGAATACCTAAACTGCGTCATGAAAAGAACTCCACTACTCGTAAAATTTGGTGAAAATATAAATCAAATTAATTTGAAGTCCATCGGTTCTGAGATTCATTCAAGCTTGTCGAATTGATTCTAAAATATTAAGAACATTATAGAAAGAAAGTCGTTCTCTGATGTTGCTAATTCCAAAGAAAATAAGACCTGCCGGGAAAAATTACTGCCATATGGCAGCCTGAATTTTGCCACGTGGCTGCCAATCCCATAAGGCACGGATTAATGAGAGTGCCATTTGTTGCACTTTTTGTCAATTGTCTGTCAATTAGCTTTGACAGAAGCTTCCCATGCCCCATTTAAAAGCATTGTCTACATATGGCAGCCAAATGGCTGACAGGTATTTTCCCGGGCCACACAGGAATATCCCTGTGTCTATTTATAGCTTTCACAACTTTCATCATTTGAATTACTTGAAAAAGCATCATAGGTCTAACGCGGTATTGAAAAAAATTCCATCTTTGCTACCACCCCACCCATCAAAATACTGCTCATAAGTAATCCAAGACCTTGATGCTCGAAATTTTTTCAAGTATTCCTCTTGTCACCAACAGCACTTTTCCCGCATAAAGACCTTATACAAAATGTAGATCGCACCCAATTTTCGATAAAAGAGTTAAAATTTTCATTTTCTTCAGATATAGTTCGCAAAAAGAATAGCAAAAGTTTAGTGCTAAATGAATTTGAGAATTTAAAAATAAATAAAACCAGAACACAATGATACCCCAGATCCCCAACTTATTTCCAAATTACTTGCTAAACAATATTATGCTTCTGTTCCCTCCAACTCAAACTACGATCCTGACTTTTTAAAATATAAACTCGCATAACATATCCTTTAATCCCCCAACAAATGAGCTCCTCGCTTTTAACCTCCCTATTTCTGAATTCCAACTTATCACTACTATAGATAAAAATATGAAAAACGCCTTTCCCAGACTTGACCAAACCCATGCAACCGTGATCAAAAATCTCCATCCGAACTCCCTCACTTACCTTCTCTCCTTATTTAAGTCAATTTTCACACAAAAAAAGATCTTAACAGGCAGTGTATCAGAGGTTCTGCGAACTTTTCTTTCCCTATCCAAGTTTCAAGTATTTGAGGTATCATTTTAATTGAAGATGAACACTCCGAGTGACAAAAAAAAAAAAATGATTTGAAATTTGAATCGCATGCGCTGTACCCAAAATTCCAGCTTTGGATATTCGCTAAACTTTACTTCTACGGCAAGAATGAAGACTATTTATCAGCCTCTGATTGACAGTAGAAAGTTGCCGGAAACAATTTTGCTATCATCATAAAGAACTTGGAGAAAGTAGGGGCGAAAACTTTTCAAAGAAATAAACACTTAAAAATAATGTTCTGAACAGATTTTCAGCTTCTACTAGTGTGGGCTAATTGGGAAATACCATATCTAACATTCATTCGAAATGAGGGAAAAGGAGAAGTTTGTGTCGGGGACTCGTAAAAGTTTTTAGCTTAGCGGTTTCAAGCTTATAAAATTTTGAAATTCTAAAGTCATCATTAGTATCGCTGGGATATCACACATAGCCGCGAACACATACGTACGACAAAAAAACAGATTTTTTACCAGAGCATATTTTATTTTCTATTAGCACAAATTGTTTGGATTTAATTACATGAAATGTAGCATTGAAACTATTTTATTGTAATTGATTTATAGATTATCGTTCCAACTGCTCGTGCATCGACCAGAAATCGGACTGCAAAAAATAAAAATACATACTTTTATAGGTGTGGACCAAGGATCGAGCTTGCAAAAAATTTTTATTAGAAGAGAAAACGAACTCAGTGGTGAGAGGGCTCATGTGTAGAGTCACACGCGGACTCAGATCGCTTCGATCTGTGACCAGTAGCTCCAGTAGCTGTTTGTCCCCATTGAGGGCCTGTTGATTGAGCTTGTAAAGAAGAAATCATTGCAAAAGCGACAACAACTAGCGCGAAGAAAAATTTGAAATTCATTTTCTAATTTTCGCCGAAGAACAACGCGTACAGCAAAAATTGAACGAGAAAATTCGAAAACAAAGCTGAAATTAGACTGATACCTGTCTACGTTTCCAAACTGCTTATATAATGTTTTCAGAGTTGTATAAAATTATAATAGCCTCGATGAATGGTGTATCGCGTTATTTTGCAAGAACGTAAAATCAATAAAAATTGATGAATAATCAGAACCATTTCGATATTCGATCAATCAGAAAAATGGGTCGAGGGGGTTTCCCGAGGAAAGAAACTCATTACCTAACGAAAAATTTTTCCGATTTTTTTCCTCCTTATTTGAATTTTATGACAGTTTCGATGTCACAACAATTATTCTTATTCATTTGTAATTAAGACGCAATCAAATAAAAATTTTGTCAAGGACGGCGATAATGCGTGTGATTTCAGTGATGAATATAATGTAATTGAGAAATTAATTTTTTGACATAAACAAGAAATAAAAATGTGGGAATCGATAGAGAAATACGCCGTAAATTTAAAATCAAATCGATTCTACGTTCTATGAGTTTTTTTTTTCGTTAAATTAACGAGTTTCGAAACTACACTCAGGGTTATGGGCTCGGAGTGGGTAAATAGGGACGGTAAGGATGCATATGAATTGGATGGTAGGTATCGTACAAATACCTAAATGGATTGTTTGAGAGGGTGATGCAGGGAGAGACGAAATAGTGGTGTCGGATTCTTCTGACGAAAGAGAAGAAAAGTTGAACGGATAGATTACCAACTTTGCAGTACGGACATACAGGAGGTAAGAGCGGAAAGAAGAGGAAATACTTAGTTTTTATAGAATACTCAAAAAGTAAGCGAAAATACAGACTACAATGACCGCAGATATAAAAACTTGGTAGGTTCTCTGTAGCACAGTGAGCACAGGTAGATACAATGCCAACCTGAGACCGAAATCCGTTATAATTTATCTTCACTAGAGGATCACCAGAGCCACCATAATGTATTGAGAGAAGAACAACTGTGTAATATTGAACGAATACGTTCTTCCAAAGGTACATCCGTTATATTGTACAAAATATTCTGGCGGAGCCAAATAGAAAAATTGTAAGTTGTGCACTTCTATCTTTATTTCTTGTGGAAAAAGGTTGAGGGAAGACTGAGGAAGGGAGGGATGAGGGAGAGAGAAAGTGCAAATAGGTATATGCGCGAGACACATGAACGCCGCCCCTGCTTGGATTGCCCAACTAAGTATTATAAAATAAACAAAAATTTGAAGTTGTGCACTTTTATCTTTATTTCTTGAAAAACAAAGGTTGAGAGAAGAACGAGAAAGAGAGGTATGAGGAAGAGGGGAGATGTTTCCCTTTGGATAACTACTTCAACTCATCTAAAAAGACACCATAAGACTCATAGAGTCAATCTAGTTATTTTGGGTATTGGATTTCTTCGCGCAGCCAAAAAGATAAAGATCACGTTTCATGTCTTTTCAAAATTTTGTCCATTTTGATACGTAGTGGATAATGCGAGACAAAAATATTTGAGAGTTCTAGGCTAAGGCTTTAGAACGGTGGTCTAGTGTAAGTCTACTTTAGTATATTTCAGGCTGATGAGATTAGGAGACCTCACTTGCTCCGCTCGTTCGTCCCGCTTCTTGGTCTAGTCAAGTGTAAGTCTACTTTATTCTATTTCAGGCTGATGAGATTACTGGGCCTCACTCGCTCCGCTCGTTCGTCCCGCTTCTTGGTCTAGTATAAGTCTACCTTAGTATATTTCAAGCTGATGGGATTATTGGGCCTCAGTATGTTTCAGATGTTGTAAGCGAACCAGAATTCACAACTTATGACGTCACCGACCTATGACGTCACCGCCTTAGGGCGTCACCGAACCTATGACGTCACAAGCTAATAGCTTCATAATGGCTCTCATCGTCTTCTTAGCCTAGTATAAATCTATTCATTAAACTACTGCTTCGGACTCGCGAACTCGGACTCGCAGATTTGAGAATCATAGACACAATGAAAATTTCCATAAGGATAAGACCAGAGCAAAGACATGAAACATGTCAAAAGATCATGTTTCATGTCTGCTGCCTTCCGTGAGGTTTTCACTCGTTTCTTCTCATTGTTAACCTGGTTTGCTTTATAATCAGTTGAGTGGCTCACGAGTTAGGTCTGAGAGCCAGTTTTGTACCAGTTAGGGTATTTCTAGCCAATAGCTTTTGGGTAGCTCACTCGCTCCGCTCGTTCGCCCCTTCCTTTGGTTGGTAGAAGCCTACTTTGAATAATTTCAAGCTAGTAGCTTTAGAAGAGCATACTCGATACTCGTTCTGTTCTTTCGCCCCGCTCCTTGGTCTAGTATAAGTCTACTTCAGAAAATTTTAGGCCAATTGCTTTAGAGGGTCTCACTCGCGCTCTAGTATAAGTCTAGTTTAGGACTAGTAAAATACTGGGGGGGGGGTCTTCTACATCTATTATAATTCTAGTTTAAGACTGCTAAAATCCTAGTAAGCGTACAGCTACCTACTTACCAGGTCGAGAAGAAGCCCAGTGCTCGAACCTACCACCTTCTTGGTCTAGTTTACTGTACATTTAGGCCTGTATAGAGAAGGCCAATCCTACTACACTAGCTAGTTGAGGTATAGGATGCCTAAGCCTGCTAGTGTAAACTGACTAGATCCGTTTATACAGTATACTGTAGCCTACGCCCAGGGGGGGATGTTCTCCATTCTATTATAGGTCTAGTTTAATCCTAGCTTCAAGCTAGTATAAAGCTAGTATAAAGCCGCCATAAATCAGAGGAACTCGCGGGGTGAACTCGTGGGACGAACCCTTGTATAAAGCTAGTATATAAACCGGGCCAGGAGTAACCAGGGTGAAGGGGAGCACTCGCAAACTTGGGTCGCAAAATTTCAAATAACGGGCCTTCTAAAAACCATAACATCAGTGTCCGCACCCTGACCTGATTCACTCTAGTAAGGTACTTCATCCTCACAAGTTCTCTCTGAAAAGAGGGATGTGAGTGAGGTATTGTATTAAACTATTGAGAGCAGCTATTTTGCGGATAACAGGAAGGAAGGACGACTTGTGGATAGCAATATCGGTCGATGTATCTCTGCGGTAAATACATTTATGGATGCCATCCATGAAAGCGCTAAAAAGTTTATAAAGGACTCGCCTTATGCAAAGGTATTGGCTGTCCAGTGCGAGAAACTCACTACGGAGCTTCGCAGGACCGGTTCACGCGCACAATGTCGTCAACGTACCTGTGCCAATAGTTGAAGCGACTCAAAAACACCCAGCCTGAAGAGAATAGGTCAAGTTCGAATTTGAACCTGAAGACTTTTGAGATGAGAGAACACAAGGGTATTCAATTAGGAAACCCACCATCTTGAAATTTACAGAGGTTAGCGGCCAACACATGTTTAAAAGGTCAAAAAATTTACCATATTTAACAAGCAAGTCTCCTATCTGTTAGATGGTGGTAGCCTCGGGGATGCTGGAAAATAGCCCAACAGTATCAAAGGAGCATGAAACTGATACCGGGGGAAGACATACGTCCTTCAATTGGTTAGTTCAGGAATCTGAGTGTTCAACTGAGTAGGGAGACTCAAACTCCACACGTAATTTGAACCATCGATCCCGGAATTCAGCGAGAAAGTTTTTCGGTGAGGAGACAAACGAGACGACCGGCCGCATCGGGATATTCTCATATGAACTCAAAAAAATGGAATTCCAGCTCATAAATAAGGACATCTGATTTCTTAATCGCGAGATCTCTTACGGGAAACAACACTACCTATCAGTAAGATAGCGGTAAGCTGTTATCAGTGGAGCAATGGTGAAAAAATAGTACATTCACTGTACTTTTAATCAAAGAGACGAAGCGGGAAAAGTTGCGAAAATATTCTAAAATTTTAAACTCTTAAAAAAATGTTCTTGACAAAGATCTATAAAAAGAACTTTGAAAGCACTGCCGTTATTGAATTATAGCCCAATGTTTTTAATTCTTCTTGAGTACTTCTTTTACAAAGGCCTTTAAATTTTCTCTTCTGTTCTCATAGAAGGTGGTTTCAGTCTTCAGAAGGAATACTTTTTTTCTAGAAAAATAAGATGAGTCGAAAAAAATCGCAGCTTATTGGGTCTCTTTCATTAACCACCTACGCTATTGAAATGAGTATAGGGAGCCTGTTTTATGGGGCAGAAGAAACTTCTTATTTTAATTCCGGATGAATTTCAATTTCGATTATTGGTTTATTTTCTGCAGTGATGAAATAAGTCTATTGCAACATCCTACTTTATCTACATGATTTTCAGAAACGTAAGTGACTTAAATTTTTGATGTTCAAATGTTGAGCCCTGAATCCAGAAAAATTTTTAATCGTGCTCTGAATAAGGTTTGACTTGTTGACTTGGAAAATTAATTTGATACAGACAAAAATAGTAACTATGTATATTTCTGTAAAAAAGAGGCATGAAGTAGTATTTGGCTTCACGGGTATAGAATTTGACGAACGTTTGAGTAGTAATTCTCATTTTGAATAGGTGCTAATTTGATCAAGTACAATTTCAGAGATCGAGAACAATTGTCCGAAGAATGTTGTTTAGATAATAATATAATGGCCAATGAGTGACCAGGATACTATAAGTACTTTTTAGGTGATCCTTGAATAAGCCACGGGATCACTTTAGTTAGTCAATATATTCGATTATTAAATTTTATACTCAAAAGAGTAAGGTAAAAAACGATTACTAAAGCCGCAATCGTTTTTTACCTTACTCTTTTGAGTATAAAATTTAATTATGGAAAACCGTAACATACAAAAACGGATATCTTCAATCAATATATTCGATGTTGACTCCCTAAAAATGGAAACACTTATAAGTATTTTATTCGAATATCTACGAGTCGCAAATAAAAATAAACAAAGAATAACTATACCAGCTATTTGATGTAGTCTACATACTGAAAAAGTAATATTCAACAATAGGGGTGTTTTATCAGGAATTTCAAACGTCGAGTGGTTCATTACGATACGTAAGTATATTTTAATCGACAGAGCGCTTTTGTCGCGATAGAAAATCATCCCCTACATTATTTCGAGAATACTTTTCTGTACAGCTATTTCTATGGTAACGTTCTGGTTCCGCCTCGCTCGGTTTCTCATTGGTCCTGATCACCCTTGCAAAAGCCAATGCGGATAACTCTATCTTGTACTGGTACGAAAACGATTTCGAACTAGGCGACTGTACTGGAAACTGAGTGAAAGGATGATACCCGTAGATGTTGAATTCACTTACACTAACAGAGATCGTTCGAGAATTTTTAGTCGTTTGATTTTCGAATATAATTTGTGAACGTGCTCGTCAAAGATTGTCAAAATCTACTTTTTGTCCTTTGTTTTCCTTTCTTGTTTTTGTTTTTTTTTTGTTTTTTAGTAATCATACGAGGTAAGTTTGCATTGTAATTATTTCAATAAGTTCAATTTACGTTTCTCATGCTATAGATTTACAAAAAAGGAACTCAAAGGTGTATGTGATCCCTTTCGTATTGTTGGTTGCAGGAATAAAAATGCTCGAAAATTTTTAAATAAAAAATACAAAAAATTAAAATTATGACCGAACAATAAGTTTTCATAAACGTAATCCCCGGACCGTTTGAGTAGATTTAGGGAACATTTGAGAAATTTGAGCAGGGAACCTGTTTTATAGGGGAGTCTCTCGGAAAAAATGTCCGCCGTCCAGGAGGCAACATGACCTTTGGAATTTTTCAAAATTTATTCGTGCGAAGAATCATATAATCAACATCTGTGCGGGCAAAGCCAAATAAATTTCAGTTGTTAATGACCTTTGGACTTGGAAAATTGGCCAAGTCCCCTCCTATCACATATATCTGACAGAGGTCAAAAATTTTTTCCATGTCCCTCTCTCATCATAAAATGTGGACTAGTATAAAGCTGCACTGCTGCCAGATTATATTTTCAAAAGTCCGTATCCGCCACTCTTTCTAAGACCTGAAAACGGATTTCTACGAACTTTCAGTGATTCAATAAGAACGATCAGGAGAAACGTACCTCTCGTAACTGAGACTGAGGTACTTTTTCCTTGATCGACTCAATGTTATACGAAGGACCGCGATATCAGTTCATAACGACCAAGAGAAAAGTATCTCTCATAAGAGTGACTGAGGTACTTTTCCCGTGAGCACAAGAAATCCGTATTTCACGCAAAATCTGCAGAAAAATTCGTATTTTTTTCGAGGACCAAAAATCCGTAGATCTGGCAGCACTAAAGCTAGGATAATGCAAGGAGAGATTCTAGCCTAGTTCAAGTCCAGTATACTGTATTTCAAGTCCCCCTCCTATCATATGTATAGCTTGGAAGTCGACTGAGTATAGCCTGATCAGAGCAGCTCCTCCAAGTAACAAGATATGCAATGCTTCAAACACCACCCTTTCAATAAATACTAAGTCCCCTTCGTATCATCTTGCAGCACTGATAGCCTGATTCAAATCTCTCCTTCAAGTAACTAGACAAGCAATACTCCTTACACCAATTGGCCCAACCCAGATATACAACGGTTCCCAAGACAGATTCCCAGCCTCCTCTCATTCAACTCCGTTAAAGAACCCGAGAGTTTTGAATAATATTACTGGAAAGTACCTTCAAACAATCCGCGAGCAAAATTTGACGATTGAATCTGCGAACAAAAATATTAATTGCACTTTCGTATATCGTGGATCAGGTTCAATAGCACCTCTTCACAATCGGAGATTGGGTTGAGGGACTCTAGCTTGCACATGAATACTTCTGCCACCAAGGGGCGAGAACAGGGAGGCCATCAGGAAACTTGTATTTAATTTCTCTGAAGAGACATGTGTGTTTGAGACATTCGGCACAGAGCTCTGAATTGTTGAATAGTATCTCGATGAACGCCTTGGAGCTGTAGCTGATCGCAAATTAGAAAATCGAGTTAGTGATGATCCGTCGAAGGAAGCGACAGAAGTATCAAGAGCAAAGGTCTCCTCCTCAACATAAATGACGAATTCTGGTGCGTTATTAATCGAAAATTGACGAGTCCGGTTGCGGCGACTGAGCTACTGATCCGTAATAAAAGCCACCTCTGGACGAATCGGCAAGTCCTTTTGTGACCTGGTTGCTAGCAAAGGCAGTAAGCGACCAAATAACAACACAGAAATTCGGGTCTTCCTGCGTCGAGAGGAAAACCCTTACCTTCAGTTCGATATTTAGACACTGATTTTTCTGGGCACCGGATCACATTTTGATCTGATTCGACTTTCTTATACGTACAATGACAGGCGATCGGATCTAAAGTGTTCGATAATAGTCCTAAAATCGATTATCGAAAATCTCCTGAAGAAAAAAAGTTTTCTACTCGCCTTATCCAACTTAGTTCCCGCGAGCAGCGAATGAAGTTAGCAGTCAGTTTTTTTTTTTTTTTTTTTTATTTGGAAAATTCAGCACTCTCTTGCTTTAGTGGATGCTAGTCAGTGATAATTCGACAGTTTATAAATATTTTCCTTTTGAATACAACGCTCATAGATTCTTGCACTTGAATGCCCATTTCATCAGACAACTTTATTTGTGGTTGAAATTACAACCAATCTTAAAATTAATCAATTATTTCACCATTTTAATTACGATACAGCGTAGAAAATATTGGTAGCTATTCTACAAACTTAAATTTTGAAACATAAGATAATATGATGAATGAGAATAGGTTATTTCGCACCAAAATCATAGACTGTGCGGTAAGCTTGGGTTGGTGGATATTGCGTAGGTGTAACTCTAGGCGCAATTTCAGCGGAGTCATCAACAGTCGATGGTGGGGGCGGCACCGTGGTTTGGTGAAGTTTGCGTTGGTCTAGTATTGTGCCCAATATAAGCGGTGGCATCTAAAGGTTGTGAGGGAGGAGGAGAAGAAGGTTGCGTGTGTACTCCATCCACAGATATATAACTCTTAGACTACCTAGATATCAGACTCGCCATTTAACGCGTGTTAAATTTTTGTGATAGGCGGTTGCATAAGCATTTGCCTGAGTGTGGGCAGAAAGCGAAATTCCCATAAGACCCTGTACAACTTTGAACTCGAATAACTAAACGAAAATTGATTCTATTAGGCTGGAATTTTCGCTTAAATTTTTTTATAACATTCTTAATCAATAGGGAAAAGTATTTAGCAATTTCAAATTATTTAAAATATACCTGCCATAAGACGCGTGTTAAACGGTAGTGTACCCTGCACCGCTGTCACGTAACGCTTGCGCCTGCGACGCTCACAGATACTTTGACGAGTCTGATATCTAGGTATTTTGTTCTATATCTGTGACTCCATCATTGCAAACAGCAAAAAGTGTGATGGTTGTTTTCGCAATCGCTTTAGCTGCAAGCAAACAATTTATTCTTACATTAGCACAATATTTATCTGGGGTCGATAACCAAACAAAGAATAATAATACTCGTACACTACAGGTCAATTGATTCTAAAATGCAACTCATCGAAAAATTGAGCTATCCTATTACTAACACATTTCAAGACCATGATGTCATCAGAGAACTTGAAGAAATTATACATCGACGATTCGGAACGAGACCCCCAACCGGATATGCTGTCTTTATTCGAGGTAAAATCTCATCCTTCCGTATGAGAAATACCACTACAATATTCACTGCCGAATTTACCCTCATATTTACTTGCCTCTCATCCGTTTCTCACTTCCCCGCGAATTCCTTATACTATTTCATTTTATGAGGAGGAGAGGACACGTACCCATGAGGAAAATATTGAATTTTTACTATTTCATTCTCTCCCATGCTATATCCACGACCCTCATTCCACCATTCCTCCTATCGTCCGATGACTCTTAATTCTTATACACTTATCGAGTTCCTATCCATCCTCTACTTCTTTTCTATGAATACCAGACACATCGCGCAGATGCTCATTTCATCAGATAACTTTATTTGTGGTTGAAATTACAAGCAATCTTCAAATTAATCAATTATTTCATAATTTTAATGATGATACAGCGTAGGAAATATTGGTAGCTATTCTACAGATTCAAATTTTGAAACATAAGTCATGATGAATAAGAATTGGTTATTTCGCACTAAAATCAAAAAGATTATATTACACTATATAGACCATGCAGTAAGCACAATTTACTTTACAATTAACGTAAAGCGTCGAGGGTTGGTGGATATTGCGTAGGTGTAACTCTAGGCGCAATTTCAGCGGAGTCATCAACAGTCGGTGGTGGGGGCGGCACCGTGGTTTGGTGAAGTTTGCGTAGGTCTAGTTCTATGCCCAATGTCAGCGGAGGCATCTAAAGGTTGTGGGGGAGGAGGAGACGGGCCAGAAGAAGGTTGCGCGTGTACTCCACCATTGCAAACAGCAAAAGCTGTGATGGTTGTTTTTGCAATCGCTTTAGCTGCAAGCAAACAATTTATTCTTATATTAGCACAATATTTATCTGGGGTCGATAACCAAACAAAGAATAATGATACTCGTACACTACAGGTCAATTGATTCTAGAATCCAACTCATCGAAAAATTGAGCTATCCTTTTACTAACACATTTCAAGACCATGACGTCATCAGAGAACTTGAAGAAATTATACACCGACGATTCGAAACAAGACCCCCAACCGGATATGCAGTCTTTATTCGAGGTAAAATCTCATCCTTCCGTATGAGAAATTCCACGAATTTACCCCTATAATTACTTGCCTCTCATCCGTTTCTCACTTCCCCGCGAATTCCTTATACTATTTCATTTTCTCCCATGCTATCCACGATCCTCATTCCACCATTCCTCCTATCGTCCGATGACTCCTAATTCTTATACACTTATCAAGCTCTTATACCCATCCTCAATCTCTTCTCTATGAATACCGGGACACATCGCGCAGTGGACCTTGACGCAAAATAGTCACTGCGTTCACCTTCTATTATTGAACCAACCTCCCTCTCAGGTGTGATCTCAATTCTCATTACTCCTCTCTCATCCTCTTCTATAAGCATGATTTATGGTTCTCTTTATCCTCCAATGAGCTCCGATGAATTTGAAAATTTCAAATTTATTGGTTCACTGCAAAACATTATTTCCTACGCGAAGAAATCTTCTGAGCCCGTCTGATCCACTTTTTTCTCGTTTCACGCCTCTTGCTCCCTTCAAGCTTATTCTGCAACGTTCAACGCCACTTCTTCTTCCCAGCTCTCGAAAACATCTTTCTGCTTCCTTTGTATCACAAAATTCATTCGTATTAGTACGATGAACCACCTCCATTCCCCTTATTTCTACTACACCTGTAATTCATATTCTTTTTTACTGTCCCCATCTGCGCACTCAAAGCCGATAACTTCAAATGTGGTTGCAGGGTTCGTTGATTCAATGAACAAAAAAAGTTGAAGCCAGTGTCAACTTTCTAATGGTAGCGTGAACCAGTTTTGCAAGCACATAGAATTTAATTTTTCCAATTTTAATTGAAATTCATCCAGACATTTTCATGGGTGGCATTCTAAGGGTTGCCCCACTTGGTAGACCTAGCCAAAAAAAATTTCAATAATTTATCCCAAACAAATTCTTCTGAGCAACCTACTTAGGTAGATGACGCCATCAAGTTTGTGAGAACGCCGCGCCACCCTCCAACTAAGTAGATAGCGGGGTTTCTGTTGAAAAAAAAACAACATATCTATAAAGAAAGGTGTGATCAGACCTGATTTGATTAACATCCCTCTCCACCGAACTTTAAAGCGGATGGAACACCTCATGAAAGTCGCTCAAGCACCTAGCTGTTTCGTCTGTGAATTTATCACGCTTCTGGAAGTTTGCTTATCCCCAAATAGATGTATAAATATTAAATGGTGAGATTTATACGTAAGTTCTCGAGGGATGTTGGCGTCTCTTTTTTGGCTATATTTTCGAGGGTTTTGAGGAGACCCTCCTTCCTGACAATGAGTTCATCCTGTTCTCTGTCCGTGGAATGGTCCTCCTTTCTTCCTGAATCGCTTATTCTCCTTCATTGATAGTTTATATCCTATGATACGTAAGCTCACCATCCAAACGTGAGGATTTTTTGGACTTCTCAATTTCCCTCAAAAATGGTTGATGCTAAATTCTTTTTCCCGCTCCCCGGCTCCCAAATACATCGCTCATAATTCTTCCATACATCGCCTCCTTCCTATTCCTCTCCTCCCAAATATTCTCATTAAACAAAAGGAGACTACAAAATATCTGGCTCGTCTTCACCGTATCAAACTTGACGTTAAGTCTATTATACGTTGTATGGTTTTTTCTATGTTACAGGACATAATAATTGTGAGGAATTAGTTTTTACGAAGCCTGTATTAATTGAACACCAAAAAATTGAATACAAAGATTGAATTTTTTAATGTTTAATGCAAAAAATATTGCGAGATCTTTCGGCACACATTACACGGCCATTTTCAAGCGAACGGCAACTAAGACTAAACGAGTAGACGTAAAAATACCATAGAAAAAGACAAGTACAAACAGAACCGCGGATGAAGACAAAGCTGATTAAAGTTCGGTGGTTACATAAAAAGGTGATTCATTGTACACCTTCCGTATGAGTTCATCTTCGCTGATGATGTGGTTTAGCACACAAACGTCGTGATGGTTAGTTTTCTTCGCGATTTCAATACTTTCTAGAGCTTTACGACGACGGAAGTTGGATTCTTAATGCAGAACGACTTCATCCTTAGCAAGGTGATTATTTTCTAAGAGATGTCTAGCGAAGGCAGATTTTTCCGGTTTCTTGTTTTCGTAAGCTCGCACATGGTCGGTAATACGAGTCCGGAAAGAACGCTTTATTTCTCCAACATACACCGCAGGACAGTCGCGACAACGGAGTAAATACACTCCACACCTCGATAAGGGAGGGGACGAATCTTTCCCATTAGGGAATAGCCTCCCAAGTTTAGAAAACGGATAGAAGAGAGGGGACTTGTTGATGGACTTAAGAACTTCACCAATTCGGGAAGTGAAATGGGGAAGATAAGGAATTAGAACATTCTTCCTCCTCTGAGAAGTTCTGGGGGGTGGGTTGAGGCTGGGCCGTGCCAAGCTATTCTGGCGCCCTGTGCAGAATTCAGGATGAGCGCCCCTAAAGACAAAACCACCCTATCCAGTGTACTTGGTAAATTATTTCAAAAAGTCCTGAATAAAAGACTCCTCTGGTTCTTAAAATCAAAGAACCCCCTCTCTCCTTTCCAATATGGCTCCAGAAAGGGACGCAGCTCTACTCAGGCCCTTTTTTACTTCCAATCCAAAATAAACGAATCTTCACCTACTAAATCATCACTGTACTCAGTATTTTTCGACCACCAGGAAGCCTTTTCTCGAGTATGGAGGTAATACATCGCAATAAAAATGTTATGATTACGGTCTTCGAGGTCACCTCCCTTCGATGTTACTCTCTTAAAAGCTATCAACGATATCACTAAATTCCGTTCATTTTACCCTCACGCAACGTCTCTTCGCAGACTCCTCCAAGAAACTATTGACGCCATTACCTCTTGGACAAGCACAAACAGTTTCCGTTTTTCATCGCAAACTTACTTTGTCATCTTCAGAAAAAGGAATCCTATTCCTACCCTTCCACCTCTCAAAATTTTCAAAGTCTCTCCCGCAGCGCCGCCAAAATTCTTGGTTTACATTTTGATCAAAAACTCACCTGGACTCATCACATCAAAATTCTCAAAGCTAAATGCACTGGTGCCTTAAATATATTGAAATTTATCTCTCACCCTTCCAAAGGTTGCAACAAGAAGCACCTTTTTCATCTCTACAAAAGTCTTATTCGCTCGCGACTAGATTATAGAGCACCGGTTTACAACTTGGCCAATAAATAGGTCCTCTCCTTGCTAGACACCATTCAAACCTCCTCCCTGAAGTTGGTTTTGGGAGCCTTCCAAACAAGTTCTAAACTTAGTTTACTCGCCGAAGCTGCCGAACCTCCTCTTCACTTTCGCCGACTCATTCTGACATCTACAGCATCTCTACCATCCACGTAAGAAACCTGATCCAAGAATATTCAGATCACACTCTCTGTCTCAAGGATGGCTCAAAAACTGAAATCAAAACGGCTGATGCATATTCCATACACGGATCCATTGTTTCTCATTGCATTCTGAACTCCCTTCTTGTGACCAATTTCTCCTCCTCGCAGATTCACTTTCTTCACTTCACTCTCTTGACTCGAATAAAAAAAAATTCTCATAAACTTTACAAAATTCTATGTAATTTTAGTGAAAACTCCCATTTCTCGGTACGTTTCTGGCGCCCCCCTGAGACTTGGCGCCCCGGCAACTTGCTCATGTCGCCATATGGTAGGCACGGCCCTGGGTTGAGGGTAGAGATATGCTGTAAGGCATTCTTTACCTCCTTCCTTCGAATGAGTCCATCAACATCAATCTTAATCGAATTGACCGAAGCAAGGTACTTGATTATAGAAATCTCCTTGTCGTAAGCATTGGGGGTGAGGGGGAGGGAAGTGAAACGGTGGATGTAATAATTGAAAGCTGCTAATTTATGAGAGAACGGGCAGAAAGACGACCCGTGAATAAGGGTGTCAGTGGTAGTTTCTTTACGGTAGATACCGAAAACATATCTATCATGGAGGAGGGAAATGGTGAGGTCAAGGAAGTTGATCCTTGGTCCTCCAATTTCGATAGTGAAAGTGATAGATGGGTAGAAACCATTCACAAAGCCAAGGAAGTCATTGAGCTGTTCCTCAGTCCCAGTCCACATACAAAATACGTCATCAACACATCTTCTCCAAAGTGAAGTGTTCAATTAATACAGGCTTCGTAAAAACTAATTCCTCACAATTAGTTAAGTCTATTATCCGAAGAAAATTTCTTGAGAGAGCGCTGCGCTCTTCACTACACTGGCATCAAAAAAGAGAGGTAAATTCGTTTGTACCTTTTAGATAAGGAAGAAAGAAGAAATATGACGCGAGTCCTCTTTTCTTATGCATTAAAAAGTCTGCTTTAGTTAACATCGACGTTTCTTGAGAATGTCATCTCAGAACTAGCCTGTATCCTCGGAAAATTCAATTTCTGGCCTGTTTTCCAAGCTAGATCGCTTTTTCCAGGAACTCAGGGACTCCTCAGGGACTCAGTCTCCTAAATAATTTGGGAGTGATGAGTATGAAATCAAATGCAACGCTGCCCGTCACTCACATGGTGAAACCGATCGCTAAGTAAGGTTTGTACCAAAGAACACCGAAAGAACAATCCTACTTGAAAGAGAGCATCCTTCTGACAAACATGCAAAGGCATCCTTCATATCGAACGTTTTCACCGTAAACGACTTAATTGCAAATTGCATTAGAGGCTATCAAAATTATCGGTAGGGTGCTCATTATCATGACAATCCTGAGAATAATCTTAATAAAGATGGGAGACCTAGAATGCCTTCTTTTAGCCTTTATTTTTCGGATTAAAGAGAAATTCTCCAGAAGATTTGGAAAAGCTCGAGCATTCAGTCTTACAGAGGGAAGGAGATCCAATTTTCGCAGATGGAGTTGTGTTGAGTTTAGGTAAAAGAGGATTTTGAATAGAATTTTGAGATCGAATTCTTCAAAGTATAAAGCATACAGCCTGTTTCATTGTGGATAGAATTCGTATTCAGAAATCGTGACGTCGTCTGACGATTTGGACAAATTTTCCCTTTCAATTCTTATAGATAAAGATCTTGGAAATATTTTGAACTTTCACCTCTACACAGGGAAAAGACTTGAGATTTCTAATTTAATGACAAAATTCCTTTGTCTAGGGAAGGTACTTTGAGAGACTTGAAAAAATTCGAGCTGTGTTATAGAGACGATTTTTTTTTTTTTTTTTTCGAATTCGACCTCCAAACTCTATAAATTCATGGCATAAGGACGTAAAAGCTAAGATAAATCTTCGAAGGTATCAAGTCGACCGCGGTTCTAAAGCGAGGACTTCATAATATATTTTTTCTCATGTGATTGTTTCAACAAGTGTTGGCTTGTAGCATTGAGAATTACAGTACTCCATGTATTTATTTATTTTATTTATGAGTTCGATTTAAAGTGCCGTCCAACAGCCAATAAGGCCAATTATAGGACGACACTTGAAAAACAAAAAAAAACAAAAAAAAATCAAAATGGACTAGAGAAAATTTTTTATAGGCCTAGACAAGGGGACTTGAAATATACAGTATTTCGAAAAAGAAGTGAAAATCGTAAAATCTTTTTTATGTTTTTTCTTCGGGGTGAGCAGTGGGCACACTGGGCGACGTCTGGATTGTGAAATCATAGAATGATTTGAAAAATTTAAAGCTCATATCTGACCACTCAGTATAAAAATATGCATTCCATAAAAAATGACGAATTGCTCTATTTTGGCCACGACATAATTTATAGCACAAGTTATTACTCTTGAAACAAATCTACGAGAGATGCATTTTCCTATTAAATCGAGGATATCTGAAAAATGTTTCTTCCCATCTTCAAACAAAAAATCCACCTCAGAAATATCGAGAAAAAAAAATTACTGCCTTCTCAAATATTTTTCATTAACCAGTGTTTGATACATTTTTGAATCATATTGAATAAAATTGTTCTGAACTCAGGAAAAAAGTACGTCCACACGTTTGATCCTCCATGATTAAAAGAGGTTCGTATATCGAGTTCTCAAAAATGAGCCTCTTCCACAAAAACTACGATTTCAACTTACATTAAAATCTTCTTACGGTTTTACGTAGGTAGCTTATTGTTTTATCATCGAAAATTTTAGCAAAAAGTTGAAAATAGGAAAAATACGAGAACAATAATTTACCTAAATGGATGCCAATGACGTCCGAATTCCGCGAGTAAGATGCATTGGCTTCAAGCACGCTTCCAACAAGGAGAAATACAGCCAAGACCAGGATCATTTTAGCGTATATCTGTGCAAAAGAAATGAAACAAGTATGATCAAAGAGATTACAATGAATGCTGAATATTTGAAAAGACCAGAGAGTAGCACTTCACTGATGGAAATGAGAAGCTGGAATGAAATGAATTGTATCGCTTCTTGAACGAGTACGACGTGTATAAGAATCGGTAAAGAGAAATTTTCCTAGGTACACATGCATAAATCACTATTGATGTGAAAACCTTGGGGATGAGTAAACGTTCTATGCTTCAAAAAAGTCTGCGTACCACTTTTGCAAAAAGTGTTCGAAGGACAGATAAACTACAAATATTTTTCTAAGATAACAACAATATTTTTCGCGTACCCAATTTTTCACGACTTACTTGTGTATACAACTCAAAGGCAAATATTTTTCACGACTTACTCGTTTATACAACTCAAAGGCAAATAGAAATACCTACATAAAAGTAAAGAAAGTGAAGATGAATGCTTGAGCTGTGCAAAGTTACGGACAACGAAGTATGTCAATTCAAGTGTCGTAGTTCATAAATTTTTCTTCTTTATTGTGTATACCTCAAATCATTGCTGACATTTCACATGATAAATGCTTTTTCATTGTTGTCTGAAAACCTTAAGATTAAGAAACCATTAGAAATTTAAAATATTATAAAAAATCGATATTATCACCGACTTTTTGAAGAAATGAGGGATATCGCCTTTTTAGACTATCGGCTTATTATAAGGAATAAATTTGTTGGACATTTTTTAAGCGTGATGGATCATAGAGAGATTTAAAAAGTGATGGAGCATGATAACGAAGGGACATAGGCTAAGGCAGGTTTTCGAGCGTTGTGCACCAAGGGTTAGTCGAAGCGCGGAAGATCGAATAGAATCCAACAGTTTTAAGGTTTCTGTGACGTAGATGATACTGGGCTCGAATTCTATTATAACGAAAGATTTTATGACAAAATAAACATATAGATTGCGCACTCTTTCTTTTTTCACTTTACACATCACAAATATAAGCCAATTATACAATATCGGAGTTTTTTACATCTTTGGATTGCTGTAATGTTCAAGTCCTAAATTTAAGATGGAATAAAAATCTATTTACAATTTTTTCTCGAGGTGACTTTTGAATTTCCTCTCAATTTTCACATATCTTTCTAATGGTTTATTCAAATATTCTGATTTGCGCTCCGACGTAGGGGAAATGTACGAGACAATGTGAGGGAAAAGATTGTCCCGGATCCTTCGCGAAGTTGAAGTTGACATCTTAGTTACATGCATAAATTACCGTTATAGATTCATAATGAATAATAATTGGGTCTACGGTGGCGATCGCTTTGTATGTACGAAAATTCGAATTTAATTTTTCCGAACGATTATCTTCGCTAATATTTGGGATGTATTTTTGGTTTAGATAGAAGCGATCGTCATAATTTCTTTGTCGGAGTGAGTGTAAATTGGGGGCTGATTTGAATAATTTGTTTCTTCTTTCTGCGGGGTGTCCAGTTCTGAACTTTCTCCGTAAGACTAGTTCGGATTATGATTCTAAATGTTTAGTTCACGAATAAGCGTGTCCAAATACGGCATCATCCATGAGTAATATGTGACGCGGACCGCGAAAAGCGACCTAAACTCGGGAAAAAAAGAATTTCAGGGTTACGTCGCAAACTGCATTTCGTCATCTCCCCCATTCAAAGAGCTATAGAGATTGGATGACGTTGTTCCCGAGTTTAGGTCGCTTTTCGTGGTCCGCGTCACATATGTATACGGCCCATCAGTCATCTACGAATTCTTGTAGGAGCGATGTACTTGAGCCCATACAGAATCACATAAGCGGATTTACGGGAGAATATAGGGATAATGTTTCCCCAGACTGAAATAACGCAGATAGACCATATTTTCCGAACGAAGCTCGGAAAAAATTTTCAGACGATGGAATATCCCCCCGCCCCCAAAGTACGGCTAAATCCGCGCCTGCTATATCACGGGTGAAAAGAACGTGAATTATGCATAGTCAACCACTTCATCAATATTTTCGATACGTAGATGCAGAATAACAACATTCGAGAAAAACAGTTTACACGTAACATTAATCAACTTCACTCTCGAAGACAGTGGCAAAATTGATCATGTTAAAGTGTGGTGTACCTATTCTACGCGGGAGAAACTTTTACCCGTTTCTAGAAAAATTATACTTCAGTATATCATTTTCGTGTAAAATTTTACTGTACTCGATCTAACTTAAGAGCTGCCCACGACCTGTGACGCTCGCATTACAAGACAAAAGGGAAGTACAACTGTTACAGGTTGTGGGCAGCTCTCAAGTTGGATCGAGTATAGAGAATTTTTCTCCCCTGGTAAACTCTTTCTAGTGTGCATGTTTTACAAAACTGCTCCTCGTGACATGTTTCGTGAGACGACCCGCCAAAGATAAATCAAAGTTCAAAAACGGGCTAATCTAATAATATTTGGAACGAATGATCTTTGCTAAAAATCATGTCCACCTCGATCAATACCTACATTGTACTGCGGGATAAAACGCAAATTTGCTGTACAAAAGTCGGGAGAAAAATTATAGAACTTCCTGCATATTGATAGAAATGGTTTGTGGGAGAGTTCAAAACGTGTGGTTTATTGAAATACGTTGATGCCTTGCCATAGAACAACGCGCCCAAAGAGACTGTTTGTTGGCTCGTTCAATGTAGTGCAGTGGTCAGCAAGCAACAGCAGGTTGTATACAATGGATCCAAGTGTATTGAGTTTTTTTGAAGTTCACCCCACATTGTTTTACAGCTGAGTTCTTGGGTGTAATACATACAGGTGTGTTGAAGTTATTAAACATCCTGAATAGTAGGCCAGTGAAATTGACGTTCTAAAGGTTACAAAAAACAATAAATGGACCAGGAGCAAAGCCTAAAAAATTCGTTAGGAACTCTCTCGTTAGTCTTTTCCCAAGTTTTCCCAACATTACGAGGGGAACTTTTGACCCATTTCATATCTTTACTCTGCCCTGACCCCTAATTTGAAATTTCCCGAATGGCCCCCTTCACCCTACCCTGCGCGTGCCCCCTTCACTTTCGATACTCCATGGGTGATTCAAAAATTTGTGAGTTCCCCCACGAGTTCACCTTGCCCAGATGATGGCTTTATACTAGCTTCATAATTAGTTTTTTGTTATGATTTTACCAGTCCTAAACTAGACCTATAATAGAACGGAGAAGAATCCCCCTCCTCCCTTGGATTTGACTAGTCTTAAAGTAAGCTTATGCGTGTAGGCTAATCATCAAAAATATCCTGTGTATCGTATTTTTTTTTGAATTCCGAGGTAGCTATTGTTGTAGGTTTAGCCTTCTTTATATAGGCCTAAATGTACAGTAAACTAGACCAAGAAGGTGGTAGGTCTGAGCACTGGGCATTTTCTAGACCTGGCTTCGAACTAGGTGTGGGCTTACTAGGATTTTAGCAGTCTCAAACTAGAATTATAATAGATGTAAAAGAATCCCCCTAAGAGTCTTAAACTAGACCTGTACAACAAAATATTTCAAAGTAGACTTATACCAGACCAAGGACGGGGGCGAAAGAGCGGAGCGGAAGGGCCACCCAACAGCTATTGTTTGAAAATAATTCTAAACTAGACACGTAGTAGAGGAAGGACGAGAGCAAATAAACGGAGCGAGTGAGCTCTTCTAAAGCTGCTAGCTTGAAATTCTTTGAAGTAGGTACTTCTACCAACGCGAGGAGGAGGCGAACGAGTGGAGGGAGTGAGCTACCCAAAAGCTATTGGCTTGAAATACCCTCATTGGAACTATACACCAAACGCTGATAAAACTGGCTTTCAGACCTAACGCGTGAGCCGCTCAACCAATTTTAAAGCAAACCAGGTTAACAATGAAAACGAACGAGTGAAAACCTCGTTTATTAGAGCAGAGTGTCGTGATACGCTGATCGAAGACAATTGTTAGGTTGCGAGAGAATGTCCGATGCAACTCCCGCGGACTCCACTTCCCATTTGACATCCCCAAAGTGGGTGCAAGGTGGTAATTTTTTGTTTTCTTGCTCTAACTCGTAATAAAATGATTTTAGAGAAAAAACGTTTAAATAAAAATTGTTCCTAGCAAAATTTCCTATAAAAAAGCTCTCAACATAGTTTTCTTTTAAATGCACTTTTACGCCGCTGCAGCATGTGGTTAGTGAACATCTTTTACTACTCTCTGTAATCAATGTTGATTAATGCGCAAAATGTTGATTGTATAGGTAGTCCAGTTACATTAGTCATTGTATATTTGGAAAAAAAGGTGCAAAAGCAAAACTTGGAAGAATTTTTAGAAACTGTCTCTTGAGTTTCGTCTCAAATTTTTTCGACATTCCCCTGAAGGGTGCAAAGGGGTAATTTTTTTGCATTTAAAATCCAACTTGTGGAAAAGTAGAGACTGTTTGAATAAAATTCGTTTCTCATAAAATACTGTCCACTTATTTTTTCCATAAATGCTTTGTTGCACCGCTGCTAAGCGTCATAAGCGAGCGCCGTTTACTAGGCCTACTTCATAATAATCAAAATTGGGCGTCTTAATACCCACATAACGTAACAAACGATATTCACTTGTTGCCGCGCTGTAGCGGCTTATGATGCATTCATAGGAAAAATATGTCGACAGTTTTTTTTAAAGGAAATTTTACGTAGGAAAAAATTCCATTTTGCCAAATATGCCAAAACTGGAATAGGCCTAATTAATACCAAAATTGATTAAAATTTCAGAAAATTCCAAAATCATTGCTAATCTTACTTTTCAAATAGGGAACGTTTCATTCTAAATTGTAAAGATTTTCTGAGAAATTCACAATAATTTACGCCGAAAATTGGATCAATTTTTGTTGAAAAGAACTGAGTTTTGGGCCAAATTTGGGTTAATTCTTGTCGAATAATTCATAAATTTGGGTCTAAAGCAAAGTAATTTTTATTGGAAAGAATCAACAAAATATGCTCTAAAATGAGACAGGTTTGATCGAAAATTCATAAGTTTTCACTTACAAAATTGATTAGTTCTCGTGAAAATCCAGGTAATATTGGTTGGAAATTGAATAATTTTTTAATTTAAGGAAGAAAATTTTTTACTATTTCCAAATCGTTCTAGCTGCTGAAGAATTGTTTGACTATTTCGTTTGAACTCGGCAGAGTGTTTACATAAAAATTGTCGTAGATCGGTTTTTCAGGTTGAAAAAAGGATTTTCTTGATTTTTCACTATTGCCAAAATTGTTTCAGTAACTGAAGAAGTTTTTGACTATTTTTCGTCAAATTCAGCGCACTTGTTTACCTAAAAATTGACCTAATACCAAAAATCACGGTCTCAGGTTGAAAAAAGGATTTTTTCTATTTTTCACTATTTCCAGGTCTGCTCCAACGACCAAAGAATTTTCTGACTACTTTTTTTCGCACTCGATGGACATTTTTACACAAGAATTGACCTAATTGACAAACGAAACACTGAAAATAGATTCTTGTCCAGCTAAATTTACATTTCATCCCACAGAGCATCGCAAAGATTTATTTCGCTATTTTGATGCGGAAAGTGCGGAAAGTTTTCATCTGCAAGCATATGATATGGTCTACGAATTTTCTGCTCCGGTTCTACACGCTAATCTTCTTGAGACTTTCGAAATCTTCCTACGACGAAGTTATGTATATAGAAGATGTCAACGTTATCATAAAAATTATCGCGTTGTCAAATTAAGTAATTTTGTTTACGTCTAATCAGTACGTTGACATCAGTCATACGCTTGATGTGGGTACACGCGATTTTTCGACGACTCCCTCAATCTTCAATTCGCACGCATCGCGCTGTCGCAACAAGAGATTAAATTGTCAAGTATCCCGAAGTACTGAGTAATAATATCAATTTCTCATGCTTCGGTCCGCGACTATAGATCAACATTTATAAAAACAAGAGATAACGTGTTGATAAACACCATGATACCAGTAACCCCGTTCGTGTCCTCTACCTTCGCACCCTTTTCAGTTGTGTCAGTGCCACAATAGACGGGTGAGGTCGCACCCGATGTCTCGAGGGAACAACTATCAACGCCACAGACCATCGAACTCGTCACCTAGCTAATAACACGCTATGTTGCGTAGTATAATTATTGTGCCGAAAACTCACGCGAGAGATATGGTATTTATATATGCCCATCTCTTCTCGCGGCTCGCGTTCACCGAGGGAAACCAATAAACGTATTACTTACGCTCCGTTTAGCCCGAATCGAATATCGTACGCATAAAGCTTTACCATCGCAGTCTGTTCGCCTGTGTCTCTTATTGTTGAAAAAGGATTAAGCTAAACATTTACATCGCGCTGAAAAATGTGACTTCTTCAGTCTTAACGAACCGAGACCACAACTTACTCATATGTAGGGGTAGAAAATAAATGTAATAAATATTCATATTTTTTTTTTTTTTTTTGCAGAGTTCATCGGAGAATCTTGCTGTTGAGTTGTAAATTTTTAGAATGCCCCATACAGGTACCCAACATCAATAATTACTTATAATTTTCTCCAGCGCTGCGTGTAAGGGATAATTTCGAGAAGTGTCTAAAAGAATCAGGGGAGCAATCCTTCTGACCGAAACAGAAATAAGAAACTCTTGCCTAGCTTCTTGAAATTATTCCAATCCACACCCAATATACTTAGTTACTGAAAAACTACAACTAGGTAACTTTTATCACTTTCAAATCGCAGGGCAGGCTGGGGTCAATCAACTCGGAGGAGTGTTTGTGAATGGACGCCCGTTACCAGACTGTGTTCGCAGACGTATAGTGGAATTAGCGTTGATGGGAGTACGGCCATGCGATATTTCACGGCAACTACTCGTATCTCACGGATGCGTTTCAAAAATACTCACTAGATTTTACGAAACTGGTTCAATCAAGCCGGGATCGATCGGAGGCAATAAAACAAAAGTATGAATAATCTTCGCACTAATCGTAGAAGTATATTAGGCTTAACTCGCATAGATAAATTATACTTCTATTTAACGTAGGCCTATAGGTATCTTCTACGACGGAATAAGATTTAAATATTGACGACTGAAGCAGCCTAGAAAATAGCAAAAACCCCAGTCAAACAAATGCAAAGGAGACATTTTTTTTTTATTAAAGGATGATTTACCTTTTAGAGAGGAAGGAAGCTTAGTTCGTCGAATTTGTTGCCAGTCGTATACGTAAATTTTACATTCTCTACTCATTTCCGTTGTCCTTTCATTCACAAACTTACTAAACTGAAGAAAAATGGGATCACGTAACAGAATTTGAAAAAAAAAAAATTCGGTCACGTGATCGTTCTAACAATGTCTCGTAATATTATGAGGAATCCCTCCAACTCATTCACACACTTTCCATTGACTGGATTGCGTGAGGATACGAACAGGCCCTCAGCAATAAAATGGTTCTAAGAAAGGTTACCGATTCAAGCCTCATCATTGACTTCTACCTAATTCTCTACTCGACTTTTTACTATAGAGCTTCATAGCCGATTATACGAACAAATAATAAATATTTCAGACCTAGGAAATTATTATGATCATGTAAAACGTGTCTGAGGAAAGTTTTATTGTAGAACATTTTGAGAAAATGATTTTGATTTAAAAATTTTTGCGTCTCCCAGACAATACTTAATTTAGGATTTTACCTTTTTCTTTCTGCAGCATAACGTAACCTCATCTACCATGGTGAAGAAGATATTTCGATGTAAGCAAGATAATCCAGCCACCTTTTCATGGGAAGTACAAAATTCCTTGCGCAGTCAAACTTGCTGGGAATCCAATTTTCCAATCGGAAATAATTCACCGATGAATACTATGTTCAAGAACCAAAAACCTTTCAACAGTTGAGTACCTGTTATAATTATGCGATATGATTCATTTCCGTTCTAATAAATTACCTAGTCATTCATTTTTCATCAATGAAACAATTGAATAGCGACATGAAGACAAAATGATATAATGAGTAAAAATTCCGAAAAACTGGCAGAAAAATTTTGTAGCAAAATAAAACAAATAGGTACCTTCTGCGCAACGATTATATTATTTACCCGTCTGCAGAAAGGAATAGAAAAAAAAAAAAAATGTTACCTATGTATCTATTTTATGAAGTAGGTGTCAAGTTTTCTTTGAACACGATTTTCTAAAATTAAAAAAAAAACTTTGTTCTGTCTTTTAAAGGATTTTGATTTTCAAAACTCCTTAAGTTCGCATGAGGAAATAAATAAAGTTAGATTTTTATTACAGAAAACAATTTTTTTTTTTTTTTTTTTTCACTCAAAATTGACCGACAATATTGTACAACATTAGGCCTATAACATGAGAAAGTAAATTCTCTAAGGTATAATATATCAAAGTTTGAACAAATGACAACCTTAAAATTAATTAAATTTTTTTTTTTTACACAGATTATAATAGAAATTTTGAAGAAATTCACACCGATTTACATAATAGTCTATTCCTCGAATGCTCGAAAGCATTGTATACCACCTCCAGTGATGTTCGTCACATGACCTGGAACAACCAGTCACCATCAAATTGCGAACGAGATCAACGACAGTTACCATTAACTTATGGAAATGTTTATCGATTAGAAAAACAACCTGGAGCCAGTAACGGAAAAACGAATCCATTGGTGAAAAGTACTTCAGTCACGCCGAAGAAAAGCTCGTACTCAGTAGAAGAACTCCTGAAGAAGGATGAAACGCCAGGATATTCAAAAATGGAAAATTTGTTCTTCTCTATGCCACCCTGTGGTTTACTAATTGATCAGTCATGTACCTGTAATCTTAAATTTGTTCCCGAAAGTATGTGAAATTTGTGGGTATAAATTTTCTTGTTTTAGGGCAGACAGGCCTGGTAAAAGTAATTCACCTAGCTCCCTAGGGGTAAAAAGAGAAAAAGGGTGATCTTGATCAACAAAACACTTAGATTATAATTGCAAATAAAGGACATCAGTAATTGTGGCACTCACCTCACATGACGTTTAGAATGCGTAGATATATTTTAGCCTGACTGTCAGTAGAGCGAAATTGGTATAGATGTCGAGAAAACTCTTTCATTGATGAAAGATGTATCAGTTTTAGTGCATAATTCTTGTATGAAATCCATCGCAGTATCCAAGGACTGGGACTACGAAAATTGAAATAATTTTTTCGGCCTTCGAAAAGCTCCAAGACGAGTTGAGGATTGATGAAATTGGTTTTATGTAGGTTTAGTCAGAAAAATATACATTTATGATGCTCAGATTTTTTTACTTTCAAAATTTTCTTTTGACAAGCAAAAGAAAGAGTAAGTACGTCGTGTCATCAACGAATATGAGCAGTCAGAAAAGAGCAAATTTTTCAACATAGAGTCCGTCTAGCTTATTTTGGATAAAGTTTTATTTTTTCAGAAACCAAAAAGAATAGCCTATAGGTACTTATTCTTCTTCAACAGGAGTAGCATCAGAGCACCATGGGTATTTGAATTTGTTTATAGTTTCATCAGCCAATTCCGACTTCATCATTATTTGAGGAGTTCTGTCAAAATGGGCGTCCGTTCCATAAGAATTACATTGATTGGATGCTCTTTTGACAGATAACTCCTCATTTGTTACTAGAAGAGAACAGGTTTCAATCGAAGGAAGGCCTGTGTTTGCTCGATTACTGCAGGGTTTTCTATCTTCTTTCTTCGATAGAGAATTTCCTCTCAAAACGAGGACTATACAAACTTCTATGATATAGGGTTTCCATAAAGAACCAATCATCTAATGGGTGTTCAACGAATGTAGCGATAGAAAAAATATAAGTATGCTACTTATTGTATAAGAATTGATTTCTAATAAATTCCTAGAATTTTTATATTGTGCACCGAACTTTATTTGACTATCTCAAGATAATAAAATAATAGGCGCCTGGCTCTCAAAAAGCAAGACATAAAAATTACTTTCATTCTGTCCCCAATTCGATCTCACTAATCAAGACGCTAACCCATGGAACATAAGTAGGTAGTTGAAAAATAATACGTCTACTAATAATAAAAGGTGCCCACTACTTGAATATTACGATAGGTAGGCTACCAACCTACGTCTTGAGCACGCTACAATCATAACTGGTAGCTCATAGCGAGCAAAAATTTACCGCGGATACCGATAAATATGGCAAAGATTCGTCAAAGGCGCTCTTGGAAATAAATTTGGATCGGAGATGATCATAGTACGCGAGCACGCGACGGTATCTATGTGTATTTGTGACGTATCTCTACCGGTAGGTATTGTCTCTTGACTGACCCTGCAATCTTTGGACCCAATTCAATGCGGTTATAATGCCTTTGTTTGCTAATTAATGCTCTGAACTGAGATCGACTGAACCTCTTATCTTCATTAGAAGCGTCACACAAAAAGCCTATTTCTCGAGACTACGTCAATTTTGTGGAATGGTAGATGGCCGAGCTGTAGGCTGCGGCTGCTGAATTAAGTTGAATCAAATTGACGCATATACAAATCAACGATCAGGAAGAACCCCTATTTTCTTCATCATCTGAAAGATACAGTTTGCCTGATCTTTGACTGGGATATACGTCAATAACTACCTACTAAACACAGTAGGGTGCAGTGTTGTCATCTTTGGTGGGCGGGCTGCTCCTGTGGTTGTTCATTAATCATCATTATTCTTTTTCTTCTCATGTAGAAATGACGACCAATACGTCCAATTCAATTATTATCATTAAGTACATAATGATGACTTGTTGAAATTTTAGTTCATGAGCTGTACAAGAGTTGGTCGACTTCAACTCTGGTAAAGTAGAATAATATTGAGAAAGAACTGGAGAAGTAATACCGGTAATATAATTTCACATCTGGGTTCCTTCAATGTCATGTTAACAACCTCAACCCTCTAGATAGAAAAATAAATAAATCCCTCACCTTTGAAAACATGGAAAATGAAAATGAAGATCAGTTCACCAAGAATATGAAGAAAATTTTCTCAAACATGCGTATTGCAGAGGATTGTAAGAAGATCATTATTATATTAATGGAACTCCAATATGTTCGTTATGAAGACTATACTTGGTGCTCTTCTATTATGAATACAGGCAAACGACAAATGACATTGGCGACCGAGAGGTTACAATCATTGAGAAAAATCATCGCAAGCAGTGCTTGTGCATTGGAAGAACAACAAAAAATAATATTGGATTTGGAGGTGGATGAGAAACTTGCAATTTCAAAGGTTGATATGTGGAACAATGTTCTCCCTCTGAAAGAAATACTTCTTGAGGATGCGAAAAAAGAGTTAGTAAGTGTTAAGATGACAGTTGTATATTCACTACAATGACCGAAATGGAACTAATCAACCTATACCTATACATGAGCACTACATCTGACCTATGTGAATCATTAGACAGAAGCATTTTCAATTTATTTTGCCTCAAATTTTCTTCATATTTAGAAAAAGAAGAATGATGACTTCTTCAGTGAACGAGAACAATACTGTAATACCTTGGCTACATTTGTCAACACAGGCGGTTTGATAACGAACAAAATTGCCTCAAAAATCCATGTTTTACCAGAAACAATCATTGAAAACAGAGATGACGTCTGCTGGAATTCCTCAATTAGCCTGAAGAAAGCTGGTAACTCATTTATTACATTATAGACATACCAGTGCTTACTCGAGTAGGTATTATTCTTTGTTCCTAAAATCTGAGGACATACGCCATACCTTTACTCACATGTTTCTTGACGTTCAAAATTCATTAGCGGCCTCCAATTTTGGAGTCCTCAAACCCCGCGCTTGAAGTGAAGTTTCTCTATAAGACCAAACAAGAATTTTCAAGGGGAAAGTGAAATGTTGAGCTTTGAAGGTTGTGTTGACCAATTATAGAAAGTACCTAGTCAACACCAGTTGCGCAGGTAGATAGCTAATCAGTTACAAAGGGGAGACTTTCAAGATGAAGCAAAAAAAATATTTTTCCATCTTATGCCTATAATAAAGAAATAGCTATTCCGAAGAACGGGTTACTTTTGATGAAGAATTGAATTTTTCATCTACGAGTAGAATTGAAATGACTTTATTCTCAGCCACATCGTCAAAAGGCCTTCACAATTGACGCCTCTATTTTCCCCTTCTATTCTGCATTAAATGTGTATGGTGTTGATTTTCCATTTGAATATAGAACGGGACAAATTAAAAAGTGAAATTGCTATCTGGATGAAGAAGATTGAAGAGAAAAAAGAAATGGAAACAGGAAAGCGTCGAAATCAATTCAATGAAGAATTAGAGAAAGCTATCGAAGCTGAAGAATTGAGGTAGGGAAGTACCTATTTCGAATACAATGTAAGTAATTTTAAATTGAGGATACGATATTAATAAAATATTGATCGTGACAGATACGAAAAGTTGTTGGACGAACGACAAACCGAGATAAAACAGTTAACGTATCAAATAAAGTTGAAAAAATTGCGGAAAAATCAAGAATTGGCGAATGAAGCGATGTCCGCAATGCAAAATCTCTCGTCGGAACCGAATGTTCAATCTCGTCTCTCAAATATGAGATGGTCTCGCGAATCAAAACCATTCATATTGAAGCATACAACCGAGATGAAACGAAAGAAAAAAACGCCGCGATCTCAAATGCGGCATCTTTTCAATGCGAGTAGATTCATAAATGCGAGCAGAAATTTGTAATTGCTGAATTACGAGTATTCGTTAAATTTCGTCCTGTCAGAATGAATTGTAAGAAACTCAAATTCTTATCCCATTAAAACAATTTCTCAACAATCGAAAAGCATTTATCGCGTTTTGAGTCTCGTAACATATCAACACTAGGTATAACAAAGTTTAGGAACGTAACAATCAATATTAAAAATACATTTTATGAAAAAATAGAAACAAAAAGAAAGAATGAAAAAGTAAAAAAGGAAAAAACTTCTGTGAAGGAAAAAGATGATATTAAAAGATCAATAAGAAAGATCAGTCTTTCAGAAAACCGCATACTTTTGCTGCTTTTTCTAGTAATAATTGCAATTTGTTCACTATTTCCGAATCCGTACTTTCATTCTTATTTAGATAATCTCGAACGCAACAATAAAATAAGTATGGATTTGGAGCAGCAACCCTTTCCCTCTCAAACTTATCGATATTCTCTCGACATATTTTTACATCTGCAGACGTAATACGCGGAAGGCCAGATTTGTCCTCGGCATCAACTTTTTCATCACTCGATTTCGTTATCGTGGACTCATCAACAGCATGATCAAAAGATCCGCTGTCAAATTGCTTCACCTTAACGGTATACTGTAGATACTGAACAACTTCTACGTCCAAAACATCTTCCACAAAAATCGTCAAGAGTTCGTAGATTTTTTCGAGTTTTCTTCTCGGATCTTTAACGATAGAGAAGACTCGCATTAATTCGACATCACTTTCACGATCCGGAGTCAAACTTTTCTCCCTAGCTTTAAGCGATTTAGGTAATTCATCACAGCCAATCAACCAGGTAACAGCGAATTCGCAAAAGTACCCGTTTATACTTTTCATGAGAACTTTCAAAGTTGGATCCGATTCCTCCTCCTCATGTACCGGTGAAATTACGCCTGGAACAGTTACAAAACCATAAATAGGGCCAAATTCTTGCCAAACACGAAAACAAAAAGAGAATCAAATGATTGCTTACCATTGGGAAATATCAACTGTAGTAACTTCATTGTAGGGTACGCGGAATCTGATAGTATTTTATTACTGTTGATTATTCTGAAATTGTAGCAATAGTGTAATCCACGTATGTAGTGCCGTAAAGCACTTTGCCTCGAATCAGGACGCGATATTCCACTCAGGTACAACGCAATTTGAGCGCTAACATACTTTGCTAACTGTGGACCAGATTTTAAATTTGAAATAATGTTTTTGCGAACAAGGATACAAATAAGAATGTTGAAATACTTTCTCACTTCTTCGAAATTCATGTTGAAAGTATTGCCGACGATAACCCTCTGTAATTTCTCGAAATCGACCTCCTTTATAGACTTAAGTATCAAATCGTCTTTGTCTTCCGACAATCCCATCACCCATTTCGTTATTGACGCCGTATTTGCTTGTTCTTTCGTCAAATACTTGAAGGATAAATACCAAGCTTTTGTAAATTTGATCTCTGGAAACGTCGTCAGGAGATCCTGAAGATCTTCAAATGTAATTTGTTGTAGATGCCGCTTCACGCAATCGGCGGCTAATTCGATAGCCCGATCTGGCTGATGTGACTTCAGCAGTTTGGCTGCTAATGTGAGATCTTGAAAATATTTCGATTTGTTCAACAAGAGAGCCGCCTTTTGCTCGTCGTTCTGGAACAGGTGACTGTAAAAAATTCCACGTTGTATGCTCCATAGAAACGGAATTTGCACGAAATAATATTGAAAATATTTACCAGTGCGCTCCAAGTCTGTACAACCCGCTATTATAACAAAAACTCGTCCATTTTTCCAGCACTTGATTATATAAGGTCTCGTCGTCGGAACGAAGACGCGCGATAGCGAAAGCTTCCTTAAAACGTTTTCTATCGCATAGTAAATCGATAACTTCTTCATCCTTATTCAGAGCGAGTAAATAATTTACGGCTTGCATCAATTGATCTGCTTGAAGAAGTTGTTCTATGTATACTTGGCAGGCATCCTTCCATAATCTGCAAAAATTTATTCAAGTTCTAATCACAAGAGAATAAGGTACTGAATTAGAAAGGTTAATGCGTTCAGAATATGAACATTGAAAATATTTTACGAGACTCAAACATAGAATTTACCGGAAGATGGGAATGCATATCAAGTCTATGGAATCTGCGCATACCGAAATTAGTATTCTTTTTTTTCCCCTCCGAAATTCACATCGCATTTTAAAACGAACTATTTTCTTTTCCACAAAACAAGAATTCAAATCGTAAATTCTTTCGGAGAATTACAGTATGGATATTTGACGAATTTCAAAAAAGGTAAGATGCCAAGTTTCTTAGTTCGGGGGTAAAAATCAAGGGTCATATCATGTCTACGTATTTAACCGCTTTCTGCAGTCAGCGCCAAATACGATCTGAACATTCTGTCTGTCGCACCAAGGGGAAAAAGAAATAACGTTCTTCTAGGACACTTCGAAGTCGTTCGGACGCCTACGATACACAACGATTCTATTGTAGTTCATTCATGATGTATCACAAAGAGACAAAATAAACTTACTTCGGTGAAACGGAGCAAGCCAGTGTAAGCATATGTTCTGTGACTTGGTTCTTTTCAATGGCCTCAGTAATTTTTGTTTTTAGATCGTGACGAGCTTGGACGAGTATAAACGCATTTTGTAAACCCATTTTCTCGAGATAACTCTCTGAAACAAATGCAAAAATTAAGAAATTGTAATTTAAATTCGATAAGCGTAAATTCAGCAGTTGAAACTAATTCCTACCTTCATGATTTGCCAAACGTAATAGCTCCTCCTTGGTTCCGAACAGATGACTATAATTGCACTCAGAATTTATGAATTTAGATCGCTTTACATTCCTCTTGTGCTTACTTTTTGATTCGTCTTCTTTGGACAAAGCAGCATCATGTCCGTTCATCAAGCTTCGTTCTTCCCGACAAACTGATTCAGTAGAAGAATCGTCAGTCGCATTTGAACGATCGATACTCACAAGAGATTCCTCGTCCTGAGTGAAAGAATCGTGCCCGTTCGTAAGACTTGTATCGCAAATGGAATTCTCGCCACTATCGGTCAGACGTTCATGGATAACACGTTTGACGACGCGATCTAATACCGGGCATGTATGCATTTCAGCACTAATGGTAGGCATAAATGTTTCCAATTTATTGTTTTTCGATTGCGGTAAAATGGTCAATGAGTCACCTGTAACCATTCAATCATTCAATTACAGGTCCGAAATAATGTAACAACGTTATATCCCAACTTACCGTGGGCATTGGAATTAAATGAATGATTCACGACGACCGGTTCGATTGGTTTCTCAATTATTTTCTTCATCTCTGCAAACAAGGTAGAGAACGTGTGAATATTTCCTCTGAAGTATGTTAGTGAACAAAGTCAATAGAAATGGAATTTTACCTTTCATGTTACTTGCAACTAGGTCTTTAGATATGGACCACATTCGACAGGTGAAGTCAGACGATCCTGTGATAACAATATCTTTGTTCGTGAGACTCCAAATACCGCATAAGACCTGAGCGCAATGCTTAACATATCGACCTATTACTGTTTGACTGATCACATCCCATATCTATAGCAAGAGAATAAAATTCATTAGATTCACAGTCAAAATTTGAAAAATAATACGAGCATAACTTACAAGAACGGTTGAATCAGCTGAACAAGACATCAGTCGTCCGTTGATATGTGGACTCCAAACAACATCTAAAATACGACTAGTATGCAATTCTAGACTGGCAACTTTCTTGGGTGCATTTATACCTGTAATCAGAACCGAGAAAAAACTGCGGCTTAATGTTAAATCAATAGTGAGTCACACGCAAACAATAGCGATTCCAGAAATTGTTTCAGCCTTTCAAGTTCTGCTCCCTCTCCTCTGTGGATACGCCACTGAGCCTTCAGGAGAGTTATTATACTCACCATTAGGATCGACGTCGTAAACAAACACGTTTTCTCCCGCGGTAGCGAGCCAATTCGAATACGCAGAATTTTCATCAGGCGAATCGAATACACGTTTTGGATGCCAAGCCAAAGACATGATAGATTTTGGCTGTTCTTTGATTACATATTGCAAGGTGTGCGTCTCAGATGAGAATATACAAACATCCCTGTTGAGTTAAAATAACCCGTACAGATAAACAAGAATGGCTCTACTTTTGCAAAATCTTCAGGTTTAACAAATCGAACTCAAAATTATTGAGAACTTGAAAAGACATTCAAATGTTCTTGCTGTTCAGTCTGAAATCACTTACCCGTTACTCAAGCCTACAGCAAATACACGACGGTCACGTTCAAGGCACATCTCGGTCTTATATTTACATCCACACTTTTCCTCGATCGAGTTAAATATCTCCAGACTCAAACTTCGAGGAGCTGAAATATGATAACATTTCCACTCTGTCAGTACTCAAGATTTGTATTACAGGATATTATTTTTCATAAAATTTCGAAACAGATTGATGAAGCACGAGCTAAATTTTACACTATTTAACAAAAGCAAAAAGTTTACGACAAAGTGCACTAACCTCCATTCACATCACTCGGATTGAATTGCAAAACATCTCCATTTCCAACGGCGAATAAAAACAAATTCCCTCGATATTTGCTTTTGGAGCTATACGTTTCTGAATGATTAAAAATAAATGAAAATGCAAATTCGGGCGTTCTTAGCAAAGGCGATATAATAATGATGAATATTACCAGAATCAACGAAGACTGCAGGACCCCAACAAAGTTTATAAATTGGCTTATGATGATGAACTTTGAACATCCAAGGCGTCTTCGAACCCATAGATACGTCAAATATGCCCACACGTCCTTCATACGTTCCAAAAGCTAAAATCCCCTCTTCGTGAGGATGCCATTTCAGCTGTAAGCATTTATAACAAGTTTATTTTAACAATAGTTTCCTTGCGTTTGTTGAGATGGCTAAACATGTTGACTCACACTCATGATTTTACAGTTCATAATTTTATTCGTTAAAGTGGTCACATCGACGAAGTTTTCGCTACTCATATTCCACAAACATATTTTACCATCACCAGTTCCGATAGCTAACCTGAAACATACGTGTAACGCTATCATCAAGCAGAGAATTGATATAATTATCAGACATGGAAATACATTACCTATCCAAAGTTGTTGGTGCAATGTCCAACGCAAATATAAACCCCGATAATAACGGTAGCACAAATGGTTTTTCCTTACGGTTTATTCTGTACCCGCATCGAACTATCAGCCTATCTGTGCCACATGACCATACTCTGAAGTTCAGATCATCACCTCTACACAGAAAATTTTCAAGAACGACATTTTAGACACCATGCTCAATATATACGCTTAAAAATTATCTCGATAGTTTGAAGATACCCACTCGAACAGTTGTACGGCAAAATTACTGATCGAGCTCTGATGGACGTTATGAAGTAATTTAACGTCTAGTTTCAAATTATGTACCAATTTCTCTTTCGGCTCTACTTTTGGGCTGACTTTGGCGTACACCATTTCATTGAACTCAGTATGTGTAACGAATACGTAAGGTTGAATCCATCGGAAAAATCTACCTCGTTCGATATTCTGAACGCGATTCGCAGGTAACCTGTAGGTCAATATCTAAACATTTAGATCGTAACAAAGCAAAGAGATCTTAATAAAAATAGACTCATTATTCACCTTGAACTGTGAGAAGAACTGACTGGTCTTGAAGGTAAGGAAAGAAGAGCTTCGCAATATCCGTTTGTACCGGCTTTGCTAACGTAAATGGAACGATCTTTGGAACATGAAGCTAATAATAATGTACGATCGGTTTCTTTCCACTCGCATTCGATGAAGGAAGGATCCTCTCGCAGTCCAGGAAGAGCGAATGCGTTATAAGGTACAGGACACCACGATACAGAAAAAACGTCGCGAGTATGACAAGGAATTTTATGCTTTAATTTACCGTCACCTACAAGACAACAAATGAACGAACAGCTTCATATTTAAAATTACAAACCAATGAAGGTAGAAAAATTGAGTAATTACCGCTCAGGCAATAAATTAAAACTAGTCCAAGACGTGCGCCAATAGCGATGAGATCATTTTCATGGGGACAAGCGGCAATACAAGTAAACTTTTCCTTACAATCCAGATTATACACTTTAACTTTGTTGATCTGCAAATCCCATTTGACGATCAGTTTTTCTTCAGCTATAGAAACAACTCGAGAAATCGATGGAAAAGTGTCTATATCGACGAATTTAACGATCGGATCCGTCTGAAAAACAAGGAATTGTCGATTCAAGCGTATATTTCCAAAAATTGAATTATGATCCATGAGCTTAAGAAAAATGTTACCTTCTTCATCAAAAATTTGTGAGTACTCATCAGCGTATCTGGATTCCATAATTTGATATATCCATCTTCTCCACACGAAATTATAGATTCTACGGGACGGTCATTAACTTTGTGTTTCATGAAACTCAAAGCCGAAACTCGACTGTTTTTGTGAGCTCGAGGAATGAATTTCGCGTCAAGTTTGTCGAATGTGTCCTGATGAATGTTATCCACAATAATTATATCACCTCGACTGCCGTAAGCGCACATGGTACCGGCTTCGTTGACAGCAAACATATGAGAGATGTTCCAATTTACTGACGGTAAAAAACTGAAGTGATTCATTTTTAAGCGATTCAAGGAATGCTCTGCAAAGAATACGCAAATTAGAGCAATTTACGACAGATACAGAATAGTTAACGCTTGTCAAGCGAAAAAATGAGATTTATTCAGTACAACAGCACCGATGCGATGGTCAAGTTGGATCGTGAAATGAGTTCAGTTTTGAACGAGAGGAGAGTAATAAAAGAAGAACATTTCATCACTATTATCAGTTTTTGTCGGTCTTTCTGCGAAAATACTGATAATGAAATTGCGCCGAATGCAACTTGACGCACCGAAGCTCCTGCCTCCTGCTCATTAAGACCAGAACGCAGCCTTCTCCATTTATCGAAACTCTTTTGGATGGTGCACAGAGTTCTATTCTATGTAAATCACAACTAGAGACACCTAGTCACAACTCACAACCAAGGTATTTGTAATAATTACATCAAGAAAATTTAACAGGCAGAACTCGAGTTATCCGTACCCGAGTTTGTCAGCAACTTCTATACCGAAGTCTTATACAAACCGATCTGAATTGTTTTCTTCTCGGATGTAAGCTTTTTACCCTCAAATGAGTCATTAGTCATTACTCACTGGATGATCAACCTATCCGGGAGAGTTAGTTTTTAGAAAATAATGGGTACTAAAAATTTTGCTTTGTTCATTTTTTATAGGAAAATTTTTTGAAGTTGATTGCGTTAAATTAAATTGAAGACCTGATCCAATTAAAAGAGAAAAAAATGAGCTCTGCCTGCATATTTTCTTTGAAAACGTTATGATATATGTGACCCTGTCTACAAAAACCCACCTCAAGCCATAAGAAATACCAAAATGCGATTGCGTCCTGAACATTCTGTCGTATGGAGATGGAGATGTATTTTTGAGTTAAAATAGACCTTATTTGAGTGAGGCTAATATAATATTCGATCTAATTTTCCTTGAGACAGATACCTTTTTCGGTTACATCATGTAATTGTATGATACTCAAAGGAGTAACGAAAGAAAGATTACAAAAATCGCAGATATGATTGTGCGGTTTTTGTAATCTTTCTTTCGTTACTCCTTTGAGTATCATACAGTACGTCGAGCCGTAACGTTTCGAACCGTATTAATTCTATGAATGGCCGTAACTTAGGGTCTCGGATCAATTCGATTAGAAACGCGGATGCTGCGGATTTGAGATTTTTATTCTTGAAATTCCGAACCCAACGTATTTGGTTTTCTTCGCATATTTGGTTTCTTCGTAAGTGTTTGCAGTTTTGATTAAAGCCTAATTTTGTGAAAGTTCGTTTTTATTCCGATGGTGAACAGACTACTAGGAAGCTCGAGAATTTTATAACATCCAAGTGGATCAAGTCGGAGTTGCGGAGACGGCACAGGCATAATGTGACCACTAGGTTGAACCTTATGGTTCATTCTAAACTTTCCGGTATGCTCTATCCTCTTGAATTCAATCAGTTTTTGAATGAGGTGGAATGAGAAATGTCGCAAATTTGAGGATTATTCCGCGGTTTCTTGTAATTAGTTACTCCCTGTAAGAGTATCATTCTTTTCGTTCATAATGAATAGCCGTAACTTAGAGTCTCGGATCAATTCGAAACCACGATTAGGTAGTTTTACCATACTCAGCGTCTTAAAAGAATAATATTTTTAACAAAATAGGGCTCAAAGCTCTGACATGAAAGATGTTTCAAATCAAGCCCTTCATTGTTTTTTCTGGTCCATCCTGATATAATTTTGCCAAGTGTTCTATTTTTATCTCGAGTAGCTCATGAGTTATGGATAATTATACTAAAAAAACCTTGGGCTTTGAAATCGGTTAAAATTCATGTACCACCCAATGAAGTTACAACCTAATTATGTACCCTATCATCATATTTTTTTTTTGAACAGTCGGTGAAAATATTGATAAGAGCAAAAAAATAATGCGGACTGTCGTCCGAACCGCAGACGGCAGGACCGCGCATTTGCCGCTTTTGGACTCATCAGAGTCAGACATGAGATCAGTCACAGTGTTCATTATTCATCAACTAGTTAGAAATTTATTCTCTTGATCTCGATGTGAACCGCGCGAGTGCTTGTCTCGAAAGAACTTCCCATCGCGAGTTACTTTCAACTTTTGAACGTATCTTCAACCTATCGTTCGATTAGGATATGTCAAAATATACCGCTGTACGATTTCTGCCGAATTATGGAGGAAGACGCAAGCGGTCGACCATCAAGAGAATCTTACGATGAATTATCCACCGGATTAGAAAGTCGTGCGTTCACCGAATGCTCTCGTCAAACATCTTACGCCAATCTGAATTTTCAAGAGCAATCAAATGAAACACCGTATCAATCTTCGTCGAAAGAGAATGAAGAACCTTCCGATATATTGCATTCATCTTATGGATTTTCCTCTATCGAAGAACTTGTAGAATCTTGTTTCTGCAAAAAGTTCTCATTCACCCGTTTTTCAGGACCCATTCGTTTTACGTCCATGAAGAAAAATGAGCCTCAAGTTTACCGAACTGAGATATGGAATGTGAGTGTTATTCGTGAGTTTGTTCCTAATTCGTAGTACACCCGTTGTATTCATACTATCGTAATTTTTTCTAGCGCCACCTTGGTGAGTTTCAAGAATTGAAAGATGAACTCAATCGTGTGAAAGGGAAATTGAATAACTATGATCTCCAAGAGTGGCACAAACACACGCGGTCCACCAATCCAGCTGATCTTGTGATGCGACGTTTGAGAAACGAAATGAATGGAGAATTCGTGACCCAGGTTCGTTACTCATTCGAAATAAAATATGAAGTTGAACGTGAACATTAAGCTATGGGTGTGCTTTACCGTATCACTCGCACACAGCAAACACACGTGTATTACACAATAGAGTGTGTCAGAGGTAGCGATTGTTCTCACAGACAACATCGAATAGTGCTTGAAATGTTATGAAACAAATGCGGCTGATTAGTCCACAGTTAGCGAAGTACTCCCAGCGCATCTGAAGAGCCTGAAACGGCCATCTTTGAATCGTTAAATTTCAATCAGTGAACAGAATTAGCTTGCGTAGACCACAATTAGCTGTATTTTCCTTAGCTTTGCCTACAAAAGCTCAAAGATGGAACTAAATATTCCATGGTTTTATTGAATCAGTCCGGGCAAAAATTGCAACAAAATAATGCCCTATGTGTGTATCTACGTGTGAGTGACGGTAATGCAATACCCTGCCCCTGTCCTTCAATAACAATTAATTAATAAAGAAGTTGGCGCTGATATCCACTTTACGTTAGGCGGCGTAATAATTTCCCCCTTTTCTTATTTATTTCTGATGTTTGTTTTAGTTTTTCTCTTTGATTCTTGGATAAGGCACGGCACATGCCAATGCATGTACATTGTATTGGGTGATTGTTATTTTTCTTCCTGTTTGTTCTATCCTGTTCACTGTATTTTTCAGTTCTAAGTTTTTTGAAAGAGAATTGCTTTGCGGTTGACATGCTTGTGATAAATTCAATATTATCTAATATAATGTTGTGAATGTCAGTGCCAACTTCTCCCATATTTGTTGTAAGATTAGATATGACTATCAAAAATTTAACTGTGTATTGGATTTTTTGAGTAGGCTTGGTGTAAGTTCTATGAGTTGATGACAGAATTCCATTTGATACCAGATGAAGTTTTGGATTCTCAATTGTTGTACACCGTTCACTTATGTGAAGCACCTGGTGCATTTATTGCCTCGCTGAATCATTATTTGAAATCTCACCATCCCAATGTTGAGGTAATTTTCAATCACATTTTTCACTTTATTAATTTTGTGTTTATGTCTGGTATCAATTTTTGAGATCATAAAGAGAATTATTATTTATTTTTGTAGTGGCATTGGTGTGCCAACTCGTTGAATCCTTATTATGAGGGTAACGCTCCAACGCAAATGATCAACGACGATAGATTTGTTTTGGAAACAATTCAACATTGGGATTTTGGCCCGGATATGACTGGTGACATTACTCAACCTGGTTATCCCAATCATTTATATCACAAGTGCGATAATGACCTTCCTCATCTGGTCACTGCTGATGGAAGTTTTGATTGTCAAGATAGAGCTGGAGAGCAAGAGAGTTGTGTTTCTTGGCTGCTTCTGAAAGAAACATTGACTGCGTTGCAGATTTTGAGATGTGGTGAGATTTTCATTATAGACTGAAATTAGCTGGACTATTTTGATTATCAGGCAGGAATGAAATTCACAGAATTCATGACATTTTGTTGAAGTAATCACAATAGCTCCAGCTTGTGCTAGCAATTGAAAATGACCATTAAGTTTAATAATGAATTCTTGTTTTATTAGGTGGTCATTTTGTGATAAAAATGTTCACATTCTTTGAATGCAACACAATTTGCTTGTTGTATTTGCTGAACAATGCCTTCAAATCAGTCAGTGTAATAAAACCTGTCACAAGCAAGGAAGGTAACTCTGAAGTTTATGTGGTGTGTCAAGAATTCAAAGGTGGAGATACAATCAGATTGTATCTAAAATCATTAGTTTCCATTAGTAAGTCCAAATAATTATTTTTAGACAAAAGTTTGCCAATTCAGCTTGTTTTGAGACTTCAACCATCAAGAAAATTTTTGTTGCTTTAAAAAAAAAAACTCCCGAGTTGAAACCTAGGATTATTGTGATGCTGTATTTAGCTGCCGTTTTTGTTTAAGCCATTATCCATTTATTTTCCATTCCTTCAGCTTGAAGAGATTCTATTTTTATTCATTTTCATCCTTGATTTTTTCAATTTCTAAATTATTTGATCCTATGTTTTATGTTGTAGCTTTGGAACAACATCAGAACTTTGCCATGTTCCCATATGAGGAGGTGGACTGTGGCTTTATCCATGAAGTCTTGAATTGTGCAAAGCAGTTTGCCAGTTACCAAGTTGGTATAGTAAAATAATTGTTCAAAATTTGAAAAATACAAAATTTATTTATTCAGTAATTTTTTGCTTTAGATAAGAACCATTGAACGTAATATTGAGTTGTTTCATGATCGTAATGACCCACAATTCAGGAAGCAATTGAAAGTTGTGCAAGAAAAACTTTGGCAAAGATTTGTTCTAAAATACAAAGTGAAACCAATTGCTCATTCCCACCGTATTATTCCGTTCAAAAATCAATCATTGAAGGTAAATTAGTACTCAATTATTCTTTCAATATTTTATTCTGTAAAAAAAATGAACGCGTAATGAATATTGTAATGTCACATGTTTTTTTAGAATCGTAAACGTTTTACTGTGACCGAGAACCGGGAAGCTAGAGGAGGATCATTTGCTGATCGTCTGAAAGAAAAAAGTTTAGATGTGAAAACAGTCCTGAACCAAATCTCCACAGAATTGAATGAGCTTGGAATATATTGTCTAATTGGAGAGCCTCTAATGCCGGTAAATTTTGTAAATTTTGTATTTTCTTAAAGTGTTTGTAGAATTTGCTCAGAACTCGAGTTTCAGGCTATTCTCTCACTTATTTTTCATATATAAAATCTTTTGATGCATGTCTCCTGTGCAACTTTCATTGTTCCCGGGACAAATGTGATAATTGATACATTTCTGTTTGCTTAGGAAATCAAAGTTGAGATGGAACATTTTCATATAGTTGCTTGTAAACCTTTCTCACAAATAATGAGCAGTCAGTTCTGTCATGGTGCTTTTATACGCATGCGAAATCAACTATTAGATACAATTTCAGCTGCAAATTATTTGTAAGTATCTTTCTATGGTTTCTTTTCAGAATGTCATATTTTCTCTCAACGTTTTTTTTTTTTGTTTCATTTTATTTCAGTACTTTTCTCGCTAATAATCCTCATAATTTTGAATACAATTGTAAGCTGTGCGATTTTCGACCAGTATATTTGCAGAAAACAAACAACAATGATGTTCAAATCATTGTATTCCAAAAACTTTGCAATATTCTAGCTGAGTTGAGAGATGATGAAAATCTTGGGCTTATTGATTTCTCTCTGCTGACGCAATTTAATGTGAATATCCTTGTGTTTTTAGCGCAGATTTTCAAGAAGGTAATTCAAAACTTGATAGTACTTGAACTGAATGAATTTTTTCAGTGTTGACTTAGAAAATGTTTATGTTACAGATTGAATTCAGAGATACTCGGGTCTTGTACTTGGAAAGTTTTAATAGCGGAGTATTTGAGAAATGGAAAATTAAACTTGAAGAAATTTTGCAACTTTATTCAGAGAACTGTTCAATTCTATCATTTTTTCCTCTTTGGTGCATCACTGGAATGAAAAATCCATTATATTTGTGGTTGCTGCAAACCAATAACGCTCGAGCCTACAGTGAAATCATGATGGTGATTGAATCCAACTTTCGTGCAGTTGACTCAGAAAGAGAAGATGAAGAAGGTCACAGGTAGATGATTAAGTAATCTTATTTAAAATAAGTATTATGTAAGTTCAGCGCCCTTCCCAAAGTCATTTTTTTAGATTTTTAAGAGCTGTGAATTTCAATATTCATTAGTATTTTGGGTGATTATCAGCAAATCTATTATAATAGATTTCTGAATTTGATAATCTGTTGATTTAGAATAATGTGATAACAATATTGATGACTGATTGATGTTTGTAGAGTTGAAGTCTGATACCTTCCTCAGTAGTTTTTTCATAGGTTGAAGAACCTAGAATTGCCAATTCATTTGGTTTCTTTAGCTCAAGTTGTCTATTTTATGATCCAATTCCATTGTTCACTTTGGCGGGATTCAATTTTCAATTTGGTCTGCTTTTTACCACCTTCAGAGCGGATCTTTAAAAAAAAAATCTTTTCAATAACCTTGAATGCTATCTGTAAAAGGATAAAAAACTGCATTCTTACACTCTTCTTCAATGAAGGCGCTACTTTTGATATTCTCAGCATTCAGGTACAAGTTGCAGGAGCTTGCGGAATAAATATGATGAGCTTTTTTCCTGTTAATTTTCTTACTTTTGTCTCTCAATTTTACAAATTTTGAGAATTAGTAAGGGACCGCGTAAGCAATGCGCCTGTGTAGGTAGGGTATGTGTTCTAGTCAGCAACGGCTCAAGGACTTTCACTACTTCTGCACGTCACAGTGTTGCCAAAATGATAAAAAAAGTGGATACATTTATACGTATATGGTTTCCTTATGAAGTTTATTTTATGATAAAATATATATTTTTTTTTTTCTGACACCCCATATTTACTAAAAATTGAATTATAGTTGAAAATGAGGAAAATCACCAGTTTGCAACGCTATACTTTTTCTTCATCACCTAGGGTAGATGCGCCATTTTTGGCTATTTTAAGGGTTTTTTCAGTTCCAACAGTAGGTATAATTACGGTTCTGAGTATATCAGAGTGTCCACGCAATAAAATGGGGTAAAAACACCATTGAAATCACCTAAAAATTTAGAATGATATACATTGTACCTACGTTCCCAAATTTGCCAGATTGGTGTAGGTCTATCTAAATGATGAAGAAGAGGCGGTACACATTAAGCTAATCAATTTTATTTGTACAATATTGACAATGTACCTACTTATAGAAAAGAATTTTTCTAATAATACTTCAGGACTACGCCTGTCAAATAGAATCCTCCTCTCAGGTATGCCATTTGTTGAAGCCATGCATCGTCTCGGAGTTTGTAATCCTGGGCTTTCTTCTTTTTATCTTGGTTAGAAGTGTTCTTCTCACCTTGATCAGCGATAAGGTTCTTTGGTTCCTCTGGCATGCCTGGCTTGAACTCAAATGATTCTGGGGTGAGGCGAGTCTTTGCTTTCAAACTCTGGACGCTTCAGTGACAGACTTTCTGTTGTTTTTGATGTCCTCGAGACATCTAGCGAGCTTTTGGGGCGAATATTGCGCTTTTTTCTCAGCAACTTTTGCCTGAAAATAGTATAAAAAGATTCATTTCAATGTTAAATCTAACAACGTTGCGAGATGGTGATCCAATTTTCCTACACTAAACCGATTAGCAACACCGATTAGCAACACCGCGTTGCTAGTTGGACTTCGGCAAATTTCATGATTCCTTTTGCAACGCACTTATTTCCATAAAAATTAAAACAGTAATCGTCTACTTCTTATTATGTACTTAATATTTGGATACTATTCACCATGTCTGCAAAATTTCACGTTGAACAAAGCTGTTTTACAGTTTTCATGAAGATTCTCGCTTGAGATCTGTTGGTGAATCCTTATAAGAAACTTCGAACATAGAGATACATGGAATGCGTGTAATGTACTTGGCTCGTTATTTTGCTTCGGCTCACTATTTCTTCCCATTACTTTAACACAGTAAAGAGCCAAAGTAAAGAGCCAAGGTACATGTGAGCGTCAACCAAAACGTGATACACGCATTCCATGTATCTCTATGTTCAAGGATAAGAAAAGGCGGAAATTTGACAAACACACAATAACATGTTTTTCACTTGTCGATAACGCGAAGAAAATCACAGACAAATAGTATAAGAATAGTCCAATTGAAAGAGAACATGTTGTAGATTCATATAAAAATAGATGGCGGTACCAAGCATTCACTCATCTCTTATTTTCTAACGTTTTGTCCTGTGGCGTTGCAAACTGGGTGACTGTTGTGAACTACAACGCTTACCCTATTTCTCCCCTTTTTCACCGTTATAAAATAATACAACCTAATGAACGTGAAAATCTGTGGATGGTATCCATTAAAAACGGGTATGATTCCAAATGGCAAATAGTCCAATACAACCTGAAATCAATTTTTAGAATTTCTAAGATTTGACCAAGAAGCCAATTGTGAGATAGGCGGAATGAAATAAGTCCAGTGATGAGTAAATGAGCTTAAAAAATGACCAAACTTCATTGTTTCCTACAAAAAAGTAAAATGATTTGCTATCAAAATGATCAAATCTATATTGACATTCAATGTTTTTTTTTGTAATGGCTGGAACAGAAAAGTTTTGTTGAATTTGGCATTTGTCTCATGAATTTTTTCAATGAATCTTCTGATTTGATTTATTTTATTTGTTGGGTCATTTAAAAACAAACAGATACCAAAGAATCAACTTTTAATTGACCCACTCCAAAAATGTACAATTTTTGACTTCTCTCCTTTCTTATCTTTCATTTCAATCTACTATGAGTGAGTCAATCATTCGTTGTCTTTGCAAGCATTTAAGTGAAATTGTAGAAATTTTCCTCAAAAAACACCAACATTGCAAGCCCGATAGGTGTGTGTTAGTGTACTAGAGGAGGTCTGTGAGAATGATACTTGAACTAAGGTAACGCGCAAGTAGTGAGCGCCTTAAGACATTTTTGTTCACATTTACATCGATAAAATACAATCCAGGTGATGTATAAGCTTCCGGCTAGTCTCAATTGAAAGGAGATAAGATGCCAAATAAGGTGATATAGATGAATAGTCAAATACACCAGTAAAATTAATTTTTAGAATTTTTCAAAGTTTTGATCTGACTGAGGTCAGTTGTGAGCATAGGCAAAATGAGGAAAGTTCAGTCGTGAGCCCCCCAATTATAGCCAATTTTATGTCCTTAAACTCCTGGTGAGTACTTGTTCATTGCGTAATGGTTTTTCATAATGCTTGTAAAACCTGAAAATGAATTGTGATTGTGTGGAATTAGTTTTTACAAAGCCTGTATTAATTGAACACCAAAAAATTGAATACAGAGATTGAATTTTTTAATGTTTAATACAGTACAAAAAATATTGCGAGATTTTTCGGCACACATAACACGGCCATTTTCAAGCGAACGACAACTAAGACTAAACGAGTGTCACTTGTAGGATGTTGGGTTGCCGCGTAACACGGTGAGAACAAAATACACAAGCGTCTCGAGGAACGGTTTAATGCACAACTGATTAGATACTGACTACAAATCCTCCCCTTGTTTGTTTGTTTGTTTGTTTTTTTTTTTTTTTTTTTTATATAAGACGTACATACAAGAGCATAAAACAGTACTAAGTAATTGAAACGAGAAAAAAAATGATTACAATTCACAACAGAACAATGACAATTGTAATAACAATTAATAGAAAGATGCTGTGGTGTCAAACGCCCGCCTGAAAATGAACGACTTTTTTTGCGGGCGGCCAAATTTAGACAGTGTGTTTGGAGGGAAAGGGGTTTGAGACGGAATAAAATCAATCTTTACTTTTACACGCTTATTGTTTTTTGTGTTGCGCGAGGTTATCTCATCATTAATTGGTTCAACTTTATTTTGGCTTGGCTGACTATTTTTCAATATGGACTTTTTTGCTGATTGGGCAAGTGGTTGAGTTTTGTTTGACGGAGTTTCGTTTTTGACAAGAGTATAAGCGAATCAACATGCAAAATGAAAATTTTTATACTTTATAGCGAATTTTTAATGAAAAAAAAAAAAAAAAAAAAATAGAAAACAAAACAAAGTCGAGTACTTAAGTAAGTATAACATAATCAGACAGCCTCAAAAATGACTATTCACTTGAAATTTAAACAAAAAATAGGAAGAAACTTAATTCAAACAATTTGGCACAATAAGTAACTTAGTTCAATAGACTAGAAATTTGTGAGACTTGGGTATTTTCAAAAAATAAAATTTTTGACTTATTGAAGGGTATAGGGAAGAAGGGGCTTTGTCCAAACGTAACAAGCAGGACAATTGGATCGTTTGCACCTCTCCGAAGAAACCATTTCTTCATCTCGTTACGTTTGGACAAAGCCCCTTCTTCCCGTGTACCCTTCAAATTTTTCACTTCATCATCTTTAAACAAAAGGCGCCCATATCTACCACGTATCAATATATTTTCCTGAGCTTCTGTCAAATAACTAGCCGGGCCTTTTCTACACCTCTGATGTTTTCCTTTACTTTTGTAGGATAATGTTTGTCTGGGAATACCAAACATTGGCGCAGCTCTTTGGATTGGTACACCTTTATTAACTTTTAGTAGAGCTCTTTGGAGCTCGTCCAATGTGTACTGATGAGCCTTCAATGACTTTTTCTTCAATTTAACCATCTGTAACATTGTAATTTCATCATTTACTTGAACGTGATCACTATTGGACATCTTTTAAATTTCTGAATTTTCCAGTACTAAACACCATGCTCAACTACTGGACAAAATATAATAATTTACAATCCAGAAATGACTACAGTTGTAACAAGCTTGCAGAATTGTTAAAAATGATTGGTTTAAAACAATATGAAAATAGGACTTACCTTCGATTTGACAATCCGAGTCTGAATTCAATTATGTAAAAATTGAGCCTCCACAAATCAATTACAATAAATTAAAATCCTAAAGAATATCTTAACAAATTTGCAAAATTTGGTCAAAAAATTTTTCAAACATTCTGAAAACGATAGTATGTTGATAAGACGGAGTTCTTGCTGACAGTTGTTCATCCTACCAGCTACTACTCTTCTTCTGTGCATTCAGTTTTGCCAACCTATTCTCTCTGGGACTAATATTGGCATTTGAAGATGAAAGTGCTCACTACTGGTGGGGTGCTCACTACTAGCGCGTTACCTTAATTGTACAATACAATGAATAAAATGTTCATTAGATGAAGAAAATATGCATCATCAATTTTGAACAAGATCATCTCTTTCCCATTATAATGTACAGTGGGAATTGTGATGATGAGCTATTTCTGCATAGCAGATTACTCTTTCTTGTGGAAAAGTTACAACGTGAATATTACAGACTTGGTATTAACTTTTACCCTCTGCAACATCGCAAAACTATCCATAACTCTTGGGTTTTGGATACCCAACACCTCACTAGAGGCTGCGTTTAGTAAAATCTTTCAATAACCGGTTTTATGTCGCAGAATCTAATACTCAAGTCCTTCTTAGAGGCAATTACAATGGGATGAATATATTGCGTGTTGAACTTACGTATGATCCCTTGTTGAAGCACCTTGTTTATCTCAATCCTAGCTACCTCTTGGTAAACTTGTGGATAGCCGTATTTTTTGGCTTCCCATCTCTCAGTCATTTTCATATGAAAAATAAGGAATCCGTATTCTTATCCATGTTTTGACTTTTTAGGACTGTGGTACTGTTGTCCGTTTGACTGTTTCTTTTTCCCATCTAAAACATTTGTTTTGCTACAATTATTCCTTTGAGTAAATAAGATACTTTTGACGACTACTACAGATAGTGTTTGTGTTTGTTCAATATGTTCAATATGTACAATTAGCTGTATGCTTGTTGCGCGGGCGTTGTACTTTTTCTGAAAGTACTCAGCTTAGGGAGGCTGTTGTGATTTCATATTTCACATTAAATATGATGAGATCATCCAATTGCATGTTGCGCAACATACCTACCTAAGATCTCAAATTCCCCTGGTAGTTTATGTTGTACAAAATCTAATACAGTAAACGGGGTAAACGGTATGTCCTCGTTCGGCTGTAGCCTGTGCGTGAGTGATCGCATAAGAGAAGCAGTAGGTCTTCTGTAGACGTATGTTTTGGGCTTCCAGACTATAGCTTTCAATATTGTATAAACGGTGAGTGTATGAGAGTATGAGGGTGTGAGTATTGTGTGATTTCTAGGGAGCGCTAGTAGCTCCTGATAACACTCGGGTTCTTTATTCCATCAATTTTGTGCAGGAACACTATTCTCAAGAACGCGTCATCCAGCTCAATTTCACGCTCTCTGAAGTCGCTTACTAACTGTTCAAGTTTGTTCACGTATCTCCGTTGATTGAAACCTTGCCAAAATTGAAGAGACTGTAGTCTTTCATACAAATCCATCGCATTGTATGTATGATTTTCTCCATAGTGAGCAGTGATGGTTTTCAGGGCTGCAAACGCTGACGATGCTGACGCTATACTCAACTGTATATTTTGTGAAACTGAGGCGTTCAGATACGCTTGAGCTTTCGCCTTCATTTTTCTTCTTTTTCTATCATCCCATGTTGGATCACCATCCTCGTTTTCCAGACAGTCTATGAGATTGTAACTTCAAAGATCAAGATCAATCATTTGGCGCCAGGGTTTAAAATTCTTTCTCGAATTTAATTTTTCTTTCTCAGTAAACGTGCGAATAATAAAGCTTTAATTATCGTTCAATCCGCTCTGAAGGCAGCTTGTATTGCTTCATTGAGTTGATCGGCCAAAAATTGAATCACCGGTGGCGGTTCTTCTCTTTCATTATATTCTTCAAGAAGGTCAAATTCGTTTGACAAGTCTCCATCTTCTTTGACCAGCACGTTCTTGCGTGTTCCATCTTCCATAATAATTACGTTGAATTAGCACTTTTTGATTATAATCAAAACACTTCACAAATCTTAATTGCGTAACAAAAAAAAAAAAGGACCAACAAAACAAGAAGTCAAATATTAGTTCTTAACTCGAATAATCTTTATTAATTTAAATTAATGTTGTACAAAATCTTATACAGTAAACGGTATGTCCTTGTTTGGCTGTAGCCTGTGCATGAGTGAACGCATAAGAGAAGATGTGAGATGCTCTTTCATGTCCTCCATTGTAACAACGGGCTCGGTCTCCTTGTCTGTTACACAAACATGAATAATATTATATTACTCATTATTATTTTTCATTTTACCCAAATACTTCTTCAAAAGTGCATACCATGTACAGGCCAAGCATCTAACACTTGCTTCCACAGCGTTTGTTTAAGTTGCGCATCTTTATACTTCTCATGAGTGATCTTCCATAACGGTTTCTGTGGCTTCAACAGCTCAAGGAATTTTGTAAACCTGAATAAACTCCAACGCGGCTTTGGTCCCTTCTTGTCAGAATCCGGAGTACCTTTGCTTTTCTTCTAGGGAGTAAGAAATATGCTAAATAAATAATCATTCATTTCTATTCGCTTCAAGTTCACAACAAGCGAACCGAAACTAATACCTCACCTGCTTGGACGACATTTTCATTGAACTCTAGTAATTCAAAAGAACGGTCAGAGTAATTTCTGAGTGATGGAAATAATTTTTGCTTCTATAAATAATAATTCCAACATGGAGTACATGAAATAAAACAACGGAGATTAATACATGCCGCTTTGAAAAACGCGGTGAAACAATGTATGTATACTGATAAAAACACAGAATTGTTGATAAAACACTCGTTCTCCCCGGCATGATTTGATTGCAGTGAGTATCAATTTGCTTACATTTTGACGTAAAACTGCTAATTTTTGCGATTTGGTTAGCGATTGTGCGGCGATTTCAAATGTTTCCTTAAAGCTTGGATACTCAGAATGGTCGCCGTTGAATATCGGAATCTTGATGTCGAGCGATCTTGGTAAGGTTGGATAAGACGTATTCCTCACCTCATATTCTCTCCGAGCGTTCCGCCCACTTTCCCAACGTATTCTCCTCAAAATATCTCTCATTTGGATGAGGCCTAATGTTACAATGTATTTATTGTGACACTGACTGTGCGTTAGTATTAGTGGATGTTTTCTCTTGTACAGACCTGCTAAAGAAGTGTTTACACGTCATGCAGAGCAGGACTTTGTAATGATTATGGCATATAAGACAATGTTTACCAGTGTCCGGCGTTTGTTCTGAATTAGTGCTCATGAAGGTTGGTCTTAAAACATCTTGACTTGCTACAGGAGTTTGGCCTCTATTGCCTTAGATAAACATCAGCTCAATGAGATCAGAGGTTCTGGGGATGTTTCCCTTGGGCCATAACTTTTCCAGATGCAACGAGCAGGAGGGAGATCCCCGGCTTGCTCTTTGTTATATCTAAAATACATTCACAAACCTTAATCCGGGTAACACTGAACCGGTACCTACATATACAATCATTATCGGCCCCATTTACCATCTTCAACTCCATCTACTGACTGTGTAACGTTTTCTAACTCTGGGTTAACTACTGGACTTCCTCAAAGTTTACTGACAAAAGACAAGTCACAGTTTTGAACAAATGACCCTTGCAACTTCAGTTTGGTACGTCAAATATTGTAGGAATGGCATTTTTCTTTACTTTCTTTTCCCCTTTCCAATAATTCTTGTACTGGCTATCATCAAAATGCACTTTGAAGTAGTGGAATATTGTATTGGATTAATTGTTCTGTATTCACCATTAAGATAATTTGTAGATTACATTACATAAGGCACAACTTACTTCACAAAATAAGGACAAATTTGAAGGAGTAAAACCTTATTGTCCGCAATTGTGGATCTATGTCTTCCTCATCACAGGATCAGTGGGAAATCGCTTCATTTTATAGCCTTGTGAATGACAATTTGTGCAATATATTCATTGCTGCCCAACTCATTTTAGAAAACAAACGAGATTTTAAATTTACTCATGCAAACAAAAACTTGAATAGTCAACTCTATGAAATTATTTGAAACTTTTGAGAAATCACTGAAGTGAAATTACTGAATAATTGGTGCAAAAATTTTTATTTCACCCTGACTAGCTGACTCTCATCACCCTCGATTGCGTGTTGATACAAATACTTCACAAATCAACCCAAAAGTGTACAAAAATGAATGAACACTGATTAATTGTTAGTCATAGTATAAGTCATCACTAAGGTGAAAGGAAACACCACTTGTAAGGAACAACCTATCAAATGTCCTTATTGATCCTTCCATCTCTTATATTATGTAATAAAAAAACTAAAAAGCGCAAGCTTTGAAACTAGCTGCAATTCTGTCAAGCGCAGTAGCACCTTCTTTTTGCACTTCTAATTTTTGAAAACTCACTGATGCTTTCTCCTTCCTCATTGAGTATCTCAATCAAAACCAAAGTGGCCACTTTTTTTCAAGAATAATATTCCCTGACTTTTCCCTGACTTACATGAATTTTTCAAACAGTTTCCTCAAAATTTTTTCCTGTACTCAAGTGCCAAAATTTACTAAGTATATTCTTACTCCACAGAAATCATGACCGCACATTTTTCTTTTTTTAGAAAGAGTTTGTTTTCCCACAGGGCACTGCATTGTTGATTCATCATCTTTAATTTCATCATTGCTGGTAACTGATAAAGTCCCAGGCACAACTATAGCAATAGAGGAACTGGAAGTCTGGTGCTCTTGATCTGTTTCTTGTCTAAATAAAATTAGAGGACCTATTAATAGAAATTTCAAGTACCTATCGATGTTATATACCCACCTACAATATTAATAGTAGGTATACCTATTCAATTTGGAAGCTAATAGATGTCCCTTCCCCATCAATGGAAACAATACTCTACTAGGTACTCACTTATATGGGATCCAATTTCCAGATGCATCTCTGATCTCGATGATTCTTTTTTTTATTTCACTGCCTCAGTTAAATAATTTTGCCTGATAACAAGAAAATATTTATGTCTCCATTGTATTTGGATTTGGATGAACGTGTGAAATTTGTCATTTGCGGTGTTAAATTTAGGTTTGCTCAAAACAAACTTGATGACAGGATTTTCTTCTCGCCAATGGCGCAAACATGCTTGGCTTTGTTTTTCCTCATGCAGCAGTATATCATACCTATAATTTCATTTATCAAGGACGTCTTGGTCCAAGATACCTTGTCCAAAATTGGGACAATTTCTCCGCAAGTGACGGGTGGAGATTCCGAAAGTGTGACAAACCATGAGCAAGTCTCAAATCATTTACCAAAGATATGACTAGAGACAAGCTCAAGGAAGATGAAACGCATATTGAGCAAGTTAGTGTGAGGCATTCTCCAAATCAAGATATTTGAACTGTTTCCCTTTCTCTGACAATGACTCTTTTGTTTGATTAGAAGGGTTGATGGATGTGGAAATTTTTTTTTTTCGGTGGCGTCTTAACACGAGAATTTTCCAAATTTTCCGAATCCTCCTCAGATGCTGAGGAATCGTCGTCGTCTCCTGCTGCCGCTTCCTCGACGGATGTCAGCGGGGGTATTTCCAATGATCTTTATTAATTTGGCTACGCCAGAAAATCTTTTGTCGGGTTATTTCAAAACGGTACGGGATGTGGACGGGCTTTATTGTCGTCTAGTAGGAGGTGACGGTGCTCTTCTACGGCCCCCGGTGAAATTTCTCGGAATTTGAATGTGTATCAGGCCATGATATTCTTTAATATGCCGTCTCAGCGCCGATTGACTGCCTTTGGATATCGGGCACATGAGCGGGCATAGGCGCTGATTTCTGTCCCTTCCTAGGTATCCTGTGGAAAATGAGTGTGGTTTACAGCAAAGAGAACTTTGGTACAAAGTGATAAGGGAACAACAGGTGGGACTTACGTTGGCTCACAAAATCGTGTTTGTTGCTCCGTGCGTGGCTTGGCCTCTCCATGCACTGGAGCCAACACTTGAACTGTCCTTGGTCCCGGTATGCATAAGCCGGCCCTCCTCTCGGGTGTTGCTCGCGTATGTGTTTTGGAAGTTGCCACCTCTTCACCCAGAGGTGGCAAATTGGACAACGCGTTTATGCTTCATGAAGTCGCGGCTACAAAAGGGCCAAACAATATTTAAATTAGTTTGGGTTGCATGGAGTAAGAATTAGAAGCCACCACCCATTGCCTACTTTTTTTTGTGGCGTCTTGACAAGAGAATTTTCCGAATCCTCTGAATCCTCCTCAGATGCTGAGGAATGTCGTCGTCGTCTCCTGCTGCCGCTTCCTCGACTGATGTCAGCGGGGGTATTTCCGTCTGCGACGTACCGGGTACGCTGCATACCTGTAAGAAGAATAAAATTAATATATGTATTTTTTTTTAGCTTTATGAAGTTACCTGAGTAAAACTAAGAAAATTGTAATTCAAATATACAACAAACGGGAACATTTTCAATCTTGAAATCAAAATATGAGGACAACTTTCAATTATTTAAAGTTTTGGTTAGGTTCAGCAAGCGAAGCAGTCGACAAAGTTACATTTTTAATCAAATTATTTGAAGCAGTTGAAGGTGTTGTAACGGAAGTTACCGGCAAAATTCTTGAATTTTTTGAAGAATTTTTCAATGCAGATGCGATGATGTTGCCTGTATTTTTCCTAGATTCAATTGAATCTTCAATGTAACGTTCAGCAGATGTTGTGGACGTCCAACCACCTCGGCGTTTAATTGTCATTAAATTTGCATTTGCATTTGCTGATAGTGTCGCGGAGGTTTGTCTGTATGAATGTCCTGCCACCACAATTTGAGATTAATAATTCCATTTGAAATTTGTGTTACCTTTTTCATAAGAAACAATTAGAAACTCACCGGTGTAATTTTTCTAGTCAGGTAGTCTCTGCCGACTGACTTGAACCGTTGGAGAAGCGTCCACACAATAATACACAGCCTCACAGTAGAACAGAAACAAACAGAAATAACAGCTGAGTGCTGACAAGAGCGGCGTGTTGCCAGTATTAATACGCGGCGATTGATGAACACACTCAACGCGATACAAGATCACATTTGCCATAGGCACGCTTTCCCGTACCGCATTCTGTCCAGGATGCACTGTGTTTCTAACATGTGATCTGGGCGGCAATTACACTAATGTTTTGCAATCAAGTACGCGCGCACTCTGTTGTACAGGGAAGTAAAATTGTATCACACTATGTGTAGTTTGGCATAAAATGAAATTATTTGAGAACTGTTTTGTGATTGAGATAGGGTTTTTCCTCAATAATGTTGAGTAACTTGGCTCTTTAAGGTCTCCATATTGCCCTTGTTCTGTAACGTGTTCTTGGACAACGGCGTGAATTTCCTTACCTATTTGCTGCCAAAAAGAGAACAGAAGGTTGTCAGGAATGTAAACAAAGTATTCACTTCCTGAGGGTTCATAATTGGTGAACTCCTTGGACTGCTGTACCAGCGCCATAACCAAGATTTTTGGCCTCAAGAATTGTACCTTTCACAATACAGATCACTAATGACATCATAAGCTTAAAATGCTCCAATGCAAAAATCACTAAATATCAAGTTAAGTAAAGCTAGCGTGTCTTTCCAAGTTCTAACTCAGATGAGACCCAAATTCCCTTGCTACTTCATTATTGATAATACGGTGATGATGAGATGCAATTGCATGCATAAGAAAATTTTTTGGGCTTCCTCATCACTCGCACTTGATTTCAAGCGTTCTAGTGGAATAGTAATTTTTTTGAAGAGTGAAGTGCGATAAGTACGCCAGCCGTGTTGTGCACCAACTGCATTACGTACTTACGCGGAATATTTAGTGTAATTGCCGCCCTGCCTTGTAGTCTTGTATTGGCACATAGAGACCAGTGATATAATTAATTGGCGCCCAATGTGGTAGATATGGAGAACACAGAGAAAGATAAGGAATAAGATGAAGGTGAAACCATGAAGGAGGTGAAAGGAAAGGGAAATAAAAAAGAAAGAGAAGAGAGGGAAACTCCCTCCATGTTGCATTACATTTTTTGGGTTATATTTTTGATCGGCGTCATCAAAATAACGTCTCCAAATTCTTCTATATTTCTGACTGGCAATATAACTGACGTTTCATTTAGTAATACCTGAACTGGTAAATAGCTGTATTTTTTACTGGAAGTGAAATAATTTCTCATTACAATTGGCTTAATTGGCTCAAATTCTTTAATATTTTATAATCTGTAAACTTACTTATACGGTTCTTGCACCACAAATTTCTGGAGTGTACAAACACCATCTTGTTTTATTTTGCTATAGTGTTCCTTATGGAATGAAGTCATCTCAAGGAAATTTCCCCTACTATCTCTAATTAAACAATCAAACTTATTACCCTCTTTTCCATTGCGTCTATTCAAAAACGTTTTCATCTCAGTTTTTTTCAAAATCTTGATTGTCAAATTGTAAAAGTTCAAACAAACAACAAAATTGATGATTGATATAGATGTTACAGTTAATCTGGGTATTTGGTTAATGTGGGTGTTTTGTCATTGCTGCGCGTGTTTTTGGTTGTGTCCGGCGAGGTAGTGTTTTACAGCAAGAGTGAGCGCATACAGGCAATGTTCAAACAGCGCCATACGCCGCTCGGCCACAAGGCATTGCTTGCTAATACAATGTATTTAGCACTTAACAACTCATATGGGTGTTTACATGTGTACGTTGTCTTTGTACGTCTTTTCATATTTCTCTTCTTGTATTCAGTACCTACTGTAATTTAATTTTTTTTTTATTTTTCAATGATACTTTTCACGTGCGCTTGCACTATTAAGAAATGGAAATGGTGGTCCTGAAAAGGACCGTTTTTATATGAAAGATATTCAATTTCACCACATTTCTTCGCTAGAGGAATAATCTACTAAGGTCACCTTTTGACATGTTTCATGTCTTTAGTCTTACCCTACCCCAATTGAAAAATTTGACATGAAACATGATCTTTATTTATTTGGCTAAGCCAGAACATTTTTACTTACCAGTATCCGTTTCTGTTTCTCGTTTAGCATAGTCGTACGCGTCTTTATTCTGGATAGAAGGAATGGAGAAAAAATGATGAAATAAGTTATATAATAATTATATGAATTATACCTAATGATCATTGAAAATAATTAAACTTTCGATAAATATACATTTAGACAGCGCTCTCTTGGCCTCAAAATACGGAAGAAGGGGTGGTGCCGGCGGCTGCGAAGATAACCCCCCTTGGCCAGAAACGCAAAAGAAAGAGACTCGCCTTGGTGAAAAAAGCATTACTAATTCAAGTCATTTTTTCTTAGCTCACAGATCCGGATCCTGAAAGATCTCGTTTTTTCTTGGCGAGATGTGGATCCAAAAAGATTTCGTATTTTCATTTTAAATCCAGAGAGATCCCGAATTTTTTTTAAACTCTTGCCCATTATCTGTGTGTAATATTGCTGGCCAGCCTTTGTCCATGAATATGTGTAAAAGACTTTTCAGCTACCTCTTCCGCTGTTTTTGTTTTCAAAGGTTTTGAAGTAGTCTTGATAGTTGAACACAAATTTATATTCTCCATCTAGGCACAACTGCATATCAATTAAATCAACTTGACATCGACAGTTGAAATTGCACTCCAGTATTGGCTTCAATACCAAATGCTTTTCCACTTTACAGCCTTCCAAAAAAATTAAGAACTATAAGAATCACAAGAAACGCGGTCGCAATTAGTACGAATAAAAATAACAAATCGCAACCGATATCAATGGTTTTTTAAAATTAACATCGCTGTTCCATCCAATAGCTTCTGTCTGGATTCCAATACTTTTTGACTTCTTCTTTGCCATGACTTGGTAACTTTGGAAATTTCTAACGGCATCAACGTGGCCTGTTAAGAACTGAAAGAGTGAAAATTTGTATTTTGCGAAGAGAGTGGTGGGGAAATATCGATACCAGTATCGATTGTTGAAATAAATCATGACCTCTTGCTGCTCAATACAGTACCTTGAAGCAAAATTTTTTGAAGTGATGTTTTGACCAGCATGCCCCAACTCTTTGTGAATACCTTTGATACATTTGTAGTATTCTTCTATGGGCACCACAATTTTATTTGACTCTTTCTTGAGCACCCTAAAGTTGTTTTTGGAAAGCTGCTGGACAATATAGCAATTAGACATCAAAATACAATTGTAGGCTTCTTTCACCAGCATTGGTATATTCCCCTTCAATGATTCATAATGTGATTTTAGTTGCACAAAAAATCTTTTGGCCGCAATAGACATTGTAAAAATTTTTTACAGAAAAATTATTGATTGCCAAAATAACGGAAAAACAATAAACAATTGCAGCAATGTGAAACTCACAGCGCTCAATCAAACAAACCAAATAAAAAGAGAGTGAACCAAAAATGCACTGAAATAAAAATGATGAAAAGATATGCGACCGCGTGACCATTATGATTTGCGCCTTGCATATCCTTGTGACATAGATAATACTGTCACGTTGCGAGATTCTTGTCAAGAGTAAATAAAGATTGGTTTGTGTTCAATAAAGGTTTTATTATGAAGCAGTGGTTAACAGTCAGTAGTCACAGAAGAAGTCCCTGCCTTCCGCCATGCACTGCTTTATGTACCCAGATTATTGCTAAGCAAATACAGAGAATGGAAGTAGAGCCCAATGTTTGTCTCAAAGGCTACATATTTGTGAAGTGACCATCCATTATTACAACTATCATCCGTATCAATTTTCATTTGTAACATTTGGCCATCCAACTTCTGCAACCATTCTTGGTTGTCATCAAGGTTGATTTCAGAGTTTGTTTTCAACAAAATGCTGGGATTCAGTTGGGCGTCTGAGCCATCCTTCAGTGTATGACCACGTAGTGACTAGTTTATTGTTCACATTGACTGAGGCTAAAAGATTGATCATATTATTTCCACGGGAGACTTTGATATTGATAATCCCATCTCTACAAATCCGCTTACTACTGTCAATTTGTTGGCGCTATTGAAATAACTCCAATGTTGATAATTGCAAGTTCTTTAAACGTACCTATTTGTGTCATTTGGGATCACTGGTCCTGATGTTGCTAATCACAAACCCTTCCTCTGAAGATGAGCTTGTTGAGCTCAAACTTGACCAACAAGATGACAAAGAACTGGAACTACTTGATTGTGATCTACTACATTTAGATTTGGTACAAACCAACAGTGAACCCTTGAACATTAACGGCAACTCCTCCTTGGGAGAGCCTACCACTTTTGATTTAGACAGATCCATTACTACTGGTCGGCGTTTAACGCGTCTCTGAGGTTTACTGTTCTGGCTGCTTCCTTTGCCCGGCCTTTTGTGCCATATTTGCCTGGGACTTCTGTACAAGGAACTCGGCCAGGTCCCCTACAGGCTTTGCTAAAAAATTCTCATGTAAGTAAGAATAGATTACAAATCCTAAGGCATAATCACTTGGAGCAGCTTTAGTTTCTCTAGGCATCGTGATTCCTTTCACAATAGGACCTTGATCATCATATGCACTGTCAGGATGCTGTGCAAAGTTATTAAATGAAAGAAATTATTGAAAGACAATATCTTGAAGAATGAAAGGACTTTAAAAAAAAATGACCTCGGCTTTCAGTGAAAGGATTTTTCAAGTTCTGTATAACTTGATCGCATGACTGTCACCGCGTGCTTGCTTTTTCCCAGTTCACCAGCAGTGCATGTGCAATGTGATTGAATAACTTCTCCGGGAAAGGGGTTTGCTAGCGTAATATTGATAGTTAGGAGCTCTACTGAGTCGTGGATACAAAAACATAGACCTCTTAGTTTTGACCACTTCTTGTTGTCTTCAATGACTACCACTTTCCGTTGGTACTTGTCTTTACTTTCTACAATTAGTCTGGATTCTTCGAGCGGCCTCGAGAATCCATCTATCCACTTGACGATTTGTTCTATGCGGAAAACTGCGACAGGAAGTACATAAATGGTAAAACGCGAGTTAAAATCAAAAGAAACAGAGTTAAAGATGCAAACATGGTCTTGTAACATCATTGAAACCACCAAAACAAAAAAAAAAAATTAAACCAAGTTGTCATAGATTTCTTTAACTCATCAACTCTTCTTCATTCTCAAAACGTTGAACACCAATAAATTCCTTGATTTTGGGAGAAAGGTGGTAATTAGAAGAGGCAGCAGTGATGTCTGTTACTTTCTCCAAAATTAATCGAGCGAGAGTCTCGTGCAGCAGCATGTGAGCACGTATTGCGCAAGCGTACGCATGATCTCTTTGACTTAGCATTTTCTCTACTGAATTTGGAGCATAAGTAATGCTCAACACCCTCTCCAGACCGCTACCGGCCATCAAGTACCCAATACAGCCTAAATAAGACATGAGAGAGTGAAATCCACCCAGGCGGATGACAACGTCTTCCATTGATGGAGCGCGGACAATATCACTAGCTTTTATGAGCAGTAGTTGGTCAAATGTAACAATGGTCGTCTTCTGGCCAATGTCCGACGCTCTCTTCCTTATAATGGACAACGCAGTAAGGATGCAGTCATAATTGGTAGCTGGTAGATCAATGAACGGTTGCAATGCGATAGACGTCATTTCATATCGCTTGTCCTTGTGCTGGTGCATCATGAAGCCATCCCATCCTCCAATATCTAGTCCCCACATCTTACCGCAGCACCACACAACATCTTCAGGCCTTAACTCTTCACCTTCTTGATCTTGGCAATGCATTGGAGTGCCCACATCAGCAAGCCTCACTGTGCCCAATGCCGCCAGTGGGGCTCCTGTGAAGGTGTCTGTAGAAACCATATTACTAGCAGCAACCTTTTCCAAGGTTGGTAATTCACGTAGTCTATCAATTGGCTGAGGAGGGAGAACGTTTGTTGCAGGTTTAAAGCTTCCAGCAATAAAATTTTGGGTAGCAATTATTTCCAAAGTGACCCTCTTCTTAGACGTATATTTCCTGGACTACTTTGGCAGGCGCATGATGGACTGCATACATATCTTTCCATTCATTGAAGCACTGTGTATTTCATAAAGTTTTCAATATCCTGAGAACAGCACGTATCAGAAATACTGATCATTATGTCCCAATGTTTTCTTTCATATTTATTAGAATCTAAATTTAGCTCTTCTAGACTTTCATCTCATCATTAAATTCAATCGTGTGGCGGCTAGGCGCCATAGCATAAATTTGTTATTTGGATGATTGTAAAATGAATTAAGGATTGACTTACTTTTCTTCAATTAGTAACCGTGGTTAACTATATCGGAATCTCGGTATTAAATTGGATAAAGTTCAAAATATAATGAAAGGTAGCCCAACCTTGATTACAATCTTCGAGTTTTTTCTTACAATTTGATTTTTTTCTCCTCTTTTCTTTCCAAATTGTTTGTTTTAATGCCGTATTCAATTCCACTGGGATAACAACTGGATGAGTGTCATACTCACTGTCAACTTTTTCCATATTATTGAATCAAGATTCAACTTCTTGAAAATAATTGGTAACCTAGGTACTAATCAGCTTTAGAAAAATATAAAATAGAATACCTATATCTTTTCTATCCAAAGCGATTTGAATGAGACCTCAGACTGATGATGAAACTTTGATTAAACGGCAACACTCCTGTCGTTTAGCATGTGTTGACGCAAAATACATTCATAGCACATTTTGGAAAGAAACATTAATTTGGAGGTTATAGCAGGTTTTGGGCGCAAAACCTTTTTTTACAGTACATCTTACCGGCGTTCAGCCGGTTTTTTTGATAAAAATGGTTTTTAGCTGGTTGTGGAAATAAACACTTCACTTATAGTTTTCACTTTCCCTCTCTTCATTTCCTTTTCCAAGATTCTTTACGTCATTTAGTTTCAATTTTAAAAGTTCAACTTCTTCAGTCAACCTTTTTATTTCCAATTTGTCATTAATTTCATATATTATTTCTTCATTCCTATCATTTGACAATTTACTTTTATTCCAATTCATCCTTTGACGACTTGAACGTTTATAACCACGTCTTTCATTTTTGTTAGAGGAGGAACTAGAAGACAACGCGACATTGATGCATCCGTTTTGGTCTTTTTCTTTGAGCGCTTTACTTTCTTCATTTTCCTTTTTCTTTGTTTATGTTTCTCCTCTTTGTCATCTTTGCTGCTCTCATCTGTCTGATGACCATCGACTTTACTTGTATTGTGGTCAATATAGTCTGCTGCTGCTGTAGTAAACAAGCCCCGGGAGAGAGATGGTGGACACACGGCCTACTCCTTCCTGGTGATACATTTTGCAGGTACCATTTGCTTTTTTGGTGAGAATTGCTTGAAACCTTCCATATGAAATACTCAGACCAAGCATAGCTGCTACCGCTTGCTCCTTGTCTCGCCATATAATTTGGACGCAACGTAAATTGGTACAGGTGTCTCTCTCAATTGATCATAGCGTCGCGTTTTTCCGCTCGAACCTTGTTTAAGACTATAAAATGAAATTAATTGAGCCAAACTTGAGTAAATTTGATTAGAACTATCATTCTGATCTTTAGTTTGTGATTCCGGACCATTCAGAACCATTGTAATGAAAATGTTCGAGGATACTGGAACACTAGTGGCCTGACTCTTGGGAGACATATTGCTCCAGTCACACTGAGTATGCTTCAACAGAATGATATTGACAATAACTAATATTTACAATTTATATCACGGGTAAAATGAACACATAACGATATTGAGCGAGAACGTAATAATTATTATTATTATTACTTATCCGAGAGTTGAACAGTAAAGAGGTCATTATAATAATTGATTGACCAAAGTCTTGTCAATATGCAGTGATATTCTATTGTAAACCTCTCCTTCCCATGCCCTGTCTGCCCAACTAAAGAAGTTTGTTGATGACAGGAACGGTTGTCCTAGCCCAGTTAGCCCGCCGACTTACCAAGGTCTTATAGGTTGGGAGAGGGATCCATCACTTTCACAACTCCTGTTCATGATCTGAGTCGTCATCTGCATCATTGATTGTTGTATTATCATATGAGTCGTCGTTGTCCGCATTGTCTGATTGTACAAAACAGAAAACTCCCGTCTTATGCAAAGCGTACCATGAATCTGAAACTTACATCATGCCTTTTATTTATTTAGAGTACATAATTTATGCTGTACATTACAGTAAAGACTCTTAAACGTGTATATCACACCCTGGTCCATCGGTTGCGCCAAACTTGTACAATTTGGAGGGAAAAATAGAAGTTTAACGTTGGAAAGCTTAACGTGTGGGTGGCAGGAGGCATTGTCCAGGAAAAGCAAAACTTTCCGCTTTTGACAAACCATCTGAACGTTGAAATTCATTAACCATTCTTCCATAAGGGAAGTGGTCATCCAGGCCTTCCCGCCTGCTCAAATGGGTTCCGTTTTTCAAACCACTTGTACAGCATATCCATGTTGTGTTCATCTCTAATACTCCAAACTGTGCTCAAGTCCTTACGTTGCTCTCATCTAACAGTATTAATTGACCTGCAGGCAACTATCACAGTTCCTGAGATCGTGTTTACAAAAAATAAATCACTTACCTTCAATTCCTTTGCATTTATGTCTAAAGCTTTTTTCAATACATTTACTTCCCCTATGTTTTCAAGTATGATCTCTTTCAGTTCAGCCATTGTAACTTCCTAAATAAATAAAAAAATTTTCTACCTGAGCCAAATAAATGAAGATCATGTTTCATGTACTCAACGTTTATCTCTGCGGACGCACTTGAGAACAATCTTATTTTATTAATTTATTTCATTTTTTGTACGCTTCTTGGTCTAGTACAAGTCTACTGTAGAATCTCCGCTCCTTCATCCCGCTTCTTTGTCTAGTATAAGTCTACTTTAGTATATTTCAAGCTGATGAGATTAGGGGGCCTCACTCGCTTCTTTGTTTAGTACAAGTGTCAGAGCAATCCTTAATATTAATAAATAAACTGAATAACCATGGTTTTAAATAAATATATTTCAATCTTCATGCTAGTACATATTGCGTACGTACGTACAACGTGTGTCTTCACAACGTCTGATTACATATCTATGATCTAGAGTTCAAGCTGCTGAGCTCCTATGCTGACACTCCTCCCGAGATCAAAGCTTAACTGATTATTTTTCACAATCTTCAGCTGATAGATATCAAGGTGATTCAGCTCACTCTTCATGAACTCCTGTGATGCACAAATTGAATTGATAGGCCAAGACACCAAATATCAGCAACATACAGTTGTTCAATTTAAATGAAAGGGAATATTGGGTGTTTGGATAGATTAAACTATAGCTGGAATAATTAGACATTATCTCATTGTAGTCATGTATTATAACCCTAATACTTTTTCGGTACAATTCTCGCTAAGCAATTAGCTTGAACTGATTTAGCGTACGGCCGCGCTAGATATATTAAGTTTTATCCGGCGCGGTCCCTCCGTACCTCCCCGTACGCTTTAGTACGACCTCTTTGTTCTTCTTCGCCGCGACGCCGTGATCTTCTCCGTATGAATCCGCTATACCACCGTTCTTCTTCCAGAGCTTCTTCTTCTTCGAGGGCGTTCGACTTCAACGTCTTCTTCGACTGATCGGTCGGATGAATGTGTCTTGTCGGCTGTTCTAAGACGCCTTTTATACCCTGAAATCTACACAAATCCTATATGTTCCATTTCCACACGCGCCTCTAAAATTAGGTTTACGGGCATTGGTTAGAGAGAGAGAGAGAAGCGCGCTAGACAAGGATGGAAAATAAGGGCAAAGAAGGAGAGACGCATTGCATCATACTCGCGTATGTAAATTAGCGTCGAGCTACCCGCGAACGCGCGCTATACGAGCCCAACCGTACCGTTATAACATACGTAGTCGTTTTACACCTGTTCGTTCGTTAATACGCGTGGCTATCGAATACGAATGCGTCGTACGAATAATAGGGTTATAACATTCGGCCATCTGACTGAGATCTCGCCCCCGAGTATCTTCATTCTAAAGAAGAAAGTCATCAGTTCACATCGTAATTATCTATTCGCATATCAACAAAGCAAGAAAATATAGCAAAAAGAATAATAATCAAATAAAACTACTCTACACACCCTTCCCATGCTGCACTAAGACATACCCACAGTAAAAATAACAAGAGAACGAGAGAAAAAGAGAAAAAAAAGAAATATTTACAAGTAATAACCATTGAAAAAGATGTTAAACGACCGGCATAGAACATCCACCTTTTGGAGAAGGAGGGCCCGGCGGTTTTGGTTCCCGCTTCTTGCTGTCCCTGGCCCGACTAGAACTATGGGCTTTGGTCGTCTTCTTACGAACAAATGGCAGCTTGTCTTCCTTGTGGGTCGTTTAGTTTACCCGAGGCTTCTTCCGGGTATCTGATGGTTGGGGTGAGACGTAAATCATTCCTTAGTAGCTCCAACCGAGCCTGCTCACGCGAGAAGGCGTCGTGTAAAGGGGTGATTATCAGCGGTTGGTGTTGTTGCTCGTCCTTGAGCTGAATCGGAACTGGTCGACTCCATAGTTCCGGGTACGGACGCATCTCGAGTTGCCGGATATTGATTGCTGATCCTTGTTCTAACGGGGCCGGGCGTGAAATCGGCGCCGGCAACAATGCGGGCACCACCCGGGATGGCTCGCGAACGGCTGAGGTGCTGCTCGTCGAACTGGTTGCCGAACTAGAAGACGCCATACTGGGTCGAGAGACTATTGGTATCACTCCCGATCGTTCACAAAGCCGGGAACTTTCAACTAGGTCGAGCAATTCAAAAACATCATCAGGTAGCTGACATGTCCGCAATCTACTGGCTAGCCTCTCGGAAAATAAACGGCCACAAACTGTGCTGGCCCCGAATAGCGTGCGCGCCGCCGAAAAGGAATCGAAAAATTCGCGTAAGACCGATAAGAAAACTATGAATTGATCGGAATTCATCATCGAGCCGATATTTCGAACGGGTGAAACGTTTACGTAATTTTCGACGTGGAATCTTTCGAATGATCGGAACAGTATTGATTTCTCCCTTAGCTTCGATCGAGTATGGTCATTCTCTACAAACAGGGCATTGTGAACCTCAGATTTTATGACATATTTTTAAGCGTCAATTTTTTTGGGGGGCGGTGGACTTATTTTTTAGGCGCTCTACATTGATTATCTGTATTCAGCCGTTCATTTTTGGCCTTTGTTTTTCCAGGAAAATTAATTTTGTTTTCACATGGACACGGTAATGAGAAAAACTCCACAGTAATGAGAAAATTTACAATGTATTCAAGAAAAAGTTATTGCTCTGATCTCTTTTTGTATGCAATAATATCCCCTCTCTTGTTTTTGCCATCTGAATGGGAGTAGAGAAATAATAGGTAGAAAAAAACGGGCTTTTACTGAGTGAAGTTTTCATTACCGTGGAAGGATCTCATTACCGTGGCAATGTAAAAGTTATGCATAACACGGTATTGAGAACCACGGTAATGAGAAATTCGCTTGAAAATCAATCCTAACTCGAAGTATAGAGGAGTGAGCGGCGCCTTGTAAACGCAATATTGCGCAACATTCTCTTCACATAAATATGTGTGTATAATGCTTAGAACTACTGACTGCCGACAGCAGCTGATTGAGACACAGTAATGAGATTTATAAAAACACAAGAAGGCACGTCTGAACATTTTATGATCTGGATGTGAACTGAAGCGCCAAAATACTAAGAGTATGGACTATTGCATTGAAATAGTCCACCAGGAGTTCAACCAGTTGCTTGTAATACTGTTTCAGACTATTTTTAACTACATTTCATTCACTTTTTCCTTCGCCCACGGTAATGATGAAAAAAGTGGTGACGGAGGTGAAATGTGTCGGTCTCCTTCTTATCAGCACTGTATTGGAATGTTCTTCCATTGTGTGGTTTCTGAGAAGTACTATTATTTCATATTGCTCGCTGTTTCCACTGTAATATTAAGTCTACTGCTAATAAAACTCGCAGCCCACATACTTAGCTGCTCGGAATTGCCTTCATTAACTGTGTTAATTGAGGCAAGCAGGGAACCTGTTTTACAAGGGATTTTTCATCAGATACAGGTCAATTTTCGAATTTTTTACAAGTCCTTTTCCCATCATATATAGCTTAGAAGTGCCATCACTATCTGATGACGTCACAGAGCTAGTAAAACCACTAATACAGTAGTATAAAGGAAGCCTAAGACCTAGTACAGAGCTAGGACAAACTGCTACTATAAGCTATTATAAAGATCTTGTAAGCTTATGGTATGAAGGATGCCTAAACCTAGTATAAAGGAGGATTGGACCTAGTATACGCCTAGTATAATACGTAGTATAAACCTAGTATAATATACTGCATGAAGCAGAGAGGATAAGTCCCCCTCCTATCACTTCATCAAAATTTTTCTAAGTCCCTTTTTCTTGCCGGACGGCGGCCGGCGCCCGTCATTTTCCTTCAGTTTACCCCCCGATAAAACAGGTTCCCTGTTAATAATAATATCCACCACAATACTGAGTGATAAAATATCCCGAAAATAAACACAATAACTATTCTGGTCAACTGACCTGAACCAAACCGAAAACACCGAACGTACGCGCCAGCGCGTCTCGTTCTTCCGCTTTCAGGCGCGTTTCTCAATAGACCCAGCGCACGGATTCTTTTTACTCAGAAAACTAGAGCTATTAACTTTATTGCACTCCCAATTGATGCATAATTCCATTCAATCTTTTTCTTTCTCTTCTTTTTTTTTTTGTGTTCCGACGAATCCTTACACTCAAAGGCCGCGTCTGGCTTCCTTTTCACGTTCCTCTCCTTTGTCGACGTTGTTACCGGCGTTACTTCTACGTGCTATATTAACTAAATATTTCAACCCCTTCAAAGAGGAAATATTATTTAATAGTATCTAATAATATCGGCACATCCTTAGTATACGCTTTACCCCGCACGGACTTATCATAAACTTCCCCTTAGTGCTACGCCTTATACTATAGTATCCTCTTCGTCTCGAAAAGTAGAGAAACGTTTCAATTTCTCGGCCGCATGTACTCCTTCGTATGCGCGCAATTTCGTATCTACATTCTTAACGCAGTAGCGATTGTTAGGTAGAGATTCCACAATTTGATACGGGCCTTTGAATTTTGGAGATGTCTTCGTCGATGGGTTGAAATTAGGTAAAAGAACGAGTTCACCAACTCAAAACTGTGGCGCTGGTTTTCGATTTTTCAAACGGAGTACCATGCGTTCTTGCTGCTCGCATATTCGCTGGTGTGCTTCTTCTCGGTTTACGAGTCGTTCATCTTGGGTATCACTTTCACCTGTTGATTGTTCCTTCTCTTCTGAAAGGTCTTCATCTATCTCGTGCACTAAAAACGCCTCGCCTCTGATTCGAGGTCGAAACCCAAAGAGCAGTTCGTTCGGCATTTTTCCCGTTGCCGCATTTATAGTATTGTTCATTGACATCATAACTTGAGCGAGATACTTGTCCCAGGCACGTTCGTCTGACGTAACAGCGATTAAACGATCCAAAACCGTTTCTATCATGCGTTCGCACTGACCATTCGCCCGGGGAGTTGCCGTGGCGGTCAGCACGCGTTTGATACCCAACTCCTTACAATAGTCGATGAATTGTTGGCTCAAAAACGCTGTTCCTCGGTCGGCGATGATACAACGAGGGGCTCCGTACGTTGCAAATAATTGGTCCAGGCAATACACAACACATCTCGTAGTAGTGGTCCTAGTAGCATATAGCCATACATATTTAGTGAAGGCGTCAACCGCGACCAACACGTAGGTGTTCTTTTTAGGAGTGGCCAAAAAGGGCCCTAAGAAATTGAGATGACACGTATCGAAAGGCTTTTGTACTTTAGGGATAGGATGCAGTGGTCCGGACAACACACCGCGGTTAGGTTTTGCGTACATACAATTTCAACAAGAACGGGTATAATCTTCTATGTACTTACGCATCCAAGGAAACCAAAACCTCTGACGTAACGCCTCCTCTGTTTTCTGAAGACTGGGGTGACCGGCGTCATCGTGATACATAGAAACAACCTGGGCGGGTATTCCACTAACCAACTTCGACAAAGTACGTACGCACTCTGTCGCACTTTTTTTTCATTATGTATTCCACTGAGCTGCGTACTTCGTGAAGTCGGTTGCAGTCAACCGAGAAAGTAAGGTAGCACTTGTGCGATCCAACTTCGCGTACTTCAGCGTATTTTCGTCTACGCATGCGTATTGCATGTTTAGATGAGACCCATGAAACAAAAACAATAACATGAAAAATGATAACAATACATGGCCTGCATATCCATTGAATGCGTACCGGTAGTTATTTTTGTTAATGAAATATTAATGACAATTTACTTAATCTCTTGCCGGTTTGTTAAAAATGAATGCCATCCTAGGTTTGAATTATCAATATTATTTCAATGAAACGGACTATGAAAGAAGACGACTATTAAAATTGGAAAAATTACGTTTGCGTTGTAAGAATATTTTCAGACTTCCTGATATAGAATTTTTTCGGTTGTTTCGAATGCATAAAAATACATTCGCCGAACTGATGCACCTTTTAACTCCTCATTTAAGAGATCGACAACGAAGTGATGGAATATCGTTAGAACTGAAGGTGCTGTAAGCAATGACTGCTGTAATTGTTGATATTTCAATAGTGTTTTATATTACGTGTATTGAACGTAGGTGGCTGCTACTGTTCGGTTCCTCGCGCAGGGATCCTATCAATTGTCCGTGGGGCGTGATTTAAACTTCGGTATGTCGCAGCCCACAGTTAGTAAAACTATGAAGGCAATTTTGTTAACTATCAACCAGGTTCTGTGTCCGAGGTTTATACGGTTTCCTACAACTGATGTTGAGAAAGCAGAGATACAGACGTGGTATGATGGTACGCAAATTGGCATCTACCCACCGTGTATTCAAAATTTTCAAAGTGTGGAGCACCTATACGTCAATAGGAAAAATTTTCATGCAATCAATGTACAAGTGGTACGTATCTATTCGTATTTTATGTTTCATTTAATAGATGAGGTCTCTTGGACTCAGTTCCCCTGACATTGAAGCTATTTCATGTGGACAATTTCATACAGATGCTAATTACATACAAAATAACTTCCTCGTAGCAATTGCCATTCTTAAAGTAGCCCTCACTGGTACACAAATTCATGCAAAGGAACTGTTGAAACGTTAGTTTAGATGACAAGTTTGATCATTAACTGATAGGTATTCTTGTTCCTCAGCCATTAGAAACACTCCTGTTCTTCATCCATTAGACTTACAAATACATTATTAACTGTGAACACTTTCTTGTAGATTGTCGATCATGAGTATAGAATATTGAACGTAAATGCCAAGTTCCCAGGGAGTGCGCACGACAGTCATATTTGGCGCATGAGTATTATACGAGAACACCTGCAGAATATGTACAGACATCAACATGAATGGATCCTAGGCGATAGTGGGTATCCTCTCGAACCGTGGCTCATAACGCCGATAGATAACCCACAGACTCAAGATGACATGATGTTCAACAATCTGCACGCTAAAGCTCGAAATACAGTCGAACGAGCCATAGGACTGTTGAAAAGCCGTTGGAGATGTCTATGCAAGCAGCGAATGCTGCACTATTCACCTACGGTGGCGCGAAGAATAATTAACGCATGCGCTGGCTTGCATAATTTTTGTGCTTTCCATGACGATATATTCGATGAACCTCTTGACCCTGTAGATGACAATGATGACAACAATGATAACGTTGTATACGGAGCACATGCGGCCTTGAGTGACATCGGCGCTGAAAATCGGCAAGAAATTATTCAGTTCATGAGACAATACGTGTAGTATCCGTCCAGTGAGGCTTCAAAACACATTTCGAGAATTCTCTTCCTTTGTGCAGCAGGTTCAAGTGTTCATGGTGAAAGAACTCAATCAGAGGACCCTCACAGAACCTAATTTCATTGGACAGAGTTGTTCCGCTCAGTAAATTGTGGTCTATTTATTTAGAATGATATTCAAATTTCATTGAAAATTGTTGTATCAATAATACGCTCCTTGAAACAATCCTCAATACTTTACAATTCTACATGACTCCTCTCATTTCTCGTTAAGGTTGCCATATATAATGAGATTACCCAAGGGCTAATTACAAATAACACGTAAATCCGATGTATTGATTTCAATTCTAAATAATTCTTGTTATTAATTATACGGTGTATTGATTTCAATTCTGGATAACTCTTCTATTAATTTTACGTTGGAGCGGCGTGAGGATCGTTCCATCGATGTAACCAGAATGAATTTTTAGAGCTTGAAAGACGTTGAGGTAAACTACGGATTAGGGAGTGGTAACTGGTCAGAAATAGGGGAACACTGTACAATAATTTAGAAGAATAGAAGGAGTTATACGGTGAGGAAAAATGGTTATTCGGAAACTAATGGAAGTGAGAGTAATATCAACATTGAATTTAGAAAAGTGCAAATTCAGTAGGAATGGATTCATGGCCGAGAGAATTACAGTAGACGAAAAAACGGAATTGTTGATATTAGGAATTTATAATATTCGATCGGCTTGACTTTCAAGCAAACAACTACCCAAAAGTGGTGGACGTAATTTCAGAATTCAATCATCAAAGTATGAACTATCGATATTTCTTGGACCAGGTAAGGTTATTAACAGTACATTCATCGCGGTAAATTCACTAACAGTAAATGAAACACGGGTTTAATCAAATCCACTGAAAATGGAACGCATGTGAATTCACAAAGAAAGAAAATTACGAATGTTCACGGAAGAAGAATTTTTTGATAAAAGTAAAACAATTGATTCTGCTACAAGTATTCACCCATTCTACTGCAAGCGTTAATAATTCAAAAAGAAATTATTTGGTTTTTTTGGCGGGGATGGGAAGGTAAAAATATTGGAAATTCTGGGCCAAACCGAGAAATGAACTCCTTTGTATCCTATATTCCTTGCACAGAAGAACGACTCATTTTTACTGAAAATCAAGTTTTCTAGTACTGATTTAAAAATATAAATGGGAAACTTGAGAAATTCTGCTCTTGGGAGTATAGTTTGAACCAGTGACCTGAGAAGTTCCCGGTCTATACTTACGTTTAATAGAAAAAGTAGCCTATGTACTCTGGACAAATTTTCTTCTTCCTCTAGGTATTCTCCTACATGTTACGAGACTTCATACAATTTGCTTTCTTCTAAAACTTTGAGCTTTCTGCAACCCTTCAAAGAAGGGTAGTTGTAAAATTTTTTAAACAAATCCACATTTTCTGGCATTTGAAACCCTGAAAACAGTGCAATGACTCAAGGTACATCTAAATAATTCAATTTATTTCATCAATAATGAATGAATGTCAGTAAGTAACGAAACAAAAACGAAAAAATGGCTTACATAATAATAATAATAATGAGGTAGTGACTTAGTATCACAACAAACGAAGTACTGCTGCACAAGGGAACAGTTTCACAATATTCATCTTTTTTTTTTTTTTTTTGAGGTCTACACTACATGCGACCATTATTTTATAAATTTTTAAAGCTCGTCAAATTTGTATAATTTTAATGAATGAAATTTAATTCGGGTTCAAATGAGTTGCGAAAAAATTTTATCAATAATAAATGAATGTCAGTAAGTAACATAATGAAAACGAAAGTATGGCCTACATTTAAAAAAAATACAGTCAACGAAGAATAGAACTATCGGAGAACGACTGGTTGGCGTATTGAACCAAATCTTCGAGATGTTTGGCCATGGATTGAAAAATACGCACTTTCTCTTCCTCCACTTTATTTCTTTTTTCTAATGCTAAAGCTACAGCCTGCAAACTTTCGGTTTGCTGCTTCATACTACACACTCGCCGGTCATTGTCATTTTCAAAGTCTGAAATAGAAAACATTTTTCATTAAAAGAAATGCTCACATTTTTGTCGCTTTCTGGAATAATTACACCCGAATGAGCAGGGAGGAGGGGACAATTTTTGAAGTCGCAAAGGGTGCGTGCATATAGCTTAGTTAGAAATTTTCGTAAGTCCTAAACAAGTCTTCATGTATTTGAGTACAAGAATTTGCAATTTTTCAAAGTCGAAAATGTTGCTTGATTCAGGTGAACACTCATACATAAAAGAAAGTAACAGGAGTACCACATACTCTATGTCGTCGGGTGTCTCGTCATTCGGCCCCAACAACCGATTGCGTCGTCCTGGTGCGCAAGATTTCGACGGGGTCGAACACCTCGACGATACCTCTTGTGGACAGAAATTGCAGAAACTTTCATCTGATGTGTGAGTAATTTCATTGTTGGTATCTTCGATTTCACTGTCCACTTGAATGGCCTCATTGTAGGACTTGTGCAAGTAAGCAACGTACTTTGTGCTCAAGATTTCTCGTAATTTCCTGTTCTCGTCCTCAAAGCAACGATTTTCCGTCAGTAATTTTTTGTTCTCTTCCTTAAGGGATTGTACTTTCAAGTGCTGCACATTGATGAGCCGTACTTGCTGCGCAATGACTACCTCGGCACACCTTTTGCAGTGCACGCGCACCTTGCGTGGGGACGTCGGACATTCTGAAAGACGCAAAGACAGAGGACAGGAGTTGATAATTGAGTGTAGCAATGTGCAACTTCCCTTTGTGCTGTCAATGTGTTCACCTCTTCCAAGTTTTCACTTCCACTTGGTCACTATTTTTTCGATTAAGGTCGTTGTGGGCTCAAAAGACAAGGAATTGTATTATAGTTTTTGAAAATGAAGAAAATTGAACAAAAGATTGTTCCTTGTGAGAGGGGTGAACTAACGTGGAGTCGTCATAAAAGTTTAAAATTTCAACAATCCACTACACAGGTACGACAAATCCAGATGGAGAACATCATCCTCGTTCAAAATCACTTTTCCACTTATCATTTGGACGAATACCCATCGACATATTATGACAATCGACCCGAGACCCAAAAAAGCCCAAACTCTCAGAATGGCAATTTTAGAAGTTGTACAAACGTAAACATATTGTAGATTTTTGAAAATAGGTTCAATTCCGCGTTATTTAAGAGATGATCAAGCTCAATCGGTGAATTAGACTCCGAGTCTTCGTGATAATGATTTCAATTATCATCAAACAATACGGCAAGAACTTTGCAAAACGGAGAACGGCATTCAATTCAAAAAGGAAAATACTTTTCAAATGCAATCCATAATTTGTCGAGTAATGTTATTATTATTATTATCAGTTGTGGGAGCTTGTCATGCAGGAAGGAAGATTGAAAGAAGTGTAGTCAGCTTACCTTCTTGAGTCATTCTTTTTTTTCGGTCTCGAGGGCGAACTTTCAACGTCGAAGTGTTCACGGAAACGTCCGTTTTAGATTTCAAAGTGTTGGTTGGAACGTCTATTTTCGATTTCAAAGTGTTCACGGGAACGTCAGTCAGAATTTTCCGTTTCGCGTCTTTTCTTGCCTGCAGTGAATGAAGGAAAAGGAAAGTGAGTGGAATTGGTGGTATGAATTTATATTGATGTACGTGATACTTACCATTAGATTTTCTCTCAGTTTGTCAATCGAAATATCAGAGCTGCGAACGTTGGCTGCCCATTGTTTCACCACTGCGGATGTTATTGATGTTGAACTGTCTGAAGAAGCCGCACCATGACCATCAAATTGTGAGCTTCGTGGTGTAATGCTGACCTGTAGGATTATTCACATGAAAGAATGTAGTGTACTGCTTACTGCTGGTTTAGAGAGCTGAAGAAATGTGTAAATAACGGTGCAACCTCCAGAATTTGAAACATTGACGAACGAACTATTTTACCAAAATATTCTCCTGACAATACTATTTACCCACGTAGTATGCATTTTTTGATTTCGAAACACCCAATTATGGTCAATGAAATTCAATTTTTTGAACTTCAAACGAGGGTCATTCGATTAAGAAAAAAAAAAAAAAAAGGAAAAGAAAAGACAAAATTGTGAATACTTCGAGAAATACCGGAAAGGGGGGAGTACACACGTATTTTCTTTGAGATGTAGTAATTTTTCCAGGGGCCACCAGATCTTTGGACATTTATGCAATTTTTTAATTCCAGGAGTTCTGTTGTATGTCAATTGTTACTTACATGTGCATCATGAGCGTTCTCCAAAATCTGTACGTCTTCTTCATAATCGCTTGTTACAAAGCTGGACAAATGTTCCATTGTAGCTGGTGAATTCGTACTCAAACCGTATTCATGAACATGGTGGTCCCCCTCGACGACCAATCTTCCCCCCATTGCCGCAATAAACTTTTCTTCATCCACTTCGAGGTCTGGCACATCTTTCATTCCCCCGCCAGTCTTTCTGGCTGACAAGGTGACATCGGACTTCTTCCTCTTAATCCTGGTCTTTTGATCTGATAAGTACTGTGGAGTAAATACAAATAAATTAGAATTATAAGGCTTACGTTTCATCCACGCACTTATTGTGCCAGAGGTTATTTTTGTAGTATCTGCATACTCGTTTCCAGCCTTTAACGTCTTTTTTGGGTCCAAGAACGTTTAATTTCTCGGCGACATTGTTCCATAGTCTATTTAAGTCAGCGAATGTTCGTCAACTTTTGAGTTATCAACACTGGATTTTCGTCCACTAAGGACATCAATTTTAATCTTTGAACACTGTTCGCTTGTTCACACCGTGGCGGTTTTTGTCTACAAACATTTGTAATTTCATGTAAGAATATGTTCATTCAACAAGTATAAAACAGCCCATAGAATAGCCGCCTCATATGTTATTCAAGTATGGCCTGGAAATACGACATGTTCTTACCTGACAAAAGAATTCTCATTTATGAAGCTGTTATTGGCCATCATGACAGATTTCAAGGTATACTGATTTCAATTGCAATTTTAATCTTGAAATGAATATCATACAAGAAATGTGAAAAGTCGCACTACTGGCAAGTGTTCAACTCAAAGTACATGTTTCTACTTACGACGTTTGTGTGCTTCAGTCACAAGAACAGTAACTTCAATAGCTTCAATCACCGGGAACTTTCTGTTGCCACGAATCTTAATGATGTCCCCAGCGTGTAAAGAATTTCTCAACGTCAGGTTTAAGTCGTACGTAAAGAACTGATGCTCTGTATGATAATTATCACCTGTAGAGAAATTGAGCACTACAATGTACGGCAGCCCGTTCAAATTTCCTTTCTGAAAAAGTTTTCATGTTCAATTTCAGTGGTACTCATTGTACAAGGACAAAGAAAATATAATGTGCTAAATCGTATGATTGACTTACTTTGATGATGAGTGCACGCGGTATAACGATTTCGCTATCCATCAACGAAATAAGAGAAGTACGAGACGAACGATCATATGATATTCAGTTAACCTGATATTCTTCAAACAAAGCGATTTAAATTGCGAGAAGCGACGATAACCGATCGGTTTCCACTGACGAACAAACTGTGATAATACGAAGCCGAATCACGTGCTGGTTTTTAACCTTTTTAGGCTTTCAACACCAGTTTCTGCTCTACTACGGAATATCATTTTTCATGGAAATAAAGTGCACGTAAGTGCGCTTCGCTCACAGTACGCAGAGTGCGTACGTACTTTGCCGAAGTTGGTTAGTGGAATACCCGCCCTGACAACAACACGCTAAGGGAACATACCATCGGAGTCCCGCATCAGTGCGACGATATAAACAACGGTTCCAGAGAGCATAGTCGCGAGCGACTTCTTTGGCCTTAGGATCTTTTGGCAATGAGCCCAACAGCTTGAGAATCTCTTGACATTTTGGATTGGTACGCTGAATGGCCCTGACCCAATCCTCCAGATCAATTCCCAAACGTTTGATACTCACCGCCTCTCAATCAGCAATGGTTTTGATAAAAGGTGTGGATGCAGTCTCCACAGCATTACAACTCAGACCGTCGACATGCCTCATTGACATTCCGGGGCAATATTCTACCGTAAAATCAAAATCTTGGATTAGTAGCCACCATCGAGCGATTTTAGGATTCATATCCTTTTTTGTTAAGGTATAGCAAAGAGCGCTACAATCAGTAAAAATTTTAAAAGGTCGACCGTGCAAATAAAATACAGAATCGAGTGAGAGCCTGCACGATTGCTAGCGTCTCAAGCTCGTAGGAATGATACTTTTTCTTGTCACTGGTGGTTTGCTGACTAAAATAGAAAACAGGTTTTTTAGAACCATTAGCCTGAATCTGAAACAAAATAGCGCCTATACCCCGAGCACATGCATCGGTGTGAACTTCTGTTTTGGCATTAGGGTTGAATACAGCCAACATTGGACGCTGAGAAAGTTGAGACTTTAATTTCTCAAAAGCTATTTCCTGTTCCGCCGACCACTCGAACGGAACGTTCTTTTTGGTTAGTTTAGTAAGGGGGGATGCGATGATCCCAAAATCCTTGATAAACTTTTGGAAATAACTAGCCAACCCAACAAACTGACAAATTTGATGAACGTCTTTGGGTCTAGGAAAAGCCTCTACCGCTTGAATTTTATCCTTACCTGGCTGTAAGTAACCAGCCTCGATATTGTGACCCAAGTAGGTCAAACAGGTTCCCAAGTAAAGCATAAGACCAAAAGTAATTCGGCATTTTTGCGCTAAGTAGAAGAACTCTGATCTTCTCCTCCAGTTCTAAATTTCCACGTTCGCTCACAGCATTATGCTGGGGAGTCCTCACTAAGCATGTCGTCAATTCTATTTTCTCTCTCTCTAAAGTTCTTTTCATTTCAAAAGTTTTGTATTCTGTACCTTGGTCTGTGGAGATTACTCTTATTTGGCACTTATCGCTTTCTAATATTTGTTTCAGTTTGTTAATACAGTCGTTTAAAGCAAAATGAACTTTAGTTTTATCTGCGATTGAGAACGCAAGCAGATATCTCGAATAATCGTCAGTAAAAGTAACAATGTATGAATGACCTGAATTAAGAGCACATGGTTTAATTCTACCCATCAGATCCGAATGTAATTGTTCAAGAGGTTTCAAGGCCCTATGTCGTTTTTCTTTGAAGGATTTTTGTTTTGCTTTAGCTAACTTACATTCTAAACAATCGTCAATTTCTTCGTTAAATTGAGCTCCTTTCATATCAGGAATTATTTTGGCTGCTGTTTCTAAGTATGGTTTTGACGCATGATTGAAACGTAAATGCCATAATAATCCCTCGCATACCTTCAGGCTCTTGGTTCTATCAGCTTCTATTGCAGATAAATCGTTAATATTCATATCAAATCGTTTTCCTAATTCACATTTGTTTTCAAAGTTTACTTCTTTGTCATCTCGTTTGATTTGTTTGCTATTGCTCCCTCCTATCTTGGTGTCTGAATCATTTGTTATGTTCGCAAATTTTCTTTTACTCCCTCCCTTTTTGTCGTTTGAAGGATGAGAAATAAAATCGCGATTATTCAGATTTACATAGGGAACTTCAAAACGGATGTACCAAAATTTATCGTCACTGTTTCCTGATTTCATTAAATTACCTGTCGACCTATCATAAAAATATACCATTGTATCATCAAATTCGATTCGAAATTTCGTTTTTATTTTTCTAAGAGAGAATAAATTTTTTGCTAGCATGGGAGTGTACAGGACGTTGCATAGTTTGAGTATTTTACCGTTATTGTTCCGTAGAGTAATATCACCTTTGTATTTGATAATCAGGTCAGCTTAACTATCCTTGTTTGCACACAAGATATATTTTGGTTGTGATAATTTTCTAAGTGACGTAAAGACTTCAATCTGATTAACTAAATTAATGTTGAGTCGCGCCTGAATCTAAAATGAGTTCAATAAAGATTTTACCATCTCTCTCGTACATAGTTAAAACTGCATCACCCAGTAAAATTCTTTCGTCGATAAATGCTACATATTCTTTATGATCCTGTAAAATCAAATTGGGATTATCATTAGTTGGATGAAAAATATTGGGAATAAGTTTACCTTCTCGTTTGTTCGTAGACATAGCCGCTTTGTACGTTTGGTCATCAACAAAAGCTGCATAGTCTTGTTCATCTTCTGACTTGAGGTCGAGCCAAACGTATTGTTTATCTTCGGGCATTTGCGCTGTTTCATTGTCAACATAGAAAACAAGATTTGCCTTGCCTTTCTTTGTTCTTATATCCAATAATCGTTTTGCTTTTCGGAACGGAAGTCTTTTCAGTGTTTTCTTCTTTATCGACGTATCAAAGGAGACTGCTCGTTGGACGGGACGCTTGTTTTGTGGCCCAATCGTCATGCCGCGTCCAGGCAATGATGGCGTTTTTACAGGGCAGTTGCGGCTATAGTGACTATTTGTAAACTTATTACAGTTGTAGCATTTCCATAAACTGTTGTAAGGGCAATTTGTTTCATTAGGGTGATCGCTCATACCGCATTTAAGACATTCAGGCTTTGTTCCAGGTTTAATTCGTTTTGTACTTGATTCAGAATTTTGTTTTGTTGGGTTGCTGACCAGAAGAGCGGCCTCCTTCTCTTCTCTTTGTCTTTGTACTTCTTTCTGATTCCCTTCTTCGGCAAGGAGATGTTCCTCAATCTCGTCAACTGTCATTGGTTTTGTGGCATCCTTATTAATAATCGTAGGGCAGTGATCCTCTATCGCAAATATTAAGTTTTGTTTTTCTTTGTTAGATGACAGTTCAGAGTTCTTTCGTATTTTCTCAACGACCGCAGTAAATCTCGTTAAGAATTCCAGGGCCGTTTCTTTCTTCAAATCAAAATACATATCGCCAAATTGACGATACAATGAATAAATTGTTGCGGTGCCTACTGGATCAGCTGACTTATCAAGTTGAGTGAGAAGATCCTTAGGGTTTTCGTGATTTTTCACCAACCAATGGAAAGGTTGTCCAGATGAACAATTATGAAATTTTGTACTGCTGCTTTTTGTCGCTCTATTTTGTCTGTCGTTAAATCGTTAGGCGGTGACATTTTCTCATTAATTGTATACTCGCACCCTTGCGCCCGAATTTCTGAAACAAGCTTGTCTCAAAATAGGGTGTAGTCTGTATCTTAAGTTAGGGTTTGACCCAGTTGTTGAAAACGTAGAGAGGGAACTGTCTTCGTATTATTTGTTAGGTTATTTTCGGACGCCGTTCTTGAGCTTCCTCACCAATTACCTTTGTTTTGTGTAGCTTTTGTCCAGAGTTTTTCCTCGAGTTCATGTATTCTGACTTCCATTTCCTTTTCTCGTTTCTGGAGGGTCTGTTCCTTTTCACAAATTGCTCTTTCTCGTAGAGCCAGGAACTTGACCCTTTCTTCAATGATTTTATCATCAGCATCATTGTTTGTTATCGTTTCTAGCTCATTAGTTTCATTTTCAGCTGTTTCTTGTTTGATCGAGTTGTTGTTCATTGTTTTATTCTCGTCTTTGTTATTCACAGTTTCTTTATTCTTTGTCACGTTATCAACGGCTTTGTTGTTTTCAACTTCGATGAAGATGAGCTCGCTTAGGAGTTGCTTGAATTTCACATTTTCTTCAGTTAATCTTGTTTCAAAATCGTTTTTGATCTCACGTAATGTATTTTCAAATTTGGTCACAATTGTGTTGTAAGCATCCTTTTTCAAGGATATTTGGGTTTCGTTCGGTTTGAAGGTCTTCGCTTCGGATTCAATACTCTTTGCTCGGTCGTCTCGGAACTGCTCATTTTGTTCAAACGTTCCATTTGTATCATTTTGTTAGATCGTTTATTTTCGTGTAATCCAACTTTTGTCGCAGTTCTGCGTGAATCGTCTATTAATTTCGCAACTCGCTTGGCAAACGCACAACCACTATCGTCTAATTTGGATTGTTGTTTCATTAATACACTTGTTTGTCAATTAACCGTGGTTAACCATATCGGAATCTTCTTAGAAATGACGGATAACTTCTGATTAAATTGATTTATCCTTGAGATAAATTGTTAAGAATATCAAAGACTATAGAATCATTTTTTTAAGGTAACATAAAGAGAGAAAATTGCATATTTATAAAGAGCACGTTTATATACAAAACATCAAAGAGCCAGGAAACCATCGAATCTTGATAAAGGTGGTTACTGACAGAAAATGACAACAACGCACTCTATGTATTCCGTCAATTTCACAATGAGTCGACCATTAATTATAGTTAATGTCAGAATATCTTACAATAATTCGCGATACCAATTACCTGTTTTTTTTTGTTTCTTTTTAACTTTAATATCAAGAGCCTGTGGTCTGTGAAGAACTTAAATTTATCCATACCTTGAAAATTGTAGTTTGTTATTAGTTTGTTTTTAGAGTGAACTATGGCGTAATCTATTAATGATTTGAATTCCTGGTTAGGCGCTGTCCACGACCATCGTTTTCCTTCTCTCTTTTTGAAGTAACTATTGACAATTTTTAGCTCAAACTCTTGACAAAATCTTATGAGCTTCCACCCCCTTTTATTTCTTGTACCATAACCGTATTGTCCCATTGTTTTTTTCTCCCCTCTCTCTTTTTTCCCAACTTGACTATTCCAATCCCCTATGAGTAATACGTTATTGTTTTTCATTCTTACTTCGAGTATTAATTCTTCAACTGCTTTAGAGAAGGCTTCTACATCCTCGTCTGGTGCCTTTGAAGTTGGCGCGTATACTTGAACACATATTACTATTCTTTTGTTTATTTCTATTTTTAATAGCGCTATTTGGTCCGATACTCCCCTCATTTCTTTGATTTTGTTCCTAAATTCTGCCTTCACCAAGAAGCCTACCCCTCTTTGACCGACATTATTCCCAATGTGGTACAGTAAGTTCCCACTGTTTAGTACTGTAATTTTCTCCCCTGGTCTTTTGGTCTCTGAAAGCCCTAAGATTTTCATATCTGATTTGTTGAAAGCTTTTTCCAGTTCAATTAAGTTTTCGGTTTTACATAAAGATCTTACATTTAAGGTCCCTATTTGCATTGTTATTGCCTTGCTTCTATTTTTACGATTTGAGGTGTTGAAGGATGTAATATTTGTAGGTACTAAATCTAACGTTTTATAATTATTAACACCTATGTTATGATTTAGAGTGTTAGTTGGAAAGATTGCAGGTTTACCGGTATACTCACCCTTGTTACCTGAGCTTTCTGGGTGAGGTGAGCTTGTTACGTGCAGAGGTGTTGTCTTCTGCCCAGTTTTGGTATTTGAGTGGTTTTTCTGATGACCACGGTTGGTGGTTCTTGATCGAGTGTTGATTTTAAGGCTGCCGTCTTGATGATTCTTTTTCGTGTTTGAGACTTTGGATGACACGAAATCCGAAATAGGTCTCTGTCTTGTGTGAGTAATTCTGGAATTTTCACCGTTCATAGGGTTTGCGTTGTGGTTTTCCAAGGGTGTGTCGCTTTCGCTTTTGGCGATCGAACTTGTCTCGTCTTCATGCTTGGTCGCATCGCTCAATGTGAAGTTAAGCTGGCCTATCGATATGTTTTTCTCGGCTCGGCTTGATTCGTCTCGACGAATAAATACACTGCCGTTTTTGAACCATGCGAATTGTATTTCTTCTCTTGAGAGGGCTTTGCGCAGAATTTCCTCATTTTCTCTTGTTAGGTGTTCGTTGATGTATACGGTTGGGAATTTCGATGTTGCCCTGTTTTTCTTCTTTCTTTTCGACCAATTTATTAATTCATCCTTCAGTTCGAGGTTGTTCAGGCACATTATTATTGCAGGAATCTTTCCTTCTTTTGCTGGCAGTCTGTAAGCAGCGTTTATGTCACAGTCATTTATTTTTATGTGTATTTTGGAGCCAAACGATAGCACGAATGAACAACGATAGATGGACCTACAAAACTACGGTTTGGGAACCCATAAACCACCAAAGAAAAAGGGGAAGACAGCCAGCAAGGTGGAGAGACGACATAATAGCATTCTTAAAAAACAAGAATTACGCGCAAATTGCTCGAAACAGAATAGAGTGGGAAAGATTGCAGGAAACCTTTGCTCGTTACGGGCCGAGTGTCTTTATTTAAGTATGTATTTTATTTAAGTATGTATTCTAACTGATGATGTTACGAGACCTCAATAAAGGTTATGAATTAATTAAAATTATTAATTAAATTAATTACCTGTAGGTTGTTATCCTATCTAAGAAGCAAGAACAGCACCGCATGGCAAAGTCATCGGTTGTTCCTTAGTTGGCTTCCAGGTTATCAAGAGTGTGTTACGTATTAGGGATAGAGGGCGCTATGTGCTAAGGTAGGATCCGTTCAACAACATTCTTTTCCCAAAGAGGAGATATTTTTCTCCAAATCGCTATTCTGCACGTTTGTCAAACTTTTTTTTTGCACGGTAGCTCGGCCTTCATCCTACTAATATTGGGGTGTCTCTTCAAAAACTGATTTGTGTGGCATATCTTTGAATGATAACTTTTTACTAATGCAAAGAGGAAGCGAGTCAATCCGCTGTTGCAATACCGTACTACAAGAGTTCATTTTTGAAATTTTTAATTTTCATGAATCATGATGTAATAAGAGGCACAGATTTGTCAACGTCTTATGCCACCTTTGCTGCGTTTAGTGCCGTTGCCCTGTTTAATGTTGGTAGGTACTACTGTATACATAAGATAGAAATGATCATAAGAACGATATAATAGTCTTATTGAATTGTAAGAAAAACTTAGGAATAAAAAATGTTCAGAGAACGAGATTATTTTGAAAATCAGAAGAGGGTAATGAGGACATTAATTGGGGTGAAAGTTGTTCAAAAACGTTGTGAATTTTTCAGTCAATCTTTGAAACAGGGCACAGCTGTCCCGAACAGCTTCTGTGTGCGTATTCAAAGCACAAACTAACGCCCACGTAGCATCCAGATGGCTCTCAATTTGATCGGGAACTGAGTTCAAAATGCGCCGTGCAGCTGTATAGGTACAATAATCAAAATTTTAAACGATCAAATAAATAAATCCAAGTTACATGTTGTTGGTAAGACAATTACCTGCTGATTGCAACAGTTTTGACGTTTTTGGCCCTTCAACAAATTCACCGCAAAGTGGTGCATTTTGGCTATCTGAGATAGTCTGATGTTCTTGTGAAACACACAAACAAATGTTATAATGATTGACAACAAATTGAGACTCTGTACTTTCAGATGTAATTACGTACCTTTTTTTTTTCAGAACCGACAAATGGGGTTGCTGAGTCTGACTAGAGAAATGAGGTTGCTGAGTTTCATGAGACACGTGCCATGGCCGTCTTTATTTTCAGGCCGGAATATTAAAGCTGGCAACGTAGCGGTGACAAAAAATACGGGGCCAAGTTTTATACACGCTCTTATGCAAAATTTTCAAAAAACACGTTAATCGTTGATTTGCGAATAGTATTCGATTCCGAAGGGAAAAAGTTGATACATACATCGAAAGAGTAAACGATTCTCGATTTTTTGAGCCACGTTTCGTTAAGATTGATCAACTACAAAGCGAGTTATTCGCGTTTTAAAAAAAAAAGTCCGACAGAGGGCGAAGTGCAGTACATGTACCGCGCTTCGCCCTCTGTCTGACTTTTTTTTTTAAAACGCGAATAACTCGCTTTGTAGTTGATCAATCTTAACAAAACGCGGCTCAAAAAATTGAGAATCGTTGGTTCTTCAAATCACATTCTCTTCATTCTTTTCAAAAACTTCACCGTATTTGTGTCAAAGAGTGTTTTTTGATGTTCTCCCATAAGAGACTGTACAAATGTCAGCCCTGTGCAATGTTGTCGAATTTCAAATATTCCGGCCTGAAACTAGAGACGGCCATGCACGTGCGGTCGCTGAGTCTGATTAGACAAATGCAGTTGCCGAATCTCATCAGACAGATGCAGTTGCTGAGTCTGATTGTTCAGAATTTTGAATGGAAAAGGATTTTGTGTAGCCGCACTGTACTTCCGCGCTGCAGGTGTAGAGTGACTTGGAGTGATTACTGAAAAGCAGAAATGAACAAGAAAAATTATTTTTTAACATAACAGAAGTATGATGAAGAAGTTATAATTCTTTGAAGAACATTGAACCCTATACTCCTACATAGACATGTGTTCCTGCCTTGAAATTGTTGTAGTTTTTAGCTGAGACAATGTAATAACAATTATTTTCAGTGAAATGCTACAAGTTTAAAAGAGTGTGTCTTCAACAAGCTCATTTTTTGAGCCCACCAATATACCTCAAGTAGTAGAACATGTGAGAATTCTCAATCATTACATTCAAGTACTTCTGATATTCTTTGTGGAAAGCGAGAAAGTTTGACGCCAGAAGAAGAAGTATTTTGTGGGAGATACTCACTGGAGTTGATATCATTCCGAGAATTATCGACAAAACCATCTAAAAAACCATCCAGCACTAACGGGTCTTCCTCTGAAATAGTTGTGTGCATCAGTATCAACAAGAAATAGGTAGAAACGTTTACACAAATTACTCAATGTCTTACCAACGTCATCGAGTCCAACAAGTTCAATGTCATTGTAGTCATCAGGAAGTCTCAAATTGGTAGAATCAAATTTTGAAGGCAATCCAAGGGATTGAACATTCTTGTCCCCGCCTACAACCAACTGACCACCACTCATAGCCAGTACTCTCTCTTTAGTGGGGGTCAGCTCGACGTTGACTGGACTTATTTCCCCCCCACCCGTCCTCTTAGATTGCAGAATATTTTCTGCCTTTGCAGTCATAGCTTTTAGGCGAAGATCTTGCCAACTCTGCAACACAATGCACAATAAAATTCACATGTTGTTTTGTATTCAGTTCCGTTGTCAGTTCTGATCGATATCAGGTTTATTTTAGCATCATCGTCATCTCCCTTTGCTTTCCTGATCTTGTGCAAGTATTTTTCTAGAGCTATATGTACTTGAGTTTTATCGGTCATTGTGAAAGCCATTGTGTATCTAGAAAAGTCATCTTTAAACGTTACTATGTATTGAGCGCCTGTTGTGAACAAACATGGAGTGATTTTCCCTATCAAGTCACTATGAACTCTTTGTAGAGCTCTATCAACTCTGTGTCGTTCTTCTTTACATGGTCTTCTCTTGGACTTTGCAACAAGACAATCTTCGCATTCTAAGATTTCATCAGTGAATTTCACTCCTTTCAGTTCAGGAAGAATCTTCGCTAGAATTTCTAAATAAGATTTAGAAGCATGATTTAAACGTTTATGCCAGAGTAGTCCTAAACACTGTCTCATGCATTTAACGCGTTGATCATTAAAGTTGTTTAGATCACTAATTTTGAAAGGGGTTAATTCATCCTCACCTGCATCGTTATTATTCCCTTCATTCATCATCACATTGTCAGTAATATTGTTATTGTTGCTTTCAGATATCACATCGTTTGTTAAATCATCGTTATTGTTGTTTGGTATTGTTTGCTCCTCTTCACTCCCTCCTATCTGAAAAACTCTATTTCTCTTTGGTTCACTCCCTCCTGTCTCAACATTGTTAGTTAAGTCATCGTTATATTTTCTTTTCATTGCTCTTTGAGACTGAAGTAGGAAGCCTTTAACTAAGTTATCAGAATTAGAATAGGGAAGTTGAAATTTCAATCTCCAAAAACGTCCATCGAAATTACCCGTTTTGAGAATTTTACCTGAATTCCTATCTATCAGTACCTTTTGGGGCCACTTTCTTTTCCTCGCTTTTGTTGCTCACAGGTGGTCTAGAGGTACCGCGTTGTAAGTTTGATCCTCTGCCGTGTAGGAGGAATCGTATTTTGATGAGGGCAGGTAACTGAGATGTGGGTATCTGTGTATTTGTCGCAATTGTAGCATTTCCACTTATGCTTATTACATTTGGTACTAATGTGGCCGTTGACTCCACACTTAAAACAAGTTACGTTTTGTTTCTTCGCATCTCAACTAGTATTCAAGAAACCAGCTTCTATCCAATTTCCTTTTGCAATCATCGCAGTATCTTTTATCGCACCTCGCCGTTTCAATTCATTTTGACTGACCTCTTCTTTGATCAAGAGTCGTTGTATCTTGCTAACCTTCATTGGTTCGCGTCTCTGCACATCTGCTGAGTATACATTGGGAAAAGCCTCACATGTTGCCAGTACCAAGTTCATCGACTCTTGCTCAAGGGTCACTGTTCCCCTGCAAGCTCGCAATCATTCTACCACCCGTTGATAACAATTTACAAAATCTGTAACAGGCTCGTTATTTACATCATACCTCATTGTAGCAAACTGTGTACTCAGCAAGTACAACGTCGTGCGACCACTCGGTTCTTTGAGTTGGTCTAAACTTTCCAGTATTTTGCATGGATGTGAAACGTCCCTTATCATCCTATGATGATAGTCATCAAGGCAACTTATGAAGTAATTTCTAACCAACGTCTCAATTTTCTTGTCCGGAATCGCGCTAAACATCTCAGATTTCTTCGCACTTTGATCTATCACAAAATCGCATTCCTTTGCTTTCACTTTGCGGAGGACCTTGTCCTTCCATAAAGGATAATTGCTTTCTTTTGTCAACTTATCTAACGTACAAAACTTTAGATTCAAAACTAACCGAGAACCTTCGTTGTTCTTTCTGTGAATTGATTCTTTCACCGCCTTTTTGTCTATGCAAACTTTGTCAGCATCGCCATCGTTTTTTGCATTGTTATTCACATTGTTTTTTGCATCGTCTTTTGCATCGTTATTTGATTCATCATTAGCATTGTTACTATCATAGTTGAACTCTTTGTTGATCTCCTTGCACCACAAATTTGAGGATTTGTTCTCCTCAGGTACTCCGTCGTTTGTCAAAATCGGATCTTGTTGCAGCCTCAAATTCTCGGCAATTTCATCAATCAAATTTGTTATCTCACTTGAAAATTCCAACGTTATTGTTGTTAACTTGTCGTTCATCTCTTTCTTTGCAGTCAACAACACCTTGTTGAATTGTTCTCGTAACATCGCGATTTTTGTCTTGTATTCAAGATCAAGTCTCAGATGTTGTTTGTTCAGCATTGCCGGCACATTGTTGTTTATCTTATCGCTAGCATCGTTGGGTGGTACCTTTCTACGTTTCTCCTTGTTACTATCGCCATAGTTAGCATCGTCATCGTCATCATTGTTATTGGAATTCCTCCTCGCCTAAACATCGAATACATTGTAAACAGAATTGGTATAAACATCATCATCATTGTAAACATCTTAACCTTGTAAACTTCTTGTACACCTACACATACCAATTCCCGCGTCATTGCCTTTGTCAACTTTGTTTTGTAGAAAGTACCGGCTTTTCTTTGTTTCTTTGTAAGTCGTTTCTGGTCTTTATCAACACGCTTTTGCTTCATTAAGCGTTAGTTTTTGACTAGACATAATACAAACGATACATATTATACAACGTGTTAATGGCAATTAAACTCAATCCATATCAGTACTACAAACACCTATGCGCGGGAGTCGCTAAACTCTTGATCCGGCTATAAATGAAGTAGTGAAGGCTAGAGGGTATCAAATCATGATTACGCCAGGTACAATATCAGGGCGACCGTTACGTGCAACCCTTATATCATACTCAAAGTGTGGATAAAGATCAGGTGTATCGCAATTCTACATTGTAAGCTGTTTGGTTATTTACTCACGGGCCTCTTGATAGACCACCGACTTTATAAAGCAAATACTACAAGCACAACAGCAGTTGGATTGTTCTACAAATAGGTTGGCCAGTATCGGTAGTTGGAGACAACGTACCCCTGCTACTCATAAATTATGCCAAGCAAACCTATATGGAAGAGGCAGTTATGCTTAACTCTCCCAGACTTACTTGCAGTATTCTACCAATTACCCAATTTCGCAATTATTCTAAATTGACCTCAAATTCCCTTGTAAATGACATGTATATGGACGCTTTTGAGCAAAACCCAACCAAGCGACATGATAACGATCTGGGGAAAAGGATAATCTCCACTTTATAGTAGATAAACATTTCTCCTGTTCTCCAGATTGTTATCATGTCGCTTGGTTGGGTTTTGCTTAAAAGCATCCATATTTAATGCATCGTTTTATTCATCGCGTATTATCCGTGTGAAGACATTGTGCCTCAAACTTTGCCATGCGGTTGCATCATTCATGAAAATCAAAATTTCATTATCTGTAGATAATTATACATCAAAATGTTCGTCGTCAAATTCTCTAAACGACCATCGAATCAGAATTTCTCTGCATCGCTTTGTTTCATTACAATTTCACCTTTTGGTTTTCGCCGCCACAAGGCGGGTGTCTTCACAAAGGATAGCTACTTTGTTATTTGATGTTCAAGCTCGTAATTAATAAATCACTTACTTCTCCGTGCAAACGATGGTACCATGTCCAAATATTGTCTTAATATCAGCAAAGTAAATAAACCGGAGCAGATTTGCAAACTCTTTAATTGTAACTTCGTCAAACAAACAAAATCACTATAACGCTTATATGGTGTACAAGAAGCAGATCGTATACATCAAGATGTACAGTTGAGGTACAAGCATAGATAAGTTACTTATATTCTTCCAATAGATCGACCACTCTGTGCAATGGTCTGTGATGCGCTTTTTCTGCTATTCGTCTAACTCACAAGTTGACCGCTTTCATGTTCAGCGCTAGTATTTCTGCGCAGCGGTTTCGCTGCTCATGCTTCCTTACTGCTCGTGTATATACAGCATACTTACGAAAGAAATTTAAAGTCACTATCTCAGTTTAATGACAAACTATATTGAAATTTATATAAAACAGAATAAATTTGTAAAAAAACAAGAAGTACATTTAAATTATTAAGAGTTACACAATGAAAATGAGAGACGTTCTATGAAACAACGAGAACAAATAAACACAAATCACAAATTCAACGAAGTTTTCCCAGCCAAAGAAACTGAAGAAAACTACAAAATCGAAGTACAAATAAAATTGTGACGCAATAGGCATAACCATACCATAAGTTGGACAGCAAAAAGTCGAGAAAAAGCAAAAAAAGGAAAACAAAGTCAAAAGAATGAAAAATGAGATTTTGGTTGTAATACGTTCGGAATGATGTATACTTATGGTGCAGAAACTTGAAGAGTACACGCGATTCCATTTAAAACTGAATTTTCAGCGCTTTCTAAAGTTTACAGACTTTCAAACTCAATTTTCTCAAAACTGTATTTCCTCACTTTTCAACTTTGAAAAGCTGTAATGAAGTCAACAGGTTTCTTAATAAGACCTGATTTAGCTAACCCCTCCCCCCTTCTCTGTACTGTCTGAAATGTGCATAAGAGAACTAGGATTGGCGAAGACCTTAGAGCATTAAATAAGTTGACCCCCTTCCACATTTACGCGAAGAAGGTCAAGAAAGTGAAATTCATTAGTAAAGGTAATGTTGAATAATTAATAGAATTTAAGAATACCGTTTCACACTTGCCCTACTCCTGACTGTTGAAAAATGTATTCTTCAAATGATTTGACCAATTTACTTCCGGTTTCTTGCAAACAACTGAGAAAAGTGTCAAAAACAAGATGGTACAAAGAACTTGGTTTCTTCCACGAGTTATGGTAGGGTTAAGCTTATCGCATGACATTAATATTTCCGTTCTAATATAAGAAATTTGAGAAATAAGTAGGTATTGACGTACACAAAAAAAAAAAAAAGGAAAACACGAATTGGAATTCGCAGAAATAGGCCGTTTTGTTGGCGGCAGAGATCCCTTCCTCCTAAGTGTAATTTGTGATATACAGTGATTATCTTCTGTACGGCAGGGTAACAAAAATTATCACAGAAATAAATGAGGATAAAAAACAAAAAATGATAATATTAAGTAACGATCGCCTACATCAGTCTTGTAGAATACAATTATTTTTGAAGTCTTTTCGTCTTAGCCACAGCGTTCTGCCTGCTGCAATACTTTTGAAAACGTGAGTGAGCTAATTTTTTAAGTGCATCACTATTCTTATTGACTTTTTCAATTTTGCCACTCAGTATGTCGTTCACATTTCCAGTCCACACTCGTAAATAAAAAATAATAAAAATATCTAAAAAAGTTTTAGCAAGATTGTGATCCTTGCACGGGCAATTTTGAAAAATATCTACATTTTTGGTCAATACGTTACAAACAGTACAACTAAGATTCATTTTGTGAGCTATTTCTGGAACGAGACGTTTGATGATACGGAAGGACTTTTTGAAAACGTTGACAAATGCATGTGACGGAAATTTCAAAGTCGTAGTCTTTGTATAATTCTGTGCTAAAATCAACTCGGCGTCACGAATGGTACTGTCCCCTAACAAAAAATTTCTGCACGTTCGGCAGTTTTTCAAGACACGTAACATACGTTTTATGATGTATCCTCCTACATGAAGCCTCGTGCAGTGAGCTAAATTTATATTACCGACTAATTTAGTACTTTGAGGACTACTTTCAGTTGCACAAAGAACTGTTTTCCTGAAATCGCGTACCTTCTCATGATCCTCTGCGTGGACAGGCGAATCCAAGGTTTCCTCCTACATTATAGGAACATTATAATCATTAATATTAATTTCAAAAAACTGAATGATGTACATTTGCAATACAGCACCTTGTCATCTTCACAATCTATGGATGACCAAAGTGTATCCAACAGTCCTTCAGTTCCATCATCTTCGCAATTTTCTTTTCTTGACTTGACCGATACTAAATTGTTCACCACTAGGGCCTTCAAAGTATGAACAAACCCATCTGGAGTCGGATTATTGCAACGGTATCCGTAGCTGCGTACTGAACCAAACATATTTTCTAACGCATCCTGATTGATATTTCTTGGAAGTAGAAAAGCAAGTCCTTCTGTATTGTGAAGCCGGCGCCATAAATATTTAAATCCGTATACCGTGTCCTTAAAATTTTTGACACAAGGAGGATTGCCATCTGCAAATACAAGGACATGATTTTCCATTGAAATGTGAACACTATGCGAGAAATGACATAACATATGCGGGAAATGACAAAAATTTGCAGGAAGTGACATAAATGTATCTGAAATGTGATAGGCTCTTTCGGACTTAGACAAATGCGGACCTCCGGTCTATACAGCCTCTTTGGGACTCAGAAAAATTCCGAGCTCTGCTCTACAAGAGAACAAAGATTACATAGTTTTCATTATGAACGATGATTTCATAAAACAGTGACATTTGACAAAACCAATGAAAGTTGACAAAATTGAGAGTATGCCATCTAGTAATAATATTTTAGGTAACGTGTCCGTGTTTTGGTAAATCACAAAATATTGCATACAGTCCCTGTACATCATAATCATGAATGAAATTACCTCTTTGCGGAACACTGTCCTTTTTGAGACGTCTTTCATTTTTATTTACTACGTAGTAGTCCAAACTTCTGAAATGAGACTCGCAAACTCGAAATTTCTTCCTAACTTTTTTTGGAGAAAGTTTTCTCATGTCTTTGTTTTCAAGGGCCGCTATCCATTTTTCAAAGACCTGAAAATATAGCGAATTGAATTTTGTATATTACACATATGCAATACAGATTCCAACAGTACAGTATACAAGATTTTTATAAATGACAGTTACATCGGAATATGCTGATGATGGGAAATTGTGCAAAGTGTAGTGAGGACTCGTATGTGAACATATGCAGCACTTATTTCCAACCATTTTGGAATGGTACTATTGAAAATTGTTGGAACACATTGAGATTGACAATGTTTGAAATCCTGAATAATGCTGCGGTATAAAATGTTTCCAAAGTTTATTACTCCAATTGAAGCTACCTACTCGATTTAATTACAACAAAATGAAAAAATACTTACACAAAGGGACGAATCTGAGACCAAACTTGCAAAAGAAACATAAATTCCAGAGTAACTAGTCGGAATATTAACTCGTATTATTCGGATAACCTCACGGTAGCGCCTTCAATAATTCGTTCATTACATTGTCGTAGAAACTGTGCGACAAAAAAGTCTTCATCTTCATCTGAATATTTCTCATCACAAAAGTAAGCAATCCTGAAGTAGAACATGTTTTTGAAGTTCATTAGTTAGATTGCACCTGTTTGAGTCAATTACAACCGAGTCAAAAAATACTCACACAATAGGACAACACTCTGCTTCAAAACCATCCTCATCTTTCTTGCCATCATTAAATACATGCCAGTTATCTCATCACACAAAAAAACACGGACACGCGAAACACACATTTCAGATTTTATTCACGTCGATAAATTCAATCAAAATTAACAAATTCCTTCAAAATAAAAAATTGATAGTTTTTCATCACAAGGTTGACGTTATTAGACGACGCGCCGGTACATTTTAAACGTTTATTTAATGGCATGGCCGCCGCATAATATCAAGCATCCCAAATCCCGATCAACGATCAACAGAAACGTAGTTAAACAAAATTCTAAATTTCAGAACGCTCCAAGTGGCCAACTTTGTGTACTACATCTGTATGGTCACACACGTACTAATTGTTGAAAATAAGTGGTTGGTATCACTGTACCGACATCTCTTGGCATTACAGTATGATCTACAGTATGACCAGAATAGGCAACGTTAAATTGGCTAAAGTCTACTTGCGTTGCTTCTTTGTTCTTTTTATAATTACGACGTAGATCTCTCCTAGATCTCTTTGTCTGTCGAACAAATATTCTCAAATATATTCGTCTGGTCGTCGTTGTCTAATGTCTCAATTTATTTCGCGCAAATTTAACAGGTTATAATTTAACAGGTTATGATTTAACACTAATGGAGTGCGTACCCCCTGGGTACAAGAAAGAAGTAACGCGCCGATAGAACCGGACGCCATACAGAAGGTAGTTTCCATATACAATCACGGTGACCACACACGCGAGACATTAAACTAGTTCCTAACATACTTCGCAGTGTTACCAACAGGTTGATAACGGACTCATATCCTTAACAAAACTAGCAAGCGCAAGCACGTGTTGGTGCTGTAGGCCTAGCCGCAACTTGTAAGCAACCAGTACTACAGTAATGTAGTGAAAGAGGTCTGAGTTGTACGCGGTCTACCTGCTTCTGCGTGATTTACCTTGTAAGTCTGTTAGCAGATACCACAAGGGGGTCGACTTACTCATCTTCCAAAAATGCGCCCAATCAGGGCTTGTCAGCTTTTTGCGTCCTTTTGAAGAGTTGGTCAATATTTTTGGGACAATTTTTTTATTTTTCCATGACATCAGTGTAGATTTTTATACTGAACCTCTGTTGAAAGTGAAATGAACATGTCTTGGAATATTAATGAAATGAGGATGAAATTCATTGGTGCAGAATTGTTATCAATATCCAGAGTGATTCTTTCTGTTTTCTTACCCATCACAGCCTCTATCCCTTTTTATAAAAATTTATTGCGCTGAACTTACAATAATTATCAATTATTAGAATAAAAATTTTATCATTTATTTACATCTTCCAATTTTGATATCTTGAAATTTTGTTGATCTTTATTAATTAAGCTGCATTTGCGCGAAAGCTCACACTTTTTTGGCCAGACAATTTTACATCATAGGTCTACAAAGATAATATACTTTTTCTTCTTTTAGCCATGTAGGCAATTTTCCCTAATTTTGTCATTCTCTCTTTTTTTCTATTGACTCTTTTTTTCTTCATTTCAATATCATCTTCTTCTAATTGTAGCTGCTCAACTTCATTTAGTTTTGTATTTTGTATTTTTTTTTTATACACTTTGCTAGTATTTGTGCTTGAGAAAATCATATTCAATTTACTCAGGTTGACCGCACTCTATATGGCCACAATATTTATGTTTATAATAATATGCTTTACCAGATTCCATGAACATGCTTCGAAAATGGCCTACATTATTTGAACATTTGTATAACTAATCATTTTGAATTGGATGCATTATGCCAATATCTATTTAAGATGATTGTATGCTTGTAGGTGACCTTTATTTTAAAATTCATTTGGAATACTGTAAATATAGGTTGAAGAATAAATGAAATTTTGACTAAATTCAAGTTATGCTGTGAATGAAGCAACCAAAAAGACTACTTCACTTCCAAAAATAATCGACTCGATTCTATCACCTGCAAAAGACTTGAAGGTACATGACGCTTCATTATCCCAAGATCTTTGGTACTCATCTTGGGAAAATCAATTGAATAACAAATTTGAAAAATCAAAAGTAGACCCACATCTTGGTCCTGTCTTACCAAAATTCTAAACAAGAGGAAGTCTTTTTGGCTTGCCTAAGAATAGACTGTACTTGTCTTACACTTACATATCTTCTCAATAATCTTGCTCCTCCATCATGCCTTGTTGCCATCATTGTCTCCAAGAAACATCTGTTAATTTTGTAATTATATTAAGTTGTATCTATAAGTCTGTAACACTAAGCAAATAACCCGCTTGTAGTTTAAAATGTTTGTTGAATAAAAAAGAAAAAAAAATGATGTTTTTGCAGTTGGATTTTATTAATATTGGTATGTGTACCTCTGTGTCTCTGTTTAATAAGGTCACCAAATTAGTTAAACCTTTGGACTGACTTTGGGAGAGGGGAATGTTTTTGGACAGACATTGTTGACAAACAATGACAATTTTTACTGATCTGTCAACATTAAATCTGTTTGAAACACGCACTGAACAGAAAAAAAAGTAGAAGAAGAAAAGAGAGTAGAAAATTTTTGGGCGATGTGTTTTTGATCAATAAAATTTTCCTGGGGAGAAGATTATTGAAATGAGAAAGCTGGCTGCTGTTCTTTTCTCTTATAAACTTATTGACCAAATGAAACAATTTATTTTACAGTACCTTTTGAAAGATACCTCATAATTTTGTAAAATGAAAGAAAAATCCTTAGCCAAATTTTTCTCACAACATAACCTTTTGTAAAAGGCATTTCCAGTCAAAGTAATACTTGTATCCTCTCCAAGAAGTCGCTTGAAATGATTTCAGATATCAAACTTTTTGTTGTTGTCTTTTGTCTCAAAGTCTAGAGGTAGATATTCAGGGAAGATGAAGAATTCTTCATTTTCTAGACTGTTGTCAGCCTTCTTGAAGAATGTATCAAGAAGTAACAATCAAGTGAACTTCTTCATCAACTGAAATGATATCAAATACTTCATTGTAATGTTGAAATTGTTTTCCTCAAAATAATTTCCATAATCCATATAGGTATACTGTACCTGTCTTCCTTTTATGTTTGGTTACTTCTGTACTGAGCTCAGATCACCAAAAATCAAAAAAGGGCCTTAAATCAAGCTAGGGCCCTTTTTCTACGCAACCATTCAATTGAAAACTGATATTACAGAACAGCTACAGAGGCAGGGGAGGTCCGATTTCCTTTCAAACATGTAATATTCTGACTTGTTATGATACTTTTTCATGATTGTTGTTTTTGCATATACATCAATTCAATTTTGCACAGCAGAATGTTAGAATTAGAAACACCACCAACTTGATAACAGGTATGAGAATAGGTTTGTAATTGGGAATTCTGGAAAAGCCCTAATTAAACCAGGCAATGCATCAGTAAATTCCCACCAATTTTGTGATTTTGATTAGAAAAAAAAAAAAACAATTTTTGAACTATCAATACCTAGTCTCTCAAACTATCGGCGATTTTATTTCTCACAAAACTATTGTTTTTCCTGATAGTTTTTGGGATAGTAGAGTTGATAGTATTGATAGTCTATCAATAGTTCCCATCACTAATTTGGACAACAGCAATTTGCAAGTGGACACGCCGCTAGAAGCGCTACTTTACTTTCCATGTGACACTAGGAGGTGATGCAAAAAATTTGCCCCATTCAATGAATATGGGCAGTCATTTTCAAAAGGTTTGTTCTTATTAATTTTGCATTGATTTGGGGAATGAAGACGTACAAAATATTGGGTGAGGTTTCTACTATCGATTTTCAATATTTCTTGGGTAGGTTATTGCTTCAATTTTCAAGAAAAACAAATAAGACGAAAATTCTCCCATATAGGACGCAGACGCAATAAACGGCACGCCATCACCTTCTCTAAGGACAAGCTTCTGAAAAATTCCGCGGCGCTTAGCATCGAGTGGTGGCGACTCTATTTACGACACTAACGCTGCGCTGCGAATACGACACTAACGCTGCGCTGTTTGAATGTATAAGTTATTTTTATTTTTGTTATTATTGACACAATTTTGTTATCTACGTTTTTCTCAATAATATTGATAAATATACAAAAACTATAAACTTTCAAATTTCGAGGATGAATTTTGTCCCTACGAGTTTCTGACTGTCGAACCCGTCGAACCGCATCTATATTGATATTTCAGAGTTTATTCCAACGGATTCGAATGCTTCATTGATGTTGTGTACCGGCTGTATTGAATTTCACCGACAGCGTAAATAGATGACTATAGTTGTCTCGGGTAAAGATAGATGAATTTAATGTTTACATCGTTAATAATCTCAAGGTTTCTCTCGACGTGCAAACTTTCCTGATTGATCAATTTAAAATCTATCGACCTACATCTGAAAGCCTTTCTTTGAACAAACTCCTGTGTGTAAGCGGTCGTTTTCAACATTGTCTACTATCATATCATTCGTGTCGACATCGTTCCTCATCAAGTTTTGCTTGAACCATTCTAGGTACAACATAATGGATTCCGATAGCTTACCATCTTCGGACTTGAGTGACGTTGAATTAGATTCGATCGAGGATCGCGGAGAACCGAGCGCCGCGAGTATATTTAGTTTGTTGAATTACGTACCTCAAGCCGCGGATGCTGATTCGAGTTCCGAATCTGATACCCAACAAGATGAAGACTATCCTGACCTCGATGAAGATATCAGATCATTAGCTTGCGATCATCAGGTAATTTCGATCTTGAATATCATTCCGATAGTAGATTATGAGGAAATATCTACCACATTTCGTTAGGGGCTCGTATACCTGACCTCTCGTCGACATAAGCGCGTTTGTCATGTGGACCCTTTTTAGCCAAACCCAACCAAGCGACATGATAACGATCTGAGGAATAGGATAATCTCCACTTATAGTGAATGAACATTTCTCCTGTTCTCCAGATCGTTATCATGTCGCTTGGTTGGGTTTGGCTAAAAAGGGTCCATGTTGTGTTATCCTTTTTTTTTGTTGGAAGTCTTTTCCTCATGAATTTTATATCTGCGAGAACTCATCAAATCTTAATGCTATCCTCATTTTCAGTACTTGGGTGAGTTGGAACCAGTACGTGGTCGTGAAATAATGGATGATGATTCAATCCAAAAGATACCCGTGCTTTTCTTATCCTCGCGTGTTGTTCTTGTTCCCGGACAAACGTTTCCGCTGGTTGAAAATGAGACGACAATTGTCAATACTTTGAAGTATGCTGTAGAACACAATCATATTTTTGGGATAATTCCTTCTTTCTTATGGTAAAAATGTTGATAATTGTAATACAATCAAATTTTGATTAGTTCCAGATTTAGTTGTAAGTTGATAATCTCTCTTGCAGGGACAGTCGAAATCCTCAAAAAAGTGGAAATACCGTAATTGGAACCACCGCCGAAATCATTGCTTACGGACAAACAGAAGGTGGTTTTAAAGTCAAGGCGATCGGTCGACAGCGCTTCAAGATTATTCAAATTAAAAACGAGCGAATAGAGTAGGTATTGTTTGTAACTGTGTGTTACTTAAGAGCCCATTATATTCATTCGTTTGATATTGAATGCATTGTTTCGAACATTTCTCTGCAGGGATTGCTACGTATTGTTTGCATTCATTCGTATCCTGCCAGAAATCAGTTTACCTCCGGTGCTACATGGTTACCAGTTAACCTCTTTAAATAGGTTTAAATCTAGTCAACGTTTCAAGTGAGTGCAGTTTTTGAAGTGTTTCGCACAAGAAATGAGATTCGATTCGCTTTCATAGATTTTATCTGGAGAGAATTTTGACTATCATCGTAGCGAGATTTTTGTATTCTCCAAGTAGGCTTTGATCAATTATGAGGATTCTTCCCGTGCACGTTAGTTATTCGATCAGCTTAGTCAAAGCAAAAATACAGAGAAGCATGAAAAAAATTTAGGTGTTGGAAAGATTAGAATGGTTATGACATGGACGCAGTAGGTTCATTAAAAGTCGTGAAAATATCATTTCTTACTGCATATGAACATAATATCCTTCTTCTGACAGAAAAAAAAACTAAATTCGTAAAAATTTTTGTTTTTTATCCTACTAAAAGGTGTTTCCGAAGAGAAGCTAGCCAATCCCGATGGCCCTATTGGGTGTATAAGTTGTATGATGAGAAGTATTTGGTCCGTGATGTAAAGAAAAAAATTACTTCCGACTTCCGTATCTGTAAGAACCATTCTCACATTCTTTATGTAAGTTTTCTAAATTCAATCGTGTAATCAAATTATATTTCATTCATTTTTTCTAGCAAAAAATATCAAGTATCCCGATGACGCTCCTACTCTCTTCTTCCAACTTCTGAAGAGTGTACCCATACCCCATAAATTGATGCTTGAAGGTATGGCATTAAATAATCCTATTCAGCGGCTACTTTGGCTGAAAAATATCTTCAAACCAATCGTAAGTAGACCTTTTTCACTTTTGATGTTTTTTTCTGGTCTCTGGAGGAATGCTCACTTTCTTTTTTACAGACCGCCAAACTCAAATGTGCAACTTGTAGATCTACCATTGGGAATAGTGCAGATATTTTTGCTATGAGCGCTGAAGGACCTCATGGAACGTACGTTAATCCTGGGGGATACGTTCACGAGCTTATTACTTTGAAGAGTGTTAAACATACCATGTTGACATCCCAGACACCGGATACTGCTTACAGTTGGTTTCCAAAGTGAGTATACGTGAGAAAATCTAAGTCATTTTTGATTACATGAAACGCTAGATGGAGCTCATTAAACTCTCAGACGTAGATGGCTAGCGCTTCCCAAGAACACGTCGGATAAATTCCCTTTATAATCTGCCGTTCTTATTACTATGTATGATGGTCTCAGCATTCTGTCAACATTCGCTGTCTACTCTTTTCAATCTTATAAAATTCAACTCCCCCCTATAGTTAATAATTCTTTTTGGAATGAACCTGAAAAATCCCTCAACGTGACGAAAGATATTCGAAGATTTGCTTGTGACGCCATGTTCCATTAATTCATCTTGTTAATTTTGAAATTCTCTCATTTTAGCTACGCGTGGCAAATCATGTGCTGTGTAATGTGCCAGTATCATGTAGGATGGAAATTTACAGCGTGCGAAGAAAACCTAATTCCTCGGACCTTCTTCGCTATCAAGAATGATGCAGTTCAAGTACAGAACATGCCGAGTGGAATCTCACTCGAGCAAGCAGAATAGAGAATTGTCTTCGAATTTTTTTATTGAAACCGGAATACTTTTCATTTTCTTACTGTATCTTTTTATTTATTAATTTTTACATATTTGTTATGCATGTAATAAAACTATTAGCTTATTACACATCGTCTTTGATGTTGTCTGTTTTGGATAGTACAGAAGTTTCCTTCGTTTTTCAAAAGTTCGAATTCGCCGGAATTTTTGCGTAACATATTCTCACCCATCTTATCAGTACAATACCTCGCTTCGGCATCCCAGCCGGCGATAAATGAATTCCCTTTGTCTTCAACGGTTTTTCTTTCACTCGTCGTCACTGCGACCATCCTAAAAAGAGGTAAAAGAACCTACTCAAAAATCGAACGCGAGAAACTAATTTTTATTAGCAATTACAAACTCTTAACGATTCTTTAATCGTAAGATAGTACTCATAGATTTCAGAACACGCGTTTTCGATGTTTAAACAATCACCTCTTTATCTCGTCGGAGAAGGTACAACGTCAATTACAAAAGGAAACAAGTGAACATAAAATTTGACTGAAAGTTAATAACTACACATAGAGAAATCCACCACACTTATCCGCAGTAGACAGTCTCATGATTGCTGGTTTAGCACGTAACAACTCATTAAGAAAGAAAAAAGTACAAAAATGAATTTTACAAAATTAAACAACCTCCATCGCAGTTTGACTGCAACTATTATCGCTGAATACCAACGGCGTCGTATCATTTGAGGGATCGGTTTGACCATTTTCTGAATCATCCCAATTGATTTTGAAACGCGTCACCCGAGGCTCAGTGCCTAGAATATTTCTAGTAACCTGAAGCGAATAAACGAGGTTTTAGAAATTCGCATATTCCACACATAGAATTTTTGTCAGGTAACGACCACTCACTTTGTCAAATTCCGGCGTAGCGGGGGGATTTTCCTTCATTTCTGGATCGCTATACTCGTTATTGATAAAGTAACCGACTCTAACGAATTCTTGTTTCTTGTAACAACACGTCAGCAGAACTACGGTCACACCAATGGCGTCAGCAACTGGAATTTTCGATGGGTCGGGTGGATCGGCCTAGAAGTGGACGAAGAGTAGATGAATAACAAATGAAGCAATAATAAGCTCAATAAATGAATATTGATCATCTGTCTGGCATAAACATACTTCGAACATGAACATGTGCCTCCCTTCCGGGACTGGTCCAACGTAAATAGTATCTAATACTTGATCATGTTGTTCGCTTTCTGCTGATCCAACGTAAATCATTTTCCATTCTAGATCTACGAACAACAATCAATGGTAAAGCATAAATAACGGATCGAAGTTACCGAGACAACTACTTCGAAGAGAAATGCGCGGGAAAGATCATAATCATACCTTCTTGTAATTCTTCGATACACTCGAACGTCAACTCGAATTGAAATGGACTGTTGAACGGAGACGGGTTATTAAGAACGTTGACATTACAGACTTGAACCTTCGCCATGATTGTCTTCTCGGATGAGCTTCTTCACAAGAGTTTCGATTAACGAGTAATCAGAAACGGCGGTAACAGTTTTAGATTGAAACTGTAATTCGCACTGACTGAGTAGATGTAGGTAATCAAATTCTAACAGTGAAGTACGAGTATTGCGAAACTCGGTAGAATGAAACAGAAGCCGATAGAAACTTTGACAACACCTCTACGGATTATTGCTAAAGAACAATTCAATCATAGCATCATTATTTTACAGGAACTTTCACGAACGGAACGAACAAGGATAATTCAGAAAAAGAATGCAAACTACTGCCAGACGTTTCTTTAATAGTAGCCGCGCCAAAACGTTAAACGACAGATCGCTACAAAGCAGAAATCAGTGTTCCCAAATGAGATATTGAAAAATTCGGACGGCAGTCGAGTATATAACGATGATAAGAAATAGTTTTTTTTTTCAACGATAGGTAACCTCCCAGAACGTAGTGCTTTTGTCTCCTTCACAGTATTCATTCTTCATTATCTTTTAAAATGGAGTATTTACCTTTGACCACGGCCTACTTTATATAAGGCCGTAATGCAGCAATGTCACAACGTCGCACTCGAAAAGTAGTGGATACAGATTTACACGTAGGCTTATGGGAAAAAGTGAGAAAAAACCAAAGTTTTGATTCGTACGCAAATAAAACGCTGTTTTTGAAAAAAATGAAGAGAATATAACTTGAAGAGCAAACAATTTTCTATTTTTAAAGCCCTATTTCAGTAAAATTGGTGCAGTACAAGAGAAGTTATCATCGTTTTAAAATTAAAAATCGGATAGGGGACGAAGTGCGGTACAGTTTCATCATTGTTACACCGCACCGATGAACGTGAACCGCCCCGAAACGTAACTGCTAACAATCCACTGCCGCGCTGTTGTCATTTTCTACATTACGGCCTTATATAAAGTAGGCCGTGCTTTGACTCCAGAGTCATGGAAATACACTGTGAGAACAATTACAGTCAACAACCGTCATATTTTGTCGCGGGCGGATTTTCAGACTGTTATTTGTTATTTCAATTGTTGGAAAAATTGAGACCTAATTGAGCTAATTCCTTGTTGATTGCAAAATCTTCTTTCCTCCTTTGTCCTTAATTGGAATGTTCCCAGTTGGAAATTCAAGTATGTACTAATATCATCTTTCTATGTTGTACTTGAGCTGAAGAACTTCACCGCTGGCTTTTCTTGTACTATGGGTAACTCTGAGTGTCGAATGGACTTTTTTTCAATTTTCATCAAGGTAGATTGCATACTCAAACAAAAACTGTCCTGGCAGATTGCACACATTAAAACAAAGAAACGACTGAAGGTAGATGGCCTATTGAAGCAACAACAGAGGGGGAAGTCACTGTCCATATCACCAGGGACAAGAATCATACAACTCGGTTAAAAGAGGGTACAAAAGATTTTTCTGAGGATGTTTCATACACAAGTTTCTTTGGCTTAGAAATAGCCATTGTATTATTTCCTCCTCCCAGTGGCGTACATACAGGATAAACCCCCCCTCCCCCTCCAAACCCCCAATCAATGAATAAGAGTTGTTCTAGAAATTTTCATCGGCCTTTCTAATGTACATGTGAGAACCCCCCCCCCCCAAAAAAAAAAAAAAAATGAAAATACAGGTACGCCACAGCCTCCTCCTTCCATTTTGTGTATTCATTTGGAATGCAAACTCTTGTCTCACAGACAGTACCTTCCCAGGAGGGAGAACCGCAATTATTGTAAATTTGCATATAAGATATCCCACCTTTTTCCCCAAAAAATTCCTTTCAGAAATTTTGTAAAAGAATCAAGTATTTGCAACTGTCATACAAATTTTGAAAAAAAAAATGCAACCTTTTCAGTTTTCAAGTCTCCTGGCAAAAATAAATTGTGAATTTTCTATTTTCAAGGGAATAATCTAAGAATGAAAAATAGAACCATGAACCTGGTCTTCCCTTTTCCTCACTGAATGAATTATTTGGCTGAAGTGAGTTGTAGAATAATTGATTAAGCTATGTAATTTGGTTAGTGTTTGAAAAAATGTTGAATTTCAAACTACAGTATATACAAAAAGGTAGGTGTGTGGAAGATTTCTGATCATTGAGATATACTTACAAAAAAGTGGGAGGTGGTTTTGGAAAATTTACTCTACCCAGCGAGAAATGCGCTGCCAATTTTTAAAATTTGCTGCCACTTCTGCTGACATGTCAGCAGAAGTGGCAGTAGTGGACAAGTTACTGGTAAGCGCTGACACTTTCGCTTACAATATGCTGACACGAGAGCAATTCTTCTGTCATTAAGCGATAGCTAAATTAGGTAGGCAATTTAAGGAATTTTCAACTTCTGAACTTCATGTGACAAGTGGGGGACATTGAGTAATTTTGACCATTAAATATTGTTAACTTTTTGTATATTAGGTGGAGTTTTTAAAAAAAAATTGACAGTTGAGCTGTATAGATTAGGTGGCCAAGGATTTGAAGAAATTAATTTTCAAACTACAGATACATAGTATTGGATAGGAGGGGACATTGAAAATAATTTGCTTCCAAATCATGTACATCAAGAGATATTGATTTGAAAAGATCTTGACCTTCATTGGGAAACTTCAAATAATTTTGAACTTCATTTGTTACATATGTCAGAAAGAGATATGAATAATATTATAGAATTAAAAAATCTAAAAAAGAAATGGAATATTCTAATACCAGGGTGATAGAACAAACTATTTACAATGATTTTCATAAAAAGTTTTGCTAAATGAAGGAGGAATACAGGAATAGTAAGGAAATTGCGTTTACCATACTAAATTTTGAACAATTCTTTACGTGTAATTCACACCGATTTATCTTTTTCTTTTTTTTTCTCTCTACTATTTTACTGTTTTTATTTTTGTTTTTTTTTTTTCAACAGAATTTCTTCAATTAATATTGAGTTTTATGTCTCTTTATATTTTTCAATTACCTAGTAAACATTCGTTTTCTTTCTAGTAGGTACCTATAGGTAATATTGCACTTCTTGTTTTTTTTTCTGAATGTTTTTTACATTCTCTCAATAGTCTCAAGTACAAAGATATGGTCCGGCTATTTTCTAATACCTTCGCTGCAGATTATCATTTTTTGTAATTTTAAATATTTTTAAATAATACTGCAAATTTATTGACTTCAGGAAGATATTGTGTGGGGTAAAAATTAGCTTCAAGTTTCTCCAGATATAGCTTATATATCTGGTAGGTATTATGACTTCGTCGTTTGTCTCCCTGAGCTAGGAATTATCTATCCTCACTACATTGGTCCAGGGATCAAAGTTGGGCAAAGCAGTTTACATTCAGCATTAAATTAAATCAAAATGGTATGGGAATAATATTACACTATTGCATGATGATCAGGAAAAAAAATCTCAATGACTGTTCGTATTCAATATACTGACTCAAACTCAGGGTGCTTCTAGTGCTGAAATGTAGAAACAACTGGAGTTCTCTCTTGAATGTGGGTAACTGGTGGGTAATTGAATAAATGAATTGAAGAAAAAAAAATACATTAATTGTTATTCAAGACCAAAAACAACTCAGAATTTTTAACAATCACGAATAAGAATGAGTCATGCGCGCCGCGCCGTCAAGGCTAGTAAACATTACTATCAGATTCTCTTATCAGTTGAATTGCAGCAAACAACTTTTCACAAAAAATTAATCTCATATTAATAATATAGAATAGTCATAACCGTGTTTGAAGTTTTCGAAAAATCATAACAACTTTCCTCGATAAGAATGACTATCGAAATGATGTCAAGATAGGATAAATTTGATTTATGGTGTCTCGTCAGGATGACTTCAAATTCGTACCTGGAGGTTCGTGTCAATTCCATCAACATACATTTTTCGGGTACCGGTATTGGAGCTGTATATCTCAACTAATGAATTATTTTTATTAAAGCTGCCTTGTGAGCCACCTCCAATTCTACCTGACATAAAAGAGCAATTCGAAGCCTATTTAACGAAGCCACAGAATCTACCACTTCATAATCAAAAGAACGATTTCAAACTTTTAAAAAGGAAGATCGATTTGACATCTCTATATCATATTGAACTCAGTCCCGTCACTACTACATTAAAAGTACAGTATAATTTTGTTGGCTAATTTTATCTCGGAGACTGCGTTTTTAGTTGTTATTGAATTTTCTACGAGAAGATGTATGCTTGTAGTTAATCAGGGATCCAGACAACCGAGATGCTATAGATTTTGAAGAGGTTCTTGTTGATGGCCTCGGTGAAACGTCCAAAAATTCGACTTCCTTCACTCGTCCTCCGGGTAAAATAACTGACGATGTACGAGGAAGCCGAACAAATTTTCCTTTCTGGCCAGGTGGTCTGGATATGCCAGAGATTGGCGAAACAAACGAAAACTTCGATATTGATTTCAGTTCAAGTACGTTGTTGTATAAATGTTCTCTCTACAATGGTTTCGTTTTCTACTTTCTAGAACTGCGAATCTTTATTCTTTCAGATTATTTGACTGTAGCGCCCGGTCTGTCCAGAGGATTTGACTTCTCGTTGATGAGAACGAAGAAAAATGAACCAGTCGAGGATACTATCGATCTACGCAATGTTATGGAAGATTTGGGTCAGTGGACTATTTCTTCGGAAGATGATAAGAAACCTAAAGTGGTTAATGTCGAAAGTGCATCTCATGACTTGGAAGACAGTATTATCCCACAAGTATGTTCGTTGTACTCATCAAAATTTTGGTAAAGCTGATCTGGCCTGTACTTAGATTCCTTTCATTTGACAGGAAGTTAAAATGCCAGTGTTGAGAATATCCCAAGGGACAGTGAAAATTATCACCAAGACGGAATATGCTGAATTGCTGGATACCACGAAACCAGTGCTGAATTTCGATAAGAAGATTCCTGACCCGGCTGTCAGATACGATTTTGATTTGGACGCTTTCCAGAAGCTTGTACGTAGAGGTCACAAAATTAGGTAGATACTTGTGATGTAATGACTTAATTTCCTCTCACGAACAGGCAATAATGAGACTAGAGGATCACGAACACGTATTTGTTGCGGCGCATACATCCGCGGGTAAAACCGTCGTCGCTGAGTACGCTATTGGTCTGTCTCAGAAGCATTGCACGAAGTAAGTTATTTGGGATTCAATAGCTTCATTGTCATGGGTGAGATTTGTTTAATTTTATAAAATTTTAGGACTATCTACACCTCGCCAATCAAAGCTCTATCGAACCAAAAGTACCGTGATTTTAAAAACAAATTCGAGGACGTGGGTTTGATTACTGGTGACTATCGGGTCAATCAACAGGCATCTTGTTTGATAATGACGACCGAAATTCTGAGATCTATGTTATATGGAGGTTCAGATATTATCCGCGATGTAGAATTCGTCATCTTTGATGAAGTTCATTATATCAACGATTCAGAGGTAGATCGCTGATAATTGGTAATCGTAATTTGCTTTGTACAAGTTTCTACAATGAGCTTTATTATTTGTTCTTTACAGAGAGGACACGTATGGGAAGAAATTTTAATAATGTTACCAAGTACGGTGTGCATAGTTATGCTAAGCGCTACCGTACCGAATGTGTTGGATTTTGCCGATTGGGTAGGTCGTACAAAACGTGCTAAAATGTACGTCGTGAACACTCTGAAAAGACCGGTGCCACTGCAGCATTACCTGTACACTGGCCTGGAGGGTAAAGGTGAAAATTTGTTCTTGATCAGAGATGCCGAAGGACCTTTCGTACTAGATGGGTGAGTCGGAATTCGAGGTTTCCTGCCTTGGTTTTCCTACTTTTGAGAGCTAAATTTGAGTATAAACTCGATTTCAGTTACAAAAGAGCCGTATCCAGTTTGGAGAGAGTGAAAATGGAAAATGAGAAAGTTAAAAGTGTCAAAAAAGTTGGTCCGTTGAGGAGTGGTGGCGAGAAACAGTATTGGATATCATTTGCGAAATATTTAAAGAAATACGATAAGCTTCCAGTAGTCGCCTTCACTTTATCGCGGGCGAAGTGTGATCGTAACGCGGATCTTTTGACTTCTATCGATTTGACTACCCAAGAGGAAAAGAATTTCATCAACCACTTTTTCAAGGAATCTATTAACACTCTCAAGGATGAAGACCGGAATTTACCGCAGGTAAACTCATAATGAAAGTAAAAGCTGTATATGAGATCGATCTTTCTAATCTCGGGCCAACGATGAATAGATTGTGAAAATGCAGTTACTTCTGAGCAAAGGTATTGCGAAGCATCATAGTGGCATTCTTCCAATATTGAAAGAAATCGTCGAGATTTTGTTCCAAAAAGGATTAGTAAAAGTGAGCATAAAAGCTTAATTACTCTTTTTTTTCGTGATCTCTGTTGAATCTTCAATTCATTTTTTTTTTGTTAGTTTTTATTTGCCACCGAAACATTTGCGATGGGTGTAAATATGCCTGCTAAAACCGTAGCCTTCGATTCTGTGCGCAAATTTGACGGAACGGCTATGCGTGATTTGCAGCCAGCCGAGTACATTCAGATGGCGGGTCGGGCCGGTAGACGTGGCCAAGACGATACTGGAACTGTCATTATTCTCTGTAAACAGGACGTCTATAGCGCCGAAAACCTTCGCAACATGATAACTGGTATGTTATAAAAAAATGTTCTATTATTTACGGCTCGAAAAAGACCATCGTAGAGTGATTTTATGATTTCTTGATCGTACAGGGCTGCCGACCAAATTAGAATCACAGTTTCGCATGACGTACTCAATGATCCTGAACTTGATGCGAGTGAAAGGAATGCGAGTTGAAGATATTATGTCTCACAGTTTCAAAGAACTCAACAGTCGGCGGAAAATCAAAATTTACCAGGAAGAACTTCTCAAATTAAACGAAGAAGACGATGACGAATTTATTGAAATCAGGAAGACTCCGGCTTACGCCGAAATGGAAGGATTCTTTGACGCTTGTGTCCAGTTTATCGAAACGTGGAAGCGATATAGTGTGAGTGATCTGCTGAATAGTTCGTATCTCTTTTGTAGTGAGGACTAAAACGATTTCAAAGAAGAATTGAAATTCTATCTATATAATGAAAAAATTGTTGATATTTCGGGATATTGTTTCGGATATTTTAAAACTGTTTCTATTTTAACTTTGAACGGGTGGGAGAAGAGTTGCAAAGAAGAATTGTCTAGGATTAGGTGTAGTTTAGCGCACAAAATAAAATTATCAATTTTCCATCAGTTTATTTTATTTTTAGGTACACATTTTAGGCAGTGCAAAAGTGCAAAAAGAAATTGTTCCGGGTCGCTTCATTTTGATTTCACACAATCAGCACATTAATAAACTGGCGTTAGTTTTGCAAGTTGCTATGAAACGAGATAGTATCGAATACAAGTGAGTCATTGAAATTTATTCCAACATGGGAATGAATCTTGCAAAGGCTTTTAATAAGTACTGAATGTATAATACTAAGTTTCTTTTTGTCGAAATGAGAAAAAACAAAACTACATACGTTCGGTGTTTTCGTTTTTCTCTGATAATAAATACTGTACTGTTTATTCCTCGAAATTTTCATTTTCAACGTCACTTTTTTGCAGAGTATTAGCCCTAGATGACAGCGAAAAAGAAGCTATCAACACTCCGCAAGAAGAATTATCCATCTTTTATCGTATGTTGGGCCTTGCTCGAAAAAATATTTTTGTACCCGACGCTAAACCCAAGGATGTGCTGATTACCATCACCACAAATTCTGTAATAGCTATTACCAAGTACCAAATTAAAGTAGAATGTGATTTGGTCTTCAAAGACTGTGATCAACGTCAATTACCTCGTTTTAAGTGAGTATCCATGATTGACGAAACTTTCTAAAACGTATACCTACATGCAAGTAATTGTTTAAATTACTTTTCCGCGCAGGGATAATCCACCCAGTACGACCTGTTTGCGAGCTATTACAGAATTGATCGAGCGAAGTCGCCAAATCCAAAACGAAGATGGTTTGAAAGGTTTGCATTTTATCGACTTAAAAGAATTGAAAATCAGCAATATAGATGTCAGCTCTATGGTGCAGGAGATTATCGTACTCAAGAAGCAAGGAGATTCGTTTAATCTTCCTGAGAAAATTCCTGATTTTGAATCACAAGTACGAAAACTACCAGAAAATATTTATGTTTTTAGTCGTTATCGTATTTTTATCGCTTTCTTCTTCGTATTTCAGTTTGAAAAACTTTTCGCCTGCAAACAAAAAGAGAGAAGAAAAAAAGACTTGGAATTCAAACTTTCTGACGAAAGTCTACAATTGTATCCCGACTATCAAAACAAGATAAACGTGCTGCGTAAGCTGGAATACATCAGCGACGAGGATATAGGTGCGTTATTTGTAATGTAAAAATTGACTTTAAGGAAAATTTTGCCACCAACCACTAGGAATGTGAAATGAAAACTAGCTCTGGTAAAAGAAAAAAAAATCTATAATAATCAACACAACTGAGTTTGTTTTTGTTCTGATTATAGTTGAGTTGAAAGGCAAAGTCGCTTGCGAAATGGGCTCCAATGAGTTGATTATCACGGAACTGATCTTCCAAAACAGTCTCTCCAAATTTGAGCCCGCCGAAATTGCTGCCCTGTTGTCGTGTTTAGTATTTCAAGTACGCTCGGACGACAACATCGAGCCTGAACTCACAGAACGTTTAATTGAGGGTATCGTTACCATGCAGCAAGTTTACGAAAGCGTGAAAGTTGTAGAACAAGAACACGATTACGAATCTACTCCCAGTCTTAATTTTGGCCTTGTACAAGTTGTTTACGAATGGGCTCATGGAAAAGTAAGCACTCGCTACGTAAGTTAATTTGTCTTGAACAAGCTCATCAATCTCGTTTTATCTCCATTCTAGCCCTTCGCTCAAATAATGGAATTAGTTGAAGACAAAGTACAAGAAGGAATTATTGTACGATGTATTCAGCAACTTAACGAAATTCTCTGTGATATTAAAGATGCTGCTCGTCTTTTTGGCGATCTGGTTTTGAAGAAGAAAATGGAAGAAGCGTCAGAAGCTATTAAAAGAGATATAGTTTTCGCCGCTTCTTTATACACGCAGTGATAGAATCAGAACGTATATCGATAACGGATTTTTCAACTAGTCCACTTTTTTTTTTCCTTGAATAATTTTTTTATTGAAATGTTACATAATAAACTAAATAAATATAATTATTATAATTTCCACCATTTTTAACACTTCATCTATGTTTATAACAGCCGCTGATCTCCAATGAAGGCGGTACAGAAATGAATCAAATTATCATAATTCTCACAATTTTTCAACGCTTTAAAAAACACTTGTGGATTTCTCCTTACTAGTTACTTATCTCTCCTTGGCCTTTAATCACTTCACTAATACAAAGCCATTGCCCTTCGGGATCGATTTTCCATAAGCTAACTTTATTATCCGCTCCGCTCACAGCAAGAATATTAGCGGTTAACGACCAATTTACACTCCATACAACATCGTCGAAAATATTGAGAGTAGTTGATTTCCAGTTGATGAAGTCATCACTAGTGGAAACGATCACTCGTTTGTCTTGCGAACAACTTGCTATCATATTTTTGGTCAGCCCGACAGACGGCGCCCAGGCAACATCTCGAACCCAGTCGGAATGTACTTCAATTTTTGCTTCCTCGACCCACTGATCGTTTTCTTCTCTCCATGTTTTTATCAAATTATCGCAGCCTCCGCTGGCTAAACGTTTGGCGGGCGGTAACCGATTTGCGTCCGGATTCAAAGCCGCTATATTCGTGGCAGCTGGGTACCAACTGACTGCGTTACAACCGCTGGTGTGGGCTCCCATGATACGCTTTGATTCCCACGAATTGGTTTCTTGTATGTACGTTAAGATCGATATGGTACCATCCAGACTACCGCAGGCCAAAATTAAGCCGAACTGATGCGGAGCCCATGCAACCGAGTTGACAGATGAATCGTGATTACTGTATTCGTAAAATTTTACCCATTCGCCTGATTCTTTCCATATGATAACTCTTCTATCGTAGGAGCATGATGCGAGAAGGGTGCCGAATTTCGGATGGGCCCATGAAATCTGCCATACGGGGCCTTGGTGTCCTTTGAGATCGGCAACCAATGTATGCGTCCCGTTCTTCAAATTGTAAATCTTAACGGACTGGTCGGACGAACAAGTTGCCAAACGAAGGCCATAGTAATCCATTTCCGCGTCGTGGATAACATCTTCGTGGCCGGTTTCTATGGTATTTAGGATACTGACCATCTTTCAAATGTTGGAAACTTTCAGATATCTTTGTTTACAATAAGATTTCCAACGTTAACATACTTTGAGATCGAAAGATATGACGAAATGAAACAATAATACGTGTTCGCGTTCGGTATATTTCTCTTCCATAAAGAAAAACTTTCTATCTAATCAGTAAACTCATATCACCGCCAACGTCGATAAAAATTCTGGGAACAAATTTCATTGTTTACCTTTCCCCCCAAGAGATGTAGTGGAAACAGAATCGTCATCTATTGGCTACCTCGTGAGGATGATCAACATGATTCGTTGAAAAATGATGACGTCATCTTGAGTTTTCTGAAAGCCGGTCAAGTGATAAGCGAACAATCCATGGAATAAGGTCTTTCGCACGACGACAAGAGATCTTTTTCTACGAATTGTTGTATGGTTCTTCATGATTCTAGTAGGAAACGTGACTCTCTTGGTGACTCCGTTAATGGGAAAAACGACATTTTTATTTTGCTAGCAAGGCATTGAAAACCACCACGTTGATAACTTCTTAATCTGGTTGTTCTCTTAGCTTCTTCTCTTTTCACTTGCTTCCGAAATCCGAATTCAATCTTGTAATAGCACGTGAAATTTTTCTTGAATAGAACATATTTATCATTCGAAACATTACGATATAACTACAATAATGGGATTCGCGAATATATGGTATTCTCACCCGAGAAAATACGGACAGGGTTCCAGATCTTGGTAAGTTTTTCGATCGACTGATGATTAGGTTTGAGCATCGTGTAATTATTAGTTCGTCTTCTTAATGTCTTCATGTTCCTGTATCCGAGAACTCGAACATGAAATCATTGGCAGACAAGTATAATATTGCCCTGCGAATGCCGGTATCGTATCGGCATCACGTACTTTTGAACTTCGAAATGGTGTACGATTGATTTCGTCACATCTTGTGGTAGAATTTGCTTTTATACTATCTGCCATTACGTAAATGGAAACGATGTATTGATTAACGGAGAATAATCTTGTTTCTGACTTTCAGTCGAGCCTGTGCCAACAGACACGGTCTTATCCGCAAGTACGGATTAAATCTTTGTCGTCAGTGCTTTAGAGAGTACGCCGGTGATATCGGATTCAAAAAGGTGAGCAATTTTCTGTGTTGTACCGATCCCTAATGCTAGGAATGCTTGCTAAGAGAGGCTGTAGCATTCAAAAATGTATCCGAAAAAAGAGAACAAATTTCGTTAGCCTTTAACCTAAAAGAATGAATTTTACCTTGTCGACTTCGGGATATTTGATCAAAAGTTCCCAGCTTTTGACCAATTACATTCACTGAACTTCAGTCTTTCCTCTTTGAATCTTATGACTTTGATTGAGACTCTAACGAAGGAGCGACCATTTGACGAGATTTTATTGGGAATCCGAAGTATAATCTGTATAGTAAAATATATTCGTATCCCTTGCTGTCATTATAGTCGTCCTACATATCATTTGGATGACATGAGTTCTGTTCGGTTTAAGAAGTCGTCCTACTATTGAGACATCATTCTTGAAGGTTTTTCTCAACCATCCTCTATCCTCTTGTCGAATTCACTTCTATAATAAAGATTGTCTGAGAATTAGATAGGTGAAGAGTTGAGAAAGTTCATTTGAAACTTGTTGGGTATTCGGACATCGTTGTGTTCATGTGATTGTAACATGATCAGTTTGAACATACTAGAGGGGTGATATATTTTGATGTTTTGTTCTACTTTCTCCGAGGTTTGAAATTTGATTTTGTGGTGTCTGTAGAAACTCATGATTTCACGATCCCCTCTGTATACATCATATCGCGTTTGTGTATTCGATAGAGAAAAATATCCAATGATGAATTTATTACGAGTGGTCGTCTATCTTAATCGTTTCCTATATTGCTTGAAAAATACTCTACCCTTCTTCTCATCTTTCTGTATTTTTCAATTTATGTATGATTATTCTTCTTCCGATGTTTGATGTTAGAACTTGTGCCAAAACTCTTTAGATCCGACTCTATGCTGACGCTGAACATTTTTTTGCTACTAAATATTTTCATCTCTTTATTAATAGTCTTTCTGAAACAAAATTTCCTTCCCTTTTGTCTTTGGGAGACTGAAAAGAAAACTAAAGAAAGTCAATTCTAATAGGAGAAGAAGAAATTTTACGAGGTTTCTTCGAACGGTTCTTGAAATTTTGACTATTCAGATCATGTCTTCAGTTGTTCTGTTGCAAAATCATCATCAAAAAAGAGAGAAAGAAAACAAATGGGCAAGTAGAGAAAAAAAAAACATTTTTTCATAAATAGAATGCAAATCCTTTCTGTTTTTTTTTTCTTGTCTTTCCTATCTCATCAGGAGCTATCTTGATTATTTAAGAAAAAAAAAAAAAAAACAACAACAACTGATGGATTCATGAGAGTAATTATTGTATTCGGGAGGCTCAAGTCTCTTGATTGGTACCCAGACTTGAAGTTGCGTAATTCGTTGATATTTTTCAAAATCGATGAATATTACTAGTATTCTTGAATTTTCAATTTTTTGATCGATTAATTTCCGACTCTAATTCTTGCTGTATTTTGTTTGTTTTTTTCCAGTTGGACTAGTGGTATCATCAACGAAGTGAAATGATCCATTTTCCTATTTTAACTTAAGTTTAATTTTGGTATGTTCTCTTTGAATTAAATGAAAAAATACTGATTTTCAATGTTTTTTCTTATCAAAAAATTCAACATTACAAAAAAATCTATACAACAATAAATTACAGAATACAATAATTATCTAACGAGAATAATTTACAGGAATGTCTACAACATCTAAATAGCTTATAAGTTAACTGTACAGTTTGATACGATGATATGAAAGTTTCATTGATCAGCCAAACCAGCTTTCTCGTTGCTGTAGAATTAAAAAAAAAAAAAAAGTTAATCGAAATATCGTCTACACAATATTGCTTAGTGAAAGAACAACTAATTGTTTCCTTACTTGAGCGAAATTTGATATCAAAGTTAGAATAGACTTTTTGGGAGGTCTGCAAACTTTTTTGTCCTTTTCTTGACAGCATAAATTTGGAAAGCAATCGAAGGTCGACCGGCAAGCTTTTGGAAACAAATCATAGCTAGGAGGTGGAGGAGGAGTACATTGCCAATACGCCATCGCTGTTCGTAACGCTGTGCAAAAATCACAAGAAAAAAATTATAAAATTGAAAAGATTGAGCTTCTGAAAACAGATTCAAATCCGCTGTGACTAGTTGAACATCCATACGTGAGACTATCCGCGGCATCGGTAATTGGTCCCATATTGGTATAGCAATACGACAGAATCCGGTCACCTCGTTATCATCGAAGCAACACACTCGAGGCCAACATTCCTGATCGTTTGAACATTTTCGAACCGGAAAAAGCTCTGGTAATGGATCCTGCGGACATTCCCTCGGTATAAAACCGAACAATGCTGAAAACAATAATACACGAATGTACATAATTCACGTGCATTCCGAAGATGGTTTTTTGTTCGACATTTTACTCACGAGCGTGTGTTGTATTCGATATCGTAGAATTACTTTTATCCTTGAATTTACAATCTACATCTGCACAATCGTTTTTAACGGTCGTCGTTATGTCGCTACTATCGTCTATAGTATTCTCGGCTAGATCTGAAACAAGTAAAGTAGAAATATCGTGAATGAGATGTTTCGTACGCAATCTGAGATCGTAAAGGTTTTTCTTTTGGCACTCGTTCAACTTTACAACACACGTTAGTTCTGGAAATGAAAATGTTTGTCGAAGGAACCGCCTTGCCTTGTAATCTCCACAGTCTAATGGAGAAAATCTCGCTCGGTTTAATCTTGTGAAACATTTTCGGTACCTAATTCTATCTTTTCAAACACAAACTCGCCGTCAAGTTGTTAATGAAAAATCTATTGAAGAACGACGAGGTAACTGCATTAGCAACGTCAAATTTAGCCATAAAATTTGCAACTCGAGAAATATCGAGGTCTGTTTTTTGGTCACCATGCAGCTGGGTAATTATAGAGAACAAGTGTTCAGCAATTTGCTGTTCTTATCTGTATTGTAAGGAACATTTTCTGAAGGGAACGTGGGAAACAAACTTTTTAAGAAATTTTGAAAATTTGCCATCTGTGCGCGGGCTTTTACATCTTGATTAGGTACAAATAGATTTAAATTAGCTTAGCTCGCAATATGGACTGAACGCCTCACGAACTCAGACAGCAATGATACTATTCACACGTGATCCATCTTTAATAGCCTCATTTTAGAATCCCCTTCAACTTTGTTGTTCATTTTAAGTAGGCAATTGTAATATTTTTACAGCTAGAGCGCACTGGAATTATCTCCCACTGGCGTGATTAGAAGGATCTAGGAACCCTGAGTCACCTAACCAGAAATAGGGAACTTACTTTTTCTTTCTGTCTTCTTAAGTCTATTCTGCTAGTCCCAAGAATGCGCGCAGCTTGTAACGTCATCAGAGGGTTGAACTGAGCCAATTGACCCTCTAGTATAGTATCTACAAGATGTACACTGTTCTTTAGGTCTCTAATACATGTACCAATGTTTCTTACAAATCAAAGCCATGGTCACCCTATTAAGTCATCAAGGGTAGAACAAGGTGTTAAGTATGTTGTGTTGAGTGTCACAGTATTATTATGTATTGGGCTAGGGGAGGGGTCGGGGGCAAGATAATTGGCCCCTCTTGTCCTCCTCAAATTTCCATTGATTATGTGAAGCATTTGAGAGAACAATCCAGGCCCGTTGAGAGCTCCAGTTGTGTCCGGGCAAGGAACTCGGCGGGCGCCCAACAAATTTTTTTTCGCCCTTAGGAGCCCTGCGGGGCTCCTAACTGACCTGGGCCTCGAGACAAAATCCTCAGCTGCCCCCCTCCCCTCTTGTCAGGCCTGGAACAATCCAGTCAAGGAGAAATATCGCATAATTTTTGTCTTATAAAGAACATTCCCCATTCGAGTATTATAATTTAAGCACAGGTCAAGTATTTATACTAAAAATAAACAATTTGAAAAATTTGGGGAAAGGATCGAGCAAAGTCTGACAAAATCTCACCAAAGATAAGAGGAGAGGCAAATAATTGCCAAAAAAGCCCCAAGTAATTATTGGCCGCTCTCCAATGTGGATTCAGGCTTTGGGATTTCTCTGCAAGCTTTTGAATTAGGTCAAGGTCATCGATGACGTCATCAAAAGGTTCTAAAACTTGACTCTATCCATTCTTACTTGACCTTTCTCTTTTTACCAATAGACGTTTTCTTGAATACTAAGCCCTGAAGCTCCAGAAGTCAAGAAAGCCTAAGCCTCCCCTCTTTCTCCTTCATTAGGATCAGGTCGTCAACAACGCCATCAGATGATTGATAATGGACTGATTTCCCGGTGACGTATACATGGAAAATGTTTTATCTACCAGCCATGTATGATAGGAGAGGACTTGAAAATTATTCAACCTCTGAAGTTTGCCGGCCGACGGACGCCGGAAGTTTTCTCCGGAAAAACCCTGATGAAGAACTTACAGTGTTGAGAGAGGAGAGACTAGAAATCTGTTTTATGGGGTATTCTAGAAGGGTCTTCTGTCGTCTTTGAAGCGCTACATAACTGGCTCATTGATGAGTTGGTGTTTGAAACATTGCATATATGGCTCATTGAAGGGGCTACGCTGATTGGTGTATGAAGCATTGCATATCTAGATACTTGATGCAGCGATTTTCATCAGGCTATGTACACCAACCACCAAACTGTTTATATGGTAGGAGGGGGACCTAAAAAGAGTCTGCGATACTATCAAAATTCAGCATTATAAAAAGCTAATGCCTAACATACAGTATACTGCTCTTGAACTAGGCTAAGATCCTTGTATTATTCTAGCTTTATACTTGGGGAAGGGACAAAGAAAATTTTCGACCTCTGAGGTTTGGACGTTTTGACGGGGAACCTGTTTTATTGGGGGGGTCTTTCTTGAAAAAACGTCCGCCGTCCGGGAGGCAACATGACCTTGGGACTTGACAAATTATTCAAGTCCCCTCCTATCATACATATCCGGCAGAGGTCGCAAATTTTCCAAGTCCCTTCCTATCACCTATAGCTCGGAGGTTAAAATTTTTCCAAGCGGAGAAGTTGTGAAATTGGAAATCCATTTAACTGTGGTTCTATAACATCTACGGGCTTGAAATTTTTTAGCGGGGAACCCGCTGTCCATTTTGTTAGGGGGATTACATCCTCAGAAAACGTTCTGTGAACTTTGTGACGTCACGTGTGATGCTTTATGACGTCATCAATGACCTTGACCTACTTTAGGGACTTGGAAAAATTTCAACTTCCAGCCGGGATGCTTTATGACGTCATCAATGACATTGACCTTGACCTAGGTACTTTAGGGACTTGAAACAATTTTGATTTCCAGCCTTCATTATAATTATCAGGGATAGCATGCAGTATACTGAGAAGAGCCCCGCCAACTCATTTTCTGAGGGGGCATTTTCGCGCCAACGTCAACGCAAGCGCGGAAGGTTGCGGGTTTCCCACTGCCATTGCAAACCTGCAATGGCCTCTTAATTTCATCACTGCTTCAGCTTAATCAGAAGAAGGTTTTTACGCAATAATTTTATAGCTAAAATATCAGCAAGTTTTAGGACAGATTATGATTATTGCCGAGGGGGGTAAAATATTCCAAGAATACTAGTATAAAGCTAGGATAATGCAAGGAGAGGTTCTAACCGAGTTCGAGTCCAGTATACTGTATTTCAAGTCCCCTTCCTATCATATGTATAGCTTGGAATTTGGTTAGTATAGCCTGATCAAAACAGCTCCTCCATGTAACTAGGTATGTAATGCTTGAAACACCCCACCTTCAATAAATTCCAAGTCCCCGTCGTATCATCTTGCAGCATTGATAGCTCCTTCAAGCTACTAGGTATGCAATACTTCACACACCAGCTGGCCTGGCCTCTCCAATGAGCCAGATATACAACGTTTCAAACATCATAAGACTCATAAAACAGGTTCCCTACCTGCCTCCCCTCCCTTAAGTCCGTTAAAAAACCCGTGAGTTTTTTCCAGGCACCCCCCCCCCCCATAAAACAGGTTCCCTGTTAACATAGGAGAAATCTGAAAGTAGTCTCAAATTAGAGAGTATTTTAACCTTGACCAGTTTCATTCTCATGATTTTTCCAATGTTGCACGCTGACAAGTAGACGAAGTCAAAGTTTCCTTGTCTTCCCGGCGGTCTGTAATGATGCACGCAATTTACGCAAATTAATGAATAAAGCTTGCTAAACGGTGCTTCATTCATCAAAAATCAAACAATTTTATTTCTACCCTTAGAATAGCCTTGCTTCCTACACAGGGTGGGGCAGAAAGATGTTACCACTTGAACGAAAAACTCCGCGAGGATTCCGCGAGAATTTCGTGGAGTTCCCCGGTTGACTGGTAACATCTTTCTGCCCCACCCTATATAGTTATCCGCAGTTATGAAAAATTTTGGACGAAAGCTGGAGATTTGAACGAGGGTGATACTAGCACTGATCGGTTGTTAACCAAGGATCGTACAGTTGGATCAACGAGAATGTCGTTAAGTAGCATGAGACCGTCCGAGGTGGAGTCTCCTTCCATTTTGGAGGAAAAATCAATTGTATTATACCTTCGAGGAAAAGAAACTGAGTCGCGAGCTTATGTGTTGCTCTGAACAGGCCAGGATTAAGGGGGGAGGGTCCCGGGGACCCGAGCCTCCACAAAAAGGGGGCCCCACATTTGTTTTGCCATGTCTTGAAACATCGTACTGGCGAGGGCGAAGCCCGAGACATTGAAAAATTTGTTAGCGGGTAACCCGCTATCCATTTTGTTAGGGGGGATTACATTTTCAGGAAACGTCCGCATCCGGGAGTTTCTGTGAACTGCGTGACGTCAAGTGACGTGACGTCACGTGTGACGCTTTATGACGTCATCAATGACCTTGACCTATTTTAGGGGCTTTGAAAAAATTCAACTTCCAGCCGGGATGCTTTATGACATCATCAATGACATTGACCTTGACCTACTTTAGGGACTTGGAAAATTTCAATCTCCAGCCTTCATTATATCAGGTCTAACATGCAGTATACTGAAAAGAGCCCAGCCAACTCATTTTCTGAGGGGGCATTTTCGTGCCAACGTCATCCCGAGCGCGGGAGGTTGCGGGTTCCCCGCAATGGCCTCTAATTTTTTCTTGGAAGGGGGGGGGGCTTACTAACCTGGGCCTCGGACATTGAAGCTTCTTAATCCGGCCCTGGCTCTGAACCTAGGACCACCAAGGGCGAAACTAGGCTCAGTTTGCCTACGCTGACATCATTCTCCGCATCTCTGGGGCCCTCTGGATATCCCAAACCCTGATAAAAATACTCATGGCTCTTCTTTCGTTGACTCTATCTGAAGCACAATTTGATAGAAGGATGAGGCGCGACAAGAGAAATAAGTACGTCATTTTTGTAGTTATCGAATCAGAAAAGAGGCATTGCATTGAACGTTATAATATAAAAGTTTTTCTGTCCGCAAATTTTAAATTGCACTCCTAATCAAGCATTAATGTAATGTTTTCGCTTATTGTCGTACGAGTGGTCTTCTCCAAAATTATACCTCTAATCCAGAAAATTACACCTTGAAGTACCTACGTGTACGAAGGCGACGAGTGTAACTCCTCTGCGTAAAACACTATCTATGTCGTACAATGGAAAGAGAATTCTCATTGTACGCAAATTAGGTTCCAGCATGAATGGTCTACAGTATTTGTAAGAGTAAATATACAGGTACAATTTTGACTAATTTCATCGTGCGTTTTACACCTCAATTTCCCGAGCCATCTGTTCGTCACGTAGTGACAATAAAAGCAATCGTTAATCAGTCGGGTCGACATTTGCCAGACCGTGATACCGCCTGCAAGAAGGTTAAGAAAAGATACTAATGTGACCCAGACCAAAGATGTTTACCTATAGGAAGACAGACTCAGCAAAAAACACGAATACATCAAACCACAACAAAAACTATCTGAACGTATGAACTCATTTCAAACCATGACGGAACTCGCTACGGAAGTTCCTAATTCGTAAGAGTGATTAAGGGAAATGTACATTAATATCGGGTTGATGTAGCAGGTGTACAGTTCCTCATTATATAAATCTGTATAGGTTTCAAGAAGATACAGTATTTTCAACATCATCGGATACCTCTATCCATTATAATTATTAGCTATTTTTGGTGATTGCGGTTATAACTCCTCTCTCCCCACACTGAAAAAATTCACTAGGTATGGTACTCATTTTGGGAGTCAACTAAATGTACGAGATTTCGGGTACCTACCTAGACGAAACGAAGAATTTTCTATGAAAAGTCAGAAAATATGCATTAAGTTTCTATACAGATGGGGGTATGCCACGGACGGTCTGAACTTATTAGGTGTCGTTTAATTTCACGTGCGCGATAATTATAATAATGATATAAATCTCGTAATTGACTCTCATTAAGTTTTACAAATTATTTCATCATGTCGATGGAATCATGTATTGATGTGAGCTTTACACATGTAATCGCCTGGAAACTTTCACTGTAGTGAGGTAGATACCTCTCTGCTCACTCTATACGTAGATTAAATTCTATAAAGCACGCGAAGAGACAGATATCACTGTACTACAGAAGTGCTCAATGAACAAAACAATTATTTAATGGAAATAATAATCCCTGTAGCTTACCATAAAATTCTATACGAACATCATCATTCCATGCACTCGGAGCTATTTTTCGAGCTCCAAACGGGTTAAATTCCAATACAACGCTCTAACCTTGAGTAAGTTAATTTACGTATTACTTTCTTATGTAAGAGTATTTTTGTAATTTCACACGTTGTATAATGTCATTATTTACTCGCGTATTAGCGTTACTATCGTAGTATTTAAAAATCATCTCGTTCTCATTGTAACAATGTAAACTTGTTGTCTGCGTACGCCTTTTTCTCATAGTTCAAGAACAAAAGTACCGTATTTTAGTCCAATTGTAGACATCACCAAAAGTAAGAAAGACAATTGTCGCGTTAATTGACAGTTACATAGTTTACAAATAATGAGTCTGTTCGAGAAAAAAAAGTTGTGGTCTCTGAAGCATGCCTCGTAGCGTGTCCTCGTCGTTTATGCTCATGGGATTCTCTACAACTACCATTATGCTCAGGTCCGATGTTGGGGTGTAGAAATCGAGATTAAGCTCTCTGTCTGAAACCAAGGCACATCGACAAAATCATGCCAAACGGCTCTTATCACGCCCAGGACGAAAGTTAGCGACGTTTCAGAGTCTCTGCTACCGAGCAATTTCTGTCTTGAAGTCATTGGGAAAATAGTACTCCAGAGTAGTGCCATTCATAGGAAAGTACAAAAACAAGCTTATAATGGCATTTTAAGGTCATAGTGGGGGTATTTATAACAACTAACTTATGGTAAAGAGAATAAAGCTACTAGCGCACAGACAGAAAAGGACAAGGAGAACTTGAGCAGAATGTTCAATGCAAATGCATCTACATTGTTGAGACTGGGAGAAAGTTGAACATGAAGAAAAAGCTCGAAACATTAAGGGAAAAAGAAGATTGAAAGTGACTGTTCGGCAAACATTACAATGAAGAACAGCACAACGGTGAAGGGATGTTTGAAAGCACACAGTCATGTAAGTAGAAAAAATTCTGGGACAGATGGTGATTGCGAAGGCAGAGAAGAGAAAAGTTATCCTCTATAATCACAATTGATAGCAAAAGATTATTTGGCTTTAATCACCAATATGTAAACAGAGAAGTGATTTTGCAGTGTGAAAAAGGCCAAGGAAAATGGCCCTCTCGATTTTCCTAACCACGTGAAAGAAATTGAACGCGCCTGTCATTAGTTATCAAAATTCCCTAATTGCTAAAAAGATTATTCTTTGAGCCCAACTCTGCGCCTCCGGCCTCCCCTCTTTTATGGACTGCCTTTTTTATCACAAACTTCCTCTCAAAGAAATATGAGAAAACTATTAGCACGTAAACTACCTCCTTCTCAACTATTTCTGTAACACTATCTAACTCATCCTCATCCTTATGGCCCTCGTCTTCCCGCTCCACGTCCATAACCCTAAGAGTGGTTGCAAGGCTTGTCACTTAAATTAAAAAAAAATATATGAGTAATTCATTGTATACTTCGTTAATACCAATTTATTATCTCTTCATCATTATGGTTACATCAAACGGAAATTAATTTTATTTGTTTTCTTGAACTTTACCCAAGCCCTCGAGGGTATTGTGCGTCTCGCATCTTACGGTCATGTCCGGAAGTTGATGCCAAATTCGTGACCCAAAGGACTCACTATGAATGTTAGTTTCAGAATTATGACGTGATCGACAGTAATTCGACTACCTCTCTTCTTCAAGGAAATAGTGATTAGTATGCAGCATTGTGCTGCTCTTCCATGCAACCATTTTCTTTGAATCAGAGAGTTCCGATATGCAACAGATTCGACGTATAAATTATACATACGCGTGGGGATTCACGTAAAAGTTGAGTATGGTATGGCTACAATGGAAATTTCCTATTGAAAAAAAAGCGTCTAACACTCCTGATGGGCGAACGAAAGTTTATTATTAAGCGCCAGATAAATCAAATCATGTTAGTATCGCACGCGAAATACTAGTTAGAGTTAACGAGTGTATTCTCGTTTATTTTTCAATGCCACTAATGTAGACCTAGACAGTGCAATAGTGCAAACAGCAGACCGTGCTACGCATTAAGGTCTCTGCAGACTTTATGGTAATATTTTAATGTATAAATAATAATTTTCGATAGATAACTGTTATTTCATTTCCCTGCAGGGTTAACGGTGTTTGTATATATAAATTATCGTAGATGACTGATATTTCTCTCTCACTCGCTGTTGTTTCTTTCTTTCTCCACATGGAGAGTAGTCTGACTTGTTTTGCAATCGACGCTCTGTATGTCAATTTTAATACAGCACAAATATCTATCAGTTTCTCATTTTCACTTTTGTAGCTAAGCTATTTTCAATAATTAACGGTAGTATTCGACGAGCTAGTCAAAGACATGCTGTTGTACCGCATGAGAGGGCCGATGAAGATGAATGTGCTCCGCGTGTGGAGTTGACGATTTGCCTTTGACCCTTTGGCAGTCTCAACTATACTTACTGGCGTTCTCATAACGCGGAACAAGTCTGTGTCCGAGAACATAGGTACATTACACGTGCTACTACTACAAACAGATTACTAGGTAGCCTCAATTATGGGGCACGCTTTTGCACGCGCATAGTAATATTATTATTTTGTATTCAATTCGCGCTCCTCTGCACTACAATATTGTACTCGTAACGTCTCGTCAATAATCGGAGCCGTTAGAAAAATAATCAAAATTTGTTTCGCGTAAATCGGCTGGTGATTACCGGATAACGGCGATGAAGTTATGTGTATCCATTCATTGGTATCGTCACAATTCCAAGTAATTGTTCGCACGATATGGGCTTATTGAGTTTGGACTCACAAATACGTACCGGTAGTATCCATTCGTCTTATACCGGATATTATCGGAATCAAGAGCTCTTTTATTTCTATTCATACGCAAGCAGTATAGTTTGATGTCTTTATCATTGTATATCAACCCATAGGTAGAGGACATAATATCAGAAATCCAACTTATAAGTAATATTAGCGAGAGCGACTACAATGATCATGATTTCAATAATTGTGCCAAAATTACTGTAGAATCATTACTAGCTAGGTATAATCAGTCAATCCGTTTTTCGACTCGTTACCTACTCAATTACAATGAAATTGTATCAATTTCCATTTGCATTAAACATTCGGCTTTCATCTTGATCAGATTTAGAATACAAAATATGAGGAGGAATGTGATATTGTGAAAAAATTAAAAAATTATTATTTGAAGGGTAGGTATGCGGTACCTCCCGAATCAGAGCTAGATCATCGCAATTATATCTACAGTAGTTTCTACAAATAGCGAAGGACCTTCAGCAGTCTGCAAAAAACAGGGATGTCAACAAGCCTGTCTACGCGGAGAAGTTTGCATTGCAAGTCTGATGTTCTCTTCTCTAGGTATATAAACGACGACATCCAAATTCAATTTTTGAAACACCTACCAGGAAAAGTAAAAAGTACACTGCTAGAATTGTACAACAAAATATGGACCACCAAATGTTTTCCGTCTCAATGGAGCCAAGCCATCGTTATCCCAATCATAAAGCCCGGCAAGAACAAACTAGAACCTACCTCTTATCGACCAATAGCATTGACTAGTTTTGTATGTAAAGTCATGGAGAAAATGGTAGCACATCGACTGACACAATACCTAGAAGATAAAAACATCCTCACCGACCAACAATGTGGCTTCCCACATCACCGCTCAACTCAAGACCACATATTCAACCTCACAAATGATATTGAGGAATCATTAGCGCAAAAACAACACCTGGTTGCAATTTTTTTCGACATTGAGAAAGCTTACGACAGAACATGGAGGCATTATGTCCTCCAAGGCTTCAAAAACGCTAACCTAACAGGAAACATGCTTCTTTTCCTCTCATACTATATCTCAAACCGCAAAATTAAAGTAAGAATTGGTAACCAACTGTCTGATGAGGAAATTGTTGAGAACGGCGTACCCCAAGGCGAGGTCCTCAGCGTCGTGTGCTTCCTCATCTCCATGAACAACATTGGGAAATTCATACCTCAACCAATCAAACACCGACTATTTGCCGACGACTTAAATATTTCATTGAAAGTGCGGGATCTAAAACTTGCAGAAGTACTTCTATAGAACTGTCTACTCAAATTGAATGACTGGAGCGAACAGACCGGCTATCAATTCTCTTCTGGGAAAACAGTCGGCGTGAACTTCACAAGGAAGAAAAGAACAAATTCCATCAATCTCATCTTAAAAGGCAAGTGCCTTAAATTTGAAAAAGAAACATCATTCCTTGGAGTCAAATTTGACAGCCGACTATCATGGATCCCACATCTCAAACACCTACAAACATCAGTCCAGAAACGTCTCAACATCTTGAAAATGTTGAAAAATAGGAACTCCGGTACGCCACCCCACATTCTTTTACAAATATATCGAACAACCGTTTGGACAAAACTAGACTACGGCTCCACAATATACTCTTCAGCTTCCAATACCTCACTAAAAATGATTGATGTTGTCCACAACACCGGCCTGCGAATAGCCCTGCACGCATTCCCTACTACCCCGATAGTAGGGATGCAGTTGCTCAGCGGCGAACTCCCTCTCGAAATGCGACGGTCAATGCTTCTCTTACAGTACCATGCAAGAGTAGCATTTGATGAGGATCACGTCAACTTCAAGCTCATCTCTACCAGCAACAGAATTGCAGAGAGACAAAAAAACTCAGCGCCCAATTCAATCTACCAACCGATACTACACACCAGGAAATCCAACAAGCGACGCTCACATACTGGATGACAACCATGCGAGACTTCCTCCTTCAAACAAACCACAGGACCAAAATCATCTCCAAACAGTATCAACACGACAAGGAGCTGGCAGTGGCAATTATCCGGACAATGTTGAAACATACAAAGCTGACCCACGAACACCTTCTACTTCGTCAACCCCCACCAACCTGCGGAACATGTGAAACGGAAGACCAACTGAATGTTGAGCACATAATTTTCCACTGTAGGAAATATGTCAGATCGAACGACCATCCTCTGTCATTAGATATTAAATATGTACACCAACTCGCTGAATTTTTACTCAAAAACAACCTTGTAGATAAACTCTAGTAGTGAACCCTATATTTGTACTATTATGTAAGTAAAAGCTGTAAAATTATGTGATCATAGCCGCTGGGCAATAAGTATCACTTTAAAGAACAATAAAAAATGCATCTTCCCGCCTAGTACCGTTTGCTGCTTCCTAGGGTTTGATTTTGATTCCGTAAAAATGACAATGAGTCTACCCCGTACAAAAAGACAGTCCTTAGCAGCCCTTATTGCAAAAGTGCCATGGCCGTACCGCTCGTGGTTCCTGGACTCCAGAGGAAAGGAAGTTCCACATAAACCGGCTCGAACTCTTGGCTGCCCTATTTGCCCTCAAATCTTTTACAAAAAGTCGCACAAACATTCATATCTTGCTGCGTATAGATAATACAACGGCAATAGCCTACATCAACCGCATGGGAGGAATTCAATTCCCCCACCTTAGCAACATTGCCCTCCAATTATGGCAATATTGTGAAAGCGCAAATTTAAGTGTCTTTGCCTCTTATATCAGCTCAAAAGAAAACTCAGCAGCAGATACAGAATCAAGAAAACTAGACGAGGAAACAGAATACGAGTTGTGCGACACGGCTTTTCAAAAAATTTCCTCCAAGTTTGGAATCCCTGAAGTAGACCTTTTTGCATCTCGAAAAAACTCTAAATGTAAACGCTATTTTTCTTGGAAACGGGACCCAGGATCAGAAGTCGTTGATGCCTTTACCGCCAACTGGGCAAATGAAAATTTCTATGCCTTTCCCCCCTTTAGCATTATCTTAAAAACACTACAAAAAATCAGAAATGATCGAGCAAGAGGAATTATAGTAGTGCCAAATTGGCCGGGTCAGCCGTGGTTTCCAACTTTCAAGGCCATGCTTATATCTGAACCTTTGATCTTACGACCCTCACAATATCTTCTCTTTTCTCCGGACAGGCATCCGCATCCACTGTGCCACAACCTTTCTCTGGTAGCTGGTATTATGTCAGGGAGACATTAAAGAAAATAGCGAAGATATTATTAGCATCAACTTGAAGAAGAAAAGTTCAATTTCTATGTTAACTATTTTGTTCTATTATATCTGGTACCAATCAAAAAGCTCATACGTACTTAGTTTCTAGTCAAAACTGCGCAAAAAAGTTCCTCTAACGCAACGACACAAGAAAGTGTCTCTAAGAAGCGCATTTAAGTTGTTTTTCCTTCTGCGCCAAGTTTATAAAATCCCCTTGAGTGTTTTTTCTGTTTTTCCAAGTTACCTTAAATTAATTATCAATCTAGTTGGGTAACAGAAGTTTCAAGCCCAAGTTCTGTGATTAAATGGGTTTTCAAGCATTTACCCTTTGTGTTGTACCTATGATAGAGGTAAAAAGAATATTATACGTTTGTTAGTTAGTTCAGTAGAAAAATAAATATAATGTTACGGAATAATTTTGCATCCAAAAATTTTCTTTCCCGGCAATCACCTTCCACTGGAGCATTGCTGTGACCACTTTAAACATCTACATGGTGTTCTGTTTGGAGGAGGCACGAAATACAATTGTAAAATTGGACGAACTTACCTGTGAAGTCCAATTAAAATTGTATGAGGGCCTCCTCCAAACAGAACAGTCCCACCCTCAAACAATGGCCTTTGAAGGGCTCACGGGTACCCTCCCTCATCTATTCACAGCAATGTTATACTTTCAAGAATGAAGACCTCAGCGTGGTACACTAGCGGACATACCGATAACGGAGAAAAAATTCCCTTTCCGGGTTTTCCTTTTTTCTACTTTAAACGTGTGGCTACACTGCACTGACGTGAGAGAAAAAGATTGTTATATCAAGAAGCTGCTTGAAAAGTTTGGTATTTGTTCTGTAGACTCAGAAAAATAGATTACAATAATGAAATTATGATTTTTTGACTACCAATAGTTCATTTTAAATCAAATTCTCGTACCATTTTTTGCCAATTGTTCTGCATTCTTTCCTTGAATGAATATATAGTTTCATATAGAATAAAAACCCTCTTCTGAAAAGAATGAAGTAAAAAAAATTCACGGGTTCTTTAACGGAGTTAAGTGAGGTGTGGCAGGGAACCTATTTTATGAGGTACTTTGGAAGTGCTTCTTTCAATTCCCATGGTGTTTGAAGTGTTGCGTATCTGGCTCATTGAAGGGGCGGAGTCAACATACAGTATATTGGACTTGAACTAGGCGAAAACTCCTCTTTGTAGTATACTAGCTTTATACTAGTGGTATGAACGGCTTCAAGAAATTTGTGAGTTTGAAAAGGTGTTAATCATAGTGATAGCTGGTTACCGGAAAATGAAGGATTATAAATTTAGGCCGTGAGGCAGGTGCGCACCGAAAGGAGGGGCTAGAGGGGCTGAAGCCCCCTCTTAGTCTCGAAAAATAAATCTACTGTACAGCACTAGAACTTAAGTGGAAAACATCTTTTTAAAACTGTCTTATTGCTAAGCGTGAAAAGTCTCTTTTATTAAAAAAAGTTGAAAATGGACAATCAAATTTCAATAATGCCGATTGTCTTTGGTCAAGTTGATACCCGACGATGAGTTGCTTTCTCAATTTGTTCTTCTGACTGTTTGAAGCACTCTAATATTCTCATTCAAATACGTTCAATAAGATAAATTTGCCTTCCCTCTTTATTATGTCTATACCTATCCGTATTGATTCTGTATAATTAATTTACACGGCCATGATGACATTCAAAATTCTTGTATAGTGTGAAAGATGTATAGCCGGATGGTTCGAGTGTTTTCGGTTGATCCACCCTCCTTCATGGGAATCACAATTTTTCAGATTCCTCCTCTGATTTGTATAAATTTTATTTGAAATTTTCCAAGTTCTCCTTCTCTTCCTCTTATGTAGAGATTGAAATCAAAAAGAGCCCACTCTACTCATTTTATATTTATAGGTTGGAAGTTGAAATTCTTTCAAGCATTTTCACTCATATATACCTAACGCATTGAAATTTGTTCTATCCCTACCTCCTCCCTCAGATATTCAGCTCAAATATCAGAAGTTGTCCAATAAAGTTACCTAATTGGAATTTCTCCGAGCTTCCGCCTCCTCGTACATAGTTCGATGGGTGAAATTTTTACGGGTACCCCTTCTGATAAATATCACTCGAAAGTGGGAGCTTGCTAGGCCCCTTTCCTGATCTCTGTAGCCCAATGATCGTATTAAATTATTCAAGTCCCCGTCCTCTTATGAAAAGATTGGAAGTCAAAATTTCTTCAAGGTCACTGCTTTCTACATAGTTCGACGATCAACTTTCCCCCATATATAGCAGATTTCTTCAAGGAGCCACAGTGGGTCAGAACCTTCGCTTTCTTTGGAATCAAATTTATTGGGAGGCCGGCGAACATTTTTCTCAATATGCCTTCTCTCATATGTGGAATAATTTCTCTACTAAAATTATCATCTTCGTCGGGCTATATGAAGTATTATGAGGGCTTGCTCTTGGTAAAAAGGGGACTCGACAGAATTTCGTCTTCCAAGTTTTATATACGTCGTTTGTTACTTTGAAAGATTGCAATTTTCTAGAGATATATTCGTGTATGATTCCTCGAGTTATGAGCACGAGGAGTAGGAGTGGGACGAACAAAGGGGTCTGAGGAGGTGGTTGACCTTGAGATATAGCTGATCTTTTTGAAGGGCAGCAAAAGATACGATGACTTCGAATTTTATTTGTTGCAATGAAAAACAATTGAACATTCCTCGATTAAAAACTTTTTTTTTATCTCTCTCTCTATCTCTCTTGTAACGTAAACTAAATAAGTCAAGGCTCACCATTCGACGGATTTACATCAAATCTTGGATTTTCAACAAGAATTTCTGTTGTTAAAAATCGTATCGGTACATGCATGAGTGAACTCTTCCTCTTTCGATGTTTTTCTTACGTTCATCTTTGAACGTTTGTTTATAGAAAAACGAAAAATATTTGACCTAGTATTTAGGTCAATCGCACAGAAATGGGATTTCGTCTTAGTGACACAATTGTGAAGGTACCTACGTCGACATTTTTCATCCGATATAAAAGCAGTCTACTCCGCCGTTTCTTAACATAAGAATATTATGCTTAACTCAAGTACGTATCCAGCAACTTGCCGTGCATATCGTCTCGAATTGCTACTATAATTTTGTCATTTTTCGAGCATAAAAATCATGTTCTACTACCCTAACGCTTTTTTATGGGAGTTCCAGATGTTGATGACGGTGATTTAAAAAATTTACCCGTTATCCTAGATTAGCGCGCGTTGAAAAATTAGCATGTTTTTCGTACGCGGTTGGTTAATGGCTAGTTGGTGTACCAGCTTATAAACAATGTATGAATGTATTTAAGCGCACGATGGGAATTAATTTCGTATGATAAATCTGCCTCTGGAGAACGCACGAATTGTTTTCACATGATGATGTTAATTCTTTTTTCGGGTTATTCAACCTAATTCTACGCGTCTACACACGCACGTCGACAGAATATCAACGTAAATGTCATAAACGTCAATGTTGATCTTCTAGTTTCTGTGTTGTACGAGTGATAGAGGCTGTGAAACGGCGAGGGTCAACTTGCTCTCTCATAATTCGTGTTTTGTCTTTTATCATAATAGATGCTCTTCGATCTGTATACTTCTCACTCGCTTTTTTGAGTCTAAATTGTGGAAGAGAATAAAAATGAATGATGAGAAACGTGGTTGTGTTGAACCCCAACGGCCAGCCAGAATGAAGAATTTTTCAATCATGAATGTCGATTTTGAAGGGCTGAAATTATGTGGATCACCAATCGCTACCATTGTACAAATGAACTAAAGTCTGTGATCACTCCATAGCGATTGTAATTTTTCAAATTTTTATATTCGATGTAAAAATTCTATCGGTTAAAGAATGACTCGTCCACTGAAGACGAACTCTAACAGAATGATTAGTACAGATGTATAAAAAGCACCACCGAAGAAACTAATAATAGCTATAAGGTCTGTATAGAAATAGAATCCTGGATTAAAATTGATGTGTCATAATTGTACGCACATACATGCATTGTTCAATTAACTCGCTTTCATATTTTTTGAAAAATTCAGAAGCTGACCTATAGACGTTGCGCTGGAGCAAATTCTCCCATTTTCCCGCTTGTTTGGCACCGGAAGTGGGACTTGAAGAAATTCCGACCATTGGTAGGATGTTGGATTTTGAAGAATCTTGACTTTCAAGCTATCCGTGATAGGATAAAGATTTGAAAAAGTTTCAACTTTCGAGCTACATAATACGATGGGAGCTGCAGGACTCGATCAAAAAAGGAGTTGAACTTGGAAAAATTTTGAATATGAAGTCATCCAAGACAAGAAAGGGACTCATAAGAACTTCGACTTTTGGGGACTTCCCAAAGAACTGGTTCTGCAACTTCCTCGTTTTACTTTGTATAGAAAGCCGTCGTTTTTCTTCTAGTAAATACACATTTTTTTTCATCTCCCACTGTCCCGGTACCCCCCATTTTACATCTTGAGACCTAGAGGGCATCACCTCCTTCAGATTTTAGATGGAAACTTGAGAAATATTCTATTTTATTTCACTGTATATAAACGATATTAAAAGATCAAATGAAAAGGAAGGATGACCAACCGAAGTCAAATTTGTTTTTGGAAATGATGGTCGAAAATATTTTGGTGGTTTCTAATAAGCTTAAAGAAAAACTGTAGCCCTGCAATCTCACATTTTAAAATTCTGGTGCTCAGACTACGCGAATAAATTTCACGTTAGCGAGTCATAAACGTTGGCCGAAGTTTATTTTTACAAACGGGAGAGGAGGGGGGGGGGCTTCAAGCTCTGATTTTGTAAACTTGAGAAGTTTGTTAGTTGAATCGTAATGGAGGATCGAGCTTCAACTCTAAATTATGACGTCATGATAAGAATAGAAGAAATTTCTGTTTAAATTGTTATAAAGGAGGGACCCCGGAAAAATTTCTGACTCTTGAAAAAGGAGGAGGACTCATCGCGAACTTTATATAGAAAAACAGTTTGTAATTATTACTTGATGCAGTTTAAAAAGTTTTAGTTGTGAGCTCTGAGGACAGAGGGTGACTTAGAAAAGGGATTTCAACTAGGTGTGTTCAATAGCCGACGCATTCATCCGCTCCAAGTTTGTTCGCCTCATTCTGCCACTTCCCCACCCCCCCACCTCTATTATTTTTCACTTAGCATAAGACTATGGCTGTATTCGTCCCCTTTTCTTTCCTAGTCTAATGGAGCATGAATTTTGCAAGTTGTTTGGCCTCAATAAGGGAAATGAAACATGTTGAAAGTTGAATCATCAGCCAAATAAATGTCTGGAGAAGATTGTGCTCTTTCACTCACTGCTAATTTTCTGGTCTCAGCAGCTAGGTACCCAAATCTTTCCATATTTTCAAATGTTCTCAGCTAACGTAATTCATCCCTTCTATCGCATTCGATCCCTACTGGGCACTCATCCTAAACTCAGGCTCTTACTTCCTACACTTACGACTCAACAAACACTGTCAGCTTTCCTTTTACCAAACGCATTTTTGAAGAAGTTTTCAATATTAGTGCTCTACTTACACCTCTCTCATTCAATATGAGTTCCAATGAAAACGCATTTTTGCGGATGACTTGAGTAACTCTCTATTGACCCAAAGAGCAGCAAGACTTCTCCTATTAAGCCTTGACAAAATTTTCAAGTGGTTATCTGACCACCGTAGATTTCGGTTTTCAGACAAGATAACAATCATGGTAAAGTCCCAAAAAAAAATTACGTTCTACGTCTCTCCCTTCTCTGCTTTACCGCATCCGATCCTCTGCCAAGTTCCTTGGTCTCACCTTCGACTCCAAAACCTCCTGCATTCTCATATCAACATCTTGAGAGCAAAATGACTAAATTACTTGGACGTTTTCAAGTACCTATCAAACCCATATATTGGCTGTAACCCCTCCTTCCACTCTACAATAATTTAATCCGTTCGCCACTTGATAACGGTTCACTCCAAGAAAAACAACCTTAAAATTGCTGGAATTTATTCAATTTCCTGCCCTCGGCGCACTAGGCACTAGATCGTAACTCAGCCAGTGGACTGAGGTCCGGCTCTTCCTTTTCAATGCCAAGTTTCTGGTCCCAAAGGTCCAATAGCCATCCACTTCTTCTCATCATTTCGAATGCTCTCATTTCTTCTGTCACTTTAATCCCACGTCGGCAACACTCATCTCATACTTGGACTTCTACTTTTTATTTTTTCATGCACCTCCTTTGGACTCCTTTGGAGTAACCCTGATTCCTTAAATCCGTCTAAAACAAAACATCATCACCTTCTGTACTGCATGAAAAAGTCCAAATTGGGACTTGGAACTGGACATTCAGTCTCCATTCAAGGTAACATCACATCCTTCCGGAAGAGAAGCTCCGCTCCCATACTCACCTGCCTTTTTCTTCTCATCTGCTTCTCTCCTCCCACTAAATTCCTTATCTTATCTGTTTTTCTCACATCCTTACTTGGTATCCAAGACCGTTATTTTACAAATCCTATCTTCGAACAAATCTTCTTGCTCATACACTCGTGAAGTTCTTCCTTCTCCCTCACCCTCCCTCATCTTTTTCCTAAGGATACCGGGTTACACCGACCTCAAGGCACATGATGCAAAGGACCTGGCCGCAAAGTAGTCACCGTATTCACCTTTGATCACTGATTCCTCCCCTTCGTATGATCTCAAATCCTATTACTGCTCCATCGTCCTTTCATTTTGGTATGATTTCTAGTCCCCTTATTCTTCAATGATAAGCTCTGATCTTGCCCTTCCCAATGACCAGAAGTCATACAATGCCGTCTCAGAATGGACCGTACCTGTTTCATCTACTTTTTCCTTTTTTTACGTCTCTCACCCCTTCATGCCAATACTGCAATGTTGATGATCTATCCGTTCATCTTTTCTTCCCTCGCCCCGCTCTCAAGAACATCCAGCCGAACCATTCCGTCTTGTTTCCAGGCCTTTGATCGGCTTTGAGTTTTCGGGTATGCCCTCAATATTCTTCGCCTCCTCCCCCTCTTATCCCTCCTACTAATAGTTTTTGGTAGGGCCACCCGGGCATACCCTCTATCTCGGGCCTGCTTGTTTCTAAAAGTAAGTCGACCTGAAAGAATATGACGCTGTGGTACTGGCCGCAAACTAGTCACTCCATACATACACTTTCGATAACTGATCTCTCCCTCTCGTAAGATTTCAAAGATCTCAAATTCTTTTACTGCTTCTTCATTCGCTCATCCTGACATGATAGCTGGTCCTCCTAGTCGTCCATTTACTTCTGACCATTAAAAATTTTCTGCTTCCTTGGTCTACTTCAAAACCATTCTGCCGGCCTTAGAATGGGCAATACCCGTCTTACTACAACTTTCTCTTTTGACGCCTCTCATCTCTCTGGATTCCTATATTGCAATGCTTCAACATTTCTTCTCTTGTACAGTTCTCAAAAACGTCCGGCTTTACCATTCTGTCTCCCCCTGCGTCACCAACTCTCTCTCTCGAACATTATAAGCACGATGAACGATCCCCCTATTTCTTCATAGTCCCTCTCTGCCCCCCCCCCTTCAAGCCAATAATTGTAAGTGTACTTGCAAGGGGACTCACTTTAAAGAGAAAAATAATTGACAGTCATGAAGCCAATTTAGTTCCTCATTCAGCGCACGAAAAACCTAATTCACCTCTTCTATACCGAAGAGGTGACAAGAAAATTTCTACTAGTGACGTTTGCAGAGGAAGATATTCATTTTTTCCCTCGATATGATACCGGTAAAAACCCGAAATAATAATAAATTGTAAATATGTAATTATTTTTCGTCGATGACAAAAACAAAAAATTGATCACTCGAAAATTCTTGATAATGTTATACTACAATACACATTATATTTTGTGTACACCCGTACAATTTGAGTTAATAATGCGTTTATCGTACGATCAACTCGAATGTATTGAGATAGGTATCGGTTTTGTATTCTTATGTGCAGCATATATATACACCAGTCAATACTGCAAACACTTCATGCTACATTACTTTAGAGACTGCACTTCCTAAAAAAAAATCAAGTAACTAATGTGAAAAAATGATTTGTCTCGCTGCGCTCACCGCTGATTTTTCCCCATTTTTTTTCCTTCCTTTATTCGCTGCCAATTCGTGTATTTTCCTTAACCATTTTTTTAAATAATATTCCTACGTACACGAAACAACATTACATAATACGAATTACATATTCGTAACTGATTTTACGAGTATTAATTCACTTTCAACAAACGGTACGTACACTGTAACTTACGATATTGATATTGTTTTCAATAATTACTGAGGTGAAAAATTCATTGATATAAATCGGTTATGTGTTTACTGCCTTTGTCAAGTAGTTCGGATCCTACCAGATTGAGGGCAGATTAAATCAACGTTTCAGGTATTATGAGATACATGAACAACGGTAGCATCGAGTAGGACGTTGTTGTATCTACACAAATGCGAGATGAAACTAAGAAAAAAAAGTCTCTTTTTTGGATCAATTTATTTTACTCGAAAAGCGAAACTTTTACCAACGTACTCATATGTCAAAGTTTTGGCTTCCTTTTTCTTTTCAAACTTTGTCCTCGCAAACAAAACGTGTGTGTGGGTGTTTTCACTTTCTTTCATGTTCGACAAGAAGTAGCAATTAGACCTCTATTCTTCAACTCGTCAAGATGTGTGTTTGACGAAAACTTCAAGAAGACGCGATTAACGGCACATCTTGCTGGACTAAATTTTGTTACATGTCCTTAATCACGCTAGTTACGATGACCTTGGACCGACTTTTCGCACGCATAGAACATTTTGCTTCAAAACACAGAGTTGTAAAATGTCAGCATGTTGAAACATTTTTTTATCTTCCTCCTCTAATAAATTCTATTTTTGCATGCAAAATCGAGTTTTTTCTTACTCAGCATCATACTCGAATCGGGGCTAATCGGAGCCAATATTATTTGTTTTTGATATAGGATCCATTTGCTGTTTCCTCAACAAAATTGAACTAGGAAAGGAGGGAACTTGCTCCGTGGAGTGAAATTTCAGAACTTTCATATTGTACTTTACAGGGTTCGGTTAGGTCTCTTTCCCGATAAATGAAGAACTGATCATCACTACGTGCCTGGGGTTAACTCATATTCGTCTCACTCACCTCCATCGCTTCCTCGATCTAACTTGTTCAGCTATGACCCACGGTGTCGAATATGACCCTTAACCTAACTGTCAATCACGTTTCAGTTTATTCTTCTGTTTCATCGGAGTCAAACGTTTATATTCATTTTCTGTGCGGGTGTCAATCAGTATCATATTTGTCGAAGAATTTCTACATGTTGCATCGAGTTTGACATTAAAATTCGTACGTCAAATTCAGGTCGTAACTGGTTCCCCGTTGATCTTACAAATATGTATCAGCGCAATTACGAGTAGGTTTATTAGAGTAGGCTATTTTGAATACTAGTTTTTGCGGGCAAAATTTCTTGCAATAATCCGACGTTACACTCGCTCATATTCAATCATATAAGTTCGTTATCCTAATTAAAAATATTGAGAGGGAAAAAAAAAAGTCCAGCTGTTCCTCGGTACAGTGTTCACAGTTTTTGTGGTTGAGCAACTACGAAGAGGTGTATTCGATTCACTTAGCACTTCTTGAGCGAAGATGAAGCTTTTATTCTCCCGTCATTACATAAGTTGCGGGCTTCTTTGTCAATCGAAAACAAGACACGCAGTGCAGATAGAACTAAACTAAAATGTGTTAATTAATACTAACAAAAAAATCGTATGTCGAAAAATTGCGCCAGCGCGTACTTACTAAGTTTTTCTTCTGGCGACTGCGCCTCATCCACCAGTTGCGGGTATTGTTCTAGGACGACTTCATCGAAAAAGTTGTCACAGTACGAGGAAATCGGGTTTTAACCGCAAACTCTCGTAATTCATATTATTGTGTGTAGTCGTGAAAGTAATCGCGAAGGACAAATGAGGGCTTATATGTGACAAACTCATATTGATTTTTATAGGATTTACGCTAAATCAAATGACTTCTGAGAACTTACGGAGGAAGCAAGATATATGTTTGAGTGCGTAAAAACTGTGTAGTAGTCGATATCCAGCCTTCGGGATTTGTGTCACTAACCGTGACTCGGATATTCATAGAAGTTGGTGGAGGCAAGATTTTATCACCATCGACGGAGGCTCTTCGTTCACACAAATGTGAGATAATGTCTACGTCAGACTTGGTGACGTCACGCTCTCTTCCAGCTGTCACCATTGCAGCCCCACATCGACTACTTGAAGATCAAAGCTGTATATCAGAAGGGGGACTTGAGAAAATGTCGACAGGAGCAAGCTAGGAAAAATTGCAATCTCAAGGGGAGAGGAACTTGAAGAAATTCTGATTTTTGAGCCGGTGAGAGATGTTGATGGATATTGTGGAGTTATGGCTGCAACAAGTAAGATCAAGGAAAAGACGAGAGTGAATAAAGCAAACTATTCCACGAAGAAATACGCCCAGATTGTGATACAAGACTGACACCAACATTCACAATCTCTCTATACCCGTCTTGGCTCTTTATTCTGACATTTGAACCTTTGTATGAACCGGGAAGTCTCCAAATTGTGTGATTAAACCATTGTCAGGATTCGCAGAAGAAAGCGTTACGGCAAACAACAGCAGAGATGACATCGACCTCCGATCATAATACAACTGTATAAGACGCAATATTTGACAGGGTGAAATAGACGACTTTACTTTCAACCTTCTCTCAGATTATATGGGCAACGCTATCATCAACGCATCTCTGATGCGTCAAAAGTACCAGATTACTCACGGAACTGACTGTAGTGACTAGCCCCTCCCTTAAACAATAGCACGGATCGGTCGTCTTAACCTAACCTAAGCAAACCCGTGGGTAATCAATAGCGAAACCCTTTGAAAGTCTCGACATCCAACGTGAAGAATCTCCTTGAACTTCCATCCTCAACTCACTCTTTTCTTTGGAAAAAAAAAAAAAGACAACCTACTCAAGGGAGGCGGTAATGATTATTTCGACAATTGCCAAATAGAGTCTCTTAGTAAAGAGTTCCACCTCTATAAACTTGAACTGACCAAATCGGAACGCAAAAATGGAAGTTCTTTCGGCAAGCGTAGCCGGTGCTATTTCAATATGCGGTCTACCCAACACATACGTGATAATGCAGTCTACCTGAAAGTGTGTTTTACCAAAGTGCGCGCTCGTCCTCCGATGGTTAGGACACATCTTGATCCCGTCCAAATAGATGGACCGCGAAGGTGGAAGTACCATCGGGGTTGGATGTTACAAGGTGATCATCCAGCTGATCTGAGGACAGTGAGGCAGAAGTAGCGAATCAGAGGAACCATGGTGGATGAATAGACGACCCATGGGTCTTCGGGCTCAACTGTCGCTATTTTTGGGTTGAAAGACGAGACCGGAGCACCGTGATTCCCATTATTCAGCGTGAATGTGCTCCTCAATCCGTTATCCATTCGGATGAATGGCGCTAGAGGTCCCTTGGTTACGAGTACGACACGGTGAATCACCGAGAGAATTGCGTGGATCCGGCCTCGGGAGCTCACACACAAGTGATTGAACGGTCTTGGCCGGATGCGAAAGGGCGCATTCTAAAGAAAATGCGAGGGGTGCCGAACCAGCTTCTTCAGTCGCACCCCGATTTCATTTGCTGGAAGTTGACACTCGACAGCATTACATCCTAATTTACTGATGCACTTTGAAGTAGACCGCATATTAAACTCTTTCAGGCAGGTAGACCGCATATTGGAATAGCACCGCGTAGCCTGTTTTGAGTCAACGTGCTTCGAGGAGGTGCATGAACCATTTTTAGCGCATCTTCTTTGTGGTGTTTGAAAATGATGAACATATTGTATTTTTTAGAATTGTGCGCCATGGGTAGAATGAGGGTTCCACGTTCAGTTTTTTCCCAGGCTTTGTAACGGAAGAATGCGACCGTGAATTGGTTTGACAATGTTGCAAGAGCCCGGAAGAAAATGGCACGTAAAACCCTCACCACTGCAGAAATTCTGAAAAAAATTCGTAGGTATGTCGTTTTACGTCGCAAAAAAAATGCACGAAGTTTGGTAGAAGCACTTCTCGAGGCCACATTGGCCATTCTCAACCTGCTACATTCTTTACAGGAAGAGTGGGGAAACGAAGGGCAGAGGGGTAAGTGATAACAATTCAATTTCAAAAGAAAAAAAGAAAAATTTAGTTTGTTTCCGACAATCGATTAGAATCAATTATTGGGGCCAAGTGCTCTCGGGTCTCTTCTCTCTTATCTTTATTTACACCTTCATGGTCGAAGTTGATCGAAGTTTCTAACGTGGATTAGAGCTTTCACTCCTCTCGGGACCACGCTCTCCCTCCCCCCCTCTCATATACAACTCAACGGCCGAACTTTTTGCTAGTCCTCTCCTAATATGTATAACTAGATGACCGGAACTATTTTAAATCACTCCTCCAATACCTATAGGTAGCTTGAAGTCCAACTTTTCTGATGTATATAGCTGAGGAGTAGGAATTTTTAAAGTCCTCTTCAAGACCTATATTGCTCGATAATCGGAATTTCTCATACACCTCTCCTCTTCAACTATATTCCTTTAAGGTAAAGTAGGTCAGAGCCATCACCTCCTCTATGCCATTGATAGACCCTCTCATATACCGGTACAGCTCAATGGTCGTGATTTTTCCAAGACCTCGCCTGATATAGCTCAAAATTCCTCACCCTCTCGCACATATTGCGCAAAGGCTGACGGTAAGTAAAGTTACCCAAATTGTTGCCAACGCACGTATTGTCTCTCATAAGAATAATAGGTTGAGCATAAGTCATCCGCCAGTAATTCACTATCTGACGTCACGCGTAAATCAGTCTATTTCTGCGGTATTGACTACTCGAATTTACTCTTCGAGGTATGCCACTCTTAATCTTCGAAGTAACTAAAAGACTTCCTATTTTCTCGGACAGCTTTCGATACTCTTGGAACCGCAATTTTCTGGAAAGACGTTGGGCTATCCAAATACCCCCCCCCCATAAAACTCGTCCCTTGTCAAGAGGAGAAAGTTTTAACATCATGAAAATGTTCAAGTCCCTCCCGAGGATCTCACACCCTCCTTGGCTGCCTCCTAGAGCCTCATAACCATGACTAAAAGATCGATATTTTTTGTGTAGCTGTCTGGTTGGAGTAGAATAAATATTTTCATCATGCGCCCCATTTATATCTATTTTCAGCATTCTGAGTTTTATTGCGATAAATTTTTATTTTCAATCAGCACCTGCCTATTCGCTATCTCTAGTAAGACAATGAGAAAATGTACCGAAATAATAGACGGAAAATCAAACTTTCACCGCTTTTTGACGAAGGAAATCCGAATTTCTTCGAGTCCCCCGCCTCATTACGTCAACACATTCTTAGAAATTAAAAATACAAGGAGAGAGCTGAAGAAAACAGCAAAAAGAAGCTCGATAAATCTACAATATACGACGTAGTACATACGTGTTTTGAACCTATACGAGTATAGAACAATCATTTTTAGATATAGGTTAAGTGCAGAGATGATGATCCGTACAGTTGTGGTAAATGGGTTAAGAACTTGAAATATGAATTCAAGGTTAATTCTTTCTTCTTTTTTTTTTTTTTTATTGCTATATTGTTCGACAAGTAAGATACTTTTGTTGGTCTATATTCTACATGCCTGATGGCGTTTTGTCGAAATACTCGTAGGTGCACACCGAATACTACGAATCCACGAACAAAATCCATTAATTTTAATGGTATACGAACGCTGACGCGCACACGAGTACCTTGGGCTCGATGATTGCAACTTTACAATCTAGGAAAGACTCCAAACTCGTCTGCGAAGAAGAAGAATCCACGTTAAAGGCGAGCATGATGTGAATTCTTCTAACGATAATGAGGAATACAATTCCAATAATCGTTGAAAACGAGTTCAGGCAGACTTGAATTGCATTTCCTCAAACAAACCATCACCTTTCAGTTCATTTCTTTTTTCTTTTTCAACATTTTGTTCGTTCGGTTTTTTGAAAACCGTTCAGCGGCTTGGAATAGATAATGACTCATGCAGATTTACAAAAATTTAAAGAGTAGGTAACAGATATCAGAACGATGAAAAAATCTGCCGGCTCGAGAAGAAATTGATTGGTACCTTAAAACCACTCGATAAATTTCTTTATTGATTTTTAAGACGATTTTTTGGAGAACTCCCTTCAGAATTAGCGACGAACGCCTTCAAGGTCACCCATAGGAAGCCCATTAGGAAATTGCATCTTTCAAGACTTCTTGCGAAGCGAGTGTGGAATTCCCTCTTCCAGGAAGCTCATTATGATTCTAACAATAAGCACAGCTTCAAGGTTTTTCATGAGATGGTCATAGAAATGTGTATTAGTCCATGTAGGTATATGTCTTTGGACGGGGGCAAATTCTTCAGCCGCTGAAGATGAGGGGGAGCCTTTAATTTTTCGAGAATTTTATCAATCCGCTGGGACACTGGAATTGGAGACCCAATAAAGACAGAGTGCTCGCTTACATGAGGACGAGAATTGCGCTTTATGGAAATGGACGGTGAAATGTCCCAGCAGTCGGACATTAGTGACGTCCTCAACGTCAGACATTAGCTGTCTTCCTCTCCAAAGTTTTTCGTCTATTTTTCCGCCTATACCGAGCGTTCTTCTTTGTATTAGACTGTTTTTCTCTGACGTCATATGGTTGATAACGATTGGCCAGAGTACCTGTTCTGGTGTTTACAAGCCTCTCAAATCTGTTGACTCCCATGAGAATAACAAAGGGAGCAAAGATCATCAGGTAAATAAACGAGAACTCTGCGATAAATTTTGGTTATAATCGAAATAATTATTTTATAGGGTTCCTAGAACTTATTCATAAGGCTCTGGATACTACGAAATTATTTATTCACAATAAGTAACACAGTGATCTTTGCTCCTTGTGCTTTTCTTATGGGAGTCAGAAGGTCCGTTGGCCAAGTAGGTCACGTGATGTACAATTTTGACGTCACCAGGAAAACAGTCTTTTGTGACCTGTCACAGAGAAATCCTCCTGAGCGTCCGAAAAATTGATCAGGAGAAAAGATATTCATCATAGTCACCTCAAAGAGTAAAAAAATCAGACTTTTTGAAGAGGTTTTCTTGCAATAACTCACAACGATATGAAAACCCTCACAACAGCTCAAAAAGGATAACCCCGGTAGTTTTAGTGGATTGAAACATTTTCTTTTTCATGAGAAGTTTTTAGGACGCTGAGAGTGGTTTTAAGAAGTCACATTTGTAGACCTGAATAACTAATTCTAAAAAATCACAAAACGAGCATATTTTTATAAGGCAGAAATCGGCACTGCTATCCAGGTTTCAAGACAGATTGAAGGCCTATCTAGCCGAAGGTCAGGCCTTCCTGCTTGATTTCTTCATCGATCTCCCGCAGGAAAACGGGTGAAGAGTCTCGTCAATGAAATGTACCGGACGGTGTTATCATTCAAATTTCCTCAATATCCGACTGTAGCTTTTTCCTTCTTGTCTATTTTCCAACCCAAGAAATCCCTTTCTATTTGTGGGCTTCAACTTAATAGTTTTAGATAATTTTTTCTCGGGAAAAATTTGAAAATGTTTAGTGGATTTTTATTAGGCAAACTGAAAAGGCTTCTAGCAGAAGGTCAGGTCCCTTCTAACAAATAACTTCATCATTCTCTTCCCCTGGGGTCACGTTAACGAAAAGCCACCGGACAGTATTGTCATTCAAATCTCCTCAACACTGGACTGTAATTTTTCCTCCTTGTTTACACCCCTCCCCTTCCCTGTATTTGTGGGCATATCGATTTCTCAGCTCAGTTTTGGACATTTTTAAGTCACGGTTAAATACTGCTACTCACTCTCCTAAGTTGGTCCAATGCATTTAGCAAGAAGTCAGATCCTCCTGCCAAAAACCTTCATCATTCTCTCACCGGGGGTCACGTTGAAGAAAAGCTACCGAACAAATTTATGTACTCACCAATAGTGTTAGCGCGCTCGGTCTCATTTCCAGAAGGTAACTTATACGCGTAAGATAAGTTCAAAATGAAATAACTTGACAAAATTATCCAACAGGCCATCACCCATCACAATATTAAAGTGTTGAAATAAAAATAATGTAATCGCGTCAAAATTTGATTTTTAAATGAAATAAAAAAAAAAACCGGAAAAAATGAAAGTACGAAAGTTACACCAGGTAAACGGACGCGGCGCGTACGAAATTCATCGTAGGGAATTCTCGCGAAGTCGACGAGAGCGGACGAAATGTGTACGAAAAAAATAATGATAATGCGTTCGATATTGATAATGCGTTTTTACGGAATGGTCGGCGATTCTGTGGCGTATGCAATGCACAGTCGTTAAAAATGTGAGACCGCGCGCGTTGTCAAGTCTCTCCGGATTGTCAAGGTGAACACCCAGGTAACTTTCCCCGGTCCAGGTTCATAGCCCCTCGTCGCGCGTACATGTGAACCGCGAAGAATACAATATTTTGTATTTACAAAAGCCCATTCAAATTTATTTCGTATTTCGCTCCGCGTACATTAATCAAAGCGAGATGAACGTATGCGCTCTTCGACGGCCAATAATGCGTGTATCTGTGTGTCGGTAGTCGAATGGCCTGTACCGTATAAACATGCGGCACATTTCATTCTCTATACTCTCCAGAAGAGTGTCTCTGAAACTAATTAGATCTCATTGTTGATACGAGTCAATATCTTTCGACTTTTAACTTTCATTTGGGCATGCATTCACCGTGGACTATTTTCCTTCTCATGCACACGTGTGGTATATTCGAGTACTTGAACGATGTATACAATTTTTATTCCTGAATTCAATTGCAATCCAGTGCAAGTGTCCCGTGCACTTTGCAGACGGTATCAATTCGAGAGGATGCCTTGAGAACTCGTTATGACTTCATAAAATTCTTCTTACGTTATCATTCACGTGCATATACATTAGTCGATTAGTAATGATTTTAAATTTCGCTTTCACTGGGAAAGCATTCTGTCTCTTCGTAACAAGTTGAAAGAATGGAAAATTTTGTACCATTTCACGGAAGAAAATTGTATAGATTTCTCCCACACCTTTCACCCTGCCTGGAGCAAATAGTAAGCACGTTCGACCATAACTCCTGAGGTAAGATTAGCATTCTAGCAACATCTAGACCTGTAACCAAAGTGGAGTGTATTATAGGGGAAGCTCAATGAACATTTGGAGAGCTAAGAAGAACTGCTGCGACAGAAAATCGATTTTTCGCCAACGTAATTCCAACGTCGAAAATAATATTATCTCAGCCCCGTAGCAAAATTAGTAGCAAGATAATAATTTCAGGAGGGATGAGTAGATTCTTTGAGGAAAGGGCGGAGAGTGGTTCGAAGTAAGAGAGTTTATTGAGGAGCGTAATGAACGTGGTGGGACTTACATTGAAGAGCGCGGAATCATCAGGACACTTCAATTGATCCAACCAAAGAGCCATACCCGAGCCGATGGATGCTCTCTGCTATTGAGGAGAAAGGAATTCGTTACAATGGACAGAAGAACGAGAACTCCTTTCCCCTTGCCAGCAGCGAGCGTCCATCGGCTCGGGTAGCTCTTGAGTTGCATCGAGTGTAAAGTATCATCGTGAGATTTCAATCAGAAGGCAGGGAGAGCTACTAAATTTCAAAGTCCCCAACCCGATATGATATAAGATCGACGGTCGAAATTTTTCAAATCCCTAATCAAGTCACTGCACGGCCAGCGGACAGCCCCAGATTAAGGGGGGTCCCTGGGGTCCCGGGCCTCCACATTTTCTTTTTCAAATATTTTCCAACTTGTGTTTGTTCTTCTCGCGAGGGTCAAAAAAATCTTCCCGCGCTGGACCCAAAAAGTAGGGCCTCCACAAGATTGGGACCCGCACCTTTACAATATCTCCTTAGTCCGGGCCTGCCAACGGAAACTCCACAAAATAGGGTCCCTTCTAAATTTACCTCGACAATTGTTCCCACTCCCAGTGTATCAGCCTCTCTTCCTAAAGCAGCTGATTTTATAACGAAATCAATTTTTTCCCGCCTTAAAACAGTGCAACACCTGATTTTATGATTCGAGATGAGGTTGTAGAGAATAAATTAATCTTCTTTGGAAGCAATCTATCGAAGAATCATAAACTGACGATTCGACTCAGTTCAAAAGCTGAACTAAGAGAAAAAATAGAACTACGCGAATTTTAGATGGAAGAACGTGGTCCATAAAAAAGTAAAAAAGAGGGAAAGATTCATAAATACTCATTGGAGCTAATAAGGAGAGCAGGCATAAAATGAGTAAGAAATGGTTAGAAATTTATTGACTATTAAAAGAGAATTGCCTCTATTTATACCCCCTACACACATTATTTAATAAAATTGCCAGTAAAATTGAATGATATCCATGATTAATTTAGATTACCGATAAGTCGAGCGAGACCGCCAATGCATTAAAAACATACGTTATAATTGCACAGTCACGGGTATGATATCGGTAATATCTTAATAAGTAAACAATCGTAAAGTCTGAGAAGAAAAAAGTTCGTAACTGAGGTGAAGAACATCGGCGAAAATAATTTATATTAACTCATAAATAATTCAATCAAACGATTCGTAAATAAGCACAATGCGCCGTTCATCTTCCGGTATTGCTATCACACCAGGAATCGCGCTCTCATCGTTCATTTTGGCAATTTTTAGCTCACTTACGTAATTATTCGTCGTTGTGAAATCGCATATATAAAATTAAACGCACGTATTCATTCTGTATTCAGTTTTAGAATTACTATACGAGCATAAACAAAACATGCTAAAGACCTATTCCATGTACATCCTTTTGTGAGGCTAAATGCAATGAAGCTCTACTTTTGTATTGTAGGTACCCTACCAGTATCTTGATCCAAGAAGCAAGAAGTTTCTATAAGAATGTAATTTACAGTCAAAATTCTTAAATACGGCTAACATGGCCGCTCAACACATCAAATTTTACTGAATATAAGAGACTCATTTGTGGAAAATAGAATTTTCTTCCAATGATTTGAAAAATTTAACAATTTATAGGCCTAACACAATGATAACTTGGTAAATTCCATTCTATACTTTTTCCACTACCCCGGTGCGTCTGTAAAATATTGCAACATAGACGAGATTGTCCAAAACTAGCTAGGCTAGGTACATTTTTCATGAATAATAATGTATGTATATTTCCTATTGTTGTGCCTATTTTTATGAAAAATATGTTACAAAATTCTGCTAACTGGTAGAAGATGACTATTTCCGGTCAATCAAACGAAGTAGATCTATTGAAAATAATCCACAGACGATGAGGACATCAATCTTTCTGTAATTAATGACACATCGATAGGACGTAAAAGTTAAATTGATTTGTACGTCAACATCTGTAGATAATTAATAGTCCGTGGTCGGTCAAGATTTATTGAACAATGAATTTTAAAAACGGCTCCGATGATTCAAATAAGATGCCGGAAAAATCAACACATTGTCAAGGAATTTTTGTAAAATTTTTGATTTCCTGAGTCTATGGCGCGAGGCGTTCCAAACCTATAGGCCTAGATGATATTATCAACACAATAAGCAGGAAAGTGAAAATTAGTTGAATTTTAGTCGTAAAACCATCATCGCTTCATCCATTTGTGAGTTGTTTCAGGGGTCGAAAAGATACCTCTGTGGACAAATAAAAAAAAAACAAAAATTCTAATTAATGCGAGTCAGACAATTTGATCTGTATCAACTCAATGAAGCTATCTCATAATAAGAAAAACATCAGAATTTCTACAACTATTTTCCAATCACGGTATCTATCTCAGACCACATTTTCTAATACTCAATTGCACTCAACGTCTCAACCTCAGCTTAGGAAAATATTGAAAATTTTTTTGCTATTCAAGTTTTGGTCTTGCTGTAAACCAATCACATCCATGATTGACAAGAAAACTTACTTTTCTGCCGTCCGAAAATGAAATAAGGGGCGTACGTTACTACGTTCAGCGTATTCGATCTAGAAAAGAAGGTCTTCGATATTAATCAAATAGCACTCCGTGTCAATACGGTAATGCACGTTCATCAAAATTCGTCGGAATCATTTTGACGTACGTCAATTTATCAAATTTTTTGGAAAACGAACGTTATTGTCCTGAAACTAACTTTATAATCGAATTCTTCGTCAAAAATAGTTTCAATCGGAAACTTGTGTTTTCATCTTCACCCTACATTGTGCCCAACATACCAGGGCTACATACAATTATTTTCGAGCAAAATACATTCATCTTGATCCATGGTAGGACGTAGTGTTACGTACCTCATTACTTATTTACCCAACGGCAGTGTCAAACTTATAGAGTCAAACTCAAACAATAGGACGGTACAAGATTTCCTCTGAGAAAAAACTCTTAGATGCCAGAAAATTAATCAATAGAATAGATGTACTTGCAGGAAAGCAGGCCAGCCTATTTTGTTGATTGATTCTTTGTCGCCCAAAGGTTTTTTTGCGTGACAAGTCGTGGACTGGTCTGATTCAGTATCATCATCTCCTTTTCTGCATTTTCCTTCCCATTGTTGACTGTTTGTCGACAACAACGGTAAGAGTTCCAGTTGTATGCTTTTCACTTTTCAGTTTAATCAAATTACTTACTATTTAGAAAGAAGAATGATGAAGTTTGTCCAGTTTGGATTAAAAGCGATGTAACTTATTGCAGATCATACGTTAGTTTTGAATTTAATTCATGTGGTATCCGCCAGGTATCCCTAAGACACTAGAGACGGTTATGCTGGGACTCCATAATTATGGTATAGAATTACTGAATTAAGTCTGTAGCTGATGGCTGCACTCCATTTGATTTCTGCGTCTTCTGCGTCTTGTGTTGGTGTGAGTGTGTGCAGCCTATGTGGTAGTGTGTTGTAATTCTATACAATATGGAGTCCCAGCATATCTCCTGTCTCTAGTGTCTTAGTATCCCCCTACTTGTAACTTGAATTAACTCCATGGTCAACTATTATCATCATCACACCAAGGCATTAGGTGCTAGATCACACTGGTGAGAAATGATTCCTGATAACTGGAATTTGGACCCAACAGCAGTGCTAGCTTCGCTGATAACGCTACCGGGTACTTGATAGACATTGCGGGTATGGAGGTGAGCGGGCGGTAACCATTTTCATAAAATTTCAATGAATTTCAAAAGCAATAGTGTCATTTGAAAGGAAATTTTGCAATAAGCTAATTTAGTTCTTTCAATTTTTTCAAAAAATCGCTTCGTTCCAAAGATATTTTCAAGTGAAAGTTATATTACAATACAACAAATGGAATTTTTTCCTTGACCCCGGTTCCATTTTCGCGACTACAGCGAACCTGGCGGTTGTAGGGCCCGAATATGGCTTCGATTGAGGGGGTATCCGGAGAAAGGGCAATTTTTGATATATCACGTTTTCGCAAAATGCGATTTGAAATTTGCCAACGATAGAAAATAAAATATTAGGCAATTACACTGACGTCACAATCGTGACTCACGAGATCTCACTCGTTGGCAGTAATACATTGCGGCTTATGGAGCGAATCCTGTTTTTCTCAGTTTTCTCAGAAAATAAGCCTTTATGCGAAAAAATGAAGAGAACAAAGTTTGTTCCCCTTGTAATTTCCTATCGATTGGACCTACCTTTAAAATTTTGTAATTTTTTCTTGTACCATAATGTAGGAAATTATAAGGGCAATAAATCTCATTCTCATCATTTTTCCATTTTAGGCCTTCTTTCCAAAGATAATTGAGAAAAACCAAACGCGTCCCATAACAGGCAGTGTAACATCGCCAACAAGTGAGACAATAGAACATGCCGTGTGACGTCATGTTGAATTCCCTAAAATGATTTGTGTATGCCATAAGTCATATAGAATTTGTGGAGTGGTTCTTCAAGTACATTTTCGTCAAAAAAAAGTTGCAAAAAAGTGCAATATAACCAGAGATATTACGCGATTTCAAAGACCATCAAAATGCCCTTTTTCCATAGAACGACTAATGACGGCACCAAAAGTATCTTTGGGAACGGAAAACGGCTTTAAACGGTGTAGAAATGTGACATTTGTGATTTGCGTACACGCAGGAATATTATTTTGCGCATTACTACGTTTCTGCATTGACTGTACATACTTTGAATATTATACTTATAAGCTGCTATCTTCCACGGTCGAGCGTCCTATTTATAGTTGCGTCTCTAGCTCACTCCTTTGGCTCACTCTAACGAGCGGTTTTGTCCTCGATAGTTTCAGGAGTCAGGACTGATAGTATGGAAGTCATAAAAGCCAAAAACGAGATCTCTGGAAAAAGGGCAATTTCCAGGAAATTGCCCTTTTTCCGGATACCCCCTCAATTCTGTTCGTTCACGGCTACGTCAACTGATAACAGTAGCAATATATCGCAAAAATTTCATGCGATGGTGCTTAGGTCACTATCGACTCCCATAAGAATACACAGGGAACAATTCGATCATTTGTTGAAATACGGACATAAGAAATAAATAGGCTAAGAAATCAAACGTTGATAATGAGGATGTGGAAGACTTCTACAACCTCATTATCAACGTTTGATTCCTTATTTATTTCTTATTTTCGCATTTTAACAAATGATCGAATTGTTCCCTGTGTATTCTTATGGGAGTCGATAGTGGACTAAGCACCATCGCATGAAACTATCGGAAAATTTTTGCGATATATTGCCACTGTTATCAGTGAATGACGTCACGTGAACGAACCGAATTTGTTGTTGGTTAGGTGGTGAAAGAACATCTTCCTCTATATTCACGCTAATAAGTAGGTCACCCTTGATGTTGCTCTTAAGTGAGACAAAAATACATTCGTTCTAGTCTGAGTAGCATTATTCTGCTAAAATATTTTCTTTTTTTTCCTCCATGATGAAGCGATTCATATTCAGCGCTGATGACATTTCTTTGGAACAAACCTCTTCAGTTCTAACATAAACTCAAGAAACTGCAATGTGTCAATTCTAATTAGGACAATGATACACCTCTAAAATGGTTGTACCAGTACTTAATTTTCGTGAATGCAGTGCAATTGGAAGAAATTCATTCTTTTTATTTGGTGGTAGCTGAATCAATACTTCTTTTTTTCAAATCAGTAGGTATACACTTAGAAAAATGCCACAAGGGTATGTGATTTTTCTTGTCTGATATCAGCTGAATTTGATTCAAAGTACCTAATGAATGACGTTTGATAATTTTACAGTCAAGCAGTAATAGCAACTCAGAATACTGCATAATGTTTGTCTTGTCCCAATGAACTGATATCTCTTGAATAACTTCTTCTATATTTGTAGCGTTTGAAGAAAAAGCGCAATTGGAGACAAATTATTCTACAGTTTGTCTGAGACAGGTAAATTAAAATTATAAGATACTCACATCCTTGATTAAAGAAGCATCAAAAATGTGACGGTGTTCTGTAAGATTGATGTAAGTATATCTTATGGGAGATGAAATCTGAGCCATGATCATGTCTTTGTGAATGACTGATTCTATTTTTTCATTCCATTTGAGTTTACCTCTACTCTCAGAGCTCTTGGACAACGCATTGAAAAGTTAAACCTTCTAATATTTTCCTCATGTACACTGACAGAAGTATTTTGATACCCAACAGGAGTGATTTGGGGTGCTAGAGCTACCATAAAATATAATCATAAAAATGTTTAAATGTGATAGTCAATATGATTTGAGAAATAAAAATCTCCTTCCGCCTGATGATGGTAGCCACTGTCTACCGAAAGCTCGCGGTCGCAATTCATAAAATATAAAGTGGTAGAAAAGCTTGTGTTTTTTATTTTTATTTCTCAAATAAAATATAATCTTTTCATCGAAATTAAATGTTCCATCTCTGATAAATACTCGTAATTACAAGAATTTTCAAGGCCGCGGGGAAATTTAGTGTGGGTTAAGCCTTATGAGTTCTTTTCATTAACTGTGTCTATCCTCGCATGTGAGAACTTACTAATGTTTAAATCTCTTCTGCAGTGTTTTGTTACATAAGCAGGCCGATTATTCAACCTTGAATTCTTTGAGATTACTTCCAAACCAAGCATGAGTACCTATAAATCCATGAAATCATTATTATTTACCTATTTTACCTAATGAATGTGAAACCATTGGCTTTTACCTCCAAAAATCAATTATGAGGAAATTTTCAATAACATTGAAGTGAACATTAGTTAGTATTGATACCTTGACAGTAGACATTAATTATCAAGAAAGTTCGCGTTCATATTTTTGTGAGTTCCCAAATCGTAATTTATTTTTGGAGGTACTGTAAAAGCAAAATACTTATTCAGTATCCAAACTGTTGTCAATATTGAAGAGGGAAAGAAAAGGAAAAGCCAGTTATCAAATTTTATTCTATCTTTGAAGTAGGCTACCTATTTATAACCAGTCCTAGATGTACGCAACAATGTGGAAACATATTCTTATAACTAATTAACCTTCCTATACTTCTGTCCCGTTTGAATTACGTTATTAAATATCAATTACCCTCTACAAGTTTGCGAGACAATTAGATTGCATTTTTTTTTTTTTGTCAAGGATCAATTAAGGAGGTAACAGATTGTATAAATGGGACTGAAAATCTACAGTTTTAAATTGAGCCAATATAAGACCATGAGTACGTTTTAATGTTTCACATTGCCTCGATATTTGAAGAAAAAACAGGGAAAAAATTAAGGAAAATCATAAAGGTGCAGTAGGTAGGTAGTGCACAACGAGACGTCCATTCACGTTTCTACTGTAGCACGTGTAAACAAGTGCCTTTGTAAACTCTATGGAAACTGTTTTACAAACAAGTGAATCGATGAATGCGGCTGACGGCGGTACCGGTAGTACTAACTTGACATTCGACGTTCATTCAGTGCAGTCGAAACCTGAGGATTGACATCTGAAAAATCACTGTGAGAAAAATTCTATCTGCAATTTGTCAACTACCGAATCAAGTATTTCTTAATTTTAATTTACCTTCATTATCGAGCACAGCCTTAGCGCAAAATTATACGTAGTTTGGTCAGTATACGGTTAGGGGGAAAACGCCGGCTCGCCGGTTTGTCGGTTATCGTTAATTTTATTAAAAGAATTAATTAGAGCTCAACGCTTCGTGGGTTTGTCCGAGATTTTCCCTCTTTTTAGTAGACAATATCGAAGAAAGAAGAAGAAAATAAAAAAACAAACTCTCCGACTTTTGCTAAACGAAAATTCTTTTACCAATGATGTCATCTCGTCCCTCGCGCACTTTCTTTCACTTTCTTCGATATTTTGTCGTCTTCGTCATCTAGAGACGTTTGCATACGCACTCTTAGGTCGAAGATATTTTTCATTTCTTATGGATATCCGGTTAAGTCGTACTTGAAGAGCTTATGATTCATCGTTAAAACACCGGTCGTGAGGTTGTAAACCTACAACCTAGTGAAAAATACGTAAATAATTCACTCGATGTACGTGTCAACAGCAGACGTTGTCCTCTATATCTCCGACTTCTTTTTGTCTAGGTGTTCGTGATATTCTGACTTCGAATATCTGGAGATTAACTCACCAATGTTGATACGGCCTCGTTTAAAAGTACCGTTGGGCCTAGATTCCCTTCTGGAAGAATTGATCAGGGAGGTTTTGAAAGCGCAACCCGAAAACATTGAATTGTTCATAGCCGATCATTTACGAGCATTGATCAATATACGCGATGGAGGTAAGAATTTCATAATAAATAATTCGTAGATTTCGTGATGGGTCAGTGAAGTAATCAATACCAAAAGAAACGAAAAAACTGTGTCCTTGAACTCGGAAAAATACTAAGACAAATAAGATTGCATCCACGTCAATTCAGAAACGTACGCTGGTATTTGTTCGAGGGAAAAAATGATTAAAAACTTCTATCCTTTTTATTGATTTTCTATTCATCATTTTATGAAATGAATGAGGAAAATATTTTTGTATTATAATTATTTGCACGGATGATTGGTTTTACTGAACGGAAGATTGAGTTTAGGTTAATTAATGATATTTTTCTTTATTTATCATTCATCAGTGTCACATCTATGACGGGAGTTTGTCGTTATTGGTGTAGAAAGTATCCGTAAAAACTTATTTTGTTCTGTGCAAAAACCCGCAGGTTACAAGGCATGCTGATCTGTACTGAAGATTATTCGTATGGGATTGTATTTCGTTGCCATTTCCATTATTATTAATCGAGGATAGAACGGAAATAAATTTTTTCATCGTGAGAGGTCATCCTTAAGGTTTTCTTCCATTGATTATGAACAATTTAGAGGATTTTCGAGTCAACTGCTAGAGATAGAATTGCTGACAAAATTACGTAATGAAGCAGATGAACTTCGGCGCAGTATTTCAATCTTTGGAAAACACGAGCTAGCAAGGAGAGCAGGCTAATTGAAATGTTTTAGTTCCTTTTTTGATACTGGTCTATCATGAATTCGTGGGCAATATTTCTAGAATAAACTTTCGAATGAAGTCACAATTCAGAAGATGGGTGATTTCGATGGGTGCTTGTCCATATCTCTGCCGACCGGAATCCGTCCAGTGGGCAAATTAAATCTTTTGATCTAACATCCACTAATTTATGTTGTTCAAGTCTAGAGTCAATCAATGATTGATTTTCTTTATAAGTCCTCCTGGGTGGTAAAAGACAGCCTAAAGTGAACATGTTGACTGGACCGCTGGGTGCTAGGTGTGACAGACTTCTATCATTATGAAACAATCATTTATCAAGACCTTTGTAGTTGGATCAACTTACGTAAATGTAAGATGGAAAGTGGGTCGAAGTCGCAAAATGATTCTGATACTTACAAACGTAGAGTGTGTAATTTGTGTCTTACTTAAAACGGTATACAAAGACGTACTTAAAGGCGACCTATAAGATACACTTTGGGAACAGGAAATTTATAGTCTTCGTTTTGTCTTCCTCGAGTGTAAATACGTGTTCCTTATCGATTCTTGTAATTTACAATGTTGATTTCTATCTGCTTCGTCTTTGTACAGTCATTTTTCACGGATACAAGTGCGCCTTTCAACGACAGACAGACAACATTTCGTACAGCTAAACACGTAGATAGATCTATCTTATGCAATCAGTGAAGCGATAAATTGAGAATAAAACGATGATGGACTTTTCATCGAATTTGAAAATCCGTACTTCCTCTCGAACCGATATGATTTAAATACGGTTTACTTTTCTTATGAGAATTAATCCTGTATGAATAGTGCTTAGTCGCTTATGTAAGCGATACAAACTGATGCAGAACAATACAATATGACACAATATTTGATCTCAGTCGTTCAATAGTTGAGTAGAAGATAATCGTGTACGCGGTATCATTTCTTATACTCGAAGAAATAATTGCTTTTTGACGAGATCGATCGTTAGCGCCGCAATACATACAGTTGAGGGAAAATTAATGCGCTTCTTATTCGCCCCCCGTAGAAAGACAAAATTGTCGAACTCATTGCTTACGTACTCGCCTGATATCGAGATAAACGTTCGCGTATTTCGTTTGTCTCATGCGCTGATAATTATGATATTTATTACCCTAATTCTACAGTATTTTGAGCAAAATTGTACAGTATATGTGTTGTAGATTAATTTGTCGCGAATTTAGGTCAATACCAGTCGACAGATTGGCTGGCGAAGTTTGCGAACTGAATTGAGTAAAGCGAAATACAGTAGTGTAAGCTACCATAATCTTATACGAAGCTTTCTCTGTAGTTAGAAGGTATAAGATAGCCTACTATTTGGCCATGATTTGTCTCAATCTGATATCGAGTTTTTTAGTAACAAAAAAAGAGTTTCATATAGCTGAAATTCTTTTTATTAATTACGAGTATAAGATGTGGACCAGATTTCTTTAATTAAATACCTAATATAACTCGGCTTTTGCCTCCACTTTTTGAAAATTTTTTATTTGCGGACGCGTTTCGGTACACACAGGGTACCATCATCAGCGCACGGTAGTACTGAAAATACAGTAGGTGAAAAAAGTACGGACCAAGATATTAAAAAAGAATTTTGTGAATTGTTACGTAAGAATAACTATCCTAAGCATATCATCAATAAGGTTGTAAATCCTACTTTGTCTAATGGCACTACCCATAGATTTAATCGCAATAATGATACTAGATACTATTCTATGCCCTACTTAGGATCGAGCAGTATGATTATTTGTAAGATTCTCCTTGAACTAGATCCCAACATTTCGGTCTCTTTTGGCAGTCACTACACCGGAAAAGAAAAATTCTTCTCTAAAACTAAAGATAAAATCCCTGCTAAGCTAAACTCTGGTGTAGTCTACAAAATACCCTGTCTCGGCTGTCCCAACTTTTATGTGGGGGAGACTTGTCAACTGCTACGTGCAAGAATCTCCCAACATAAAAGCGATGTCAAGAATCTGAGTAGTCACACTGCTCTTTCCTCTCATACTCTAGAGACAGGGCACATTTTTAATTTCAATAATGTAGCTGTCATAGGACGTGAAGAAAAAGAGAAAAAGAGAAAAATATTGGAAGTTGTGAATATTTTAAGATATCGAAATAACCTTAATTTCAAATCTGATTCAAATCACATGCGTAACGTGTATTCCTCGATTATTCATCGTCGTTATCAATAGCTAGTTAGCATGTTCTGTTCTGCACTTTTGTTTTCGTCATCCTACTTTTGTCGTCCGTACTTTTTTCACCTACTGTATTTTCAGTACTACCGTGCGCTGATGATGGTACCCTGTGTGTACCGAAACGCGTCCGCAAATAAAAAATTTTCAAAAAGTGGAGGCAAAAGACGAGTTATATTATTTAATTGAATAAGAGCTTTCACGGAAAAAATAATCTAAACAGATTTCTTTAAAATTGCAACACTGTGTACAATATCGTTTATGAGTACCAATGGTCTTGCCTAGTATGCTACTTACATAGAAAGCTTTTTTCGTGGAAATCTTAGAATTAAAAATTTTTGTATCTTTGACATGTTTCTTGTCTACGTTTTTCCGAGATTTGCCTACGCGTTTCCTTGCGCATAACTTGGAAAAAATTTTAATCGTTTTGGGATTCGTCCCTTGGAGAACTCCCGAAATTTGCGTGCGCATCTATTTGACCTACAGTATACTGAACTCTCGGCGAAGTTCTACCCTTTGGCATTACCAAAGTATGAAGGCGTACCTAAGGTAATTTGTGATCCATTCATAAAATTCACGTCAATGGTTCGGGGAGGCGTTCCTCAGCCTAACGTACAGTATACAAGGCCTATGCTGGGTTGGAGCTCGTCGTTTAATCAACCTTTCAAGGAGGTGCTTTTTTCTATGTGTCAGCCTGGCCAAAGTCGTCAGCAAGAAAAAGTCCTATTTCCCTCGCTTGCAAGTGCGAGAACCTACGAAGCAAAGGCGGAGGTATAGTAATGGAGAAATAGGTCAAACCGCTGCCTCGCGGTTTAGGGAAGGCTAAACTCAAAGGCTAAGGGAGTAAACTCCAACAGAAAATCCCACGGAGGGCAAAGCGAAACCACCGTGGAACTTTCGCAAGAAAACTTGATGATGAGTGCGATAAATCGAAATGGCTCTGAGTTCCGGCGCCCCTTACATAGGGCAGGGGTGCCAAGAATACTCGTTCGCGCTGATCAGATCAAACTAGCGAAAAGAATGTCAATCAACATAGGCACGTGGAACGTGCGCAGCTTGACACAATATGGAAAACTGACCATCCTCCAAAAGAGATGGAACGTTGCAAGATCCAATTCCTGGGAAAAAGTGAATGTCTGAAGGAAATATGGTCTACATATCCAGCAGTAGCAAACGAGCACACAGTGGCGCGGGAATAACAGTACTGAAAGGGAACGAGAAAACTGTTGAGTGACTGACTCATACTGGTGAGATTAAATGCAAAACCAACGCAATTAAGTATAATACAAGCCTACGCTCCCACGGCGGACGCTGAAGAGGACGAGATAGAAAAGTTTTATGACGAACTGGAACAGTTAATTGTTTCAGTGCCTGGAAGAGACATCGTGCAAATACTAGGTGACTTTAATGCGAAAATGGGTAGGAAAGATTCCTACAACAAATATAGCGGATTGGCTGGAAAATTCGAATTGGGCCGGCGCAATAACCGAGGAAAGCGCATGTTACATTTCTGCGTGGAATGTGGACTGGTTGTCGCAACAACCAGAAAGAAGGCTGTGTAAGTATCCTAATTAGCAAACGCTGGAAATCGTCAATAACCTCTGTAAAGACTCTCCCAGGAGTAGATGTCGGATCGGACCATCAACTATTGTGTACAAGGTTTGGAGTGCGACTGCGGAAACTGAATAATGGCAAGAAGAGGAGATATACCTCATGATGAAGAAAAGAAAGAATTCTCACGAAATGTATCTCTAAACACAAAATGTTGAACGTGCAACTATGGGACGAAATGAAAAATGTCATCACGAAGAGCAAAAATGATAAAGCAAAACGCAGGAAGAAGTCTCGAAAGAAACGACAACTGTTGATAACAAATGCGACTATGACTCGGCTAAATACAGAGAGGTGAACTGTAGAGTCTAAAGTAGCTGCCGGAAAGATCGAGCGCAATTTGTGAAGAGAGCGTGCGGAGAAATCGAGGAACACAGCAAGAAAAAAGAACCCAAGTGCTTCCACGAGAAAATAAGGCAAATGACCGGTGAATTCAAACCAAGAGTAAGCGAGGTCTGAAGAGCTGATGGGACAATAATCTGTACCGATGCCGATTTGATAGAACGATGGCGAGGATACTTCGAGGATCGTGATCAGCATGAAGCAGTAGACACCAGTGCAGGTATACCGACAGAGGAGGAGCAAGAACCAGAATTACTTATCAAGGAGGTAAGAGCAGTGATCAAAGCCATGAAGAATCGTAAAGCATCAGGCCACGACGATATAGAGGCGAAACATGTCAAAGTTTTAGAAGAAGACGTTGTAGTAATTAGTAATATGAAGAATCTGCTGGGAAATATGGAGTACAAAACAGTGGCCAGAGGTCTGGTGTAAATCGATATTGATTCTTATACCCAAGAATAGAGATGGCAGGAACTGTAGCAACTACCGAACAATCGCCTTGATCCCGCACGCAAGTAAAGTGCTACTGAGAATCATAAACAATAGACTGAAAACGTCTCTCACCCGACAAATTCCGCCAGAGCAGGCAGGGTTTGTTACAGGACGCGGTGCCAGAGAACAGATCCCGAACCTACGTATGCTAATAGAGAAAAGCCGCGACTTCAACATACCAATGGTCTTTAGTTTTATAGACAACGCTGAGGCATTCGAAACTTTTTCAAGTGCCTGCACATTTGCTGGAGCTGATCAGAGCACTGCACAAATACAGCGGAATGACAGTGAGAATCAATGAGATAGAAAGTGCGCCCTTCAAAGCAGAGAAAGGTGTGCGATAAAGATGCATCCTCTCGCCTCAACTTTTTAATATTTATGGAAAGTTCATCATGAGAGAGGTGATGGATGGATGGACCGGAGGAAAGAAAGTCGACGGCCGGGTAATAAAGAACCTTAAGTAGTGGATGACACAACACTCGTGACAGACAACGGAACGGAAATGGTGGAAATGATGGAAAGGATCAAGACAGCGAAAAAAGAGGTCTATACATTAACATCGAGAAAACAAAATTGATGATGATAGACCGCGCAAATACATCAACAGATGTAAACATATCAAAAAGTATAGAACTAGTAGAAAAGTTGGTGTATCTGGGAGCGTTGGTGGAATCCGCCGCCGGATCTTCTGCCAAAATAAGGAGACAGATTGCTCTGGGGAAAGCCGCGGTGATGAGGATGAGATCCATTACATGCAGCAGCAAATGGCCTGCAAGCTTGCTAAAGAAGGTCATAAAAACAGTAATCCTTCCAATCACGCCATATGCAACAAAAACATGGATCCTAAAGGCAAAGGACAGACGCCGTATAAACGCCTTCGAGATGTGGGTATGGAGGAGGATGCTGTGAATCCCATGGGTCAAACGCGGAACCAACCAGTCAGTGGTGGAGGAAGTCGATGAACCGAAGAGACTGGCGGTAACATGCAAGCGACGCCTGCTCGAGTTCTTCGGTCACATAGTGAGACGCGACGGGCAGAACCTAAAGAAGGCGATACTGCTTGGTCGAACTATAAAAACCAGAGCAAGAGGCAGATCATCCACTCAGTGGGCGGAACCACGGTACAGGCATTGGAGGCAGCGCAGGGTTGGAATGAATGGCAAAGATCGGGTCACAACAGTCAGGATTGACTGATGACAACAAGAAGAAGAAGAAAAAGACGAGGCTATACAAGGGGTAGAACTTTGAGGTAAGACGAACGAGTGGAGTGAATAATTCGTCAGTCTGCCCAAATGAACTTACATGAAACAGGCTTTATGTCTAGTAACTAAGCTAATGCTGACAACTCGATCATCGTCCGCCTAAACTTTTGCTGGGACTTGGAAGCCACTCTCCCAGTACCTAATGGGCTGAATTTCTTCAATTTTTCATTACTTGGCCATCGGCCTTAATTGCGAGCTGTACGTCATTCTCTGCAAAAGCCAGAAATTACATTTCTTATCACCTAAATAAGGGTGAGTATTTAGTTGTTTTAAAATTCCAAAGTTCTGTGGTTATGGAAACTGTTATGCAGTCCGATAGGTTGTCCGCTAGTAATAACAAGTTAGCGTGTGAACTTCGCCAATTGGGCTTAGTCGTTATACTCAATTGTGTAACTCCTTGAAAATATGTAGGTCGTAAGCAATAATGAGAGGAAGCACTTTTGACCATTTTTCCAATAATGTATAAGAATATTTTCCTCGCCCTTCATTTCTCTATCAAGGATTGTGTTCGTATTTTTTTTTTTTTCATTGTTGATTTTCATAAATCGTACACCACTCGTAAACCGCTCGATTCGTGGAATTCAAAAAACTTTTACATCGAGTAATTTGTATTCTTTGTAGTTATGTAAATTGTTTACGATATCATATTATTATTCGAGTCCAAATCACAGCAACTAAATTAATCTTATGCAACCGTTGTCTTTACTTGTATATATGAGTTCAGAAATGTTGAAGAAAATCAAATCGCTGTAATAATGATGTTTACACGTGCGAGATCGGTAATAAATATTCTTGGAAACCGAAGTACTGATAAAAATTGATGAGATAGACTATGGCTTTTGCTACTTGATGTATGTGTAGTACGTATTTGTTTACGCGATGCTATGGTTCCGCAGTATAAATGCAATTCGAACTACGCTCGAAACTAAAGTTTATTTAGAAATATACCATTTTTCTCTGATCTTTGGTTTATCGAATGAAAAGAAAGATAAAGAGGAAGAGAAATGCGTCATTGGTATTTCGCAAATACAAATTTCCGTGCAGGTATTTTATAATTACAACGTGTTGATCTAGATTAAGATGACGGTAGACTTCTCGAAAAATTTAACAATTGCTAATGCGCTCTCATATAACCCGATGTTTTTCAGGAACTATGGCAAATAGGTTATCCAAATCTACGCTTAAAATAGAATCACCCATTTTGCTGAAAGACCAAGCTTCTGCAATAATTTCATCCAAACTGGAAACAATTTGTCTTTGAGGTCTTCAATGTTATTTCTGACGAGTCAGAGGAGGGCTGTAGTTTCCACAGCCCCCCTCAGAGTTCTGAGATTTGGCAGCAGAAAAATTAGTGTTCAAACAATGAAATAAGATAATATTATACAATTTAGACAACCATGTGCTACAATGTCTTGTAAAATTGTGGAAATCACCAATCGTGTAGAATATACAACCCTGTACAAACGAGACATGTAGGAATAATGGGGGGGGGGGAGGGATTGTAGAAATATACCTCTCATAAGATAGCAGCTTTTAATAGCTTAGTTCACAGGCTGACTCGTATTTCCTTTAGTCAGTCTGCCTTCAAAAAAGAATTCTTGACCATAAAATACCTAGTCAGAGTGAATAGAGTCAATGTTGACGTCGACGTGATGGTTTGGAGGAAAACTACTTGGAAATTTCTAAAGTAGGTCAAAGTCAAGGTCATTGACATCATGAAGCATCCCGGCTAGAAGTTGAAATTCTTCCAAATCCCTAAAGTAGGTCAGGGTCATTGATGACGTCATAAAGCGTCACACGTCACGTCACTTGACGTCACGCAGTTCACAGAAACTCCCGGATGCGGACGTTTTTTGAGGATGTAATCCCCCTAACAAAATGAATGTCCCTAAATTAGGTCAAGGTCATTGATGACGTCATAAAGCGTCACACGTCACGTCACGTGACGTCACGCAGTTCACAGAACATCCCGGATGCGGATGTTTTCTGAGGACGTAATCCCCCTAACTGAATGGATGACCCTAAAGTAGGTTAAGGTCATTGATGACGTCATAAACCGTCACATGTCACGTCACGCAATTCATAGAAACTCCAGGACGCGGACGTTTTTTGAGGATGTAATCCCCCTAACAAAATGGATGTCCCTAAAGTAGGTCAAGGTCATTGATGACGTTGTAAAGCGTCACACGTGACGTCACGTAACGCAGTTCACAGAAACTCCCGGACGTGGACGCAGACGTTTTCTGAGGATGTAATCCCCCCTAACAAAATAGATGTCCTTAAAGTAGGTCAAGGTCATTGATGACGTCATAAAGCATCCTGGCTGGAAAAAGGCAATTTTTTCAAGCTCATAAAGTAAGTCAAGGTTATTGGTGACGTCATAAACCGTCACACGGCACGTCACGCAATTCATAGAAACTCCAGGACGCGGACGTTTTTTGAGGATGTAATCCCCCTAACAAAATGGATGTCCCTAAAGTAGGTCAAGGTCATTGATGACGTCATAAAGCATCCCGGCTGGAGAAAGGAAATTTTTTCAAGCTCATAAAGTAGGTCAAGGTTATTGATGACGTCATAAACTGTCACATGTGACGTCACGCAGTTCACAGAAACTTCCGGAGGCGGACGTTTTCTGAGGAAATGGATGTCCCTAAAGTAGGTCAAGGTCATTGATGTCGTCATAAAGCGTCACACATCACGTCACGTCACGCAGTTCACAGAAGCTCCCGGACGCCGACGCAGACATTTTCTGAGGATGTAATCCCCCTAACAAAATGGATAGCGGGTTCCCCGCTAAAAAATTCTTATACCTAGCAGGTGATTCAGAAATCTGCGATTACCACCCTCTCCAAATATGAGTATAATAGTAGACTTATACTAGGAATACTTGCTGTTTACTAGGATTCATTTTCTTAGGACCAAGAAGCGGGGCGAACAAGCGGAGCGAGTGAGCCCGTCTTAAACTCATTAGCCTGAAATATTCCAAAGTAGTCTTATATACTAGACCAAGGGAGTGTGCTGCGCTAAAGCCTTAGCCTAAAATATTCTAATGTAGACTTATGCAACGAAAGACACTTTAATGATCTCTTTAAGGGGAACTCACAGATATTTTTTTCTCGCATAACCCACAATATATCTGATTGGGCAAAATTTGGAAAAAACATGAAACATGATCTCTATATTTTTGGCTCCGCCAAGAAATCCATCACTTTTTTTGCATCTTTTTACTCTCCTTTTGAGTATTTCTTTCCGATAATATGGATGTCGGTAACTTGGTGTATTTGTATAATTATATTTACTAGCTATACGTATATGATTGCCCTCGAAATCATTTTCCCCCCCTCGTCGTGCGGCCCAGCACATTCGTTCAGTAATTTATCAAATTACTCGTACTTTGTCGAAAGTTTCGTCGAGTCGATTTAATAGCGGTAGACGTAGATAAGCGGGCGTATAGTCAAAGATGAAAAGTTTTATCGAAATTTCCACTTTTTTCGAAGCAGCAACAAATTGTTTTTCCGATAATAGGTCCAGCGAAGGAGGATGCGGCGACGTGCGTCGAACCACCTACAGTGCGTTCAGACATCATACGCGTATTCAGACGAAATGAAAATTTATTATGATATACGACGTCTGCGCATATATATCCGGGTGTGTAAACTACTCGTATACTCTCGGCAGTACACCAAAAAGAAAGTAGGTATCGCACGCCGAAAACTCCCGTCGACGTCATTTCCCCCTCGCGAAAATCTCCCCCGCGAAAACCACAATGCATATACGTATACCTATGTAGGTGATGGGCCGCAGTTGGCGCGCTAGTAAAGACAGAAGGAAACGGCGATAGAGGCAGCGTGCTGCGGATGTAGGGGTGGCGGTCTGACGCGTACTTCCCGAAAAGCGAATGAATTTTCTCTCTTTACGAACTTTTCCAGGCTCTTGTTTTCTGGAAGATTCAGTTAGCTTTTTGGGTAAAAAGGTCGTCACGTACTACGCGACGTCGACAGTGCGAAACGGAGCGCTCTCCAGCGGCGATCGTCGTCGGCCGCGTACGCGTTCACCTTTTTACACGTTCTACTATCACGAGTTAATACTGAAGATATCAACGTATACAGATTTTTCTCTTCTTTTTCTACGTTCGTGCTCGCGCGTCGAACGAAAACGCATTGATAAGGATCGTACCGTACTTCGTACTTTGCACGGTGCAGCACGTTTTTTAAATCTTCGATACGAAAACAAATACGCGAGAGAGCTGATAAGCAGGATGATTTCAGTAGTCGATATTATTTGTCGTTATTCGTTCGCCGTTTAGTTTTCAGTGCAGGCTCACGCTATAATCGCGAGATCGGAATACACTCCTTTTTCAAATGCCATGAAAATCAGATATAGATAGCATCGAAGCCGCTACAGACGTGAGGCATCTTATTATCGCGATCAATCTTCATCGTTGAATTTTCGTAAATCTCGCCGGATATACGTGTGGTTTTTTCGTCGCAACGTTCGTGTCCCCCTTCGTGCTATGAATTAGAAAAATCTCGTGCGGAATTTCGTGGAAATGGGTTGTATACAAAGTTATTTTAAAAGAGGTGAGTAATTTTTTTTCTTTCTTCGAAAATTTATATATTGTACAAACAATTCTCGTAGGCGGGCTGACCTGTAAATTCCTCGTATGCGTGAATAAACATTTTTGTGCGCTCTTTTAAAAGAAATCGATTTTCCGTTACAGCGGTTTAGTAAAATTTACTTTCACTCTACGAGCGTTTTGTTGATCTCGCGAGTATAGTATGGGTCACTAAATTTCGAACACGAGTATAGTATGTTTTTTTTTCTCTCTCTCACTTCTCTGTCTCTTTTAATGTGCCGGCGTCCAAATTTATCGAACGCGCGTATGCGGCCAAGGAATAAAGTTTTGACGTCATTAGTGTAGTTATGCCCCCGAAATTCTATTCAAAGACTCACGCCGCCCGTATACGCGCGCGAAGGAAGCGAGTAAACTTCTTTCAAAAAAATATTTCGGGTATATTGAATTTCGTTAGTGTTACACCGAAGCGAAAGACGGTCGAGGTAGTGCGTATCTTTTTGGCGCAATCGTTTCTTTTCATTTTTCGCGCTCAAAATTCATGAAATACATGTTTGGCTATTAACACTACAAATTCAGAACTTTTATACGCGATCAAAACAATAAAAATACTCGCGTAGGAGTTCCTCACATGTTACGTAATTTAGGACTGGAAGCTCTCGAGGACACAAGCGTAGTCATTGTGCATTACAAATCATAAGTAGGTCTTGTGGTTGTTTATTCAGAAATTGTCATGATTCGCTGTGCGTTTCGAATTTCTCCTCTGTACGTTTCCTTTTTTCCTTTTTTTTTTATGTATTTCATTTCTTAAGGCTGGGTTGTGAAGGGCAGAATTTATCCTTCAAACTTGTCCGGACGTCTCCGTATTGTGCCCATATATACGTACTTATCTGTGTTATACTTTTGGGCATGATACTAGGCTGATCATGTCTAAATGCTTGCCCTCCTTTTACCCAGTCGCGTGTTTCATAGAAAAATTATCAACTCTTTAGGGTGTCTAACAGTCCTGAAAAAGTTCCAAGCCTTAGGGAGTATTGGATTTTTTGGCGCACCCAAAAAGATAAAGATCATGTTTCATATATTTTCAAAATTTTGCCCAATCAGATATGTTGTGGATAATGCGAGACAAAAATATTTGAGAGTTCTAGGCTTAGGCTCTAGAGCGGCACACTCGCTTGATCTAGTATAAGTCTACTTTAGTATATTTCAGGCTGATGAGATTAGGGGGCCTCAATCGCTTCGCTCGTTCGTCCCGCTTCTTGGTCCAGTACAAGTCTACTTTAGTATATTTCCGACTGATGAGATTAGGGGGCCTCACTCACTCCGCTCCTTGGCCTAGTGTAAGTCTACTTTAGTATGTTTCAGATGTTGTGAACGGCCAGGCGGATTAACAACTTATGACGTCACCGACTTATGACGTCACCGAACGTATGACGTCACCGAACTTATGACGTCATCGAACTTATGACATCACCGAACTTATGACGTCACAAGCTAATAGTTTCATAACGGCTCTCAGCGTTTTCTTAGCCTAGTATGAATCTAGCCTACGCCTCATCATGAACTACAAAGAGGGGGGGGGGGAGGGGGTGGCTCGGACTCGCAGATTACAGAATCACTGCCACAGTGAAAATTCTTATAAGGATGTGTATCTATAGTTACGAGAATTACTTTTCAGCTTTACAAGTACGACCAGAGCAAAGACATGAAACATGTCAAAAGTGCGGAAAAGGCCCCGATTCTATAGAAAGGGCCCAGAAACACGGGTTGCTCCGGAATTGGGCTGACTCAACTCTCATCGAGTTCCCAGAATATTCCGGAAAGTCACAGATTTTCATTTTCTGATACATCCTGCCATCGCATTGATTTCCTGTTCGAGGAGCTTCTCCAAGCAGTGACCCTTCCTGTGCAGGGATATAAAGTTATTCTTACAACTAAACAAGTATCTTACACTTATACAAAACTGGCGGGTCTAGAAGCGACTTCGTACTTCTGGTTTCTGAGAGCAGCTGTTCTGGCATCCATGTTTAGTTTTTGATTTTCATTCGTCGAGGACCTTCGGAGCGGAGCCGGAGCTGAAGCTCTCGATCTTGAGTGCGGAACCAGAAGAAAAAAAAGAGCTGGCTCCGAGCCAGCTCCGGCTCCAGCTCCTGGCTCCAGTTTCTCAAAGAGTGGAGCGGAGCCAAAGAGCTGGATTTTTGCAGCGGAGCCGGAGCTAGCTGAAGCATTTGATCTTCTGAGTGGAGCCTCAAGGAGAAAAAAAAAAACAAGCAGAACTAATATTAATAACGAAGTGGTTATACTCGTATGTAGGTACGGTACCCACAATTAAAACGTTATAATGTAGGTACGGTATGTTTCAAAAGTATTTGGTGATCGACAAGAGTACTCTGACGAGACAGAGGTCGAATTAACCGAATGAAGGATGTTCAAGGAGGAAATGCTGATGCGGTGATGATTCATGAACAAAGTAGCGTTCTTTCATATAGGAAGATACAAGTGGTGGAGGGTTGAATGTTTCACGTCTAATAATAATGAAACTAGTGTATATGATGGTACGTTTTTGAATGCAAGAGCTAGCTCAAGTGTACCGCCTAATGAAGGCCTGCCAAGTGCGCAGGCTACCTCACAAAGCAGAGACACCAACGATGGAACATTATTTCTTCCCTGAAATCACAGCGAGGGTGCAACTGAGGAACCACGCCAGTTGGTTTCCAAGAAGAGAGTGAAGGCCAGAGGTCACTGAAAACTTTTATCAAAGCAGTTGTCTTTTAACAGAACCAGAAGGAGTAAATCTGTACCTGCAGATGACAGTAAGGACGATGATGATGATAGTGATGGAAAGGCAACTTGCCTTGTCTCTTACGCGAGGATTGCAGGAAAGAATGGGTCGACTTTTACCTTGACTAAGTGCTGTTCTATGAAAGTTCACACTGCATGCCTACAATAAGACGGCTGCCCTCGCTGTGATGACTTTGGAGACGGCTGAAGTAGATATTCAAGACAAGAACATACCGTACCTACATATAACGTTTTATTTGTAGGTACCGTACCTACAAATAACGCTTACCTATTAATAATTTCGAGTCTTTAATCGGCTTGTCTTTACTTCAAGCTTCAAGTCTTAGGGCTTTGAATTTTGAAATTTGTCGAATTTTTCCTCTTTTTTTTTGTCATTTTGACTGAAGAGCAGCTCCTGAGCTCCTTGAAAAGGAAAGAGCGGAGCAGCTCCCATAGAGCTGAGGAGCTGACCAAAAGAGCGGAGTTTTCGGCTCTTTTCAAGATCAAATTATGGCTCCAGCTCCTAGCTCCGGCTCCTCAAAATTTAGGAAGCGAGCCGGAGCCGGAGCTCGCTCTTGCATTACCATTGATGGTGGCTGCTGTGGGAATAAGCCGTCAATAATTTGTCCCACAACATCCGGTTCCATTCCTGAGAGGCTCTCTAGCTTCTTCAGCACAATCTTATAAGGATTACCAGATGGACCTGCCTCTGCCATTTCACGCAGCTCTTTCCAAGCGCTTTCTTGCTGTCTTTAATGGCTTTCTTCAGCCTTTTACGAGCGAATTGGTATTCAGGTACAACCACCCGCGCTCTTTTGCGGCCTCTCCTACGGTGGTATACCCGGCGCTGACGGTTGCGCTCCTTTCTCAACTCGGCAATATTATTGGTCTCGCAGTATACGGCTCTCCTCTTTTTTGGTGCAACTTACCTGGGGATGGCTGCATCAAGTACTCTGCTGACACCTCTGTATTTTCTTCATCTTGCTCTTCTCCTTGGTCCCATGTGGGAGCAAACTAGCCAGACTTCAGCCGGTCAAGTTTCACCTTCCTAAATGCCAATTTTCTCACCAAATTTCGTGGAACAGCGACCTTAACTTCCAGTGGTGCTTGGAAAAGTTGATATACCGACGGTCGCTCCCAGAAAGCTCTTGATCCAGTACTTCCCAGCCTTCTATTTGTTGGGCCAGGCTTCTTGAGGTAAAGGTGACATCAATATTCGATCTGTAACCTTGATGCACTCGGATAGGAGTGTTGCCCATATTGACCATTTCGAGTCGATTTCAGGCAAACCACTCCCCCAAGGCATACCCACGGATATCAGTTCGTCCAGAACACCCTTCTTCCGCCCAGGCATTCCAATGAGTTCCTCACCTCGCCATCTGGACGGGCTTTCTTCCACCTTGTCTAGAAGGGAAAGGGCGATTCGGCGAGAAGTAGCAATTCTGTAGACACCCATATCGACCATCTTCACAGCAACATACTCTTCTCCTGTCTCAATCTCTCCCGGAGCAATTGGACCCTCTGGGCAAACATCAATGACAGCGCCGAGTTTAAATATAGATGTTTGGGTGGTACATGGACACGTAAAAAATTTAAGAGAAACGCGTATTCAGGTTCAGTTCAAGTTATTAAATTTAGAAGTTCGAAATAGGTGAAGGTTTAAACAAAAGAACATAAAAGGAGAATTTTAAAAAATACATAAATTTAGCAAGGTCGATAAAAGTAAGGTCACATGAGATCAAGAATGAGTCGGTAAAAGACAAAGAACGATGAAACTATTTGTAAACACGCGAATCTAAAGCGACCGGTTTCAGACATTCTTGGATGTCCATCATCAGGCTACCGAAAGAAAGAAATAAGAAAACTAGAGATGTTGACTAACAAATATATCATGACGTGTCTGGTAGGGAAAAGTCTTGAAGAAAACGCGAAATTGGAGAACTGAAGGTGGCAGCTAAATCATTGAGAAGTTTTTCTCCGTGAGCTTTCTGTCTTGCGATCGTTTCTACTTCTTCATTTCCCATGTTACCATATCGAAGCCGTGTTGCAAAGCCAGACAATGTTTTGCCATTGCTGATTTTTGAGATGTGGGAGTGTTGAAGGCTGTGCAATGCTCGGAAAGGCGTGAAGAGAAGGATCTGCCGGTTTTTCCAATGTATACAGTGTGGCACTTGGAGCACGAGAACGCTTTTGAAGAGGGATGGGCTCTTTGAGATTGACGAGTGAGTTAAGCGTGGTGACAGGACGGAATGCTGCTCGATCTTAGTCTGAGGAGTTGTTGGTTGAGCATTGGGTTGAGAAGTTAACAGCATTTTGAGGCTTCTCTTCCTAACCCTTTTGACCACGTCGATGTGGAGACCGTTATGTAAGGCTATGGCCTGAATAGTTTTAATTTCAGTGTCGCGTATCGCATGAGAAAGAGGAAGAGCAAGGAGGCGATGAATAGCAGAATTCACGGCAGCGATCTTATGTACTCTCAGGTGTAGTGAAAGATTAGAGATAGAGGTGCCCGTAAACAAGTCCTTCGTATGTACGGCGAACTCTGTGGCGAGGTTTACTTCCGGAGGTCTTGTGACAAGGCGGAGAGTAAGATCAAGATGGTTTATGCTTTCCCCTCCGACTTCAATTGAAAACTGCATAGATGAGTAGAATTGATTTAGAGTATCGTGGAACTGCTGGAGGGAGGCGTTGGAACCATTCCAGACGCACAAGACGTCGTCAACGTAACGTGAGTAGTGGAGGAGGTGGCCTCTTTACATCTCATTGGGTAGGATTTGTTCTTCCAAGTGATCCATAAAGATGTCTGCTACCAAAGACGACAGTAGACCTCCCATAGGTAAGCCGTCCGGGAAGCGGTAAGTTTTCCCTCGAAAGTGGCAGATGTCATCTTGAAGGCACAGAAGTAGTAGTTTTCGGAATTCTTGCACAATATCGTTTGGAGTACCATTATTGCGTAGCCTTTCCATCATGATGTCGAGAATGTAGGGAACAGGAATCTTGGTGAACATACTTACCGCATCGAAAGATATAAGGCGAGAGTGCGGTGGAAAAGATTGCGGAGCAAGGTTCTCGGCTAGTTCGATCGAAGAGAGAATCCTGAAGAGTCCCTGAAGTAGATGGCAAGGAATTTAGCGAGCCGGAAGGAGAGAGCCGTGTAGTACGCAACAACAGGTTAAACCTGGACTAAGAATCCCTTATATTAACTTGATTCGCAACACGGTTTCGATAAGGTAACATTGGAAAACTTGCACTCATGCTCCAAAGGCCCGCTCATGATTCTTGATCTCATGTGATCTTACTTTTATCGACTGTTTTCGACCTTGCTAAATTTATGTATTTTCTAAAACTCTCCTTTCATGTTCTTTCATTTCAAACCTTCACCTATTTCGAACTTCTAAATTTAATAAATTGAACTGAACCTGAATACGCCTTTCTCTTAAATTTGTTACGTGTCTATATGCCAACGTCTAAAGAGTGTTTAGTATTAACTTATTGGTAAATTCGATCTTTCATATTTTTTCGTTTGTACTTTCAAACACTTCTGTTCTAAGGTTCTTACCTGGATAGATTCCCGATAGTTTCTTACTTTGTATCATGTGCTGTTATCAAAATTTCTCTCAGTCCCACCTTTCATTCGAAAATTCTCTCAAGTCTTATAATTATAAATGAGACCTCTCATGGTGGGCACCTGCCCGCCCTTATTCAGAAACTTCTCAAAGTTTCTAAACTGGGTCAAAATGCCTTTCCTTTTCGGAATCCTAATTTGCCAAGTAGACGATGGAGGCTCTTCCTCGAAGTATGGGCAAACTTTCCAATAACTTCATTCAGTTAATTTTCTGCAAAACTACCTTACGAACGTTAGTATTGACTTAATTAAAAATTAAACTTTACAAAGCACAAGTTCGAATTTTTAATTACATAATGCTCGTAACGTAACCTCTACCCTCTTTAACTTTAATGAGTATTGACTTGCACAATGAGCAACGATCATTGTGCGTATAATCGAGAATACAAAATGTTGCAAACGTTAGGAATCTATTAACTTAATACTGAGTACTTTGATTTATTTATCTTCTTATCTACACGCCCTTATTTATTCGTATAATGATCTTTGCTGAAGGAGTCTACATATTATGTAGTTTTGCTACCCTGTGACGTCATAGAAATTTCATCTTCGCTCGATCCTATACCAAGAATTGGGCCAGAAGGAATACCATAGTCGAGAGTAAGAACGTATCTGTTTACGTTCTTAACATGTAAATAAAGTTGCATGTCGAGAGAGGTAGGCACTTCGGCGTCGAGATAAGAAGGTCGTCAGTTTTCTCGCCTTTTAGAGTGTGTTCTGGCATGAAGCTACAATATTGACAACTCAACAGCACTCCAATCGAGAGACTTGAAAAACTTTTCCTCGTATATTCTCCAGTTCTGAAAAAATTACAATAATATCGCGCTAGAGGTAACGAGACGGTTATTTTATTTTTATCGAAGGTAGAAAATTGTTTCCGGGAGGTGATGCTAGGTTGTCTGATTCAGAAATACGACGAAGTAACGCAACGGTACATGAAAAGGAAAAAAGTATTTTCGAAGATGGAAAAAAGTTCCAAAAGGGTAAACTTACCATGTCGATATTTCAAGATGTGAAGATTACCCTCTGAACTGCAGAGCAGTCTAATGCAATAGAAGCCGAAAACTTGACCACCACCGCATTTATTTTCTTTTTTCGTTGGAAATTTGGCATTTCAATGTATAGTTGTACATTCTATTGTTGAGCGTAGGAGCCGTAAAAGTTTCTCGCTCCTACTGCTAGGTCAAGACGTGATTTATCGTGTTTTCAATACATCCCATCTTATAAATTGAGGTTTCTGGAAGGAAGAGGGCGAATCTCCAAAAGAAACGATTTGAATAGTTGGCCCGTTGAACATTTGATGGCAAAAAATCCCCCATTATGTCCCTAAAATTAACCAAAAATTTTCCCATGGGGATATTTTGGGGACATTTTACATTCATAATGGGGACATAATACGGGTGTTTTTGCTATGGGGACATCGAATGTTCAACGTGGGATCTTTCACATCTCTGACAGAAAACCGTTTTTTCAGATCGTTTGTTTTGGAGATTCCACCTTCATTTTCTGTACGCTTCATTTTATGTGTTTATACGGTTTTGTGAAACCAGAGGCGTATTTCCCGTAAGGCTGATAAGGCTGCAGCCTCGGCGCAAAATTTTTGAGAAAAAAAACTATATTTGAGACGAGAATAGCAAAGAGGGATCAATTGTGAGATCCAAGCAATTGAACGAAACAGATTTAAAAACAGAAACCAGAAACAGTAAATCTAAGCTAATGAATTAACCAGTGAAGAATGACCAAATAATGGGTGTTGAAACTTGAATGACGAACTGACGGTGGTCGGGAAAGAAAGTTCTTTAAGAGCGGCGCAAATTTTTTGATAGCCTTAGGTGCAAAATATCTAAGCCCGCCCCTGTGTGACACATATCAAAGAAGCTAGACGGACTGCATGGAGAAAGAGTGAGATCGAATGGGTTGGTATTTGGAATTCATAGGCCTGCAACCAAGTTACAAATGCGTGTTTGTGAGTTCCGAAAACAAACCCTGATACTATGGCTCCTACTTGTGAAGAAAAGTTCAACTTAGATAGAATGGAGAAAGTATGCAACATTGAACTGAGCACGATGGTATTACTCATCAGTTTGGGCTTCTCCTTAGCACCCACACTGTATACTTCCAATCTCCACCCCAAATCAGGACTCATGATGTCAAGTTGACGGTCGTAATTGGTACCTGAGTTACCTGTCGAGTTTACTGAGGCTTAGTTAAGTGTTAAATTAAAAATCTGCTTAGGGATTTAGTGTCCTTTCAAATGCAATTTTGTGACTCCTCAAATACAACAGTTATAGGGTCACTGAATCTGCCATTCAATAGCTACAAGAGAAGTCGTAAGTTTGTTCTGAAACTGATTTTTTTGTCAGGTCAGGAGAAAATAAGCAAATCGACGACTGTCGATAAAGAATATACGTACCTATTTGAAAGTTGAGACACGTTTTCTACTCGTTGAACGTCGTGTATGTGAATTAAGAGCGTTAGTATTCAATTCGCGAAAATATTTTACGAGTACCTACGTAATCATTCTTCAGAATACTGACTAAATATTCTACGAAAAAAAAGAACGTAGATGAGAAACTGCATGATTCATAGTTTATTCAATCATGTTTCTGTTCATGCGAACAAATGGGCCGTTTATTCTAAGTGGAACAAATATTTAATATACTTTATTAAAAAAGTAATATTAAATAAAATGAAAGTATAAGTGTAGACGTTGTACGTCGTGAACACCCTGTCAAGAATCGCTTTTGCTCCTCCGAGCTCGAGTATATTGGGGTAGGTTTTTCGTCTAACAAAAATTTAATAATACTCGTATTTCTTGTTACGTGCGAAAAAATATTAGAATATACGAGAGGCCAAATTCAATAACTATTTTTTCATACGATTCCCCAGTACTTATGTTTACATTGGATTTGGTGTAATATAAAACTGTTCACGAACATAATCTATACATCGTGGATTCTTTTTCTATAATCTTATGCATATGTGATCGTTCAACACTACGAGTATGTTGAAATTCATGGCGTGTAAATTTTTGTTATGTGATACCGAAATTTTCAGTAATCCTGAGGCACTCGCATCATTGTTGGGTCGAAATGTTTTGCCTCTCTCTCGACTTGATTTGAAGTCGACTTCTTCAAATTTTCTATCAATCTGAAATCGACTACTTTATTGCGTTTATAACGGTCAATTTATTGCGCTGTGTGTGTATCAAGTGAAAATACCAGGCGCCGTCCGGAAGACTTTTGGGACTCCGAAAAAGGCACCATCTGGCAGAAAGTGAGGCTTAGAGAAATTTCGAACTCCGAGTTGTAGGTGATGGGGGGGGGGGGGGGGGTGGAAAAATTCACTGGGTTCATTGGCGGCGTTGAATGATGGGAGGCACGAACCTGTTTTATGAGGTATTTGGAAGTGCCTTTTCAGAGTCTCATGGTTTGAAGCGTTGCATATATGGCTCATTGAAGGGGTAGAGTCAACATGCAGTACATTGGACTTGAACTAGGCTAGGACTCCTAACTTTATACTAATATATATGAGAGGAGGGAATTTGGAACAGGTGATAGGAGAGGGACTTGAAAAAATTTCGACCTGAAGTTATAGGTGATAGATGGTCGTCTTTTTCATTAGCGGGGAACCCGCTATCCATTTTATTAGGGGGATTACATCCTCAGAAAACGTCCTCGTCCGAGAGTTTCTGTGAACTGCGTGACGTGACGTGACGTGTGGTGCTTTATGACGTCATCAATGACCTCGACCTACTTTAGGGACTTGGAAAAATTTCAATTTTCAGCCGGGAGGCTTTGTGACGTCATCAATGACCTTCACCTACTTCAATTTCCAGCCTTCATTATATCAGGCCTAGCATGCTATATACTGAGAAGAGCCCAGAGGGGGCATCCGGCATGTTCGCGCCAACGTCATCGTGTGCGCGGGAGGTTGCGGGTTCTCCGCTGCCGTTGCAAACCTGCAATGGCCTCTATTTTTTGAAAGACCCCTCGATAAAACAGGTTCCCTGTCAAAAATTTCGACCTTCGAGCTATAGGTCATACAAGGGAAACTTGAAAAATTTTTGAACTCCAAGCTATGGGTGATAGGAAACGGGCTTGAAAAAATGACAACCTTCGAGCTTTAGGTCACAGGAGGGGACTTGGAAAAATTTCGACCTTCGAGCTATAGGTCATAGAAGGGAAACTTGGAAAATTTTTGAACTCCAAGCTATGGGTGATAGGAAACGGGCTTGAAAAAATGACAACCTTTGAGCTTTAGGTCACAGGAGAGGACTTGGAAAAATTTCGAAGGGTGGTAAGAAAAAAGGTCAAGCTTTATTAAATTAAATTAACGAGGTTAACCCTGCACGCTCATGACTCCCATAAAACGGGTTCCCTGTTTGCCTGAATTAAGATCGTTAATGAAGGCAACCCCGAGCAGCTGAGTCAGTAGGCTGTGAGCTTCCTCCATACCGGTTACAAGTTCTCCCGTAGCGCGACGCTAGCTCTCCCAGGTTCAAATACCCATAGCAGCGAATGGGGGATTTGCGCAACCCTCTCCGCATCACTCATTTGCAGTCACACCTCGATCACTTATCTAGTCACATGCAGGCGCATGAGCGGAAAGATGCAATTGGTGAATAATGGTGGTATCGGGACCTGACTACGACAACACCTCATGTCCATAACAATAGGTCTCCTTAAAGGTCTGGATAACTCGAGGACATATTTCTATTGCATTAATTACAAGTATTCCAGCGGAGTCGTTTCTGCTTCATCCTTTTCCCCTTTCTTTAACCTGCAAACAGCTTTTTCATGAGCTCCAAGATCATGGAGCCCGAAGAATTACAGTCTGGTCATCATCTTCATACATTGAACATTCTTCAAAAATATACGCAGGTATCCGCGCAATTTCAGGGTTACATGGATACCTTTTTGGTGTTCCCTCTGTCATGTGTATTCGAGTATCTGTTGAATACCCCGTGCTCTATAAGCACCTGCCTGAGGTAGAAGTCGAAATCAATGACCTTAATCTTTTTAAGGACATTAGGAGCCGTTGATTTTACCCACCAACTTCGAACGTCAGCGGCCCATTTCGCTTGCCACTTCTTATTTTTTTGCCGTGCTCAGATACCCTTGTAATGTTGTTGGGCTCTTGAATGTCTATCCATTGTATTGGCTGTCTTTTTTTTTGTATCATTCAGGTAGAGTTATTTTTCTGGTTTCATCGTGCAGTGGAGGTTTTCTTATGATGGTGTCTGTATCTTCTGGCAATTCATACTCTTATATTCAAGTCAATTTTCCGGTTCTCTTTCAATGTTCTTATTTGAGGGTAGACAATGGATCCCAAGTGCTTGTCACTGAACAACTTGTTCTCTTTGTAATGTGCGTCGAAGTCCTCAACTAGCTTGTCAATAGCACTGAACACTGTCAGAAATCTGTACCTATCATTCTCAGCATGAGCCTACCCTTGTTTAGGACCCATCACTACGATCCCTTATGCCACCTATTATGGACTCATGTTAGCAATGTCTGCGACAATGTGCCTGTTGATACTATGGACGATCCTTAAATGACCATAAAAGATCCCCATCCTCATCCAGTGCTGCACTCGACCTCGTTGTTGACAAGATTATCTTGAATCTACTGCGTCAATAGATGGTCTCGGGTGGGTCAGGCCAGCCATGGGTAAAAAGATTCCTGTTGCCCGTATGAACCCTTGAAATGAACACCATTTCGACGTCGATTCCAAGTTTTTGCATGATTGACTAGAAATCGACGTTCATTTTTCAGTTACCATTAACCTACGTATTGGAAATCTTGATGGACTCAATATCGACGTCAACATCGAGTCGAAGGGACAAAATTGGCGGTCAATTTTGAGTCGACTTCTCGGGATTTTTAGTCAATTTGCGCTCGACATCAATTTTGCTTTGATCATAAATCGAAATAAAGAATAGATTTCGGGTCGCTATAATAGTTTATTGGGACCTCGCCATTGAAGAAAACACTCGGAAAGGGGTTATTGGGATTACATCTCTGATAAAGTCCTCGAATTGAATACTCCAAAAACGACTCAACTCGTGATTTTGTCAACTATGTTTCTCTACTCCTACTTTCAATTATTTGAATTAGTTGCCGATCATTTCTCACAATTTAGAAACGAAAAACTTCTGCGGTCGGATTCTGCAGTTACACTACGGTTAATTTCGTCTCGAATTCTTCGCTGCCAGAAGTGTATCAATGAACTCGATTGGTTATTTTGTGACGGGAAAAAATAGAGAAGACTTTTTTGTACTTATTTTTATCGCGTCGAACGCATTAACTAATTGAATGTATCGAGCTTATACGATGTTCTCAATCCCGCCGAATGCCTGTTAGAAAATATTATTTAGTGGACGATCGCACGTTTTTTTCCTATTTTTTTTTAACGGAAAGGGAAAGAAGGTGAATAAGCTTCGAATTCAATTTTCTCCGAAATTTACGCCCACGTAAACGATTTACCGGTCTCTACCAATTAAATTAGTGCGGTACCGTTTCGCTTCTAAATTTTCCGCGTACAATATGTGCGAACTTTTTGTTCAGCTACATCAGTTATTCCTTGTTTTTTTTCACCCTCCGTTCCCTCTATTTTTTTTTTCGGAAAATCTCGTCAAAATTCACGGGTATACTTTAAATTGAGTATACCTTTTTTTTGATATGCTGACTCTCATTTGTAAGCAAAGAAGGGATGAATTTATATATAGCCTACCCTCTGAACGGAATATCACGCGATATTATGCTAAATACAAAAAATTATGGATGAAGCTGCGCGGAAGTTTCGCGTTATTTTCGAGAAAACTGAAAGATTTTAAAGTATAATGGTGTAAATATTTCCTTTTCTGCTCTAGTTATCTTCGCGGGCGAGATGATAAATGAGGCATTCGCGAACGAAGATTATATTGTGCTGCATTACACACGTTTAAATTGTTGTGACACAGGCTGCGAAACCATCATTCGTTTATTGATTCGATTCACGCACAATAAATCGACTACGATGCACACTCTCTGTATCTATATTTGTGAAATATAAATCTGTACGGGTATATCGGGCGAACAAATGAAACCTTTGATCGCATCGTTTATTTTTCGGTCGTCGATTCATGTTTTCATACGGCTTTCATTACGTCACCTCTAAAACGGTATCAATCAACCCAAAAATACGATTACAAGATAAAGTTGATACCATATTCTTCATTTTTATCGTAGGTTAGAAACAAAGGATAGAGAGAGAGAGTGAGAGGCGCGCCGCCCCTTGGAGCCCCCTATTGTTTTTATTTTCAACTAAATTTAAACTTCAGTGCGTGGAACACCGAAAATGATTCAATTCTCTTCCTCCTCAAATAGGTAGCCTATATATATACACAATTTCTCTACTAGATCCTGCCATTCCTAATCATAGTAAGTACCAAGTCGCTGCCTGGAACTCATTTCTATAGAATTCATGATTCTTACACCAATTTTACTCAATAATCTTTATCAAGATAAATATTCCTCTTAGTTCTTGATGAAGGTTGTCGAGTATAAATTGTATGTCCATATTAGACTGAGGGATCGAGCAAATCCATGAATTAAGATTATTAAACCATATTTGGTTTGTGAAAAAACCATAGGGAGTGTTATGTGCACGTATTATATCAAGATATTGTTCTTCAGATTTTATTATATTTATGTGCCACAAATCCTCCAGAGAAATATATCTTTATTTTTCAAATATAAATATTTGATTCTATAACCTTCCCTGCGACCACCTTCAGTACTCATGGGTAAGAGAAATGTAGTGGGCAGCATTGTCAAAAATGGTGCTAAAAATCGACAGTTTTTATTATTTTTCTCATAAGATGTTCATGATCAATCTGCAAAATCGATATAATATTTTTGAACAGTAAATAGAATACGATGTGACGTAAAATAAAGAAACCGACCTTACTGCCAAAAAAAAAAAAAAAAAAACTCAGAAAAACGCGTTTAAAGTGAGGCAGAACGATATGCTCCACTTTAAACGCATTTTCCAGGGTCGACTTTTTTTTGCAGTAAGGTCGGTTTCTTTATTCCACGTCACATATTATTATTATCAAATAATTAATTATTTATCAAATAGAAATTTAAAATAATTATTTCCATTCAATATTTAATTTTATTCCAATCCCATGTATAATAATATTTGATTTTATTTATTAATTAATTTCAGTTTTATTCTATATTAATTTAGTAATTTAAATTTCAAAACTTCAATTTCCATTTCTTTCGAAAATTTAATTTCCAAAAATAAAATTAATATGAAATGAAAATAATTATTTATAAAATTGAAATTAATAAAAATAATGCATAATATATTTTATTGAATAAATTAATTGGGTAATAAATTTGTATTAAAATATTCAGATTAAAATTTTGAATCATTATATGTATAAAAATAAATCTATTATAAATTATATTTAATAATAATAGAATTAAAATTAATATTGCTGAAATGAAATAAATTGAAAAAAATCGATTGATTAAAATTTTATTGATTATAATTAGAAGAAAAACAGCAATAAAATTTAATTAAAAATTTTGATTGATAACTCAAATTTAAAATTAGGTATCTAATTCTTGAAATCCAATTTATCATCAATCTAATTGCAGAAATAATTTTTCAATAATAATGCAAGTAAAAATGAATGAAATAAAATCATTCAATATTTATTATCATTTTTATATATTTATCGATAGAAAAATGGATTAGTGAAATTTTGAAACAAAATATTTTGATAAATCATTTTATAAAGGAAAACAAAAAATAGATATTTATTCTTTAGAAAATGATAGTGATTTCTATTTTTATTTACTAATTAAATTTATGTATGAAATTATTTTTTTTTAAAGTTGTATACAAAATTTATATTATTATTGATTTTTTTATAAGATATATATTATTAATAATATTTATTGAATTTGTCTTTAATTAAAACATTTTTGTTTCTTAAAAATTATGAAATATCTTAAATAATTCACTTATCATTTTTTATCAATTTCAATTAGGATTGATAATTTTTCTTTAGTTTTACTTCTCATTGAATGAAAATAATCATATCGAATTTTTAGGAAGTTATTTATTGATTTCTTAATTATCTATAATCTGAATATTAAATTTAAATTTTATTATTATTAAATTATTTTCAGAGTGGGAGAGTTCTCGTTGAGTTTTCATTCCTCCCTTATCATAGCCAAGGTATCATTTTATTGTTCAAATAGTAAATCTGTACCTTTTTACGTCTTTTAGGGTCGGCCCGCGGCGCAAAGGTGGACCGTATTGCAATCACTATTTTCTTCTTCCTCTTCGGCTCAGTTAAGACGCTTACGTCACGGCTGACGTCAAAGTCGAGTATGCCGTGTGTTGTATAATCTTGTGTCCGTGGCTTTTTTTGTTTAGTGTTTCATTAATCGCGTTTAATTGATTTGATGGCGTCTTCGAAAATTCGCATTATCGTTGTTGTGGTGTTTACTCAAATATTGAAACAATAAACTGAATTTTTGTGACGTCACAAGCTCCTTATCCGTTTACCCCAACGTACCCTACAGCCTGTTAAAATTGTCAATCTTACCCTAAGTTACCAACTTGGTTTGTAAACGAAAAAATGCTCCACAAGAAATACAATCGAAAATTTCGATCTTACGTTCAGATTTGAGAATCTGAAATAAATAAAGAACCGCAGATATATTTTCAAATACTTGAGAACTTCCTACTTTTGAATATAAACTTGTGAATTAATGATTGTTGAGTAGGTATCCTGATTTACTCTTATAAGTGAATAGAGAGTCCTTAGAACTTGGAATAGCGTAGAATAGATTCAAGCCGACCCTGCTTCTATGTCGCCTGCGACATAGTTTGTTTAAAGGTGATGTTTACCTGACAATTGCGATGATTTTTGACGAGCATGTCGTTTTTGAGCGTGACGTTTTTTCCGAGTTAGAGTATGGCCACAGACATGTTCCTTGCCAAAGTGAGAAAGGGCATTTGACTTCATAATTCTTTGTACTGCTCATCAATACGAAATTACTCAATTCCTCTCACAAGCAGTTCTGTAAAATTTTTCCTTCGACTCATTTTACATCCTACTGACGAACAACTCAATCTCTCTCGGAAGAATTTTCCAATTACATGCATTGAATTAACGTCTAGTTCCGTCTTTCAAATATCATTAAAGTCTCGGTATAGACGAGGAAAGTACATAGTGTAAGCTTATTATGAATTACTTTTGACGCTCGTGAAAAGCGTTTCCGTTGATTTTGAAAATTATACAAAACAAATTTGGAAACTACATTTTCTAGCGTACAGTATAAAAGAAACGAGACGTAACAAAATATATGTATATCAGCTTTCGATGCTTAGTAGGAGAGTGAACATGCGATAGTGGGCACTCCAGTAAGAACGAAGCAAAAAATAAAGCGACGGGGTTTCGCCTTCAAAAATTCGCGGGTAAATTGAGCTCCAGTTTGTAGCTAGTTTCTTCTACGTCTTTCGAATAGAACGGACTGCAGGGTGGTAAGATTTCTGTGAAAAAACTTTTTTTTTTTCTATTTTTCCTTTTCACTCCTTACAATGGACTTGATGAATGAGCGAAAAATAAGTTATATTTTAATTTAAAGTTTGAAGACGCGAGAACAAGGGAAAAAGGTCGCGAAAGAGAATTTGTAGCTCGAGGAACTGAATGAATTCAAAAAACAGGGAAAAAATGTTGTGGACTACATTTCTCTCTGATTAGTGTGGAAAACTCGAAAGAAGAAAGAGATTTCTTTACGTCAGAATGTTACATAATAGTCTCTGATTCCAGATGATACAACGTCAATAAATGTGACTAGAATCAATTTTGCCTTTTTCCGTATAAAAGAGTTTTGCTGACTTCCCTCATTCAACTCCGTTGAAGAACTCCTATTCTTTTGTACCTAAATTATGCAGTGAGCATAAAGCTCGTTGTTTAAAATTTTCCGAGTCCCTAAACCCTCTTATCACTCGTTCCTCGGATTTACGATTTCCCGGAAGGACACCGCACAGCGAATTCTCCCGAAACAACCGCTCATCAAACAGGTGCCTAAGTTTAAATTAATATTGAAACAAGCCCATCGGTCAAATTTTCCTGTCCATCGTCTGAGAGAATGGATCATGGTATCAGAGATGCTTTCGTTCCCCGAATTAAGGATACAGTTTGTGGAACCACTCCCTTCCTTGTATCTTTTTCTATAGCTTTACTAGAAAAAAAAAACTAAATTTTCTTAATTCTGAAAATTCACCCTTCTTTCAACGAAGAGTTGAGGTCAACAAAGAGAGGACCCGTTCATTCTAACAATTCATAATTCCCTATTTTAGTCCACAGCGCCTTCGCCTCGTAGGTTGAGTGTAGGTAGAGACCATTAAAGATTACACCCTAACAGATAAATATTGTCCAACTTAGTTCCTGGAAAAAATAAATATTTATGAACTACAGTCCTAACGTAAAATATTCCGTTGAACTATAATTATACATTTTTATTATTTTCGTACCCAGACATTAAAGGATATCACGTTAACGTTTTATGTTCGCTCGAGGAGAACGTACCTGTAGTTCTCCTGTTGCTTTCGTACATTACACTCAAGTTTGAGTTATTTCAATAGTAATAGTGCATCTCATACACGTACACTACAATGGTATACCCTGTTGATATGTACTCGAATAACACAGGAGCTCGGAAAACACGTTGTTGACCTATATTTTCATTCGCTTTTCCTCTTCTGCACCAATGGCTGTATTATTCGACGTTCTTTACGCATATTATAATTATTGTAACGGCATTGTATTCCTTGCGAAATTTTAATTTGTTTTGGAAAATTTGTTCGAGTATGATTTTACCGGCGGGTGTTTCTATGTGTAATATACGTTCGTTTATTTCTGATTTTCCGGAAGAATGGTTCGAGGAAAATTTAATCAATTTTAATTTCCAGATATGATGCGTAGTCTATATTTTGCCGTACAGAAAACATCTCTTCCCGCACACCGGCCGTGATGAACTCTTTCGCTACCTAGAATTCTTATCGACTGAACCGACAAAGACTGATTGAAAATACTTGGGAGTCGCGACTACACTTCTTAAATTATGACAACTAAATTATCATGTTGAATAACTCAATGCCATCTGAAACGTACGCTTTCATTTGAGGGGGAAGAAATTTTGTAGTTTAATGATTTAATACAGGAACAGTTGTGTTTTTGCGAAGGAACGGGGATTGTAACATACCTTAAACTCGCTGTTCAGTCATCATCTCTTTCGATGTCACCTCTTCTTGTTGGTGTTAGACAAACTAACCTCCCTCCTGAGTTCTAAGGTTAGGGATGGTGAAATAGGTCGTGCTGACGATGGTATCATTCAGCAATTCCAACCGCGCGTCACTAATCGTAGTAAAACGGAGTTCAATCGTGATGAATTATCCCTCCTGGAGAAAAGACTAAAATTTAGCCTCTCCTCTCTTAAAAATCAAAAGACTTTAGCTATGGTTGATTTAACGGTAAAGATCGGACCTGGTGTTAATATCAAGAAAAAATGTGCCAAAATGGTCCGTAACACTCCCTCCGCCGTATAAATAATACTGGGAGTGATGTGATAGAGGGTTTGAACAGGAAGTTTAGGGAGGAGGCAGGGCCATCGTCAGGGGGTGGCGAGTAGGTATTACCGCTTCAGGCCCCGCGCCAGCGAGGAGAAAGAAATTAAGATTATCTAAATTGTAAAAAAAGCATCATGTGAAAGTTTTGCTTTAGGTCTCAAAAAGTCAGGCGACGACGTTGAACTCGAGTCTTAGTCTCGACTGTCAGTCTTGAGTCTCGAGTCTCAATCTTGAGCCTCAAGCTCGAGTGTTATTCTTGAGTCTGAGGCTCCAGTCTCCGTCCCGAGTATCGGTCCCAAGTGTCAGACTCGAGTCTCAGCCTCGATTCTCAAGCTCAAGTTGCAAGCTAGAGCCTCAATCTCTAGTATCAGTCTTGAATCTCAGCCTCGAGTCTCTGTCTCGAGTGTCAGTATCAAGTCTCAAGCTTCAGCCTCAGTCTCGAGTCTCAGTCTCCTCCAGTCTCAGTCTCAAGTCTCAAGCTGGAGTCTAAGTCTCGAGTGTCAGTCTTGAGTCTCAGCCCCTACTCTCAAGCTCGAGTCTCAGTCTCTAGTTTCAGTTTTGAGTCTCAGACACGAGTCTTAATCTCGAGTGTCATTCTCAAGTCTCAAGCTTCAGTCTCAGTCTCGAGTCTCAAGCTCAAGTGTCAGTCTCGAATTCGCACCTTGATTGTAAGAAACGGTGGATTAGACTTCCATTAAGTTTTCTTCGAGGTTGGGTCGTGTCCTCCGCCCTTCTGGTTTTCGGCTGACTTTTTACAATATTGATTCTGTTAAATTAAATGACCCTATTCCAATGGCCGAGAGGGAAGGCGTTTTTATGGTAGCCTTCTGGCATTGCCCCGGTGTTTACATAGGAATGACTAGCCGCCATGCCAACTCTAAATTAGATTGGACGAGCACAAAAAAACTTGGAGTAAAGGAAAAATGGGACAGTCGGCTCTTACTGACCACTTAATTGAAAGTGACCATAGATTTCTGGAGTTGTTCACAGAGAGAATTTGTATTTCAAGCGAGTGACTCTCCATGAGGAGGTGTGATGTAACAAGAGTAAGAGCGGAGAACATACCCTGGACATGATACAAACCATACAGATGTTACGCCGAATCCGTCAAATTGCCGATTTTATCTTGATCTGAAGTACCTAGATGATAAACGTTGAGAATATTTGCAAACCAATTTCTGTGAGCACATCTGAAGCAAATTAAGGTTAATTAATCACGATAACATTTTATTAATTGGCCAAGTGACCCCATCTACAGAAACCCACCTTAAGCGATATCAGTTACATATGAAAAGCATGCGTTACTGATAACACTAAGGTGGGTTTCTGTAGACAGGGAATGATATCTACAAATAAAATAAATTTTGTAGAGCAAATAATCACGATAATATGTTCAATATTGGAAATTGAAAATTTTCGAAGTCCCTAAAGTAGGTCAAGGTCAAGTTCATTGATGACGTCATAAAGCATCCCGGCTGAAAGTTGAAATTTTTTCAAGTCCCTAAAGTAGGTCAAGGTCATTGATGACGTCTCAAAGTGTCAGACGTCACGTCACGCAGTTCACAGAAACTCCCGGACGCGAACGTTTTCTGAGGATGTAATCCCCCTAACATAATGGATTCATATTACAATTTGGAAGAATACCGGTAAAAAAAAGTTGGAAGAAAAAGAAATGTTATTCGTAGATTTACATTCAACCACAATATTTCAGTTGCCGATTTTATAAAATCGTCAACTATCTGCCGATTTTGTGAAACCAGCAGAATTTTTTGCCGATTTTATAAAATTAGCAGAAGTAGCATTCACGCTGCCGATTTTGTAAATTCGGCAAACTCTCTAAAATCGGCAATTTGACGGATTCGGCGTAACACAGATAAACTTGGATAACATAACTTATCAAGACAGCAACCAAATCAAAAGATCTTGCTCAGTCCGGAAAAGTTTTCGGTGTTGGCAGATTGCGGCCCGTGTGTCGAGTTGAGACATCCTTTTTGCGGCCTGTGTGTCGTGTTGAGACATTCTTTTTGCGGCAAAAAAAAATGGTGAGTTGCAACCCCTGCAAAAGTAGAATTTACTTCGCTTCTGGCATACACGTCATTCTTTTCTCAGGATAATTGGGGATAATTGATCCTAAGTCTTCGTATTTGACCTTATCATGTTTAATTGATTGCATCTTTTCGGTTTTGACTTTGCATTCCAAACGAAGGAACCCAATCTTCCTGCAGTCAAGGAATTCACTAGCTAAGTGTACGAGAAATATGTGCGACCTGTTGCTCCCTTCCCCCCTCCACATAAACGGGATATTTGTCTAGCATAGTCAGAACGACGAATGTATGCGAGTCTTTCAATAATAAACTGAGTATGAACTGTTCCACCACTCTCATTCAAACATTTACATACTCATTGATGCCCTCCTGGAAATAGAAGAGAGAACTTATTTGGAAATGTTATTCGTCCATATCAAAAAAATTTGAAGGAGAGTGCGCTGAAACAGCAGTACATTTGTGAGGCAACGAACGATTTCGAAGAGAGACATACTGATAGATTTGTATTTGCTAAGAACATGTTCCAAAAGTTCTTAGTTCTGAAAAAATCTTCACAAACTACAATGTTGGATTTCTAAATAAAATTGGCCGCAATCTGGTCGTTTTTAATTTCTAAGTAGGCCGCAATACGGTCATCTTTGGGCCACAAAGTGGAGGTTTTTTGCACTTTGGGCCGCAATCTGGATTCAGCCAAAGTTTTCACATAGACATAGCCGTCAACCTTGGGGAGTCGCTTGTGTCGCATATGCAGCACATCCCCGTCTCCTGTGGTAGTGGGTGCGGGTTGCTTATGCATTTGATTTTGTTTCTTCCAGTGCCGGAATCGACCCTTTTGGGTACAACTTCAGGGTTCGAAGAATCTCCTCGGCGAACCCCTCTTCTACTCAGTAACTGCCAAGCTACTTCGGCAACCGCCAAGTTGCAGTGCCCCCTGGCACGCAGAAAACACTAGAACACACAACAAACAACACCACATTCATCTTAGATAATAGACTTCTCCCTTCTTCAGGAGGGATCTTCCTCTTCGTTCTGCATGTCTGGATGTGGATGGTGCACAGGTGTCGAGTAGGCCATAGCGTGGTTCTGCATTTACCTATTCCATTACCAGTCCATCTTCTTCTTCATGACAGTGGCTGCAAATGCAGACACCTGGTTCCATGCTTCTTCGGAACCTAGCATGATGGATACCAGGCTACTCGGAACGAGCGTTTCATCTACCCCGAGAGACCGACTAAGCTTGTCCCACTCACGCTTCCACGCCTCGTACTCAAATAAGGTGTGCTCTGGTCTATCCTTCCGCTCTGGGTCGCAGTGCGAACAGCCGAACACGTTGCCTGCTCAGCTTTCCTTAACTTCTCGCAAAGGTACTTGTTGAAGCAGTCATGGTCGCTAAAGACCTGCGTCAATTGAAAGTTCAGTTGACCATAAGTCGGTTCATCCAAGCATCAAGGTCGCTTATTAATACACGGTTTGTCCACGTGCACAACTCACTCTAGGCAATTCTTGCTTTCCATTTCTTAAGCAAGAAGCGCCTGGCCTCCTGCTTAATCCGTAGAGTTTCTCGGTTGGTAGTCGTTGTCTTCTTTGCTCTGAAAAACACTGTTCTCTCCTCAGCAAAGAGCTCAAGTGGTGGTGAACGTGTTAATATACAAAGAGCCTCCGTCGCCATTTTTTCTACACCTATAAACAGATTGCTCCCGATCTATCTATAACGATCAGGAGAAAGGTATCTCTCACACTCGTAGCTCAGGTACTTTTCCCTTGATCGACTGAACGTTGCAGAGGATTGTTGTATCATCTTATAATGACCAGGAGAAAAGTATCTCTTGTAAATGCGACTAAGGTACTTTTCCCTTGACCACAAGAAATCCGCACTTTACCCAAAATCCAAAGAATAATCCTGAGGAACAAAAATTCGTAGATCTGACAGCCTTGGACAATACTCGTCTGCTAACCCGATGAACCATATCGTCGGTCGATTTCACATCGATTCCCGGTCGACCGAAAATCGACCAAAAATCGACCGAGAATTTATTTTTTTCAAAGTCTTGGTCGAAATGACAAAATCGCGTCGATATGTCCGATCAATTTCGACTCGACGATGTCGACTCATTTGCCACGTCAATTTCAAGTCGATATCGAGTCGACATTCCCCAATTTTTGTCGACCTAAAATCGACTGCTCTGTTGGGTCGATTTCGAGTCGATTTGTAGTTTTCTGGTAAAATGGTGAAAAGAAGCGGTCGATTTTGGGTCGAAATGGGCGGAACTAAATCGACTCATTCAAAATCGACGTCGATTTGAAGTTGACATGGTTCAACGGGTAAACTTCACTTTCGGGATTTATAGAGTGTTAGGTTTATGCTAAACCAAAAGATATTGGTGCGGCGGGGCCTTACTATGACGTCATCAAACCGACGCCTCTTGAAAGTTGATATAATAAGGCTTTTCTAGCGGTCCATATTGCATACTCATTTGCCTGATTCTTATCAATACGTTGATCTTAAGGTAGTTTAACACCGGAATGAAAATGAGTTTGCAATCGAGCAATACCCATTAGATCAATGTTAGGAAGCCCACTGTATTGATAAGAATCAGGCAAATGAGTATGCAATATGGAACGCTGGAAGAACCTTCATGTAGAATTGATTCGATATGATCGATGACATCGATTTCCCCTTCTCATATTTTGTTGTATTTCAATATAAGTTTTCTTTTTTACTCTGTAATACGTTTCTATTTCGAGCTAATAGCCCCAAAGCAGCTAAAACGCTCGTTAAATGAATAAATAAATAACTAAACAATTTCCTCATACTCGTATTTGTTCACTTTTCGAGGAAAACCCTCTATTTGTACCTATCATGTCTTCAAAATTTATGCCTCTGCTGAAAAGGATTAAAACCCGCGAACGTATATAAATAAAAAACCGTAAGCGGAATGGTTTTGTACATTATAGATGAGAATTTTCAGCTACACACAATCGATTTCTCGCGTTTCAAATGCTGTATTTATATTTTCGACGAGACCATTATAAAATCGTGATACAAACACAAGAAACAACATCGCAAATCTTTTTAACAGTTTTTATTTCTCGTTGCTTTCAATTTCAGATCTTTTTCCTCAGTATATACCGCGCGTACACTTTTCTGTTTGTGTAAGCTTTCTTGAATCTTTTATATAGAGTAAACTAAACTTTCTTTCGAAATCATTCCCTTTTAATTTGAAAACTGTCGCTCTCAAAAGATAAGGAGATTAGCTTGATGTTTCAGACCGCGTATACCGCAAAAAAAAGAAGACGATTTTGTGCGATGCCGGTCGAGATAAGTTTTTCTTATGTTATTGACCGAATTTCCAAATTTGAGATGGAAAGTCATTTCGAACTCCTACTTATACTCGTCTTTTTTAGAGTGCTTTTTATACTAAAGCTTTTGTTCTATATTTCGTAACCTCTCGAGTGCGAAAAATTCGTTAAATTTAATTCCCTACGTTGGGTATGACGAGTTTTGGAACTTGACCAATGTCGAGGGAAGAGTAAGAATTATAACGATCTGGAAAGTGTTCACCAACTACGAAAATAAAAACGTTTTTTTTTTTTGTTCTTTTTCCGAGCTGACTGTTTCGAAAAACTTCTCTCGCCGACATCATACGAACGCGTAAAATTCAAAAAATACTTACGAAGAGAGAACCCATTTTGAAAAGCGACGTAAAAAATTGGATAGTTTTTTTTTTTTTTTTCATCTAGAAAGAGACAAATGTCGTCGCATTTGCTTGTACAATGGCTCGAAGAAGTTGAGAAACTTCGACAATACGAAAATTAAAATGACTTGGGACAACTGCAGTAGGTAATGATATCGCGTAGGTACCTATGGAAACTGTGTCGCATTGAAACGTTTAGAATAGGAAATTGGATGTACAGGTCGCAGATGTGGTTGGAAATTTGAAGATACGAAAAAAATATATATCACATATTGATAGAAATTTAAAGGACTCTCAGCTTTATTTAAAGCTAAACTTGGGATAGCTTACGTTTAACGTACACAGTGCTAAAAAAATAGGGACAGGATACACTTACCGTATATAATAAAGGAGCGTGATGCCTTCAGCACATGATTGTATACCATAATAAGATATTTGATTTTTGGGAAATACTACTTCATCATACTGCAATCCTCCTAAAAACTGGACCCTGTTGAAGGATACCCAACAGTAGGTACTCATAATTGTTACAGAAAGTAGTCGCTGCTCTCTATTCATTCACGCTTGCTCCTTATTATGGATTTGGCTCCCTTTATTCATGCATGTAGTCGGCTTATTACTGTGAAATTTTACTTTATGTAACGAGACTATCTCCCTCTATGTATGCACGCAGTCTTCTTCATACAGTGAAGGTTCACTTCATTTAACGGGACTGTCTCCCTTTATTTATGCATGTAGTCCCTTCAACACTGAAGATAGTTCACTTTGTAACGGGACTGGCTCCCTTCATTTACGCCTGAAAGTCCCTCTATTTTGTACTGATGGCACCGCCTCTATTCAGTTGGCCATCCCTCCTCTGTCCAAGAATTGCCGGCACAACTGGCACTTGGCGGCTCTCTGAGCGAGGATAGGTAATCGCGCGTGAGCTACACTGAATTCCCTCATAAGCAGTTGGAGAATTAGAAATGCGGCTGCTCGCGCCACACAGGATGGAATTGTCATGAGCGATTGCATAGCCTGGACTGCAAAACTCATCCGCGAGTAGGGCTGCACGCCAACAGTGCGTTTGAATTTGTTGTTTCAGTGTTACCATTCTAATTTCCTCCCACCCTCCATTAAAATACCGTACATATGAATGTTGGCAAGAACACTACATCAACGACTGTTAGAAATGCAATAATCATTGCCATTAAAAGACCTATGTCGTTTACCTCGCCCTCTTCTTCACTTATGAAGCATTTTGTTTCATTGGGTGTAATTTTTTCCCATAAAAAAACATCTATTTGAAGCATTTGAAAACATTTTCATTCATAAAATTTTCTTGCTATAACATGATATGGTTTGTGAATTTGTCCTACATTTCCTCCAATGAAGAAAGATCAAATTCAATGATAGGTTTATGATTTTGGAGTAATTGGCAATTTACAGCTATAGTCCGACAAATGTTGATTGTACAGGTGGTGTTTTTTGAGATAGTCTCACTAGTGTAATACCATGTCTTTCATAATAGACGGGTAATGTATTAGGACGTGCGTCATTTGTATTCAGCATTTTGTGGGAACAATTTACTTCGGGTGTGAGGCCGACAGTGTTTCAGACTTGTGATCTGTTGCAAACTAGTACCGGCACTCTAAATACTCTATGAGATAGTTTGGCTCTGCCCGCACTTTATTGACACAACAAATTACATATATAGGTCGACGTTTTGGTTGAAGTGTTAAAGTATGAATTAATGATAACCAGGATTATTTTGGACATCATGTTTCTCAAAAAATTTGCACGTTAAATTTGGCTTGTCATGATTCATATTTATCTTGTACTTTTTGAACCTTTTTCTCGTTTGGTTTCACTATTTCGTTTTTGGTCCTGGAAGAAGGTTGCTGGTCAACCGAAACGTCGACCTATATATGTAATTTGTTGGGTCAATAAAGTGCGGGCAGAGCCAAACTATCTCATATTGTGTTAATTAAATCCTTGCACAAATAAATTTCCAAATTATCACCTAAATACTCTCTGATTGTACTTCCTACAATGTACGGTAGTTCTTTATTATAGATACTTTTCACTTCTAACCACATTGAGAAATTCATTCAATAAAATATAAAGGTAGATTAAAGCCAGAAATAAGTTTAGACTCACTTTCATAAAAAACAATGGTAAAAAAAGTGATTCTATTAAAAATTATTAATAATGTAAATAAAAAATTGAATTTTATATATTGAAAACTTACATATTTTTGATAAATTATAAAATTATTAATATTAAATCTAAATAATTATAATTACAATAAAAAATTATAATATTAAAATTAATGAAATACGAGTATCATGAGATAAAAACTGAATAATTTTATTCATAAAAATAATTATAATGAAAATTAATAAAATTGATAAAATAAAATAATGAAGATAATTATATTGAATAAAAAAAAAACATTAATAGAATTTTCAAAATAAAATTTAAATGAAATATAAAAATTAATTAGTCTATTCTAAAAAATATAAATAATAATATTCAATTTTTATTAATTAAAAAAAAATCGAAAATAAAATTATATATTTTATATTTTTTTTAAATATAATTTTGAAAATTTTAATAATGTTTTTTTAATTCGATATCTTTATCATTTTATTTATTGATTTTTATTTTAATTTTATTTTTATGAAAACCGTAATATTTTTGATAAATTAAAAAATTATCAATATTAAATCTAAATATAATTACAATAAAAAATATTAATATTAAAATTAATAAAACATCATAATAAGAACTGAATAATTTATTCATAAAAATAAACATAATAAGAATTGAATTGATAAATTAAATAAATAAAGTAATAATGAATAGAAAAAATAATAAAATTTAATTTTCAAAATAACATTTAAATAAAATATAAAAATAAATAATTCTAAGAATTATAAATAATAAATATTAAATTTTTATTAATGAAAAAAAAAAATCAAAAATAAAATTATTAATTTTTTATATTTTATTTAAATTTAATTTTGAAAATTTTATCAAATTTTTTATTCAATATCATTCTTTTAATTTTATTAAGTTTTTATTGGAATTATTTTTATGAAAACTTGGATATTTTTAATAAATTATTAATATTCAATCTAGGTATAATTTTCGATTTCAAAGCGCTTTATTTACATATTTTTTTGACAATATTATATTCATAGTACATTTCGCGCAGATACTGCCCCCTGTGCCCTCAGTAGGGCGAGCAGGGGAGGATTCCTATTATTTAGGTTTTTAATTAATAATGTAATAAAAATTGAGAAAAAAGAAAAGAGAAAAGAAAGAAGAGCCTTAGGGGCAATTTAGGGCTGAGAAGGAGAAGAAGGAGAATTTGGTAATCAGCCAAAAAGAAGAAAGGAGAGGAAAGAAGAGAGAAAAAAAAAGACAAACAGGTTAAAACAACAAAATACCTATCAAAATATTTCATCAAAACCAAAATTTCTGCATCGGATAGTTGAATTTTTTTAATGATAAAACAAAACTTAGAAATTTGTGGCGGGGGGGGGGGGTATTCTCATTTTAAATATCACCCCTACAATTTTCTCTCGTGTTCTCTTGATACATAGATAGGCAAGAAACAAGAAAAGTGATGGATTTTCTGGCGTAGCCAAATAAATAGAGATCATGTTTCATGTCTTTTATAGCGTGCTTCGCTCGTTCACCCCCCCCCCCCTTTCTTGATCTAGTATAAGTCTACTTTAGAATATTTTGGGCTAAGGCTTTAAGGGGGCTCACTCGCTTGGTCTAGTCGAAGTCTACATTAGAATATTTTAGGCTGACAGCTTTTGGGGGGCTCAGCCCTGCTTCTTGGTCTAGTATAAGTCTACTTTAGAATATTTTAAGCCAATTGCTTCACTCGCGAGTTTACAATATTTTAGGCTAATGACTTTAGGAGTATACGTCTAATATAATACGTACGGGGAAATAAGGGGATGGACTCGGAAATTTCTAAATGACCTTCCAGGTATAAAAATTGCTCTCGAAAAATCTCCAAGTCCATTATCTTGGTGGGGGGAGGATATGTACTCGTGGATTTTCGAAGTGGGATGCGATGAGACAGAAGACATGAAACATGTCAAAACCCCAAGGGAGTGATTCCTCCCTCTCGTTACTCCTCTGAGAAAGGTGTTTGAATATACGTCAATTTAACTTTCTACGGCAGTTCTACTCATTCCGCTCACTCTTGCACGCTTTGTAATCTATTACTTGGCATCCAACAGTACTTTGAACCCATTGACAGCTCAACTTTCCCTAGCTTGCAAATTTCTGCTTAATACCCGAGTCAAATTTGGCTGGATAGAGTGTGCGTTTACCCATACATCAATTTCACGTACACATAGGACTAACGTCTGGCTCTACGCTTGCAAATTTGTCTGGGTGAATTTCTTTTTCCATTTCTCCAAATTTTGTTTCGTTCCACACTTCTCTGTGCCCGCTCTTCTGGTGATATGCAGAGAAAACGCAAAAGTATCGTGAAGGTCACAGTAGAGAGAGAAAATGTCAATGAAAATTGATGACAATTTTCTTTATTATTTCCCTTGTTCTACCATTATGCAGCTCATCACGATACTCTCAAATCAATATCGTTAAAACAATATTCGTCCCCAACCTTTGCAATGTATCAACAAAAGAGAAAAGCATGCGAGTAAAATTGTACCTGGTACTACACATCGCGTCTACGGTAAATATTTATGACATGTTCAACAGGCGAAAAATCGTGCACGAAGGTGCTCACATTACTTACACACAAAGTCGGATTGTCTAGCGAGGAACGTAAAATTTGTATTTTAAAGCTTCACCAATAATGTATACTCGTACTGATGGTGATATGGTGTCTATACTTTAATATGTACACGACCGATCGTAATAAATAGTCTTTACGCGTGGCTCTATATCGTCGAGGGATGCAAATTTTATATGAACGAACGATAATGGGGGCGGACCAGCGGGGAAAGTAAAATAGTACGTAAAAAGAGACAAGAGCGAAGAACGAGTCGGGTTATCGATTTGTTCTCGTAGCGTAGTTAGCCCCGTAACCTTTCTCTCTACGGTCTCACACGCCCAGAATTTATTGTACGCATTTGGGACTTCAACGTCGATGTCACTTTGACAGTCGAATCACGAAAATTCTATCGTACCACTTGTGCATTTATCATTATGTTTTCACATTAATGACGTCTCAGGGTTCGCCTCCTTCACGAGCCGCCTCACCGAGAAAAAGAAAAGTGGCACCCCAATCGTTATACGAACAGATTTCAAGCGACTGTATAAATGTTCCTGATTTCAGCGGATTTAATGTAATTAGTGCACAATAAGGACTCGAGAAAACGTTAAGTAAATGGGTTAATCTGTTTTTACTCGTCGTAAAATGGAGTCGGGATTATCTTACCTTAATTATCTAGGAAATGTAGCGTATGAAAAGGTCTTCCGCTCAAATTGTGCGGATGCGAATGCGCGTAAATGTGTATCGTAAATTACTTGGAAATAGATCAGTGTCATACTGAAGAATGGAATTAGGAGCTTTGTTTTTTATCAGGCTCTTCTAGTGAAGATGTTCTCTAATTCCATTCAGTATAAGTAGCCGTATTGAGGAATAAATTTAGGGTTTTTTGAACATTCTTGCTGTCCCTCCTACTCTCAAAATCAATTTTCTTCAAATCTGTAATCAATCATCATCATCCGTCCGTTGCTCATGACTACTGTAATCTACCACGAATTCCCACAACCATTCTTCGAACGTCTTTTCGATCCTTTATCCAACCTTTGATTCGATATTTCCCTCACCGATAAAGGGCCTCGGGCTACTTGGCTCTAAACCACCGGTCTCTGCAGGTTGTCCCCTGGTCACCTTGTAGGGTGCACAAAGAAACGGAAGATTTATTGGTAGGTAGCACTCAGAGGACGCTCAAGAACTCCCCTTAGTGCTGATGAACAACCTTCCCCTTCCTCTTCTCGCCCATTTAAATTCCTAATATTCGCTATTAGAAGTACAACTCGTCTAATGTGGATTTTAAATTTCCAAATTTTAATACCATTTTCATTAATTCTGCTTACAGCGGCTTCCGGTTCGACGCAAGCTTCACCCAGCGACATCGTCAAACATATTGTCGACCATGAGCGCTCAAAGAACAACAGTTCCGTCGAAACCTCCAAAACGCTTCCCGTATCTCAAGAGCCCACTTCTATGCTCAGCACAAACGACGAAACCGAAGATCCAGACAGCGAAATGGCGGAACGAGGTTCGTTGCACTGTGTCGAAGCGACCGCCGTCCGTCAGTTGGCCGCCAGCACGGGTACAGTTGCCATTCTCGGGACCACCGCTAAATATAACGAAACTGTCGATTACAGACGCAGTGTACACAGCGAGCTAGCGTACCCGCTAGATACCAGCCAGGAAACTATCTTGACCCAACTGAGCCAAAAAGAGGAACAAGAGTCTTCCGAGAAGGAGCTAATCCAAGTCGAAACGGATGCGACGACCCCTAGTGATGTAGTCGAGCCGAAAAATATTGTGACGACCGCTATCATCGAAGTACCGCCAGAAAAAATCGTCCATCAGAATGAATCGTGCGAATTACCTCCCAAATCGGAAAACTATCCCCTTCCAGGAAATCACCTTCCTGTAGTGATTGATAGTATCGAGAAACCCGTAGCGAATGTCAAAGATGCAAACGAACCCACCCCTATCGAAACAGATTTGACGAACGAGACGAGAGAGTCGACTGAAACAAACGAAAATAGCGAAGTAGGGAGCAGTAGCAGTGAAGTCATATCATCCATCTTGAGACAAGACTCCAGAGAAAGCGATTTCGCTAAACGCAGTCGAACTGTATCCGTGGACTCAAACAGACCGAACCGATTGTCTTTAGGTCAGCAGTCAATCGAATCCGATCGAGATACCATTGAGATTTCTTCGGCTGATGACGTCAAGAACGAATCGACCGATATCACTTCTCCAGAGAGCTTGAGAGAGAGTGTGGATGAGTCGCTTATCTTTAGTTTAAATTCTAAAAAATCAAACGTCAGGGAGATCAGCAATACCTCGTTGAACACCATGGGCGAAGATTCCAACGAGGACGGATCCGATTTAGAGCTTGACGCGGAAACCACGGTCTCTAACAAGAAAGATAAATTAGTAAAACGCTTCGATACCATATCGAGTAACGGTGAAAGTTCGTATCGAGTGGAAGAACCAAATTGTCCGTCCGTGTCCGAAGAGCCAGAACTGGAGGAGGACTACGTACATGTATCCAAATACACCGCGCAAGACGTGTTCAATCGCGAGGATGAAGGTCGGATCCGGGAAATCGTTGCTAACGAAGTTGACAAGATTTGCGAAGAAGCTATTGATAAGACGGCGGATATTTTGACGGCGAAACCTAATGCAGATGACGTGAACAATGTGAGCGAGTCGAGCGTGCTATCTGCGATCGATTCGATCGTCGCGGAAAAAGGAAGCGATTTCGATAGTTTGTCGTTCTTGGACGAACCCAGTATATCGATATTCACGGACGACGCGAGAAGTTGTAGAAGTGAGACCATACACGAAAACTCTACCGAAGTTACTTCGCCGCAGGATGATGCTCAAAAAATGTTACTTGGAACGGAAACATCCCCGACGATGAATGCCGAGGTGAGTTTGTAATATTGTATGCGAGGGAGTGATTCGAGAGAGTGGAACAGACGAAGATTTGCCTCATTCTGAAAGTTAGTAGAGTCAATTGAGAGGGCATCTGGAAGAAGGACCTTCAATGCCACTCATGCAGGAAAGAGCTTTCAAGCCTCTCGTTTCCTCAGCTGACTATGGTTTTCTTTCCAATTATAAGCGTTGTCAGAGTGGTGAAGGTGTTTCATTCACAGAGTATCAAAAAAAACACTTAATTTCCTCCCCGCCCGCTATTGTTTGCTTCCGCCTCGGTAAAGGATTTTACTTTGAAATTTACAATTTTTGTGAATCGCGGATTCCGTCTAGGTGATTTTGGGTGATGAAAGTATGTCCAATTTGTCGTCGGGTCAACGAGATTCTTTTATATTGAGATACACCTACAGTTTGCCAATGGCTGCGGGTTTGGAGGGGATTTGAGTTGCACTAATTTACTGCCAAAAGTTGTTTGATTTTCCAATGTTGAATAATGATGTCACACTTGTAGGCAGTCGGGTTATTTTTTGTTGATGAGAGATTTTTTGGAACATTTGGTCGGGTTAGAGTTTGACAGGCTATGTTCATTTGCCTGAATTTCTACATGATTAGGAATCTATTTGCCGGAAGCAGTTGGTGATAGACTGATGAAAGTGTAAGTTCATACGCAGAGACAATAGTTGTAAACGGTTTCGATGGCCTGAAGTTCATCGGTAATTATTGAAGGAATGCCTCGGTATCGAGCTATCGAGCTGGTATTGGGTTCTCTATGGATCAAGCAAGGCTAGATCTAGTCTTACTTTTTGATCGGTCATTTCAGACAGATGAGAGTGGCATATCAATGGAAGAAAGATTACTTTTGGAAAGTCGGTAAGACCGCAGTTGCAGTTTGATGGATTCTAGCCAAAGAGGTGTGTATAGAGAAAGAGGCTGTTGATGACATTTTTGAGGATTTGGTTTGCTCTGTAGCTAGAATTTTGTGTTGGTGGTAGAGCAGGTGGATACTCACGGGTTCTTTAACGAACCTAAACTATGAGAGGTAGGGAACCTCATTTATGGGGTAACTCCAAGCTACATGATAGGAGGGGACTTGAAGAAATCTTCAAGCTATGTATATGATAAAAAAGACACGTTTCGTAAACTGATCAAACTCGCAGAGAAGAAACATACTGGAGAGTCTCGAATGGACCAAAAGGTTTAATCTAGTGGTAAAGGTCGAAAGAAAAATAGGAAGTTATTCGCAGATCTCACTTCGCAAGTTGGTCCTGGTTTTAATATCCAAAAAGTCCTCAATAATTCCCCTCCCCCCATCCCTCGCAGGAGTAATGATATGGGAGGAGTGCTCCAAGGTCTGAAGAGGAAGATTGAGGTGAGAGATTTAATCGTCACTAAGGCTAACTAGGGCAATGTTGTTATGGTGATGGAAAACTCCATCTATGCTTCTATGGTCCACGAAGTGCTCCTGCAATATGGTGCTGAAGAGAGTGAGAATTTGAGCTTTCCAGGAGAGTCATCAACAAGTGTGAGGCTACTATTGAAACTCCAGCGATGAAAAGATTTCTCCTAGTTCCTAACCCCACACCCCCTCCTTTACGCGTTGTCCAAAGTGCATAAGAATAATACCCCGATATTTCCTCTCCTACCTACCTCCTCGCTAAATTCTTGGACCTCTGGTTCAAGTCTTGCCTTGATTTTGAATCTCCTCATTTGGTCTTAAACTCGGTCCCTTTGACAGGGTGTAAGTCTTCCCCTGGGCACGACCATCTGTTCGATTGACGTCGTTGGTCTGTTCCCAGATATTCCTAAAGATACTACTATGCAGCGTATGGGTGAGCTACTTGTCAAGGCCAATATTCCTCCCAATGAACTTCAGGAATTCTTTCATCTCGAAGGAAAGTTTTTTGAGTTCCCTGATGAAATAGGGATCCCTATTGGATCACCTTCAGGCTCCATCATCTCTAAAATTTTCATTTCCAAGTTTGAACTTGATCTGTTTTCCTCGAACCAGGTATTACTGAGTCGTGCTCACTATAATTGGCGCAAGTACTTGGATAATGTTCTTTGCACGTGGACTGGTCCTCCAGATCTCCTCGATGAGTTTCTGAGGTCTCTCAATTGCTGCTACTCTTCCATAAAATTTACCTTGGGAATAGGAGAATCTTCCATTAACTTTTTGGATTCATCGATCTCTATACGATCGGGCGTCCATGAGTTTGGAATATACAGAAGAGATACTAAGACCGATATTTCGGTCCACGGAACGTCATTCTGTCCTGTTGCTCTCAAGATAGCAGCTTTTAATTACATACTGACTCGTATTCCTTTGAGTCAGTCTGCCTTCAAAAAAGAATTGTGAACAATAAAACACCTAGCCAGAGTGAATGGAGTTAATGTCGACGTCGACGTGATGGTTTGGAGGGAAAATACTTGAAAAATTCTTTATTTCACCAACTTCCTCCCTTTAAACACGATCCGTGGTCGTGGTCGTCGTATGAAATGGATCAGTCTCCCTTTCTCCCTCCAGTTGGGTCGTGTCCTCCGTGCGTCCAGTTTCAGCCCAGCATTTTAAACCCCTACCACTGTGGAAGGGTTGTTTGTGAGGTTGAAGTATCCTACACCAGTTGATGAGAGGAGTGGTGTTTATAAGATGGATTGTAAAGGCTTTCATATTGGTGAGATCGGCCGCCGAGCTTTGTCGTCCAACCGGACGTTTTTTCCGACTTCCCCCATAAACCAGGTTTCATATCAAGAGGGGACAGATACTTTTTGAGCTCCGACTTTTGTCGTCCGAACGGACAGCGGACGTTCTTTCCGGAACCCTCCCCCGGAAAAGGTTTCCTGTTAATAATATCGTTCATGGAGAATGAAGGGTTGTGAGCAATGATAAAGAGAAGCTATGCAGAGAGAAAGTATTTGAAGGGATAAGGGGCAAAGAGCAGCTCCGCATTAAGGTTGAGCCCTGGGCACCTAGAGCGAGACGGAGGCTTGAAGCGTGAACCCTATCCAATATTTTGAGACGTTGGGTGCACTGTAATCGAGAAGGGATCGAGCGATGGTAGTGAAAAATTTTGCAGATGGAGAAAGTCTTTAAGAAGGTGGGCGATGAAGGGCAGTTTCCTCATAGAGGCTTGTTTGGAAAGCACCCAGGGTGGAGGCTGGAGGTTTGAACGGGTCCAATAGTTTAAGATATGATTGCTAATGAGATTGAAAATTTGAGCTCCGTAGTCAAGAAAGGATCAAGTGAAAATTGAGTATAGATTAAGGTTCATCTGTTGTATCTTTTTCTGGATGTTAAAATTTTGCGAGAATTTCAATCGTGGGCGGTCTTTTTCGAAATTTTAGGACAAAACTGACCTATGACGTCTTCAGATTTTGACGTCATGAGGACTGACATGACGTCATCAGATTGTAGGTTAAATTGAGCCATAATAAGTGATGGAATCATGACGTCACACGAACTGACCTATGAAACTTCCAGCCTTCATTACATCAAGCCTAGTATACAGTATACTGAGAAGAGCCCTGCCAACTCATTTCCTGAGGGGGTATTTTCGCGCCAACGTGATCGCCAGCGCGTTGAACTTATTACGTCATCATGTTCAAGACTCGGGAACGGGGGTTGCGGGTTCCCCGCTGCCATAGCAAACCTGCAATGGCCTCTAAATTTCTTCTTCTGTTATTGCCTAGAAGGAAATTTAATCTCATCCAGAGGTTCTTAATTCGTCTCTCGGAATATACAATCGAAATCAAACTCGTGGTGTTGCTAAAATTCGATTTCCTTCCACAATCAGTATTTTTATGAATCCTACTTGAGCTTGTAACTTTTTGACGTCTTGCTCTGATTGAGCCAATGACGTCACTTCCCATTAGTTTGCAATTTTCGTTAGTTTTTGGATTGACATCATACCCTCTTGTGTATGATTGACAAGTCTGATTTTCTTCCTCTGACCTTTGTCCAGGCCATACAAACGTATACTAGGCTGAGAACGAGAGGGGCTGGAAAACTCGTCAAATAGTTATACCGAAATACAGTGACTGGGCTAAGAAATATTGGTAAGGGAAAGAGCGAATGCCTGCCAGTTAGGTAGCCTCACACCTAGTATCTTAAACTTTGACCTACTTTTGAGACTGAAGAAAATTTCCAATTAATGCCGTACTAAAATATGGGGCTTTCTATATGCACACAAGTTAGTCCAAAATTCCATACTGCTGATGACGTCATAAAGAAGACGTAGCATTGATCTACTTTCAGGATGAAATATTGATGACGTCATCCACTAAAAGAAATTGAACATAGTCTTTAAGTTATTGTTTGCGCTGCAGAAATGAGCGGTCATTTCAAAAAAAAGTTCCACTTCCCGTCAAGTAGTGCGATTTCAAGAACGAAAGGAGGAAGGGCAGATGGACTGTGGTCGATTCAAAGTTGTATACTTCGAGTGATGAGCAATCGGTACGAGATCCTCTGAAAATTTACGGTTGACTTCTTTTTTCAGTTTGTAAAATATTTGGTAGGCCTGAAGAGGAACAAATCGACAAACCTCAATGGACACTGAAACCTTGGTACAGCTGGATGGGCGCAATTCCGAGTCCTCCCTCTCGATACATATCATTTGATGATCGGAATCTCCTGAGAACTGGGAATTCCTCCCTGATGACGTTAAATCTCCCTCACTTCCCCTTTTTGAGTAATTCTCAGTCTATGAAGTTAGCAGCTTGTCACTTCGCAAAGCTCAGTTATGAGAGTCTCTTAATGACGTCTAAATATTCTTTTCTACCTCCTGTATAAAAGTTCGTAGCTTGGCCCTTCCATTGTAGGACCTCAGATTTTCTCTAGTTCCCCTCCTTGAATATACAACTCGAAAGTCGAATTTTTTTCAAGTTCTCCCAAAATACACCAGAAAATAGGAATGTCTAACTAGAGAATACAAAAGCTTCTTCTAGCCGGACGCGAACAATCTCTGAGCGATTACCAAACACACACAAAATTTAAGCATATCTTGGCAACAAAATGGTGTACGTTGAAACCCTTTGTACGTCTTTTGATCGTTCTTCTTCAATTTAGTTCTGGTCTTTCGTTCCCTAAGTATTCAGCTCGATGAAGTAGGATGTAATACGAACTTATCACGAGAAAGCGTTATCGATTTCTATGTCAAACGAGCAGCGTGAACCGAAGTTTTGGACAATTAATTAAGCGCCTATCGAGTGCACGCGAGCAGATATCGCCTGGATATGAAGTCACAATTTAGGATTCTATCGTCGAGATACCCGCTTCGATATTGAAAATATTTTCCTAAAAATGTTCCCCGCGTAAAAAAAGATAAGGATATTCGAGACGAGTTTATAAATTCCTCTCGAACTCGCGTTGTTTCTCGCCGAGAGTCAATAAATATCGAGAAAGTCATTCGTTGTCATATTTTCTATCGTCGACAACTATACTGTTCGAAAATACCGACGCGTCTGAGGCGGCGCTTAGCTGCTATTAAATTTTCTAGAAATTCCAATAACGAATACAAATTATTTCCTCGTTCGCAGGGCACGTCGATTCCGTCGCAAGACACCGTAGAAGCTGTGATAATGCCGGAGGAAGATAAATCGCAATCGATAAGCGAAGAATTACCAAAACCGCCTAACCAAGAAGACTTGCCTCCGTTACCAGAAAATTTAGACCAAGACGATATCACGGAAGAGGAGTTGAAAGCTGTACAGTTACCCGAAAGCGTCGCCACGACCGAAACGTCAATTGACGCAGCTGCCTCGAAGATACAAGCCGGCGTACGCGGTTACCTTACCAGAAAGCAGATCAAAGGCTTAAGAAATGAAAAGGTAATAAAATATGTAAAAGCTAAAACGGTCGTGGAATGTATTGGCATCGCGAAAGAATGTTGAAAATAAAAACGTACATAACGTATGCGAAATTTCACAATCGATATACGTCGTAATACGTTTGTATACTAAAACCTCCCGCCCTACTCAAAAAAAAAAAGTTTTATTTCACTTTTCCTTGCGAGAAAGTATACGCTCGTACGTTACGACGAATCGTTTTCTTTAAATTCATATCTAGGTGCACGTAAGCTTGAAGAAGACGTCTCGTCTGTTTTTTTTTCTTGCTTTTATTCTGTTTTCCATCTTCCCTTTTTTTTTTTGAAAGGCTCCCGTAACTTTGTGGCTTGGTACATTGTATAGAAATACCGCATCCGTTTCGCTCCATTTCAATAAATCGGTTTATTCTATTTTCTCGACAACTGTCAAGCTTACCGCGCGCTTCTCAACCTTTTTCTTTCGCTTTTTAATCTTGTTTTTCTTTCGTTTTAATGAAGCATTTTCACGTATAGAAAACGGCTCTCGGGTATTTGGTTTTCGAATTCTCGTTTGCATTACGCTTTCGCAATAATTAATAATGTATACCAGCATGGTGGGAAAATCGTGTTTACCCTTAGTATTACTTTTTTTCTCCTAATTAGCGTCGCTTTAATGGGCAAATTTTATCGCGTGAAAAAATGAAAAACTGAACGTAGTCGATTCGAATGTATTTATAACGTCCGAAAGGGAAATTTAAAATAAATAAGAGATGCCAAAAATTCATCCTCGCTTTATCTACCTTACTTGTGCATGCACTGTTGAACGACGGCACCTACTCAAGAGATTTATGAGGAATGGAAAATTGCACGAAGGAGGAATATGAAACTTGATTCACATTATCACAAATTGCTCGTAATCATGTTTACCCAGATCCATCATGCTTTGACATGTATATGTCTTTGGGCTGGGGGTCAATTGAAAATCTGCGCAACGGAACGCCGCGCTTTATGACGTCAACAATGACCTTGACCTACTGTAGGGACTTGTAAAATTTCAACTTTTAGCCTCTAGCCTCCATTGTTCACTTGGCTGCTGCACTATACAGGGTCCGGCAAAATGATGTGAACAGTCAACCGGGGAACTCCACGAAATTGTCGCGTAGTCCTCCCTTAGTTTTTCGTTCAACTGTTCACATCATTTTGCCGGACTCTGTATAGGACTAATATTATACAGTATACTAGCTTAATCAGGCAAAGAAGACAGGGCGAACGAGCAGAAGGTTAAACTTACTATAACAGCCGAATACAATCGATATCAATAATCAGTGTAATCGAGATTAAGGTATCGATATAATCGAGATATATTGCAGCTGAAAGATTCAGCTTCGTTTTTTGCCTTAAACTTTTGACCTTGAAAAATATAGCTTCGGCTTAGGCCTTTGGCTGTTCAAAAAAAAATGTGGCTAGCTTTCAGCTTTTTTTCAACTGGCTTCCGGCCTTTCAATTATTGGGAAAATCAGATGCGATCAGGAGAAAAGGATCTCTGTAAAGGGTACAATATTATAAAAATTCTGCCAACTTTTACAAAAAATATTCGCTGATTTTTAGACTGTTGAATATTGATTTTTTTGGAACTGTATCGTGTTTCTCTTTTCGAGTTTTCCTCCTCTCTGAACTGTAGGAAAAGAAACCTAAAAGATTTAGAAGGCCATCGCAGGTTTGCAAAGGCAGCGGGAAACCTGCTACCTTCCGCGCTCGCGATTACGTTGGTGCGAAAATGCCCCCTCAGAAAATGAGTTGGCTGGGCTCTACTCAGTATACTATGCGTGATATAATGAAGGCTGGAGGTTGGGATTTTTACAAGTCACTAAAGTAGGTCAAGGTCATTGATGACGTCATAAAGCACCACATGTCACGTCATGGCACGGCACGGCACGCAGTTCACAGAAACTCCCGGACGCGGAGAAATTTGCTTTACTGTTTTAGCGGGAACCCGCTATCCATTTTGTTAGTGGGATTACATCCTCAAAAAACGTCCGCGTCCGTGTCCGGGAGTTTTTGTGAACTGTGTGACGTCATCGATGACCTTGACCTACTTTAGGGACTTGAAAAAATTTCAACTCCAGCCGCCATGCTTTATGACGTCATCAATGACATTGACCTTGACCTACTTTAGGGACTTCGAAAATTTCCAATTTCCAGCCTTCATTATATCAGGTCTAGCATGTAGTATACTGAGAAGAGCCCAGCCAACTTATTTTCTGAAGGGGCATTTTCGCACCAACGTGATCGTGAGCGCGGGAGGTTGCGGGTTCCCTATTTCTCATGGTTTTGTACAAACTTTTCAAAATTCAGAGAAAGCCGAAAGCTAAACAAAAAAATTCAGCTGAATGAAGCTTTTGGCATCTAAAGGTGCGCTCGAAGCTGACTTTAGCTTTCATAAATTTGACTGAATTTGGCTTTCAGCTTTCGGCTTTTGGCTGGCTGCAATACACTGCCTGTTCCATTAGAGGCAGAGTATTGCAGCTGTAAATTTCAGTTTCAGATTTTGGCCTAGACTTACAACTTTGAATGATATAGCTTTTGGCTCTTAGCTTATTGAAAAATTCAGCTGGCTTTTGGCTTAATTTTGCTGGCCCAATATAGCTGAGTTATGGCTGATCAATGTCGTGCAAGATTGAGTGCACAGAAGAAACGATCAAGAGAATGGGGCTTTGTCACATGAGTGAAAAGTACCTATTCTGCAAATTGTGTTCATATTGATTGGATGGCTTTTTACACTTCAACGCTGAACCGCTGTGTATTTGTCCGTGACTCTGGTGAATCTGTAATTCTTATAACTGTATTTTCCTATTTTGCGAAAATTAGTTTCAAAATTTGGCTTATCTCAGCTTTTGGCTTAGACAGGTTTAAATAGAACTGGCTCTTAGCTTTGCTTTTATCAGTAAAAATGAGTTCGGCTTTTTGCCTTTAGTGCAAAACATTCAATTTTCCTTCTTCTCGTTTTTGTATCTCATAAAAGATTAGTTCATCTATAGGGCTGAGATTGAGGACTGCATCTCCAATCCTCCGTTTTATCCGTAGTACCCAAAAGCGCTCATTAAATGTAGCTATATGGAGTAACTTTCCTGTTGACCTATCTGGAAGTCGTTTTTGATCACCATCAATAATGAATATTATAGAATGTCGTAACCTCAATCCTTCAGTGTGAGGATTTTGCATTACTACATCTCCTACCGCTCTAATAGTCAAATCTGGGGCATTTTTATTGGCGCAAAACAACCGCGAGGGTTTTTCCAACATGGTGAGATTCATGAAGATCCTTTTATCACTGGCTGTATGATAAGTGGTTCCTCCATCTACCACCCATACAAGAACGTCTCCTTCCTTCCGATTTTCTTTTCTAAATTTCTGCTAAATTTATCACTATCAACATTAGAATCAAAAGGGAGATACTTGCTCTCAAAGTTCATACAGTAAGCTCCATCAGACTTATCACTTGATTGATTTTTGGACATAGCACTCACTAGCGTTTTGGGAAAACTATTCTAAAAATCCTAAGCAAGAGACTCGCAGAACTTCTCGACTCTAACAATTTACTCGATCCCTGCCAATATGGCTTTAGGGAAGGTCAAAACACCTTACAAGCATTATCTGACTTATAGCAACAAATCAATGACCTTTTTCGATCTCCAACAAGCCTTCCCTCGCGTTTGGCGCCATTTACATCTGCCAAAAACTACACCAAAGAGGCCTCAACAGGAACTTCCCAAAATTGCTTCAAAGCTCCCTTTACAGCACAACTATTACCGACAGGATAGACAATTAGAAGACCAACTCTCTGTTCACCAAACCATCCAGAATGGCGTTACTCGAGGAGGAGTTTGGAACGTCCCTCTCTTTCTAATAGCAACCAATGATAGTCAATGTGTTAGCAGGGAACCTGCTATTCATTTTGTTAGGGGGATTACATCCTCAGACAATGTCCGCGTCCGGGAGTTTCTCTGAACTGCGTGACGTGACGTGTGACGCTTTATGATATCATCAATGACCTTGACCTACTTTAGGGACTTGAAAAAATTCAACCTCCAGCCTTCATTATATCAGCCCTAGTATAGGTGTAATATACTGAGAAGAGCCCCACCAACTCATTTGCTGAGGGGGCATTTTCGCGCCAACGTGATCGCGAACGCCGTCAACTTATTAAGTCATAATTTTCAAGACTCGGAAACTAGGCTTTATAACTATGATAGGAGAAGAAATTATCGCAGATTATCCAAATCATGAAAATTGCTGCACTTTTGACTCTAAAACTCAATCTAAAACAGCTTATGCATTCTCTATCCACGACTCCAATACCGCTAAACGACTCCGTCACTCAGCTTCAGTATTTACTGCTGAACTTAGCTTCGTAACTAACGCAACGATTCCCACGACACAATTACCATTTTACTAACTGATTCTCTTTCTTCTATTTTAACAATACAAGACATCCATTCAACGAACCATCCACGTTATTCTTGAAACTCTTGCTTCTATCAAATCAACAATAGCTTTCATCAGGATGCCCGGTCGCATCGGTCTCCCTGAACATGATGAGGTTGACCGTGCAGCCTAGAAAGCCACCCACCTACCAAAGATTAGCAGATCCATTCTCGTCCCCATTATACGATCTAAAAAATTATTACCGTTCCCCAATTTTGAATGCTTGGCATCATCTTTGGCTCCCTTAACGCACAACAAGCTCCGATCGATAAAAACATCACCTACCTCTTGGTTCTCCTCAAGCAGAAGTTCCCGTCATGTAGAAATCATTCTCTCCCGTCTCAGAATTGGCCACAGCCGACTAACTCATTCTCATCTCCTACTAAATCTCTTCCCTCCATCTTGCAAGTACTGTCAAACGGATGACCTAAGAGTACAACACCTATTTTCATGTCCAGCCCAACAAGATCATCGACTAACTTTCAACGTCTCTTCCTCCTTATCCTCTGCCTTAAGCAACAACTCAAAAACGGTTACTAACTCTCTCCAATACTTGCGCTCTACCTACTACTTTCCACTCCTCTAACGACTTGCAATACTTTTTCGCAAGCTGATGACCCAGAAAGTAGTCGAATAGCTCAAAAAAGAAAGTATCAATCCGTTCTTCTGCTCTCTGTTGGTGAAGAACACATAGTTGATTCCCCAACAATAAAGAGAAGATGCTACTAGCGTGAGATTGTTGAGCCAAATTTTGGAATTTTAGTGTTATTAATAACGTTTGTCCCTGCAGGGTCTCCAAAAATGATGCGTTTCTTCTTTTTTTCTTCTGAAGAAAATAACGGCTGCATTTTCTAGTTTTAGAAATCTTATTGCCTATCATCAATTCAAAGTCCGGAAAATTTTAACGGGATGAGCTAACAACGTTCGCTGCCAGAGTGCCGCGGGTTAAACGATGGTTCACCCTATTATACGATTTTTCATTGTCTAGTGGCGAGGCTGCAATATTTTTGAACACGTGCTTCAATTGTTTCTATTTTTTATTCGAGTTGAAATTACAAAAGATGAAACAAATTTTGCACTATGGTACGCTGTATATTTTCCTCGCGTGAAAATATGGAAACAATAAAATCACCAGTGCGCACCATAAATATTTTGTTTTAGTGGTATGTTACCAAAATATATTAAAGGAAGACCCCGCACGAGTAAACCTAGCAATTTGAGCATTTAGAGCAGCACATTTCAAGAGAGTCGTGTTTGAAACAAATTTTCAGCCGAATCACGTGTAGATAAGAATGTAGGATTCATTCACAAAGCTAATTGAAAAGAGCAGAAAACCTGTTTTATAGGATTCATGTTCGTGTATAATAATACTGTAAATGCTATTACTCGATGATCCAGATTTTCAAAATTGTAAGCCCTGAATCCCTATACCAAACTCTGAAGAGGGGGATGACTGATCTAGAGGACAATGACGTCATTTGAGAATTCTAACTGAAAAAGAGAGAGGAAATTCTTCTAACCTTTTACCTCGTACATACAGCCCGAAAGTTGAAATTTCTGCAAGTACCTCTCTGTGTTTGTACTACTTGAAAAATTATCCCCCTGACCGTACTGCTCAAAGGTCGAAATTTTTCAAGTGCTAAAGTGGAAACCTTAAGGAATTTTCTTCGACAAATTAGGTCAAAAAATTCCAGATGGACGATCACAGGTTTCCGGTTAAAAGTTCTATTTTCGTTCTCTATGTACGTACGTATGACAAACTTTCGTCACAACTATAAAACTTTTCCCATTTTTTTTTTTCAAACTTTATATGCATGGGAGGATGTACGTGTACGCATAAATGCGAGCCCACGCTTCACGATGGATGATACTAATTTTTATTATTCTTCCCCGCAGGCTGGTGAAGATGAAACGGACACATTCGATACGGAATCGTTGAGACAGTACGCGAAAAACAAACGTTTATCGCTGGACAGTAAGCTGGTCGACATCGAAAACATTCGTAAACTACCGAAATTGAAAGCCACATTATCGGAGTGCGTGGAAGAAGATGGCGAAGCGACCGATCTGGATAAGGCGGCGACCAAAATACAGAATACTTTCAGAAATTATCGAGCTCGTAAGAGTATTTGTTTGGGCGACCGTAGTCCGGCCGCGCTAAACGAAAATGCCCTTCAATTTGAAAATTCGGTCAATAACTCGACGAAATTCGCCGATAAGAAAAAAGCGCTCGACACGGTGGACGAAAAATTCAAGTTAGATGAAAACGAGCCGATAATTGAGGGTAATTTTTAGAGTAATAGCGTTTGTAAAGTTTTGCGTATAATAAACACGAGCTTTTCGCTTTTTTTAAGTTATTTCGAAAACGCTTGGCTTATGACGTTGACAATATTACAAGCAGACGTAACGTTGTACTTTTTTTTTCCTACGCTGCGTTTGACATAATTTTTTTTTCCTTATTTTATTTTACTCGCTTATTTTCGTATTTTACTATCTCTTTCGGTATAATATATTTTCCTTGTACATTTTATTTTCTGTAAAGATTGGTAGTTTATTCTTTTCGCGAAGTTTCGCCAGAATTTATTACTTTCGTATCCTTAGACGCCGGTTTACATTTCAAGATTTCTTAATTGCGACTTGCGAGTCTCTGCTATAATCGTGAGGCTTCGGCAAGATAAATGACTTAATTTTAGGGATATGATCTGAATCGCGATGGAGCGCGAACTGCCTTTCTCACATGTACAACTCTATAAGAAAGCCGCCATCAGTTCTGTTGCCTCGAAAAGACGTCCCTTTCTGATCGTGATGTTATCAAAAAGTGAAATACCTAATTAAAGAAACACGAGTCTGCTCACGATCAAAGAAAGAGGGCTCTTAGCCACGTCAATTCCTTGTGTATCTTTAATAGATAACGTCACCGCTAGATTTGCAAGCGTTGATACTCTCGGCCGCTTTCGTTGCTAAAATCTTTGAAATGAGCAGACTTTGATCTGAAAGCACCGGAAGGATCTTTTTCAAGTTCGTATAGCGAAAGGACGCCCACGAAATTTAAGCGTAGACTCGTTTAAGAGGAGAGGTTGATATAGAAAAAGTAGCTAACCGTGTTTAAATTGTGGGGAATTCAAAAACATTTTGTTTGGATTGTTCCAAACGAGGTATTAAATTTGATGATTTGCAAACCTCGACTCTTGGAAAAAATTTGACTTTCAGCTTTGGCGAGAGGACATTTGATCTGAGACTTGAAAAAATTCGTGTTTTTTACAGGGAAAAGGAGACGTACAAATTTCGAGTTCTAAATGGGCGAAGCCAACTCAAATGATGGGTTTCCCGCTGCTTTTCTACGCAGCATCGTAATTTCAAAGGGTAACTCGTTTTATACGGGTTGAACCGCGATCTTGTCGGGAAGTGCTCCAACCTACTTTTGGAATATAGGAAATTTTTCAAAAGAGCTATAGATTTGTGAAGAGAAGAGGATTCTGACCTAGTTTGAAGACTGAACACGACTTCTGATCAATGCATATGATCTTCCTATGAAAAAGGGCGCGGCCTCTAGGGTGAAACGGAGGTCGTCAAAGGTATCATGGAATACTTGTGAAAATTATTTTTGCATAATTGAGTCTCCGTACTGGTGTTCAAAGTTTCATATGACGGAAATAATCACATATACGAAGAGAAAACGACCAGGTTACGAACAATTTTTTGAAAAATCAAAATTCCATTACCCCTACTCTTTTCACAAACTCACGGGTTCTCTAACAGAGTTAAATGAGAGGAGACAGGGAACCTGTTTTATGAATCTTATCGTATTTGAAACGTTGTATATCTGGCTCATTGAAGGGGCTAAGCCAGTTAGTGTATGGAGTATTGCATATCTTGTTCCTTGAAGGAGCTATTTTAATCAGGCTACCAGTGCTGCCAGATCTACGGATTTTCAGTATCTGAAAAAAATATATTGGACTTCAACTAGGCGAGGACTCCCCCTGTAGTATACTCGCTTTGTACTAGTATATATGATAGGATTTCGACAGAGCTATAGGTGATAGATGGGAAACTTGAAAGAATTTTAACCTTCAAACAATAGGTCATAGTCCAAGCTTTAGGTGATAGGAGACGGACTTGCAAAAATTTCATCCTCCAAGCCCCTTAGAAGAATTTCATCCTCCCAAGCTATAAGCGATAGGACGGAAACAAAAATTTTTTCAAGTTCCGTGGTCATGATTAAGTTAAGCAGAAAACATACCCTGCCCGCCCACTGAACACTGGATGGAAGAGGACTTGACTGGTGGAAAGAGACTCCTCAAGTTATTCACGGCCAAGCTCTCAGCAATCCAGTCAGAAGGAAGACGGTTGCCTCAAAACATCGAAGAAGAAACTCACCACTCTATTTTTACTAGTCCTCATCCCGAGAAAGTCCACTGTTAGGCGAGTCCTCGGGATGAGAGACATTTGTAAAAACCCGCTATGCTCTAGACGTATAATATTACGCAAAATACATCAGCCCCACCAAGCAAATTTGGAATGAGGAACAAAAAAAAAAAAAAAAAGTTAGGTTGCCTCCACGGCGGAAGTTTCTTTCAGGAAGACACCCCCCCCCCCCATAAAACAGCTCCCTGTTAAAACCTCCTTGGTACCTCACACTTCCGCTGACAATTTCATCGATTGCAGCGTTCCTGGTGGATGCCCGGTTGGAACATAGCTTGAGATTCAAAATAGGTCCGAGGTCGAAATTTCTCCATGTCCCGCGTTTTCTTGGACGGAGTCCTTTCTGTTTCAAATTCCCTTTCTCAATAAAAAAAAAAAAAGAAAAATTCTGGCGGATCCAAGTAAATAAAAATCATGTATCAGGTCTTTCTCTTTTTCAACAGCAAGTATTTTGCTGTCGAGTGTCAATATGGCCGTGTGAATGAAATACACAGAATGAATACTAACACGCTCAGCAATCTGTATTGTCTGTACTATACCTCGGTTCATACCAGGGTGGTTGCACTCGTAAGTCCAGTTCAGAATGTGTCAAGCTATAGTTTTTAGGGGGCATGGTCTTGTATAAGCGTGTACTTCGGAATATTTCAAGCTAATAGCTTTTGGATAGCTCAGTCGCTCTGCTCGTTCGCTCCCTCCTAAGTCCAGTTTAGAATATGTCAAGCTGATAGCTTTTTAGGGGCGTGGTCTAGTATAACAAAAACTAAGTAGCTCCTTTTAAATACAGTATACTAGATTCTATCCATCTTGTAGACCTGAATTCTAAACTTCCTCTTGACCGATTAATTTTCTCAATGATATTTTGTCACGCCTAGACTCCGAGTATTAACAGAGAACCTGTTTTTTCGAAGGCTCTCTCTCCCTCCTATCATGTATATTCGACAGAGGTCCAAAATTTCAAGTCCCTTCCTATCACCTATAGCTCGGAGGTCGGAATTTCTCCAAGTCCCCCCTCTTATCCCCTATAGCTCGAAGTTGAAAATTTTCCGAGTCCCCTCCTATCATAATAATTATACGTATTCGGCTGAGGTGGATAATTTTTTCCAAGTCCCTCTCGTATCATAATTTATATATACTAGTATAAAGCTAGGATGGAGTGCTGTGAGGCCATTTTCAAAAAGACGATTCTTCGTATTCATTTTTTTATTTTAGGGGGGGGGAAGGAATTTTTTCCACCATTTTTTTCTTTTGTTTCTTCATTGAACCAAAGGGATCACGGCACCCCATTGCAAGGAGGGATTCTAGCCTAGTTCAAGTCCAGTATACTGTATTTCAAGTCCCCTTAATATCATGTACCCACCTTGGAAGTCGCTGAGTGTAGCCTGATCAAAACTGCTCCTCCAAGTATGATATACAATGCTTCATACACCAATTTGTTTAGCCCCTTCAATGAGCCGATATGCAATGCTTCAAACACCACCCTTTTGATGAATTCCAGGTACCCTTGGTATAATCTTGCAGCACTGATAGCCTGACTAAAATAACTCCTTCAAGTAACTAAATATGGAATACTTCATACACCAATTGGCCTGGCCCCTTCAATGAGCCAGGTATGCAAAGTTTCAAAGACCACAAGAGGTTCCCTGCCTCCCCTCATTCAACTCCGTGAGTTTCTAGCGGGGAACCTGCTATTCATTTTGTTAGGGGGATTACATTCTCAGAAGACGTCCGCTTCCGGGAGTTTCTGTGAACTGCATGACGTCACGCGTGACGCGTTATGACATCATCAATGACCTTGACCTACTTTAAGGACTTGAAAAAATTTCAACCTCCAGTCTTCAGTATATCAGACCTAGTATACAGTATACTGAGAAGAGCCCCGCCAACTCATTTACTGAGGGGGCATTTTTGCGCGAATGTGATCGCGAGCGCTTTCAACTTATTACGTCATCATTTTCAAGACTCGGAAACTAGGCTATGTATGATAGGAGGAGGACTTGGACAAAGTTCAGGCTCTAAACTACCTATGATAGCTGCCATTACAACCATATGATAGGAGGAGGACTTAGACAAAGTTCAGGCTTTAAACTACCTATGATAGGAGGTCTTACAGATCAGGGAGATTGCGGGATCCCCGCTGCCATTGCAAACCTGCAAGGGCCTCTAATTTGTTTTTTTTTTAAATTCACAATCGAGGTTGGAGGAAAATCAATTCATTTCTTGGACTTGAATACACCGTGCTTTGAATTTGACATCTACCAAAAACCTACGTCTACCGACCTGACAACGAATGGCTCTTTATATTGTCCTCTGGACCTCAAACTCGCGACATTTGATTCCTTTATCCATCGCCTTGTAGCTTTTCCTCTTGGCCATAGTAAAACACCTCACTCGCACCAACAAAATTAATATCAACGTCGATGCTATGGTCCAAAGTAGTACTAGCGGTTACTGACCAAAAATGACGAAATACTGCAAAATTTAGTTATACAATGATATTTGGTATTGTAGTAGTTATAACCGTAGAGAACATTTTTAGAAGGCGTGTCACTCAAAATTTCGCTTAGGGGGCAGGAAGGGGGGTAAAATGGCGCTCAAAAAACAGTATTTCGCTAATATCTCAAAAACGGTTGGGAATAGGAAAAAAATACCTCAGTACAAAAATAATTCTCATTTAATTTTACATAAAACATGTGCTCTTCATTTTTTCGCTAAGACTGACCCTTGAACCACAATCAACGCAATCAAGTGGAAGTGTGTAAAATGACACGTAAGTCGGGAGTACATACACGGCTACGCACCGCGCCACGCCGTGCACGGTCTACCAGCGTGTTGGTAGTCTTGAAATCATTTTCTCCTATTTCTGTTTGCACTTATTTGGACAGTGAACTGGTTTCTGTTTGTAATTACTCAGACATGGAGGAGGATGCACAATGGTTTAGAAATACTTTTTTGCGGCCAAAACTTCCATAATGAATCTTAAGTCATTTCTTGGGGCGCGGAGTCAAAATTTGGCGTCAGTTTAGCGCAAAAGCCTCAACAAATATGGCAAATTTTTTCAGTGAAAAAATATGTTTGTTCGGTTTAAAAAAAATGTTCTGGCGTAGCAAAATAAATAAAGATCATGTTTCATGTCTTAGAAGGAGGGGCACACTCGCTTGATGTAGTATAAGTCTACTTTGGAATATATATTTCAGGCTAATGAGCCTTCTTGGTCTAGTGTAAGTCTGCTTCAGTATATTTCAGGCTGATGAGATTACTGGGTCTCACTCGCTCCGCTCGTTCGTCCCGCTTCTTGTTCCAGTGCAAGTCTACTTTATTAGTATAAATCGGACGAGTTTAATGGGGGGGGGGCATGACGTCATCAACCTTTTCGTGACGTTATCATCGTCTTGTGAAATCTTAGTATGAAGCTAGTATAAAGCCACCATAAAGCTAGTATAAGGAGGCGAATTATGAAGCTTCTCTAGGAGTCAGAAGACTTAAGCCTTCATAAAGTGTATATTAGGTCTAGTATAATGAGGGTTTCGCTAAAAATCAGACGACTTGAGAAATCTTAGTAAAAAGCCTTCATAAAGCTAGTATAATGCTCGAATATAGACTAAGCAAGGTGAACTCGCGGGGTGAACTCGCGTTAAAAAAACTCGCAAAATTTCAATGGGGGTCAGGGGGATCAGGTCAGCGGAAAGACATGAAACATGTCAAAACATGTCTTTTTGGTGAAGATGTGAGTGCATCTGTGTTTTAGGTTACAGATTCAGATGCAACAAACATGTGTTACAAAAAAAAATAAATAAATAAATTATCGAAAAAATTTTTTTCCTTGATGGATAAACATAGTTGTTTAGGTTTGAAAACTGCTGTCAAATTCGAAATCAGACAAACACAGCCCAACACTCACATTTTGATAAGATGAATCCGTTTTGTTGCTATATAATCGCTTTTATTCTGAATGAAACTTGATTCATTCAAAGAAAGAATGGATACCTCAAAATTGTTTTGCAAAAAGTGGCACATAAATGTGATTACGTAGTTAAATCCTAATTTTAACATACGGTACAATACATTGCAATCTATTTTTCTGAGCCTGTAGAATATTAGGTATATCATAATCAAATCATTCTACTCATTTTTTGTGCCAAACTTTTCAAGGAGTTTTCTGCCTTGAAAATGAAAAATATTGAACAAAAACTTTACATAATCAGGAAATGCTGATCTTGAAGATACAAATACGAAGAATAAATTGTATCATGTGAACATCTTCATTCTTTATCATCTCGTCAACTGGGAAAACTCTTTGAAAAACATCAAAGTCATGAAAATATCCTATTTCATGTTATATTCAAGTTGTTTTCTTTGTAACTAGACCTCTGTCAACAATTCTGTGCAAAAATCAAAAGTGGACCAGTGTGAGACGAGTCGAACTGAGAATTAAACATGATTTTTTTTTCTTACATTTATAGAAATATTTTTCTATTTTTTTGTACTTCGTCTAATTTTTTTTTGGATTTTTATGAAAAATTTTAGTTCTTATACTTCCCCTTTCCTAATGTCAAAAAAAAAGATAATATGAACATTGGAAAAAAATCTTCGTAATTCTGTAAAAAATTAATAGTATACCTACATCTCTGTAGACCAATAGGCCTACAGGTAAACCGTCAAGTAGCGATAGTATAACGTAGCTGGTAGACCCAGCCATGGCATAACCGTTGACCGCGTGGCGCGGCGCAAAGCCGCGTATGTACTCCCGACTTACGTGTCATTTTACACACTTCCACTTGATTGCGTTGATTGTGGTTCAACGGTCAGTCTTAGCGAAAAAATGAAGAGCACATGTTTTATGTAAAATTAAATGAGAATTATTTTTGTACTGAGGTATTTTTCTCTTATTCACAACCGTTTTTGAGATATTAGCGAAATACTGTTTTTTGAGCGCCATTTTACCCCCCTTCCTGCCCCCTAAGCGAAATTTTGAGTGACACGCCTTCTAAAAATGTTCTCTACGGTTATAACTACTACAATACCAAATATCATTGTATAACTAAATTTTGCAGTATCATTTCACTGACCGCTAGTACTAAAGAAGATTAGTTCAGCTTTGGCTCGACACCACTACATCCATTAGCCGAACCCCCTCCACTAAAGAAAATGAGATGAACCATGTTACCATAAATTGAAAAAACAAGGGCTTTTCCCGCACTTGTAATTTTTCTCCTTGCACGTATAAAATCATTTCAATCATGTTACCATACTTGGGCAAATTGTCATCGGCTTTTAGCCATATTATTGAAAATTTGAACCTTAATCCTGCGTATTATCCTACCACTACACTCATGAAGCTATTGTGTGGGAATAAAGATTCAACACCCAAATGTGAATCCAGCGGTGTGTAAGAAGTGCGTTGTCGTGAATGCCAGGTTGCGTACGTGGTGGAATATTGAGAAAGTCCAATGATGAGACTGCTATGTGGTGTGAAAGGGACAAGGCAGATTCAGCCCTGTAAGACAAAAATACACTTGAATATTCTTTGATCAAAACAGTGGTTCCCAATCTTTTGAAGATGTCGGACCCCTCCAATGCTCCGGCCTTTTTTTGCGGACCCCCTACAAAAAAATGTATAAAGTAGCAATAATCAGTGGCATATTTACGAAGGGGGGGGGTCCGGAACGATGCCACCCCTAGAGCTGAAGATATCGCCCTAAAATATCATAAAATCTTGTTCAAAACGCCTTTCAAAACAATTTTTTTCTCAAAAAAAATTATAAAAATTATTTTCAGACCTTCTACAGACCCCAGGTTGGGAACCACTTGTTTGAAAGATATCAAGAATGTCTGATGATGTATCGACAATGGTACATTGATATTGCCAAAAAGAGATGAAAGAAATTTTCAAGAAATTTTTTTAATGCGTTCAAGATATTATCACACTATTTCAAAAGCCCCGGATTGTAAATTTTTAATTTAACTAATGTCTTAGCAAAATATTTCGTACATTCGGACTCGTCCATATTTCTTTTTCGAGTATTTGTACATGTAAACCAGAGGAGAAGGAAGTAACGGCATTTCATGACAAACAAACCCAATACGTTTTCCTCGTTTGTCATACGAGCACTTTAAATGTTACCTAGGAGTGATGATGTGGACTTCATTCACGCTGTACGAGATGGACCCTGAAATATCTGCAATGTTTATTTTTGTTGCACGCGATTTAAATGTACGTGAGAGCTAATTGATTCAATTCTTTCTTTTACTAACGCATTACTCGTTCGCCCGTTATCTCATTAGTTTTCAGCTCTCCGAACCAATACTCACGTCATCTTTGAGTGCCAAGTGGGTTCGGCGTAAATAAATTATTTTCAAATAAGAAATTGTGCCAATTTTTGTACCTCTTCATCGGTCTGCGATTGTCGATATCGATGAATAAAGAGAGAGCGTGAGTTGTGTCGCTTGTTAACATTTTCGTTTACGTATTTAAAATAATGTTGTTGGCCAACGGAAGTGGAAAAAAAATACACACGTCTTCTTTGTACTCAATCAAAGGTTAAGGTTTTGCGAACGAAACAGAAACTTGCGAGTTTTTTCGAACGAATTTCCAGAAGGAAAAAATTCCTTAGTTTCTAAAAGCTAGATGTATAAACTTCAACGATAGTACGCGTCGAAAACTTCTCATAACGTGTCAGGCGAGTTGACTTTAAAATCTCCTTCGCACGATGTAAATTTGCAAATTTAATTACGCAACAAATGTGGAGACAGAAAACGAGAGATGGCAGAATCGGAAAAAGTCTGCTAGCAATTTTCAGAGTCGACGGTTTTACTCTTGCCTTCAGCAATTTGTATACGAAATTTTCTACTGCAATTTGAATGAAGATTAATTGTCGGGCTCTTTCATGGCTTCAAATGGGGATAAGGTGACGAATTTTCGATAACTGCTCTCCCGTGGCTGATTAGAAAAGACTTCATTTTCATGAGAAATAAATTGAAGACTCGACGCAACATCAGGTAGGATTAAGAGAGTATAGCTTGTCAAGCTGAAAATTAAGGTGAATAAATGTGAAATGAAAATGAAGGCTGAAGGGTATGTTGAGAATTTCTTGATACATAATATTCTTCCTAAATTGATTCACAATAGAAAATTCATGACTCTTCGTACTTCTGTTCAACTTCCAGCTGGTATTGATCTCGAATTCACTACCTAATTATCTCACGTCTGGAATGGTCAATATCAAGGGTCTATGATGTGCGAATGTAACGGTTTGAGGTTACGGTAAACCTGGGTGAATCACGATTTAGAATTATTGGTATGCTCATGAGAAAGTGCTTCTTCATTTCTGTGTCTTCTTACTCCTTTGCAAGTTCGCCCCATGTTTAACTTCTGCCAGGAGTTTGAGTCCGCTAGCGGAACCGAGACATTTACCTTCTCGCACTAGTCAATAAATTCCTATGTTCCCTTGTGAGATCGAGCGCCTTCCTCTGACTCCTCGGGAAAAGGATAACAAAAAGAGAACTTCCACGAGCTATGATTTGTAAGCAAAGAGAATACTTGCGAAAGTCAACGTCTGCTAGACGAGAAAATTTGTACCTACGAGTATCATATCGGATTTTAGACGTCTTTATATTATTAAACGTAATGCATCGCTTCCGCCTGAAATGTGCCAGTTTTCTGTTATTGTTTCGCATGACAAATTATACGCCATAGAGAAAATTTTACGCATTTTTCTTGTATTGTCTTTTCAGAGAACAAAACGGAGGACGAGGATGCGATAAAACAGGCGGCTGTCAAAATACAGGCAACTTATCGCGGTTTTCGCGCGCGCAAAAGTATACAAATTTCCGCGTCGGCGGCTACCAAAATACAAGCGCATTTTCGCGGCTACAAAGTACGTAAAAGCGTAAAAAGGTCCAGCTCGCTGAACGATTTAGCCGCGAATTCCAACAGTTCCAGTTGCAGCAATATTTCAGGAAGTCAACATCCAAATCTGGAGAAGCACGTGACTAAAATACAGGCAGGCGTGCGCGGCTATTTAGTACGCAAACGTCACAGTCTACAGAATTCGGCGGCTACGAAAATACAATTGAATTATAGGAGGTATAAATCTAGAAAAATGTCGCTGGTTAATCCGCAGCCCTACAGGAATGACATTTAAAGTCGTCGTGTTACCGTATGACACTATCGCAATTGTTCTAATATTTTATTTTTTTATAGGTCTATACCTAACATTGTGAATAAGCTCCGATAAGTGGGATGTATAGACTAAGTACTATCAACTTTAACGCAGTCTTAGGTAGATTCAGTAGATTTAGTAGACCTGTGGGAAAAGTGTTGAGCATCTTCTCATTTTTAACCTTCAAAGTGATACTAGTTTAATGTATTTTGTTGATAATTTTTAGAGTCTATAAAATAAGGAATCTTTCTTTTAAATCATGATTTACAAAAGGTGTAGGTATAATGTCGCGATGAATCTTACAGTTCTGAAATTTTAAATTGCTTAGTCACCAGTTCAAAAAATGATCGTTTTTTCAACGTTTGAAGATCCTCAAAGTCTGTTCGAAATAAGAATACCTAATGGAAAATTTTTGAATGGCGACAGTTACAATCGGTTGAATTTTCTCCTCCATGCTCCGCTTCAGTCCAACCCAATATCTTCTTAAAGTCTTATAGTGTTATTGGGTAGGATTTTTGAGGTGTGCTGTGAAGGAAGGTTATCAGTGTTGATATGTTCTCCCAACTTCACGTAATGAAGTCTGTATGATTCATTCGTAACTTTTTTCTTAATTCTTCAAATTCCAATATAGGTTAATAAGAATTATTTGGAAAAAGATTTCAAACCCGAGAAATTGATGCTAAAGTTTTTTTTAGAAATATTTTCATCGCTTTTACAAAAGATACCGCTATAGGAAGCGGTTCTTTTCCCGTATTTTGCTATTTTCAAGTCCCTGGAATCAGAACCAAAAGGAACCAGATCTTGGATTTGGGTTCTGAAACCGGAACTGATAGGAACCGGATCTGAAAATTGGGTTCTAGAACCAAAACCAAAAAAACCGGATCCCGGATTTGGGTGCTAGAACCTATAGGTACCTAAAAGAACCGGATCTTGGATTTTGGATCTAGAACCAAATCTTTACAAAAAAAAAAAAAAAAAAAAAACGCAATAACTTCAAAAAGAGTTTTGAGTTTGCTTTTGGCTGTAGTGGCAGTGCCCAGAAACGCCCTATACACCTAGCAGGGCTGAGAACCAGAGTCCAGAACCAAATACCAATACAGGGAGCGGTTCTCCTCCTGTATTTTCAGGTCCCTGGAACCAAAAGGAACCGGATCCCACAATTGTTCTCAGCCCTAACGTATTTTATCCTAACACTGATAAAGCCAAATTCTCTTTGTTTACGGCTACGTCATCAATTGATAACAGTAGACCAGTAGCAATATATTGTTTCATGCGATGATGCTTATAGCACATTATCAACTCCCATAAGAATACATAAGGAACAATTCGATCATTTGTCAAAATACGGAAGTAAGAAATGAATTAGGCTTTCACACTTTTGGTTTCTTTACATGTTTTTTATCTCGGCATGAAAGAAACGTGATCAGAGTTTGTATTTCTGAATTTTTATTTTAGGTTTGGAAGGAAGAATAATCACAGAAATGTGAGAGAACAATATTTTTGTGTTAAAAACGTTATTCTTTTACATTTCTGTGGTTATTCTTCCTTCCAGGCGTGAAATAAAAATTCAAAAATACGAACTCTGATTACCTATCACTCATGCCGAGATAAGAAACATGTAAACAAACCAAAAGTGTGAAAGCCTAGAGGAGGTAGGAGTATTCCACATTCTTATTATCAACATTTAATTTTCCTATATAGGGCTTTTACAATGTTTACATTTTTTATCAGTTTGCAGGACAAATACCATGAGAGCTAGAAAGATAGAATGATAGAGAACCGGTAATTCTCAATCTATTTCTCTTGCTCTCATGCGGTACTATCAGTTTGCAGGATGTAAAATGTAACAATGTAAGGTAATGCACCCAGTTGTGGCCACATTAAGGGTTTTTTTTTGGAAAATATTTTTTAAAATTTTTTTGATTGACATTCCAGGGTTGTTGTGAAAATTAGTGAATGAAGGATAAAATTGCGCATGAGTTCCCACCATTGATTGAACAAAACATGCGAAAATGATCTCCAAAAATTATTTCAAAGGTTAATCAAATTTTGGCCCAATAGTGACCATCAGCAATATTAGCATAAAATCCAATAGTGGTCACCCAATAGTGGACAGAGAAAAAATGCTACAACTTTAATAATTTAATATCTTATTTCAAATTAACGATTGGTATAGTCACATATACATGATTATTCAATGTGTATCACGGTTTCCTCACGCGTGAGCCAGTATTTAATGAATGACACCCGCTGACCACTAATGGGTAATGTAATACGCAAAAAATCCTATGGTGGCCACTTCAATTTGCTAGGCAGTCGTCACTTTTCAAAACAAAAAAAATAAAATCCCACAAAATAATGGTTGTGATGCCACGTGAAAGTAGCCACTCGTTAGTGAAGACATGTAGCAGTGAACTGGCGTAGTCAGTGTTACCAACGCACATTGTAGGAGCCTGATATCTCAATTTGAAAATGAAAAGTGGCCACTACTGGGGGTGGTGGCCACCACTGGGTGTGTTACCTTAAACATTGTAAAAGCTCTATTATTTTTACTCTGATGTATTCTGACAAATGATCGTTCTTTTAAGGGAGTCGATAATGTGCTAAGCACCATCGCATGAAACTATTGCAAAATTTTTGCGTTAAGTATTGCCACGACTGTTATCAGTTGATGACGTAGCCGTAAACGAAGAAAATTAAGGTGCGACGCTAGCGCGCCATCGCTCTGTTGAGTCTGACTCTAAAGGCCTATTCACACTTGCGAGTAAATCGCTGCGAGTAGCTCGTTGCGAGCTACTCGCAAGTTGTTGCACGGTTCAATAATACGCGAGTGTTCGTTTACTCGCAACATACTCGTCACTTTACCTCCCTACTCGCAAGTATGAATTAGGCTTAAGGTCCAACTGTTGAAAACACCACTGACTGTCCAGTGTCCACCAACTTGATTTGATAACATGTAGGAAAATATCAGGAAAATGTAAGTACACAATTTGAAATAGTGGAAAAGCCCTACAGGATGAAATAGGAATTGATGGTCCTTAAAGTGCAGTTCATTTCTTAGATTGTTACGTTTCATGATGTTACCTCATCAAAGAGATTCCAAATCTGCTGTAGGCCTACATACTTAAAAATTTACGTACATGCAAACAACGATCATTGAAAAGTATCAAAACGAGTCAAGAAATGTATCTGGAAGGACATCAGATCTTTATCGTTGTTTTTCTCTTGTAGCAGTTTTCAGTGAAGAATCCAACTACCTTCAACAGGTTCTCAATTCTCAGATAGGGCACATCACATTGCATATACCTACCTATGTCAAAAAAATTAGCGTATACACATTTGATTGTGGTAGGTAGTAACTGATGCGTGATTTCAAAGCTTCGTTACTATAACACACAACAAATTGCGCGGGAGACTTCGCCTTGGTGATCGTTCTTGTTTTGCATATTGTCAATTTAAATTTGTTCGGCAGAAATGGTCTTGGAACCAAATATAGTAGACAGAGACCAGTCCTTGATTTTGTTCTTGTCCGATTTGAGCAGACCGTACAGTTTTGACTTTTGATCAAATTCAATCGATGTCAAAAAAAGAAGGCTTCTCGCTTGAAAGTCACGAAAGCATTGCGACCAAAATCGTAAGCATTGCTAAAGGAACCGGAGGCAAAAATTTAACCCTTGGAAAAACGAATGGGAATAAAGCAGAGTAGAATGTTTAATCAAAATGAGAACATTATTTGTATCAGGCCTACCTACGTATAGTCTCTAGGCAAAGTGTTCATCAATTAGGAACGTACCGTAGACTTTGAAACTGTATTTTAGAGATCAAAAAAAGTTTGCTTTTAAATAAAAGTTTATTCCTTTACTGTCGTTCATTTTCGATAGGCCTACTCATTTTGTTTTCGCTTTCACCATTAATTGAAATACCGATGAAGCAAGCAAACTTCTTTCAAACATTCAAAAGATTTCCAATTGTCTTGTTCGTGGTATATACTTTCATTCATCGAAAACTCTCGCTGTTGTGTTCATTAATTTTGATGAATAGGTAGGTACCTTTAAATCAAAAAATGGAGGATAAGATCAAAAACAATGAACTAAATTATTAATTGATACTATATGACAGAAACTCTGCAGTGGTACCTACCTATTCTAAAACAAACAAAATATTTTTCATCTAACAAAAAATTTACCTATTTACGAGCTAAAAACTTACTTGTGTAATGTTTTTCAGACTTACAGCAATTGATTTCGTTTGCATTTCAGAAAACTACAGTCAGTTAAAACATCATCGTGGAACTTCCCCACATGTACAAGATAGGCCTAACGAAATATTTCCTCAACTAACGTAAGCTTGTTGTTTCTTTAAAAAAACTATATCAGTTTCTTCTTGTACCTACAGGATTTTCTCTAATTTTGTTTTGATAGGTAATTTCTCTTCCTAAAACTTATGAGTACGAGACTGAGTCTCTGTTTTCTTGGTACTCACCCTATTAATTTCGAATTTAGAACGATCGACTGAGGGTGGAATTTTCCAAATCGTTGACTACCAACGTAGTTTTTTCCTGTCTGTTACAAGTTATATTATAATCTCTCTTCTAATCTCCTAAATAACGTAATATTACCTACTTGCCTACGCTAAACTTCCTTAAAAATTATTGCTCTATTAAAAAATTATTCTTCAATAAAAATACTCGTTACCTATGAAAATATTTTCTCCATCTTCGTTCAAAATGTAGGTACCCAGGTATTTTAGATGAAAACTTTCTCATTGTCATCTACAACTTCTAAATTTATTTTAAAGTGTAATGTATAATAGATAATTACAAGTAACTCGATACCGTAGTTATTTTCTAGTCACAATTCATGATTTCTTTACAATGACCAATTTTTTGTGTACTTTGTTTATAATTGTTAAATTATGAAGTACCTATATATTTTGATGATACCGTACAAGATTACCTCGGTATTTTGTGTATTCTGTCTCTTGTTCCTTTCTTCTTCCTTTCTCATATTTCTTTCTCTTTTTTGAATAATATTTATTCATTAAGCTACCTAATCCATTTAATAATAATCCAAAGTGTGAACAATATATACAACTTGCTACATCTAAGAAATAAAAAAAGTGTAGAATAATTATTATGACTACCTTAGGTACGTAATTTTAACCAAACTCTATACTCGTAGATTCTGCGAACGTTAGTTCCTAATTAATATTTTCCTTCATTTCAATCAATATTACCTATACCTACCAACCAAATTCAATACCGAAATAAGAATACCTATCGGATTTCTCAATTTCACATTTTTTCGTTTTCATGTTTGTTTCTCTTCTTTTCTTTTTATCATTGTGTGATTCAAATAAACATTTTTCGATATTTTGTAAATTTATTCTGTTTCCGTATTATGTACTGTTTTGTGTTGTAATTACTTTGTTAAGCGATTGTCGATTATTTTAAATATCGTTACGTGTAAATGTAATAAATTTTGAAAAAATGAAATAATGTACAACGTCCTTATTCGAATTTCCGGGAGTTTTCAGATTCGTATTCGAACGGTTACTACAGAAAACTTAATGTTGCCCGTTACGTGACGGAAATTCCAACGTGAGTACCTAGGCTACAACGATATAACAAATCAAAATGATTCAGACCTGTCCTTCAATGAAGTCAAGCTTGAGGATGAGATAAAACAAAGAAGTAAACAGAAAATCTTCTTTTTTTTTTTTTTTTCGTACAAAGAGTTAAGTTTATTCTGTAAAAAATTGCTCCAACTGGAATAAAGAAAAATTGAAGGGAATGTCGAGCACGGAGCTTTATCATTATTTTTTTGTGATTTGAGAGTTGATCTACTTCCACACACGCGAAAATCTCAATAATTTAGATACTTACACAGCAAGCTTACAAGTTCAATGTCTGTCGTGGAAGACGGGTTAGAAAAGTTCTCGTTCTTTTTGCTAACATTCGAAAGGACTTTCAAAATAAATAAGGTAGCCAGATCAAAGCCGGAAGCCAAAAGCCGAGTTCAGCAAAATTTTGAATTAATCACAGATAAGAAACCTTCCTAAGCCAAAAGCCTAAATCAGCCAAATTTTTTTCAGCTTTTTCTAGTTTTCCTGATTGCTTATTAAATAGTGTGGGGAACTATCGATAGACTATATCGATACTATCCAATGTTTCTGGAAAAAACTATCGAGAAAAACGATAGTTTTGTAAAGAAAAAAAACGATGGCGATAGTATTGTTGATAGTTTGAGAAATTATCGATAGATAAGAAATTTTTCTTCTTCTTATCAAAATCACAAAATTGTTGGGACAATTTACTGATAACCTAATTGAAAGGAAGAGAAAGGTACTGGAATGTCGAATAGTCGACCGTCCACTGTTGACACTGCGGTACCAGATGTGCAATGGGCGTGGCACCTCGTTTTCATGGTATTTCCAAATTTCCTAGTTGCGTCCATCATTTGGCAAGTAAAATACATCCCTCAACGGGCTCTTTGGGAAAAATTACGATCAGGAGAAAGGTGTCTATTCTATCAGTAATATAGGTACTTTTCTCCTGATCGACTTTTTCAATCCAAATCATCGATAGTTCTAAGAAAAACTTTCGGAACTATTGATAATCCTGGTATAGTACCTTGGAAAAATATTGGGACTATTGATAGTGTGAAACTATCGACTATCGCCCATGTTCAAATTTCATGTTTGCTCCCTTCTAGATGAGATTGTCTTTGCCGAAGAATCAACAATGATGGTATGCTCTAGTTCAGTTCAGCTATTCAGCCGTTCAGCGTAGAAGCCTATAGGCCAATGGAGATGAACACAAATTGGACGCCTTTAAGCAAACTGAAAACCCAACCACGCAATATGATAACAATCTGGAGATCGGGCAAAATATTCATGTGCTATAATAAGTGAAGATTCTCCTATTCCCCAGATCGTTGGGTTGGGTTTTGCTTGAACGCGTCCAATTGGAAAACAGGTAGACTCAGTATAAAGCTGACAAAGCTGCTAACGCGGTTGATTATGGAATACTTCTCTCCGACCCTATTACTAGGACGCGTCGTTTGTTTATGAGCTCGAGATACCGGGTAAGTAATCTTCCTTAATTTCTTACTCTTGACGAACGGAATTCGCAATATTTTCGCTCGCAATTCCGCGTTATCTTCATCTTTCTTCAGTTTTTTCACTTTGTTTGCTTACTAAAACCATAAAAAATAAAACATTCAGTATCTCTGAGCTGCCAGCGTAAACTGTAAGTAAGTGAATGAATGATTTAGGTTAAAAATTCTTTCACGTCGGTATAGAACTAAATGTTAGAGTCGCCTAAATCTCCATTTCCAATTTTTATTTCATACTGGCAGTCATCAATTCAGATATTAACGAGAAATGTAGGAGAGCCTAGGTCATTTTTCAAAAATACAAAAAGATTTCTTCCCGTGCCGGGAATCGAACCCGGGCCTTCTGGGTGAAAGCCAGATATCCTAGCCACTGGACCACACGGGATATGATTTCGATTGGTACAGCAGTTGATTTTTGCGACTAAAAATTCAATTTTATCCTCCCTTACTTTTTACGCAAAGCGAAAAGAAATGAGACTGTTTGTTCCTGTATTCTTCTTTTTACAAATCTTTCAACCATTCGATTGATAGTATTTTTCCTTGACACTCTCCCTCATAAATACCCACCGGTAAAAGTATAGATACATCCCAATTTGGATTTGTAAGCTATGCATTGGCCTATCAAAATACACCCTCTTTTCCCCTCGATCTATACATCACTTGACAGCATCTCCTCCCAAAAATTGCATACACACTCTCATTGCCACCTTTCACACCCTCTCCATCCCATTATTAGCGGGGAACCCGCTATCCATTTTGTTAGGGGGATTACATCCTCAGAAAAGTCCGCGTCCGGGAGTTTCTATGACGTGATGTGTGGCGCTTTATGACGTCATCAATGACCTTGACCTACTTTAGGGACTTGAAAAACTTTCAACTTCTAGCCGGGATGCTTTATGACGTAATCAATGACCTTGACCTTGACCTACTTTAAGGACTTGGAATTTCAATTTCTAGTTGGGATGCTTCATGACGTCATCAATGAACTTGACCTTGACATACTTTATAGACTTGGAAAAATTTCAATTTTCAGCCTTCATTATATCAGGTCTAGCATGCAGAATACTGAGAAGAGCCCAGCCAACTCATTTTCTGAGGGGGGCATTTTCGCGCCAGCGTCATCGCGAGGGCGGGAAGTTGCGGGTTCCCCGCTGCCATTGCAAACCTGCAATGGCCTCTAGCAGCCAAGCGAGCTACCCAACACCGATCAGTCAACTGCTCTCTTCTCCCCTCACGCTCCGATCTCTCCAAACATATCAACAAATTCATCACTCAAGCATGATTCACTCATTGGTCTAATTTCAAACCACACTCGAACAAGCTAGCCCAAATTAAAAATATTCCTATCCCGTGGGACTCGTCAAATCTGTCGACACGCAGAGAAGAAATAGTCATGACTTGTTCAGAATCGGTCACACCAGAATCACACACAGTCACACACCCATCTCATCTCTCATCTTATGCTCCGCTCAAGCCCTCATTGCGAATCTGATCCATCTCCCCTACCCGTTCAACTCAACTCCGCAATCCCTTCACCATCCCTCACAATCATACAGAGGTCATCCCAACATATTGAAGTTTCTACATCAAGCCGACTTGCTCTCACCGAGTTCATAGCCCTGAAGGCAGGCTGCTAGCAGCGCGTTAATTAAAATAAAATAAAAAATAAAGAGCCCGTACAAGAGAAGAGGCACAAAATTGGGCTCAAGGAGCAACCTTTTCAGCGAAGGAGTTTTGATAATAAATTCATTGTCATTAATTACGCGTCTAACTTCTTTCACCTGGTTCGAAAAATTGAAAATGGCATTTTCCTTCGCACCACACTCGCCGAGAACGTCATAGACTTCGGAGACGTAAGAAGACATTCAGTAAGTTTAAGCATTTACCTTTCAAAAGTTTCATACTGAAAAAGAAGTTCTCAAGGAAGAGTTGAGGGGGAGAGGGAAGACTTTCATCGAATCTTTTTGGCTTGAACAATGAAATCCCCACGTTTTGAATGACTCCAATTTGAGATTCCTAAAAAAAATTTGAAACCTTTCTGGCTTAGCAGGTACTTATTCAACATCATTGTATGTATTTGATCAGAGAGACGATGAAAACCGATAGTTGAGTTTTAGGTATTTTTATGAAAAATTAAAGCGCTTGTTATTTTCTTGCATTTAAGTTCAGTTTCAGATTTTCAAAATGTAGCAATTTTTGAAGGGTAGTAAATAAAATTTAGAGGCCATTGCAGGTTTGAAATACCAGCGGGGAACCTGCAACCTTCCTGGTCCTCCTCCCATCATATATAGCCTAGTTTTGGAGTCTTGAAAATGATGACGTAATAAGTTGAACGCGTTTGCGATCACGTTGGCGTAAAAGTGTACCCTCAGGAAATGAGTTGGCAAGGCTCTTCTCAGTACACTGTAAACTAGGCCTGATATATTGAAGGCTGGAAATTGAAATTTTTCACGGGTCCTGAAGTAGGTCAAGGTCAAGGTCAAGGTCATTGATGACGTCATAAAGCGCCACACTTCACGTCACGCAGCTCCCAGAAACTCGCGGACGCGAACGTTTTCCGAGGATGTAATCCCCCTAACAAAATGGATAGCGGGTTGCCCGCTAACACAAAAAAATATTACTCTTTTTCTACATCGTAATTAACAGGCTATAGGTTTTGGGGATACTTGTGTGAGAGTTTTTCCGTTTTTCTCTGCCGTCCGGAGTAGAAAGCTGCCAGTGCCATGTAGAAGATATGTAAAAGAAAATTGCTCATCTATTCTGACAAGGAAAATCAAAATAAGCTCACGTCGAAGTCATTTAAGATGGATGGAAAGAGAATCCTAAAAATAAGTACAAAATATTCCATTTTATTTTTATATAAAATATGAAAGACAGAAGGCTAAGAACATATTTTTAAGTAACAATTCTATTGTTGCTCCTAATACTGATACGTTACGAAGGTGGATGCAGAAAAAAAAAAAGAAGCTGAGCAATCAACTTCCATTCGAAATAATATTATCTACTGCTGCGTTAATCTCTGCTTCATGATTTTCGATTGGATCGGTACTGGTGGCGACGCTCACTTCGATACACTGGTACGCGTTGTCTCCCGAATGGTACTTCCGATTGTGCTTCAGAAGAAACTTTCGTAGTCGAAAATCGAGATTGCAGCGGTCGCAATGAAAGGGACGTTCCCGCGTGTGCACGCTCAAATGATCCTTCAGGTATTTCAATAACCCAAATTCTTTGCCGCAAACGTGACAACTAAATTGTCTAGTCTCGTGACGCTGCTTTAGGTGCACTACCAAATCCGAATTGAAATTATATCGTTTACCGCAATATACGCACTCGAATTTACGTAGATTTAACTCGGTTACGAGATGCGAGTTCAGCGAATGCTTGCTGGTGTACGCTTTACCGCAATACTTGCATTTGTACGGCTTCAAACCAGAGTGCATCCTCAGGTGCAACGACAAAGTGCGTTTATAGAACAGCTTCTTACCGCACAAATGACACGTGTATTCTTTGGTCTTGAGTCCGCCCGAACGGATACGTTTACGCCAGCGTAACGAAACCACTTTACGATACTCGATCAAATTGTGTTCATCATCCACGTGCGTTCTGAGCTCGCTCTGATCACCGAATGTTTTATCGCAAAGATCGCATCGCGTCTCCTCCATCGTATGTTGCTGGTAACGTTCTTCCTTTGTGAATCGTCGGCCGCATAATTCGCACGGATACACGAGCGATATTTCAGGCGAGCCGGGTTGCTCGTTGCTATTTCCGTTCACCCTCATCCGGTACTCGTCCAAAGTATGCGTCGCCAGAATGTGCTGTTTGAGCACCTCGCTCGAAGAGAAAAGTTCGTCGCACAACGAGCATATTACCTCCCGCTGCAAGTGCTTGCGTAGTAACTCTTTCGAAGAATAATCCCTCCCGCAAAGGTCACACTCGAGCGATTTATTCTCCCCGGGGCCGGCACCTTCGAGCTCTAGTTTCTTGATACGACGATTTGATATCGGTGCGTTCGATGCGTTGACGAAATGAAAGCGAACGTGCTTGTTGAGATAGGAGCGTTTGACGAATTCGCGACCACAGATCTCGCACACGTAGTCTCGTACGTCCAATTTTTTCAATATGTGATCGCGTAAGGCACTTTTGAATTTGAACTTCTTACCGCACATGTCACAGACAAAGGGTTTCTCCTCCGTGTGCACAACTTCCATATGCCGTTCCATGTTGACGTCTTTGATTATTTTTCCGCACACGAAACACATACTCTTGGAAGCATCGCCGCTGGTCTTCTCGTCGTTCACCGTAATGCCATGTTTCTTTCTGACGTGTTGGGATAGAATCTGCTTGGATAGAAATCGTTCGTCGCACGACCCGCACGCATACTGAGTGCACTTGTTTAGTTTATGATACTTGTAGCCGTCTTTTGAACGAAAAGATTTTCCGCACAAATCACATCGTAGCGCGACCACTTCTATTTCACGCTGCTCGTGACGACGAAGATGAGAGTCGAGAGATACCTTGGTCTTGAACTTGCGAGCGCAAGATTCACATTCAAAAACTTTCTTTTTGGGTACTTTTGAAGGTTTGCAGACCACTTTCTCTTCCTTTTGATTATCACTGGGTTCGCAATGGTTGGTCACAGTGTTCTCCGAATTGTCTACAAGTGGAGAGCTATCGCCATCGGTTGAGTGCTCGCGATAATGCTTGAGAAAAAGTTGAGCTAGCGGACGACAAATATAGGAACAGCGATCGCATTGCATGTACTTTATGCCGTTTGAATGCATCCTCAAGAAGTGTTCATATTGTTTGGGTACACGAGGATCCGAGAGAGATTCACTCGTAGATTTTTCACTCTCTATTGTGCACTTTCGACAAAATGGTTCGAACTCTTCAGATTCGGACCCTCTTTCCTTCTTGCAAGATGGGCATGTAGTATGCGTCAATGCTTTCGCATTCTCTTTTATTGACCTGTGAACGAAGAAAATCAGAAAGTTAGATACGAGTAGGCAAATGTTGTAGAAGTCGAAATTATTCATAACCTGCGACGTGGGCCTAGCCCAAGCCTCCACAGTTTTAACCAACAGGTCGAGTTCCTAGGTAGAAATTTTTTTCGAGTTCATTTGAAATTAGATGCCGGGCCTTCATATCGATACCTCCCTGCTTTGCCCACAGATCGAGTTTCTTTTTAAAGTTTTTCATGTAGATCAAGGTCACTAGGTTCTCTTAGATGCCGAGGAGTAATAAGTGTTTCCATTTTTCATGTTTACTTCAGAACTAATCCCAAATACAACCCAAAAGTAAGCTAGTTGAGAGAATAATTGGCTCACGAGGCTCTTTAAACCATAAAGCAAAAAGTAGGTCAAGGTCATTGATGAAGTCCTTTCGCTCCCTTTTTATGCACAGGGTCAACATTTTAAATTTTTTCTTAGTCTCTGCAGAGAAGGTCAAAGTCATTGACGGTACGTTATTGCTATCCCGCTCTCTTTTTCACATAGGGCCAATATTTTTCAGCTCTTTGGGTGTCTCTACAGTAGGTCAAGGATATTGATGACGTCATTTTCATATGCTAAAACAACTGCGGCTAACATTGTGGAATCTCTTGAATTAAGCGCATTCAGAGACCCGGCACTAGGAACAAGCAAACAAAGCCTCTGATCATGGCGCCAAATTCAAGGGAAGGTTGGTCATTTCAAGACCAAAAAACCTTACCAAAATTATTAGGCCTATTGTTAATGGAAAACGGCAGAAAAAATTAGGTCTTGCTTATAGCGTCAAAAAGCCTCGCGCTGAGGTGAACAGGGAACCTATTCCGTGAAATTTTTCGATTTTGCCAATCGATAAAGAATTGGGATTGATAATCACTTCAAGTCACAATTTTGTCAGATTATAGCTCGGAAGTCAAAGAAAAGAGTTTTAGGGCATTCAGCCCTGAGTCAAAGACCATTGAAATGACTTTATTCTTTCATGGAGAATTTACAAGGCTGAGACAACATTTTTCCAAGTCCCAGATCATACTTACCTTTATGACTTAATCAAAGGGTTGAAACTCCAGCCTAGTTTAGGTGTTTATAGACTAGACTACAGTTTTACAATGGTAAGGTAGAATATCCAGGGGCGTTCCGATAAGGGAGGGGGATGCGACACCCTCCCAGACTTTTGGGTCAGTCGGCAAATGTTAATATTCGAACATCACCAATTCTCTTGATGGCAGACTGAAGCTCCTGATCACTTGGCAGAATATTGTTTTTGGCCCCCTCAATAATTTCCTCTCGGAACGCCCCTGCTCAGGTCTCAAAATTTCTTACGACGTGATCAGAATATTGAAAATTTTGGCCACGCAAATCCCTACTCCAAAGTCCACATCTTTTACCAATAGATATCTTCGGGTCAAATATATTCTTTCTAAATTTCATTTCGCCTACTAGCAAATTCTCTTAAGCACTGCTTTAAGCCATCAGCAAAATTGACGTTGAAATATTTTTTCAAGTCCACAATCTTGTCAAAGTTGTTCCCCTTAAGAATACCTATGGTCATGATCAAAAATTATGGAAGTCCAGACCTTGCATCCCCTTCGGAATCACATTTCGCTGGATAGTCAGAATGTTTCATGTCTTTAGACTGATCAGGGAAGGGGAACGGCTGGAATTCATCTTTGAAATATGTCCGGCTGTCTGACCTTGGAACTTATTATTGTGGACTAGGCTAAGAACTGAGCCCGTCAATCAGTGAAAAGTTCATTTGTTCTGAGATCATTCACCTTTCCTCTCAAGAATTATTTTGAAGCCACAAAATCAACGTCAATGATGACGTCATCTTGCCCTTTTCTAACATAGCTCGAGAGCCAAAATTTTCAAGTATTTCAAGTTTTAAAAGTAGGTCAAGGTCATTGATGACGTCATCTTGCCTCCTCTTTATATATAACGTCAACATTTTTCACTTTTCAGAGTCTATAAAGTAGGTCAAGGTTATTTATTGATGCTATATCATCCCGCTCTCTCTATTTTTACATAGCTTAAGATCTAGAAATTTCAAATTTTTCGAAGTTTCCAAAGTAGGTCAAGGTTATTGATGCCTTTTATTTCTCCTTTGTTCAATACAAAACTCAAAAGTAAGAAATATTTAATTCTTCGAGTCTTTAGACTAGATCAAGGTCATTGATGATATTATTCTACTTTCTTCTAATGTACAGCTCAAGGGTCAACATTTTTCTTTTTTTGAAGTTTTTAAAGTTGGTCAAGGTTATTTATTGATGCTACATCATCCCGCACTCCATTTTTACATGGCTTAAGAGCTGAAATTTCTCAAGTGCTTCAAGTTCTGAAAGTAGGTCAAAGTTATTAATGACATCATTTCCTCCTTCTTTGTCATCTTGCCCCCTTTTACATATAGCTCAAAAGTAAGTAGGTCAAGGTTTTATATTGATGCTATGTCATCCTGCTCTCTCATTTTACATGACTTAAGAGCCACAAATTTTTAATTTCTCGGAGTTTCCAATGCAGGTCAAGGTCATTGATGATATCATTCCCCTCTTCTTTCTATGTAAAGCTCAAAAGTAGAAAATTTTAAATTCTTCGAGTTTTTAAACTAGGTCAAGGTCATTGATGACATTGTCTTACCTTATTTTTCCGTACAGCTCAAAGGTCAACATTTTTTGTTTTCAAAGTTCATAAAGTAGGTCAAGGTTATTCAATTGCCCCTACTTTCTATATAAAGCTCAGAAGTGAGAAATTTTGAATTTTTATATCACTAAAGTACTTCAAGGTCATTGATGACATCTTGCCTCCTTTTTATGATATAGAGCTTGGGAATCACAATCTTTCTTTTTTTCCAAGGTTCTGAAGTAGATCAAGGTTAACCACTTTTTTTACATCGCTTAAAAGAACCAAAATTCTTCAAGTTTTTCATGTACAAAGGTTATCGCTGACATCAATTCCCCTTTTTTTAATAACAAGCTCGAAAATGAGAAATTTTCTATTTTTTGAGTCTCTAGAGCGGTTCATGGTCATTGGTCATTGATGACATTATCCTACCTCCTTCTTATGTACAACTCCAAAGTCGAAGTTTTTCTATTTTTTTCTATTTTTTTCAAGTTTCTAAAGTAGGTCAAGTTTATTGGTGATATCATTTCCCGCATTTTTATATAAAGCTCAAAAATAAGAATTTTTTTTCTTCAAGTCCTAGAGTGGATGAGGGTAATCATTTTGCATCCTCTTTAGATACAGCTCGGGAGTTCATATTTTTCCAAACTTCTAAAGTAGGTCAAGGTTATTGATGACGCTGACGCCTCATCTCTCTCACATATAACTCAAGAGTCAAAATTTCTTCATTTTCCTAAGTTTCTGAAGTATAGGGCAATGTACGGTAATTGATGTCGTCTTTGTCACGATTTATAAGAGCAAATGAAATGCTTCTTCTACGTTTCCCGGTATTGATTAGAACTCAAAGTACTAAAACTCTACAAAACTACTCCTGCCTCTCTGTCAGTATAAATAATTCAAAAAATCGCAGTTCGTAGCAATCTATTTTATTTAGGTTTCAATACGGCAGTCTTTCGTCATTTTACAATACTGTCTTTGGTGCTTGGTCAAGTATCGTCTCAATTTGAACGAGCTGCCGCAATCACACGTATACGGCTTTGTATCCGAATGAACGGCCATGTGATTCTGGTAACGAGATTTGGTGGGAAATTCTTTGCCACAGATTCCACACACGTACTCTTTCTCGCCGTGACTGACTATCAAATGCTCCTTCAAGCCCATCCACCAGTTGTACCGTTTACCGCAGTACTCGCACGCGTATTTGCGCAAATTGAGTTCCGCGTGCCAATGATTTTTCATGTTTTGCTTCGTCGAAAAAGTTTTCTTACATAATTCGCACTGGAACAGTTTGTTCAGGTCTTCCCCGGCAATTTGACTTTTGATCGATCTTTCGTATTCCAGGAGTCTTCGCAACGCGTGACTACTACGTTTTCTCGTTTCCGGTTCCTCGGACTGCTCCTCTATCGGCATGTACACGTTATGCAACGTCCTTAAATGCAGTTTGATCATCCATTTCTCGACGAATGTTTTCCCGCAGTGCTCGCACTGATAAGTTTGGAAGAACTCTTTGTGCGCGACTCTTTTGTGAGACCGTACCAACCATTTGCGGGTGTATTTATTACCGCAAATGTCGCACTCGTAGATCGCTCGTTTTTTCGGAGCGTGCGCCTTTCGCTGATGATCTGTGACGCGCCACATTTCAGGAAATTTCTTTCCGCAGATCTCGCACTGATGTCCCTCCAGTTGACCATCGTCCATTTGGTGGAATCGCATGTGCTTGTTCAGATAAGCTTGAATGACAAATTTTCGGCCGCAGATCTCGCACACGTAATCTTTCATGCCTATTTCAACCATTATATGCTCTCTTAGGGACCATTTAACGCGGAACTGTTTTCCGCACATATCACAGGTGTACGGTTTCTTGTCCGAATGAATGGTCATATGTCGAGTCATCGCCGAGGCTGAGAGTTTTTTCCCGCATACCGGGCAAACGCTAAAAGCTTGGGATTTGGTTTTCTTCTCAGTCTTGTAAGTATCTATATTGTGAGCGTTTCTCAAATGGATTCGCAACAAATACTTCTTGCAAAACGTTTTCTTGCACAAATAACACTGGTATATTATATCCGAGTTTCCTCGAACAGTTTCGGGGACGGACTTCTTCGTGCGTCTGCGTTGTACGCGATGGTTGGAGGTAAACTGCCAGGAATCATTTTTGTCTTGAAGGTTTCCGCGAATGAGGTTGACATCGTCATTCTGGAGATGATGAATTCCGTAATGACGGAGAAAGAGATCTACCGCGGGTCTGCAAATATACGAACACTTGTCGCATTGCATATATTTGATACCATTCTTGTGTACGGAGATAAATTTGTTGAGATCAATCGCCAATGTATCCTCAGCCGTTTGCATAAGACTAGCATCTGATGGAGGGAGACTTTCATCCAGCTGCCTGCGGTGTCTACACATACAAAATTATAGTAATCGTATTACAATCTTATAATATAATGAGTACAGGTTTTAGATTAATCTATATTTTTGATAATAAGGATAATTTTTCTTGCTTAAAATTGCAGTTTCGGATGATTCATGCCGTTCCTCCCTCACATATACAATGAAGGAAAAGAAAGGCAGGAAACTAAAGAAATGCTGATCAAATGGAGATATTCCGTAAGTGCATTTGTATTCTTCTTCATGATAATACATACAAACGTGGCTAGAAGAAACTGTCCACGAGTGAGTCTCTTTTATTTCTTAATCGAACACCATGGAATAAAGTAATCAGGCCAACACTCTCCTTTCAACTTATTCGGGCTATTGAGACTGGAAACTAGACACTATAAATTGTACGGAAACTTTGGATTGTTGACTTTGATCATTATTAAGCCTAAAAAAAAGGACTGACCATTGTACCTTCTACAATGACTGGTAGGAACCCACAATCTCTGCTATTTCCAGTCTGTATTGTAACTTACTTCTCTTTCTTTAAGAATCTCCGAAGTCCCCTTTCCCAATCAAAGAATCATAATGTTTTTAGACACAAAGCTCTGTAAATTTCCCCACGACAATAAGAATTTGAATCAGAAATCCTCCTTTGATGACGCCATACTCTTCTACCCGGACTTTCTTCGTCTCTAAGGACATTAGGTGTTGTCCAGCCTTACTGCTTGTAATTCTTTCTAATTCACCCTCTATCTCCTTCAAACCGACATCGACGACGTCACACTTTTCTTCAACTTGTATTTTTTCTTCACAATCTGTTCACCAAAGTCTGAACCCAGTTTATAATGAGATGAGCCTTAGTCCAAAGTTTAGACTCCAAACTTTTCCTCTGCGCCTAGTTATGTTAGTTTTAGCCAAGGCATTATGCTCACAAGAGACAAGCTCATGAATTTTTAGTTATAGCCCGGCTCAAGAGTTCAGCACACAATCTTTCTTTGACCCATTTCTACACTTCAAGCCCTCCCTTTCCTGTCTCTATGAAAGATTGAAACTCGAAATATTTTCAAGTCACTAAATTAGTTCCAAACCATTGATGACGTCACTTTGGAGGCGAACGTGTCGAGGATGGAACCCTCATATCTCCAAAATAGTCCGGACATGAACTCGACAATGCTCCCTCTGTTCCAGCTCATGTTTAGCCTAGCCTAACTTTTAGGTTTGAAGCTTGAATTTTTTCTACCCCTTCGAACGTTCGGAGCTCAAACTTTCAGCAGGAAACTTGTTTTATGGGGGGGTCTCCTGGTCGCCGTCCGGGAGACAACATGACCTTGGCACTTATGATAAAAACTTCATGGTTTCTTTAACGGAGTTAAATGACAGCAGGGAACCTGTTTTATGAGGTGTTTTGGAAAGGCCTTTCTCAGTTTCCCGATGTTTGAAGCGTGGCATATCCAGCTTATTGAAGGGGCGGTATTTGACCATTGCATATTTGGCTCCCTGGGCTAAACCAGCATACTGTACATTGGATTTGAGCTAGGCTAGGACTCATCCTTGTATTATATTAGCTTTAAACTAGTATAATATGATAGAAGGGGAACTTGAAAACATTTTGATTTTCAAGCTGTAGGTGATAAGAGGGGACTTGGTTCGACCTCCAAGCTACAGAAGAATTTTAATCTCCGAGGTGAACATGATACAGAGAAGACTTAGGGATGGTGTTTAAAGTATTGCATATGTGGCTCATTGAAGGAGCTAAGCAAGTTGGTGTATATGGAACTGCATATCTAGTTACTTGGAGGAGCTATTTTGATCAGGATGATAGAAAGAGACCTAAGGTCATGTTGCCTCCTAGACGGCGGACCGCTTTCTGGGAGACCCCCCCCCCACCGATAAAACAGGTTTCCTATTATTTTTCCAAATTCTCTCCTAACATATACATGTAATATGCTTAGCAATCTGGCCCCTTTGTATCATCTTGCAGCACTGATAGTCTGATTAAAATAGCTCCTTCAAGTTATTAGAAATGCAATACTTCATACACCAATTGGCCTAGCCCCTCCAATGAACCAGATATAGAACGTTTCAAACACCATAAGACTCATGAAACAGGTTTCCTACCTCCCCGCATTCAACTCTGTTGAAGAACTCACGAGTTTTTTTAGCGGGGAACCCGCTATCCATTTTGTTAGGAGGACTACATCCTCAGAAAACGCCCGCGTCCCCGTCCGGGAATTTCTATGAACTGCGTGACGTGACGTGACGTTCGACACTTCATGACGTCATCAATGACTTTGACCTAATTTGAGGGAACCCGCTATCCATTTTGTTAGGGGGACTGCATCCTCAGAAAACGCCCGCGTCGTCCGCCTCCGGGAATTTCTATGAACTGCGCGACGTGACGTGACGTGTGACGCTTTATGACGTCATCAATGACTTTGACCTACTTTAGGGGAACCCACTATCCATTTTGTTAGGGGGACTGCATTCTCAGAAAATGTCCGCGTCCCTGTCCGCGTCTGGGAGTTTCTATGGACTGCGTGACGTGACGTGACGTTCGACACTTTATGACGTCATCAATAACTTTGACCTAATTTGGGGGAGCCCACTATCCATTTTGTTAGAGGGACTACATCCTCAGAAAATGTCCGCTTCCCCGTCCGCGTCTGGGAGTTTCTATGAACTGCGTGACGTGACGTGACGTTCGACACTTTATGACGTCATCAATGACTTTGACCTAATTTGAGGGAACCCGCTATCCATTTTGTTAGGGGGATTGCATCCTCAGAAAATGTCCGCTTCCCTGTCCTCGTCTGGGAGTTTCTACAAACTGCGTGACGTGACTGAGACGCTTTATGACGTCATCAATGATCTTGACCTACTTTACGGACTTGGAAAAATTTCAACTTCCAGCCGTGACGCTTCATGACGTCATCAATGACCTTGACCTATTTTAGAGATGACCTTGACCTACTTTAGGGGCTTGAAAAAATTTCAACTTCCCGCTTTTATTATATCAGGCCTAGTATACAGTATACTGAGAAGAGCCCAGCCAACTCATTTGCTGAGGGAACATTTTCACGTCAACGTGATCACGAGCGCGGGAGGTTGCGGGTTCTCCGCTGCCATCCTAAATTTTTTCCTCATTTCGATAGAAGATCCGAAAGCAAAATTTCTAAAGTTCCTGATTGAGGTCAAAGGCATTTATGACATCACAAAGAGTTTAGTTGATGACGATTTCTGAGGACATTTTCCAACAAAACAGATCAGGGATTTCTTGTTAAAAAAGAAGGAAATTCAAGTGAGATTGCAAGACCTTCGCTCCTTCCTTGAGCGGATGTGATAAAAATCTTCTCACGTCTTTAGATCATTTTAGAGTAAGATTGGATCACTAGTCCTCTCCGACTTCAATTGAGCAAAGAATAAAGATAGAGTTCTTTAGGTCAAAATCATTTGATGCCCCTGTCTCCTATCTTTCCAACACGTTGAGGCCATGTTTCAAAGTGGTCAAGATCCATAGGGATCAAGAATACAAAGTCCGGGTTCGACGGATCCAGATCATTGAGCTCAATAAAGAGTTCTTTCCCCTCACCATTTAGGCCATGTTCCAAGACAGTCTCCAACGTAAGCTGAAATTACTCGGAAGCAAGAGCGTTAACTTAAGATCATCGACTTCAGAGTCCCCAGTCTCCATCCCCTCTCATTAGAGGTAGGCCTTGTTCTAAAGTGAGCCTTAATGAAGGTTAAAGTCGATTGAGAGCAGGGACGCGAAGTCACGATTCTTCAGGTCTAGATTATTGGGCTTACTAGAGGACTTTTTTTTCCTCTTACTAAATCTAGGTCGTGTTCCTAAGCAGTCTCCAATGTTAGTCAAGATTATTTAGGAGTAAGGGCGCGAAGTCAAGTTCTTCCAATAGCTGAAAGCACCAACACCATCTCCTCTCGCTGTATCCAGATAGTGTCTAATGTAGGTAAAGGTCAACTGGGATCAAAGACACAGAGTCAGGATCGTTGAGGTATAGAACCTGAAAAAAAACTTCCCTTTCCTGTAATATTTAGGTGAAGAGAAATTGAACTTCCTCTACAGTCTCTTCCCCATTAAAAACATAACTCAAAGAGAGGAAGTCTACAGGAGTCCTCCTCCCAACGCAAAAGTCAAACTTCGTTCAAGTCTCACTTCTCATTTATTGTGTCATGTAGCTCAAGGGTAACGACAGAATTTCTGTTGTCCCATTCTACTTATGAATATTTTGCAAATCAACATATTTTCTAAGTCCCTCCCGTTGAACATTTGATGTCCCCATGGCAAAAACACCCGTATCATGTCCCCATTGTGTATATAAAATATCCCCAAAATATGTCCCCATGGGAATATTTTGGGTACATAATGGGAAAGATTTCGCCATCAAATGTTCAACGGGCTATCTTTGTTTTTGTAGCTCGGAGGTCTGTTTTTCTTCCAAGTCCAATCTGAATTACAGATTTGTCCAGTCCTTTGGAGAGCACACATTTTTCTACAGATGTTCACTAGGACTTTTTTCAGCTGGCTGGGTTTATTGAGACTCTCTCCCGCAAGAACTATAGCCAATTTCGAAAACTTTTCCTTCCAAAACTAGGTCAAGGTCATTTGTCTAGCCGGTTGATTTTCACAGACAGAAACTCATCGATCGTGTGACGAATTACCTAAATTCGGAATTTTCATCAAGTTCGCAAAATCAACTCATCACTTCAACATTCAATAATTTCACGTCTCCAAATTTGTTTAAGAATAGAGCAGAGCTTCATCTTCCATTTTTTCGAAATCTCTCTCCCTTTCTGAATCTGATGCATGATTTACAAATACTCGAACTAGAAACTACTCGAAAACTAATCAATTATGAATGAAATATCGACTGTGATAACATTTCTAGGTGATCTTGGTGAAGACTGACTGAAAGTTGAAAAAACAATCAGGCAGCTAAAGGTGCCCAATGTCATCAAAGTTCCTAATTGCGATGATGAAATAATGGAAAAATTGACACAGAATATTATCTAATGATTTTTATCGACGAGAATATTTTTGTACGTAACTTCACGGACACAAAAGAAAAGAATCGATAGTTACAATTTCGCATTAAAAATTGGGAGCAAAAGTTATGCAAAAACGAAGTTTTACACTACTCGATAGAATAATACAAAATCACAGAATTTTTCATTGCAAAATAAATAAAACTAAAGTTATTTAGAGCTTTTTAATCAAGATGGTGAAAATTCAAACAGCCCTATTTTACGAACGAATTTTTAATGAAAACAAGTGTAGATCTAGTCTCAGTTCTAAAAAAGTATGATTACTCCGAGAATTACGATTGAACTTTGCTCTAATAGGCGAAAAAGAGGTTTAACGAGTTGACAATATTCTGGAACGCGGAACTCCAAGTGTTTTAGAATTTTAAATTTTGATAAAAATACACTAAAATTTCACATGATTGTGATCGAGCTCTTGAGGAATGGTACATGTACGAATAATAATAACTAGACAACAGTCATTTCAGTGATTAATTCATTAAAAAAAAAGATCGCGTAATCTACCGAGGAAAAAACAGGTATTACACACCAATTTTTAGGTCGATTTATAAAATCGATACAAGAATCCTAGAGATGGAAATAGTCATAATTTCTCTAAGTTCAAAATAAGGAATCTTTCGATAATTTACAATGTTTCTTATGTTTACTCAAATAACGGTTCAGCTTGAAAGACAATCCGCAGACACATTGGAATGGTTTATCTTCCGAGTGTAAAGTGACGTGATCGCGAAAACGCTTCCTCGATGGAAATTCTTTTCCGCAATAACCGCAAGTGTATTCTTTGTCGGCGTGACAGGAGATCAGATGTTCCTTCAAATGCGAATAATAATTGTAACTTTTATCGCAGAATTCGCACACGTATCGACGTAAATTCATTTCAGCGTACAGGTGATTCTTCATCGCTTGCTTACGATGGAATTTCTTGCCACACAACTTACACTCGAACGGTTTATCCTCCGGGTCGCCAACCGACGAGTCTACGTTGTTCGAAGTGCTAGCAAAATCTTCGTCGTTATTATGTTCCGAGAAAACGTGATTCTTCAAGTGATCGTTGCACGGATACACCTTGTCGCATAACAAACAAACCTTTTCCAACGATTGATGGTTTTCCAACGCTTCCGACGTGAAAAAATCTTTATCGCAAAGCTCGCACTTGTAATTGAGCGGGGTCAACGCTTTTTTATGGCTCATCAAATGATTACTCAAGCTAAACTTCGAAGTGAAAACTTTTTCGCAATCTATACATTCGTACTTCGTATCCGCACAGCACTGAGTTCGCATTTCGTGCTCTTTCAAGGCTTGCTTACTCAAAAATTGATCGCCACAACCGGGGCAGGTATAAAGAACACTACTTTTCTCTTCGACCAGCGGATCGTTCAACAACTCCACGTCGACAATGTCCGCCAGCCCCAAATCATTCAAGCCATAAAAAGTATGAACAGCGTTCACGTGCTCTTTCAGTAAATAATTCGACGTGAACTGGTCGTCGCACAACTGACAATTCACCTCCTGCAGAACGTGCCGATGCGCACACTCCGTACTTACGTGATCGCCGCGGCCGCAATGATCGCAATACTGTTTCTTGCCGAAACTGCGATGTGTTGCTCGTTGATGGGACCGCATCATCCATTTTTCCAAGAATTTCTTGCCGCACATATCACACACATATTCATGGAATTCTTCGCCGTTATGCTCGAGGTGTTTATGTTTCCGCACCATCCAACGTTCCGCAAATTGTTGGTCACAAACATCGCATTTACACGTGGCAAATTTACCACCTTTATGGACCGCTCGTTGATGTACACCTAGACGCCACTTCTCCGGGAATCGTTTTCCACATACTTCGCATCGAAAACCTTGAAACTCGCCGTTATTCAGCTTATGATATCGTTGATGTTTATTGAGATAGCCCTGTTTCAGAAATTTCATTCCGCACACATCACAGACGTAATTTTTCATACCCATCTCAATCATAATATGATCCTGGAGCGAATGTTTACGTTTGAATCGCTTTCCACACAAATCGCAAATGTAAGGTTTATCCTCAACATGCAGAAGCATATGGCGAGCCATCCTAGCCTTTGTGACGATTTTACTGCACACGGGACAAGCGCTCATAACAGTTTCGTTATCGTCCTTCCAAGTACTTATATCGCCCTCAAAAGGTTTCTTTTGGACATCGTGCTTCAATTTGACGTGTTCTTGCATCACGGCAGCTGTGGGGAAAGTTTCGTCGCACAGGAAACATTTATGCTGGATACAAATATTCCGTTGATGGTATTCCAACCCTTTTCTGGTTTTGAAGTACTTTTTACAATTCTCGCAGTACAATAACGTATTGTTGATTAATTTTCGTACGTGACGCTTTTTATGCGTTTTTAGATGAGCCGCTGATTTAAATACGCTATTACATATTTTGCAGGTCAATTTATCGTGTTTTCGAAGATGCGCAATCAAACTACCTCGACGTTGGAAAGTTTTCAGACAAGAAGCGCATCGCAATTCACTTTCTGAACCTTTGTTCCCAGACAGCGTTACATGATCGACTCGTTCGATTTTAACAGGATTGTTGAGATACGTATCTACGACGTCTTCTTTTTCAACAATTCTTTTTTCGAGTCGCGTGTCCCGAAAGTACGTCGTTCCCTCGAACAGTTCGAGTTCGTGCTTAGAGATCGTCGGACTCGATTCACCCTCCTTTCCATTTTCGTACTGATATTCTTCGCTACAGTTCAAACATAGCAGACTTCCGTCATAACTGATTCCATTTTCCACGTCAACATTGCAGAAAGCACATTTATCTACAACAGGGTCACTTTTAATAGGATCCTCTTCATCTGTGGGTGGCGCTTTCTTAACGACCTCAAGTGACGAGCTCATAGAATGAAACCTACAAAGACCAACGGTAAGGAGATTACAATCAGATAAATTAAAATCACTAAGATATTATCCACTAAACTGTAAGAGTGACCCTTTGTAAAATATTGCAAGACCATTTTTGTGGCAGAGTGACGTGATAGCGCCCCGAGATCTCAATTTCCTTCCGTACGGCGAAAAATACGAAGACGAAAATTTGAAAATCATGTAATACCAACTATTAACACAAAACCGAAAAAAATATAGCCAATAAAAAATTCCAACGGTATGATAGAAAAATTTGCGAGATCATTTACGATGACATGGATAATGATGCCAATGCTGTCTCAAGTGTTTCATAGTTTTGTAGGATTTTGCACAATATTCGCAAACGAATTTACGTTCATTCGAATGCGCCACTCGATGTTGATTTAGTTGCCATAAATAACCGTATTCTTTGTCGCAGTCATCACATTTGAATGGTTTCGCATCCATATGAGTTTTCATGTGCCATTGCATTCTCGAACTCAGTACGAATTGCATACCACAAATATTACACATGAATTTCTTTATATTCTCTTCTAACATCTGGTGGGCTCTTAATGACGATTTTTGCGCGAACGCTTTGCCGCATTTATCACAAGAGAACGTTTTCACATTGCTATGAATCAACATATGCGTTTTTAGATAATGTTTCATATACTTTTTCCCGCAAATATCGCAGTATATTCGTTTTTCGTGAGTTCGCATGTGCTTCTTCAGAGAGTAATAGGAACCGCATTCTAGTTGGCATAACTTACACTTCGTCACAAGTACATTCTGCACACGTCGTACTGATGGGGGAACTCGAACACCTTTGTCCCACCATTCATCTGTTCTTGATTTGTCATTGAAGACGGTAACATTATTAGATACAGATTTTACCGATAAAGGAGCCGAAGGTCTTAATTTTGCATGAATTGCGGATGAATTCGTTTCTGCTTTTCGGACTAATGAATCGTTCTTGAATGAACAGGTACAATCGACCAACTTCGAGGTCCCTTCGTAACTCCGTCGAAGAGAGACGCGACACCGACCTCCGCAGAAGCGACAAATCAATTTATCGTTCAGGGAATGAACACTCCTATGGGTTGCTAAATCGCATTCTGTATTATACCTCCAATCACAAATATCACATTCATATTTCTTTCCCTCAGAGTGTTTGTTAAAGATATGAACTCTGAGTGACGCCTTTTCGCTAAACTTTTCGTGACAATCGGCACATTCGAAAGTATTTTGAGATTTCGACGAATCAACGAAGGTTTTCTTCGATGAACGGTAGGATACTTGGAACAAATGAGGGTTCGAGCGAATGATACGCAATTCGTTCGTATGAACAACCAGATTTACAGAATTTAAAAAATGTCTACCACAAACATCGCAAGTTTTTGTTTCCGGTTGCAATTCTACTTCGCTCAGGGCAATAGTCTTCTCACTTGCGATCAAGTCAGTATCAGTACTAGATAAAATTTCAGCTTCAAAAGTGGTGTTCAAGGCATCGCTTTCAATGTTGAGCGGCATCTGAGACGTTTTAATCGTACTACTATCTTTGACTTCAACAGTATCACACGGGAGAATAGGTGACGCTTGTGGGATAACTATCCCGAGTTCAGTCGGAGAAATCGATAGTACGTTTGAATTTAGAGGCGTGCACCTAGAAAAGAAAAAGGTGGGTGAATCTGGATTCAGCACACGATTCATTTTCAGATGCAATACTAAAATGTGTCATCTAATTCCCAGATAAATTACATCTCCATAATAACGTTATTTTTCTTTCGTTTTAAATCATACAGCGTCCGTGTCGATTATCTTCTCGAGGCAGAGCGTCAGAATCTCCATAGTGTCTTATGCAAATAAAATTACTCAACGCAGAACAACAAGAGATGAACGTAACTCGAATAACAAATCCTATTCTGAAAGTTTCGAGTCCACTACATGATCAACTTTCAAAGATGAAGACAAATTCTATATTATGACCGTACGAAAAAAAATTCATCTCGAAGAGGAAGTCACGTTCTTTCTTTCTCGTCATTTTCATCACTCAGACTGACTTAGGTCGGCTAACATCAGAACAAAGGAGTCACAACGATAATCGAATAAAAATTAGCTTTGCAACTTTCAATTTCAGCAGACCTTCGACATCAATGTTTGATTTCTAATCTTATTATAGATAAACTGGACATGAGTATTATTCTCAGGTCTTCAATATTATCAAAAAATAATTAAGTATAAGAATGCGTATGATAGCGCAAGACGAAATTTCTCAACTTCACGCGAACAGTCAAAAAATCAATTTATCGTACAAATCATATTACTCAAATCTTAAACTTTGAATATGACTTCAAAATGTTGCGTAAAAGCAACTAACTGCTGGTTCAAATGTCGTCGAGAAACTTCGTCATTATTTGAAAGGAAAGGTAAAAAAACAAACCTGTCATTCGAATCAGTAGATTGAGGTGGTTCAACTATCTTCATAAATTGGCCCTAAAGTATTAAATCACATTACTAAAATAGCAATACTCTCGCAATAATTGTTCAAACATTCATTAAATTACTTCAGTCGCGTTGTCAACGTCGTCGGACTTGATTTCGTTAGATACAAAAATTGAGTCCGTCACATCTTCACCGTAATCATATTTCTCTTCGAAAACGTCTCCAAACTGTCAAAAACATATATTGAATGAAATTTCAAGGTGAATGTATGACTCGTTTAATGCCTTTTCAACTCACACTTTCGGCAGTTTTCTCGACTTTACACAGACGACTAGATAACTCTTTTAAACGCTGATCTGCTTCCTTACAAGCGTAATATAGCTCGTGCCATGAAATCAGGGTTGATGCACACTGGTAACAAATTTTCGATGGTAAATCATCATCAAACGACACCTGTAAAACGTGAATGATGTACCTATGGGCGAGTAATACGGAACAATAAAACGGATATCCACTTACAGTAATGGGCAAATATTCTCTTATTTTTCCCGACAAATCATGTTCTAGTCCGTCACCGGCGAAAATAGGCATCAACTGATGACTGCAATTCCCACAAAGTCGACAGAGTTCTCTGAAATCATCAGCAGTAATGTCTTCTCGATATTCGATAGACATAGGAACAATTAGTTCGTCGTCTTCAGTAATCATCTGTTCGATATTCACCTCCATATTGACTTCGGGTACGATCACAGCCTTTTAAGAAAAAAGAATATTGATGAAGTGGTCACGAAATTTTAGAATCAAGCAGAAGGGAGTAACTCCGACTACGCAGTTGAGCAGGAAACAAGGTGGGCCTACCTTCGTAATAACTTTCTTGAATTGCCTAAATTCAATATCAATTCAAAAATCTGCAAAATGAAATTATCAACGAAGTCGAAAATTCAAATATACGACCATTTTATTGTTTCCCATCTCGTCGATGGAACTCACGAAACATCATGAGGAAAACGCTTCGACTAAGTACAGACGAAAACGAATTCAAAATTTGAAATACGCTCTCGTATTAATGATAAGTTCGGTTTAGATAAATTTTTGTTTTGTTTTGAATGTTTCAGTACTAATTGCTCCAAATTTTACTCACTTTACATTCACTTCGACATTTTTGAAACGAAATCGAAGCATTGTGCTGAGTTCTCCACCATTTTGATTTTTTAATTTTTGTACTTTTCGATGATTCGGAGCGGGTTGGAGAGTCTCCTTGTCACGTCCTCATGTTCACATGTGTTTTTAAAAATGTGATTGTTTAAATTACAAATCAAGAGAAATAGGCACTTGGTAACCGGAAAGAGAGGTATGTTTCTCTCAATCATCATTTTGGATATTATGTCAATTTCGATTTTTTTTTCGCGTCAGTCCTCATTTTCAGCGATAAATTCGTTATTTTCACTTCATAATGTAGCTATCAGTTTATTACTTTCAGGGGTCGGGTAAAATAAAGCTCTAAACTTCAATTCCAGGCCCCAAGGACCAGGCTAGGGATCAAAAATCGTCTATAGTATTAGACGACGAGTCCTTCAAAACTTTTCGCTGGTCGTGAATAATCTAATATTTTTTTCGAGCAGATTCCGCCAACTTACGGTTGTAAATCTTTCTCATATTATGAGCTTTCTAAATTTTATGTGACGTAATTTGTGGGGCTCTAATTTCATCTCATGTTTCCTATCATTACTTCATCCTTCTTCAATCTTACTAAAAAACTTAATAGTATTGGATAAAAGAATTGTGTCAAGATTTACTATAAAATCAGTACTGATTTCCATGAAGAAAGCCTTGCCAGCTACCGCATTAATTTTTCATTAATACGGGAAAGGAATCGAATCTTTCTCCACCACTCGATCGGGTATTCTGTAATTATGATTTAAACCACGAGATTTCTTCATACATGAACACTACATAACTATAAAGCTCATCAAAAAATATATACTTTCATCATCTTCCACAAGAAATACATAACAAATATTTGGTATCATAGGGCTTTCCAGATTTTCTAGAAAGTATATAAACAATAATACTAAAGCAAAATTATTGATAGTAATAATATGCTTCAATAGCACAACAGTAAATTTGAACGAATTATTCCTTCTGCACGTAGATAACAACGTGTAAAGTATACCTTACAGTTTGGAAAGCTTAAAAGACATCAAAAATTTTATGAAGACTCGACGACACCGTTACGTATGGGGTAATTTTCTATTAATCGCGTAATATCGAGGAAGAACATTCCAACGGATTCGAACGACAACATAGAATTTATAAAACATCGAAGAAAAAACTCGGTCAAGAACCAGACTTCATATCATAATCACGTAATAAATTTCAGTAAGGGTTTAGAGTTGTTTTCGGATATGAGTTGCTTTATGCTTCCGCATATCACCACTCTGTTTGAAACCTTTGTTACAAATGGTACAAACGAATGGACGTTCACCGGTATGCGTCAGAATATGAGTGGTTAAATATTTCTTCTTCAGAAATCTTATTGAACAATATTCGCACTTGTAACGCTTCTCGCCACTATGTATAATCGCGTGACAATTCAATAACGCTTTCGTTTTGAATTTCTTGCCACAAGTTTCGCATTCGAATGGTGTGACTTCTGGATGCTCCATACTCAAGTGTTCTTTCAACATAGTGAAATCGTCTAACACAGCCGAACACACATCGCAAGTAAAGGAGGTCATATGTTTCAATTTATGCTTCAGATAAAAATGTTCTTTCTTGAATTCCAATCCACAAATTTCGCAGTACTTCAAAAATACTTCTTCAGTTTTAGGAACGCAAGAGCTTTTGGATATTTTTTGATCACACTGATTGGTTGCTCTGTGTTTTTCAAATGAGAGTTTTCGGTAGAATGTGATATGACATTTATCGCATTCGTAGAGTGCTCTTTTCGTATGCATACAGCTGATGTGTTCTTCTAACGAACGAGACGATAGCAAAACTTTGCCACAATAATCACATAATCGTGGGATTTTCTTTTTCGGATATACGCGTTGACGTTGGTGAACAACTTTGATATGAATAGTCAAGTTGTGATTACGATTGAAACTTGATGAGCACAAATTACATTTGAATGGTCTCTCATCCGAATGTACAGTTTTCAAATGTCTCCTCAAAGATTCCGGGTATTTGAAAACTTTACCACACATATGACACATTCGCAACGCACCCATTGACAATTGTCTTCGCCGTAATCGTCGCCGTAGAAGCCTGTCTTGTCTGGAGGGAGAAATAAAAGTACAGAAATTAACTGCTAAGAAATGGTCACGACGGTGTCAAAATTGAGAAAAATTCATTATGCGGCATTGCCGTTGAAATTGACGAAAACAAAACATAAAAATAAAAGATCATTGATAGAAAAAGTTTTCAAGAGAGGCTTTTCTACCACTTCGAGACAAATTTATTACAATTTGCAAGCTATCTTGTTCGCCTGATGACAGGAAGTATGGTGAATTTGTGTTGAAGAGGAAGAAAATCCTCTCTTTTCTTAAAAATTTTTCTAATATTCTGAACTATCACGTAAAAAAACCCGTTCAAAAGATAAATGGGATTGACCGACGTTTTGGTGATAACTATTACTTTCTTCGAGATCTCAAACTAAACGTCGGTCGATCTCATACATCTTTTACTTTTTCTTTTTGTTTTTGTGAATTTCGATGGCAGTACCGCACAACAAATTTCTCTTAGAATTACATAAATGAATACGATCAAATCGCACGATCAATACAAGTAAAACTTACGGTTTTGATGAGGTATTCATGGAGAGATCAATTTCAGATGGAATTTTCTCCTTATCGGGAATCATATCGTCATCCTCGGTAGTTTCCATACTCAATTCACCGTCTTCTTCCTCAGCACCATCCCACTCCGATTCCGTTTTAATTTCCAATCTAGATTCGTCTTCCTCTACTAATTTTCTCCCAAGGTCTACTTTATCCATCTCTTCTTCTGTAACATTGGGTATCTCTTCAAACGAGCAAAAAAGCTCTGGATTCACCTCCACAATCTCAATTTCATCTTCATCTTCAACATTATGACAGACGTAGCTTATATTTCTGTCCATTTTTACTGGACTAATACTTTTCGATTTTTTTTTAGTTGTAGAACCTGTATTTTCTTGAGTTGTCAATATCTGCTTCTGAGAAAAAAAGAAACAAAATTGAAATTTTCGTTGTCATTCGTACAATGGTTGTGGATCCCATTGGACTATTCAGTACTTCCAATTCTCGCACACTCATAATATATACTTACAACGTCTGGTTCATTGACTAGTTTTTTCAGAATTGACTGAAATCGTTTATTCACTGCGTTACAGGTTTTATAAAATTGATTCCAAACTGTCACGCTGTTTTCACACTTGAAACAGATCTGAGTAGGCAATATGTCATCTTTCCGAATCTTTACAAGAAAAGATCATCACGAACTAGTCAGTCTACAGAAATACCAATACTTGAACGTAAATATAACTTAATTCTTTACCTCGATTTCAGGAAAATGGGTATCTATTATTGCTGAGATATCACTTTTTGTATTCCCGAAAATGGGGACCATACGATTACTGTACGAGCCACACAATCTACAGAGATCACCCAAGTTGAAAATATTCTTATTTGCTACCGTATTCTCGTTGTTTTCAGCAGGTGAAGAATTTTCATTGAGGACAACTGAAATGAAACGGAGGATACACTGTCAACATCGAAGTCCGCAAGAAAACGAAAGAAGAAAAAATTCAGTTACATGATAGATCCTCGACGTTCTGCTGTTCGGCGGTGAGGGATACAATCTTGCTTTGATTATTGCTGTCTGAAACAGAAATTAAGAGGGTTTATAGCAGCTAGAATCATTGCGACTTATTGTACCGTGAATCACTGATATCTTACTCGACACGGAACTGCTAATTCCATCCACAGTTTTGGAGTTCGTATTTGAGATAAACAACCTCGGCTTGCCTGCACATACAAAAAGTGTTAGAAGGTCGAAATTTTTTGAGCATTCATCAAATTTCCATGAATCAATACATCAGTTTTTACCAAGATAGGAAATTATATATCCATTGTTCGGCTTCACGTTGGGTACATCTGTCACATTTTCCTTATTCTCACTTTCTAAACTTTCTGATGTCTTCTTCTGTTGACAATCAACTTCTTCGACAGACTGATATAGATTAACGCTGGGTATCACTGCAACAACACGAAGGAACACAGAAACTTGATTAAACAAACATCATTCGAGAAAATTTTACAGATAAACGAAAGTATATTACCCATGGGTTTTAAAATTCTTTTAGGAGGTAATTTTAATAATTCAGCTTTTAAATCGCGTTCGAAATCAGTAGGTAGGAAATGCTCGGAGCAAACACACGCATTAGAATCCGGTACCCAAGTATCGGTTTTTAATTTTCTAATCCATTCACTACGCATGTGAGGATCCCTCGGAAAAGTGTGATACTTCACACTCTTGTCTGTCGTTCTAGTCTTGTGGGAGTGATTTCGACAAGTTGGGATGATACACCGCCTCATTGTATCAAATTAATGAAAACGTCACAGCGGAATAAAGACAAATAGAAAGCCAAGAGCCCATGAATAACAAAATTTTCCGTGATAGAAATTCCCCTCAGCCAGAGAACCGATTTACTAGGTACGTAATACGATCCTATAAATTAACACGGGAAAGAAAGAATAGATGACTCACAACGTCAAACTTCAAGTCGGCTGCTAAAGAATTCCTAACGACAACGGAGTATCAAAAGTACACCGATCGTTCGCAAGTTTATGAAAACAAAAACGGAAAATATTTGAATCATGAAATTAAACGAGCGAAACTCTTCTGATAAAACATCAGTGTTTCTAATCTCTGTTTCTTCACTGCAACAAAATTAAAGAGACGAACAAGGTCCTCCATCATGATTGTCGATTGTCATCGTACGACGTCTTTCGTCATTATTTTTGGTCTTCAATGTTCATTGGTCAGTTTTAATAATCAAGTTGTAATTTTTCGTTACCAGATAGCGCAAAAGGCAGTAGAAGAAGTTTATTCGTAGAAACTTAGAAAGCGCCACGTGAGAGCACTGCCTTGAGAGAATCTCGTGACTTGAATGCAGGATGGCCAGATTTTACTGAAATTTCAATTTGAATGCTCGATCAAGAAGAAAATCCCAACAGTAAGAATAATAGTCTAAATTACCTCTTTTCGTTTACACAGTTTGCTTTTTGATTTAGTTCTGAACTTCATAATTCATGACGTTATATTTTGTCCATCCATCTAGTTCGATTACAAGACATTTACCTAGTTTCTTGAGAACTTCCAATTTCAAATGATAGTTCAATCCTTCAAGTGCCAACGAGCATTTCTGATAAAATAAAAATGTGTAGGTATTTTTACCATGATCTCGAAAATGGAACGATCTTTAGGTGAGCCGGAAGATCTTAGACGAACGGCTTTAAAAACCTTATGAGGTGAAGAGAGGGAAGCGAAAAATGTAAGATACCGAATCTTCCTTTATTTGCCAATTAAATACTGTGAACTTTTGGGTGGGGGGGGGAAGAGAGGAAACAACCCCAACTCATTTTCACTTCTAATCCTATCAAATGAAAGCTCATTTCCCAAAAGTAATGGAACGCTGAATGATTGCATAAAAATACGAGAATATACGTCGGAGCTAAACTCAGAAAATACTTCAGTTTTCACGATGATGCAAAGTAATTTTCATTATTTTAGTTCGTCTTTTAATAGGAAAATTATTCAAGAAAATATTATGGAGAAGCGATACGAGAAATTGCAAATAATTACACATCAAGGTAATCAGGAGCGAGTTTATCGTTGTTCTAGAGAAGATACGGGAGATCGAAATCTTTGACGCATTTGAAGACATTTTTCATCCAATACCAACATCTACTTTTTCGAATCAAAAATTGGAAGAAATTTCGGTTGTATTTCGTAAAATTTGAAATGATTGAACGCATGAAAAATAAATTTGTAAGTTAAATATCACTAGGCAATGCGCAAATTTCGACAAAAGTGACAACGCATTCGACATCAATAGAAATCGTAAAATCACTGTACAGTAAGAATCTTTCCAGCATTGTTAGGATGTCAACAAGTCCGATGGTTCTAATCGATGGGAACTTAAACGATATTTTTTCATCTTCTTCTTCTTCCTCCTGAAATACGATGAAATTATGCGTGAATATCGCAACAAATTAAAATACAAACAAGCAAATTAACGAGGTATTACTTGAATTGAGGTTTTGTAATTTCGATTATGTTCCTCTTCTGCATATTATTCAGTGTAGTCTTCAAAACGTTGCCCTGGGGAATTATCTCGCGTAAACTTCCTGTAAGTTCTTGAATGTCGGCGATTGGAGGTGCCACGGCCACGAACTTATTCTTCCCGACTCTTCGAGCCGTCTCAAATTTCTTCTGCGTCTTCAAGGTTCTTTTTAATGAACGCTTATCTTTCTTTAATTCTTCTCGTACAATTTGTTGGTTTATTTTTTCGAGTCTAAAAGAACAATCAAATAGATCAGCTCGAGAAAAAGTTCGAATTTTCCAGTTCATGTAATTGATGATGTATTGAGAAAAAAAATTGAAATTTTGATTCATATTTTCAGCCTTTTTCTTTTCAATGACCAAACAACGATACCAAATACAGAATTGTAGAAAACAACACCAAAAAATATTATTCTCAGGATTCGGCATAGTATTTCATAATTTTTCTCATAAAATGCAAATTAATTCAGGAGAAAGACATTTTCATCATTTTTTTCAAACTTACCTATCAATATCACGCGATTTTTTCAGCTGTTCCTCCAATTCTTTTTGTTTCAACTCTTCTTTTTTCAAACTCAATTCTTTCTTCTTTTGTTTGATAGTTTTTTTATTTTCTCGGCTAACAGGTGGATTGATAGCCATGTATTCACTATCGCTTTCCTCCATTGGTTCCGTGTTTTTTTCCGAATTTTCAAGTGGGAGTCCTTCCGACATCTCTTTTACCCAATTTCGCTGCATTGAAGAGAAATTATTTAAAAGTTATTTTTCGTAATTTTCAATAAATACTATCGTGTTAATGCTGATTGACCAACGAGGACACATTTTAGGCGAACATTCAAGAATGTTTCTTTGGCCGAAGAAAGATACTCCGTCAAAATTACGTCGTCGTTGTTCAGTCAATAGCAGCCAAATAATTAGGAATGGCATCTCACCTCATTTTCTGAAGATGTAACTTGCTTAAATAACTTCTGCGTTACTCGAGTCAAATGAGCTTCTTCTTTTTCAACTTCCAATTCTTTTTCAACAAGAGTATTAGCAAGATTAAGATGATCTTGAAACGTAGGATTGTACGAAGAACCAGGATGAGGCGACTCGAAGGACGGAATAATAGTCTTCGGCGCATCGGGTCGATATTTGGATTTGTTAGTCAAGTCACTGGTATTTCTTACGGTATGCAAGTAAGTCGTTTCATTCATCCAATTTTTCGCTTTGGATAATTTAGAATCATCTGGAATACACATTATCGAGAACGTTTTCATAATTCAGCATTGACGTTTTACAAGATAAGTTTGATAGAAAGTTTTCTGATTTTCCAGAAGGTAAGGTTACCAAAAATCGAGAATTGGTTCTGAGCCTGACAGTAGATTCCTCATAAAAAACTAAATGAAGCTAGCAAGATACGTAATAACATTAGAAACTCACTGTCTGTATCTTGCCACAAGTCTTCAGGAACGGCAATTCGTCTCCTAGATTTCTGTTCAAAACAGCTGACACGTTTCTGGAAGAACTTCTGCAAATCACGAATTTCTTTCTTCTTTAGTATGCCTTTCTTTAATTTCACCGCGTTTTTCGCTCGCAAAGCCGGATGTTGACGCTGTTCTTTCGAACGAATTGTATTCCTGAATTAAATATACAAACGTTAAATACAGAAAGCTGCCTCATTATAGCCGACATTAAAATTCGATTCACCTCTTTATCACGGGATCCGAGACTGCTGATGAATTTTCCAAACCTTGAAAACATTTCAGCTTCAAATCTTCGATGTTCTTCGGTCGTGGACATAGTATGGATTCTCGAATTAGAGTTTTCGGTTTCGTATCAACAGAGAATAATTCAGCATCGGTCCTCTGTTCGATTGGTTGACTAAACGTGGGCGATAAAAGAAGAATTCCACTAACTTGGAGACAACAAAGGCTTAAGATTGTTCGTAAATACGGAAAATCACGTACCCGCAACGTTCATTGAAACGTTCTTCTTCAAAGAAGGTATCAACATCGGTATCATCGATGTGTTTCCTCCACGCAGTTTTCTTCTTCTTGGATACTTTCCGCTTCTTGATATTCATATTTTCTTTAGCACGATGGAGCTCTGTGATGGGATTCTTATTTATTCATCAAGAAAAATGACGATTGGGAAGAAGAACCAAAAAATTTTGCTTCAGAAGTGAACTGAAAAGTGACGATCGCCAGTCTCCACGTGATGATATGAACCGAATTCTGTAAAAGCTGGCGAAGATACAACCCAACAATTCAGAGTAAAAGAATTCTCGTCCTCGTTCAATAAACCTCATTCTATTGATCGTTAGCTTGTCTCTTCGCCAGCTTTTACAGAACCTGCTTCATATCATTCTCATGATAAGCGCTGTCGAAAGGTGCGCTACCTACAGGATATCAGAGAAAGGTCGCCTCGTTTAGTCTAAATTCTCTAACTCTAAGTATCTTTCTCGCATCATTGAATTGTTTACCGAAAAAAAATCTCAGTCAGGTTTTATTACCATTTCATTTCATTCATGTTTTTTTGGGATGCACCTGTGGTCTAAGTATTATCAATGAACTCTCGTTGTGAATGAAGTGAACTGTCTTTTTGTCTCGCGTCTAATTAATATTGAAATAATGCATTTTGGAAGCGTATTTTCGCGTTTTACCGATGGAAGTTTTGCCGCAGTTCGAAAAGAATCTAACAGAGTTGGGTAAGTCGAAAAAGTTGACTGAAAAAGAAACAAAATTATTCATCTGGTAGGCGATATCCTTTTTGCTGTTCTGTGTTCTTCTATCCTGTAAACTCCCATCTAACACTAATAAGGTATTCGTTGTAAATCTTTTTTCGTAAAAGTATCGGTTTCAAATGCATTTTGCTGAAAGCTCCGGTCGTTGGTTTTCATGAGAGCTTCGATAATCGGTATGCCGATGAGTAATGTGAAGTGATGTAGTTTTGAGCCCGCTCCGCTGTTAGAATATTTCGAGGACAAATTGATAAAAGTAGATTGTTCGAACTGACAGTATTTCAACTTGTTATCATCAAAAGACTCACACCTGTAGATTGGATCTTTTTTGTGATTAAGGAAGGGTTAAGCGTGGTGTCGTCTACATGTACCTAATGAGTGAATATTACAGTCTGAATTCTGATTCGGTCTATCGTGTGATCGCTGTTTCTCCTTTTCATCAATCACAATTTTTTAGCAATGTCTATTAGACTCGTAGTTCGGCTGCAATCATTCGATGTCCGTTATTCTGTCCGAAAATTTAATATTTTCAAAATTATGAAATATCAACTTGGTACTTGAGTGGTTTGCGAGTGAATATCAAAATGCACTTCGGAACAGAAACCGACTCTATTTTTAGGCACTTCCTCTGAGTACTCCTTTTTTTTTCTTCTTCTTCTTTTGCAAAGGTTAGAATTAGGTTGAAATTGTTACCGGTATCGCTACTTCATTTTTCAAGATACTTGTGTTTAATTTGTCCAGGTGCTAGATTTCTATTTTTAATTGAAAAAGTTGTTAGGGAAGGAACAAAATCCTTAGAGAGCTAGCTTGAACCATTTCGTTGCTTGAGATTGAATCTTGGCCAAGTTCTACATTCAACCCTATCGCAATACTGAGAGTTTATACCGGGTGAGGCAAAAAGATGTTACCAGTTAAATGGGAATTTTCGCTAAATCCGCCGTAGCGCGAAAACGCGATACGTTAGACGTATAGTTTGAATGTACGAAATTTGTATTCCAATTTTATCTTTAATTTGAGCTACATGCGAGGTTTCTACGACTTTTCTGAGCCGAGTTATGGACCAAAATGTGCCGAAAATTGACTAATTTGCGAAGATTTTTGTTATAAAACATTGAAAAATCCCCCACTTTCAAGCTTCATGGGGTTATTTGGGTACTTTTTTCGGAATCAGCGTTAAATTTCACTTTGGAATCAGATAAAATGAGAAAGTTGGAACAATTTTAAATTTTGGCAAGTTGATGAATTTTTGGCACATTTTGGTCCATAACTCGGCTCAGAATAGTCGTAGAAACTTCGGATGTGGCTCAAATTAAAGATGAAATTGAGATACAAATTTCGTACATTTAAACTATATGTCTAACGTTTCGCGTTTTCGCGCTACGGCGGATTTAGCGCAAACTCCCATTTAACTGGTAACATCTTTTTGCCTCACCCTGTATACTCACGGTATAATCCATCGTTTGCTGAGTTCTTCTACATTCCGCACGAAATTAGATAATTTTCAAGTACTTACGGGAACTGTACCTGTTTGTATTCGTTTGATAACGCGGTTGATAAACCGAAAACGCTCTCGTGTAATTCACTCTTCGGGGTGTGTCAGTAAAACAATAGACTTATATTTCTCGCATTAACGGAATTACTTAAAGCTCACCTGCATTCGTACTTCACTTGATGACACTTCTGATGAGAATTTTTTCTGATGTCGACGGGAAAAACTTTATAAGACGATGAAATTTTTCTTCGACGGGTGTCGGTATACGAAGTTGAGAAATATTGTATTTCTTTCGTTCCCTTCTTCTCCGGAAGAAAATCTCGTACTTTTTCAATGTAGAAATAAAACCTGCCTATAATGCTCTTGCCGATGCGTCTGTCAAAATACAAATACTACCATAATTTTGTAGCAGAAATTAAATCATTTGATCGTAACCTTTATTCTGAAACTCAAAATTTGAATGCGTAAGTTCAGAACAACACGTGTCAACAAACGACAATGATATCAAGTTTTATCCTTTGCCTCAGGTCAAACCGAGCTCTCGCATCCAACTGTTGAGCATTTTTTATCCTCTAAATCGAAGAGTTTCCACAAACAGGGAACGTCAGCTATGGAGGGGGGGGGGGTCTTCTCGTCTAATTGTGATTCCGAAAGGAAGCAGAGACTTTAACCTTTCTTCAAGGGCTTCTGAAAATGATTGTGTATCAAAAAGGAGATTCAGAGAATTTTCGTCTATTGTCTCAGGAGGAGGAGTTACAGGAATGTTACGTGAGGAGGGACAAGGACTCGGAAAAAATCTAGACTTTCAATCTATACAGAATGAGAAAAAGCTCTCGTAGAATCCGGCCACTGAGCTCGACAAGATACCTGTTGAACTGTACAAGAATGCTGTACAAGGCCCTTACAGATACGATTATTGAAGTTATTGGATCAAATATGTCGAGTGAGCAAGGTCATGAAAGCCAAGAAAGGTATGACCCGAGAACTATTGTGGTATCAGTCTGCTATGTGTGGCGTATAAAATACTGTCAAATTGATAGCGAGGAAGCTGACCGAGAATGCTGATAATTTCTTTTTGGGATACCAACATGGTCTCCGAATTCCGCTCAAATAAGGTGTCCTGTGGTCCACCATTTTGCCCTTGCTTGCTCAACTTCTCATATAAGTACTTACGTGTTGATGCAGCCAAGACCATGTAATATCTGCGTCAGGTGAAAGTTAGTTGATTCATCCACCTATGAAGAACATATATTGACACGCGAGTCGTTCCTTCATCCAGCTCACTCTGAGTATTTCTTGCTTTCCATTTCTCGAGCAAGGTGCGCCTGAATTCTTGCTTGACCCGTAAAGCCTCTTGATCAGCCGTTGTGTTCCCACCGTTCTCTCCTCAGTAAGGAGCTCAAGTAGATTCCAGCGCTATACTCCTACGGGAAAGCGTTCTAAAGGATGCCCTAGCAGAAAGCTAGTAGGTACAGCCAAATCATCAGAAACCGAAGTCACGCTGCAGTCGGGTCACGGTATCTAAACGCGTGTTGGAGACGATGACGACAAGATTTTTCATGAGGGAGAGGAAGAGGGCTGAAAGGAATACAGCTCTACACGTAGATTAGACCCTCGAACTACATCTGTGGGATTATAGGTATAGGTCAAGAGGGTGAGAATTTTGACCTTCGAGCAATGTATGTGAGGAGAAGGAATTGGGAAAATTTTGGCCAAGTAATCGATTATCAGTATCGATTTTTGAAATCGGAATTTCTCGTAATCGATTATATCAAAAAGTCAAATGATTCTCACAGAATAGAATTCCTTGCTCATGAAAGAGGCACCACAGGCTTTTCTTCTCATTCTCCAACTTGTTGTCGATCTGATAGTGTTTCAAACGTTAATCTTTCATTGCAAACTCTTTCACAATGAAAAGAAGGGTGCAATAAGAAATATTGCTAGATCGATAACATGTAGGAGAGTGAATATGCAGTTCGAAGTACTGGAATAGCCTTAATGTTTCAACCAAAGGTGGCAGTAGGCCTCAATAGTCCGCAACAGGATGTATTTTCAAATTTAATAGATTTTATTCGCCATAAAACTTCCCTCTATGTGTGCATTAATTTTTTAGTCATCGAAAGAAATTTCTGAGATTTTTATCACCGACTGCATAAGTTCACACGTGAAAAATCGTTACAAACGTGTCGGAATATTTTCAAGAATGTTGCTCTTAACGAACTTCACAGAAAGCGTGTGATAATTGAAACTCTATCCGCAAAGGAAAACGATTCGCTGAAATGCTAATCATCGCATCTCAATCAAGTACACCGCCGAAATGATTCATTCCTACTTCTGAAAGATGTTAGAGCTATAAATAATTATTGCACGCATTCTCTCCTTACACATTCAACGATTGGACGGTATTTTTTATCAATATAAATCATGATTATTCTGGCGACAAATAATGACTACCTGTTGAAAAAAAAAAAAGTTTGCTATATACCCAGTAATGGAACTCGTTTTTTATCTACTGTCTTATATTATGTAAGAATCTAAGAAGGAGACACCCCACTTATTATAATTTTTTTCTTGGTGCATTATATTTTGCGGTTATATTGTGTTTGTACAGTACTAAGAAACCGGTACTAACTGATTTTTCTGTTAACGGCCAAACGATCTTCTTCGGCAATGACAGCGTTGCCATTCTTATCGTGTACACCTATATTTATATTTGTCTGCATTGAGAGCTTTTTTCTTGAACCTTATTCACTTTGTTGCAGATTCACGGGGGATCAGTCTCTATCGTACGAGGTGAATTTTCCGGACGAGGAAAGTTATTTTTACGACTCGGACTATGAATCGAGAATGGCTACGAAAAAGAAGAAAACGGTAAGTGCTGTTCAGAAATTAAGAATCATACACACGTATGTAAAATGGAGCTCAATATTGTATGACCCTGACCCGTGAGCGACAATACCCACAATATCGCCGAGAGGCGTATTTCATATAATTTGCAGCTGTTGAAAGTGGTTAGTGTGTTTCTTTTTCGCATCAGACACCCAGTGTATGACAGAAAACTGACAAAGACGTAAAAAAGCATACATACGGTAATGATGTCTATAATATTTTTAAAATAAGACGGTAAGATATTATTTTATCGTATCAGCTGTTGTTTTGAAGAAAATGTAAAAAAATCGTTATATGACCGGGTTAAGGTTTTTTTCGGCCATCAATGTCGTCGTAGACCAATATTCCCTATTCCGTTATCGCAATTGATGAGCTTATCGCTTATGGTTGACACTAGAAACGTTGGTTCTTACTCGAAAATATCGTGTCTAGGAGGAGATTCTTTCGTTTTTCGCGTATGTTTTGTCAAAAATGTCTTATCGTCGACTTCTCTTTTTGCCATATTGACCGTACCCTTGAACTTCGAGGAAAAAAATAAATTAGCGAATTTGGCTGTCATCTCCCTCTCGACCCTCATCCACCATATATTTCTGGACGAGCCTAAATCTTTCTAATCCATCGCTGAGTGGTGTATGAAGGGCTGATGTTAAAATAATATTCTTGTTAACCAAAATAATGTGGGTGGTCTGTATACACTGATGGAGAAGATATTTTTGAAAAACGCGTGATTCGTATTACCATTCTATTCAACTCGTTCTTATTTCATTGTGCCGATGCTTTCATCTTGATTCGTGAAAATAATGTGTGTACTTGGTTGTCACTTTGATAACAGTTTAATGACGAGTACTTGAAATATTCTCGATGAGCGCGTGTGAGTCAAAGTATAACAGTTTGATGGAGTACTTTTTAGACTTATTTTTTCGCCGAATGCGGTGAAATAGACGAAAGTTGTATGTTCAGAAGATGTAATTAGGAAGACCCTAATTAAAAATTCGAATTCACGATTATTTACTCCGATGTTGTTCTGCTTGTCTCTTACTTGTATACTTCTTCTCTGCCCTCGTCGAGACGAAAGATGAAAAAGAAAAAAAGTATAGCGGAAACTGATTTCGCTGATTTTGGCTTCTGTTCCGCGTTTGTTATTCCAGAATCTCACGAGAAAGTGTCATCAAAGCAGAAATTTTGTGAAATGTGTACGACATAAGATTAATACAGAAATTACGAGCTCGTGTCCAATTTGTCTGTCATCGTTTTCCAAGCTCGCATGCGACATTTCATCGAACGAGCGCCGAATGTTGAGTTTATTCGCCCTAGATTTTAGAGTACTGGAGTTTGACTCATAAGACCCCTGATATTGTGATTGCTTTCTTGGCCAAAGTCGAGGGTATCCTTTCTTCCGTAGCCTCGCAACCGATTCGTGAGCCCGAGGTTTGCTTGGATTACTCGTTGCTTTACAAAAGGTTTGTTTTGCAAATCTTCATCTATCTTGTCTTTCCCCCTCCTTTTCTTTAAGCGCGCTTTGTATATGCAAGATTAAACGAGAAGTCTTGCTTGGGATGAAAGGAAACTGCTCTAGGCTGCTGTCCATCTTGACAAAAACTTGCGCATGTGTTTGAATATGCAGTGCAGTTAACGGATGCTAGATTTTGACGTTTTGACCACCTTCCCAGTCGCTCGGTACAATGTTGTGGCGAGGTGCACTTGCGGCCTTCGTAGCTTCCTTACCCCTGTTTTCAAAAGGAAGCCGAGAGTGCCCGCTTCAGATCAGTGAGTGGCCACTGATCTTCTTAGACGGCAGTTACCGTCCCCATTTCTCCAAGAATCGATTCTTAGCTGCTTTGAGCCTTTAGGTTTTTTCATTTACATATATCTGTAGGATGCTATTGTCATCTTTCACTTTTTGTATATATCCCGCTAGGTACGTCTGTCAAACAGTGGCGTTCTGAGCCGCCGGGAAACCGGGAGAGTTCCCGGGGCCCTAAAAAGATCTTGGCGCTTGGCCAATGACTTTAGGGCTATTGGATTTCTTGGCGCAGCCAAAAAATTAAGATCATGTTTCATGTCTTTTCAAAATTTTGCCCAATCAGATATTTTGTGGATAATGCGAGACAAAAATATTTTAGAATTCTAGGCTAAGGCTTTAGAGAGGCACACTCGCTTGATTTGTCCCGCTTCTTGGTCTAGTATAAGTCTACTTTGGAATATTTCAGGCTAATGAGCCTTGTTGGTCTAGTGTAAGTCTACTTAAGTATGTTTCAGGGTGATGAGATTAAAGGGCCTCACTCGTTCCGCTCGTTTGCCCCGATTCTTGGCCTTGTCTAAGTCTACTTTAGTATATTTGAGATGTTGTAAGCAAACCAGGATTGACGACTTACGACGTCACCGACTCAAGACGTCACCAACTTATGACGTTATCGATCATTGACTTATGGCGTTACTAACTTATGACGTCATTGACCTATGACGTCACAAAACGTATGACGTTATTGACTTATAATGTCATTGACTTACAACGTCACCAACTTATGGCGTCACCAACTTATGACATCATTGACTAAAGACGCCACAAAACTTATGACGTCACTGACTTACGTTATTGGTCATTGACTTATGACGTCATTGTGTTATAATGTCATTCACTTATATTGTCATTGACTTATGACGTCGCAAAACCTATGACATAAAACTTATGACGACATTGACTGATGACGTCACCAACTTATGACATCATTGACTAAAGACGCCACAAAACTTATGACGTCACTGACTTACGTTATTGGTCATTGACTTATGACGTCATTGTGTTATAATGTCATTCACTTATATTGTCATTGACTTATGACGTCGCAAAACCTATGACATAAAACTTATGACGACATTGACTGATGACGTCACCAACTTATGACGTAATTGACCTAGGACGACCCAAAACTTATGACGTCATTGACTTATAATGTTATTGACTTATAATGTCATTGACTTATGACGTCACCAACTTATGACGTTACCGACTTATGACGTTACCGACTTATGACGTCACCGACTTATGACGTTATTGATCATTGACTTATAACGTCACTAACTTATGACGTCATTGACCTATGACTTCACAAACCTTTGACGACATTGACTTATAATGTCATTGACTTATGACGTCACCAACCTATGACATCAGTGACTTACAACGTCACAAAACTTATGACCTCATTGACTTATAATGTCAGTGACTTATGACGTCGCAAAACCCATGACATCATAAAACTTATGACGTCATTGACTGATGACGTCACTTATTTGTAACGTCACTTACTTATGACGCCATTGACTTATGATGTTACAAGCTAATAGCTTCATAATCGCTCTCAGAGTTTTCTTAGCCTAGATGAATTTAGCTCACGCCTTTGCATTATATTAGGATAAGCTAGAAACTACAGAGGGAGGAGAGAGGGGGGGGGGCTCGAACTCGCAGATTTCGGAATCACTCCTGAGAAAATTTTCTCAAAATTCTTCCAATTCCATTTCGGGGGGAGGGGGGGGGAGGGAAGGCTCCCTCGGACTCGGAATCGCAGATTTGAGCATCACTGTCACAATGAAAAATTTACATAAGGATGAGCCCAGAGCAAAGATATGAAACATGTCAAAAATGGAGTTAAATTTTTCAAGGGCCCATGACGAGCAACATTCCGGTAGTAAATTTACTCTCAGAACGCCTCTGCTGTCAAACCTCATTTCGGTCGCCTCAATTTTCTTTGGTGACCACGTTTCAATGCCGGCACCGCCATTACGCTGTATACTCGAGTTCCGGTGTTTCTTCTCGCTGAATTCGCTATAAGTGGGCGGTTAATAAGTCCTGGGGCTTTTTAGAACACTTCTAATTTATTCTCGACATCGGCCTCTCCCTCGTACGCTAACTCACACTCCAGGTATACGAATTCCTTAACCTTTGACCGTACGGATTTCGTCACTCAAAAGCTATCACTTCGTTCTCATTCTTTGAGATCTTTGTTCCGTAAGTTTTGGCAACACTGTTCTACTTGTAGACGGTTCGCTGTTGTTCATCCTTTGTCCGGGCAAAACTAGCCTGATCATCCGCAAACAGCAAGGTTTGAAGGTTCGACTTACCTTTTGCGAGAGTCTTTCATCTGCCATTCCTTGATCATTTTATCTATGTACACATTGAAGAGTATGCACCACCGAGGGCATCCCTGTCTTAGGCTTCTTGAAATTTCCCTCGTTAACGATTTTTTGGAATTTTTTCTACCTGTATTTCATTCTCGTGGTAGATACGACCGATCTTTTTAAGGAGTTGATCAGGTATATTGTGTTCAACCTGTATGCCAAATAGAGTCTTACTTCTAACCTGTCGTATGCCTTTTCAAAGTAGACCAAAACTATGTGAGTCCTCAAACAGTACTATCCTTTTCTACTCTTGAGTACTTTATTGGTGAATTCCGCCTCATTGCAGCTCTATTCTAGTATTCTGAGAGTCTCTCTTCCATGATTTTATTGATTTTCTGCGCTAATATCTTGATGAAGATTTTGTAGGCTGAATACAGTAGCCAGATGCCTTGGTAATAATTGAAGTATTCTTTCTCTCCTTTCTTAAGTATTGAGATGACTGTGGATGGCCAGCTTCCATTTTCCGATACTCCCGGATCGCTCTATTGTACAAGCTTACTGAGGTTGTTATGAATTCCGTGCTTGCGTGTTTCATTAGTTCCGAGTTCAGCCCATCAACTTCTGGTACTTTACCATTTTTGCTTCTCTTTGATTGTGAAATTTCAACTGGTTCGTTTCTCTTTGATGTAAAAGATTTTGCTTCAGGATCATCGTCATGCCAACAGACTGTTGACTATTCTTTTACTAGGCTGAGAACGGAGGTGAGTGAGCTCTCTGGCCTCATATACAATTTACAAGACAGGTGCTACCTTGAACCGACAGGACTATACGATATTTCGTACAACCTGTCGTCCGTCCCTTAGTATAAGAACCATGATTCGAGGAAAGAAGAATACAAAGGCACGTAATATACGAGTAATCACCCTCGGGAACAACGTCACCTGAATTAGCTTTATTGTTCCACTCCTATCCAATTGAGAATAGGTTGGACATCCGCAGTCAATATGCAAATCATGCGTAGCATAGGAAAAGAAAGTAGAGAGAACGACCGCTGTCAGTCATACACTTAGGAAGATTGTATCTTTAGAGATCTCTGACACCTGCAGTAGTCTCCAAGTGTTATTTTCAGTTCCCGAACTGGTGAAAAGATCTAAAAATCTCTTTGTAGAGAAATTGATAGGAAACGAGCTCCTTGAATTGATATACCAGGCAAAGAGAGTAAAGAAAGTGTCCCCAAGAATAAAAAAGAAGCATGCTGAGCGAATCTCCATGCAATTAGTACATAGTGTATTTAGGTAGACAAGAAAATAGGAATAAATTGTATTTTGTATCCATTGTATTCACTGTGTAGTAATTCCTTAAATGTCGAGGGGCTAATTTCATTGAAGGATGCCGAAATCATACATTAGTGCACATCAAACGAATCACATGCCGCGAACTCCGCGACTCTATTCATGAGAATTTCTCCTCTTCTCTTTCACGCGAACTGTTGCTGAAATTACACGCTTTGCGACTTCAAAAATACTCCCGCCTCAGTAGAAACGTACAAAAGTTTTCTCTTTCTTCCGTTTTCCATGGTCTCTAGAAACGTTCAAACTGCATGTCAAGAGGAAGAATGGTGAAAGAGTCTCTTGAAAAGTTTGAATATCTGTGTTCAAAGAAAAATTGATGTGTAAATTGGTACGGATAGGAAAGAGTGAATCTTGTTTCAAATTGTATTGTTGTACTGGGATTGTAGAAGAGTTCATCGCTTGAATTATTCGAACTATCATTCCTGAAGTTCTCCGGCCCTAGTATCAAGCTTTGCTTTTTCTATCATGTAGCGGAGGCGTACTTCTTTCCAAACTATCTGAACTCTACAGCGAACTACCGTTGGATGATTTATGGACGGATAAGACGCGAAATTGCTCTAACGGTGGGACCGTTGTTTCCTGTGTGGAATGGATGTATCCCGCTTCAAATCCAGTCATGAAATCGTTAGTATCATTTATACTTTTGATGAATCGCAATCAGTTTCAGGCTTTTTTGGGATCCAGTTCGTTTGCATGGACATAAAAATACCCACCTTGAGATGTTTGTAGCCTTGAAACTTGAGAATTGGTAGAAATTCACTGATATCAAAGCCGTAGAAAGTCTCGAAGGCTACAAAAATGAAGTGTTACCATTGAGCTGAAGATGCGGGAAATTGGGATGAGAGTGCCAAAATATAGCGGAAATTGTATAGGTGTGATTGAACTGTGACGAGATATAAGCCTTTACTGATCAGCGGGCAAATTGATCCGTTTGATGGGATCATTATATTGTCTAGATAGGCCACAATTCCCATTCCTGATTATGGTGCTTAAATAGTATTAATTATTTGTTGAAATACTGCTCCTCCAATGGTCAAACCAAATGGTTAGCAAAGCCACTCAGATTGTCTATCCGGAGTCGCAAAACTGGTCTTATCAATTGAGTTTTAGATTTTTGGTCACGTTGCCGGGCCAAATGCCCAATTTTGTTACAGATATAACATTTCTTCTTAGGCGTAGAACTTTCCTGTGATGTACCTTCCTTCAAGAATGCGATTATACAATGTTGGTAGAGCGCCTCCGGAGACTTATAATAACCAGCTTTACCCTCTAGCTTTGACTATCTTATCAGTAATGCCTTCTAGATTATGATCCTCTCGTTGCCCAGGGGCAAGGCCGCAATAAAGCCATCTCGGCAAAATAATACTTCTCATAACTCTCTTCCTGTTGTTTAACACGTATCTTCGTACGATCCATGTCAACTGCGTGATTTCTAGGTTCTGGAAAGATTCTCAGTAACCATTTCTTCCACTCTTCCAATGAGTATTGGTAGTTGATAAGGTTATTATACCACTCACGTTCAGTACCTTGGAGACGTGTCTATAGTAGTTTTGGTCCATATTGTGCCAACGTATGTATCCATTGTTTTTTTGTCCACTTTCAATGACTTGAATCGTACCTGGGAATACTGTTCAACTTCATTGTGTGATACACTGGATGGATGCAGCTCTTTGCTCTGCTAAGAACAGGTCTATCAGTGCCTTTTGGCGTTTCATCCTTGCCTGTAAATCTTCAATCGAGTTTATTCCAGCTCCTCCACTTACATTCTCTTGAGTCCGTTGTCCTTGTTGAGCAGCATCATCTTATTGTTTACCATATTGGCTAGCTGAGAGGCTCTTATTACATGCTGAAAAAGATTGTCAGGATTTATCGTTCCATTGCAACGTCCCTATTCATCTTAGCGCTCATGAACACGAGGCACTATTTATAGTAAATTTCATGCTGGACATTTTGTTTCTTGAAGATTATCGCAAAAAAGTTGATAGTTTTTGAATAAAATTGAAAAAACTGAAAAAAATCCTTTTGTAAGGACCTTTCAAGCACAAGGAGTGGAGGCGATGGGTTTTTTCTTTGTATTGAGGGAATCATACCGAGCCATTGGCGAGCCGGACGAAACCCTAAATTTAATTTCCGGAGCTCATTAATATACTATTTAAGATCTTTGAAAAGCTCTTCTCTTCGGGATCTTCTCCTACTCCCAAATTGATACAAAATTACCATCGAGAGTATGGTAAGTCGCAGTCTGAAAACTTGTACCTTCTTGTTCGCTTACAATCGTTAGAATTGTATCTTTAGCCCATATTCTCCGAACTCTTTTATATTTCAGCCCTCAAAAATTCAGAACTCGACTCGTTTCTAGTCTGCATTCTTATCGCGTAGACAAAGAAGCAAAATGTCGTTTTGAAGTACAAAAATTATTTTTCTACTCATTAAAACTATAATTTCGCAAATTTATGGGTGAGATTGCGTTGAAAATATTACTTATGTCGAGTATTCAACATCTTTATGACTGTCGAAAGAAGAAAACAAAATTTTCTAGTTTTTCTTTCGAACAAGAAAATGAAACGTATAAATTTCGATGATGTGAAATAAAGTTCTCTGACAATCTAACCACGGCCTTTGAAACCTATTTTTCCTCCTTCTTTTCTTTCATTTCAACTATACTTAGTACGAACATGGTTCTTCTGAAATTTATAGTGCACTGTGAATACATGGTTGAATGTTTGAGTCGTATTTCTCTCATTTCATTCATAACTACTGTTCGGGTTATCGATGTAAATTTCATCTACATCGGTAGTGGAGAGAATACCAAATAGAATTTTTTTTTTCTTTATTTCTGCCGTGTTGATCATTTCCTTTTCACTATCTCAATACATGACGTGATCCGTACTCGCAAAGGGTTGGTATAAATCAGTAGCATATAAATTATGATTTAATTGTCGTCACTTGTGCAGCCAAGAAGAGAAGGGGGAAAAATTGAGTTTTCGATATTTTAGGCACGTAGTCGACGATTGAGAAACACGAAATGAATAAGTACGTACAGTCAGTGTATTTATGACACCGAAGAAGATAGGAATACTAATAAAAATTGGTGCTGGGGGAGTTTCCTTCTGTATATCCTCGCGCGTTCGAGTTTTTCGCCCATGAGAGCGTGAAAAATCAGCCAATCTCTTGTGATCGTTTTGATCATTTATAGAATTTCGTACCTGAGTATCTAATTTTCTTTAAGTTCCTTGCGATGACCTTAAAAAAGCTACTTGCTGCTGAATGAAAGTGATTGCCGTGTGATAATCACGAATATAGCTACCGGGTAACTCTTGGATTTCCTCCGCAATCTCGAGATACTATTGTTTTACTCCAGAGATTATTCTGTCATTCGATTTTGACTAGCGATTGTATGAAAATCGATTGTTTTAATCATTATCCTAATCATTCTTCTCTCAATTTGTGAACCATTGAGTCGTCAACGTTTTTGGTTCGAAAAATAAGGGGTGTGCAGAAGTTCGGGCGAGCAAAGTAAAGTCGGACAAGATCACTAATCATAATTCGTGAGTCGTAGTCACATATGACTGGTTGAATGGATTTAAAAGGTCATTGACCCTAATGTAGTTGGAGGGCGGTCGATAAAGTTTGGCTCTATTGACCACAGACTCAACTGATTTAAAGTGCTGAAGATGCAAAAATTATTATCTTGTAGGCTGAATCTAAACGAAAACTAATGCAATCTTCATCTAGAATCTGTTCTCTCGCACCTAACGGTCGAGAAAGATCGCCGTCAGTCAAATCAGATGTCAATAAACCCTTCCCGAGAAAAGACTGTGTTCATATTCCTAGGGGAATGTAAGAGTTTTCTAAGAAACTAGCTAATCAATCTTGAGCCTTTCAGTCAATCGTGAAGTGATAAGCAACCTCATTAATGGTTCACTACTACTCTAACACCTCTTAGAATCTATAACATGGATCCGCAGAGAGAGCCTGAGAGTTTCCTGGGTAGGGGGTGGAAAAACTTAATAACACGATATTCACTTGGATCGCAGACCCCTACCTCATGTCCTCGGTTTGGCCTAGACCCATCGAGCATGTGTATAATGAATAAATTAAGGTTGGTCTGGTCCAAAATTCCATTTGTTCTGTGGCTATCGTACGTGATGTTGTCGGTAAGCACGTTGACTTCAGTCCAACAGATTAATGTCTCACTCATGAAGAGTTTGTAGATGGATGTACTAGATTTGTATCTTTATCTTAGTTGCGAGCCCTGAGCAAACTTTCTACGTCTAGTGCGGTTCAAAATAATCCAAAAATTGACAAGTTTTCGCAGAGTCTCCGAATCAAGTCGAAATTGTTAATTTACGGCAGTGGTTTCCAAAGTGTTGGTCACAAAGAAGGTATCGCTCTTCAAAATCGACCGTCTTGATGTATTTGTAGCGACATCGGTGCATTCTGAATATTTTACTACCGGTTTAGGACACGAAATTATTGTCAGTTTAAAGTGGGTCGTGGGACAGAGAAAAGTTTGCGAACCGCCGACTTGCAATGGGATCACCGTTGTCACCAATCCTGGCAGAGATATTCATGAACGACATGGAAAACAAGATATTGAAAGGCAGCAAGTTCAGAAACTCAATCAAGCACTGGGCCAGATATGTAGATGATATCCTGATTGTGTGGACAGGCACTAACGGACAGGTGGACTTGTTGCTTTTGGAAATGAATGCGATGAATGACAGCATCAAATTCACAGTGGAAAAAGGCAATGAGACCATCAACTATTTGGACCTTACACTCACACTGGATAGTAATAGGATAGAGTACAAAATCTACAGGAAGCCAACGCACACGGACACCATCATCCCAAATGACTCCTACCACCACCCTAAGCACAAGCTAGTGGCAATTCAGAACTACTGCCATCGAGCTATTGCTGTACTAAAGAACAATGAAGAGAAGAGGAAAGAAATAGAGGTAGTAAAGCAGATCGCAAAAACCAATGGCTACCGTAGTGGTGTGGTGGAGGCAATCTTTAGGAAAATGGAAAATAAAAAGGGAACCCATGAGAGCACGGTGAGAAAGTACTCCGGATCAATACCATACATAGGAAAGTATACAAATAAAGTGATAAAGGCGTTCAATGGCTATGAAGTAAATGTGGGTATCCAGAATAACTTACCTATGGTGAAAAGAATTAGCAACGACCAGACGGAAGCCAAGGACGAGGGGAGCTTGAGTGGAGTTTACAAGCTCAGTTGTGACCAGTGCGAGGGCATATACATTGGTGAGACTGGGAGGAAGTTTGAGATCAGGAAGAAGGAGCACGAAAAGTCAAAGGAGAAAGAAGATGGCGAATCACTGTTTGGCAAACACTGTAATGAGGAACACCACAATGGAGATGGGATATTTGAAATCATACGTGTAGAGAATCGCTTGAAAAGAAGAAAACTCTGGGAGCAAATGGAGATTGCAAAAGCCAAGAGGAAGAAAGCCTTCCTCTTGAACAATGTAGTCACATTCGACAGCGAAAAATTATTCGGCCTGGTGATTGAACGAGAGAAGAAGAACAGAGTTGACCAATAAGATGGCAGGAAACCAGTTAGCCTTTAGGAACACCGTACTTAGCTTTAGAATGAGAACCAATCACTAAGCACTAAGCAGCATGTATTAGCCAATAAGAACGCATTGTCTAAATAGTGTAAGAATAAGTCTCTGAGTGAACCAATCACAACACAGCATTGTTACAGCCAATAAGATCACAGTGTTATACTATGAAAACTCTTGTTTAAGGCCTTTTCTTCAGTTGCGACACAACTGATGATGGGATAATACCCGAAAGTACTTTTGTAAAAGCAACTATTAAAGTAGAATTGTACATTTGCAAAGACTTTTTCAATTTTTTCAATTTTAAACGCTCTACTTACACACCTTTTTCCACTCAATATGAGTTTCAATAATTACTGTATTGAACTGAATTTCAAAAATGATAACAGTCTAATCGTCTTTCCTCAAGAATTGAGTTCGACGAAAATTACGAAATTTCGCGCAATGCTGTCTAAAAAATTTGGACTCTATTCCTCCATCTTGAAGTTTCGTAGTCTCGTATATTTTCAGTATATTTCTAAAGATAGAGAAATTTCAAACATTTTTTCATCTTGAGGAGCTTCTCATTGACCGATTTGGAAGTTTGTAGGGTCATGCTGGCTTTATTTTTTTACTCAGTCTTGGATTTCGCGTGAAAATCGAGTAAAAATACAACAGTTGACTGATAACGTGATTCTTTGTGTGACCGTTTCGGGAACCCCTACTGCGATTTTTTCGCACGTATCGGTTTATTACTTTGTTTAAAAAAGTCGTAGTGGGTTTGTCCTGGGCTCAAATCGTATATAAAATTGGGTTACTAATTTCATACGTTTTATCCTATTCAACTGGTGACATCATATTGTTACACTCTTTTTACCAGAGGTGTGAGCTTGAAAGAGAACCGCAGCCGAGCTTGAGAATTGACTCCCTCTTGTTTTTGTCATGAATTTTGCGTTTTTTATTCTGAATGGTTTGAAAGAGAGCCACAACCGGTTCTGAAGATTGAGTTTTAGCGGGGAACCCGCTATCCATTTTGTTGGGGGGTACTTCCAGGAACTTTAACAGGGAACCTGTTTTATCAGGGGGTCTTTTGAGAAGAAGTGTCCGGCGTCTGGCATCTGGGAGGGAACTTCCTTACCGAACTATGACCTTGAGAATGACCTTGGGACTTCGAAAATTTTTGACCTCCCCCTCTTTCCTATTCCCTCTACCTTAAGGTCATTTTTTTTCTCAAGTCCCCTCCTATTTAATTATATACTAGTATAAAGCTATTACACTACAAGGAGGGGTCCTAGCTTATACTAAAGACTACGAGTATTATAATGAGTGCGAGCAATGGATGTATGTATTTCCAATGATTCTTGCGGTTTACATTTTTTTGTACAATCCACAAGTCAGATAATGTTTTTTCAAATATTTTTTCTGACCAGCACAATCAAATCCAGGACATGACAAGTGACTTTTCACATGTTCTTTCCGAGTGAACCCTCTTAAGCATAGATCACAAGTACATAAATCTGTACATTGTCGAGTCTTGATCAGATTTATGAAGCAATGAATGTCTTTTCAAATTACCTTTTGTGGTGAAATTATGATTATGCTCTAAAGTTACCATCAGATTTAGGAGTTAACAAATGTTTTAAATGATATTTTTGGCCAAAATTCTTTTGACATTAATCACAATTGCAGGTATATTCTTTAGATAATTCAATTGGTGTATTAATTGGTGCCTTCTTAAAATTTGTTTGAAGAAAAATGTTTTGCGCACAGATCACAAAAAAATTAATACTTTTGGTCGGGATGAGATTTGTGAGTTGAAAAATGAATCCATCAAGCCAATATTACCAAGTTCAACCTTGTGAAAAAGGACAAAAAGGGAACATCTACATTAGTAAAATAGCAGTATAAAGTGTATCAAATATAAAAAAACACATACTGGACTAATGATTTCTACAATTCACTAGGTATCATTCATCTGTACCCCAATTTTCACTTTGCCAGCAGCGTATGAATAAATTGCCAATATATTCCAATAACGGAATTTAGGTTGTATCAACATTTTGGGAATCCCAATAAACCACATGTATCAACTCAAAAGCTACTCACTATTCAAAATGGACGTTGATTTTGAGTCACCTCAGTTTAGCCTAATGCCAACCCTGAAAGTCAACTCTGCTCCTTTTCACTATTGACTCATTGTCAAAGTTATATACTGTATACTAGGGTCGGATTAAATTTTCTGCTCTGATTTCAGATCAATAGAAAAAATTGAAGAGATTGACTTAAAATTGACTTTAGACTGACGTTGATATGAAGTTGATTTACAGTAGACAGAAGACTGTTACCAGAGAAGTACAAATTGACTCAAAGTCAATGCAACAGAGCAGTGAATTTGAAATTCATTCCGGAATAACGTTAATTTCTAGTTAGCACAGTCAAATTACTGTAAATCACAAGATCAGAAGGAAGGCTTTAAGAGACGTTTACTGTTCTGTACCATACAACATAATGACAATATTGTACCGTGCGTACTGAGGTATCTTAGATATAATACAGATTGCTGGGCATATCAATATTCCGGGTTGCGATACCCGGATTAGCATTATTACAAATTGCGACAGGTACAGGTTGACCTTGTAAGATTCTTCTTGGTTTCTTGCTTGACGTCGTTACTCTTGTTTCAGCCATTGATTTGCGCAATGTAGGTACTAACTCTTGTGACTTGTTTGTACATTTCACTGTCAGCAATTCAAGTCGAGCACTTGGTCTTTCATTTGTGTAGGTGTTACGCCGGTGGTATTGTTGATAACATTATTGAGTCCAACTTGAATTTGAGGCTCTGCGACTATGGACGGCGCTGCGGTATCTTATCTAGCATTTGGAAGTATTGCGCTAGCTTTGGTACGGTCTTGGGTTGCTGCTTCTTGATTAGGACTTGTACGTTGTCCTCAAGGCCGTTACAGATCGTCTCAATGAGTTGACTATCTCTGTTGAATTGTCATTTTGAACGTTGCCTCGAGTCAATTTGGTTTGGTTTGTCTATGAGTAGATGATGACTCTCCTAATCCATTTCTTGACTTTTGGCCTTCCTGGATTACACAGCGGAGATTGTTCACAACCAAAATTTGGTAGGTTTTACAGGAACAACAGCTTGTGACGTTGATGAAATTGGTGCAATGATTGCCAGTCAATGTAAGGATAACAGATTGTGCGTTTTGGTTGGATTGACTCAAGGTATCTCCTGTGACGTCTTCTCTCTTCCTGTTGTACTTATTTGATTACGTTGCGTTCTACAGGTTGATGGTTCCTCATCATCACATCAGTTGATATTTCATGATTAGCGTTTGTACAGGTTCTCCTTCTTTGCGGCATCTCATCCTCTGCTTCTTGTATTAGCGCGTTTTACGGGTAATCCAATTTCTGATGTAAATCACAAGATCAGAAGGAAGGCTTTAAGAGACGTTTACTGTTCTGTACCATACAACATAATGACAATATCGTACCGTGCGTACTGAGGTATCTTAGATATAATACAGATTGCTAGGCATATCAATATTCTGGTTACATTACTATCAAAAAAGAGGGGGGATTGGAAAAAATTTGCACAAAAGGTTTGACTGCTGGAAAATGTTAGGGGAGGTATCTACAATAAATGGTGAAAACCCACCGCCCCCCACCTTGGAGCTTCCACCAATATTGACAAATTAATCTCCCCTCCTATCATCTATAGCCTAAAGATTCCAGTTATACTAGTATGAAGCTAGTATAATAAAGGAGGACTTCTAGCTTATATTAAAGATAATACAGATTGCTAGGCATATTAATATTCGATAATACAAATAGCTAGGCATATCAATATTCCAGTTACATAGCCATAATCACATTATTGTATCAATCAGATGGAAGTATATTAAAGATATTACAGATTGCTAAGCATATTAATATTCCAGGTATATTAGTATAAAGCTAGTATATATTATATACTTCAAAACTGAAAAATACACATTGTTTCTCTAGCGCATTCTTTCATTGAACAGACAAAGGATTTTCCAACCGCAAAAATCATAAAACAGGTTCCCTGCATCCCCTCATTTAACTCTGTTCAAGAAACCGTTAATTTGAGAAAGTGGTGGAGAAAGCTTTGATGGTTATGGAACGTCTGTCCAACCTAATTTAGGACCCAAGGAGAATCAAGACAAGCTATAAAAAGACTCTACATGAGTGCAGCAGGCTCAGCCCTCCTTTATGGAGCTCCAGTCTGGGCCGACTCCACGAATATGATTTTGTAGTAAATTCAAAAGAAAACTCACGTTCTACACCTCTTCCTTCTCTGGTGCGTCTACAGAACTTCACAATTACCATCCAATTCTCTGCCAAATACCTTTGTCTTGCCTTTGACTTCAGAACCTCCTATCAGATGTGACCGCCAACTCCTCCTTCAACTCTGTGGTAATCTAATCCCTTTCCAGCTTGATGAGGGTCCTCCAATTCACGCTTACTCCAACAAAATATCCTTAACACCGCTGGTTCCGGGCTCCGGTTCTTCACTCAGCCTATGCGCTGAGACAGGTGTTTTTGCGAACGCAAGCGCGTCTGCAAAGGTTGATGACGTCACAGAGAAATTGATGACGTCACCAAGAGGTTGATGACGTCACAGAACGGTTGATGATGTCACAGAGAGGGACTTGGAAAAATTTTGACACTCTAGCCACGGCCGCGCTCTAGCCATGTATGATATGAAGTGGCGCGCGTCCGCAAAGGTTGATGACGTCACAGAGGAATTGATGATGTCACAGAGAGGGACTTGGAAAAATTTTGACACTCTAGCCATATATGATATGAAGTGGACTTGGAAAAATTCCTACCTTTGAGCTATAGATGATAGAAGAAGGACTTTGGAAAATTTCGAATCTCGAGCTATATATGATAGAAGGGGGGACTTAGAAGAATTTCAAATTTTGAGTTCTCCCCTTGGTAATAGACCTAGAAAGTTTTCCAGAAAAATTTTTATACCTTCATAGTGATTGAGAAATCTGCAACCCGCTGTATCTCAGGGTATACGCGTAACTGTCGAATTCGAGAAAATGTATCCTCAAACAATTCTCATCTCCATCCATGCATTCGTTGTCCAACTTCACCGTATCCTTCCTCTCCGACCCTTCAAAATGTAAAGTTGTTCGCACTTAAACTCGCTAATGCTGCACTTATTCTCTTCGTGCTTTCATCTTCGCCCAATAATATCGACCTCTCAGAAATTTGTTCCAAATTGCCAAAGGTTAATGTCTGCTGTCTGGCCGTACAGCACCGATTCGGTCATTTGAAGTTCGACGCGATGTTTCAATTTTAGCTTAAAATCACATTTACGTCAGAGAAATTCTTCGAAAATATTTGAACTTGAGGTGTTTCACTTTTTTTTTTGCGTACAGTCGTCGACGTGCAAATGAACTAAACCATTAGATATGTACGCGCTTTTTTCAATTACTTCGGCTCGACGAGTAAATATAAGAGCAGCGCATTGATTTTACGAACACTTAAATATTTTCCCCTTGTTCTTTCTCTCAGCTGTTAGTCATCTCCTTAATCATAACTTTTTGAGCGACTATAATGAAACGTAATTCACTTTTATTTACTTCTCGAAGAGTATATCGATAAGGCAGGGTTTCTTTTTTTTTTTTTTATCAGTCTCATTCTGAAGTAAGAAATGGAGTGCAAACACGAACGTTTATTATTATTTTGTGCAAACTACAAACGTTTTAAATGATTCCGTTATCGACGTGCACCTTGATAAGAGTGACTTGGGTGAAAAAATAAACACGATTTAATAGGAGAAGAAAAAAACCTGGGTAGTGTTTTTCCATTTCGTACTCTCTTAGTCGCCCTCTTCCTCCGTGTTGTTCTTGTTATGACGTCTCGTGTGAGTGGCAGCCATACGTACTCACTCTTTAGGGAATATTATGGTTGAGATATTTTTTACGAAAAGGACGCGCGTTCTTCTGGGATTGGAATATTTACTCGTACTATATACTGTGTACATCTGTTGACATTATGTACTAAATTAGGTTAATATGTACGAGACGAGAGAAAACCGAAAAGGATGCTGCGTCGCAGAATAAGACGAATCGAAACGCGGAGATCGGAACGAAAAAAATCTACTGAAATGAAAAACAAGAGATGAGGATGGTGTGTTCGCCATAGATCAAAGGGTACTCTTTGGGGAATTGAGGAAGTCAGAGTATTGAGAAGGTTTCGATTATAGGTGCATCAGTCTCATCTTTTTCTCGTAATGACTTTCTAAAAACCCTAAAAATTGAGGCAGTTGTGTGTTAGCGCCACTCAACATCCAACCACCCCACTGATGAGAATTGTCAGTTCAACAGACCATTATGTAAAACTCTGGACATTTTTCTTCTGTGGCAATGCAGTTGATGATACAAAATTGACATTCAAAAGTAATCGTGTAATGAAGTGGAGTGCGGTGAGAGGGCAGTTATTGAGTTGTAAGTTTTCTCTCCTCGACACCGTATTTTCCCATAAGTAGATGAAACATCAGTATATTTTTCTGATTGTTTGTGGACGGTCCTCAGAGAACAAAAATCATAGATACGTTACAGATTTGATTAACTTGGAGTATGGGAGATAGGAGAGGATAAAAAATTAATAGAGTAAGAGAACACGGTTGGTTTTTCTCGATCGACGAGCATCTTCAGCTTGCTATGGAAACGGCTGGTTGACAGGAAAAAGAAATGAAAAGATTTTTCGATTTTGCAGCAGGATTAACGAAAAGGAAAACGTGCAAGGAGATTGAGGTATCTCGAGGATAGATTGTTGAGCACATCCGAGCTCGCTCGATCATTAGCCCCTGTATTTTGGGTTTTTCCAACCGATTAGAGATTGTGTTTATCTTGTGGCCAGTTTGCGGCAGTGATTGGCGACTGCGGCACGCGCCCGTTTGCCCAAAGAAATAACAATCTCTATTTCTATCTTTGCCCGATGATGGTTTATTAACCGAAAGATCTCGCGTCTTCCTCTGTATATCTGCGGTCTTTGCAACATTTTTGCTTTCGTTACTCTTTTGAGTATCTTACAATTACAATCTCTATATCTAGTTCCTGATCTATTGGTTGGTAGCATTAAATCTTTGAGTCAGATGAGGTCGACTATCATTAAAATCGGGTAGAAAAAGGTAGCGACAGAGAAGGGATACAGGTTCATCAGATGTCTTCCCCAAGTAAAATAGCAGCAACCATTCTCATGAGGTGTTGCTGGAGACCCTCAGCCAGAAGTCTTCGCAATGTTCTCCAGTAAATAAAGAGTCGAATGTCCAAAGAAATGCGAACAATCTTTTCCATCTGTAGAATTAGGGCCCTGGGCCTTCCCAGTCGGAGTAGCTGTGGACAGCAGAATCAAGCGCAGCCATACTGTGTACTATTAGATGCAGATATTGATTGGTCATTAAAAGTCATATGCTTGAAAGGTCACCCAATTCTAGCGCCAAGTTGTCTCTCTGGAAAACCAAAATAAGAGAAAAAAAGTTTCTGAAATATCACAAGCAGTAGGTAAGCAAAGTGCCAAGAACCTTAGCTGAGGCGACTTAAAAATCAACTTGAACTCATATTTAGTCCATTTTCAATTCTGGTATGCCTTTAAATGGAAGAGGAGAAAAAGCCAAGGTCCCATCACGTTCGTGTTGAGTAATTTTCCGTAAAGTGCAAGTCGCGAGTTGAAGATACTGCGCCATTTAGCCTAATTTTCTTCAATGGAAGTTATCAAATTCTGTTTAGGTTATCAGCTGCATTCGAATTTTTTTATCATCGAAATATTACGCTCAAATTCTCGTCCAAATGTAGTAGAACTAAGCAGAAAATCGTATCTCCATTCACCCAGATTTCATCATTCAAAAAATTCTGATATTCTGACCCATCGACCTTCTTTTTATCTTTCTTCGAAAAAAGAAGAAAAATTATCTTGTGTGAAAGTGATTTCATCATTTTGTAACGTCTACTCAGCGAGCAGTCAATAACCGACGCTAATCTTACAGAATTTGTATCGCTAGGAAATATTTTTGAGAAGATTTAATGTAAGCGCGACTTTGACAAGGAAAAGCTTGAGAGTGACGGTATCCTCGAATCCCTGAGCCATATCTAAGAGATTATTTCAGTTCTTGTACAAAGGCACAATTGTGAGCTGGAATAAACCCTAAGGAAACCCTTGTCTAATGTGAAGCCTTAACATATTAGAACGAAAGTAGCCCCAGCAATTGGTTCTATTAGATGATTGGCGAATACTCTGGATACTGTTTGGTAAACACGAAGCCGTTTGTGGAATAAGGTAGTAGAAATTTGGAAACAAAAGCTCTGTTCGATTATCCACACCCCATTCGATCGAGGTATTTTTGGTATAATTTTAGTGTAACACGAAAATTACGTCATCATTACACCGAGTATAAACAAAAGTGTTGGGTTTTCAATGAACAAATCGAACCTTTTCTCAACCTTCCGAGAAAAACAACGTGGTCAACAAGCAAACTCCGGTGTCAACCCTACTCTGGTGGAAGGTTGAAATTTTTAACGCCGGCGTTAACCTCAGTGTAACCCCACTGGTGAATCAAACATCCAACACCAAAATTCTGTAGCCTCGAGAACAAATCGAACAGCCAACCTGACTAAATGTGTTACTCGGTGTTAAAAAGAGTTAACACTTTGTGGATAATCGAACAGAGCTAAAAAGTACATTACGAATACAAGGGTGCGGTGACAAGTCTGTCGGATACTTGGAAAATATTTCACGCTGCAGGAAATCTATTCACACATTTTGAATTTATTCAGCGCCACATGAAATGAACGCACGATATTCTCAGTACATTTAATATAATAGCATTCAAGGGTGTGCTTCGCCCGTTGGCGAACTACAAAACGGTGTGCGATAAGTTGCATATACATCCCCAAATACCCTACAAGGTTCGGCATACCAGCAGTCACTACGCGACGCTTGTCGGGCGTATGTTGGTAGTCTTTTTGAGGAATGATTTCACAAGACTTCGCAAAAAGTTTCTCAAAGCTTCATCTTTTGAAAAATTTTTTCTATCTTCAAGAATGTTGTACAGAAAGGTTCAACTTGAGGCCATATAGAGAAGCAGAAATCCGAATTTTTGCTAGAAAAGAATTTTTCAACGTCCAAAAATAGTCGAATTTCCGATGATTTTGAAGTGAAATAAAAAGCGTATGGAATAGAATTTTAAAATTTTGCTTCTATGCCGCCTCAAGTTGAACCTTTCGGAAAAAAATATCCAAAAATCACAAAGATTCATAGAAAACTCAAGCAGTGAGAACCTTTTTCTGGTATCACGTTTTTAATGCTTGTTTTCACGAGTGAAGCACGTTCTTTTGAAGTGTACGTTTCATGTTCCATAACTCACAAATTGAGAAATCAAAGGCTGAAAACAGAGAGGAAAATGATTTGCATCAATTTTTTAGCTGTCTCTCTACTCTGATCCTTCTTGATAATCTTTTCGGACTTATTTTGACTTTGTCTCTCTTATCTCAACGGCCCTTTTGATTTTGCGTCGCATTCCCTCTAATTCGTAATTTCGTATTTGAACGTGCGCACACTTTTATCCTGAGCCGAGCTTTGTTAACCTCAGCTTCCTCGGTGTCACGTCCCTATCCTCGAGTCCCTACCTCGATGACGTCATATTTGTAATGCCAAAAGGACGTATTCCATTCGATGATTGTACAACTCATGTTCAAACATACCGCGCACAGATGTTAGCGGAGGCTATAATTGCTAAGCATAATCTTATGTGCTCTCATGGCGGTAGTTTTTCCACATCTTGAACAGAGAAGAGATCTGTGTAACTCCCATCTGGAAGTGCTCACATCGTAATTGGAATACAACATTGTGATCCCCTTCCGTTGCGTATCTCCGCTCCTTCGTGTGTACACGCTGCGCTCATGTGAGCAGAGCGACGAATGCATAACTGGAAGCACTGCCCATCCACCCTCCCTCCTATTTGAGTTACCCATCTCCTCTCTGGTCTTGAATTTTCTGAGTGAGGATTTTGTAAAAATATTGCGTTTTATTTCAATTTACTTCCTTGGCTACACCAGCCAAACGCAGCTTTACGAAATGAGTCGTTGTGTGGTCAGTTCCGGCGTGCACTTTACTGCATGTATCAATTTGAGAAACCCTTTGTCAAACAGTCTTTTTCTTCCGGATCAAGTATTGGAATTCGAAAGTATAACATTTTGGAAGAAGTAACTTTGGTGACGACCTCAATAATGGTGCAGAAGGATTTTAACTTGATACAGGTTCCGTCCTGTCGGTTGTGCAACCTGTCACATAATTGATGTTGCCAATTGGAGGACCTGGATTCGCAGTTGGGGTATGTTTGACTGTTCTAACATGGTCAGTGAAGATACAAGTTCAAAACTCTGCGTTCGCCAGCTTTTTACCTTGCCTTAAGGTAGAGTGGACGTTATCAGAGGAAGGATCTAAATCAAACTTTCCCTCCGTCAGCACATTGATCTAGACGTGACATACCGTCGTACCCCCGATCCGGATGAATTAAGACTGGCCAGGTATTAATTAATGACCTTGTTTTCGCTATCTTCCATCGCGCCACAAACGATACAAGAATTTCGTGATAAAAATAACTGGCATAAAAATACCATTAAATCGATATTGAAATCGTGATAAGTAAATCAATGTTACGAATAGGTGTGGATAGTTATCGTACTGTTTCACGTCAATGAGGCATAATATTAAGAGTTGAAAGTCTTTGATTATATAATATTTACTGTGCAGGAGAAAGCTCAGTAACCTAATATCATTTCAATGCGACTTTCTGGGCTGATGGAACAAAATCAATGACCAAGAAGTATATTCCGTATTTTGTTTGATCCGACCTACTTATGATCAGATCAGTGAATAATATACTATGAGGCGTAGACTACGGGTAGTTTGTATGGGACGACCGATAAAGTTCACATTTTTGGCCAACTCGTGTGAAAAATGAAATATTCGTCGTTTTGACATACTGTAATTCATGATCTTCTCTCGTTTTTTCAATTTGGCTACATCACCCCAACTTCAGGACCCGGAGTTTGGGAAAAACTGTAGCCCTTCACCCCCCCCCCCCACGGTCTAATTTGATCGCTATCTTCTTTTCTACCCCGATAACAGGCCCGTGGACAGCGCTCAACTCTCCCCTCAGAATAGTCCAATCTATTGTTCTTTTACTTTTCTCTACTCAGATAATTGGCCTGCAGAGCCGTCTTTACCTAATTTGCCGCCTTAGGCCAACGCTTTCATGTTAGGTTAGGTTATGGACATGTCAACTAGTCAGCATAGAGCACATATTTTTGTGATCATTCTCACTTCTTGCGCAAGTCGTTGTTGCGTTATATTGATTTTGTTCTTGTCTTTTTCAAAAAAACATTTTTCGGAATCCCTGGCCTAGTTCGCCTATTGGTGAAGTCTGGTCTGCTGGCCTGGGGAAATATTTGTGTCGTACGGAATAGAGAGGGTGAAAGGATGGATATACTGCATGATTTTCGAGAATGCTGGAAGGTGAGGACCTTGGGATGTAAAACACCATCTCCTGATGCCCATCTTCGTAAATTGTTGAAATGGTGTATATGAGATTTTTTAGGCAAGAAAGAATATCATTGCTCTTAGTAGGGAACAGTGACTAAAAATTCTTCTTTTTGTTTAATTTCGTCTAAAGTTCTATAAAAAGAAAAGAGTGGCCCACTTACGTTTAGAGTACGGTAAATGGCATCAATTCTTTTAACTAAATTTGTACGTAAATTATGAGTCGTTTCAGACCTTGCGCGTCAAAATTTTTCCATCACTAAAGATGGCAGGCTAATGAAAAGTTTGTATGTGAGCAAAAAAAAGAATGAAGAAGCAACATAAACAGAACTATAGAAAAATTTTACGGTAATTTTCCAGTAGCGCTATTTTTCCCTACCTACATCGAGCTTCTTGATACTTTTCTCCCTCCCACACAAAAATGTATAAAAACGAATGGAAAACACAATTTGTATTTATGTAAAGAAAAAAGAAGACTTAGTCTCAAATCGAGGAATATTCGCATATAGGGTGGATTAGTGATGTATGACTGATGATTAAAAAAGTTATCTTTGTCTGGTGACGTAAGGTTTAAATTCGTTCAGAAATAAACTACTTCAGAAAGCTATAATAGGGATTTTTTAGATCGTGCTCGAATGAAGGAAGTTCGATCGAGAAACGTAAATGCTCGTGGGTTCCGAATGCTGTCTGCACGACGGGAACCCTCTTTTCCCTATGATTCAATGAGTCAACTTTGGGGCAGGTGTTCTTCCTCTTCGTTTACCGCAATCTTTCGCTCACTTCCAACTTTTTAGCCTCAACGACCCACACTGCCCAGATCTGCCCACTTTTTCAAAAGCTTTGAGCCCACGTGATTCTCGCCCGTCTAGACACTAACTTCAAACTTATTCCCTCCGTACTTCTTCATCCACTCCCGTTCTGACATCCCTCTCGATCTTGCTGCAATCCCGAAACAGCAAAATTTATATGTAAACAACCCATCATGAAAATCACTTTTCCACATTTTCCGTCGGATCTTCTCTGCTAGACCAAACTGGGGTCCAAAACCGGATGTGCTGTAGTGTTGGGGACTATAGATAGTTTGAGAATTTTTCTTTTTCTTATCAAAATCATGAAATTGGTGGGAATTTAGTACTGGTAAAGCATTTGAAAGAAAGAGAAAAGATGAGGAAAATTACGGCACATAGACGTGTAACTGTGTTTACGTCTATGTGCCATAATTTTCTTTATAATTAAGATGAGTAATAATTTCGAAAGCCAAATCCTCTCACATAGCCCAGTAGAATTACGGTTTTGAAAAAAAAATAATGTCCATCAAAGCTTTTATTGCTGGAAAGTGTTGGCCTTGGTGTCCTTGTTATGTGGTAAAAACCCATCAACCCCACCCTTTGCGGAACCTCTTAAGAAGGAAGCTCATTTGGCACATTTTTTGGTTTTTCAAATTTTTCTTGAAAAGTATGAGGTTTAGAGCAGAAATACCTCAGTACAACAAGATTCCCCATGAAATGTACCATCGAATAAAGTCATTACTTCTTCGGTTACGATAGATCGACGCTGTGTAACAATATCTGCAAATTTACTGTTTTTATAAATTTTCGATTTTCGATTTTTTGATTTTTCTTTTCGAGTCTTTTTTTAACGTTTTTCTGATTTTTTTCAAAAAGTTTGAAATTTAGAGGAAAAATATCTCAGTACAAAAAGATTCTCCATAAAATTTACCATTAGGAAATGCCTCACTCACTCGGTTACGATAATTTGAAGCCATATAAAACAATATCTGAAAATTTACTGTTTTTGGAAATTGTCAGGTTTTGAAGTTTTTTCTGTATGTTTTTCTGATTTTCCTGAAAAAGTTTGAGATTTGGAGGGAAAATACGTAATTGCAAAAATGTTCTCAGTATAATTCTCTACTGACTGACTTCATCATTTACTCAGCTACTGTAATTTGAAGCTATACAACCATTTCTTGAAGTTTAAAATAAGAAAAATGTTAGGAAAAGACTCAAAAAATCGAAAATTTCTGAAAACAGTAAATTGGCAGGTATTGTTACACAGCGTCAAATTATCGTAACCGAAAAAGTAACGACTCTATTCGATGGTAAATTTTTTGGGGAATCTTTTTGTACTGAGGTATTTCTGCTCTAAATCTCAAACTTTTTGAAAAAAATCGGAAAAACGTTAAGAAAAGACTCGAAAATTTGAAAAATTGAAAATTTATAAAAACAGTAAATTTGTAGATATTGTTATACAGCGTCAAATTATCGTAACCGAAGAAGTAATGACTCTATTCGATGGTAAATTTTATGGGGAATCTTTTTGTACTGAGGTATTTCTGCTCTAAACCTCATTCTTTTTAAGAAAAATTCGAAAAACCAAAAAATGTGCCAAATGAGCCCCCTTTCTAAGGGGTCCCGCAAAGGGTGGGGGTGATGGGTTTTTACCATATAACAAGGACACCAAGGCCAACACTTTCCAGCAATAAAAGCTTTGATGGACATTTTTTTTTTTTTCAAAGCACTTATTAACTGTAATTCTACTGGGCTAACGGAGAAAGGAACTGGGATATCGAATAGTTGACCATTTACAGTTGACACTCGGGCAATGGTAACACTAAAGCTCTTCGAAAAAAATAACGATCATGAGAAAGGTATCTACCCCATGTGTAGTATAAGTACTTTTCTCCTGATTGACGTTTTTTATTCAAACTACCGATAGTATTGAATAAGAAATTTTCAAAAAGACCCTCATAAAACAAGTGCCCAGTTAAAATTAATCTGACTAGAATAAATTCCTTTAATATCTAGCCTAGACAAATTTTGACATGTTTCATGTCTTTTTTCTACCCCTTAATTCTTGAAAATTGTCCTGGCGTCCGGCAGTGACCTTGGGACTTGGAAGAATTCTGTTCCAAAAAAAGAAATAATAAAATCAAAATAAAATCAAAAAAATAAAATAAAATAAAAATGAAATGAAATAAAAATACTAATACAAAAATAAATGAAATAAAAAAAAATTAAATAAATGTAAAAAAAATAAATAAAATAAAATGAAATGGAATAAAAATAAAATTGAAAATTGAATTGAAAATAAAAATAAATGTCTGGGGGGTCATTGAGAAATTTGCGAGTATCATCTTCTCTCTCAAAAAAAAATAAAATGAAAAAAAAATAAAATCCAAAAATAAAATTAAAAATAATTCTGAAAAAACTCATGAGCCTGAAATATACTAAAGTAGACTTGCACTGGACCAAGAAGCGGGACGAACGAGCGGAGCGAGTGAGGCTTAGTAGTCTCATCAGCCTGAAATATGCTGAAGTAGACTTACACTAGACCAAGAAGGCTCATTAGCCTGAAATATTCCAAATTAGACTTATACTAGAACAAGAAGCTGGGAATTTCGAAAATTTTTGAACTATGAAGAGCTTAAGACTACTGGCGAAAAGACATGAAACATGATCTTTATATTTGTGGCAACGCCAAGAAATCCTTTTTTCGATGCAGTTCAACTCAACTTATCTCGATTATCGAAAATATTCCGAAGTCCCTGACCAATTTCCCGAAAATGAAGACGTAACAAACGTCAAACGCGGATGCGCTGGCGGACATTTTCTGCGAATACCCTCCAAAAAAACGATTAACGGATCCCTCGGTGAAAAAGAGGCCAAAACTTTTCACTCATATGCCCTACAAGAGACGTGGGCTATATTCTTACGCGAATAAAAAAAACTTTGCTTTTCTTTCCGCAGTTGGTCGCGTATTTATGTAAGATGAATAAATTGAAATGTATACTGCATACGAAGTTATCATTCACTTTCTTTCTCCTTCTTATTTGAGAACATACAATAAGACACATCCGTAGGTATGACAAATAATGCACTACCCATTTCCATATGTAATTCTTCATTTACAGAACCAATAATCATTAACATTACAAATACAGTACAGCTAGTAAGTTCATACACATCGTATATCTATACCATTAGTACGAGTCAATATACAGTACACTGATTTTCTACTGCATAATGTGTTTATTGGAGCTGTCATTTTCTAAATATAATATAATGCACTCTCGGCGCTGATAAATTTTCATAAAATTGCATAAGTGCCAGGTTAGTGTACATGTATATGTCACGTCGAAGAGGCGAACTCGATCATAACTTTCGCACATTAACACACCTTTCTCTATCTCTGTCTCTCTTTCTCAAACCAGTTATCGCGAAAATGATTTACGAATTTATAAAATGAAATTGTGGGAAAAATTGGTCCTTGATAAATTCGTTTTTCGTCAGTTTTGACTCAATTATATGCACGAGTATATACGCGCAGATTCCACACGTACGTTAAAAATCCAAAGAATGGTTAAAAAGTGCATCATACAGCACTTGGGAAAATAGACGGCGTCGTAAATTAACGTGTATTTGTTACACACATCGGAGACGCGAGAACGTCTTCAACATTCTTTCGAACTATTTTTGTTTACATGCATTTCTCTAGTTTGTCAGCGCTCGTTACAATCTACCCGCATCTATTCATTAAAAAAACTAATCTGCACTAGAAAAAAAAAAGATAAAATACTCCGGATATCGTGGGAATATCTTCAGTAAGGGTGAAAATTCGACTAGTGTAATCTAATTGACTACAACTATATGACGTAAATAAAATATAGAAAAGAAGATGACAGAAATTTGAAAAAAAAAAGTAAGACAGCAGAATAATTGTCTAAAATAGCTGCTCTTATCGATTGTGTTGTGTTAAAAGTTAACAAACGATCAACAACTGATTATCTTTTACGTCAAAAAAAGCTGTGTATTGTAATTCCTTTTCGTTGTTCTTTTTTTGTACATACGACAGCCAGCCGACTTTATCAGAAATTTCAGAACTCGAACGAGCAACGAAGAAAACTAATAGAATATTTTAGTTTTACTGCGTTGATAAGCCGTAGTTCAACGCAATCAACACCTGAGTAAAAATCGTACTCGTCACTCCTTATTTTGACTCGAAATATTCTTCGAAAAGAAACACGTTTTCTCGAAACTGTGTCTTTCGTACATAAACACGGCAAAGTGAAGTCTCATTCCCATCTCGAAATTGAAGAACCCCCCCTCGGATTGCCTTTGTGACGCCTCTAATTTTAATTCGTTCAGTTCATGAGCGAAAAAAAAATTGAGTAGGCTAGGTTAGAAGATTCTCAAGTTGAGTTATTACACAAGCCCATCCTCACATATCGAAGAAAATTATTGCATTCAATTTCTTATTTATTGTCCACGCGAACTGTGGGGAATATCTTTTCACCTAACAATTTTCTGAAGCCATAAAATTTTGTATCTCGAGTGAACTGAATTGAAATGAGATAAAAAATTTACATTTACTTTGTATCATAGAAATACTCGCGAACGGTGTAAATGATTGATTTGAATTGCGTATCAGTATGAGTAAGTCGTTATATTGTTTGCTATTTGTATTTATTTTCTATCATCACCGAAACGAGAGCAGATCTTGCCCTAAAAAGCAAATTTTCTTTTCTAGCAAGATGATCTCGAATGTTATTATTGTGTAGCATTATAAAAAGAAAAATGATGGAAGCATTGAGTCTGAGTCGTCGAATGCATGTGCAATGTGCATCAAGTGATCAGTCTTTGGAATTGCGCGTCGCGGTTACAGTGTAGCTCGGTTGTGATCTCTCTACAGATATTATTTTTCGAAAAATATAGCAACCACTGATCGTAAATTAGGCTTTAAATATTTCCTGAAGATTGATTTTCTTTTCTGAGTGATCGGAGCTGTGAAACTGAGACAGAGGGAAACTTTCTATAGATATAGACGAAAAGAGTTGTGGTGTGTTGGTCAATGCCATCGATGCACTATGGATCTTTTGCAGGGCCGAGAACGATGATTCCAAATGGTACTATTACTTCTTTTCGTCCTCCCCAATTCTTGATGTAATTTCAACCTTCCACATTTAGCTCTCCCCGTTTCGCGCTGATTTTGAAAAGTATATCTTGTAGATTTCTTTATTTACGATTCCAACTTCCATTTACAGCAACTGTCTTGACTATTTTTTCTTGAATTTATCATCGCCAGAATACCCGTTTTGGAGTACTGTACGTGGAAATCACCGGTATGCGATATTTTACTTAATATTTATTTTAAAATATGTATACCGCTTATGACGAATTTCAAAAGGCTTGAGTTTTTCTTTCTGAAACCAGCGTGAATTAAAAAAATGAAGATGAAAAAATTATCAAAGATCTTGTTGCTGGAAATCGTCAGTGATATGAAAACCACTCTGTGACTCTATATTTTCTTTGCGGCCAAGTGATTTCTCATTTTCTCGTGGAGGAGAAGATGATTTTGATTTTATTTTGTAATCTAAATGTTAGATTTTCGTGAGATCTTATTTATATTACAGTGTATTTTTCCCCGAGGTTTCTGAAGTAATTTCAACTTTCCAGTGCCATCTCCCTCTCGTATAGAGTTTAAATTTAATTTGGTATGTGAATAGATGTCACTGGTCATACCTGAAAAATTTGGCTCGGCACGGCCCTGATTTTCTCGTATTCTAAAATCTTGATAAAATCCATGCCAAGATTTCAAATTTTTTTGTTCAATGCTCTTTCTGATATAAAACAATAATCAACGTGGGTTTTTTGACCCAAAAAGTTATAGTTTTTCCATTTTTTTCAAAAAAATCACTTATTTTGTTGCACGAGTCTCTCGGATGAACTGGAGGTCTAAAAATCTGAATTGGCATGTTTCATGCATGGTGCTGACTGCTGACCTGTATCAAACTCAGAATATTCAATTCGTTTTTGTTTTGGGGATATTTTTCGCCACCTAATCCGGCTATAACCTTTGTATTAAGGCAGCAAACTAACAAATCTTGGCACGCGTACGCTACCAAAAATCAGATCAAAAATGCTCAGAGTATTTAGATTCCAAGGAACCGAGCTTATTCTTCATTTAGGCTGACTTTTCGTACCAACTGGCCTCGTCATAGTCGGCCTCGATTGCATTTTCGATACCAAATCTCAGATTATTGAATCATAATTTAATCCTCCTCCTTCCCCAAAAACCGAGAAACAGCTTCGATCATCCCTGAAACCTCTCAGAGATTCTTAACACCCACTTCCTTACCAACGCATACCACTTATAAGTATTCTTAACAAAGTACTGGAAAAAATTATCAATGATAAACTCTCCTAGTTCCATGATTACAACGAAATATTACGTAACATACAGTATGGTTGTCGCGAAGGTCGATCAACTGGAATAGCCCTGGCGGATCTCGATTCCCAAATCTATGATGCCATGCACACGGGGCAAACCTTTACTCGATATTTTTCGACCTGGAGAACGTCTTCCTGAGAGTGTGGACACACCCCTATGCGCCATCTTTCACCAACTCGGACTTAGCGGACGCTTCCCTCTCCTACTTCAAAGTTATCTTAGAAATTGATCATTTACTGTCCGCGCAAGCGGTTAGTATTCCCCAACCACCACCAAGAAAATGATATCCCCAAGGATCCCACTTAGTGGCACCCTCTTCCTTGCAATTTTCAATCCAAACCTTACTTGCCTCAGATGACCTAAGCATCCCTTTATGTTATGTTCCAGTAGCACAACACACGCCCACCGTCTACTTCAAGAAAGAATCAATAAAATACGCGCTTGTCTCTCTCTCCGAGGATTCCGCATTGCTCATACCAAAACAAAACTCATCGTCTTCTAAACGCCTTTTCTAAAAGCCAATTGCTAGCTACCCCATCCGCAAGCTAACACCACGAATGTTCTTCGCCTCAATTTCCACAACCGTTACTCTTGGATCCCCACATAAAGTAACAAAATTAAAATGCATTCGAGCACCCAATGTCTGTACAAAAGGTTGTAACCGAAAAATTCTACTCCATTTCTACTAGAGCTCGATTACGGCTCACCCATTTACGGTCTAGCAGATCCCTTTCATTTAAAACTATTCGACACTGTTCAGAATTCTGCACGCAGAATAGCTCTTGCAGTATTCCGAACCAGTCCCGCTGAAAGTCTCTACGTAGACACCGGCTCCCTCCTTTCCCTCAACTTCCTCACAACTATTTCTCCGTGACCAAATCCGCACCAACCTACCCCCTCTCCTCCCCTTGATTCATTCTTCGTCATCTCCGACTCCCTTTCATCAATTGACCTCATCTCCAGCTGCACCTTAGATTATCCCATCCGAGGAAACGAGAATGCAAACAAAGCAGTCAAACTAGCTACCCAATAATGCCTCTCTCATGCCCTCATTGCGAATCGGTACCCTATTCTCTGTCTGTCCAACACTCTTTCTGCTGTCCCAGCTTAACCCAACTTTGCAATTCCTTAACCTTTCCTCACAATCATACAGAGGTACTATCTGACGACTTCCCCTCCATCTCCAATATGTTCAATTTTCTTCACCAGGCTAACTTCCTCTCACGCATCTAAACACAACTTGACCGAACTTATAGTACTGCGAAGACAGGCTGCTAGCAGCTCGTAAATTAGGATGAAAAATTTAAAAGAAAAAGAAAAATCTTCCGGCGGAGCCAAATAGAAAAAGATCATGTTTCATAACAAGCTCAATATAGACGTATATAATCAAGCAGCCTAGTTTAGGCCTAATAACTGCTCATTCGCGGTGGTCAAATTTCACGCAACTCATAGACTCAGAGTATAAACAGAAATTATATGTCTTTAGGCGTTTGCAAGGAAATTCAAAGCAGAGATCACTTATATCAATTTCGATGATATCGATATATCAATCTCGATAATATCGATACCATGATATCGATTACTAATCTCGATTGTATCGAGATATCAATTTCGATAATATCGATACATTTATATCGATTACTAATCTTGATTGTATCGAAATATCAATCTCGATAATATCGATACATTGGTTTCGATTATATCGATTACTGATCTCGATTGTATCAAAATATCAATCTCGATTATATCAATACATCGATATCGATTATAGATCTCGATTGTATCGAAATATTGATTCGATATTTGACTGGCCTTCCGCTTCAACAACTAGTATACTGTACATCAGGTCTAGTGTAATGAAGGCTCAAAGCTAGAATATAGCGATCATAAACCTAGTATATAAACTGGGCAAGGTGAACTCGCGGAATGAACTCACAAATTTTCAAATCACCTACGGAGAGACGAGGGTGAAGGGGGGGGCACTCGGAAAATTTCAAATTAGGGGTCAGGGCAGAGTAAAGACATGAAACATGTCAAAAAGGTCTTGAAGCACATTCATAGCGGGCTCAAACCAACCCTCGTCTATTTCCGCCATGTGGAGAGTTATCAAAAATTTATTGGTCAATGGTCCCTTCCACCCAATCTCACTCTTGAAAACGAACGATTCAATCATCGTTGATTCCGTTCCACTTCCATACTCTTAGCGAATGATTTGTGTATTTCAAGATTCTCCTAACTCCAACTACAACCTAGAGAAGAGATGTTCAACTCCTGTACTGAAAGTTAGTTTGAGTTACGTGCAACCCAGCCACCGAGCGCAGCGATCGCCAATTAAAATTGTACAGGGATTGGACGGTGATGCGCAACGTCATGGGGATAGCAGTGCAATTACAATGGGTGATCGCTGCCCTTGATGACTGGGTTGAGCGTAATTCGAAGCCAATCGCCCCTATCTAGTTAGCCATCCCTTCTACGACCCCACTGTTCGCAATCACGAAGATTTCAATATCGCAGTCGAGGTCATTGACTACGAAAATATTTGTTGTTATTCTTTCCTTAGCAATTCCATGTACAAGTAAACGGTTAGTTTTTTATCGACGAAACCGTGAAGACTTGGGACATCATTCTTCTTATTTTAACCTCAAAATTCTTCGAGGCAGTCTTTCCCCTTATACAACCTTCCCTTATCTGAAAAAGTCCATAAACTAAATCTAAATAATGTCTATGCCGGACTGGACAGTATTCTCGCAGCAATGCTGAGAGAACTCCAGACTAGTGTGTGGAGGTTTCTTTTTGAGAAAAGAAAATAATAATGAAAACTTTCTGGCGTAGCCAAATAAATGAAGATCAGCTTTCATGTCTTTTATGAGGTAGCATGCTCCGCTCGTTCGTCCTCCTTCTTGGTCTAGTATAAGTCTGCTTTAGGCTGATAGCTTTTGGTTGCCCCTTTCTTGTTCTAGTATAAAATACTTTTTGAAATAGATCATTTCAGGTGTGATATAGCCACGTCAGGTCTAGTATACAAGGAGCTCCGTTCTAGAGCCACTGTAGGTCCAGTATAATGAAGGCTAAGCTTACTCTCTGATTACTGTGTAAGTCAAAGAGAGATCTAGTCGCTTCAGGTCTAGGATACTGTATATATTAGCTCTAATATAATGCGGGCTGGAAGTCAGATGGTTATACCTCCACTCGTTCATCCCCTTCCTAGTCTTCGCACGCAAATTTCGAAATCAGGATAGGGGTCAGAGCAAAGACATGAAACATTCTTGATTTACTTCCGCCAAAATTCTTTCAAGGAGTCGTCAGCAATTGCGAGAAGCGGTCTTCCAAGCTTTTTCACACACTTTTTTCACCTTCCAAGTGCTTAATCAGCGCGAACTTCTACGTGAGAACACGCTGAACGACACCTTGACCGTGAATCGCTCCAGAAAATTTCTTTCAGTCACGTAGGAGGATCTATGTACGATGTACATTGTATAAATGAAATAACGTGAGAAGTGTTTACGTCAACAGTTACAGTATGTACCTTTTAAAAAAGTTGTGTATGATTGTCTAAGAATATCGTCTCGTTCAGTTACACATAGATACGATATTCCATAAATAAGTCTGGGCGCAATATTAGACTATTATGGCATTCTTTTATCGAACGAATTTTCTGCAAACGACAACTTTTTCAATATCACACGCGCTTCAAAAAAATGGTATAGCCGTCTGTTTCTCAGAATTGTAACTGCGTTCGTGCTCATTCATTAATTTAAATGCAACTCTTCCATAAGTACTCGTGTCGAATTATACGGATTGTACCGTGTTTCAAATTTTGTACGCATTGTTTTACTTTCCTTACAGCATAGATTCTTCTTTTTTTTCCATTCTCTGTACATCTATCTGTTATCCGTGTAGTGTTCACGCTTAAGTATTCTGAACGATAGTACTTTAGATTCATATCTTGTTCACACTCTCGTACGCCTAATACATCTGTTCAAGGGTTGAATTTATCGAAGAATCTCTCCCGGTGCTAGGGTAGGCGAGTTACTTCTGAAAAATTATACATCTCGCGTCATTTTTTTTTTTAATAAATAAAAACTTGACTTATACGACTATATGAAAAATTAAAAATGGACAAGGAGTTGTCATACTACTGTCGACACGTCGTACGTGCTGCGAATGAAACGTGACGTGACAATCTACGAAATAAAAGATTTACGATTCCAGTCTGAAATCTCCGTGTATCGCGGCGCTATACCTGATGCTGGACCCGAAAAGTGAATTAATAAATTATACGGCGCGTACGAAAAATTTTTATCATCACGACCACTCTGTAAAACTGTTTTAGATTTCAGTCGAGGTGGAGAAAATTTAGGTAGTATAAGAGGGACGTTACAAAACTCCGTAATAGAGTTATCTTCGTACATGCGAAGCGACGACGATCTTGATAAAGATTCCGCAGACTTCTTTTCTATAATTGATGAAAATTTCATGTAGACAAAACGCCCTTGTTCAACCCCCGGACGTGCTTACCTTTAGCCTTCTGAACGGAGTACGTGCCGCTCTGATTTCGAGAAAAAGTTCAGCCTTTCAAGAATTTTTCCAAGTTTCATTTTTTGACTTCGCTCGTTTAAATCCTGCGCGCATCGATGATGTTATCATTCTACTCTCGTAATATTCGACAACATTCTGATCCAAATCGAGTCTACGAGTGAATGATGATATCAGATTTGGGCATAGTTGCTGGACTAGTAAAGTGATGAAATATCTTGTCGCGTCGAAAAGGTGAATTGAAACTATGCTTGGATTGATTTGCGATCAAATATGTAGATACTCAACCTGATGTCAGTCTCACAAAACATCGCACGATTTGTCAAACACGATAAAACTATTTTTATACAAACTCTGGAGTTCGTAGACACGACGACGTTTCCATTAGACCTAAAAATGAACGTTTGAAAATTTATTTAGCGACATTTACCGATTCCTACGCTTCATCGCGGCGTTTGCATTTTTTTTTTCTCAACTGCAAATGGGCGATTTAATTTTTGGTTACACGACACCGAGTCGCGAGTTGGAAATAAATTCAAAACACGAATGCTGTGTATAACTCATGGAAAATACGTTTATATATATTTGGTATCGCAGTCAGAAATCAACAAACAGGAAAAATCTTATCGTCGAAAGTCTCGTTACTTTTTATTAAGTGCGTACTATATAGTAACAAGTAGTAAGTTTTGCGTGGGCTTGCGATATAAACCATCGTATTATGAACCTAGTATATTCAACGCACTATGATATTTTTCACGAAGTCGACCTTCTGCGCGACTTTATATGTATAAGATCGAGATTTATTTCAAAAGTTCAGTTCATTCAATTAGCTCAAAAAATTTGCTAGTTCCTGCGTCCTGTAGTAGCGATATGATCTCGGTATGAATTAAAAGTTACTGTACATTCTATTAGATTTAAGTAACCCATATTATTTACGCCGGGGTTCGTTTATAGATGTGACCAGTTCATGTTGACAAAGAAGTTTGATGACACATTTAGCCTTGATTGTCTCGCTTATGCCGTGCGTATGTGTGGTTTTTTACGAGTGTTGAGTGTGAATTAGGGTTACACTCGTATGCATTTAGAATGCGTAAATTTTAACGATACGCTTGCTACAATTTCAATCACGATGTCGATAGGTGCCGTAGGTGGAATACATTAACCGAAATTTAGTCCGATGTACTTTTTACGAGCGAATTCTTCTGAATTTTCTCACTCTTATAATTTCTATAATTGGGAGGATGTAGAAGTAGATGAAAATCGTGTGTTGATAGAATTAAAAAGATGATAAATTCTGATGTTGATTCACCATTTCGTTTGCCAATCGTTCAAGTGGCGCACTCATAAAGACAATGGCGCTAAATCGGGGTCCGATCTGAAGGGTTGGTAGAACTCGGAAGCATAGCAGCTCAGGGTAATATACAATGTATGCCACCCCAATCCATTGGAAATACATCTTAAGAGTCCTTGGAATCATGAAAGCACTCAAAAGACTATGAACTAGGCTGCTAATTACGGAACTAACAGCATGGTGAAAAACATGGAAAGCCTGAAAATGGCATGAATTTGGTGTGAGATAGCGTGAGAGCATGAAAATGGTACAATTATTGAAAAGTTCGTATGGGTAATTGTAAATTACGAGTATCAAATTGTATTTTTTGGCTGATGTGGAGTAAGTGAATTGAAAGATTATTTGTCTTCGCAAAAGCTAATTAGAAATGAATTCATTTTCTTCTTTAGTTTTGTTGAGAGATTCAAGTCAATTGTTGATAGAGATTGTTGATAAAGTAATTTGTCTATTTCCTGTGAATGAGTCCAATGGTTTTCTTGGCAGATTCGATCGTGGTTAACGATTTTCCAATACGCATAGAACAGCATTTTCCTAACTTCATTGTAACTTGACCAAATCTGATGGGTAGCCATTTTTTCCCAATATCACCTCCTTGAGAAGAGGAAGAACGAATGAGACCGTCTTCATTAATCGTATAACTCAGTGAAATGGTGATATAATAAATCAGTGCTTAGGCGTATTGAATGAAGGAAATCGAGATAGTTGAGCAGATCACAACAGCCTTTGGCTATCATGAAGGCAAGGGTTGAGTGGAAGCGAAGAAGGGAACCCATGATAGCCTAGTCAGAAACTACTTTGGATTAGTACTTTACATCGGAAGGTTTACACAAACACGGTAATGAAGACATTCAGGGGGTATAATGTGAATTTGGGCATCCGTAGCTACGCATCCATGGTGACGTGCATGAGATGGTAGGTAATTAAGGGTGTGCTTCGCCCGTTGACGAACTCCGAAACGGTTTAAGATAAGTTGCATATACATCCCCAAATACCCTACAAGATTCGGCATACCAGCGGTCACTATGCGACGCTAGTCGGGCGTGCGTGGGGAGTCTTTTTTAGGAATGATTTTACAAGACTTTGAAGAACGATTCTCAAAACTCCATTTTTCTTACAGCCAATAAGAGCTTAGTATCTGATTCGTGATTACATAAAGAATGTGGAAAGTTTGTCTGTTTGTCTTTTCATATCTTAAGAACCGTTTAACTTAACGACTTCAAATTTTTGCCAGATATTTGTGTCATTAGGGCGTAACTTTTATACCATACTTGAGAATTTTAGCTTCCATAGAGGAAAAGTTCTCATGAAAAATGGTGTCCTAGCTGTACGCATCTTTTGACGCAAAGGAAGACAAAGAAAAACTGGATAAAGAATCATGTAAGTGTCATTTGTATCATTCTGTCAAACGCTTGCGCAATCCTTGCAAGAGTCGCGTCTGTTGTTCTTTTGTCGTCGTCTCATTTGTATTCGAGTATTTTCAGCCCATTTAGCCAAAAGATGAATTCGATACAAACAGTGGCAGTTTTTGGCATTGCGCCGCTGTAGGCCTGGTCATTTTTTGCCGCCGTTTGCCTCTCTATCAGCATCTTGTGCTCCAAAATATTCGAAATTTGCCGCCCTTCAAGAACTGCGGGGAAAAACGTTTGAAGGCTGTTTCATCTTCTGTTCCTGTCGCTGTTTTGGTTTGAATGATGATGAGATTTATTTCACAGAACAAACTCATGGGATTCTTTATCTTATCCATTTATTGCTCTTTGTGAATTGTAATATTCGGAACGGAGTGGAAATTGGGAAAAACTGAATTGAATGATTTTATGAGACTGCCTACACCAAACAAACGCAATTGCGAGCATTCACATGCACTGCAGGCATGTGCGCAGGCGAGTGATAGCCCGTGCACGGGTTCCTAAGCTCTCCTCCTTATTCAATCAAAAACCATTTCACCAGTGGCTGCGAATGAACCCGTGAGCTAGCACACTGATGATACGTTGTCAGTATACTGAAAACTAGACCAAGGGGTAAAGTCCTTATGATTGATGTCACAGTGAGGTTCTTCTGATGCCCGACTCTGTACCACACCGAATACGGCTCCAAAAACATGATCCATCGTTCTTCATAAAATAGAGCGATTATTCAGCCGTCTCTCTTCTGGGAGGAGGGATAAGGGGGATCTTCAGAACGAAGTCGCGGGTTCTTTAACGGGAATTCAAGGAAATGAGGCAGGGAACCCGTTTTATGGCTTCAGAAGAGCGTTCTGTCTTATCGTGCTTGACGCGTTGCATAATTGGCTCCTTGAAGGGGCCTAGCCAATTGGCGTATGAAGCATTGCATACTTAGTTAATTGAAGGGGCTCACCGACCTTCAAGCTATGTATGATAGGACGTGGACTTGAAACATTGTCGACCTCCAGACTTTGCCGGCCGGACGGTAAAGGTTTTTCCTATCCTCTCCTCCCCCCCCCCCCCCGATAAAACAGATTCCTTGTTAACATTTCGCGGCCTTAGTGAGTACGAAGTACAAGCCCGTGTCAGGGAGCCTCGTTCTTTTCAATAGCTGTAGTCATCAGCAGTCCTAACCTCTTCCTCTAGGACACGAAGATCAGCCTGCTATACGGAGGTAAGTCTCAAAGTTGATCGGTTAAATCTTTCCCAGTCTCCGAATATGGTAAAAATTGTCAATATAAATAGAGCTCTCTTCTGGGACTCCGATGTAAATCTAGAAATCATGCGAAGGGGGATTCGGAGGATCTTTGAAGTATGTCAAGGTCAATGGACGGGAGTTTATGGAGTGAAAGTTAGAATTTGAAAAAGACATGGAACATGTCAGTTGGTGTCACAAAGACTGGTTAATGGTCATGAAAGAATAACAGTTCAAAGTCATTAGATAAGATGAAGTAATGTTGATGCAGAAAAAAAGGAAGGGGATTGTGTGAGCGTAAGGAGTGGATACCAGAAGTAAATCCGTCGAAACTTTGTTAGGTTGTCGTCTGCATTTCAAATTCTACCCTTTGTTCGTGTAATATGCACTTCTCGTTATCGTCAAATGGAAAATTCTAATTTTTCGATTCTTTTCTGATTAAATAATTGTAGAATTGTTTTGTAAAAGCTAATTCGACGCTGACGGTAATGTTTGATTGGAAATTCACTCCTTTCGACAGTATTTGAATGAATGGATTTACGTCAATCTGTCTACATAGAAAATCAACACATGTCCATAATCTGCATTTTCTGACGCTCAATTGTAAAAACTCGCTGAATTACATATACGAAAACACTTTTTCGCTAGAGAAGTATTTTAAAATGAAATGGTTTTTGCGAATTTTTCATGTTCAGAGAAAGAAGAAATATGTTTTCATAGTTATAATATGGTCTATCGAGAAATTTTTCATGATTCATCCACCTATTTTATGAGGTATGCAATGGACCATGGTCGAACTCTAAAATACGCCTTACAATATGGATATCGAATACTGCGGAATCGTTCTGTGCTTAAAAGCTTGGAATTTTTCCAATGGTTTCAGCCATCTCTCCAAGTAATGTAGTGTGGCTGTGTTGTGTTGTGTTTCGATTGTCACATCTGATTTTCCACCAAAAGTTCGTCAAGTTGAACAATTCATTTTTTCTGGACAAATTCGGACATCTGAAGGTAGTCTTGCGGGGGAGTGAGACCAAAAAATCTTCGTTTCATTTTCGATCCTCAATCTTAGAGAGCTGCCTACAAATTCGAATATATTCTTAATAAAGAAGTGGACGTGGTTAAAACTTCTAAATCATTTCTTTAATAAAACGTGAACGATCTCTCTGGAGTATTAAGTAGACATTCAGCCCTAACCATGTGATCATCATATGTTTGCGGCTACAATCAAACAGGAAACAAAAGAAGTTTCACTAAAAATGAAATTAAAAAGACGTGGCTCGCGGCATCGCAGAGTGTAAAGAAAGTACAAATAAAAGGAGGGAAGAAAAAAATATATAGAAAGGACGTGCTCGTACAGGGTATATCTTCCGTTTTCAGTTTTAATTTATGGCCTAACCCCTTCCTATATATACGAGGACGAGACAGTTCTCGCTTTAGTTATACGTACGTATCTACAGTATATTAGAAACCGAACTATTTAAATCTGCATCTCGGAAACTCCTTATTAGCCATTATGTTATTTCATGGTTGTATGCCGCACATGCATCATACGTGTACAATAATAACTTTAATTATCTGTGTTGCTACGATGCTTGCTTCACGGTTGAAAACGAATATTAAAGTATATTGTTCCTAGAGGAATGAATCTAAAAATATAAATCTATCCAAACCGTTGATCAATATAGAGGATTCTTCACTGTATTGTGCGCACAGACCCTGTGAGATCTTATATGCGAGCCGGCGAAAAATTTCCGAATTATGATCGTATCTTTATGTAAATAATAAGATTTTTGCCAAAGAAAATATTGACACCTGTATATTCAATATATATGTCATCATCGTTTTACGGCGTTTATCACTCAATGTTTTTTAGTCTGCAGCCTATTTACCGACGGTAAATAATAAATATACTAGAGTTGATCGTCCTCTGGTCCTTTAATTTGTTCAATTTATCGATGCAAATTCAATTCGTGATGTTTCTATGATTCAGGCTGCCCGATCGCCCTCATCGATAGAAGTATTTTTGAAAACATCAATACGACGAGTTCAATGAATTTGTTTGTAGGCTTACGTAGTTAGTGACGTCGTATGGGATTATACTTTTTTTTTCTCGAGTGAATGTACCGCCTTATACAAACATCGGATTGCCGTAAATGATGAATGTGTGCGCATCAATCTCTCATCAGATCTTGGTTTTTGGCTACTGACAATTTCTCATGCTTGCCGCATCGAAAACTCGTGTTGAGGCGGGAGTACAAATTCTACTCATGCAACATGTGTGTGACAGTTGATGGATTCTGCGTGAGATGTGAACAGTCAGACGGATAGATGAAAGGCATGAGAGGGTGGTTGAGGGTGATGCGAGTAAGTCCAACTCCAATTTAAAGTTGTTATCGAGATGTACGGAATAGCGATGGCCATTGGTTTAGAAGGGATTTAAGCTGTGCTAATTTATGGTTAGGTTAGGTTGGTTTTGCCAAAGTTTATCTCAATTCTGGTTGATGATGAGGTGACGGATATCAAGTTACGTCGTGTTGTGTTCGTCAGCCTGCATAATTGACCGATTCATTTCCCCGAATTCTCAATTAGAATCCAGATGAAACTCATTTGTTCTGTATGGTGTTGGTAGAGGTTGTAGTGAATGTCTATGATCGTATGTGGAGGTTTTAGCGAGAAATGTGCGCTGAGATTGTGGGTTTGGAAGGTTGTGCATGATTTCATTAAGACAGAGAAGTAGGCCACGAAGTTCGGTGGCAAAGATGGAAGATCTGTTCGGATATCGAACTAAAGTAGAGCTAGTGTCTTCTACCACTTTAGCCGACCATTGCTCCTCCATTTCCTTGCTTGTTATGGGTCTTGAGGCACGAGATCATGCGCCAATTTTGGATGTAGTAATTCTGCCGCATGTGTCACATTCCATTGGGTTTGCCGTGTTTGAGCTTGCCATCTGTTCCTCTATGGTCCCACATCATGTTCTTTCATCAGTATATATCCTCTTCAAGACTATCCCAATTATCCTCAAACTTTGATTGTTCGAGTATCACGTGCAAATGATCTAAGATGATCTTGTGCCAGGCTCAAGCAAACCGTATAAAGTAGCTTTAGGGTAGCTTTAGGGAGTCGGGACTTTGACATGCGTCGAAAGTGTTCAGCCCTTTGCAGTTAGTCTCTCTGTATGATTGTGGCAAGTCTGCGCTGTCCAGCACTTTCTTGTTGGAGACGAAATCATCTTATCTTATTCTGAAGTTGTTGGAACTTCTCCAACTCTAGTAGTGTAGGCCCGATCGCCGTATGAAGTGGCTTCGGGTAATCTGGTGTCTTCCCAACCCATCGCAGCTGGTTTCTCTATACGATTGTTTCAATCGGTCGCGAACCCACTCTATCTAGCACTTCCTTGTTTGAGACTAGATTGTTCCTCCTGATTCTGTGCAACCTACGCAGCTGACGTTGCTGGAACTTCCCCAATTCTAGTAGTGTAGTCTCCCATGAAGCAGGCAAAGTTAGTTTTTTAGTCTTACCTTCTGATTCGTCGGTGTAGCTCAAAACTGGTGCTGAGAATTCGTTGACTATTTCAAACTAAAGGAGCAAGAGTTGCTTTCGGGAAGTTGGTGTTGCAGTCAGGAGTGGATTGAAGAAGGGTGTGTTGATAATGATTGATGCTGGTACCGGTGTTGTAAGATAGTGGGCAGATTTTAGAGATTTGTTGTTGAATTTTTGGTCGAATTTTGTATCAGTGATTGTACGAGAGAATAAACTGAAGAACTGAAGATGCGATCGTGCATGAAGAATGAAGGGATGTGAGCCATGGGCTCGTTCAGAATGCACTCAGAACGAGACTGAACTTGAAGCTAACTCGAAATGTATCTAATATGATTGTTTGGTGAGATTGTTTCTGAAAATTTGAGTAATTTTCATTATTTTGTCGAATTTTGAACTTGGATATCAGTCCCAAAAACTATTCTTGTTCTTGCGAATTCTGAAACATCACGTTTTTGTACTCATCAATCTAAAATTCAACAATCATCGTTCTATGAGGAAACTGAATTTGGTTTACATCATGACCCCATTATTTATGATATACATCTAGCGATCTGGCAAGAGCTCTGATAAAAAGAAAATTCGAACGATGCTATTTTCAGACTGTTTAGAGGCAATTAATTGATTGAATAATTGAATGACGTGTCTAAGATGAACGAAGGGAAGGAAAAGAGTAACTTACCAAGGACTATGAAGTGAGAATACGAGTATTTTACTGTACAAAGGACTGTAAAGTTTAACACCATGAATGTAAAAACGTACTTTACAGCCATGTGTGCAGTAAATAGAGATAAGTGCCAACCTCTTTCTAAGTAATAGAATGGGTCGCACTTTCGAGGATACGATTCTCCTTGAAGTTGGGTTGTTGACTTGGGACGAGATACTCCCAGAATCGGAAGGTTTCCGAATCTTCTATTCGCATGAACCAACAGCGTCACACTTTTTTGGTATCGATAATTTTTCAATAGTTTTTCCTCATATTTACCTTTCGGTTTCGTCGGTGGATTGGAATGCACTCTGTAAACTTGTGTACCACCCAGAAACTGTGAAAAGGTTATTTCTTCAATTCTTCTCCATTTCTTTGTTGTGCTTTCGACTCTCTCCTGCTCCAGAAGAGATTAGTGGTTGCCATTCTTTTCTGCAAATATCACAGCAGTTGACTCCCTGATTTTCTGGGTTTTTTTTCCTCATTTCTAACAGTACATAGATTATTCTGTAGCGCACCTGTGGGGCATTGCAACTTTCTAGAGTGTATACTTCAATCTGTCCACTTCGTTCACGACTGTCTACTGCTTTTGTATTCGATGTTTCTTTCACTTCATGTTTCAAATCTTGCGTCTTTCTCTTTAAACTATGACTGTACAGTCAATATCTCATCTGATCTTCGATGTCAGTAACGGTTTCTTTCCTTTTAATTTTTCTCGATATCCTTGTTCTGGTCTGTTCTCATTTACGTGTAAAATTTTACTCTCTACTCGTGATTTGCGATTAACGTTTTCGAGTGTATCACAGCAGAAAAGTTGAAAGGTAAATCAATCTATTGAAAATCGGGCTCACATCAAAGAAAAGGTTGCTCTCCTATGTTCTCGGGTGCTCAGAAAAAACGACTGCTCCGATTGAACGGTTGGACCTTTTGATACCGCTCGGTGTCTGTGTACAGGAAATGTATAAAAGATAGTCGAAAACATCAGGTTGCCTGTTGCGACTGATGAATCATCGATTTGCAAGTCAGTAAAAGCGTCACAGAAACTACAAATATGATTGTTCCAAAATAAGGGCTATTACCATCAAGTACCTGTTCCAGGGAAAGGGTAGCAATGCTGCCAGATATTTTCAAAAATCCGTATCCGTCATTTTTCGTAAGACCAAAAACAGTTTTCGATGGACTTCATGATTTATCAATACCAATCAGGAGAAAGGTATCCCTCTAAGGAGTAACTGAGGTACTTTTCCCATGATCGACTCGATGTTTACGGAAGACTGCAGCATCAGCCTATAACGACCAGGACAGAAGTATCTCTCATGTACCTGCCTAATGTACTTTCCCTTAAACGCAAGAAATTTGTATTTTACGCAAAATCCTTACTTTTGAGGACCAAAAATCCATAGATCTGGCAGAACTGAAGAGTAGCAATTGAATTCCGTTTTCGCCCTCTTCGGAGATTTGCGTTTTGCTGCTAGTTGCCCTTATCTTGGAACAGGTCACAAATATTACTGTCTGTTCTAAAATTAATACTGCACTGTTCAAATTTGTGAGGACAAAGCAAGGTAATCATCTCTACGTTACGAAGTTGAGAGACTTTCTCATTCAGGATTTGATTTGTCTCCCCCAATTAGACGTCGGGACAGTCCCAACAGGGTATACATATTATGTGTAATATCGGAGTTTTTCTAGTGGGGCGAATTTTTTCTTCAGTTTCAGAGAGAAATTTCTTTTTGCCGGTGTTGTAAATTCCAAAACTGACCGAAATATCAGAGAGAGAGACTCTTTCACCTTCTTCTCATTGAATACAGCTGACATGTTCCTTAATGCTTCCTTTGCTTTAGCAATCGCTTTCCTTATTTTATGGTGTATCGTTTGCTCGATATAAAGATTGAATATAGTTTCGGCGACAGGACAGGAGACCTTCTGGTCTCGTGCTCCGTTCTATGCTGTTGTATTCTTTTGAGTCTGTTCGTGCTATTCTTTTTTTTTTTTTTTTTGCTTAAATCGAGTACAGAGTTTGCATGAGCTTTAGCTTTATGTCGTCTCCGTCGATTCTATATCGTACTAATAGATGGTGTACGCGGTCAAACGTCTTTTCGTAGTCGATATAACCGACAAATAGTTTTCTATTCATTGCGTGCGCTCTTTGAATTATCATCTTAAGTATGCTACACTGTCTCGTGTTCCGCTATTCTTTCGAAATCTGAAATTCGTCGCGCTTTATTTTCAATATGTCGACTTATTGTTGCTAGTAGCAGCTCAGGCCTAACCGAAAGCAGTGTAAAATTCTAAGTATAATTGATATGACAAGAGTAGTTCAATAGGAGAGCTGTGAGGCCAGACTAAATCTCGGTGGAGCTTCTGAAGTGAATGTCGAAAAAGTTCAAGGAAAAAATACTGCAGATTTTTTTCACATTTGTGATGTCTTTACCAGCTCCTCACTCCGCTATTGGAAATCCGCGAGGCTCAGTCGCCCCTCCTGTTGATGAACTTCAAATCCTTGAGCCCTCGACGTAATCCAGAAATATGCAATTGGATCATATTCGCTTTGAAGTAAGCTATGTTGCGCTGCTTAGCCTATGCTTGCTTTTGTCGCGTGTGCAACGCCGCCCTTTCTTTGTGGTAGAGTGGGTTCGGGTTGCGTATGCAGTAATTTCGTTTCCACCCTCTCGGGTATAACTTGTGGGAAGGATCTCTTCAGCGAATTCCATCCTCTTCTTGGCGATTACCAAGTTCCCAGGTACCACAGCAACGAGACCATCTTAGACATGGTAGATCGTTTTTGGAGTCCCTTCCTCTTCTTCTTTCCTCAGGCTCAATTAATCCTCATCTTCTTCCTGCACGTTTGGATGTTAATGGTATACAGGGGTCGATTAGGCCATAGCGTGATTCTGCATTTGCCCATTCCATTCCAGGTCCACCTTTTTTTAACTGCAGACACCTGGTTCCATGCTTCTTTGGAACCTAGTGTAGTGACTGTTGGGCTACTCAGAGTAGGCGTTTTTTTACCTCAATCTCTTGAAGAGACCGACTAAGCTTGTCCCGCTCTTGCCTCGACGTCTCACTCTCCTATTGGTTGCAGTGCGAACGTTCAGCTTCCTTCAACTTCTCATAAAAGTACTTGTCGAAGCAGTTGCGTCTGGTGCAAGTTCAACTGACCATGGTCTCGGTTCATCCACTCATCAGCGTCGTGTATTAACGCACAAATCGTCCATTTATCCAGCTCACTCTAAGCAATGCTCGCGTTCCCTTTCTCAAGCTAGGAACGCCTGGCTTCTTGCTTGACCTGTGAAGAGTCTTGCCTGCTTCAAACATCACCACTGCTCGATTGGTGGCAAACGTGCACAATGTACTAGATTGTGCTAGGCTTCTGCCTCCTTTCCGTAATCCTCTGCAAATCCATAAGAGGTTGAAGAAATATTAAGTTACTAATTTGATGTCACAACAGGTCCAAGCTGATGACGTCACGGACGAATGACATCTTAGTGTTGATAAGAGGTTTAAGTAAGGAACTATAAAGATAGGTATGCGCAAGTGATAAGACAAGGACCGTCGCCATGTTGATAAAGTCGAAGGAGGAGCCGTTTCAAGAGGATTACAGAATGCCATGTGAAAATTTAAATCACAAAATCAAATTTCGGTTGTTTTAGATAGATTATATGTATATGGTTAGAAACGAAAAAATAAGCGAGTTCCACTTTATCTTGGAGTTCAAATTCTTGTATTTTGAGGTTTGATGATTTAAATTCTATTAGGAGGTAACTGAAATTGCTCCTCCTGCGACTTTATCAGCATGGTGAAGGCCGCGTTCTTATCACTTGCACATACCTATCTTTATAGTTCCTTAGTTTAAGCTGGTTGGTGTCTTAACTATGCCTTCATCCGGATTTCCCGTTGATAGACTTGGAATGCCTGACCTAGTCCAGAAATCTGCAAATTAATGAGAGGAAGAAGAAATAGCATAGGCAGGTCCAAGCTGATGACGTCTCGAATGCTGATACTGTTACAAACAGGGACGGCATTTTTCCATTTTCCCACCGGGTGCAAACATCGATTCCGTGGTTTTTCTTTTATCATTTTGAGGAAAACGTTTTACTGGGAAAAATTTTGACCAGTGTAAGAAGTTCCCACTAGATGCAAGTGCTCGTGGTGTACCTGGATCTTCTTCGGCCGTGGTTACAAAGAAGTTTAAGCTGGTAATATCTTTACTCTGCCTTTATCCGCTTTCGAAGATCATTTTGTCTCAACAAACTGATAACTTGATCGAGCAACTACGAGTATCAGAAGAAATAAAAAATTGTTTATATGTATTTCGCTTCCCCAGGACATTTTTAAATTCCTTACGTACATTTCATTAGCAAAAAACTTCTCCCTGGCCGCTAGGAGTTTTCTCTAGAAAGTTCCAATTTAAAATCTTGAAGTAATCAATGAATGTATGTCGGGTCGTCTGCACCAAGTTCGAAGAGTATTTTTCATGTACCACTATGGCGAGCCAGAACAAGTGCGGTTATATTATTGTGTTTAAAGTTGCAGACTTGCGCGGACGAATAACTGCATCGTACAGGCACAATTATAATGACTGCACAAACCGCCACATGTTGATAGTGATCGACTTAGACTTCGGTGGCACCGCACCCCCGCAGTCACATGTTTCGCGTTTAACCCCGTCCACAGTTGCAGTGTAACTCGATACAATTCATTCTTCATGCAATTCGATTAGAAAACTATATACCTTATTACAGCGTGTAATAATTCAATCTGTATCTGTAATCATGAAAAAGTACGTCTATTCATGCGCTCTTACTTTCGTGTACATAGCCGATAGGTAGGTGCGTACACACACACTCACGCACGCTGCACAAAGTGTGTAACGCATAGAGAAAAGAGAATACGGTGCGGCGCGCATTCATCGGTTTGAAGATAATATTATAAACTCTTGCCCGTCTTCTTTCTCATCTTCTCTCTCTGTCGTTCTTTCTCGGTGCGTTGTATAATTTGTTCCTCCGAATCTTTTGGTAATTGTGCATCTCGCTCGGTTTGGTAGCATATAATATCTCTCTGCATGTGTAGAAGACTGGTGGTGGAGGTGGTGTACAGTGCGGCGGCGATGATCGTTACTACAGCTGAGAACGTTCATTCATAGCTTCGTCGTCGACCCCTCTCGCTCCGCGACATTGTACGCTCTCCGTCGCCGACACCTTCCCATTCATAATGTTCTCGGATTCCCCCGCGTCCCCGCTCCCAGTGCAAACGGGTCCCACGTTCTCTTCTACCATTCACGAATCCGTACGAACGTTTCGGTGCCGGGACATATCATTCAGAAAAACGTTCGTCTTTACACTGGTGTGCTTCGAGAAGCAGATACGTGAGCCGACTATTTGGCGGTAGTCGTGAAGCAGTGCGTTTGGTATTACTCACATTTTCTCCTACAAGCATTATACACTTGTTCTCTCTCTTTTCGCTCTTTGTCTTTTTACTCTAGTTATTATAACTTGATGTTTTTTTTTAATAATATTTTTTACTTGACGTCTTTTCTTTTTTCTCTCTCTCTATCATTCATATACTTTTTATATTATTACATGTAATATTATCGTTGTGTACTTGCTTCGAGTGTTAAGTGCGTCGGTGTTTACTGCACGGTGTGGTTCTTCGCGTTGTTATGTTCACTAAATTTATAACATAATATCGTATTCGGTTTTCAAAAATGAAAATTAGCACGAGTATCGGTGTTCTGAATTAATTTCGGGTTCTCTGCCTCGTGTATCCGACAATGATTCACGCCGAGGAGTGTACATGAGTCCCGGTGATCGAGTAAATTGGCTGTGTTCTGGTTGAGTTTGACTGTCATATCGCATATTTATATCTATCTCTCCCTCTGAAGAACGATTCACCCGTTTAGATTGTGATTGAAGAGGGCTCAGTATGACGATGGATTCCTTGATATCCACCATGAAGCTCACTGATTCGCCGAAGAAGAAGAATAAAAAATTGGTAAGCATTCGGGTATCCTATTTGAAATTGAATTGACAGAACTATAAAATAACGATCGCCTACATTCGAAGATGTAATGTGTCAGAAAGAGCTAGTTTTGTTTTATACCCTAGAACAGTGTCCAAATTGTGATTGAAATGGCCAAGTTACCGAGTATCAATGTTTCATTTCACGTTCTCGATTTGTGCGATATTATACAGTACTAAGAAGTGTGAACCTATCTACACTGTGATAGAATTCCCCCGACGACCATGTATCTCGATTCGAGTCAGAGAGTATCCTCGTATCCATGAGACAAGTGTATAACGAAGTGGAGGAAGGAATTCTAGTTCTATCCATTCAGTCCACGATTTAGTCGTCTCTGTGAAGATGTATTCATCAGTTCACTCCAAAGAAGTAAACGATTGAGGAATAATGAAATTTATTTTAGGAAATAGACTAAAGAAATGCAAAAAAGGGATGAATGAATGACGCCAGTCGACTGGCATACTTTTCCAGGGAATGGCTAATGTACAAATCGACCGTTGGTCGACGCGACAAGGTAGTCGAAATCAGGTCGATGGAAAATTCGAAGAAGTCGATTTGAAATGGACGTTTCAGATACGTGGTCGACAAGTGTGGCATTAGATTTACGTATCCTTCGCGATTTGAGGCCCTGAATTGTCATGTAATTGTTGGAAGTCCTTCCTCCTATAATTCTTAATCAAAAGAAGTTCAAGCTTCAAACGATAACGATGGCGAAAATAAGAGAATATCTTGTCTTTCAACATTCTCAAAGGTTTCATTCTCTGTATTGTCGGGGAATCATTGAGATTCCCTCAACATTTCGTGTTGGTTCATATTTCTATTACTATTTGCGGGATTTCTCGATATCTAGTTCATGGTTCGTTTTTAGTCATCCCTTTGAAAAATGATATGCGTAGTGTGAAATCAAGGAAATCGTGACACTTTTCTCAAATGTTGATGATATAAATGTACTTCACCCCCTCGTGTCATGTCACGCTGGGCTGTAAAAGGAACCCTTGACAATGCTCCGTCGCATTTCACAGCTTCTTGGCTCGGGAAAGAGGGTGTCGCAATCCCTGATGAAATCTTCGTGTCTGTGACACAGCTTTGAATTGTCATCAGCCTCATGTCAAGTGTATCATATTCATATGTTTTGCACAGGGTTGTAAAATGAACTCCTTGGCCCAGAAGTCACAATTGCTGATGAAATTTTCATCTTGCCATCTGTCATACTGCTTTCAATTGTTTTACATCAAAGGGTTCGATATTTCGAATGAAAGTTGGCTTCCTGTGAAGCAGTCTGTGACGAGGAACTATCACATATCGAGGACTGTAAAGATATCACCTCTAATTCTTGCCCAATATCCCAGAGACGTTATTCCGAATGCTATCCGTTCCTAATCGGCCTCTTTCTAAATTAAATCATTTCTCTTTCGATAATATTGATCTATAGAACCGCTGTCCGCTGGTCTAGAACATGTATTTTGACTTGGATGTCATAAGACAAAGGGTCATATTCCACAAGTTGTGCGACTTCTCCTGATAAAGGTAAATGTATCAAAAGTTATCAAAAGTCTACATGATTTGTAGACTTGATTTTAAACTATCAATCAAATCCCATGTTGATACAAAAGTCGATTTATCGATATAATCGACTTATCATGATTGGTAGAATTGGTGACTTAGCGTATAGCTCTAGGGAATCTCTTCCCAATTCTGACTTGGAAAATACATACGTCATGATGTCATTTTTTTCATGCAGCTTTTGAATCTATCAAATGCTGTAATTCAGACCAGCTGAACGAAGCTTTTCAGCCAGAATTTGTCTTGCATTTTAAAATCGCACATCTGTCCTTATTTCGTGATCTTAGACTGTCTTCTCTCCCTCCTCTTTGTGGTGAGTACTTCCTGAAGGACTTATGAAAACTACTTTCTGTTCTGGGGATCATACTCGATTTTGCTTTCATCTTCTCTCATCTTGCTCTCTTTCTCTCTCTCCATTAAGTACTGCCAGTGAAACTTCATCGAAATTACCCTTCGTCATGGCAATTAGCCTTATCTCTTCATTTCGAACTCCTCTCCTACTCACACGGACGCCACTAAGGACTGCCTCGATAAGCCGTTAGGTCAAGTCCTCGCTGTTATGAGTCATTCTAACGCTCTCATAACCATGTCGACTCCAGGTCAACCAAATTTCGGTTAAGTTTCATTCCATATCGACCACAAATCGACCTAAAATGACTTGAATTCAATAGTTTTGTTCCTTTCGGCTCATTGTCGACGTTGAAATTGAGTCAACTCCTTGTATTGTATTGATGTTGGTCGATTTTGGGTCGATTGTACATCATTTATCGGCGCCGTCAAAATAGCGTAGATTTTGAGTGCACTCTCAGATAGGGTTTCTGCATCGGCACTTGAAAGGATTCTACTTCTGTGCTGTTTGATTTCCATGTCGTTTGAAAATCGTCGTCAAAATTGCGTCGATTTGACCTTAAGGTTACTATTGAAACTCTTGATAGCGTTCGTTATGTAAATCGATTTGAGGTCAATTTGGAGTCGAACCCCGACGTATACATTTTCAGGGCACTGCAAGTCTACAAAATGATTGTTGATCGACACAACAGAGCGTAGTTGATTTTAGGTCGATGAAAGTTGAAGAGGTCGACTTTGAATGAATGTAGTCGACCTTTAAGACAGTATATATACACATCTTTCAATTTTAGAGTCCTTAATCTTTACCTATGTATGTTTCTATTCCTATTTCCATATTCAGTTCAGGAAAATTTCAAGTTTCAAACAACAAGATGCGGTAAATTCTCTGTATTCCTTGTACGAGTTTGTTGGATCATATTTTCCTCAAAGATGTGAAAAAAGTGAGCTCCAGGATTTCAGAAGAGCTGTTATTTGAATATTGTGGATATACCTTTACTGTCTTTACTTTCATCACAAATGAAAGAAAAATTTAATCGCCAAAACGACACGATCACGAGTTCCTTCTAAACTATAGTAGTCTCCGTTCTCTGGATCGTTACCAGAACGTTCAGGATCACTTATATTCTTCATATTTCCATCGCGAGATGAGAGAAATTCGACTACTTGTATACATCGGCGAGAAAGAAGAAGATTGCCGCCGTTTAGACCGTTAATTTGAGGTCCTTCGGGTTATATGAAGTACAGTTCGTGACATGTCACCCAATGCCATATGGCCACGAAAATGGTGTGTATCTTACATATACAAGCGTTGTTCGTGTTCGAGAGGAGGACGAAAAAGGGGAGTGGAAAACAGTACCAAAAACGACGACGACCACCACGTGTATGATATTACCATTTTTATCAGTTCTTTTGAAGTATTGCTTCAGCAGTTAAGCACCATTTCTCTCTCATTACGGTTCGTAAACGAAGCGATACAGGTATATGGTCGAAGAAGAATAAAAAAAAAAGACATTCCGAAGACTGTCGAAGCTTTCTCTCCGTCTGTGACCTTCGTTCACGCAGCCAAAACCGAGACAATCTCCGATGACCGAAATTTGATCCTGTAGCAGGCAGGCGAAATACGAACTTGTACCTACTTCTGTAATAAATTTCGTTTTTCTGCCGCTCGTCGTTATTCTTCGTTGCGCTGTGGTTGATGAACTGCATTTGGTGCATTCAGTTCGAGAGGCTTTTGTTGAACACTTTTAAAATGAACACCCTTTTTTTAGATATATTTTTGATTGCTATATTGTCGATATGTATGTACAGCTTCTCAAGTTTTTCTCTATCTTATTGAATCGTTTTGCCCAGTGACTTCTGTACTCTTTCTTTCAATTCTATTATCTCTGTTGCGTCGTTTGTGGAATCTGAGGTCTTTTCATGGGAATCTATATAGATTTATCAGCTCAAGCCTCCAGACTTATAGGAATCAGTCGGAATCTTCGTTGGATATGTTCTTGGTAGTATCGATTTTGTGATAAGGAAGGAGGTGGCATGGCACATCAGGTGGATTGACCTCATCGGCTTCCAAATTGGCTTACAAACCTTCAAGCGTTACCTGAACATTAGTTGTATCGCTACTGAAGAACATTAGTTCTCATAGTATAACGCCATGATCTTGTCTGAGTCAATGCAGCGCCTTGATGGGTTCACTCTATATAAACCTATGTCCCACTTTCTAATGGCTACGTCTTATTGGTTGAATCTCTTCTTCCTATATCGTCTAATCGCCAAGCCAAATAATATTTTGTATCAAATGTGATTCCACTGTTCAAGAGCCTAGCTTTCTCCTCTTTTCCTTTGCAATTTCCATCTGTTCTTGAAGTTTTCTCATCTTCGAGTAGTTTTCTACTTCATTCCTTCACCATTGAGCTGTTCTTCTTTGCAATGCAGTGTCTCATCTTCTTTTTCCCTTGATGTTTTGTACACTTTTTTACTGATAATGAACTTATCCCAGTCTCACCAATGTAGATACCTTTGTACTGTTTGCAAGTAACCTTTTACATTCCACTCAAGTTCCCTTTGCCCTTTTTTCAGTGCTGCCAAATGGTATTCGCCTGAGGACACAAAGTAGGCGCCCTTTATGAAAACTGCGGTGGCCATTCTTGGAAGCTGTCTGAAGAAATTGTTGAAATCTCAATTTTTTCTTCTTTCAGGTTATTCTATGTATGAAAATAATGAAGAAATGCTCTTACCGTTTTTCTTTATTTTTCAATATTGTCAAAGATACAGCCTATTTTAGTTCCATAAGTGTTTATGGCATTTTTGCCGTATCCCCCTTTCAGGCACGACGCTAGTGCCACCTACATTTGTGTCCTCATTCGAATTATCAAAAATCCGTATCCGCCATTTTTTCCAAGACCTAAGAAGAATTTCTACACTTTTTCACACACCCCCCCCCCAATCATTAACGATCAGGAGAAAGGTATCTCTCATACGAGGAACTAAGGTACTTTTCCCTCGATCGACTCAATCTTGTATAGTACTGTGGTATCAGTCTATAACGATCAGGAGAAAAGTATCTCTCATATTAGCAAAGACGGTACTATTCCCTTGAGCGCAAGAACTGCCTTTTCATCGGTTTGGTCGTTGCTACTTCTCTGCTTCATGGGTGGGTTGTTATGGATGCCCACATCACGACCTCCAAACACCTTATTTGTGTAATCTCCTATGTATGGAATTGGTCCGGAGTATTTTCTCCCTGTGCTGTCATGGGTCTCCACAACCACGGCTCTAGAGTAGACGATGACTACTGCGATCCGCTTTAACAGGTTTGTTCGAGCCTTACAAGTCCACTGCATAAGAACAGGTTCCTGTTTTTTGGCACCTGGTGTACCTTGTTGACTGTTACTGTAAAACGGTCGAACTTTGACTGGTTCGAGACAATGGTGTCAGCGTGCTATGGCTTCCTGTAGATTCTGTATTCTACCTTTTTTTTTTTTTCAAGTATATTCTACCTTATTGTTCACAAATGTAAGTGTTAGATCCACATTTGTTTCCAGTAGTAAAATGTCAGTCTGGCCTTACAACTATAGGATATCATTCACGTATCTAGCCCCGTGTTTGATCGAGTTTCTAAATTTGCTTTCTTTCAATGTCTTTTTTTCTCTTTTTTTTATTCAACGAACATTGTGTACTACACGTGGGTTATTTACTTGGGCGTTACATACCTATAGTATGTTTCCTATATCATTTGTGAATATCTTTACCAGCATCGTTCACAGCGGTGATCACATCGCTAGTCCTTCTTCCTTGCTGTAGAACACGGCTGTGGTTCTGGCTCACGATCTTTTTCGATATTTAGGCGTACTTTAGCCCATTGGGATTTCCACGGTATCCTGCAGTTGTTTAGCAGTAGGATGAGAAGTTCCTCCTTTGGTCTAGTACCTAGCAAGTTTGTCCCGAAAGCGCTATTGTAACAATGGAGAAGAATAGTACGCTTGAGGTCCACTCAATATCCAGTGCTTTACTTAGACCTCCTTAAATAAGTTCCAATGAAGTATTGAAGTGGTCTGTGGCCGTATGTTAAAAGGATAGAAGCGAATTAAAATTTCTTAATAATGCCATCGACGTAAATACTTCGAAGGCAGTTTAAAAGAACTTCGATATTCTATCATTTTGAGCAGGACTGGAGAGATGACAAAAATGTTTCGTTTGTGTGCAGTGTACACTAAGAGAGATTTTAATTTTTTCGAAGAATTATTTTCACATTATGAGAAGATAGGGTTGTCTCACGCAGATGTTTGACACTACCATCTCGTGTGTGACCATTCTTAAGGTCAGTTTTACTAATGATTCCGATTTAATCGATTGACTGCCCAGAATCGGACGATTAAACTGTGACTGGCACTGTCAGCATTACGTAAAACCGGTCCTTGTTCCTCGCGATCACTGTAAGCGAAAGAGAAGTACGCTTCACCCTTGTATGATCAATGAACAGAAGAGTTCTACCGCGATTCTTCAATTTGTACATCTGTGCTGTATAGTTCAGGTCCAGCAATAAAACGTATACGTCCCAGGGATGGCGGTACATGGGAGAGAAGGAAAAAAAAAGGCGACGTACCGGCTCATTTAGGAGATCAAATTCGTTTTCAGCGCTATACACGTACGCAGAAGCAACGTTTATATCTAATGATATTTTAGCAGGTATAAAATACGACAGGGTTGGCGCCTGTCTGTAATTCTCCTCCATTTCTCCGTTCTGTTGTCTTTCTTTTGACGAATCTTTTGAACATCACAACGTGCCAGCGTAAATATCGAGTATAGCTTCGACGGTCGCTATTTAATTGGACTGCCTTGTTAAGTGTCTGTAAACACAGTCTTTTCATCCTTAAAGGTACGATCGAAAAGTGTTCACGAATACGTGATCTCGGAAGAGCGTCGAGGATTGAATATTCAAGGGGATTTGAGCTGAGAACAAGTGAGCAGAAGGAATATAACGTGACGTAACACGACAGGTGATGATGCGTACGTTCTGGTGATTCGTTTCTAGCCCCGAAGGTCCCTTTTTTTAAACATGCGGGGGTGGCGGACTCATTTATGCGTCGAGTAATATCGAGTTTTTTTTTCTGTCAGAAGTACGCAGATACTCGGTATTTATCAAGGTGAACGTTACGTTTTCGCATCTTCTTCTAAAGCTCTCGATTACGATTAATTGATTAATTAGAATTTCGGTCAAGTATAATTTTAGCGTGTGCTTTTAACCTTTTTAAAGCGTTTATGAGTGTATGCTGTACGTACTACGTATGATTGTGCTTTATGGTAATGAGCTATTCTTGGTTGAACGATGGTATTATATTTCGTGGGGTCACCGAGTAACAATTGCCGTCGTTCGGATGTACGAACGAGGAAAATGATGCTTGTAAGAAACGTTATGCGTGTATTCGAAAATTAAAAAGTACTTTTTTCGTCGTTCATAATTAATATTATCATCGGTGTACGTTCTGTTCATCTCTCATTATTTCGTTTGTGCACTCGTTGCATATACAGGCTCTTGTGGGTCTTAGGTATACTCTGTACTAAGTAATTGCAGTATAAGCAACGTACAATATTCTCTTCTAATAGGTCGACTTTTTCGTTCTACAGCATATAATATATAGTATTTCTGCTTTTCTCAATACCGTCGTATGGTCGAGTCTGCATCCCTGCATGGTTCTAGCGCTCTTTATGGATTCCATCTGTATATTCGCGTTTGAAAAACTGTTATCTTACTCTGTTAGTTTCTGCGTATTACCACTACCATCGTATTCTGCGTTCTGAATGCTGAATGAATGTGTAGTAGAATATTATATGCGAAGCGAGTTATGTCGTCTACATGTATACGTCTCCACGGTGCAGTGTATCGAGGTGCGTAGTTGTTTACACGCCACCTACGGCTCGCAAGTTTTTATCGATATTTATGGATGGATGCACCCTACTTGCACTCGATAGTTCGTTCTCAATCGCAGAAATAACGCTGCGATTTCGTATAAAACACGCGATTTACTCTTTATTTTGGCGAGTGGATTGACTTCGAATTAATGATGTCCGAATTATACGTACTTCACATAATATACGATTCAAATGACTTACATAATGGTATTAGCTGTAGGTTATGTCGTCGAGTAACCTGTTGGCGTGAGTTTACACTATACATATGCGATAGAGAGGTATTAGAAATTCGAATTTGCTGTACAGGGTGTTCCGAAAATACCACGCGTTCGATAGTGTCGTCTAGGAAAGTACTCGAGAGAAGTATTTGCAGTTTAGTGTTCCTTACTGCGGTCAGCCAGGTCACAGGGTTTTTACTCCCTTGCAATCAAGAAAATAGAAGCGCTTCATGAATAAGCTACAGTATAGAGTGTATCAACGAATAAAATGGGTCGAGTCGATAGAATCGAATAAATCTGGCTTGATCTACAAAAATTGAGATGATCTATTGTTGAAAACTATGAATCCAGAGGAAGAGAGTTGTACTGAGTCGCCATTTTGTTGAAACCGAGAGCCCGTTTCTTGTATTTTAGAAACAGTCAGATTTGCCTACTGAAGAATATCTTGCGTCAGTGTACACGAGTCGAAACTCGTTGAACTTTGTCGACTTCAAATCGAATCGAAATCGACCCGTCGTGACGACCAGAAAGACGTCGATTTTGAGTCGATTTAGTTCCGCCCGTTTCGACCCAAAATCGACCGCTTCTTTTCACCTTTACCAGAAAACTACAAATCGACTCGAAATCAACCCAACAGAGCAGTCGATTTTGGGTCGACCAAAATTTGGGGATGTCGACTCGATATCGACTTGAAATTGACGTGGCAAATGAGTCAACATTTGTCGACTCGAAATCTACTGGATATCGACGTTGACGTGATCGATTTCAACAATATATCGACGCGATCTCGATCAAGACTTTGAAAAAAATGAATTCTCGGTCGATTTCCGGTTGATATTCGGAAATTGATGTGAAATCGACGGTCGATATGGTTCATCGAGAAACTTGGAAAAACTTAAACTCTTAAGCTGGATGTTGTTGAACACAAAAAAAGAACTCCGAATTGAATTTAGACTCGAATTAAGTATTTGAGAGAATTTTGTTGTTTATGCCCTAAATTTACAGTAGCCTAGTTTTGGTTGATGACGTCATCAAATGCGAGCTTTTCTTGAGAATTCGCGAATTCGACTAAGGAAGTGCTTAATACGATAAAATGAGGAAATAACACCAGAAGGTTATGATGTATTTTTGATAAGAGGCTATAAAAATGAAATCGTTTCTACTGACCTAAATATCGCTTTGTTTGAAGAAGTGAAGAGAATGAAAGTTGTAGCATGTAATTATCTTTCAGCCCTTGGACATTTTTGTATGATTTTTTCCCATCTTCACCTTTTGGTGTGAATTGCACCAATCAGCAAACAGTATTTGTTTTGCCGGCAGAGAGCGGGTCTTCGATCGAATTCGTGAATACACTTTCTTATACAACATAACCTAACCTTAGGTTGATGACGTCATCCAAGTTGCACGTGAAAAGTTTCTGAGGATGCTCCTTCTATACGACATAACCTAAGTTAACTCGGCTCAAAGACTTTTTGAAAAGGTATCGGAAGCAACGTTACGGCTCATCATTGAATCCAAATTCGAGAGTGGAAAAAACTTACCTCCAAAGCTTTGGCCTCCACCGTTCATCTCCCTCGGAGTACGACTCCCTCCAAAAAAAAAAGTGAAATGGGTTCGTTTACCCTACTGTATCATTGTAATCCTGTAATCCTGACACTATCCGCAGCTTATTTTCTATGCTGAAAGATCCATTCCCCATTATGGAAACAAGTGGTGTCTATAAGCTCCAATATTCCGTATGTCCGGCTGTTCATATACGAGAGACAAGCCGGCAGCTTCGTTCTAGGATTCAAGAGCATCTCAATCAAGTTACTTTTGCTCCCCTCCGAAAACGCTCGGCCTTTGCAGAGCACTCTCGGATTCTGGCCGTCCACATCAAACCTTCTTGCTCTAATCTCGGAATTCTTTCCGTTGACGGTCGGCCTTTGAGCAAATCAAGATTGTTCATCATTGAAATCGTAATGATGTCATATTTTCAAATCGTTTTTTTCCTGAGAATGATTTAATGGAGAAGTTTTACAATCTCTCTCCTCCTAACAACGTTGAATCATCCTAATTTGCCTTTCACCACTGGTCTAGTCTGGGTTCTTCTCCTCCATCGTTTACTTCTTTTTCTTCGTAGCTCCGTTATATTTTGTGTATCATTTGGTAATGGCCATATAGCCGAAAATGGGGGTGGAAGGGTGAATGTTCAAGAAAACAATCTGGGCAGTTGGATTTTTTGCTGTACTGAGTAAAAAGCGTTTCTCCAGATCGTTTCGTTTGGACACTCACCCTTTTTCTCCTGTACTCTGCGTATTTTATTCGCGCAGTCTTATCTACTCTTTCACTTGCAGTAAATGACGTGCATAGATTCCAAATTGCGTGCTTTTTACAGTTTTAGTCGTTCTGTCAATTCATTTCTGAATCTCACTGCACCTCCGAGAATGTGTGGTGGTGCCTTGGCACCTCTGTTGAGAGCTGGACTTATCCTTCTGTTCTTTCTTTTTCATGAGGAAGACGCTGATCTATCCTCGGCTCCCTTCGTCAATTAGCCCTTGATGAAAAAAAGTTCGCTATGGCATATAATCTTGAAATTTTATTCAGAACAAGCTTTTCAAACTATTGCGGGTAGCATAGCGTTTGCCTGATTCCTAATCTGGCTGAACGTAATAAACAGAAATTTATATCTATGTACAAGTCTGCAAAAGATAGCATTGAAGAATAATTTAATATTCACTTCTTGTGCTGCGCCGCTCTTCCTCCATGGTGGAGTGGGTGTGGGTGCAGGTTGCGTGAGGATTTGATTTTGTTTCCTCCTAGACCGGAATCGCCCGTTTCGGGTATAGCTTTAGTGTTGGAAGAAACTCCTCGATGACTCGGCAACCGCCAAGTTGCAGTACCCCCTGGCACGCAGAAAAAGTACTTGAATACACAACAACAGGACCATCGTGGTGTGTATACTGGATTGCTGGTGAGGTCTCTTCATCTTCTTCTTTCTTCAGGGATGATCTTCCTCTTCCTCCTGCACGTCTGGATGTGGATGGTACGATGTTGAATAGGCCATAGCGTGGCTCTGCATTTGTTTATTCCATTCCTGGTCCATCGTCTTCTTGATGACGGTGGCTGCTATGGCAGACACTTGTTTCCATGCTTCTTTGGAACTTCAAAAATTCAGAAAGTGGAAGCTTTGGAGAAAAGGAATCAGGCAAACACTATGCTATCCGCAACAGTGTGAAAGGCTTATAGCATCATATGATTTCATCCTGATGGACGTCATGATGTCGTCTGAAAAACTTTATGGCAAACTTGTTTCAGAACGGGGGTTAAGAATTAGGGTAGGAATTATTTTTGTGTTCTCGATCTTTCTTTCGTCGTAAACTTTCCTCTTATCTGAATCTTCGCGATGAATCACGGATTAGCAAATGTCAGCAAAGTTTCTCAGTTTACTTTTCCCATAATTGTAGCTGACGATGAATCTTGCGAACAAAAGAAATGTCGCCCTCCGCAAGTGACACCGACACTTGGTGTTACAAATTGAATAATCTACTCCATGTGAAACCGACAAGTGTACTTTACTTCGAATTCGATTAACTTCAAATCAAAGAGTATATATTTTTTGTCTCTTGCGAGATTGATCGCGGTCTCTATGATTTTTCCGTTCATTGATGCACAGGCACGTACTCCTACATCGAAATACTCATTCGTTTGTCTAGAAACAGGTATAAGGATCAAGTATCGTATTGTACGCGATGTAGCACTGTAGTTACCGCACTCCTTTGAAGCCCATTTTCCTCGAATACAAGCCTTTTGAAAAGATTCACTAACCGAAAGCGATGATTGTAATTCTCGCTATAGAACTGCATCTGTGTTCTCTTCATTTAGCGAAAATTCACGAGTTAGTCATCTTGATTCTGTTTCAAACGAATAAAAAAATGTCACTCGTGTGAAAGAAAAAGTTACTCATTCGAAATTCATTTGCACAGTCGCGTTAATGCCGAAGCTCTCGCCAGTTGTTGCTGGCGTAGGTATACAATTTTTTCCATTTTGCATGCGTTTTAAAGTTCATCTTCGACTACTACGTACTCGTCGAGTGTGGGCGATTACGCTATTTTTAAAAAGAAACTGTTACGTCGTTATTCACTTCGCTGGAGTTGGCTACCGATATTGAATATTCTTATCGATTTTATACCCTCGGAATTGTGGAAATGTTTGTGGTTTTTTCCCTTCTTATCATCGTCGCTGTCACTGCATTATCTACGGGGAAGAATCTGTGATAATTTCTTCCTCATCAGTTGTCAAATCACGACGAAGCTCAACAGGCGTGACAGCCTGCTGTGTGCTCGACGTTATCGAAAATTGCCGTAAAAATACAACCATAAACTGACGCGACGTGTCGCTTTTTTGGGTCGTGTGTCGTCTGCTGAAAGTTGATAGTTACGACTGTGTCGAACTTGCATATTTCGCGAATTGTGAATAAGAGCGGCGCACCGCGTTCAAAATATTTCCACACGTGCAGTCCGTACACTTTCTCGAACTGCACGCGCGGGGTAGGGGTCGGGGTACGGTTTTAGAATTTCATACGATGGAAGCTATTCTAACCATGTCGATGGGTATTGATGGTTTTGTATGATTGGTGAATGAGATACGTGTCAACACTCTCATTTTTAAATTGATATTCTCGCGTCGAACAGCAACAGCAGAGAAGAGAACGACAAAAAAAAATTTGGAAAAAAATAAAATGTACTCGTATTATTATTACGTGGGGAAAGAGAGAGAACAGATAGATCAGAGAGAGAAGCTGGAATACGTCCAAAAATATTTTAAATAAAAATCCGATGTATGCGCCAAGTAATATATTACGACGTTGTACGAAGTTCCTCCTGATCGAGTGTTTCTCTCATTCGTCGCTCGCGTCCACTCGTATACAATAATGTATTGTATACATGTACTTATCACGTTGGTACATTATTAATGAAACGTTTGATTCATAAAATTCTCGATCAAAAATGATACGTTTTCGTGTAACTCTTGGTCTACCGGCTTCTGTATTATACGTGTGGGAAAATGGTTCCGTTGAAGGTCGACGACGACAACAGCGATAACGAAGACGATGACGACGACAGCAGTACGATTAACTCGAATGTCTAGGTCAGTGGCTCTTCGTTCCTCACTCGATCTTTTGTATTTGTAGTTTGACCAGTTACGAGAGATGAAATCATTAACAGATGGGTATGTACTCCGTATTCCTTATTGATGGATGGATACTCCGATTTACACCTAGGTATTTATGAACGAAGAAAACAAGTATGGAAACGCGTATTAATAAAAGTCCACGAGTTGATTGTCATCAATGATGTAGTCGTGAGAGTGTACATTTTCCCGTTAAAAATATAGGTCGTATGGTACGATTCATTCTTCAGGAGTATTGACAAATAATTAGGACAGTGGAAGGGTACTTGTAAATCGTCATTGGATTTTTTTGTTGCCTTTGACTGATTTGGATCTTCCAGAAATTATGTCAAGAGAGAAGTTCCATACGGAATGATGTAACTTCCTGTTTACAAGAGCCAAGAATCGTCAAAAGTTTCACCTGATAAAGCTTAGCCGTAGCTTCATGCGATGGCAAAGGCCGATTTATGGGGGAAGGGAGATTTTGGAACGTCTCTTTGCCTGTCAATCAACGGAAAGTCGTGAAACTCTCTCATCTTCTGTGAATCCGACAGTGGAACTAAACTTCAGATCGTCCGAGCACAACTCTTGAGACGCAGATCCGCAACCCTGTTTCTTCAGTTAAGGAAAAGAGAGGAGATATCAAATGTTAATGTAATTTGTATGTCAATCACGTGAAACAAAATGGTGAAATTACTTGATGTTTGTCGCCACCCTGGATATGAGTGAAATGTGGGTGGATATTGGCCAAGAGGGTCTAAAGATCAGAAATTCAGAAAATTTTCGTGTCTTCAATGTTTTTAACCAATTCGTCTTTGTTTGAAGGATGAGCTAAGTTAGGTTGCTAAATGCACGTACAAAGGCTATGGATTGGCGAGCGGTTTCGGCGCAAACGAGGGTGCTAAGAAGTGGAGGAAGATGATCTGAAGAATAGAGATGTAGCTAGAAGAGTCAGCGAGTGTGTTGAGAAGGGAGAAATCGCGAAGGTAAGTTATAAGACAATTCGTCTGAGGAGTGTGAGGTGTTTTAGATGATTGACCTCTACAACTCCCAACTTTTCGAGTTCACTCATGAATCTACGCTGCCTGGCAGTGAGGAGAACCGCGTCTGACCGGTTTGGAGTAAGGGTTCTGCGGCGAAAGGATCTTGTTCTTTTAGGCGCATTTTGATGCTTCTGATCGATTTATCTGTAGATCCTGCATTGTTCTCAGCAGGTGGAACGGAATGATATGGACTCCACGAGGTGTAAAAGATGGACGAGTTCTAAGTACGTTTCGTCTCTCCTTGGTATTGAGAGGAACGAGAAAAACAGTAGCTCGACAAAATTTTTATAGGCAGCCTCATCAAAGCCGAATATTGACTTCAATTTTAAAGCCGAAAGCTCTGATAGTGTGATTCTGGAATTTTAAGACACTTGTAGATCCTACGTTGTTTCTTCAGCAGGTGGAACTCAATGATATGGACTCCACATCGTATGAAAGACGGATGAGTATCTCATGGTTGCTAGACAAAGGGAAGGTTTACCTAAATAAGTGTCGCCTCTCCTGGGTATTGAGAGGGATGAGAAAAATAAATGCTCGACAAAATTTTTGATAGACAGCCTTATCAACGCTAAATATGACTTCGTTTTAGAGCTGAGAGCTTTGATAATGCGATTCTGGATCAGTCCTTCTATTAGAGAGAAAAAGTGGACAAAGTTTGTTTCTTACTCACCGTCGTCCTTCCGGCAAATTATGATTCTCGCAGGAGAAAGAGAGAGAAGATTTTGGACCCGGTTCAGAAACTTGAAAAGATTTCAAATTCTGAGCTATAATTATGAAGAATAACCTCTTGCTTCTACGGAGAGGGTGAAGAGGGGGGGAGGGAGGCAGACTCGGTAGAAAACATTTCGAATGTCGAGAGCTAAATTTATGAACCTCCTAGTTCAAGGATGTGGAAAAATTTAGACTACACCAAATTGTAGTTTAGAAGAAGGAGAGGACTTACTTAGAAAAAAACAGCATTTTGCCCCCCCCCCTCCCCCCGTGATATAGAGGAGTCAGGAACTTTACCAAGTCCCAGGTTCTCCCAGCGTTGCTATAGAACAGCCAAAAATTTCTCCATGTCCCAGCGTTGAGAGTCAAGAAGGTCACGAATTTTTCCAAGTCCCATTGAGGGCTGTAGAGGAATCAAGAGTTTTTCCAAATCCCAGCGTTGCGCATTCGCGAGGATTTTTCCAAGTCCCATAGAGAACTATGGAGGAGCCAGTTTGAAGCTCAATTGTTTTGAAGCGTTCTCCTCAAATATATCTTGAAATTTGAGAGTCCTCCACTTGTTGGACGCAGTTTAAATATCAGAGATTTTCCCGTACGGGAGAAATTTCAAATCTTAGATATGTCTGTCTTTTCTCCGAATAGTTTGAAACTTCCTCATATCAACTGAATTAGAATTGAGAAGAGATCGAACGAACCTCCGCTTCTTATCGTGATGATATCGACGTATCGTCTTCTATATCGAGACTATCGACTTAAAGCTAGTGTCCAATAGTAAGACGTCCTCCTCCCTCTCCTTTAGCCTGATACACACGTCTACCTGTGGCCTTGTATAGGTCAGTGAGCCTATTTACTGGTTGTATACCCTGTGCTAAACCAAGTATAGCCTTAAATGCTACTTTTCGAGCCCATTATAATGGAGACTGTGGCAGCATAGTCTATGATACTGTACGTTAGGCCCAGTATAACAGAGGCTAAGGATAGAGGTCCCACGGTAGCGGAGGTCAAAATTTTTTCAAGTCTTCAAAGTAGGTGCAAGTCATTGATGACGTCCTCAGCTCTTGACGTCATCTCTTTTCGCAATTTCTTAACGCACATCGTAGAGCAACCACCGGCCTTGAAATATATCAATGTCACATCCGAGATTAGTCCTGATTGGCTCTGATTCAGTTAAGGGACGGAGTACACCTTGGTGGTGGAATGATTTTGCGACCGTTTCGCACGCTAGTGGTCTCAAGTTTTGAAGGAAGTGAGGATTTACGCGTTTTTTCATCGTTTCATTATCCTCCCTTTCCTCAGTTAACTTGAGCTGTGTGCTGTCCCTATCTGACTTTAGGGTGTGGAACTTTAAAAAATTCTGGCTAATTTTGCTGTCCAGTTTAGTGAAATAGGAGGACCTATAAAACTTTTGAAAATGATTATTGGTTTCCTAGAAAATTTGCTGATGGCTTCATGGGAAGAGGATTTTATGAACGTATAATGTAAATATTAGCTCTTGAAAAAATTTTGTTGCTCATGATCGATGTCGTCTTACGTATTGTGTATGAGTGACTGAAGTCAAATTCTACAGGAATTCATTAGCCCTCAAGTCTTCAAAAACTGAAAAATCAAAGGCACGTTTGGTACAAGGACTGTAGCAGAACCCATGCGTTCAAGAGAAATCGCACAGATTGCATAACCGCCTACCGTGTAGGAGTTTCTTCATTCTTTTCTTGTCCTTTTTTCTGTTCTGTTGTTCCTTCTTAAGAAAAGTGGAAAAAAAAGTCATCCAGTCTTTTTCATCGGGTAGTGAATCAGAGAAAAATTGCTGAGGAACGATTGACAGTATTAGTACTATCAGAATTTCACGTGTCAAATGTCTTGAGGTGCTCAACTTACCAGGGGAAGAAGGGTGAGATCAAACAGGACGAAGCCGAAAAAGACAACACCCGCTGTGGAATCAGCTAGCCTCTGGCGCCACTCACTTCAAGATGGAAGGTCTTGTATAAGTAGAACGATTATTTCAAAACCTTTATGGAGTATCAATGCATAACCACCCTGTTAATGTACGAAAAGCATAGCTCTGGAGCTAGATCGTTGGTGCCGAGGTTGATTTCTGGCTCCGGGCTTCCCACCTCTACTATATATTTTTCAGAAGGCTGATTTTTAGATCTCATCAAAGCTCTGACGAAGATGCGATGTATCTACGGAATGGTATTTCTTTCTAATCATCATTATTTCTTCATTCAAACTGCTTCCAAGGAATGGAAGGAAATGCTCAGAAATGAATATCTGGAGACGCAGTGAGACTACCAAAACTAAGGAAATAATTTCTGATGGTGGTCAAGGAATAAAATGTTCAACTCGGAAACAATTTCGTCCGCACAGTTTATATTCGGCAACACATGGTTTCTTTTTCGATACAAAGGCCGAAGAAGATGGCTACTTCTCTTCACTTAAGCCCTGTACCGAATGTGTTTGTAACCATGTGCTTCTATAGTTTGGATCGTTAGGAAACTTCTGTGATCGAAGTTAGCTCTAGGAAAACTATGTTAGCTGCAGCATAAGTGCCAGGTTACATAAGCAGCAACTGGGCAACAAGCGACAAAAACCGAAAATTCGGGTTTTTTGTTGCTGGCGAGTTGCTCGGTTGCAAGTCGCTCGTTGCCGAGTTGCTGCTTATGTAACCTGGCACTAATGAATGTTGTGGTTTAGGTTGTTTGTTTATAGTCCATGGGCCATACTGAAAAATGACCAGTTTTGGTACCACTCGGGGGGACAAAGCGCCACTTTGGGGGCTGTTATCAGACACCATACTAAGCACAAAAAACAATGATAGACATCTGTAAGGGGCAGCTATGCAAAATGGCAGCCATTTTAAAATGGCGTATTGATTTTGCACCAAAAGCCAAATATCTCGCGTTAGAATGATCAGATTTTATTATTATTTTTTTTTAAATGAAAGGTAAATACGTGAGCTATAATTTTGGTCATCTATGATTTTTATGTATCTTGCATGTATGAGGCGTTAATTTGGGTTAAAAATTTCAGAGGTCATCAAAGCTGTATATTTTCAATTACAGTACTTTTAAATTGTCCCGAATGGTAAAAAGACCTCTTATGAAATTATTTTGTTGAAATAATAGCTTTCGATTGGTTTTTGTTTCATCAAGATCGGCTTATTTGCCGCGGAGAAAACAAACAAAAAGTCAAAATGGGAGTAAGATAAACATATTGCATGGATTGGAAAAATGTATTAAACGCGTTAAACAAGCGTAATATATCAACCTATCCTATCTGTTACTCGTATTTTACAATTATAGATAAACATTGAATACTTCACTCTTCAATTCTATGTTTGAACCGAGAGCAGTAAAAACTGCCTTAAATTTTGTACTTTTAGAGACAAGTTTGACTGGAGTAACTTTTCCTTTCCCGGCAAACGCACTTACAGTATCATATCCAATGAAAGCATGAAGTCCCACAAGTGCGTTTACCATATATTTTTCCCAAAAGCTGAATTTAGTTTTTCAACATCAATCATCCTATTCTGCTTTTTCAAATATATTTTGGATGAAAATTTATCTGAAGCTTGAACGTACATGCACAGTACTAGTACATCAGTGTCATCACAAACACATACAATTTTTTCAAAATGATGACTGGCGTGTTTGATGTGGAGCATCATGCAAGTATCTGCCTAGCTCTTCTTGATTCGAATTCAATGCAGGAATTTCTTCAAATCCAGACGAGGAGAACTTGATACACTGTTACATCACAAATAAAACTTTTGAAGTGTCAGTGTGAAAGAAATGTCCAAATTTATCTTCTTTCCAACTATCAACCAAATACGATGTTAAATCATTTTTGAATTTTTCGAGGCAGCGTTACAAATAATACACACTACGGGTTCTTCACACACCTCCAAAGTGACCCTCGTACTCTCGTCACCACTATCAGATATAATGGAAAATTGGGCTAGGAAAATTGTCAATAGGTATATAAAGTCTCACCCCAAAAATTTTTACACAAAACACGCACAATTCTCTCGTCGCAATTTTAAATCCAGTCATTCAACTTACTCGCACTGGTCACTCAAAAATTCACGCAATAACTCGATATTCGTCCTGACACTTTACTCAACTTGTTCAATTATTTGCGTATTTTTAGGTATTTGAAGTCACAAAACTAAGTAAAATATCATGAAATAGGCCTATCAGTAAAGTCCAAAAAGTAATGCTTCTATCATAAGACAAATTAATATAATGATGTAAATGGTCCAGAATTCTAGGTTCAGTGCGGCGACGCAACGGTGGCATATTACAACTTGTTTGCGCATCTGCGGGCGTCCAGGTTACGGTGCCTTGCATTGCATCAGTCATCATTGTAAAAATACTAGCACTTTTAATTTATTTTCTCAGCGGCAAATTTGCCGATCTTGATGAAACAAAAACCAATTGAAAGCTATTATTTCAACAAAATAATTTCATAGGAGGTCATTTTACCTTTCGGGACAATTTAAAAGTACTGTAATTGAAAATATACAGCTTTGATGGCCTCCAAAATTTTTAACCCAAATTAACGCCTCATACATGCAAGATACATGAAAATCATAGATGACCAAAATTATAGCTCACGTGTTTACCTTTCATTTAAAAAAAATAATGATAAAATCTGATCATTCTAACGCGAGATATTTGGCTTTTGGTGCAAAATCAATCCGCCATTTTAAAATGGCTGCCATTTTGCATAGCTGCCCCTTCCAGATGTCTATCATTGTTTTTTGTGCTTAGTATGGTGCCTGATAACAGCCCCCAAAGTGGCGCTTTGTCCCCCCAAGTGGTACCTCATTTCCATATGGCCCATGGACTATTAAGGAAATATTGTCCTATCGCGTGTTTTCATACTGTCCGAATGTGTTTGTAACCATGTGCTTCTATAGTTTGGATCCTTAGGAAACTGCTGTGATCGAAGTTAGCTCTAGGAAAACCATGTTAGCTGCAGCCTAATGATTGTTGTGATTAAGGTTGTCTGTTTACTTTTCAATGTCGAAGGAAATATTGTCCCATCACGTGTTTTCATACTGTTTGACAAATCAATGCGAACCGCAAGATATCAAGCCCCATATCGTTTACGAAGAAAGTCAACCCTTGTCTTAAACGTACAGAAACGATCTAAATTCTTCCTTCTTTCCAACGTTAAGGATGTTTCTAGAACAGATAATTGTTTTACAGTTAGAACAATATTTTTTTTGTATATGTCCCATCAACATTTTTTCCTAGTAAAAGGGTAGCCATATCTGAACTCGTCCTTTTAGTATAGAAATTGAAAAGAAACTATCTGACAGCCGTGAAGAATATATAACGTACCTTGTTATTGAAACATTTGCCAAAATACGCGTATACCATCACATATGTTGAAGACTCTGCGTCTATACGTACAGTCCAGCTGTAGGCGTGTTGAAAAATCTGGGAGCACTATTTTCTTCTTGTGACGTGGAGGGTTTTATATTGCGTACATTGTCTGTTTCGTATATATAGAGCCTATTCTTTTGAATCTCCCGAGCTCACTGCACAGTTTAACGCTGTACCGTAATTCTATTATCTACGCGTATTCACGACGATACGATAAACAAGCTCGGGTTTATGATGTGCAGCGTATCATCGAATTAGTATACTCGGATAAGGGCAGACGCGGCGAGACCACAAACGACGTCAAGTTGACTGTCGGAGAGATGGAAGAAAAATGCATCAACGTCTAAAGTTAATCTCGAAAACTCTTACTCTTTGTACGACTAATGAGTGATAAGATTGACTTTAATTACGACAAGCGTGTTGAGATGAGGGCAACGAAAAGCTCGAGTCAGTAGCGCTCCTGCATATGGTGTACTCGGCGTGGAGGTCAGATGACACACTCCTTTTTCCGAATGTACGTATAAGGGCAAAGGTCAATTAAAAAGAGTACCTCTTGTGCGCCAGCGTCTTTGTCTTTTCGTCTTCAAAAACGTATACGGGTCCCTTATATTTTCTTGGGCTTTATTAATAAAGGAAAATCAGCACTCGGGGACGCGTATCATGCATACGCGTGTAACTCTTCGTATATCCAAAACGAATAGGGTGAATTCCATCATCAAAGCGCTTATCAACGTATACGTTACAGACTTTCAACTTGTTTTGTTAATCGTAATTGAAATAATTTGTTTCTCATTTGTTATACGAGCGTCATCTTCGTTTTAACGAGAGTTCTTATTGACGGATAATGCGCGCAAGTTGGCGTGAGCGTTATATTCGTTACGGTGACCGGTGGTAATAACCTTTGAACTGATAAAAGCTTGTGCACGAGGCAAATGAATGAAGATATAAAAAGAATACTCTCTTCGGGAAGAGAATGAATAAATGAACTTGGGCGAGAACGATGCACGTGAGACAGATTAGAAGACCGAGGATTTCATATAGTATCTCATATGCAGAAGAAATACTCGGCCGTATGCTTTGCGTGACAATGATACGCTATCTGCGATTAGTGAAAAGCTGATCTTAATAAAGGATCGAATTTTGGATTTTGAAACCATGTGTTGTAGAATATAAACTGTGTGGACGGAATCGTGTTCGAGTTTGTTTTTTTTTTTAAATGAACATTTTATTCCTTGACCACCATCAAAAATTATTACTTCAGTTTTGTTAGCCTCACTGCATCTTCAGATATTCATTTCTGAGCATTTTTCTCCATCACTTAGCAGCAGAAATTGCGAGAAATGATCATGTTCCAATAAGTAAGACAATATTCCCTTCTCGTTCGCCTAATTCTAGTTCTCGTATGGTCTTTGCATAACATTGGTCATAATAGGTATGCAATTATTGCATTTATGTGATTTTCCTATTAAAAGACCAATGTGAAGCAAGTATCATCATTGTAAGAGACACATGAATGAAAATGAAAGATTGTTTAGGAATAATGCCCTCTAATCAGATTGTCTGAATTGGTCCAGTGAGATTTCCCAAGATGTTAGATTCCAAATTGAATATCTGTATTCCGTTCTCCTTTCTAATTCTGAAAGAGAATAGATTCTTTGTTGGGTTTTTAAACATTCTCCCTACCCTCCTCGATCAATTCTTATTGAACCTTGGCAAACGCTTTTCATATGAAATATGTACCGCTAGTGATGACGTCAAGGGTTGGTGACATCGTCCTGGTTGGGATTGAAAACATTGCAAATTGATGACGCCACTGCAGTGTAAATTATGTTGTATGATTCAGGCTGATGACGTCATGGAGGGGTTCATGTCTCAAGATTTTAGGGATGATGACGTCTTGAAGTAAAGATATTACCGATTGATGACGTCATCAAGGTTGAGGTTGAAATGTCGTCACAAAAGTGTATGTCTTAAGATTTCAGGATTGATGACATCAGAGGGTGATGAATTTGAGGTTTGAGGGTGATAAATTTACAGTTTGATGTCGTTAGAGAGTGATGAATTTACGGTTTGATAACGTCAGAGAGTGATGAATTGTGACCTCTTCTACAGAAACCCACCTTAGCGTCATCAGTAATGCATGCTTTTCATATGTAACTGATAACGCTTAAGGTGAGTTTCTGTAGACGGGATCACAATTTATGATTTGATGACGTCAGAGAGTGATGAATTTACGGTTTGATGACGTCAGAGAGTAATAAATTTACAGTTTCATGACGTCATTTGATGATGTCAGAGAAAGATAAAGTTACGGTTTGATAACGTCATTTGATGATGTGAAAGAGTGATGAATTTATGGTTTGATGACGTCATTTGATGACGTCAGAGAGTGATGAATTTATGGTTTGATGACGTCGGAGTGATGATTTTACAGTTTCATGACGTCATTTGATGACGTTAGACAGTGATGAATGTGGTTTGATGATGTCAAAAGGTGGTGAATTTAAGGTTTTGATGACGTCAGAAAGTGATGAATTCACGGTTTCATGATGTCATTTGATGACGTCAGAGAGTAATGAATTTACAGTTTGGTGACGTCATCAAGGTTGGAGATGAGAATATCGCAAGTTGATGACGCCTCATAAGTGTAAAGTATGTTGTAAGGTCAAGGCTAATGACGGATCAATGACTTCACAGAGAGGTGTTAGAGATCATGACGCCACAGAGTGATAAAATTACGTCATCAAGGTTGAGGGCCTTGAACATCACGGGTTGATGACGTCATTCGTCACAAAAGTATGTATGTCTCAAAAATTTTCTTGAGGGTGATGACGTCACACTGGTGTAGGGGTGATGCGTGATGACATTTCAAAAGTTGAAACTGAGGACGTTGCGGTTTGATGAATAATAAAAAGCCTACCAGGCATAATGAAACCGAGGCATACCCGTGATTTCAAGTTTTTCCCAAAAAGAAAACCTATGTATTTTCAAACGTGGACAATTTTGTTTGGCAGGTATTTGAAAGTATAATTCTGAAATATACTTCTGAGGGGTGGAGGGGGGGGATAGAAGTTTGGTCTTTATTTGGCTATCAAGTGAAATGAATGAAATATCAAGTTCTTTGTAATACAGTGCAGTGCTGCCAGATCTAAGAATTTTTGGTTCTCGAAAAAATACAGATATTTCAATGGATTTTGTGTAAAATATAGAAATTCTTGTACTTACTCAAAGGACACCTTGGTCACTTATATGAGAGATACTTTTCTCTTGCTTGTTATAGGCTGCTAACGCGGTCCTCCGTACCATTTAGTCGATCAAGGGAAATGTACCTCAGTCACAGATATGATAGATTCGTTTCCCCTGATCGTTATTGACAGATCACTGAAAGTCTGTAGAGGTCAGTTCTTAGGTTCTAGAAAAAATGGCGCATACAAATTTTTGAAAATATTTAACAGCAGTGTATCAATAGTGGCCTAAAATTATGGAATTTCCACTGTTTTTTTAGTGCGTAGAAATCGTTCACTTTAAAAGAAGAAACTTCCTAGTTTCTTCCATTGTAGATTGTCGATGGAAGATTTCAAATCATTTGGCTTTCTGTATGAGAACTTTCCGGAACTAATTAACCTTTGACGTGAGATTCTTCTTTCAAAACGCCGGGGTACCAGTTTTGAAACACCAAAGATCGACCCGAATACTTGATCACAATAAGCTTATTGCTTCATCTGGAATATAATATTCTTGATAGACACTATTTTATTACGTGCGGAGGAGGGTTGTTGCTAAATAAAAAACTCAAGCGCAAAATTTAGATCACCTCGTCGAGATCCGAAGCCAGCAGTCGCCCGGAAAGCGAAAGGTCTCGTGTTCGGATCCCGACAAGGTGATCTAAATTTTTCTCTTCAGTTTTTCATTTACCAACAACTCTCCTTCTAAAATGTTCTTCTTCTGATTAGGTGATGAATGGTGCATTTATGGATGTGATTATAGTTATTAAATTAATTTCTGTGGAATCTTCCGAAAAACGAATTCTATGATGGAGACATCACTGGAAGCGTTGGAAAATAGAACAATTACTCTACAAATCAATCAACCACTAGAAATCAATGCACTTCTGAATGGTAAAGAAATGTCGTGTGTTTCTCGCCTCTCAAAGTGGGCTGTCTTTTTATGTGAGTCAATATTCAATAAGCATTTAAAGGCGACGTCCACATGGCTTCGTTTGAGAGGATGCTCGAAAACGTTATAGGTCGAACAAGAACTGCTGAGAGCCCTCGCATTCTTGCGAAAAGGCCGAGCAATTCAGAATTTTTGTGATAGTCCTAAAATTGATTCATTTTTAATCCATTTATCAATAAAATCACTTGCAATTCAAGGAAACAATTTCGAACACTGAGTCTCGCAGAACATGGTGCCTCGCTTTTTCATTGTCTAAAAACACCTGCCTCTACAAATCAATTGAATGACGAATTTACAGTTTGGGCATTATCTTGCGGACTTGAGATCTGAGGAGATCATACAAACTCGCCTTACAGAAAGTCAACATAGAAGCCAATAAAGGATGAGATGAGACAATGTTGGAACATTTCCACTAGCTATCATGGGAAAAAAGGGTGACATCATTTTTCAAGAAGAACTACTGGGTAATTGGTCACAGGTACCTGTTAAAAACGTTCACTTGCATTGTTATCCATCAGTTCTACGTACATTGATGTCCGCTAGTGCTGTCGATACACACAGACGGTTAAAGTATTTAGAACACCCGAGTATTGATACGTAGTACGCGCCATTTTGACTTCTAGAAAGAACGTATACACATGAGAGTCCATGTTAAATTCGTGATTTTCAGGTGAGAATTACTCAAGAACAGCTGGATGGATTTTCTTAAAATTACCCTCGATAAAAAGAGAATTTTATGTTGGATAAACGATGTCCATCTCGTTTTTACTCTCCGAAGCTCATTCTTTCAGTTCTCGATTGATGAATGGAATTCGTTTTTTCGCACGACTGTGCACATAAGAGTCTTACGCGCGCACTTGTACAAAAAACAACTTCCATTCATCGTAAATATCTCAGTCAAATTATTTTTCGAGTTCCAGCTTCATGTATTAGATTATCGGACCCTGTAAGAAACATGAAAATAACCGCAACGACCGGTAGGACTTAGGCACTCTTTCAGCAGTGTGCAAAACTGCTTAGGTCATGAATAGGTTGTTAAGATATTGGAATTGTTTGTTTAAGGACGCTGTAAATCTAAAAACAGAAATAAAATGATAGTTGGGAGGCCAGGGTCGCTTTTTTGTCAGAAGACAGATCACGCACTAAAACAGAAACTGCCCTGGTCGATCACATGCTCAAGTGTCACCAGATTGTCTACTGTCGCGCTAATTAGTTTTTAATCGTGCTGACTTCGATATGGAACATGTTTATACATCTTGTACGTACAAATGACATGTGTCCGTTGACGAAGGATCGACGACCACCCGGAACGTCCTTCAATCAGAAAAAGATAACATTCCCCGGATATTTAGCGTTTTTAAAAAATATTGTGCTCCCTTATGTGTCTCTCATATTCACGTGATCCGTTATTCCCCCATTTTTGTCGCTAGAAATATGACAAAGTTGTTCGAGAAATATCTTACTGCCAGTATACCGCGGGACATCGATAAATTTTTGCTATTTTTGTTCGTTTCAGAAATTTGGAGCTATCGAAAAGATACCGATTTACCCAATGGCTGTGATAAAGCAAGAGGCTCTCGAGGAGCCGCCGTTCTCAACGGATTCTATACAAAAAGTGCCTTCATTAAGTGATCTCTCCGATCAAGACAATTCTCTTGGTAAGTCGATTTTTTTTTTCTTCCTTCTAATTTGACGACTCGATACCCGCGATTCTCTTCGATTTGTACGTCGTGCAGTACTGGGGAGGTAGAATAATGAATAATAAGTATTATATTGTTTGTACCACTCTTCACAGTGTGTGAGATAGTTCGAAACAAAGCCCGCGGTACAAACGCTCGGGAGTTGAACGAGCGCGCGAGGGAGGGAAAAAAAAGGAGAGAAAAGAAAAAAAGATGCATGAGAACTGTCTTAGATTTAATGTATTTCTGACTCCTGCTAAGACAGCTGTGCTTCTTCAAAACCTTTAACAAAGTCACTGTGTACACGTTTTTATAATGGTGCGCTACTGGTTGTTTTAAAATCTGGTCGAAAAACCGATCTCGTTGGACGCGTAACAGACATTGTCTGCTGGAATATAACTCGAAAACGTACATATGATATGAAGGAGGATTTGTATTTGTACGTGTGTATTATTTGCGTTGTCATTCTGTCCGAGTTCGAAGGAATATGGCCCGAGGTTGTGGTCGTTTATAAATGTTGAAAACATCTTAATAATATTTGTAATAACGCTACGTGTATGTCCCACGCTTAAAGAATCGATATTGATTAGCCGCAATTAGTATTACACCGTGTGGACTGGTGTGTTTGGTAATACTGGCGAATAAGTCATCTGGTTCTCGTCAACTCGGGTCGCATGCTGTACAAAGTCGATCTAGTGTGTCGCCTGGCCATATGCGTCTGTACAATCATTCTCTTATCGAACGACTCATACTGCTGCCCTAGCTCTTGACGTATCACGTATAAACTTGAAATTCGAGTTGTTGGTAGAGAAGAGAGATGAAAAATTTTATTTGACTATACGTGTACTCGTTCGACACACTCGCGACCAGATGATCGTCCTACGTGTGTACATACGCGAAAGAATCCGAACGATTACGTAATATTTTTCGAAAAATGAATGAATGAGAGGAGAAAGGAATATAGGAGGAGAAAAAGTATTAATTTCATCATTGTGGATAAAATTTATTAGTGGCTCCTTCACCCTCACCTCTGGTATACGTATTTAACTTCCGGTAGGTTCTCACGGTGTTAAGATTCACCTCTTTTCCGGTGGTAAGCGAGGCTGATGGCGATGACGACGAAGACATTGGGACCTAGATGTAGTTCGCCTTTCTCGCCCCGTTTACGTCGATAGATTTCCGCGCTCACATTTGAAGAAATGTTTTTTTTTCTCACGCCCTACTCTTCGGTTATTTCACTTTTTTTTTTTACCTCTCTTTCTTCGGCTTCGATATTTCACTTTTTCTTTCTTACGTGTTGTTTCCGATGTCATAATTACGTTGCTACAGTTTGGTTTCGTTCATGTTTGCGGTGACAATATGGAATGAATGGTATAATGTCACGGTACAATGGAGAGGTGGAAATATTAAGCGCAAAACGAGGGTCTCTTGTGCTTTTTTTATCGTGGAAATGTTAGAAATATCGAGATGTATGGCATAATTTTGAGGAGTAGTGCGAAGGAGGGGAATGAAATTTTCATACTCGTAGACTTGATGAGACATTGAATGCATTCAATGATGAAAAATTTGAAAATTGACTCTAGCTCACTTTGTGCAATTGTTTTTCTCATTGATTGTCAGTCCAAGAAAACTGGATCAAATTATGGTATCTGCTGATCGGTATCCTCATGAACTTCTTGAAATCCTCTTGCCTCTCTTCCTAGCTCAGACTGAGTGTGAGGCGTGGAGACGAGAGCTGAAACGGTAAGAACTCACCCCAAGTAATCTGGCGCCATGCATGCTCAGAACAACGCAGGCATGTAACCATGTATCTACATATCCCGCTGAGGGGCGGAAGAAAATGAATGCGGAATGGGCGCAGCGGATGTACAAAGATGTTATGGCCTCTCACATCTACGTGTACCCCCCCCCCCCGCACTACAGCTGTCGTTGATACTACCACCAGCATCAACACCAGCACATCTAGGTAAGGGGCGCTCAGAAGGCCAACAAAAAGGAACGGCAAAAAAAAAACTTCTGGCGGAGCCAAATAGAAAAATATCATGTTTCATGTCTTCTATAAGGTAGCATGCTCAGATAGTTCGCCCCCATCTTGGTCTAGCACAAGTCTACCTAAGTACTATTCCAGGCTGATGAGATTAGGGGGCCTCACTCACTCCGCTCGTTCGTCCTGCTTCTTGGTCTAGTATAAACCTACTTTAGTATTTCAGGCTGATGAGATTAGGGGGCCTCACTCGCTCCGCTCGTTCGCCCCGCTTCTTAGTCTAGTATAAGTCTACTTTAGTATTTCAATAAAGGGTATTCCTTCTACTTCAGGCTCAGCATAATGAAAGCTTCCGACGCACGGATGTACGCAAGCAAATTTCAAATTCAGGTTAGGAATCTGGCTTGATCTAGTATAATCTAGTTTACATTTCAAGCTAAAATATGTATATTAGACCTTTATAATGTAGGCTATTCCTACTACAGCATACTGATTCAGGCTTAGTATAAGGAAAGCTTCAGAGACCCAAGGTCATTTGCATAAGGCGAGGTGGTACTCGCAAATGCGGTGAGTTCACTGCACACATCAAAGAGAGATCTAGCCTAGCTAGTAGAGACTAATACAAACTTCCCCTTTGTATGAGCCTATGATATAAAGGAGCTTAGTTTGGAATGAGCCTGTGGTATTCCTAGTATAAAGCTAGTTTAAACTAGCATGTAAACTAAGCAAGGCGAACTATGAAGCTTCTTTAGGAGTCAGAAGATTTAAGCCTTCATAAAGTGTATATTAGGTTTAGTATTATCAGGGTTTTGCTAAGAGTCAGACGACTTGAGAAATCTTAGTATAAAGCTAGTATAAAGGCACCATAAAGCTAGTATAATGAGGCGAACTATATGAAGTTTCTCTAGGAGTCAGAAGACTTAAGCCTACTATTTCAGTTCATATAAGGATCGTTTTGAGGTAATAGCCCGACTTATGAGTGTTATCAGAGTCTGTCTCTTTATAGAGGGGAAAATGAAATTAGGCTTATCTAGTTTAGAATTACTCCGAGTTTTCTGTTTCACTCTGACCGTTTGATCCTTAAGATTTCTCAAAATTTTCTAACTCATGGATTTTATTTTTTGTGTAAAGTATCGAGGGATCTCGAACAGCAGAAGTGGATTCCTGATCCTTCTTCATGAAACATCTGTTCTGCCGATCTATTGTAGCCTCCCTCACCCATGAAGAAGAAGTCGCTGTAACTGCTGTATACAACTGATTATTGGTTTTATATGCGGAAAAAATTTCACTGTTCTAGGTTTCACTATCTGTGATGAGAAACCTTTATGAACTTGCCAACATGTGCAATTTCGTAAAACGGTTTCTTTTCACAAAATGGTCGCTCAAAGCGTCTTTAGTTTCATTATCTGCGATCTTGCAAATCAGCAGATTCCCGTGTCTCTCAACATTTATATTTACAGCGACTTCATTTTGATCAATAGAAAACTTACTATGGATACGAGTCTGCGAATTTTCTGCGAATTTCAACTTCCATGATATTTTTTCAAAATTTTGGTATAGATTTCACGGTACCATTTGTACGGTGTTGGGTTCCTCTCGTGGATACTCGCGCGCTGAATTTCATTGACACCTTCCTCATGCTGGTTTTGTATAGCTCAGGAGGGTACCATTTTGATGTCACTTTTATATAAGGATGATGGAAATTATTGAACGAATGGTTTCAGAACGTCGTAATTGAACATTATTTGAACTCTTCCTGGTACAATCTTGTCTTTCTTTTCGCCGAACTCTGTGCTACTGGTCGTAATGGAAAACTTGATAAGTCGATTCCGAAGGGCTCAAACAATTTTTGCCGACTTTTTCATGAGAAACGGAGGCTTTACAGCCGTACATTCGGGTTTCCTTGTAAATTCATTTATTTATAGGCCTATTCATAAGATTGTTTTTTCCGCGAAACTCCTACAAAGCTTAGGGATGCGGTTTTCGAAAACTTGAACAGATTATAGCTTTATATCTGAAAATATGCATCTACAGTTCTCTTGAGGATTTGATGAGTGGTTCTCAAGATATACTCTATTTTTTTGAAAACTTTCTCACTATTATAACTCTGAGTGGATTTTTCAATCTTCTTGTTATCAGTGCTTTTTGTGACAAAGAATCATTTTTTTATTTCTTTTTTCTTTTGGCTCTCTTGTGTCGCCAAGCCAAGAGCTCCTATGCATCCGCGAAGGGGAAAAAAGAGGAAAACTAACGTTTCCTACCGAACTACCGAGTATTACATTGTGACGTCATTCGAGTAACTTACTCTGTATAGAGATTTAATTTTTGTATAGCATTTTCTTCCCTCAGTACCTCAGCTTTTTTATGGTATTTATTCATTATTATCATGCGAAATACGGACTGCATGTATTTTTTCGACCGTGAAGACTGGTGTTACTTTTGGCTCATAAATCTTCAGATCTTCAATCGTCTTGCAAAGCAGATCTGGGAACTATTTGATTGTTTAAGGGGATTTGGCCGGTCTTGACAGGAAGAAAGGAACCAAGTGGCTCAGGTTCTTGATCTGAGTGCAATTAGAAGATGCGGATCTTCTGGTCCTGGATTACGATGTAAAAACAATCAGGATCTCTTGAGTCCTAGATCTCAGTAGGGGAAAAATCTCTAACTTTTGAGCTTCGGTTATCAAAACAAAATAAAAAGATGAATTTTCGTTATCTTACAGTCAAGGGGGAAGAACAAGAAACCTGGGCGACTCAGTCTTGTCTTATGATTAGTCGTACTTAATGAGGAGAATCTTGAGTTCGAAAATCCATAGTCTATGATTGAGTTCAATTGTCAGTCTTTATCGAGTGTGCTGCAAGACTATCTTTGTGACTTCACATACATAGTTGATGGTGTTTTATAGTTGAGTTGAAGTATCTCAGGAGGAGGGAATATTATTTACAATTAAGTTTGGACTAGCTTCTTCGAGATCTACGAGTGAACCAGGTTCGGGTGATGTACTTGTTTATTAGTTGATTGCTGTGTTTGGAGAGGTCGGAGCGTGAGGAACCGTAGCAAGGTTGACAGGTGGACGGAGCGGTTAACTTTCTCGTCCTTTTGGAGGTCCTTGATCACTCTGAGCCCAAATACAATATATGTAGGCTTCTAAGATTTTTTGACCGCGGATATCCTCCAAAACTACTCGATAGATTTTTCGAGACTTCAGCAACTTAGTCTCGTATCTTAAGATGCACATCTGCCATTTGTTTAAGCATCGGATGAGCTGAATTGATAGTACATAGTTCATTAATGTGTTTAGTTACGGTTCTGTTGATTACGATTAATCTTCTTGAAATGAGAATCTTCAGAGGAGCAATCGAAATATGTAATTTGCAATGACCGCAGAAACAACTGTTACAGCTTCGTTAGGGCAATGAACTTTCTCGACGTCTTTGAGGTTTTAAGTCAACTCTATCCTAAAATGAAATAAAATTCAGGTTTCTTTCTTGGATTTAATGAATACTTTTACTCTGTTATAAGTTGACGTGACGTCATATAAACTGAGTTTTACAGTTCATTCTACAAATATATGGTTTGATCGATACGTAGGTGGTCGGTGTTTAATCTGACGAGTGGGGGTGACTTTCTCTATGAGTTTTGAACGTTTGAGAAGAGGCTTGCGGTGCTCTTATCAGGGAGTAGGGGAAGAGGTTAAGGACTTCATTAGAAAATGGTAACGACAATTTTTTTGGGTGTATTTTCAAAAGAAATACTAATTCTAGATTTGTTGGGTAACACAGGTGAGACACACACGGCAACAAAATTCAGAAGTCGTTTCTTCCCAGACTCCTGCGGACCTGTTATTGTAAGGTGTAAAAATACCTTGTATGCCACCCTGAACATACCATAACCTTTTTCCTCCACCCTTGTCATCCGAACGCAAACTTCAAACATTCTGCATTATCAATCCTCTTTCTCTCTTTAGCAAGAAGCGCTATATTTCTTACGTCAGACTCGCGGTCCAAAAAAAGAAGAGAAGACTCGAGAGCTTCAAAGGGATACTCACCGTATGTGATCCTGCGGAACGAATCTAACCCGTCCCGAATAGTGTATTGTTGCAATTAGGTCGCTCAAAATGACGGCAACTTAAAATGAGTCAGCGGGCTCGTCAGAGCTGAGAGACAAGAAAGTGAATGAATTTCATAGAGGAAAGAAAGACAGAACAAAGAACCCGCCCTGTTTTTCACCCATTCGAGTGAAAAATCCCAAGAATACGACGCGACCTACCGGTATCTTTCTCAGCAAGACTTCGAGAGTCCTACAACGCTAGAGTCGGTGTATTCTTGCCGCTCTTCAACGTCGCCAGGTTCGAGTTTCTTCGTCATTTTAAATATAGTTTTTGTAATTTCAATTTTGATAAGCGTCGACGGATGTTTTAGATGTCACAATTTTCTCACGTCTTCACTTCTCGCGCGATTAATATGGCAATTGAATTCGTTTTATGACTACTCTCTCCTCCTCCTCTCGTTCTCGACAATTTAAACTCTTCTCCCAGTTGAGATTTATCTTTCAAGTGACAGTGGGACACGTTCGCGCGTTCTTTTTTAGCGTGCGAATTTAACGCGCGTATGTACGAATACTAAGTCTCTTGAATTTGATTTACGGAGACTAGACGCGGTAGAATGTCAAACAGGATAGCTTAAATTTTGTTCCAAACGCATTCTTTTCGCACGTGTACGTTGGATGCTCGAATCGAAAGCCAATAAGTGAAAAACGAAAGTCAGCTGGGATTGGCTGGTGGCCAATGTCTTTCGATCAGCGTGCAAATTTTCCTTCTCCATCGAGCGAAGAAAATGAGAGTAATGTCGTAAAAGATTGCGATCGTATGAGTATGCGAAAAATTTACAGAATAGCTCGTTGGGGAAACTTTCGATGTCTAAAAGGTATACCTTTCGTTATCGTTGGGTATCAATCAATGGAGAGTAATTTGGTGACTGTCGCCTCTTCCTTTAATTAATCTCAGCATGGCATGTGACCTTTTTTCACAGACATGTCTCGGATCTCCGGTATGGGGTTGTCGTAAACAGGGCGAGGACTTTCACTGATTTCCTACTTACATTTTTCGACCTGTTCTCTCAGCGTCAGCGGATATTACGCGTGTATCAATTTCTTCATCATCCCCGTAATTAAATTTTATACCCTATATATCAGATTAGACGATAAATCAGTCATCTTGCGGCAATGATGCTGTCGTCGTTTTGCTACCTGTGTTTCACGGCGCGACGCTTCCTGACGCGCGTTATCCCGTCTTTTCCGCGTTGTTGTGGCCGGATATCGAAATTAAGAAAATTTTTAGTTCCGGAACGAATGTGTTTCTTTCTAATAATAGTGAAAAAGGATGGCGGCTGTGCTTGCGTTACGATGTAACGTTAATTGAAAAATACGTATATGCAGCTCTTATTGTGCGTCGTTTGTCGAAAGCATTTTTATGCCCTTTGTACTCGACAGTCAATCCTGTATGACTATACATACACCCTCAAAATAAATACCAAGTGCCAAAGATAAGGGGTTCAGGTAACACTTTCGAAGAGTAATTTTGGAGTTCCGGTGCACAAAAGAGCCAAAAAGTATGTACAATAATATGAATATTATGGTTATGTACCGAAGATTCCGCGCCGCTCTTGTTGTTGTGATTCCGTCTTCGGTTTTTTTTTCTCTCCTCAAGTAATTGTATACCGTGTATACATTATTCATTTCGGGCTCTCATCGATTCCACGCATGTGTTCAACTATTACTACGCGGCATTAAGAAAGAAATATTATTACAATTTCGGTGTATAATAATAGCCGTTGTTTTTGGTGTGGAGAAGAAAACTGTCACCGTTACGATACGTTTTCATTTCATTAATTAAGGAGCGAGCACGCGCCAAAAGCCTTAGACTTTTTTTTTTACAAAATGAAAATAGCCTACGAGTATACGCAGGAAGATTTTCAACGGTCAGCGGAAATGCTTAATAACCGGATACGGGGAAATGACTAGAGGTGGGAAAAGAAAAAGAAATAGAAGTCACAGTCAACGTCTCCGGATGATGGTGTACTTGTTTATTGTTACCCCGATTTACAGGTGTATATCCGCTTTGATTTGGAGGTTATTTATATGTACTCGACGAGAAGAAAATAGAGTAAACGGTTTTCCGTCAAAAAGAAACATAATTTAAATATGAGGGTTTCGCGACGTAATATAGTCTTGTCATAACAACTGGTTCGGTCTAGAACTAGTTTTTTCATTTCGGTTGATACGTTTTGTGCAGAACTTTGTATGTGTATATAGTGGGTGTACGGCTGCGTATAATTATCAGGATTTATCCCCTCTAACTGAAGTTATTACAAGCGATGCCTCGGGGATTAATTAAACGGTTGATGATTTCCGAATCGGAAAGAGAAATTAATTATGAAAGAAAAATATATATGTGGAGATAAAAAACATATCAGCGTTATTTGCGTGTCACTCTTTGACTTCCGTTGTTGGAAATCATTTTATCGTTTGGATGGGCGAGAGAATGAAATCGAGAAACAGGTGTGCGATGTCAAGAGTAATTATTCGATTCATGAATGAAAATTTGATGAGCGATTTAATATTCAAGTTTTCCGCTCTTTTTACTCGAGTATGCGATCGAATTTGTCTTGGTAGCAGTGAGCGATTCGATGATATTTTACGCTTGGTTATGCAGTCTGGATTTTGATCATGGCTGCAAGATTCATCAAAATGGTCCTTCCAATATATCACCTTGACGGAAGGAAGGCTGCGTACAACTACAGTGTTCACCGGTCCTGGAAAACCTTGGAAAAAAGTCCCATATTCTATGAAGAGGGCTCGAAAACATGGATTACTCTGAAATTCAGATTGGTCCAACGGGAGGGGGGGGATTTCCATGCGCAATGAGAAAATTGATGTAATTTACAATGTCCCGTGAAGAGTGTCTGAGAAAGGGTCCAGAAACTTCTGATTAAGTCCCCGAAAGATCCCGGAGAGCTCCGCGGATTCTCATGTTCTGATTCTGATATACACCGGAAACGGAAAGAGCCAAATTTCTCAATTCTATGAACATCCTGAGATATCTGGCTCACCTCCCCAATGACTTCATCTTTTTTCCCAACTACAAAAAGCGTAATTCGCTCTCAGAAAGACTACGTTGCGGTGCCTCAATGTGCAGTCAATCTAGTAAATCCTTCCTGAAGTCAGTCGTCAGCACTGAGATTGGCTCTCTAGTCCTATTCTCAACCTCTGCGCGAAGACGCGAAAACCCCAGCTCAGATACCGATACCGCTCTCGAACCCTCACTGTCAATTTCCCTGCATCCCTCAATTCACTCGACTTTTAATCTACGCTCTGGCTTTCTTCTTTGCTAACTGTACGAGAGCTTGATTCTCTCTGAACTGGACTCGGGTATAAATACTCTCAATTTAGTTAATCTTGCCTGAAACCATAGACATTTGCACAGACAATCGTCAGTTGTGAGATTGGGCCTCGGTGCTCTACGTTCTAGTCCTACTCTTAGCCTCTGCGCTGTAGCGGGTCAAGTCCCTCCACTCTTCTTCTCTAACTGCACAGCAGCCTACTTTGCGTTCAACTAAACTACAACGCTGCAATATACACCCAATCTAGGAAATACTGCCTGAAATTGTTGGATGCAATTCCATCATCAGCACTAGGATTGTTCCTCAGTACAATTCGCTCTAGTCATTCTCTAAGGTTTTGCGTCGAGATTGGTGGTTCAGCTCACAAATACCTCTTTTCAACCCTCACTGCTAATTTTCTTCACTCAGATTTCCATCTAAATTCTCTCCTGCTTCCTCTCGAATCTCAAGTACTTCTCAAACCATCCCCTTACCCCCCTCAATCTAGCCAACATTCTGAATCACCAGACTACTTACCGACGAATATCATCGTTCGTAACCAATTTCCGACCCACCAGCTCTGCTCTACAGAGGGATCTCAATCTGGACCCAAAACTAGATACGGCTTTATGACCAATCAACCGGTTCAGAAATTCTGCCTCCATTCTCACTGCCTAACTGAAAACCATGTGCTCTTGTCTTTCAGCGGGGAACCCGCTATCCATTTTATTAGGGGGATTACATCCTTGGAAAACGTCGGCGTCCGTGAGTTTCTGTGAACTGCGTGACGTGACGTGACGAGACGTGTGACGCTTCATGACGTCATCAATGACCTCGAACGACTTAAGGGACTTGGAAAAATTTCAACTTCCAGCCTTCATTTTATTTGTGACGTGACGTGACGTGTGACTCTTCATGACGTTATCAATGACCTTGATCTTCTTATCTAATCTTTACCGCAAAGTGATTCTTTTTCATCTTTCCTGGCTATGCAGGACCCTCCACTCTACTATTCCCTTAATTCAACGCATTCATTTACTTCTGTAAACATTTCATCATCATCGTCCTTAGCAGCAGTCTCCTCCCTGTAAATTTTGGTACGCATCACCTTCTCAAAAATATGACGTGATTGACCTTGTCGTCAAGGATTAATCCTGTGAAAACCTCCTGTGGAACTCTGTATTCAAGCAAACTAAGAGCATTGAGAAACAAGCAGTCGGTCTCCTAGGCTTTCTCTAACGGAACTGCCCGCCATTAGAAAGTCATTCGGTCTCACCCATCCTCATCTTTTTCTAGATCTATCTTCTCCTCTGTCTTCCCAATAATGCCGACTTGATAATGTGTCTATTCAACTCCTGTTTCCGTGTTCCGAGAATATCTTTCTTCCCTCCTTTTTTTTGATCAGTATTCCTAGACTTATACCTGTATTGATTGAGATAAAAAGTGTTTTCTCTATTATACGCAGTGCTCGGTCGGCCTTTCGCATTCAGCGTCCAACTGTTTTAAGATCCCTGCGTAGAAGACCCCATGCTGAGTTCACGTCAGTGTTACTAGGAATTAAGCAGGACAATGAAAATCTTTACTACTATCAATCGTTCCCGTGACGAGGGTGATTATCTTGAATACTATAAAAGCGACAAGCTGGGGTACAAATTCAAGTCTTCCGCAGTATTTCAGAATAGTCTTCTCGGAGTAATTCTCCTCGGTTCTTGTTTGTTGTGTAATTTAGAGGATCCGTTTCCGCGAATCTTTGATCCAATACTACTGAAATTGACTCCTTCTGTTTTCTTAAATACGAAGTTTTTAAAAGAAGATGAAGTGAGTGTCGGACAGAAGTTTAGTGTATCAATATTCTCTGTCTACATTGAAGCACCTTCATTTGGACCGTGATATTATATTATTGGAATCGACCTCACGGCAATGTCGTTTCGACGTCGTCACTTTTTTATAAACATTAATCCAACACCAGATGTCGACTCAATTTTTACGTCCACAATAATGCTGCCGCACAAACTTGAATTGGCGGATCTGCAAAACAACGATCATATTGCTTATAGAAGACAGTTTCATAAGCCTCATTCTCCTAATTGTTTTTTGCGGGTACGTCAATCCAGTTTGGTGAATGAAGTAAACGAGTGATTGATTTTGAATCTATTTTCGAGGGAGTCCAATGACATTGGCAGTCGTAGAAAAAGAAGAAAATGATTGATGACACTACCACCCCCTTCCCCTTCGATATACCTGTGTACTGCAATGTGAGCTTCGGTCCGATCTATGCCTGCGTAGATGGCCGGAAAGACCTTGAACCGAAATCCAGTAAATAGGACAAGGAATTGGGGATAGGAGTACTTCGGAACTCGGAAATTTTCGCGGTCTCAAAGTCGTGGTTGTAGGATCGAGTCGAGGTTATAAAATTCACACAAAATCAATTCCTGAGAAATTTTACTCAGTGCTCGTGTAATAAATTTTGTACTTCACATTTTTGTTTTGTTAACATAGGACAGTAGGGCTCCTATGAGTAGAAGGCGAAGTATCTTCCATAAGACCGAGTATAGTGGAAACTCGACCGTCAAAGAGAGATCAATTACAAATTAGCACAAGTACAATTTTATAAAATCGTGATCAATCACGCCTTCTTCCTTATACTTGACTGTCACCCTAATTTTCAAGACGATGATGGTGATTTGCGCGCCGAGAAGCAAAAAAAACAAACACTACCCTAAATCTCCTGTCAGAACACGATATTATTGTTAGGAGTTTCTTCTTATTATGTAGCCTTTGTCAGCAGTGGTGGTCTGTCTCCTGTAGTACTCGTAGTGGTTCTCTATCCAAGCGCACGATAGATACACTTGTTGAATGCTGGATAATTTCATAAGAGGCTAACGCGATTAGGGTCGTTTTCTCCCGTTCTTTTCTTGTTCAGGCCTACTGACGCACACCAGCTTGTTTATTGCAATACATATTGCCATATGCACAGGTGGGGAGATCGTCTAAGAAATAGCGAACGAGTCTTCTCGGGACCGTACATATATGTGTTGCAGTACCAAATTAAATAATACAACCGAGTTTTTACACGATAGGGTGTTGGATACGTTATTAATCATGCAGAGCGCTACGCTCATTATAGAAGAGCAAATTAGAAAATCGGGAGCGTAGAGAGACTTTTCTAATATTGAAATATAGACGTGTTACAAATTTTTGAGTATTTCATTTCATTTTGTTGATCAGCCTTGAACTCAATTTTTAGTCCGAGAAAAGATTCGCGTATTACTGATACGAGCAAATTTCTCGTGGTTATGCGATAATTTTGTATTTTATTGAATCGAGCTCGATTGCTTCTCAACCCACACTCTTCAAAGATCTTCGCTTTCGAGAAATGTGTGTCTATAACGAGTTTTGAGCCTTCGAATTTACTATTCTGTGCAGAGTGGTTGATACGTAATTTCATACTCATTCGTATTTGGTCTCAGAGGTGTCCTCGAGAGACTGTAGTATTTAGAAGAGATGCGAGAAATTTATGGGCTCCTGTGGAAGTATACTTTGCGTCCGCGTCTAGAGGGTGTTTAAAAGACTGTATTGCTTGAATTTAAATAAGAGGGGCGCGAATTTTGACAAATGTTGACTCTTTATGAGTGGAGAAGAAGACTAATCTGGAGGAGGTTGTGACGTCATCAGATTGCACCCTCATCAGCGAATTCTGCTTAGAGAACAAAGGTGGCTGACCAATTTGAGGTTTTTGGAAACCTAATCTTATAAAGAAAATAATGACAAAAACCTTGATTACGTTAAATTTGGCTAAGAGCCTCGCAACCTGTCTTATATCGATGGTGCGGTATGAAGGCTTACGCTTCATACTTAGCCTGAATTTCTTTAGAGGAAGGGAGTGACGTAATCAAAAGGAATTAGTTAAAGAGCAGAGAGGGGATGATGACGTCACGGGGAAGTTTGGGCTGTTTGATGACTCCACCGTGCCTTCATCCGCTAACAAAAATTCGTAAGTTTGGGACTAAGTTTCCTCTTGTTGATGATTCTGTCTTAACTGGTAGCTAGATAGAGGAACCGCAGGAAGACATTGAAAATAATCTTTATTTATTTGGCTTCGCCAGAATATTTTCAAGGTGGTAATGGATTTCGAGAGGCTTATAAGGATATTAGTATGACTGACCATCATCTCGATGCAATTCATCTTGAGCGAAGAATCTAATTTTGCATTGCAAATTTGAAAATGACTGCTCAGCATTCTTATGTCTTGAATTCGATCAGAAAAAGCTGTATTGTGCTGCCGAAGTAAAACATTTCTACTTCTTTCATAAACAATCATCTTTTTTCATTATTAGAGCGCGGATTTTTCGACGCTATAACGTTTCAAATTCAGCACTTAGAACTCAGCTTTGACATGTTTCATGTATTTTGTCTCGCCGCATTCTAATTCGAAAATCCGCGAGTACACGCCCTCCCTTCCCACTCTCAAGATAATGGACTTGTTTTGGACAAAATAACGGCAAAAATTTACTTCAAATATTCTAAACTGGACTCATAATAGAGCAAGAAGGAGAGCGAACGAGTGGAGCGGAAGAGCTCTGCTGAAGCTATTGAAATTCTTTTGAGTAGGCTCCTAACAACCCATGAATGGGGGAACGAGCGGAGCGAGTAAGCTATCCAAAAGCTGTTATAGCTTGAAATATTCCGGAGTAGGCTGGTACTAACCCAAGTAGTGAGCTACGCAAAAGCTATTAGCTCAAAATGCCCTAACTGGGACCATACACCAATGAGAGCTCTCTGAAAGTTACTGGCTTGAAATAGTTCAAAGTGGACTCATAGTAGAGCAGGGAGGAGGGCGAACGAGCTCCTCTAGAGCTCTTAGCTTGAAATTTTTTAAAGTAGGCTTCTACCCGGGCGAGGAGGGGAAAAGCGGAGCAAATGAGCTACCCAAAAGCTATGAGCTTGAAATACCCTAAGTGGAGTCTACCACCAAGGAGAGCTCTCTGAAAGCTATTAGCTTGAGATAGTTCAAATTGGACTCATACTAAATCAAACAGGGGGCGAACGTGGAGAGCAAATGAGCTTCCCAAGAGCTATTAGCTCGAAATATTCTCATTTACATGGTCATACTGACACTCAACAACAAAATACTTGCTCTCTACTTTGAGAAAGAGAAAGACATGAAACGTAATCTTTATCTATTTGGCTCCGCCAGAAAATATTTTTTTTGCCAGCGAAAAATTTGATTAAATTTTAAACATGGTCATTTCGCAGTATAAGAATTTGGTGTTGTATTGTTTTCTCAACATTTTCTTGCTTAAAACGAGCTCGTTGGTCAGAGACTAGGGGTTCATACATGTTTCGAATCTATAGAAATATCTTCGAAGCTTAGCCTTGTACCATGGCAAACGGCTTCAAAATCCTGTATTTTTACCGCAGATGTCGTGTAATGTCTTCTGGAACGTCGCTCCTCGTTGTCCTGGAATACTTGCAATTTTGGTGCAATCATTTCCCACTATTTCCAGCTGTACATCGAGGGAAAGGCTTCTAGTCCCCAATCATGTTACGTCTGCCAAAGTGAACGCCAAATATGAATTGATGAATGCAGGCAGACTTTACCAATAAGCGAACTAGGTAGCCGCCTAGAGCGGCCAAATTTAGGGGCGGCCAGAGATTCCGAAAAAAAAAAAGAAAAATTGTTGAAAAGACAAGAACGAAATCAAAATAACGAAACAATGACTTGCGCAAGAAGTGAGAATGATGACAAAAATATGTGCTCTGTGCTGACTAGTCGACATGTTCATTTCCCAACTTGTTAACCTAACCTAACATAGTTCGCCTTGGGCGGCAAATTGAGTACAGACGGCCGTGGATGAATGACAATCACGTCGGTACATTCTTTTTTTGTAGCAATACTTCAAGTTTTCAGTGTACTTGGAGTCGTTGGGTAGCGCAGCGACGATTTTTTCGAAGTTACTGTAGTGTCGTGCGTAGGATCCTGCTGCTTCTATCCACGACCCTCATCTTGTGATCATAACGTCGATTTTTTGTAGATCACATATATTTTCGGCACTATTTGGCAATTGATCCCCGTCTTGGCATTTATTCCATTGTCGGCTTTATTCGGCGAGATAATTTTTTTTTCTAGCCTCCCTACCCTATGAAACGGATCTTTATCTTATTCATATGCCGATCAAGGAACTCATTCGGTAAAGGCCGCGGGATCCGTACTCGATTTATTATTCAACCATTAGCAGCTCAATTGCCATTGATGCTTTTGCTACCGATCATTTATAATGACTTGACAGACTTCGATAGTTGAACCTTCAGCCTCACAAATTCGAGAATCCAAAGAGTATCTCCCTCCTACTGGGGCAGGCAAAGTGAAAGAACGTACAGTATGAAATTTCAATTTTTTCCATCATATCGATTGCGGTTTAATTCAAAGATCCACAAACCCTCTCATTCCTTCGATCCACCACAAATCGATGATAGACAGAAGGATATCGTACCTGGCCGTAGCACCGAGAGTAAGACCGATTTAATCTAATTGTCATCTGGCGTCTAGTTTGACATAGTTACCGACTATATCAAGAACGTCTCGTTATATCGAGCTCGAATTCTACAATAAAATATCGATTTCCCTTTCAGTTTCGCGCGCATCAATACCTCGACGAATGAATCCAGAATTAGGGAAACCAGATTACCTAGATTTTTTTGCGCCGAGTAAATCGCAGACATGCCCTCCGGTAATGCCGCGCGTTTACCGATCAAATAATGAAACCGTTCTCATCGATAAACGTCTTTATATATTTTTCAGCGGATCTGATTACATCGACAAAAAGGTGCATACAATTGTTGATCGAAGTACCGAAAATTTTGGCAATGTCGTTCGATTATATACAGCGCCCGGGATGATTGCGGGGGTGAGAGAAACAGTGGTGGCATTTTGCTAGAGTAAAGCGGAGTACAGAAAAAGCACCAGCACTCGTTCGAAGAACAAATATACACGGTTTGTCAAACGCGTTTTTAATCCTCAGCCGATGAACTCTTCTATACACATCTACAATATTTTATCCCTTTACGAAAACAAAAACAAGACGGCACTTGACGAAGAGAGACAGAATATAAAACGTATTACCGTGAGAAACAAGACATTGAACGCAACTTCTTCTATTATATCATTGCGCTCTATTTCGATGATATTAATTTAGTTCGAGGATGATCGTTAAATGCAAACGACGATATTTGAATAATTATTTCGAAGGGAAAGAAAAAACGAGTTTTGTCTTATCTAAGCAAACGTCGGCGAACGAAGAAAAACGTCAGTAAATAAAATGATCGGTAATATAAAATGACGTAGAGTGGGAAAGATTCGAAGACACGATGGGCACAATTCGGTGAAAGCCTCTAAAGACAAACATTATGTGAACAGAAGAAAAGTGGAATTTTTTTTTTTTTTACGTAATACCACTTTTGGAATCGCGGAGGAGCGTTTTCGACATTTTTCGCGTGCTTGAAATTCAGTTCCGTAAGTGTCATCGCGGGTACGAAGACCAGAAACGATGAATGAGATGGATTATTTAATGGGTGGAGACGGACTGAGTCAACTGAATGATGCGAGGTCAATGGCTCACTGTCTTCGGTTAGTTTGGGTTGTGCTTCGAGAGAGAAAATGCCTAAATTTACGTGTGACAAAAATATAGAATCTCACGAATTCCATTCATCAGATCGAGCAATACGAGGTTCAGGATCGATCCAACATCCTTTACTCACACATGACTCACTCTTTTGTTTGAGCTTTGATTGTATTTTTATGACTCAAGTCCGTGAACGTGGGTGCAAGTCGGCCTCGCGGATTTCCAATTGTGAGGTGGGCCAACATAAACTTACAAGAATCATACTTCGACTTTTCAAAATCGGGTGCAATCAGGGTTCAGGTATCATCAATATTGGTAGAAAATAAAGAGACTGTACCTATATTTGTGTGCTGAAATTGGAATTTAGCGCATCAGATGAGTCGGCTCGGGGGGGGGCAGGGGATGGGTGCTTTTTAGGGCTGACGGCTCCGCAGATCTCCAGGAGTTTCTACATTATGCAGAGTTCTTCCTAGTTGTTGCTGACCCTGGCATTTTTTAATGTGCCCTGCAGCGCGTTCTTGAATTGCTCCAGTATTGCCTGATTTCACCGTTCAATTACTGCTTGGGAAGCCTTTCCTTCCGCATTCTCTCAATTTGTCCAATGCGCTTCAACTTGTTTCTCGCTATCAGCTGCTCTGTAATAGGGTCGTGATTCCCTTTCTCTCCTGGTCCTGTCACTTGATGCGAAATGTGTGACGTTCATCAAAGGTACTTCTACTTGATCGCAAGAAGGCGCTTACAACATGAAGTGGATCAAAAGGCTTCCCTGTGATTGGAAATCAGGCAGGCGAAGTTTCAACTCTGTCTGTTAATGCTAATTTTCTTCGACTTCAGTGGAATGAGACATCGATCCGCGCAATTTTCGTGTACACTCGTAAGTATTTTTTCAACTCCCGTCCTCTAATGGTGTTCGACAATGTTTGTCTTACGTATACAAGTCGAAATATTTTTCTTCTGACAGATTAGATATCTCGCCTATTAATAACGACAATGCTCCCCTATATTATTCGAAACCCACGAGGAGAGATCGTGTATTCTGTTCAAATAGTACATGTTTTGGTATGGTAGTGGTGTTCTATGACGTTGGTAAAATGACCATTGAATGTACACACACATAGTTTCGAAGTGTGGATTCACCTTGAAAAAGTGTTTGACGCCGAAACTCCTTCTATACGTCACATATGTAAAAGTGTCGTGTGGTGTGTTCGGCGGCGTTATCGGGACAATGAAAAATTCAAAGAATACCAATTAATATATTTGTGTGCTAGCGTGTATAACTTTGAGGTTCATACGCGATACTCGAAAACGAAGAAATGCATTGTGTCATCGAACTTGTTTTTCTACTTTTTTTTTATGCGAGTCGATAAGAGGCAATGTTGAAGTTGTATACGTAAAATTTATGGGTACACGAACAACGGCATTTGAAGTTATGATTGCCAATTCTGGCTGAACATCTGTGCGCCAGGATTTTTGGTTTTCCTTTACTTCATTGTTTTGTTGACTGGAAACCACGTGACGCATGTATTAGAATCTTAAGTATGAGTGTCATCTACGAGCATTCTCTTGATCTCGTTACATATAACTTGACTTGCTTTTTTGGACTCGTCTATTTCATACGAGAGAATTTGTTCTTTTTGTTCCCTACTTATGGCTGTCACTTTTTTTGCTAGGGCGAATTTTGACATGACCGACTATTAGCGTCATTGATTGTCACGTAGCGGTAGAAAATTCGGTAAAAAACTCATTTCGAAGATATTTTAGTCGATAAATTTACGGAAGGCAGTTGAAGGTTGAATAATGACATGAGACTAATGTTATTCATACATGGTGAGAGTGGACTGTAAAATATGAAAACTAAAGATATTCCTATGTTTACCACAGCGATTTTCCCTTTTTGTGAACTCAGTAAAGCTCAACTTCTTTGTACCGGCTCTCCTCCACCCTTGCACGAGTTACTCTATCGACGAACGAGTGCGCGAGAATCGGTGTGTCATCATATCTGAAGAAATGCTTGATCCTGGCTTAATCGTACAGAAAATCTGCCGTACAAATTTGAATTGACGGATGTTCAAATAATGAATACGAGAAAAAGAGACTATGATCAAGTATACTCATAACCTCTTTTCCTTATATTCATTATTTAGATATCCGTCAATTCAACTTTGTACGGCAGAAATATCCACAGGGTAGCGATGAAAAGTATTTGACAGGGATACTTGCTCAAAAAGAAGTTCTGCAATCTCTATCTGTTCCCAGAGTTCTGTTCCCTTCTCACGGTTTTCTACGTGCATGACTTTGAATATTCCCCCGCGTGCTTCATAGCAATGTTTGCCTGACAGTGACTTCCTTCGTGCTTCTTTTTCCTGATGTTGAACTTCCTCTCAGTCTCACCAATGTAGATGTCTTCGCACTGTTTGCAACTGCACTTTGTCCTTTTCGTCCATCTGGTCGTTGCTTATTCGCTGCACCATGGATGGGTGGTTTTGAATGCCCGCCCTACCTTGTTTGTGTACTTTCCTATGTATGGCTATAATCCGAAGCACATTCTCACTGTCCTGTCATGGGTTCCTCTCTCGAGAAGTTTCTCAACGAACCCTCTGGAGTAACTTTTGGTTGCTGCGATCTGCTTCCCTATCTCGATTTCTTTCCTCTTCTTTATTTGGTTCTTCGAGACAGATATTGCTCGGTAGCTGTACTTCTGACTCGACGCTATCTTAAGGAGTCGTTCGGGATGACTTTCTGATATGAGCATCGTTTATTACGATCGAATAACTGCTCCACTCAGTTATTCTTCGCTATTGGGTGCGGGTTCGTTTCCTTGGTATTAATCTTTTCAAGTAGAACTTCATTGTCGGAAGAATTTCTTTGAAGGAATCCTCTCTTCTTGGTAACCGCCATACCAAGCTGCGGTGCCTCCAAGTACTCAAATTCAGCGCATATTGAGCATCGCCGATGGAGTCTTCCGTTCTTCTCTCTTCTTGCCTTGCGCTTCATCTTCTTCGTAAAGAAATACTATGTGAATGGTACAAAGATGTTGAGTAGGTCAACGAATGGTTCTTCCTTTTTCTATTACATTCTATACCCATCTTCTTCATCGTAACTGTAGCAGCAAATGCAGACATTGTGCCCTGCTTACTTGGAACTTGGCATGGTGGGTACCAGCTTCTTTCTTCTCCCAGTCTCTCCAAGGTAAATGCTTTCGCACTGACCGCAACTGAGTTTAAACACTCCGCTCAAGTTCCCGAGTCTTTTCCCTCCGTCTGATCGTTGCTGATTCTCTATATCATGGGTGGGATATCAAGGATGCCCGCATCCACGTCAGCACCTCTGAACGTCTTCATGACCTTGTTTGTGTACTTTCCACTCTCATTATCCTACTATGCGTTCCCTTCTTTGCTTTCATTTTCCCAAAGGCTCCCTCAACCACTTGGCCGCGTCTGTGTGCTTTAATATCTCGATTTCTTTCCTCTTCTCTTTTTTGTTCTTCAAAACAGGAATCGCTTGATTGGGGTAATTGTAAATCGCCTCTAATTTGTGCCTGGAATTGCGTTAAGGTTCGTATGAGATGATGGTGTTGGTCAGTGTTGCCAGATGGTAGTTTCAAAAATCCGTATCCGCCATTTTTTGTAAGACCTAATAACATATTTCTACATACTTCGATTGATCCGTGAATAACAATCAGGAGAAAGGTATCTTTTATAAAACTAGCTGAGGTACTTTTCCCTTAATCGACTCAATATTACAAAACATCGCAATATCAGCCCGTAACAAGTAGGAGAAAGGTATCTCTTGTTGTGGTATCTAAGGTAATTTTCCCTTGATCGCAAGAAATCCGTATTGTATGTAAAATCTACGGAAAAAGAAAAACTCGTATCGTTTTTGAGGACCAAAAATCCGTAGATCTGGCATCCTAGGTGTCGGTATGGATTGGCTTCTTGTCAATTTTTCATTCTAGATCTTGTTACTCTTCAGTGCGGTTTCATTGCTTCTTTTCCTCTGTGGATTTGATGTTTTCGTTTCCAGGAGGGATCGATCCACCTGTGTTTTGGAGAGTATCCCTATTCCTACCTCGGAGGTCAAAATCTTAACAGAAAACTTATCCGGGGAGAGAAAAAGATGCCGTACGCTGTGTGTTGTCCGGCGGAAAATTGAAATCGGCAAAAATGGTAAGCGAAACCCACTTGCCCCAAGTGCGTGCGTTAAAAATGGTCCAAGTTTAAGAAAGTTTGAAATTCTTCCTATTCCCCCCCCCCCCCGTAACATACATCGCTTGCTGGTCGAAATTTTTCCAAGTCTCTCTCTTATTGTCATCAAGGACATTTTTCCGAAATTTGTAACGTCACAGAAGTCAGATACGCCCGTTTTCTGAGGATACTTTCCTTCCCCTCAACAAAACGGATAGCGGGTTCCCCTCTAGTAATGTCTACAAAGAAAAGGTTCCAGTGATGAGGCAAATCCTTGTTGGACGACTCTCTCAGAAGTGAGCGGTGAGGCTCGTAGATCAATAGTCACCGATTCTAAATAAAGAGAAGTTCATCAGTTGAATTCCCCTCGGCCTCCGATAGATGGCCTTCGCGACGCCTTTGCTCAACATTTGTCTGCCCTAAGTTGTGGCATTGTCCTAGTGTTCGACTAAAATTTGAAACCAGTGGCTCTTATGTTTGAGCCGGAAGAGCCCTCAATGAGTATCTTTCCCGTATGCAACACTAATATCCGAGGAAGATGAAGTCTATTACTTGAATCCCCCCCCCTCCCGTTGATAGCCTTTACGCGATACTTTTGCTTGAATTTTGTATATCCTCGGTTGTTGCGTGATCGCACTGTTGTGTAACTGTCCTGCATATGCTTCAGTTGTCACCTCGACATTGAAGAAGTACTTTTGATACTACACTTTTTCTGCAATCGCAGCACCGAACTCGTGTAAATTACGCAGTCTTTCGAACGCGCTCATCGTTGCGGCTCGAAATTTTTTAATGAACCACGTGCACGATAATAATGAATGGAAATAACGATATATTCATTCTGGAAAATCATTTCCGAAACCGATATACATGTGTACATACGAGAGGAAGATGTCTGGCAGGGCGCACGCTCCGATCGTGAAAAGTTCTCGCACCGCTAATTAAAGGCTCTCGGTTGCTTGCATACAGCGCGAATGGGTTAATTAGATGTTTTACGCGCGCGGACGAAGGAATAAAAATTAAAAGAGGCATCTGCGTAGACACGTCAAGTGTACTTTATGTACATTATAACTTTTTTGTCGCGCGAATTAGATTTGCTCGGTACGGCGGAGTTCCGATCGCGCGGACGCGAGAAAACCGGTTGGGAAAAAGTAAACGCGCTTTATTCTACACAAATTATTATGAATGAAACTCGGTAATAGGTGGACGACGGTGGTCGGGGCAAGCGTCGGTGTTTTGTATACTCGCCTTCGTGAACGAGTAAATTATATATGCCTACCTGTTATACCCGCGTCCAGATGTATGGAAGAGTGTCAAATGTGACGCAAAATGATCGAACCGATATTTACCATATCTGTCTTACGCGCGGACTTCTCTATTTGCGATTCGAAGCGGTCGCGTCATCGTTGTCGTGCTTCTGTATTTACAATTATTTGGTCGGTCTCAGGAAGCGTTCGCTATTGAATTTTAATCGTTCCACGATCATTCACTGGTCTTCTATTCGTGATCGTTGTACAGGATCGATGTCGCGTTCGTGCACGTGAGCCGAATCGTACATTTTTCAAGTTCAAATACTTATTATCCTGACGTGGTCAAAAACGCCACTATTTTTACGCGGTGAATGTCGTTTAACGATTTACATTTCGGTTTCGTACAACGGTCGATGGATTTGGTCGAGAGATCCTGGGACCTTGTTTCAGGGACACGCCTTCGTACATCTCCGTTGAATAGAACGAGCAGTACTCGTTTGCGAGGTTTTTTTTTTACAGTATATGAGTACGAAACAAGCGGCTCGAAGATGCGTGTATTTTTTTGAGAATGTTCGTTATTTTAGTTTGCTAAAACGAGAGAAAAAAGAGAAGGAAAAAAAGGTAATAAGAGAACGGCCACAATATGTGGTGTCCTTTTTCACTCGGTTAAGCTCGTTAGAACGTATGTGAACCGGTTTATTTTTCAAATACTGTGTAACGTTGTACGTGTATAGTGCTGATAATGAGAAGTAGTGAGGTTTTTTTTCTTTTTCCATCTTTTCTTCTTAATTCGTTAGGACGTGAAGCGTTAATCGGCTGTTAATAATGTGATGCGCCGGTGCATAAGATACTTCGCATTTTCAACTTGATTTATTTTTTACGAACGAAAAATGCTTTGACAAAAGAAGGAGGATTCGGTGTTCGTTCATAAGCAGCGGAATATTTTTGTATCTGTATACTGCTTATCATATGTATGATTTCGATTATCAACTTCATGCGTGCGCATCGACGCACTTCATTAAAATGTAAAGCGACTGATGCGATTTTAGGGTTGAGGAAAAAAATAGATGTAGTCACGCTTAGTTAGACCTCCGTGATCTGAACGAAATTGAAATTGTGAGTAATATTAGAATATGGAAGGCGTTAAGCTCTGAGAAGGTTACCATCGTGCTCGTTAATTGTTGGGCAATATTAGCGGCCTCTTGTCTTTATAGGTTGTAGAATAATCCTTTCATGCCTGACCAAGAGCTTTAACTCCCGTCTCCTTCGTACGGAACTGACGAAGTTGGAATCACGAACGCGAACCAGCGAGTGGTGGTTTACCGAAGTAAGAAAAGTTGCATACGCTTAACGTGACAGGCGTTCTTCAAACAATTATTCGTTTTAAAGTGAGTCTTGTGTTAAAACTCGCATGATTAAGTGCGTGCTTTACTTGTAAAAACAAAAGAAATTTCTGGTGGAGCCAAATGTGACTTGTTCCAAAATAAGGGTTATTAGCATCAAGTACCTGGTCCAGGGAAAGGGTAGCAGTGCAGCCATTATATTCAAAAATCCGTACCCGTCATTTTTTGTAAGACCTGAAATTATCAATACTGATCAGGAGAAAGGTATCTCTCATATGAGTAACTGAGGTACTTTTCCCTTGATCGACTCGATGTTCACGAAAGACTGCAGTATCAGCCTGTAACGACCAGGAGAAAAGGATCTCTCATGTAACTGTCTGAGGTACTTTTCCCTTGAGCGCAAGGGATTCGTCTTTTATGCAAAATCCTTACGTTTGAGAACCAAAAATCCGTAGATCTGGCAGCACCGAAGGGTAGCAATTGAACTTAGTTTTCGCCCTCCTGGGAGATTTGCGTTTTGCTGCTAGTTGCTCTTATCTTGGAACAGGTCACAAATGAATAAACGCGTTTCCTTTCTCAGTATATTGTTGTTGAGTGTCAGCAGGACCGTGTAAATAGGAATATTCCAAGTTGATAACTGTTCGTGAGCTTATTTGCTCCGCTCGTTTACCTTCTCCTTAGTCTAGTATGAGTCCACTTTGAACTATTTCAAGCTGATGGCTTTTAGAGAGCTCTCTTTGGTGTATAGTTCCAGTTAGAGTATTTTGAGCTAGTAGCTTTTATGTAGCTCACTTGCTCCGCTTGTTCACCCTCTCCTTGTGTTGGTGGGAGAGCTTACTTTAAAGAATTTCAAGCTAATAGCTTTAGAGGAGCTCTTCTATGTGTCTAGTTTAGAATATTTTCAGTTGATAGCGTTGGGTAGCTCGTTTGTTCCCCTCCTCACTCTAGTCTGAGTCTGCTTTGAAATATTCCATGCTAATAGCTTTCAGGGAGCGAGCGGATCCTCGGTGTAGCAGAATTCCAGTATAAAAGTATAAAATATTTCAAGCTTATCAGTGGCATGGATACAATTTTTATGATGAGGGGGGGGGGGAAGGGAGGTATTCCTAAAATTTCTCTCAATTTACGCCAAATCACTGAATTGAACCGAAACGAGACACTAAGATTGTCTAGTGTAGGTCCAGTTTAGGATACTTCAAGATGACAGCTTTTGGGGAGCTCACTCACTCCGCTCATTCGCCCCCCTCCTCAGTCTAGCACATGAGTCTAGTTCAAGACTAGTATAATCCTAGCATAAAGCTTGAATAATACTAGTATGGCTTTTTAGAGGTCACTAGTGGCTCACGGGGGATAATCATCCTAGCATAAAGAATTTTAAGCTGATAGCTTTTGCGAAGGGCTCATTCGCTCTTCTTTGTGATCCAGTATAGGTCCAGTTTAGAATATTTCAAGACTAGTATAATCCTAGTCTAGGATGCCAGATCTACGAATTTTTGGTTCTCAGAAAAGATACGTTTTCATTTTTCTGTAGATTTTACGTACAATACGGATTTCTTGCAATCAAGGGAAAGATACCTTAGACACTCGTACAAGAGATACCTTTTTCCTGCTCGTTATGGGCTAATACGTACTTCGGCGTATTGAGTCGATCAGGGAAAAGTACCTCAGCTATACATCTATGAGACATTCCTAGTCTAGGATGCCAGATCTACGAATTTTTGGTCCTCAGAAAAGATACGTTTTTATTTTTCTGTAGATTTTACGTACAATACGGATTTCTTGCGATCAAGGGAAAACTACCTTAGACTCTCGTACGAGAGATACCTTCCTCCTGCTCGTTATACTTCGTATTATTGAGTCGATCAAGAGAAAAGTACCTCAGCTACGCCTATAAGACATACCTTTCTCCTGATCATTATTGATGGATCAATCAAAGTCCGTAGAAATCTGTTTTTAGGTCTTACAATAAAAGGCGTATACGGATTTTTGAAACTACCATCTGGCAGCACTGATCCTAGTATGAATAAGCTTGTCGAAAACCTGATATAATGAAGGCTTCAGCCCTAGTGTAAGGCTAGTATTCCTAGACCTCTAGTTCAGGAGTATAATAGTATGGAGGAGGGATACAGTTTACAGGATTCCTAGACCTAGTATGAAGCTAGTATAAGCCCAGTTTAGCTGTAGTTTACTGCACTGATCAAAGAAAGATGTGCGCAGGCACGCACGCACGCAAACTTTCAAATGAAGGTAGGGCTCAGAGAGAAAAAATTATAAGTCTCAAGGTCATCTGCACGCACGCAAATTTTCAAATGAGAGTAGGATCAGAGCAAGGACATGAAACATTTCGAGTTTTCTATGGATCTTTCCGATTTTTGGATATGTTTTTCAGAGAGGTTGAACTTGGGGCAGTATCGAAGCAAAATTTTGAAATTCTATTCTAAACGCTTCTTTACTTCACTTCGAAATCATCGAAGATTCAACTATTTTTGGACGTCGTATGATTCTTTTTGAGCAACAATGCGGATTTCTCCATCTATAACGCCTCAAGTTGAACCTTTCTGGACAACATTTCTGATGAAGATCGAAAAAATTTATCAAGTAACTTTTTGCAAGGTCTTGTGAAATCATTCCTCAAAAAGACTACGCACGCCCGACAAGCATCGCGTAGTTACCGCTGGTATACCGAACTTTGCAGAGTATTCGGGGATGTATGTGCAACTTATCGTACACCGTTTCGTAGTTCGCCAACGGGCGAAGCACACCCTTAAAATACGAAATCTCGGTATGGAACACTACTGTCGTTCGAGGTCCAAACTTTACACGATCTGAAGACGGTCAGAAATCTAGAAAATTTCCGTCGCCTTGAATTTTGAATCGAAGTCGGGGCAAAGAATAATTCTTAGGGGATGTAAAAATTTTCCATACACGTCGCGGTTGATTTCTCGATAATTAGATTACTTTCGCATCCTTGGAGGATACTGCGAATAAGTATTGGCGAAAATTCGTAATCAAAGTTCTTAGTTTTCCGAATGACTTTTTCGTATTCGTATAACTCGGTATCGTTGACTCATTTCAGTTTATATGCAGCATATCAGAAAGTTTTGTTTTTCTGTCCGTTAATCTAAATTTTCATGGTCAATAATATTCGAGAAATGCTCGCAGGATGTTGATTTCGAAATTTCCTGTAGAAACGTGCCCTCTGAAGTTTCGCAAATGACTTTTTTGTGCTTATACAATTTGGTTTCGTTGACTTATATTCCAGCGGAAATTTTTGAGAGTGGTTTCTTGTCTTGTCAATCTAGATTTTCATGGTTAATAATATTCGAGAATTACTTGCAGGATGTAGATTTCAAAATTTCCTGTGGATGTATGCAACGTCTGATGAATATTAGAAGGAATTCTTCTTTCTAGTCGCAAGGGATTTTTCATCTGTTTTGACGTAATTTCCTCTCTAGGGTGTCTTTCTTTGATTAGATTTGTAGTTTTTAGTTGACACGCTTCACATTTTGTCGCTGAGTTATCGACGTCAGAATAGTTGCCCTGCAAACTAGCTAATTTTTCCACCATCTACTCTTCATCGATTCTCTCCGGATTCGTTCAATTCTATTCTCGTTATGGATGTTACTTAGTTATCTAATACATTTTGATGAAGTAAAACAACTTTTAGGGTTAACATCGATAAATTATATCTTGCCTGATCTCCGAAATTTCATCCATTTGTGAGCTGAGATTTTCCAAACTTTTTCCTTTTGAAAAACTTCTACTTTTAGTTTCTTGATATTTGATCGAGTTGTATGTCTATTCGCCCTGGAAACCCCGGAAGAGTCCTGAATTCTACGAAGTGGGCGCTGGAACCCGAAACCCTCCGAAAGCCTATCTTCAAATTACAAGTTCTCTAAGAATTGACCAAGAAAATTGAGGCGATGGCATTTGTGAAATTTTAATCAGGGTTCCTGGAAAAGTTCTGAAAAAGTTTCAGCATTTCGATCGCCACCCTGTTGACAAATTTGAGAGTATGACAAATACGTAATTCTCATTTTATTCCTCTTCAACCCAGTATACTCATTATGAACTTTTGACCGATGACATGCGATCGAATACTAATGCAATTTCTTGTGGTCAATAAACCTATGGTCAATGACGGGTGACGGAAAAGTTTACCTCGTGTTGATTACGACGTTTTCTTTCGAATAGTGAGGATCAATAACACCTTTATGATGTTTACTTTAGCTCAGAACCTTGAGCATGGAATAGAAATGCGGTTTAAATTCGTACATCTCTATAAATTTACCAAAGTTCGAAGTATCAACTTTGAGACGTCCTTCAAGGTTGTTAAACTCGAAATATAGGTTTTCTTCTACTCACTCGCGAGATCTCTCTGGATTCTAACGCAAAGATGTTGCCTGCTTCGTGAGTCTCAACCAAAAAGTTGAATGAACGAAGACTTTCTTTGAGAAGTATGAAAATCTTTTCAATGTAGGTATTTACACAAAAGAGTTCGTTTTTGCCACTGCATTGTAGTTTATTTCTTGAGTATTTAGTGGAATAAAAATTGTAAATAAGACCTCGGTAGAAAGTGTATGAAGCCGAGTCTGCGCTGTAGATAGATTTTTCCCAGAAAAGTAAAGTAAACAGTACGCCTTCAATAGATATCTCAACGTAGATTTCGAAGAAGTTGCCTACCTAAAGGTGACAGGAGTTCAGTTCGTCCTATCTCGCCCGAAGTTCACCGACAAAACGAATTACGTTTCGTTGCTCCTAAATCTTGTTGGTTATGCAATTTATCGTACGTTCGTTTTATGAAACACCACCGTACACTTACTGTATAGTACTTACCCGTTTCTTACTCTTTCTTTTCTCTGCTTCTCTTTCAAAATTCTTCTAGACTTCAAATTAAATTATATCATTTAACTCGAAGATAAAATTTTCCACCCGAGTCTCTGAAAAATTTTCATACAGCGTCCCTTTCCCGCCATAGACCATCATCGTAGGGAATTTCCTCGGAAAAATATTGAATTTCGAGGCAGTAGATTTAAACAATTCTTGAATATCGAGTCATTTATTCACGCAAAGGGAGAGAGGGAGGGAGAGAGACTGGTAATTTTACGATCATCCAATCATAAATATCAGGAAGAGGACTTAGAAACTTTTCGATCTTAGCATTGATCCGAATCCATATCGCGTCCTTCCCCTCTCATAAAAGAGGTTCCTCGTTCAGTCTATGGAGGAGCATGCAACTTGTTTTTTATCGCCTCGTGGGCATCCTTCCTCCCAATCTTTCAAGAGGGTGGAGAAAGTCGAACGACAACCCAGCCTTCTTAACTGGAAAAGAAATTGATCGTTTTTTGTATCAGAGTTGGTTACTGCAGGAGTTCTGAATTTGGAAGACGGAGCAGTGGCGGAGTGATTGGGACCTCAGTTTGTATACATGGCATCCCAAAGGAAATGGGGGAGGGGGTACAAAATCAACTAGAAACTGGCGAATAAAAGAAACTTTTTATCTCGTCCACAGGCTGACTGCGACTCTTCTTTGAACCTCCCTCGAAAGGGGCTGTTAATGCATCACTTCTGAAAAAATTCTGTACGCTGCCTACAATTTCAAAAAACAATTCACGGATTTCCCGAATTCGAAAAATTAGAAAATCTAGCCAAGAACTGACCTTTCACCGTACATTACCTCTTGTACACCTGTAGTATCTCCGGTTTAGGCTCTTCTAACACTTCACACACAATTAAAAAGCATCGTCGTATGTATGAACAAACATCGTGAGTGAGTTATTGAGTCAATATTTACATTTTTATTTGCACGAAGTGTTGAAGCGTTGACTGTGACGCGCTGTGGAAGAAAGAAAAGAAAAAAAAAATTGAAAACTAAATATCGTGGGAAATTATTATTATTACGTATATCCTATTTAGAGGCCTATTTGTCCGACTACACGCTTATTTAATATTCGATTATTTTATAGCGCGTATCGTGCGTATTTTTTTCCCAAAACTTCATCCATTACAATGTTAAATACGAGAGTAACACGTAAGGAACGATCGCACTCGATTAAAACGGTAGATACATAATTAGGAGCTACTCAAATAGAAAAGGGGTGCATAAGATTAAATTTTTATTAGCCGCGCGGTATACATTCGAATGCCGCGATATACATCGATGATTAGCACATACATCGGTATATCGATAATACCGTATACATACCTGTGTATGTATATAAATAAAATGTAATAATTACAATCGACTCGCTTATATGTGACAAAAGAAAAGGCGCAACTGATCTATACCGCCCAGAATACTATAATGCGTTGTAGACTAAAACACCGGCTCATTAAATCAAGTGTTCCTAACGAGTTAATTAATGAAATGAATGCGGAGCATTTATACGGATTCACGAGAGCTTATACACGAAAACTGATACAGGCACACCTGAATGAATCTCATTACAGACGGATCTGTAATGCACCGTACTTCATTCGCGCTGTAGAATATTGTGGACCCTGTCCTTGATGATGAACTTGAGACCGTGCCGCTTGATACACTTTTTAGAGGAACTTCAAGTCTGGGTAATATTCAAATAGATGAACTTCTTCTCGGGCCGAGTGTTCAATTTGAAAAATTTTCGTATGTTACATGTTCTAAGGTTATGTGCGATCACTAGTGGGTTACCAAAAACAAAAAGTATATGGTGAAAATTGAAGCAACATATTTAAATTGCGCACAACTTCTAGATTCTGGATAAAGATCTCTAATGACATCAGAAACATCTTATTTTCGAATATCCTGATTATCATTCACTGTTATAAACAGTGTGAGGTCACTGGGAAATTGGTCTATTACGCTCAAAGTACATAACTTAATTATAATTGAGTACAATCAATATCAGAGTATTGCAGCCGGAAATATCAGCTTCGGCTTTCGGCTCAAACTTACGACCTTGAACAATATAGCTTTTGGCTTTCTGAAAAATTAAGCTGGCTTTTGGTTTAATTTGGCTGATTTTTGGCTGATTAATATCCTGCATGATTTGGTGTACAGAAGAAACAATCAGGAGAATTGGGGCTTTGCTGCACTTGTGAAAGATACCCATTCTTCAGTTTGTGTTCATATTTTTGGTAATTATTCTTCGTCGATTGAAATAATTTTAGATGGATAAAGAATGAGAAATATTGCTGTCAGTCTGTGGTTCTTATTTCTGCATTTGTGTATTTTGTAAAAAATTGTAAAAGCCAAATAAAAACTGAAAAAATTTGGCTTAGTTTGGCTTTTGGCTTAGGAAGGTTTCAATAAAGCTGGCTTTCAGCTTCGCTCTTATCAGTGAAAATTCGGCTGAATTCAGCTTTCAGCTTTTGGCTTCCGGCCGGCTTTAATACTCTGATCAATATTAATGCTAGCGTTCCTTTTGGACAACCGGTCTGAATTGAGTAATTGACCGAGTTAAGAGCAGCAAAAAGTTTCAGCTTTGGTTTCTGGCCTCTACTCACAACCTGGAAAAATATTATTCAGTTGGCTTCTAGTTTAATTCAGCCAATTTTTGGGTGATTATTATTATGGAAGAATGTGAATCCGGGTTTACGATCAAGAGAATCAGGGCTTTATCAGTCTTGTAAAAGATATCTATTCTTCAGTTTATGTTCATCTACACTGGATGACTGTACTGTAGGCTTCTATGCTGAACAGCTGAACTGAATTGGAACCAGTCTCTCTTATCTTTGCCCTAAGAATGGAACAGTTGAACTGGAAATTTGAATTCTATAGCAGCGGATGGGAATTGGGAAAACTAAATGGAAATTAGGTTTATTTTGGCTTTTAGTTTACAAAAATTTCAATAGACATGGCTTCAAAAATTCACTTTATTTTGGCTTTCTTTGAAACGCTGAACTCAGTTTGATGTTACTTCTTTGATAATAGCTAAATAGGAATGAATCATATTCAATAAATTGTCAAGTCCGAGTCATTTGCAGAACATTGTGTTTTGCTAGCGCTATCAGTGATGAACGGTTTTGAATCATTACAACCAAGTTGTGGTTCACAAATCTCCCTATTATTGGATCAAGTAAAAAAAAAAAGATGATTTTATTAAAAACTCAGTTGTTGCTCCAATTGAATGTTGGACAAAAGCGGCATTGAAAAGTAACCAACATCCACGTTTTAGTATCCCGCAAAAATCAAAAAATTGTTGCTTCTTTAGAAGGGGGATCTTCCTCCTTTGTTTTATGCCATATTGATTGTCCCAAAATTTTACCCTCCCAAAAATCTTCTACCCAGAGTGTATAATCTTCATGATCTAGATTGTATATTGACTCCACTATCTAATAAGTCCTCTCTCCAATCAAAGATGTGTTTGCTCTATGGTACCTCTCGCAGTTTTGCGCTCGCCTTCATCAAATGAACCGCCATCTTCATCTGTCAATTACTTTCAAGAGACTATTTTAAACAGGGTGGGGCTATTCACAATATTTGAAAAGAGTTGTAAAATCGTGTATACGTATACTTCAAATTATCGCGAAAAATTTCAAGTGAAAGTATGCTATGTGTTCCAGACAATACACGGACGTATACTTATTTTCGCAATATCTATGTAGAAATAGGTGTAAGTTTAATCTATACGCTATTCATTTTAGTTCGGTATTGAGTGAAGATATACTTATTATATATTATGTGGAACGGTCATTGAGAATGAAAAATTGAGGACGGTCTGTTGTGTCGTTAATGAGTTAATATTGTGACTTACGAGTATTTGTCGTTAAAAATTGAAAGTGTTATACTGTACTGCATATTATGCATACACATGCACACACTCCCCTTTCAAAGGTATAGGTACGAGAATGTTACAAGTTAATATGTTTTTAATGTGCACAAAATTGTGTATTCGTATTCTCAAAACATATATAAACGGGAAAATAATAAATGAAAAGTGAAGTTTGTATATTGTGATGTACAAGTCTCGTTAGAGGAGACGAAGGAAGCAGAAAAGGCGTGGGAATTGTGACGTCAAAACTTGACAGGGCAGATGTTCCGCGCGGGTTTTAAAGAATTATCATCGATATTGGATTTTGATATATTTCTCGTATATTTGTTTGTGAATGCACATCGAAAATGCTTCGTCTTGGTGTAAACACGCGTGTGAAGAGTATAGAAAAACGAAAAATTAAAATTACGTTGCGTTTATGATGCGTTATGCTGGTTTATGCGAAAAGGTGAACCGGAGACCATGCAGTTCGACAGTTAATATGGGTGGAGTACGTTACTTCTTTACCCCAAGAGAGAAAGCTTACGAGTGTTTGCAAGTCACTAATCGCGATTCTAATTAATCGACGTTTAAGTATTGATGTGATGAAAAAATTAACTGTAATATACCATACGAAATTAATTTCGTGCTCTCCAACGCACAGCAACCTTTCTCCCCTCTGTTCACGTACGAAAACGTCTATCTAATGTGTTATTTTACCGGACAAATTCCGTGTGACCGTTGCTCTAATTATTCCCCCATTGTACGTGTATATCTCTCGGTAATGAGAAGGGTATGTGAACCAAATTGAAGTAAGGAATATAGCAGGTGCGATCGACGTCGCTACTCACTTCAGAGCAATTGCACTAGTAATAATTTCTAGTCATTTGGGAACCAGCGAACGCAATGGTGATTTATATATTCCCACAATCGATGTTACGGCGGCGGCGGTGGTACCGTCCGCTGATGATGAGGAGAGCGCGATCATGACCCGCAACCGCTACTGTGGACAATGAAAGAGTACGCACGTACAACTACATGTTGGTTATTTAGTCTGCGAGGTGTGCAACTCTGTGCTCGCGTACATGACAGGGACCATCGAGCGTCGTCGCACTAAAGGAGAAAGACAATGGGAACCGAGGGTGAAAAACTTTAATTCGGACTCTGCGATCGCGAACAGGTGCTCGTTAAAGCGCGTTCAAAAAAACAGTGTTCGAATCGTTGTTGCGATGGGCATTGAAGGCGTTTTCTTAGCACCTAGATATGAGAGGTGAGCTTTGAGATCGAGTGGCTCGAGGGTGAAGTCGTAGACCTTGGGCAAACTCGGGCATAAACGCAATCTGGCACTTGACCACTGCTCGCTCTAAACAGGGTGAGGAGTGAGGACATCAATTCTTGTCCATTTTATGAGGCATTTCAAAAATTCGTATTCGCACCTAAAAACGGATTTTTGCGGACCTTTGACAAATTATCTGTAACGATCAGGAGAAAGGTATCTCTCATGCATGTCAGTGAGGTACTTTTTCTTCGATCGACTCAATGTTACGTGAGATTGCGGTATCAGCTCATAACGATCAAATCACCCATCACCTTACAACAAGTTCGTAAATTGTTGATAAAGAAACCATGCGTTACCCAGAATGTGGTTTAGAATTGATAACATTAGTTAGCATTGATCTGACAAGAACAATTTATAATATCAACAGTTACTGTGGGAAAAAGACTAGATATGTGAAAAATATACTCAATCATTACCAGTGATATGAAGAATATGTGAAATAACTTGATTTTTTATGATTCATATGACTTAGAATTGAAATCCGTCCGCATGACTGAAAACTATAGAGAATATTAAAAAATGTTGAAAAATTGATTGAAAAAATGAGAGAAATTGTTCTTTGCGTTTTTTCAATATTCAGTAAGAAGGATTAGAGGATTTTTATGGTTTTCTTGGCTTAGTCGAGCATGTTGAAAGAAACCTCTAGTGCGTTGAAAAAACATTAGTGGCGCTTTACAAATATACAACTGGAGAGAGCTTTGAAAACTAGAGATCTAGAGTAGATGAAGGTTAATTTTGTGAGCTTACAAAGTTTATTTACAATAAGGGTTGAGAAAAGAGAAAAACAACAGAAATTTGATACAAAATCCTGAAATGTTTGAACCATTAAAGAAGAAATACAGTAAAATGACCCACATTAGCTCCAAAAATAGCTAAATATTTATGTAGTATTGTAAACTAGAGAATTTTTGGGATTTCCGAAGTTTGTCAGAGTTTCTGAAAAAGTCTGTTTCATCAGGTAGATGAGTTCACATATCATATCGACTTATCTTTCTTAATGATCTTTTCTTCCTCGGAGCGCATTTTCGGATAGTTTCTGGCGACCTCTTCCAAAAGTTTCTCCTGGAAAACGAACTTTTCGTCTCAATGACTGTTCCATCTTGTCTCTGATATTCGAAAGGCCAATACGTGCACACCAAAACTCTCGTTTTTGTAAAAATATATTTCTGTTTTTCGTTTGCGACAACCTTCATTCATTCAACCGATCGTTTACGTATTATTCTAAACACGGAGACAATGAAGAGACGAAAACAAGTTTCACGTATACGTATATATCTATTCTGATATACCACAATAGAGGCTTCCGGTGACATCATCTACAGAAAACCTCTAGTAAAGACTATTTGTCGTCCGTATCTAGGGCCTAGATCTAGTACAAACAAGATTTACCTAAACGATTTTCTTCGTGTCTCGTGATTTTCGCCTTTTTAAAGTAAACAAATGGCGTACTCTAGCTTGATTGGAAGCGAGATCTCGAAAAGAGTGCATGCGCTGATCGCCAGTCGGCGCGTCATTGGTCATCACAAACTTGTTAATGAGCATACCGTGTACTCGTCGGTGTATGCGACTAACGAATCCGCAAAAAACAGGTTCATTCTCACGCGAAGACCGGTAACGCACACCATCTATGCGAGGAGTATCGACAGAGCGAGATACCTGTTCTGATATTCGATACTTCCACGACAAATTACCTAAATTTGATGCGCGTTATATCGTCGGAAGTTTAGCGCAATTCATTTGTAATACTACTCTTTGGGACCTTTTTTTTTTTTTCCTGTAGTACGAAACTCAAGTACTGTACGTACCCTGGCAAATGCGTACAATAGATCGGTACTGAACAGAAAAGGACGGCGAGGGTTGTCGAATAATGATAATGAAGAAACTTGCACGTATAGATCGATTATGTAGACGTATAGAACAACCTGTTCATCGTTTTGATCACTCTTTTCGGCACCGTTCTGTTCCGATTTCATCAATGAAAGCCTCGTAGATGACCCTTCCCTCGAGAGATACAAAACTGCTCCGCGTATTGTACGCGAGTCTGCGTGTAACATGTGTACTTAACACTAAATAAAATGTACTGTGCACACATAGGGTATTGTCACCGTGTTGTCATCTCCCTCACCGCTCGTTGCAGCCTCATTTGCTAAACGTTAATACGAAGATACAAATGAAGTTCCATCGATGTACCGGAAGTATAACTGTAGCGGAGGGTGCTTTTGACCATCTGGGATGACGCGTCTAGAACAGTAGACGTAAGAAGCCCGGAGGAAAAATGAGGTATATTGGGTACAATGAAGTATTCGTCTTGAACAGTGAGTCAGTGATGCTGCTCGCAAGCAGGTGATGTACGAAATCGCAGTTTATATTGCTTTGTTTATCATAGCAATGAGAGAGAACTTTGGGTAGAGGCTGGAGATGACTTTCTCTGACTATAAGATGTGGGTCGTGTCGTGATACCGCGAAATTTATTCAAACTGAAGTGAATTTCGTCCATGCGACTCAGTGATGAAAGGTTAGGAATATCATCACTCGTGTTAATGTCTTGTTTTCCGACACTCGCAACTCTATGTACGAAAAGTAATTTAAACAGCGCGGGGTCAAACACTCGATTAGAATTTACGCTTGAAATACATCACTGTAAACAACAGGGTGCATAAAAAAAACGTATATAGTGAAGTGTACGGATGCCTTTACTCGGGCCATTAAGGGTTAAACGGAAACGACGGTTACACATCTAATAGGTGTACTTCTTCTCGTAATATTCTTTTTGATTCACTTTTTCGTTAATTCGCTCTCTCTTTCTAATACACGATATTATTATGCATACTCCCCCTCATATACGAGCACACTACCTTACGAAAAGACGGTACGGGTAAAAAGCATTCCTCGCCATTTCCGCAACACCTGTGTGCTACGGGAATTCTCTCTTGGTTTATCCTTGAACATGATTTTTTTTTCTTTCTGTTTAAAAGCGAAAATATGGAAATTACCGAGAAGGCGAGGGTGTCAAGTATATAACTAAGTAAGGGTCACCTACATACGAAAAAGAGATATATTATGATGAGAACTTCGTATAATAATATATAAATTAATTAAAAAAACAATTTAACGAGTTGCAAAAGACAATATTGGCCTCGGCTAATGCATTTCTATATTGGTCGACTCGACTATATTTCAAAAACGGGAGCAGATGTTGATTTTGATGATAATATCTTTCGTCTTTCTCACGCGTAGAGTATGAAAAGTCTTATACAACTGTTGACCTCTACGAAGGAATATCATTTAAATTACTATACACGTATATAAACTTCAGTTATTTCCTTCGTGGTATCTTTGAGAAGAATCGAGTCGTTGGCACCTAAACATTTCGTCCAGTCTTCGCTAAGAATAAATGAAAAGAGGTGGGAACTCCTGAAATTGAGTAAGGGAATCTCAGACATGCATGATGTATATAGGTATTTATTGAAGATCGATTGGGTGAAATTAAAAAGGAAGAGTAAGGCAGGAAACCTGTCTGAGTATTTAATGAGTTGTAGGAATTTGACGAATTGTTCAATCGGTCGTCGTCAATTTGGGTAATTTCATATTACAAGGAACCACAAGAGCGTTATGTGAGAAGTCTTTCTAGAAAATCGTGTTTATGAAGGGCGGAGGCTACGACTTAATCGATCTTACTTGATTGGAAGTGGCTGCGCGCAAGGCAATCGAGATGAGCTGCGAGTTTCAATGCTTTTGGAGTATAGAAGTCGACTACTTTGGATACGTCTGTATGTGAAGTACCTAGGCTTGCCAATTTCAAAAGCGTATATTTCACGAGGAAGGAAACGAGTAGAATAAGGCAGGAACCTACATGTCTCCGCCAGAGACACGTAGTATAGCGTTTCTATTATATTATGTTTGCTCCTCTTTTTCCCAGTATTGCTTACCCTCACCTTAGCCTAGTATACTGTTTGTTGCCATCACTCGCTTTTCCCCGATATTGCTTACTCTCATCTGAGCCTAGTATACTGTTTGTTGGGCTCCCTTGCTCCACTTGTTCGCTCCTAATATCGCTAAGCCATGTATTAACCGCTTGTATCAATATCTGGACTCTATCGATTGTATCAACTTTTAATTTATCTATCACGGCCATAGGTCAAGGTCATTGATGACGTGGTGACAGCCAACCTGCCCTCCTCTCACAAATATGGTTAGATAGTGGAAATATTTTCGAAACCCTCCTGGCGTTTCTTCTAAGTCCCTCCTTAATACAGATCGATGGTCGGAATTTTTCAAAATATTTACTCCATCCCCCAAATGCATATCTAGTGGGGCAAAATGTTACCGATTTTCCATCATTCATTACGAGAAAATGATGAAATGATTCTGCCCACTCCCTCCAGCTCGGAAGTCCACATTTACCTAAGTCCCTTCCCATAGTGTATTGGAGGCTTCTTAGGTCAACTAGCTTACCCCATCCCTTCTATATATTTAGGCTTCATTAGCTCAATGTCACTGATGACGTCATATTCACCCTTGGTTAAATTTTTCCAAGACCTCAATTTGGTCAAAGTTGTTGATAACATCATAGTGGCAAAACCATTCCACTTTTTTTTTAAAGGATGTGCTTCGCTTGTGAAATTGTGCGTTGAAAATGTGGTATCGCAAGAATTTCTCTATGCTGAAGTTTTTGATGGATTTTTCTAGTTTCTTGATGTGTTTCTTATAATGTTTCAACTTTGGGCAGTATAGAAGCAGAATTGTAAAATTTTCTTCCATACGCTTTTAGCGGGGAACCCGATATCCATTTTGTTTGTGGGATTACATCATCAGAAGACATCCGCGTCCGGGAGTTTCTGTGAACTGCGTGCCGTGCCGTGACAAGACGTGACGTGACATGACGTGTGACGCTTCATGACATCAGGGACTTGTAAAAATTTCAACTTTGAGCCTACATTATATCAGGCCTAGTATACAGTATACTGAGAAGAGTCCCGCCAACTCATTTGATGAGGGAGCATTTTCGCGCCAATGTGATCGCGAGCGCGTTCGACTTATTACGTCATCATTTTCATGACTCGGAAACTAGGCTATATATGATAGGAGGAGGACCAAGGAGGTTACGGGTTTTTATTTCACTCCAAAATCATCAAAAATTTGTCTATTTTTTAACGTTATAAAATTGTTCTGGAGCAAAAATTCGGGTTTCCGCCTCTATACCGCCTCAAGTTAAACTTTTCTGTACAACATTTCTGATGATCAAAAAAACTCGTCAAAAAATGGAGCTTTCAGAAACTTTTTGTAAATCATTCCTCTAAAAGACTACCCACGCATGCCCGACAAGCGTCGCGTAGTGACCGCTAGTATGCCGAACCTTGCAGGGTATTCAGGGATGCGTATGTGCAACTTATCGTACACCGTTTTGTAGTTTGCCAACGGCTGAAGCACACCCTAAGAGTAATTCCAGAAATATCCAAATGCTAGCCTTTGTGGCGTTGTCACGAGCCAGCTCGAGTTTTGAGATCGCTTCTGCGAAAAGTTGTTGATTGATTGAGTATAGGACAGGTCAAGCCACCATACCTCGTGCTTGCGCTCTTCTCCAGCGCAGTCGAGAGCTCGCGAATGTGTTTGTTTTGCATAGGCATTCTTGTGAAATTCCACTCTATGTTCCAAATTTCACAATCCTTGAAAAGCCAAAGCTGAATGAGGCCAAAAATTTCTTTGGTTCGTTCTGTAAAATACATCTCGATCGTTTCATGTAGAGAGAAACGCAGGGTGGAACGTCCCACTCGTGCAATGTCGTTTGCCTACCTTTAAACAGTTTGTACTTACTTCATTGTTTGACTCAATGGCTCAAAAATTCCTGAGACCTGCTCGAGATGACAACGAAAGAATTTTGCGTCATTTTACATGCGCGGGACAGAATGACACAAATGACACTGCATCTACTTCTAATGATTCTCGATCCATTTTTTCTTTGCTCTTTGTCTTCCTTCGCCTCAAGGGATGACTTGTTGCATACAGCGAGGGTGTTATTTTCAGTCAGAATTTTTTTTTTATACGACAGGCTAAAGTTCGATTGGTTCTGGAGATATGAGAGGACAAAAAAATATGAAGTAGAAAGAGGAGGAAGGTTGTAACTCAACCTCGTTGCGATCCGCTCTACTTTTTGACTTGAAATCTCTGCCTTATAGTTGTGAATCCTGAATGAAAATTTAGTTCTTATTAAAAATTGTGCTCTCGCTGTACGCGTGAAATATCACTTGAAGAAAGGAAAAAAAGCAAAGAAGAACAAGATGATTTTACAGCGTAGAGTTGACGGTCGTTTTTATTTGTTGTTGTAGTCGTCCTATTGTCAATAATTCGTTATCAGCCCATTCAGTAATACGTTAGAGGTACTATCGCCAATGTAAACGAGGAAATGGGTTTGCAGTTTGGTACACAAAGAAGGGGTGCAGCAGCACTTCTTTTCGCACCGAACCGCAAAACCACTTCTCCGTTCACACTGGCGAGAATACCTCTAGAGCCTTACATTTAGAAAATTCGAGGCGTTTTATTACTTTGTTCCTTTCTCAATGTAAACTCTAAAGTAAAAATGTAAAATGATGAGATCAGGATGAGATTTTGACTCCGATAACATTGGTAGGATTCTGGATCTAATCCAACTTCCTCTTTTCGTGAATTGTAAAGTTCGTTACGAAGGGTGTGTGTGAAAAAAATGCATTCGCTAGCTCCCATCAGCGCTGCAGGCGAGTGTCCTTAGCTGTTTTCCTTTATTGAAATGAACAACATTTGACGAAAGCGACCTCTCGAAGCACGAGTCCGTGTCAGCACCGCAGGCCCGTAGTCGCCACTCTAGTCATGAAGTTGAATTCACACTCCCCCCCATCCCCCTCCTCCTCCGAATCTTCCTCAGCCACGCCCATATGCGGCAAGTTTTTTGCTGTTTCTTCCAATTCTCAAACATTGTGTTGGTAGGATGTAGAAATTTTATGATCGTGATCAGTCGAAAGGAGGAGAGGTAATTATTGCATAATGAATTCTCCTTGGAAGAAGATCCCCCGGTTTGCAACTCAAACTCGGGACCAGTCCGGCTAAATTGTGAAATCATCATCGTGTGAATTAGGAAATCGATCTTTTTCCCTTTCAACAGCGCGATTGAAGTCGTTGACTCTATTACGAGGAGCTGTGTATAAGAGGTGGCCAATATTTGTATTCGATTATCGTTCAAATTTAATCTGCCGTGCATGACTCTCGACCAGTACCGGTCTCAAGGTTCTTAACTTACCGGTAAATCTTGCTAATAGTCTGTAGTTTATAGTTCATTTAGTGTAAACCAGCAAAACGTAGAGTTTGTAGTGGATAATCGACCGGAAGTAATGTCTAAAAACACCAAAAGTAAGAAAGAACTTAATAAAGTGTGCGTCCTGTATGCGCTGTCTCTTAGCGTAGATGTATGTATACAGTATAGTATTTACTCCTCTGTATAGTTGTCTCCCTTTTTCTCGTTTGGGTGCATGTTCTTATTATGGGGAGTAATATTGTACAGATGCTGAAAATGAAATGGTAGACAAAGACATAACTAGTATATACGAAGACGAAACATCATGGTACACACTCTTGTGGTAGACTGCTACCTGGTTTTCGGAGGGGAAAAGTAGAGCTCCATTCATAAGATTTTCGAGCGTATGCGTTTGTCGTCCGAGTCTTTCTGGTTCACGTGTGTGGTGTCTAATAGAGGCGGGTCCCCTTCTTCAAGACTGCGACTATGGAGAGGCCTGTCTTCGATGTACTAATTGCAATTTCTCGTCGTTTTATGCATCCACGATGCCGTCAACCTCATCATCGCGTTCTCTCTTGAATCATTCATAACTAGCGTTCGCATTAATTATGTAATGTGGCTCGGCTTAGCGATTTTCCCGTTCTCTACCCATCGTGTGCTGTAATAACCTTGAATAAAATTCTGAAAACGAGAATGAAGAAGAAAATTTTCTAGTTCGTTTGTGAGCGACGAACACTCCTATTCAATTAAAGCGTGTAATACAGTCGGATTGGACGTGTCGCAAAACTGGTCATTATATCGTTGATTTTTATGATAAATGTGTGTGTGTGTGTGTGTGTGTGGCACGTCGTATCATCACTGATATCATATTTTTTTCTCTATTTCCCTCTTGGTCGCTACTTCTAAGTCTATACGAAATTGATATCGTCATCGTTCTGGGAGATTAATAAAATATGATTTAGACGTGACGATCACGACGTTCCGGAATGTATCTCGCGAGTACATCAGTGCTCTATGTTGCGTGTTAATGCGATGTATGTGGCCAAGTTTGAACTTTCGTCGGTTGTATAAGTGCGCGTGTGTATATGTGTGTGCGCCATCTGAAACTGCGTTGATCTTACCCGCATACGTGATAGCATCATCACTCATTGATGGACGCGAAATCGGAATCGATGATTTCCGATCTACCGCGTGTAGTACTTTGAGAATATCACATTTGATCAGTGATGGGAATTAAAAGCATGAAATCATATACCAAAATGAGGGGTAAGTTATGTGTGCACCTCGGTGGTATGACTTCGCTCGACGGAGCGTGGTGGGAGATCGTCGTTTTCCTCTGTTTGATTGTAATGTATTGTGAACTCGCGAGGGCAGGGAAAGGATGCGACTGTAACGCAAGTACAATGATATTTGTGTGTCCTGAAAGATTAGGCAATACATTCTTGCGCTGCAGATGTCCCGTTGGAAAACTACCCACGCATCATTAACCCCTCCCCTTGCGCTCTTCGAGTGACTTCGTTGTTATGCGGTCATCTTAGAGGAAATCTGACGGTACGTTGACCTCCGATTCGAATTTGATCTGAGACTAGGTTTGTTTTTTTACCGTAAAAAAAGCTCGCATCTGTTTGAGTTTGATCCGACCTTGAGAGAACCGACTAACCTCCCCTATCTTATTCTTTCATTTTGTTATTCAAAATGACGTATTAAATGCGTCTATACCTGTAATTGTTCTTATTAGCTTTCCTCGCCTCAACTTACGAATCAAATTGTTGGTCGAGAATATGCTCACGATTTGTGTTGTTAAAACTTGCTTTGGACCGATGGTGATGATGTTCAGTCTCGAAAAATTTGAGGAGATTCATTTGGGAACTGATGCCAGATGTACGGATTTTCGGTTCTCGAGAATGATACGGGTTTCTCTTTTTGTATAGATTTTACTGTACGTTCGATACGTTTTTTTTTTTTGCGATCGAGAGAAAGGTACCTCGGACACTTGACCGAGAGATACCTTTCTCCTGTTTGATACAGGCTGAATATCGAGTCGATCAAGGGAAAAGTACCTCAGCTACTCTTGTGGAAGGTGCCTTTCTCCTGATCGTTATCAATGGATCAATCAAAGTCCGTAGAAAGCTGTTTTTAGGGTGAATACGGATTTTTGAAACTATCATCTGGCAGCACTGCTTGATTTCTAATCGGACTTGCACGATCAGGGACGTTGGAAGCTCTACTTTTGGGGGAATTGATGGTGTGGGATGGGGGAATTGATGGTGTGTGATGGGGGGGGGGGGGTGAAGGGATTGTTTTTCTTTCTTCAATACTGTTTCAATTTTTTTTTTTTATCAACTCCGGTATTTGGAACCTGTTTTACCGGAGTTTCGGAAAGAACGTCCGTTGTCCGGCCGGCAAAGTTTGAGGGTCGGTGTATGTAGCCTGAAAGTTAGAATAGCCCCTTGAACTAACCAGATATGCAACGCTTCGTACATCAATTGGCTTAGTCCCTTCAATGAGCCATATATGCAACGCTTTAAACACCACAAGGCTCAGAACGCTCTTCTATCACATACAGTTTGGAGATTTTTATAATTTCCCCCCCCCCAAAAAAAAAAAAAAATATGTAGCTTGGAAGTACCCCATAAAACAGTTACCCTACCACCCCTCGTCCGACTCTGTTAAAGAAGCCGTGAGTTAGATTTGGCAATCGAGCACTAATTGCCAATGTCAGCGTCTCCTCGTAGTGAGAACTCCCTCGCAGTAGGTCGCTTTCTCTATGTCCGGTTCAGTCAGCTTCCGCCGTTTTGTCTATTTTGGTTCAGTTTGCTTCAGTGTGTTTTTGTCCTTCGATCTTTGATCATCGTGGAAGGACCAGCGGTATACTGGCAATCAAATCGTTTGTTCGGCTAAAACTAGACCTCCCAATATCGTTTGTTCTGAGCTCGGTTTGTACTGTGTCAACGATAGTACCAATGAAGGAGAAGTTTCTTGGTCGCATAGTGCGATTCCTTTGTGAGGACCGAGTCTCCCTATCCAAAAATTAGGGCACTTCAAAGGTCGAAGAGTTTTTCAATCCCCCTCTCAAATACGGCTGGAACGTTGAGTAACATGAAGAGTGCTCAGAAGCTGTTATCAGAAGAGGAAGGAAGGATACTGAAGAATTGCAACGTTTGAGAAGTACAACTGCCTCTTCGGCTCTAGTCGAAATCTCCGAATAACGTCTCATAATCCTCCACCTTTCTCCTGTTTGTTACAGGCTGAATATCGAGTCGATCAAGGGAAAAGTACCTCAGCTACTCTTGTGAAAGGTGCCTTTCTCCTGATCGTTATCTATGGATCAATCAAAGTCCGTAGAAAGCTGTTTTTAGGGCGAATACGGATTTTTGAAACTATCATCTGGCAGCACTGCTTGATTTGTAATCGGACTTTCAAGATCAGGGACGTTGGAAGCTCTACTTTTGGGGGAATGGATGGTGTGAGATGGCAGGGGGGGGTGAAGGGATTTTTTTTCTTTCTTCAATATTGTTTCAATTTTTTTTTTTTTATCAACTCCGGTATTTGGGACCTGTTTTATCGGAGTTTCGGAAAAAACGTCCGTTCCCCGGCTGGCAAAGTTTGAGAGGAATTTGGACTCCAATGAAAGAAAGAGAATATAGTTTCTCGGCGTGACCGACTGAAAATCGCGAGGAGAGACGACAGACTCAGAGCAGAAAAAAACGAGCATGACGTTATGAGGATATCAATGCTCTTTTCTCATACCTAAAGCTTGACGGTCAAGATTCTTTCAAGGCCTTATCCTTGAATACATAGTTCAAGAGTGACCATTTGTTCAATGTCCCAAGCTCAAAAATCTTTGTCAGCAAGTAAAAAGGCTTGTTCGAACGCCGACACGGAGATTTTCCTTCAACAGTGTAAGAACAAACAAAGGCTAAGGAAAGAGTAAAAGCTTCACAAAACACGGAGAGAATTAAGACACTTTACTCTTCAAGTATTTTTGAAATTCGACAGGAAGATGCATTCTCCACAATCCAGCTCGATGATATTCTATACAGTCAGCTCATAATTACAACGTATTCATGACCCACATCGATGTAAGTGCCAAGTTTTCGTGAATTCACACTCTAGCCAACCTGAACTACATGTTAATTTCTGTCTTCGAAAATCAGCAGCGAGCTTAACACTTCCGACAAATTGTTGTTACTTTGTCAACTCGCTGCACTGCGCGGGGGGTTCGCTCATTCTTTTCTAGCTCGCCGGAGACCGAAGGTAATTTTTCATTGGTGTAGACGCGCCATTCACAGTTATAAGAGTTCATTCATGAATATGAATAGACCGCGAGCAATACTCGTATGTACACACGTCACCAGCGCACGACGAAGAAACCATCCCCAAATGTGTATAGCAATCGATGCGTTACCGAAGCATGCAATATGCATATTAATCATTCCGGTACATTCGTTTGTCACAGAATTCGAAAGATTCTACCTATGCACCGCACGCTGATTGACAATAATACAGTCACCTGTGTCCCCTCTTTGTGTACAACCGTGCGTGCGTCTCCAAATTTGGTTTGTTAAGGTTTGATGATCTCTATCGCGGTGTATACTTAAAAAACACCGTAACTACCGCCTAGCGCAATAATTATCATACAAAATCACCAGTTTCCGCGATGATTTTCAAGTGGCCATCATCGAAAGGGCCATTGTACCGAAATACCGCGGGCACGGGATACCACGTACGAGCGATGTTCAATATATTGTTATTATGCTAGGTCTTCCTCTTTGCAGGCAACACGTGTCAAGACCCATTGATTTATGACGCGGAGGCACGAGATGCACACGCGATCTAGAATGTCCTCGAAGATATCTAGCCGCTTTTCTAAACTTTTTAAGTAACTTTCACGTCATTGTTTCATGTCCTTCAATTTTCGAGGATTGCATCAATCGCGACCTCGTAGAAAATTCTTCATGCACGCACCTTTTTTTTTTACGCTCTCATTTCGCAAAATTAGTTACGACAGAACAATAGAAAAAGTGTTCTAATCAATTTAAACAAAACTATGCACAACACAATCGAGTGTCGTTATGTGTTTCATCTTCAACTGATTTTTCCTCGCTCCCTGATGGATACTCACACCGCGGCACGTATCGCACCACTGCCTATCTTTTTCTACACACTTTTTGTTTAATGAATACAATTCGTCCTCATCGGACAGTAGATTAGTCCTAGTTAAAGCTCACGAGTTTTAATCGCCTGTTTTTTCTCCTTTTTTTTATTAATAAAACTCAACGAAGAGAAAAACTATCTACGCAGTTTAAATATTACTGAACGAGTTAAGTGAGGCCGTATACAGTCTGGAATTAAATAATCATTATCCTACTTAGAGCGCTTATACCTCAAACCATTACAATGATGATGATGACGACGACGATGTTATAATACGAATTCTTATTCTTCGCGGCATTCCCTGATGACGATGGTCTCGTGAAGTTTTACGGTTTATTATGCAGGCCTTATATAGTATACACATTTTGCTTTTGTACAGTACAATCATTCATGAGCGCGTTCCTAATGGACGACTACTACCATTGTGTTTACGCCATCGCATGACCCTTAGTACCATCCACTACATTAGGCGAAGAAAAATCTGACCCGAGTTTCGAAAATCTATACTACTTTTAAGTAGATACAGTTCAAAGGTCGAAGGCGGCCATAAATTTCCATGATAGTTTTCAATCATATTGTAGACACGCCGATAACTAAAACCATCATTTTCTACGGAGTAAATGGCGTCATCGTATTTACAGTCATTAGCCAGAGTGTATAAGGAGGGAGGTACCAGGTAACGAATACACGCAGATTTAGGTACCTGATACGTTTCCTCTCGTCACGGATTTATACACAGTAGTCAAGATCAGCATTGAAGCCATTATACGAATGAATCGTACACATCCACGACGTATGAAAGTTTTCAAAGCCATTCCGAGAGTGTCGAATAATTCGAATGAGCATCGGGGAGATCTCCCGGAGGAAATTGGGGCCACTCGTACATCAGATATTGAAGGATTCAGATGAGTTTGAAGTTCAAAATTTCGCTGTTTGAAATACACAGTAACAAGGAATCAGAAAAGTCCGGGGCGGAATCGTTACAAAGAGGGGCGAACGAAATCGTGAGATATGAAAAAAGACCTGAGACAAGGAGCACGTAAGGTGATTTTTGATAGCTTCAGAGGGTGATTCTGAAAACTATGCTGCCGCAAAATTAAGGTTATGATTGAAGAGCAGGCAACTTTATATGAGATTTGTATGTTTAAGGGAGGTGACTGATCTGGAAGATTACGTGACGTCATCGTGAGATTTTTACTAATTGATAGCAAAAGAGGGAGCTATACAGTCCGAAAATTCTTCACCCCCCCCTCTTTTTTTCTGAAGTACAGAGGTTGGAAAAATTCCCTCTTTATACAGTGAAGGAACACGAATAAATTCCAATTTTCGAGCTATATTCGATAGGGATGCTGAAAAACTCTTATACTTGGTTGAGAAGCTCTCAGGAAGAACTTTCAAAGCTCATTGACTGAGTTGATTGGAAAGCAGAGAACCTATTTCAGGGGTTTCATGGATGACGGATTTCGAGGATTTCATATTTCGACTTTTGAGTAAAATGAGCCGTATAGCTTCGAAAAGAAAAATCTTCAAACTCCCTTCCCTTCCATGTACAGAGCTTGAGAGCAGGCTCGAGGTTAATTAATAAAATTAGAGGCCATTGCAGGTTTGCAATGGCAGCGGGGAACCCGCAACCTCCCGTGCTCGCGATCACGTTGGCACGAAAATGCCCCCTCAGAAAATGAAATGGTTGGGCTCTTCTCAGTATACTGCTTGCTAGGTCTGATATAATGAAGGCTGGAAATTGAAATTTTTCCAAGTCCCTAAAGTAGGTCAAGGTCATTGATGACGTCATAAAGCGTCACAACTGGAAGTTACAAATTTTTCAAGTCTCTAGTGTAGGTCAAAGTCATTGATGACGTCATAAAGCGTCACAACTGGAAGTTGAAATTTTATCAAGTCCCTAAAGTGGTTCAAGTTCATTGATGACGTCATAAGGCGCCACACGTCACGTCACGTCACGCAGTTTACAGAAACTCCCGGACGCCGACGTTTTCTGAGAATGTAATCCTCCTAACAAAAAAAGCATCCTGGCTGGAAGTTGAAATTTTTTCAAGTCCCTAAAGTAGGTCAAGGTCATTGATGACGCTATAAAGTGCCTCACGTCACGTCACGCAGTTCACAGAAACTCCCCAACGCGGATATTTTCTGAGAATGTGATCCTCCTAACAAAATGGAAAGTTGAAATTTTTCCAAGTCCCTAAAGTAGGTCAAGGTCATTGATGACGTCATCAAATGCCACACGTCACGTCACGCAGTTCACAGAAACTCCTGGACACGGTCGTTTCCTGAGGATGTAACCCCCTAACAATACTAGGCTTGATATAATGAAGGCTGAAAGTTGAAAATTTTTCAAGTCCCTGAAGTAGGTCAAGGTCATTGATGACGTCATAAAGCGCCACACGTCACGTGACATCACGTGACGTCACGCAGTTCACAGAAACACGCGGACGCGGACGTTTTCTGAGGATGTAATCCCCCTAACAAAATGGATTGCGAGTTCCCCGCGAAAATATCCTTGCACGAATAAATCAAATTTTTCTGGGAAGAGGAACCTTTTACTTGGGCCTGGGATTCTCAGGGGGCCCAGATTCATGAAGAAATTATAAATTTATCACTACCGCATCTTGTAAAAAACAATTCCAGTGTGAACCTGCTCAAACACAGATCTTTCTACGGGCCTCGCTCGGCTCTAGACGGCCCTGCTTGAGGAAATTTCTTTGTTTATCGACTCTCGAATCTTTGCTCCACTCAAAAAAAGGGATGTTAGCAGAGGTACCTAGAAAATTTCGACTCCTGAGTTACATTCGAGAAGGAAAACTGAAGAAATTCTTTGACTTGTGATGAATATATTTGGTTAGGTGGGACTCGGGAAATTCATTGATGGAGCCAATTGAAGGAAGCGGGGACGGAGATGCTGGATGATAGAATTGAAGGATTGCGTCACCGTGACATGACACCATCATGGACTCTGAGAGGGAGGCAAATAGCTTGAAGGCGATATCGATTGAAGAAACACATCTAGACGTGTTACAATTAAATGATGTAAACAAGCGTAGAGATTCTTTCAAACTGGTTGAAGGGAGTCTTGAGGTAATTAACAAGGACAGGTAACCGGTCCTACGGGATCCCATGTCTCCTTCCCTTCTCATGATACTGAGTTCTATTTAAAATGGTGCGAGTTCTACGTCAATTTATCTTCAGGTCATTACAACGTCTTATGTTGTTTGCAAATTGATACAAATAACATCAAAGAAAGCAGACCTTATGGTCTTGCCTCCTTGGTGATTCCATCGCACCACCCCTCCCGCTTCAGAGACATCTAATATAGTCTTTTTACCGTGTAATGTTATTGCTTTACATCTGAACCATATGACTAATATTCGCACTGCTTCCAACTTGATGTCTTCTGTGTGACAATCCCTTCCCCTCCGTATCAAAACTAATTTGCTCAAAATGTCTATGTTCTACAAGGAGCTCGTGAAGATCGCATTTCTCGAGGATGTATAGGGACTGCGACTCGTGTCTTTTATGTGTACAAGTATACGTCAACAGAAAACTATGTAGGCGAATGGTGTGTAATTATTTTGGCTTTTAACGAACTGCTCTCTGTGTATAGAACGCGATACGATGTATACCGGCACGCCTTATAATACATTCATTACGAAGGTGTGTGGAAAGGTTCGTATGTAAATTAGCCGAATATTCGATACGGATTACGTTTTCGAATGATTTGTGGGTCATTTGATAGGGGTTGCAGAAATAATATACATACGCTGTGGGTTCGCGGGATATGATATTATTTCGTCTATTCACACTTCGCGGATGAATTATGATGTCGACAGAAGCCAGACGCGATAGTATTTCAAAATGCGAGACGTATTTACGCCCACGCGCGACAAAAATCTTGAAAAAAATTTCTCATTATCGCGAGACTTTGTGAAACCTCTCTATTGCGCTTGATACGTAAAATAATTATAGAATTTTAATGAAAAATTTTCTAATCATTCCATCCTTTTATATGTTTGTTGTTCAACAGATATGCCAAGCCAAGTTCTACCTCTTACCCCCGGAACGAATAAGAAAATGTCTGAAGCTGTGAAGATGAGTTACGCGACCTGGGAAAACGAAAGGCGAAAATTTAATATTACCAAAGGTACGTCATCCACATATTATTTATTTATACGTGTATACGAACTTTTACGTCTATGCGTCTCGAAAAATGATTCCACACAGTCTTTTGGTGAGTAAATATCGTGCTGAACATGTGTGTAGATCGTCGGAGACATTTTTGAAACGTTTCCGCATACACGCGGCCAAGTGGTAAAAATGTTCTCAGAATTTCAGAGCGTAGGGCATTATGTTGCAGAAGTCATTTAACTTTCACCGTCTTTTTTGGCGAGTTTAAATAGTTGAGTCGCTCTCTTTCTCCGAGGCCTATCTTAATCCGAATCAATTGACTTCTCGCTTGGAATAACATGTCTGCAAATAGTCATGTTGCTATGAGTCATTTCGACCCTAAAAGTTCTATTTCAGGACCACAATAGTCTACCTCAAAATCGAAATATTTTCTCAAGCAGGCGTTCATAAATTACTTGGGGTAATTGTTGCGATTTTTCGACTTCTTTCTCATCTCGAGCAGGAGATATTTTTGTTGTACATACGTCAATATAAAATCTATTGAAAAAACATTATTTGCAGTCATACTTCTAATTGATCCCAGTTTTGCCGTATTTCAGGCTGTGCTCTTGAAGTGAAAAATTCAGGAACACCCCTTGAGCTCCGATGTAAATCAAAATTCGTCCAAGCGGCCTCTTCTTTATTGTACAAGATAATTTTTAATTTATGAGATGTTACAAACACCTCGTCATTGAACTTCCATTCTCATCTAATCTCTTCTCCCCGAAACTTTCGTCATTTGGTCTTCCCTTCCCCAAGCTGAAGCTCTTCTCCCTGACACAATGTACGAAGAAAGAGATAATCATTACTCGATTGTTGAACGCATTCGGAGATCACAATGGTTCCCGCATGAACGTTTGAATAATCATGCAAGTTCTACGTAGGTATCGTATACATCAGGAAAAAACAAAATTAGCCGAAGGAAACGATGACCCGATGTCATCTACGCAGCGACAACACGAAAATTATGTACGAATCGACCATTTTGGGACATTGAATTCGATCTATTTTACGGATCGTTCGGTTGACATTATTTTCTAAAGATGACCGTTATAGCAGTAATGCATAATATTCGACTTGATTACTTTTGTGGTATTTCTGAACATTAGTACAGTATTTATAGAGACGATATAAAGTGACGCTTCATTACCAAACGTTTTTGTCTCGATGATTGTTGGCGGGGCTTGACTGCGCGTAGGTATACAATGTAGCCAATGCATTTTAATGTGAAAATAATTGTCACCATTTTGTTGAACAGTTGAATTTTATTTGTCCTATACCTATCGTCGTCGATGGTGTTCTTATACATAAGTATATTTCGCGAACGATTTTCTTCCAAGGGCTTGATATCAACCTCGATTTATTCTTTTCCTTCTTTTCTTCTATAGGTTAATGTCATCCGGTGCTGCGATTCTGTTATTTCACGATATTTTATAAATTATATCGTCGAGAAAACATTATAAATTATTCTAGAATAGGTTGAAGAATTTGAATTCGATTCTATTTTCTGAGACGTTACGGTTCATCATTTTGTAGCGAGATAACTGGTTTTATATTCGCTCTGGTCGAGAGTTTACCGCACCTACTTGAAAATTGGTGTAAAGAGACTTCGTCTTCTGCAGTTGAGCGTGTAACGGGTCTTCAAAAGCAGAAATGATACCACAGACTTCTTTAAAACCTTGGAACTAGTTGCAGCGCGAACTCCTCCCTCAGCTAGTTCTCTAATTCGCTCTCAATTGGGCTCCGGATCCTCGATGACGGGCTAATAAAACTAGATGCAGTATAATCTGCTGCCCTTTGTTTAGTCCTCGGTGCTCTACGTCCCAGCTCCATAGTTCTTGCGCTGAGGCTGGCGTCCCTCTTCTACAACTCCACTCATGATCGCTTACCGCCAACTTTTTTCTTCATCTTTCTTCCTTTCGTCAGTTCCCAGAACCAACACGAATTTTTTCCATTTATGTAATCCGATGTAGTCAAGCACCTCAAATTTAGGCTCTTTCTACCCATCTACTCATGAACCCTTACCTCGACATCCACGACTGCCTCGACCTGGCTGACTCATCGTAATCACCGTGTTTAATTTCAAAGCAATCATTGCTAATAATTTTCCCTGCCACTACCTGTGCTTTTCAGATGGATCCAAGACTGGTTACGCCTTCTCTATTGATGGTGCGGTTTCGCGCGTTCCGTCGGCTTCCATATACTCTACCATCTGCCTCTTTCCTCTTTTCAAGCCGTACAAATTCTCTATTTCAACTTATCCTTAAACACATCTTATGCCCCTGCACCCTTCCCGTCATCTTCAATTGCCTTTCTTTGGATTCTTGGTCACAACAGCCTCCTGGAACATGACGCACTGGACGTAGCTGCCAAGCAAGCCTCACTCTCCTTCTCAATCACCGAACCTATTCTATGGAAGTTTTCGAAGGAAACCTGTTTCATGGGGGGGGGGGGTCCCCGAAAAAACAGCCGTTTCCGGTCGGGCAGAGGTCGAAAATCTGTCGACTCCTCTCCTATCATAGCTCGAAGATCAAAACTTCTCTAAATTCCCCTCCTATCATATTGTACTAGTATAAAGCTGATATAATACAAGGAGGTGTCCTAGCCTAGTTCTAGTCAAATATACTGTATGTCAGGCATTAGCTTATTATGATACTAGCTTTTGATAGTATAATACTTTTCTAAGTCCCCTTCCTATCATATATACATAGGGTGAGGCAAAATAGTGTTACCAGTTGAATGGAAGTTTGCGCTAATTCTGCTCTAGCACAAAAACGCAAAAAGTTAGATGGATACTTCAAACGTCCAAAATTTGTATCTCATTTTTATCTACAATTTGTGCCCCTATCCAGCTCTCTATGACTACTGTGAGCCCGACTTATGGACCAAAATGTACCAAAAATTGATCAATTTATCGAAATTCTCAATAATTGAAGATATTGTTCTAACTTTCATATCGTATCTGATTTCAAGGTGAAATTTAACGCTGATTCTGAAAAAAATACCTAAATAACCCTATGAAGCTTGAAAGTGGAGGATTTTTCAATGTCTCATTATGAAAAATTCTTTGCAAATTAGTCAATTTTTGGCACATTTTGATCCGTAACTCGGCTCAGAAAACTCGTAGAAACTTCAAATATGGCTCGAATTAAAGATAATATTGAGGTACAAATTTCGTATATTCAAACTACAAGTCTAACGTTTCGCGTTTTCGAAATAGCTCCTTCAAGTGACTAGATATGCAATGCTTTCAGACCATCGCCCCTCCAATTAGCCAGATACGCAACGTTCCAAACACCTTGAAACCCACAACTCGTTGATCATTTAATGCCCTCGTGGCAAAAACACCCGTATTATATCCCCATTATGTACGTAAAATTTCCCCAAAATGTCCCCATGGGGAAATTTTGGGGCCATTGAGGAAATATTTTGGGGAAGTTTTAGCCATCAATTGTTCAACGGGAAGGTCCTTTTAAAATACCGTATGAAACAGGTTCCTCCCCCCCCACCCATTCAACTCCGTTGAAGAATCCGTGAATTTTTGAAAAATTTGTCGTATACTGTCCAGCTAAAACTGACCTATGACGTCATCAGATCGTGACATGACAATGTCAATTAAAAGAATTTCCGAGTCCCTAAAGTAAATCAAGGTCAGTGATGTCATCGTGAGGCGTTTCCATCCCTCTCTTCTTCCGCTCAAGCAGTGCACTAATTTTACCCTATTTTTATACTAGGTCTAGGTTTCCTTGACTTATCAATACCAAAACCGATTTGACTCACAGAACAGATATCCTGCGTTCCTCGTTCAACTTCTTTGAGGAAGCAGTCATTTTGAGAGAGAACCTGTTCTTTGGAAGGGTTTTCGAAAAATTTGTCGTGTCAAACCAAAACGAAAATGGTCGAGACCAAATTTTTTTGTTAAAATAGTTCAGTATAGAACTCGGATTGGACTTGGGAAAATTTTGACTCTTCAGCCATAATAATATATGATAAAAGAGGGACTTTAAAAGAATTCTGTGTTGTATCAATGAACTGTAGCTGCCTCGAATATAACGACCAGGACTCACCGAGCGTCTGATTAAGAACCCGCACGTTCAAACCACGGTTCGATTAATTAGCCGCAGAAATATCCCAAAACCACAGCTCCAGACTGTGGTACACTCTCTACGTGCTCACCCTAAACATATTCGATATAAGTGCAATGAACTTTTCTCTAATCATTCGGACAAAAATCTTACCGATATCCTTTAGACAACTATGAATCATTCTATGTACGTAGACTCATTTTAGACTCGCATTTCAATAAGTGAAATGTACGAGTACTTCCCTGTTCTACATATACTATACGAGTATGAGGTTCGTGGGAATCACTTTCGTAACTTAGCCATGCAATGTCAATGTTTCTTCTTTCACATGATCTTGATGGTCGTAAAAGTGAAGCGCCATATACTGGATAACAGCAATAATATATAGGTTATACCTGTTGCCTTATTTCCCATTTTAAAATGCATGCGCTTGTAGAGTTTATCGTAGGTCAATGTATATACAAATCTCTAGCCGACTATACGGCTTATTAGCAGTCATTAGGTCAATATTAGATGTTTACAGTTTCACTTACATCGTTTTTATATATTTTTACCTTTTTTTTTTTTTCGTGTGCGCGGGAAAATACACTGTTCCAGAAATCAATATTTGTAATCGTCATTCGCTTATAGTACCCTGTACGTATTAAAAGCGTAAATATTGATAATAGATAATAGACTATACGAATGTCCATCCAGTCTTTTTTTAATCTATAATGTCTCTTCGATAATATTAATGGTGTGCTTCATGTCTTGCTGCTCGCTCGTATATACTTCGAAACGAAGACACGTCGTCTGGATAGCAGTTTTTTTGATTTTTTAAAGGTCGTTTAAAGACAGATAAAAAGCAGGAGGATCACCGAAAATTTACAGCTAAAGCTACGGGTTTATTTTCAATTATCTGATGGGAACGAGTGCGGCGCAGCTGTTGAATACGACTTTAAAACTAATGATTTTCGACACGTGCATTAAAAGACTGATTATGGCGATTTTATTTTGCTCTTCAGAATATGTAGGATGCAAATCGTGGGAAATACGAAAATCTTGCGGTGTTCGTCATTTATTTATCGCATTTTAGCAGTCTATCACGCGCGTCAAAATATAGATAATATTCTCTTTTTCTCGGGGTATTGCTGATTCTCATCCTCGACATCTGTTCGTTATCGAAGAATTCTAAATTTTCGAGTCGTAGTAGCATCGTATGGGGTCGTGAAATCTGGACTTCTTTCGCTCTTTATCTGCGTGCGAATCGATGGGTTAGAATGTGTACCTCAAAACTCGAACACTCTGTTTTAAGCCTTTCCCTGTAGACCGTATGGGAATGATGCGATAATGAATTTGGGAGCTGTAATAAACATATTGCAATTGAAATGAAAATGTACCATTGATATACTTTCGGAAGGAATGCTTTTTTTCAGCCAGGGTGTACACGCAAGAAAGACAGCGAAAGGAAATTCATTAAGAATTTCGTAGAAAAAGTCTAAGGTGAGGGTCGAATTAGAATGAGTCTTTGTTGGTATTTTGCTGTCATATTTGTCGAGAAAAGTAGGAATGAAACATCGCCAGTGTCTCGTCAGACATCACTCGCTCGTTTTTTTTTTGAAAGAGATGACGTCATCAACTCTTGACGTTCCCAACCTCAAGCTTGATACTGTCATCCTTTTTCACCTGGTGACCGCATCACTTTCAAGCTTGGTGGCGCCATTTCCCTTAATCTCGGGTGACATTACTACCCGACTCTCTTGACATTCTCAACCCCAACCTTAATGACCGTGACGTCATTCACCAACCCTTTTTAGGGGGGTGTTTCTGTGGAGCAAGTATATTATTCGCGTTGTGAGATAGGCCCTGCCGGATAGTCGCTCTCGACAGAAGGTTTTTACATGTGTCTCATGTCCTAGGAGTCATCCTAACAGTGGCCTCCCAGAATACGACGAGTTATGGTCTACGTTTGAATACCTGCCACAAGTGCTTTCAGAGACTAATCATGTTGATTTCTGCACTCAAAGGGTGACCCCATGACAGGCATAGCCAACCTCAATAATGTCATCATTGTTTACCTCGTGACTTCATCACTCTCAACCTTAGTGAAGTCATCTCCTTCAATCTTAAGACGTCCATTTTCTGGTGACGTCATCAATTTTTGACGTTTTCAACCCAGACTTCAACCAATCGTAACTCAACACAGACCTCGATGGTGTCAACAACCTGTGACGTCATCCTTATTTACCTCAAGGACAGACTTACCTTAAAACCAAGCCTGGGGAGCCGGTGATTTCTGGCTCCGGCTCCAGCTCCTGACTCCTCCGAAGAGCGAAGCGGAGCCAGGAGGCTGGACCTTCGGAGCGGAGCTGAAGCTCTCGATCTTGAGAACGGAGCCAGAAGAAAAAAAAGAGCTGGCTCCGAGTCAACTCCGGCTCCAGCTCCAGTTTCTCAAAGAGCTGGATTTTTGCAGCGGAGCCGGAGCTAGCTGAAGCTCTTGATCTTCTGAGCGGAGCCTATTTTAAAATTTGTCGAATTTTTTCCTTTTTTTTTGTCATTTTGATTGAAGAGCAGCTCCTGAGCTCTTTAAAAAGGAAAGAGCGGAGCAGCTCCCAACGAGCTGAGGAGCTGACCGAGAGAGCGGAGTTTTCGGCTCTTTTCAGGATCAAATTATGGCTCCAGCTCCTAGCTCCGGCTCTCCGGGCTTGCTTGGAACATATACCCTTATGTGAATTCGTCACCCCGTTAAATCATCAGTCTGTGACGTCATCAAATCCGACCTTAATAACGTCCTCATTCCTCACCTCGTAACGTCTTCACTCTCAATTTTAATTAAGTGATCTCCTCCAACCTCTAGACATAATTGTTTTTGATGTCATCAACTCTTGACGTTCCACCGGTGACGTCATCAACCCCAACACGTCATTACTCACGACTAGAGATGGGAATTTTTGGCAACATAAAAAGAGATTTCGGTGTTATTCGGCAAAAACAAATTTTAATTCCTGGTACATTCTCATTTGATGAGTTCAGTGCCATGACAGTGCGTTTTTGCCTCTTTAGCAGCTGCTGTTCTCCGGAGAGGAGTACGGTTTTTGGAGTACTACTGATCACTGGTGTTGGGAACAAAGTCCCCTTTTTTGCCTGATCTCTGGCTGCATCTCTTTCGAGGATGAGCAGCTGGATTTTGTTTTTCGACGTTAGCTTGCGTAAGGCGTTGTCTTCGATCATTTAAAAGATATTTGTAGTCGGAAAATGATCGCTCTACATCTGTAGCTAGACAATTTCAATTCTTTGAGTTAGGGACGACAATTGCACTTTGAAAGCTCTAGAGAGAAGAACAGGACAGTTGAAACAACGAATTGCAGGAGCGGATCCGGGAAAACAAACTTTTGGAAGGGGAAGAAGCACTCGATCTCATTTTCGATCTTTCCGTAACTTTTGGTCTTTTCGAGAAACAAGGATCTGATCCTCAATTATCACCTGAAAAGCCTACAAAAAGCTCACTTCACACTCTAAGAAGATGGGAAAATGAGATGAGGACCGTGACACGAAACTTCACGATGGGCTCTTGAACACGTCGCCAGACCAAATCAATAGGTAAAAAACTGGAAAGTTTCTCATAACCACCAAATAATTTTACATTACGGTGTCAACGAAGGTAGAGTGATCCCCACGAGAGGTTCATAAAAATTTTCACAATACGAAGAACTAAAGTAAACCCACTGGGAATAAAGGAAAGGTATCATTAAATTTACTACGGTGTATAGAATAATTCTTTCGGCGAAATTTTCCATACCGGAGGAAAAATTCTGAAAATTTTCCACGATGGTATTGGAAATTTCGGAACGAAAAGATAATTTTCTTTCGTTACATTCTATCAGGGACATTGGAACACGAGCTAGACAACGCTTCCTTTGGAGAATACCTCGAAGAATTAAATATTCTCATCTACATACGGATGAGTCGAAGAAGTTGAAATTTACAATTCTTCTCATAGAGTTACGAAACCTATTTTACCGCGAGTGTGGTTTTTAATCTAAATCACGAGTCGAAAATTCACATATACATCAAGTTCACAATGTCGTAAGTTCAAGGTGAGGGGCTCCACAGGAGCTGAAACTAAAAACCTATATACTAGTTCGTCGAAAAATGCTTTCATGACGAAACTAGAGATACACAAGTCAATTTTCTTTCGTTCATTTTGTACTAACGTCTGTTTCTTATCATAGGAGGTGAGAAGTTAAAATTAAAACTTCTTCCTCATCAAGAATCATAACGACAAAACAAGGTAGTCCGAACTTCTCGAATACTCATCTAACATTCGTAATATAGGGTCGACGTTTGAGAACTGTGCATAAATTACCTTTCTCCGTTTCAACCTAGGGGCTCATTTAAATTAATTAAAATTTCGACATCTTCTGCACTGAACCTCGCACGCAATCGGAGCAATCCAGGGGATAGGAGTGCTATATCTCGCGCAAACCGATCGTTTTACTCTTCGGTACTGTATTCCAAAGTATAGTCGTACTGACACATTTGTGAATCCAAACGTATCGGAACTATAAATTGCAACTCTCATTGTCGATGGTCGTATAATTTCGACGGCGAGTACACAACAGATTAAATAGACCTATTACCTCTCCGTACGGCTGTGCGCGTACCCTGTAACCTCCGCAGATATACGTATCCAGTAAACCTTTGTACACAAAGACAATGGTACGCTGCCTTCTCTACTATATGTGAAAATAATGTACCCGTACTCGGTATAATTATTCGTACATTTCAAACATGCAACATTATTTTTATTCGTCTATTACGTAAGTTTCAAATGAGCGTAGAGCATGAAATTTTCCAATATATAAAGCGAAAAGTTCTAACGTCTTGACTTTACTTCCAGCAAAGGTCCAATATTCGAACCGAGATAAGAAGAAGGTATACCTTCAACGGACCATTCCAGAACACTTTCGCCCTCCTCTCCTTCTCGAATTAATGACTTCCTTGTTTTCATGGTATAAGATGTACGCGACAGAGTGGTAGTTTATATAAGTTACATCATACGAAAAATGAACGTAACACGTTACGCTTTCTTGTCGCAAACACTGATAATTCATATCTAAGATTACCAGAAAAAATCTATTCCAAAGAATCATCGTCTGGCATATACCACATCAAATAACACGCTTCGATATCTAGTCATTTACACCAGTTAATGGTAGCGTAAAGGGCATCAAGGGGGAAATTAATTGGCAAAATGTTCCTTTTCATAATAATCCAACAGCACTGCACGTGATGAGAGACTTTCGGCGTAATTTACAAGCGCGTCTATACGTTCGATGTCGAGGTATACAGTATACAATATAAGGCAACAAACAATTGACCGTCATAAATCTCTCGTAATAAAAAAAGATTAGCTGGATGTTTCAAAAGACTCGACTGGGTAATCGAGAGACCATAATTTATACAAGTCGAGTTATATGTACAAATGCACGTCTATATGTACACAGCGCTGCGCAGCAGCGAACAAACAATTAAGGTAAATTAAGTACAACGTTACCTAAATTGTTGGTCTTCGACTATTGCATTAGATTTCTTAAATTTAAAATAGGCTACGCGCGTCAGTACATATACAGAAAAAATAACGTACATCGCTTATATTATTAGGCTGTATAATCAGTTTAGACTGGTTCCGAGGATTAGGCTATATATTCTGTCTGCGATGATGTGCAAATTATCCTCGACATGACAAACATCGTGTCACGAGATGAGTACAATTAAATGTTAACTAGTTCAAGACCTTATCGTTACCTTCGCGCGTACATCGGATATTTTCCGAATCTCTGTACGACGATAATCCGCGAGCAAACCTCGAAAAATATGAACTCCTCAACGAGCTGATGATGGGGGAAGGACGTCCGTCAACAGCTATCGGAGAAAATCGTGGGTATCGTGATTCCAGAAATGCAAAAAGCGGTGCAAACATTCAAGTATAGTATCGTAAGTTCAATTTGATGCTCCGGAAATTGAGAGGTATATGAAGATAGACACTTTGATGGTACCAATATCCGACCTCTCCATCGGCTTCCAATAAACATATCCTCCTCTAGTTCAATAACTCCCTCGGCATCCTTTTCAATACAAACCCCATACCCCCCCCCATGAACATCACCACTCCTCCTTAGATCTTACCGCCACCAAACCTTCGATACCGAATGCTTTTCCATTTTACGACCCTTCATTTGGCATTGAAGGTTGACATGATTGGCCTCCCCACTATTTCAGAACGGGGAATAGCCGTTAACTTAGAATCTTGCAGATTTTCAAAAGTTAAGGGAACTCTGATTGACATATACCAGTATCTAATGTAATTGGACAGTAGGGTGGGCACAACTTTTGCCCCTTTCAGCACCCTCGATTCGACAAGAGTAGCGGAGAGAAGAATTCGATAATTGCTTTCTGCGTGTGAAATGAAAATTTTCACTTTTATTGATCAAAATCAGGAATACCGTCCTCTCCTTGTGTCTGCACTTGAACTACATTGATGTCACAGACCTCGTTGGGAAGGATGGTTCGAAAAAGACCAAGGAATCGAATCTTTTTTGATAGATCGAAACTTGTTGGAGAATAAGAAGGGCCAAAAATTATGCCAGTAGGAGAGGAGAAGGGGAGAGGGAAGATGAACACAGTGGCAATTTTGCGGCAAGGTTCACTGCGTCATGGTCTTCGAGTTCGGTGTGTCTCGGTATCCATAGGAAAGAGGTGGAGGAACGGGGGGATTTTGGATAGCAAGTAAGGATGAGAGAGAACCAGATTGTATAAGGAATTGGCGGGTGAAGCGGATAAGAAAGGAGAGCAGGTGATTACAGCGTTTATAGTCCGACGTCCGACTGTGAGTTTTGGAAGCATGAGATACCCTAAATGAAGACTATACTGATCAGGGTCACCACTTCTCTAGAAAAACTAAAAGATCAAGGAAAAGTCAGAAAATTTAGAAAAAGTCGATGAATATCGGGCAGATCCTGCTAAGCCATCTAGTTTCATAGCTACTAGCCTCCAAGACAGTGGTTCTGAACCTGGGGTACGCGAGGCACCCGAAAGTGGTCCGCAAGACTTCTAAAAAAGTCAGAATTTAATAGGGTGAAATGAAACAAAAATTTCAGAACTATTGAATTACAGTAAAATTGGAAAATGTTTTATGGTACACTTTATAAAACAGGTCAACTTCTGAATAGAAAAAATTTCAAGGGTCCGCAGAAACTTCTATCCCTTCAGAGTGGTCTGCCAATTCAAGCAGGTTAAATACCACTGCTCTAAGTAAATATTTTGAACAGCAAAAACAAAAATGATGATCAAACTTATCGATATGAGAATTAGATCTGGAAAACTCGAAAGAAGAGTCAGGGAGGAAAAGTCGAGGAAATATTAATAGAAGAAAGTTTCCACCTTAACCTGATCTGTGGGGGGGGGGGGGATTTGAGGAATTGATTTTTGTTGCTGAGTTGTTCAAGTATAACTTGGCCGTTTTGGGAATTTCAGTACGATCAAAATGGATGTCAGGGATTGCGGTTAACCGAAGGAAACTGGGCCAAAGTTGGAGGCGCGATGGCATTTAAACAACAGAACGGTAAATTACCGGGGCTGAGAGAATTTGAAAAGGTCGGAAGCCTCGGGCATCGAGTTGTTGAGACTATTTGGAAGTTAGCAATGAGTAAAAGAGTGCGGCAACGCGGAGAGAAGGAACACCTGCCTGCTTAGAAATTATTCCGCGATGATTGTATGGAATTTTTGTTCATTGCTGGATATTTTGTTTCTGACAAGACATTATCTTATGAGAAAAGATTTTTCTTTGCGCTATCTATATTACAGAAGTTTTGTAAGGCGTAGCCAGGGAGGAGTTGAAGGTCTGTGATCACCCCAGAACTTGAAAATTTGTTCTGAAATGTAATCTATAAATGACACCGACAAGTAAAGTGTTGCATGGAATTTTGGTCTAACCTCCTCAGGTCCTTTGAGTGCACTGTATGATGGATTTCCGAATCCTCGGCTACTTCGTGTCCCCTTTATAGAATTCGGGCTCGTGTTTCATTCGAGTAATTTGTATAAGGAATATATTGGAAAATGATTCGAACTTCTTTGCCAGGTATTTTCGCGAGGTATGATTGCTTGGTGCTATTCCAATATGCGGTCTACCTGATTTTTACAGTCAAATTTCATTCCAGAATGCGGTCTACCTGACTAAAAGAGTTTAATATGCGGTCTACCTCCAACTGCATCAGTAAATTAGGATGTAATGCTGTCGGGTATCAACCTCCAGCAAATGAAATCGAGGTGCGACTGAAGAAGCTGGTTTGGCACCCCTCGCATTTTCTTCAGGATGCGCACTTTCGCATCCAGCCAAGACCGTTCAATCACTTGCGTGTGAGCTTCTTGGTGATTCACTGTGTTGGGCTCGCAACCGAGGGACCTCAAGCGCCATTCGTCCGAATGGGTAACGGATTGAGGAGCAAATTCACGCTGAATAATGGGAATCACAGTGCCCGGTCTCGTCTTTCTACCCAAAAATAGCGACAATCAGATCCCTGTTTGAGCCTGAAAACGCATGGGCCTTCTATTCGTCCACCATGGTCCTCTGATTCGCTACTTCTGCCTCACTGTCCTCAGATCAGCTGGATGATAACCTTGTAACATGCGACCCCGCCTATTTGGATGGGATCAAGATCTGTCCCAACCATTGGAGGACGAGCGCGCACTTTGGGAGAACACACTTTCAGGTAGACTGCATTATTACGTATGTATTGGGTAGACCGCATATTGGAATAGCACCGATTGCTTCGCATCGCACAGGTGTCGTCTCTGTGGCGAATCGAAGATTTAAACTAGAAAATGATACCTTGCTATCGTTTGCCTGTATCTTTTTCGAATGATTTCAAATACAATCCTAGGTGAATCACTGGCGGAAGAAGGGGATGTAGACGGGTCCTTCTCAGGGGTATGTACGCTTGCACAATCTTTTTGCTGAATTATTCATCTGAAGTTTAATTAAATTCCATGAACTTGGAATTCTTAATAGCTTTCCTTCCTTCTCTCTCACCTCCTGGATTCAGAGTTTCTTTCTCGAACGTGATGACGTTTACTTTTAGGGAAGTAGATTTACATCAGAGGGGATGAGGAAGGCGAAGAAACCGAAAAAATGGAATCCGCAATTTTGTTATTCCTTCCTAGCGCTAGAATAGGAAATGTGAAAATTACTTTCAATAAAGAAATGTGTCAGCTTTATCAGAGAATGATCCTATAAGAATTTATGATTGTTTATTTCGAAAAAGCGTCGTCCAAGTCATCTAAAGTAGTCGATTTTGCTTCAAAGCTCATTTCAGCGCGGCCAAAAAAGAAATTAGAGACTTATGTCAGACTAAATAGCGTCTACTAATTACTCGTTACGTAAGGTTAAGTGGAATTAGTATCGAATATGGTGTTTTTTTTTTATCGCAAATATCAATAAGAATTGATTTCAACATTCGTGTAAACCATTTTTCCATGGATTCAGAGTCAGACTTTCTGAGCTCTGGTCTCAACCAATTATGTACTGTACATTAGTTGTGTAATTTATGGGTGAAATAATGAAAAATTCTAAATTCCGAGTCATACTCTCGTTGTCTTTGCGCATTTATTGTTATCGTTTCTTTTTCTTTTTTCTTGCTGAAATAGAAAAAATGTGAAAAAGTTGTAGTTTTTTAAGATGCTGAGAACAAATCTCGTTTGACTAAATGGCAGCCAGAGACGAAATCACAACACCATTGGAGAATTTGTTCTACCAATCGTGTGTGCTCGTTTAGTGAAGCGAGACGAGATCTTGTTTTTTTCTCTCTTCTCATTTTTCTTCTTATTCGAGCGTCGAATAAATGCGGTTATCTCCTACTCCAACTTTTTATTTACGAGAAGCGTCTGTCTTCGTCGCTGTCTTTTATCCAGTTACACACACGCTCATACGCTTTTATTATAATCGTATATTCCACATCATCACGGTACAGAATACATCCGAACGTTTGCTACATGAGTCGTATAAAATCTTACGGCCTCGATAAATATACGTTCATGATTGGTGCGAGCGCCATTTTATAATACATCGAATAAATCCACTGATACTACTGTATACCTTGTTTCTATAAAACGTGCAATTTTTCTTCATTCCAGATCCCAGAGACTGGTCCGAACAGCAAGTATCGCACTGGCTGTCTTGGGCTATTCGTGAATTCACAATGGACGGACTGAAAATCGATAATTTCAATTTGCCCGGCCGAGATGTCGTCGCCATGGGCAAAGACGCTTTCCTCCAACGAGTACCACCTATCATCGGTGATATACTCTGGGAACATTTGGAAATACTAAAGAATGGTACGTTGATATAATTTATTTAGCTTCATATACTTGACATGTCTACACGATATAATGGACAAACCTATTCGAACGCGTTGCTCTTGATGCACTATCTCGTCTAGCCTTGATTAAATAATTCATCTGAGCGTGAAAAAAAATAGTAATTAGGCTCCGCGTATTGCTCTTGATTTTCGAACATAGGTATATACTCGCAGTATTGCAACGCGCGCAAAGCGTATACAAATTATTATAGTTTTATTTCAGGTTCGCTGTGTGAAAGATTCTCCCTTCTTGCGTGGACGCTATATGTACTTATATTTTTCGTCATCGCCCCGTGTAATTAATTCGACGGAACGATTTTCGAATTAATGTTACGCGACCGATGCGAGAGAAGGGAAACAATATAACGAGTCGAAAATTGTACTGAAAACATAATATACGATGTACGTATATACATAGGTACTGTGTACCCGTCTCTTATACCTATATAATGGTGCATAGGGAGGCTCAACCTATCTGTAATATTCATCATACTGGACGATATCCTGTTTTTGTGCGTTTATCCGTGGCCAAATGCAGACCGGATATACGCAGAGTTACACGTATGGAATTCAGTATGGTGGATAAGGTATATACAGAATCGAGAATTAGTGGAAAAGCGAGAGAATAAAAAAAAAAAAATCGAATGAAACAATTCATCCAGATTGGATACACGACGACTTTATAAAATAATAAACTCCCAACAAAACGCTACAGTGATTCCCTTCCAATTGGAAAATGTGAATGTCCGCTATAGCTGATGAAGTCGAATGGTTGACTGGTTGATGGTTCGAATGCCGAGTTCATCGGTGGATTGATCTCGCAGCGGTGGGTGCTGCTATACGATTGCGTTTTTCCCGCTTGTGTGTGTGGTCTACTCGCAGTATCAATCGCTCGGAACTTACCTTCATGATTTAAAAACTGTCAGCTTGATAGAGAGAGGGGAGATTTCTTCTTCGAAAGACTGTACTAGGGGTTGATAGTCAAGTGAGTAACTAATTCGAAAGAAGGAGGAGACTAAACATCGAATTGTGAATTATAAATAAGCTCCATCAGACCTTCGTCTTGTATGTGCCTGTTCAGCATAATGAAACAACCTGTATTCTTATGACGAATGATTTCGATAAGCTCGAAGGCGGTACGCTTGAAATACGAACACTCCTTGTGGTGAAGCACCTCAGAATCCTCCTGGAAACTGTGCCCAATAGCAACACCCTTTCGCTAGGCTGTTTGGTGCTCATCGACTCTTATCTTCAGCTAGCGACGGTCTCCCCATTATAAACACCCTTACAATCTTTACATTCTAACTATACACTCCACTCTTCTCATCTTCAGGAATTCGATCTCCCAACCTAACAAACAACCCTTTGACAGTGACAGGGTTGTTGAAAGCAGGTCGAAATCCGAAGGGGTGAAGGGCCCGGCCCAATTGAAGGGAAAACTTTCCCAAAAATGGGAGCCTAATCCATCGCAGTTTCTCACGCCGATAGTACGGGGAGGGAAGTCCTAGCGTCGAGGCATTTTCTAGTAATCTTCCTACGCAACAACGCGTTTTTGTCCAAGTGAATCTCATTCACTCTGGCCACATGTTTTGTGGCCAGTAACATCTTTCTGAAGGCAGTTCGACTCAGAGGAATGTCAGTACGCTGTTGAAAGCAGCTTATTTGTGGGTAACAGAGCAGAATGACGACCCGTGGACTGAAACATTGGTCGAGGTATCCTTTCTATCTCATCCAAGAAGTTAATCGAAGAACCTCAAACTTCCAAAGTGGATGGGTACAGCTCATTAAGATACGTGAGAAATTTCGAGCAGAGATCTCGGGGACGTACACAGCACGTCATCTACATATATGCGCCAATAAAAGATATTATTCAATATAGGATGGCCAAAAGAGAACAGCTTAGATTCAAACTTGGGGACACAAACACCTCAGAGGTGAGGGAACTTGAAGGGGAACCTATAGGAATACCCACCTCCTCAAGGAACTCGAAGAATTTATCATTAAATTTGCAAAAATTAGGTGACCAGCACAGCTTCAATAAATTGAAAAACTCACTCAACTCTTCATGAAGAGTGTTCAAGTTCACGAGGAGTTCACCCATCTGCTGCATAGTGACAGACTTAGGGATGATAGGTAAGAGGCCTACGACGTCGTCGAGCCTGCAGGGAGGTGTTCATTTCTTAGGCTACTGGCCAGGGTAGAATAATTCCTAACAGAGTAGGGAGATTCAAACTCGATACGGGATTCGAACCAACGATCTAAATATTTAGCAAGGGAGTAGTTATGAGAAGAGATGAAAGACACAACGGGCCGCATCAGCATATCGTCCTACCGTAGAGGAGGGGAGGTGTGTGTGGTTAGGAGTTAGAATGGCTCTCTTTACCCGGTCTTACTTGATGATAACCGTATGTGTACTCCTATTGATGACATTTCGAACCTCTTTGACATGGTTTGGAAAACTGAAGCTGTCATCCTCTTTCCCCCCACCCTGCTCAAGTACATCATACATTTTGAAGACTTCTCCATCACGATTATCGCATTACCTTTGTCAGTCTTAGTAATTACTGAACCTTCTTCCCTTACCTTCTTCTGCAATCCCTTGATCATACCACTCGCCATATTATTCATACGAGGGGTGGGGGGGGGTGCGGACTATCTCGGCGCCTTTCTACTGGATTTTATCGTTAAATCCGCAACCATATTCGCGAGGGCATCACCATTGTTGGGAGGAGGTGAAGCGAATTCTAAACCTTTCTCCAGAAGGCAAGACTCTTCGTCCCTGAACTCAACCTGGTAGTAGTTAAGGAGCCTGGGTTGGAAATCCTGAACTGTGTCATCGCCGCTGTCACCTTCCTCCACAAATCCGTTCTTTTTGTTATCAGTTACTCACTTGAGTATCAACTTCTCTTTTCATAATGAATAGCCGTATTCAGAATCTCGTATTAATTCGAAATGTGCTTTGATCTGATTTTTTGATCCCGTGTGTAAGATGCACCTTCTTGAGTGAAACTGGGCGGATCTGTTTAGGTACATATTTTGAAAAAGTACGTCGATTCTTATGTTCCTCCCTCCAAAATAATCTCTCCTAATTCATAGAGAGGCGGAAGAACGTCACCGCAAGCTCCTGATGATACCGCTCTCAGAAGTATAGTCGAGCGATAGAGCAAGTCAAAGATTCACGTTAATCATTGAGGTAGAATGATCTAGTTCAACTCAAGCTCTGTATAAGTGAGTTGATGCATGTTGCGTCGATTAGGCTGGTCTAAATTCGCGCGATGTTAAATAAATATACTGTAGTTGTTGCTGAGGAAATGATCGCGTGATTTATTATGATGTACACAGTTAGCACTTACCACTATATTGTTATGCAGGATAATCAGCGAAACTATATGGTCGCGTATAATGTCGTAAATGAATACATTCAACCAGACATATCTAGTTATTACAATCTCGGTTATGAATGCGTATTTAATTAAATCTAGACCATATTCATTTGGCAGCGTGTACGAATGTTTTCGGCCTTGATAGCTAGAAAAGAAAAGTTCGTCATCCATGCTGTTGCTACATATTGTATGATGAAAAAGCTGCGCTGCTCATTCGTATATACGTGCTGTAAAAGTTGCCTCCATCTTCTTGCTCGCTGTTCTCTTCAGACCAGATGAAGAAATCTCTGATCAATTTTATGCGCAGATGTTGAAATGGAACCAAAAATGTGTGTTAGCTTACAATGAATATACGTTAGCGAAAAAAATTTTACTCTAATACTTTCATGAATTTGTAATTGCGATTAGAATTTCGACACTTGTATCATGCTCGCTGATCGTGTATATCATTTGTTTGTGCGTATCGTGACATAATTTTTGGGCTCGTATTATTCTCGCGGACGAAAACTGTCGGAATAGAAGTTACCATTTTTCTAACAGCGAGTCTTTGGGAGAAATTTCAAACGTTGATCCGGAAAGGGAGAAGCACTCTGACTTACTTCGTGATTTAAATAGCTAATGTTTGTAGCAGAGGGGTGGAAGGGTGTTTGAGATATTCTAACCATAGAATTGAGTATGGAGGAGTTCTATGGAGTTTTTTGCCGTACGCTGTATGATATCCTGCCAAAACAAAAATGATTCGAGTCCACATCCTTGGCGAGAATGGTCGAAGTCCCCTTCTCTATCATATTGGCCTATAGCCTGGAGGTCGGTAATACTTCCAGTTGGACTTGAAAAAATTTCGACTCGAGAGCGAGAAGAAAATGTTGACTCTTGAACCACAATATATGTATGATAGATGGGCGACTGAGTGATGGGAAACGGACCCAAAAATTTTCTTAGGATCTCAGAGAAACTTGAGACTCTTCAAGATATCCATTTGAATTCTCAATATCAAGCCTATGTTCGTTTCCCGTTAAATTTTGTCTAGGAAAATATCGTTTTTCGAAGGAGATCGAGTATAATCTCGGAAAAAATAATCGTGGATGCCTTCTTCAACGTAATAAATGTCGATGTTATCGATCATATTAGATATCGAATTTCGATTAACGTCTATCTCAGCCATGATGACGTCATATTAACGTTCCCACCACTTATACTTCTCAGCTTGCTATGGCCTAATATTTTGTATAGTAGGCTGCCTAACTCACACGCTCCACTTGTTCGTCTGAACAGTCTAGTCAGGCCTGCCCAACCTTTTACAATTCGCGGGCCGCATCCGTTTCTCCTGAAATTTCCGCGGACCGCAAATCGTGTACCTATATGTAATAACGATTTCATTGTAGAACTTTGATTATGAAATCATCAGTTTTCTATCACTTTTCTCCTGATTGAAGCCTTCACCAAAGCTTCACGAGGGCTTCAAATGGGAAAACTTCCTTCAAAAGGGAAAAACAGGGTAGTTTTTCCCAAATGCTTCAAATTGTTTACCGGGTAAACTAAGTCAAATACGAGTGTATGAAGCTGTATTTTTCTTCATTTAAAAGTAATGTACTTCTTTCATACCTTGATCAGGTTACGATCTCTCCCATCAGATATCAGCCTCTTTGCCCTGAATGGCGAATGAGTATGCGAGAAATGAGTGAAAATTGTGCCTAAGCTAACGGCGTTGGCACGCAACACTCTTGTATATAGCACCATGGTGAGGCGGATTATGAGCTGGAATGCACCATAGGGGCAGTGTGGACGCAGTGTTTGCCCACCAACGAAAAGTGAGAAAGGTAGCAAATGTTTTTCAAAAGAGAAAAACATTCCGGCAAAAACTGACCTACCCTAATCAAGAATTTGGCCTGCGGAAAGTTTTTGACTTGGCAGCCTTTTAATACATGTTGGGAGGAGGACTAGAAAATTTCGAGTTTCAAGACACAATATGTGACAGGATTTGGACTTGAAAAAATTTCGACTTTCAAGCCGTAGTTTAATGTATGATGGAAGAGGAGGGGGGGGGTCTTGAAAATATTATGTCGAATTTTTGAGCCATGATATGTGAACGAAAATTCCGAGATAAAGGATTTGGACTTGAAAAAATTTCAACTTAAAACCACAATATATTTGAGACTTGATAATTGAATTCTCAATACCAAAGCCAATCTCACCTCGCAAGTTCTTGGTGAGGATTTAAATTCTTTGTAAATGAGAAATGGAACCGTGCAAGCGTGAATACGGAAGGCGGAGTTAAGGGTTGGAACTTTTTAGAACTAGAAAAACTTGAATTTTCCCCAGATTTTTTTCGATCTACGTGCTTGAGATTGAGCGACGTTTTCTTACTTTCGTATGCATTGTATATATCTTCCTCTGGATCCGCGTCTGTCGGTGTGCTTGGTAAAAAGTAACCAGCAATTAGAAAGATTTTGAGGTATGATAAGTTGTGAGCCTTAGATCTGTGTGAGAGATTGCGTTGTATTCAACATGAAAGGAATATGAAAACTATGCAAGGTTGGCATGACCAAGTTTTACCACATTGAGTAAAAGTTCAACTTTTAGTTTTACCACCGCAATTAAACTTGAATTAATGGATTCAAAGCTTGAGTAATCAATATTACTCTCCGATTTGTTTTTACTTAGCCACTAAATTGATTAATCTGAGATTTTAAATTTTTATGAAACTTTTTTTGGTCATTCTTTTCTTTATCGAAGTTCTTTTTTCAAATAATCGTCGATTCTTTGATTAGTAAAATTGGCCTTGAAGATGTCGACTTCCAAACTTTATCGCAGAAACCAATCGAAGCTAATATGAACTTACAATGTATCATGAAGAAAAATCAAAACATTAAAGAATTGAATTGAAATCCGGCGACTTGGGCTGCACAGTGATGAAAAGTTAGAAAGGGTTTGAGCTCCGTCGAGGCTCAAATTTTGTGAAAATTTAGAGGTCTGATGAACTGATGTGATATGATCACGTTCGAGGTGTTTAATTTACGATGGCGAAAGGTTCGAATTCTGCGATTTGATCGGAAAAACTTCGAGTCTCAAGTTCTGCCTAGGGCTCAAAAATTTTGATCTGTTGAAAACTCTCAATTTCTATAGGGAACGAAAGGATTCAAAAACCTCTCAACTTCGAATCACGCATCTCTTTGCAATCTAAAAAAACAAAAATGCGAAATTATCGAAGTACCGGTATTCGAAAAAATTCAAACTATTTGATCTACAAGAATTCAATTTTACTAATTTTATTACCTACTTTAAGCTATTTACAAATCATTATTTTTTTAAAATTTAAATTGTTAACTATTTAAAGACATATGCAAGTCTGTTAAAATTTACTCACTGTTTCGTGCTATCTACATCGCATAACTTATGTGATAACTTCAAATCATGTTTCCTTCTCATTTTTCGATTTGGGTTCCCTAGATCTTGAGGTTTCTGATTTTGCCATCGAAGCTTCAACCTCAGCCGTTGATATTTTTTCGTATCCCTCTGCTGGGTCTACTTCCGGTTTTTTTATGTAATCTTCCTGTACGAGGCGCTCCCAACCAACTCGATAATCTTTTGGCGTATGTTTTTGAGAGGGACCAGGACCTGGTTGAGCGCTTACGTATTGCAGTATCATTATTGCGGCCCATGAAACATAAATAATCATGCAAACGATTTTGATGAAATTCATTCTCTCTGATTTTAAAAATCTCAGTACTGAATGAAGAGAATAAAAATTATTAAAAAAATTAGAACGATGTTTCACGAAATGAATTGCGCACCACACTGGACTACTATCTGAATTCACTCTGTTCGTGAAGTTTCAATCTTAACATCAATAGTAGAGCGTAAACATGTTCATTTTTCTTGAGAAGTATTTGATCAATTGCGTTTTGGCGATGAAATGTTTTGAGACGAACCTAATCTTGACGATTAATTTTGTTGATTTTGTTGCGTATTTGCACTTTCATCCACAAGATCGATCAAAACATCGTGTAAGCTGCAAGGACCTGACCTGTCTCATGACAATGATTTATCGTCAACAATCTAGTTCAACTTCTATACGTTCCTCCTTTCATGCGAAAACATCTTGTGACCGATTCTCTATCTTTCGTGACTTCAATGTCACCTTTCCTCATTGCATTTTGTCATTTCAGCTGATATGAAAAGAAAATCTTGAGGGCACTAGAGATTCTCAATCGATGAAGACTGCAGTTTTCAGATTTTAAACTTGAGAACTGAAGACAGTTTTTACTAATTCTTTTAGAACGTACATACCGATGACATCATGAAGGAAAGGACTAACAAAGGTGATATGAATTTGTTGAACTGAAAGCATTTTTTCCCCGAGTTTTTTCTAAATCATAATCCGTTTTTTTTTCTCTTTTTATTTCTCCTCTCCCTCGCTTCTGTAGGAAAAAAATTGAATTCAGATAGGATATGAGTGCGCAGGTTTAAGGAATTCAAGAATTTGAATTAATTTTTGATCTATGGTTTCCTGTTTCATTTCTTTCTATTTTTTCTCTCTTATATGGGTACTTTTCAAATAATTCAGTCTTCTTTCTTCTTGGACTTCATAGAAGAAGAGAAATTCTTGGTTTGAGCGAAAACAAGAAATTTGAGCTTCGAGGAGTTGGTATAGAGGAAAACTTCGTGAACTAGACCAAAAGATGAAGATTTTTCAACCACAAAATAAGATGATGAATCACTCGGTGAAAATGAAGTCAAGTTTTGATCTTATTTTCTACTAACATGGGCTTTGAAAAATGTTGAAAAACTATATCTTCGAATCGCCCATGCTATATAAGTATGCAAGCGACTTTGAAGCAATCTAGAGAATTGGTTTTAGTGACAGTACATTATAATGTATTTTTACGTAATATGTATATAAAAAAAGGAATTGTAGAAGAGACTTCGAGGAGAAAGAGAACGAGGTGAATAATGACTGAAAATCAAGAACGTGTAAGAAGGTAACTGGTCCGTAACCATCGCTGTAACTATACAACTACAAAAAAAAAAAAAAGTTTTATGGAATCCTCTTCTTTACTTTTAAGTTTTGATGTAGCTCGTATTTTATACGATTAAATCTGTTTCGTTGCTCTTTTATTTTTCTTCTTTTTCTTATTTTCTGTAATTGTGTATCGTTGTTTCTCATTTGAATGTATAATGTCTTCGATGGTTGGTTGTAGACGAGTTTTATATACCATACTCAATGTACTTCTGTACGTAGGTACATAAAATGGTTTTTACGCTTCCATACTAATTCCATTGTTCTCTCGTCGCTCATAAACATTGCTTTTTTTTTTCCTCTCTTATTGTTACCTCTTTTTCTATTCTCCTATAATATAGCTAATCGTTTTGTCCTAACGAAACCTCCCGCCCGTTCCGATCGAATAATTTCGAATTTTAATCTATGACTACACCAACACAACGATGGTTCAGTCGGCGATGCCGATGACGGTGTTAGGAGTGTGTGCGTGATTCTTTGAATACATTATTATATTGGGAGTTCGGGACGCGCGATGCTCGTTATGGAGGAATGTAGGAGTGTAAATTTGAATACCAGAAAACATGGTGGCTACATAATTTTCAGAAGTCGCATGTTACACGAGCAATTTCGATGAATTTTAATGAAGGTACTCTCTACCTATACAAACCCGTTGGTTGGTATGGACGAACATTCTCTCTTCAGTTTCGCTCTATCTTCGTCTCATGTGTGTTTTCGACTTGACGAAAATTTATGCCGATTTTTTAGAGAGTTGCGGGGCGACGAACGAGGTGTATACGAGTATGTGCGCACGTAATGTCGATCATTATATACAATGGGCGATTTTTGGTGGACATATATAAACAAAATGTAAACACATTCCGTTTCTTCCAGGCCATTTTTAATGGAACGTACTGCATATAGCCATACATATATCAGCAGCACAGCTATGTATATCTATACGGTAATAACGCGATGATATTAATGATGTCATCCCCCTCCCCCCCCCCGAATCGTATTTCCGCCGTAATTGTGTATCTCTTCTCCTAGTTTTTATAAACTCTTTCGTCGTACGTATACATAAATCGTCTAAACAATGAACGCCATCGTCGAATTACGGATTTAAATTGAGTTTATTATCGTGGAAAAACGATTCATTTCTTAATTGTCGTCCCTGGTATAGTGTACTTAAATACACGGCGCATGAATTGCGCGGACTGCAGCGTGTGTGTACGTATACGAGTAATCGCTCGTTATTATTCTATCGAATTGAACAATAACATCAGAATAGAGCACGATGCGCGCATTCCTGTGCAGTACCTTTTTAACTTTCATCTGGCTGAGAGGGTGTAACGCTACGCTTTCCTCCCCCTTTCCCCCTTGTTTTCTATTTCTCGTTTTCTTTTTTGTGGATTACTGCGAGAAATTTTTGGAGGGTTTGCTCTGATATGTAAATTGGTGAGAAAATTCCCCAATTGTTCAGTCATATTAAGACACGATGTGGTGTTCATAAATAGGCAAGCCTGGAGAGCCAGTGATTCCTGGCTCCTCGAAAATCGGAGAGCGGAGCCGGAGCTGAAGCTCTTGATCTTGAGAGCGCAGCCAGAAGAAAAAAAAGAGCTGGCTCCGAGCCAGCTCCGGCTCCAGCTCCTGGCTCCAGTTTCTGAAAGAACGGAGCGGAGCCAAAGAGCTGAATTTTTGCAGCGGAGCCGGAGCTAGCTGAAGCTCTTGATCTTCTGTGCGGAGCCTCAAGGAGAAAAAAAAACAAGCAGAGCTAATATTATCAATTTCTAGTCTCTGGTCGGGTTGTCTCTACTTCAAGGCTTAAGGCTATGGATTTTAAATTTTGTCGAATTTTTCCTTCTTTTGTCGTTTTGACTGAAGAGCAGCTCTCAAAGAGCTGAGGAGCTGACCAAAAGAGCGGAGTTTTCGGCTCTTTTCAAGATCAAATTATGGCTCCAGCTCCTAGCTCCGGCTCCTCAAAATTCAGGGAGCGAGCCGGAGCCGGGGTCCACATTGTTTTTTCGTGATTTCCAGGGTGAATATCGGTTTTTCAAAAGGAAGTCAGGAGACAAAAATTGTAGAACGTGAGAAAATACATAGATAATGTTCTTTTCAAAATTTCCGTGCGATGCTCCATTTTTGAATGAATAAGAGATGAAAGTTGAATAGTTGCAAAAGTAACGCTTAATATATTATGCTTGTCACTTGCGACTTAGGCGTCACCCGACTTTATATCAGATAAGAAACATGGCGACGTATTTATGTGGACAGCGGGATAACGGTTTGGTGACAGCATTCATGAAGCGGGAATGGGAGGAGACACTCGATGGATTATTGACGTAGAAGAGTGATAAAAAATATGAACTTTTTAGCTCAAACTATCAAAGTGGCAACAAACGAAGTTCAATCTTCATTTCAAAAACAAATTTCTTGCGTAGCCATGAATGAAGATCGTGTTTCATGTCTTCCTCAACAGCTAGTGGCTTTCAGGGGGCGAAAGAGCGGAGGTGTAGTGTAGGTACAGTTTAGAATATCTTCAGATAATAGCCTTTTGGAGAGCTCACATGCAGCCTTCATAGTCTATTTAAGCTATAGTGGCTTTAAGAGTCTCACTCGCCTTGGTCTAGTACAGGTCTAGTTTAGAATATTTCAAGATGATAGCTTTTTAGAAGCTCACTCATTGGTCTAGTATTTCAGGATAATAGCGCTTCGGGGCTCAATCCCGGCCTTCATGGTCCAGTATAAGTCTAGTTTACAATATTTTAGGCAACTAGTTGGGCTCACTTACTCCGCTCGTTCTCTCCCTCCTCGGTTTAGTATACTGTCTATTAGGCCTATATGGTGAAAGCTAAACTCTTTATACCAGCCCTCTTTGAGCTCATCTTGGCCTGCTCTTAAGCCTTCATTTTATTGGACCTGATATACTGTAGACTAGGTTTATAGTAGCTAAGCTGTAGCGTAGAAGGAGACTCAAGAAGGGTTAAAGTATACAAGCTAAGTTAGTGTGTTAGTTTCTAGCGTAGATCAGAGAGAGATCTAGCGCGGACGCACAAAAATTCTGTTAACCAGAAAAAAATTTTTCTGGCAGTGCCAAATGAATAAAGATCATGTTTCATGTCTTTCTTAGCAGCTTGTGACTTTTGGGGGCCAGTTGGCTTTTCGGGGCTCAATCGCTCCGCCTTCCTCCTTGGTCTCGTATGAGTCTAGTTGAAGACTAGTATAAGCCTAATATAAAGCTAGAATAAATAAGTCTACACCGCCATTTTTTGTAAGACCTAAGAACAGGGTGATTGACCTCAATCAGGAGAAAGGTATCTTCAATATTTCGAGCTGAGGTACTTTTCCCTTGATTGACTCAACCTCTCGGAACACTGTATCAGCATAACGAGCAGGAGAAAGGTATCTCTCGTACTAATGTCTAAGGTACCTTTCCCTTGATCGCAAGAAATCCGTATTTTACGTAAAATCTATAGAAAATAAACGGATATACGAGCAAGAGCTAGGATACCAGATCTACGGATTTTAGGTCCTCAAAAAAAATTCGGATTTTTCTTTGTTTATAGATTTTACGTAAAATATGGATTTCTTGCGATCAAGGGAAAGGTACCTTAAAAACCAGTACGAGAGATACTTTTCTCTTGATCGTTATGGGCTGTTACTGCAATGGTCCATAATATTGAGAGGGAAAAGTACCTCGGCTACATTTATTAGAGATACCTTTCTCCTGATTGTTATCAATCGAGTACCTCTCCCCTCCCCCATCTTGACGGACTTAAAATCCTTCAATATCCTGATCCAGAAATCTGCGAGTCCAATTTCTAATTTTCCAGTACTAGCATGCAATATGTAAGGCTATACTCGCTTTAAACTAGGCTAGAGAGACTATAGTAGCTCTAAACTGGACTTAGCATACGTCTATGCTACGCTATATCAATATCAGCCTATACTAGACGTATAAATTGGGCTTAGTACTATAGGGAACCCTCTACCTGATCCTGAAATCCGCGAGTCCTAATTCAAAGTCCCCAGTCCGAGCATAGAGTATATTAGATATAGAACTAGCTTAAAGTGTGCTAGACCATATTAGCCCTATACCAGCAAATATATTCTTGATTAGCGCTTGCCGAAATATGGTCCGCGGAGCCCCAGAGGTCCGCGTTCATCTCTCGAAGGGTCCCCGGACAGCAAGAAATTCAAAAAAGGAATTGTTGGGTTGCTACTCGACTATTCATGAACTAGATAGAAACTTCTCATGAGGTCCCGTTTTTTTTTCCACTTTCAAGCGCTCCGCCAACTAAAATAAATTATTGCGTGCGCATATCTCGTAATTTCGGAGTAAACGGTCTTAAGATTCAGAAATTCGTTCACAAAATTTTGAGACGGAGGCTAGCTGTTAATGATTCTTCTGAAAAGTGATGCGCGAGTTGAGAGGTTCTTGATGGATATAATAGGAAAGATCACCGACATATTAAAGCGTGTCTTGAGTAAACTCGAGGTACTTTTTAACGCTGAACCCATAGTTTAATTATAGAGTGCTGTTTTTCACTAAATTTCAAGTGGTGTTGCCACTTCGCCTTTCATCGTTTCGGATGATGCTGAATTTAGAAAAATTTTTTACTTTTTGATCGTAAAACGGGAAACGAAATTTTATTTCTAGCGTTAAAAAGTACCTACTCGTGGAATGACTGCTTGATTATGTAACATGAATTTTTGGTGTTTATGTGGCTATATTCTTCTAGAAATGTCCAAGTGTGGCATCCTTCCATGCTGATCACATGAATGCGAAGAATTCGTTTTAATAACGATTTATCACTACACAAAGCTCAGACTATAATACAAAGCGATTATAAAATCTCAATCGTCGAGCAGATTACAAAAATAACCGAGAACTGTACTAAGTATACACTGCGCACGTTAGTAAATTGAATTTTTTGCCCGAAAACGAATAAAAACACTGGGAAAAAACGTGCATACAATCTCTACACCGTATTGATGAAGCGTTAATTCGATCACACGTTACCGAATAATTGTCATTCAAGTACGAAAAAAACGCGTATAAATCATATTCTTATAATTTTTACTGAACGAAATACCACACTCCTCACGAACATGAAAGAATTGCACGTTCATTTAGTTCGGTTTTATGAAAAGTAATGAGTACCTATGTATAACGTTAGAAAACTATGAGGATGAAACTTGTTCATTTTGCGTAAGGCAGGAAAAAGAATTTCCCGGAAGGGGATGTATGTATCCGGGTGCAACTCAACTGTGTGTAAAAAAAGATAGATAGCGGCGCTAAAACGCGTACATAAAATCGTACATACAATTCGTACAATGAACGAAATTATAAGAGGACGGACTTACACTTGATGAAATCTTGAATTGGTATACGATAAGTGTTAAATAATGTCCTTGTTGAATCAATTTTTCGACGTAAGAAAGTATCGTAAGTATAGACGGAAAGTGCATCGTATAATCGATGAATGAATTATGCTGTGCCCAGTGTGCATATGTCACGGTCAATAACTCGATTAGCGAAGAAAATTACAGCAGAGATCTATAAAATTAGGATAATTCACGAGTATGATGGAGATATACCTCCTCTTCAAAGATTTTATTTTTGCATTTGCTCTAGCGCATTTTGACCTCCATTTTTGCTCCTTATATAGAACATTAATTTGTCTTATTCATACGATATATTCCTCTCGATCTTACTAAAATTCCCTGAGCAGCTAATTTCATAATCAACAAAATCATTTTTTCGAAATTTCCTTCTCTTCTTATCTGCCTATACGAACGGGTCGAAGTTGGGACCCAGAACTGGACTCGCAATCTCCATTCAGGGGGACATATGCTGCCCGTTGAACTTACCGCTAGATTCCCCTGTTTTTCCTTCCGCATCCGCTTCTCTCTTCCCTGAAAATTCCTTATACTAGTCGATTCTCTCTCATTCTTACTTGATAACCGCGATACCCTCATTGTACCAATTCTATCGTCCAACAATCCCAGGCTCTTTCTTTCTTACGGATGGTGAAACTAATACCAGAATTATTTTGCAGTTCCATGGAAATGAGTTTTCTCTGTTGAACAATTTCTATTCGCTCGAGAAATGTGGCTCGCGATTCGGCTGTAGGCTATCTTTAGTATCTCTGTATCGGGATGAAATCATCCCTGGTTAATTCCTGGTAGAGCTCTTGAAGAAGCCAATGAAGCAGCCGTGTTCCGGAGGACAAAAATTGGCTTCAATGTTGTCTTCTTCTAGAGCTAAGTTTAGGCTTCAAGGTTTAAGCCCTGACCCTTTTTGAGAGTTTCCTATTGTCATACGACGACTTCCTTAATGAAGTCGAACGCAGCTAGATCCTGTTCTGTGGGTCGAATTGGTTCCGATACTGAGAATTGAATTCAAAATGAGAGTCCCAAGAAGTCTCCTTTCATCTTATATAGCTCAAAGTTTGAAAACTTTTCAAGTCCTCTTCCTGTTGTATATAGGGCTGTATCTGGCAAAAGAGCGTATGCACAATGTGTTTCTTATAGGACGGACGTCCTTATGCCAAAACCCTCCTCATATACAGATTACAGCTGTACACTTGAAATTTTTCTCAAGTCCACTCCTTTGATGGTTGAAATTTCCAAGTCCCGCTCCTATCGCATATGAAACTCTTCAAAGTAAACAACTCGTTTGTTAGGGAAAGAGGCAGGTAACTTATGCGGAACGGCAAGACGCTAAAATTTTCAGAAAGGTTTTCTCTTCCCTCATGAAACAGGTTTCCCGTTGAGATTTGGTTGAGTGTTCTGGCGCCCGTATTATGGAGTATAAATATCTCGCATGGTTAGGTTGAAAAAGGTTCGTTTTTTCTATCCATTTTATGGGGAGGCATCCTCAAGAAATCCGTATCCGACTTTTGTAACGTCATTCCTGGAGAAATGATCAATGATTTTTGACTTTGATGACGTCATCAACCTCAGTGAAGTCAGCTTACGTTGCATAGAACGGGGGCATCCTCAAAAAAGACCGGCGTCCAATTTGGATGACGTCATCAAGCTAAGTTAGTTTTGACGTGGTTTAGTTGTCTATAGTTTATATATTTTGAGAATTCGTCAGGGTTAGGTGATAGGGATTTTCCTGATGCGGTAGACCAACTTCAGAAAGAGGCTTCATGAGATATCTACTGTTACAACATTATTAATATTCTATCGCGTATATATAGAGGTATTGTGCAAATGATGAAAATTGCCAAGTATATCAATATTCACTCTTATACACGCCCTTACAGCAACTTTCCCTCTTTAGTCTTCACGTTTCCTTCCCGCCAATACTTGGCGAAACAATTTTGATCGGTTTTGAAGCCTGCCGGGGTCATTGGAAAGTTTGCAACGAGCTTCAATGCCGCTACATTCTTTCTTTTTTTAGTTCCCAATTTTACTTCCAGCTTTCCTAGACGACTCCAGTTCCATGCTACTGGAGAGCCAGGCAGCTAAGAGCTGTAACGCTTATAAATTGCTGACCTTTCACCTTGAAATTTGGGCTCTCTTGGTGCCTTTTGAGTCAATTTCAAGCTTGTATGGACCTTGCAGAACTTTTTATGTATTTTTTACGAATTTTACAGAGAATTTCGTATGAAAATCCATTCAATTTTTTTGACCCTTTGGTGACCTCTAGGTCTGTTTAGGCGCTTGAATACCGTATGTACAACTTTTTAACATTTTTTTTGAACTTCATATTTTTTATGTGAGAACCGATAAAACGTCCATATCCCTTCGAATTATTCTCTGCCAAAGTGTAAAATTGTTTGTTTCCGTTATTCATCGGCTAAAGCAGTATAGGACAGTTGTATGAATTTATCGACAAAGGATAAAAATCTCATCGTAATCATTCGTTTTTTCTTCTTTTTCATTACAGATGTACTAGAACGAGAAAGTGTTTTATCTGCGGCGGATAATATGGCGATGGGAAATGTGTACGAGACTGGCTATCCTAGAGAGTGCTTCAATTCGGGCACACCTTCGCCGGCGGCCAACGTCACTATCGATTTGAAATCTCAGTCACCCAATAGCAATAAAAACAATAATAATAATACTAGCAATAATCGTAACGATAGTAAAAATATTAGTAGTAACGAATGTGCCGGTAGTCAAGTGACGTCAACAACGACGAAGAATAGTCATTCCATTATTGCGAATGGAGTCAATTTAAATGGTAAGTACATCCTCCATTGCTGATTGCTTGATTAATTTATTATCCTAGAATTAGAATCGTCTAGTCTCACGTATAGTGAGTCGACGCGAAAAAAGATTTAATGAACAAATCGATGCGTTTATGAATGCTGAAAACGAATTAGACAGTGATGATTGACGATTTTTTTGAGAGATCAATTATAAGAGAGCTCAAAAGCTCGAAATTCAATTCGAAGTTGAGTCGGGTTGTAATTCAGTGTATACGGTCTCTTAGTCGGCCATGTTTGAGAATCAAGGTGGAAATTCCTCTTGGGTGCTGGAAAGAGTCCTTGAGCCATGCCAGAGATAAACAAAGAAAAGAAAAAACTCTGAAGATTAGGCTTCCTCCCAAACTTGGATAATACTGACCTCGGTTCTTCTTTTTTTGTTCCTTAACAAAAACTATCTTGTTGGACTTCTCGCTCAAAATTCATCAAATGATGGCTTTTCTAACAAGCTTTAAAATACACTTCTTGACATCGAATTTTAGAATTAATATGTGTCCTTTAGAATCTCATGAACACTCATCTCAAGGTAGAAGATCGGATCTGTCTCGTCATTTAGTGGTGTATAGAGCGAATGATTTCAATATTCATCTTCAATTTCCGTGCAGGTGCTCTACCTTCTAGTATTTTGAATTGGAACTTGGAATTGAGTAGCTCATCAATGTTCATCTTCCCTTGTTTTCTTCACTCTCTGCTTGACTCCAAAATCATCGTTCCTCTTCATTGTAAATTCTCTTTCCATGTGGACATTCATCCGTTGCTCGGTCTGTGTGCGATACAATATTGGATGAAGACATAAAGCCGAGCCCTCTCCAACCATGTTGAACCGGCGGTTCATAAATTTCGCTCGATGATGAGAGACCTCGCCGTCTTTGTAATACAACTCATGTACGGTCCATGATTTTAAAAGTCTACAAAGTGTATCACTTGTTACAGTTGACTTTCTTGTAGTTACGCAATACGTATTACCTCGAGATAAGTCTTTTTTTCTCTCTCTCTTCTTTTCTTCGTCTTCTTCGTATATATGCAAGTTAACAATTTACTTATGTAGCGTAAATAATTAATTCCTTTTGAAATTGAAGAGTGTAAGAGAGCGACGACTTGTCAGTATATACCTAGAGAGTTGTAATTACCATCAAGTATTCGGTACCTGTGGAAAGTCTGATGCATTTCTCTAGCTTCGTGCATGTATGCGACTTACGTTATGCGATACTTTATACTGATGGCTCAAAAGTTACACAATTTGAAAACGTAATAGAATGTTCATCTGTATCTATGTGTAACACTCGATGTGTAGCGTCGGTATAGGCGCAAGTCTTGATGGAGTTTTTGAGTACACCGTGCGCTGTGGTCCCTGGCTTCAAAGCGTTGTCACTGTGATGATGTGCCGTATCATTGAACTACTTTGATGAATGTCGATGTGGAAAGTGATCGACTCGCTAGAACAATCGCAATTCTCTCTTTTACAGGTATAATCAATTACTGCTGTTCTGCGCTCAAGCCTGTATATACGTCGTCGTCAATCGACATAAATTTTTCATCGAATTGAGCGTGGTTCTTCTGATTAGGGCTGCTTACGCGTTGTTGCCTCCTTCATAGTTGATCGATTGCCGTCGAAACGTTTGGTTAATCGATTCGTAGAAAAAGGACTGACGCGGAGGTATCAAAAAAACTATGAATCGATATTTAAAAAGTGTGGCCGAGTTTTTTTTTTCTCTCCTCTCATTTCTTATGAGTATTTTAATATATTTTCTATCACTCGTCATCCGTGTAATCACGCTTCGCCATTTTCTCTAGTTATCCCGTAAAATTACATCCGCTTTCTCGTTGTACACACCCGTTATCTTTATAAATGGTTTTTCGAATCGATGTACGTCATCAGCTATCAGTTCTCAGCGGCGGCATTGATGCCTTCGTGGAACTGTAAGTGTGAGGAAAGATTCGGAAAACGTGTGACACCGGTTTATCCGATTAATTATCGATGACGACAATGTATGGATACATAAAGTGAGCTGTGTATCTCATGAGATATTGTGCTTATGTGCTAACAAAAGATTGAAAAAGATTTCATAAGTGTGATCGTAGCGTTATCAGGGGATGGCGGGGTAAAAACCAATCAATCTTCAAGAACTTCTCTTTAGAGTTTAAGTCTCAAGAATGTCCCGGTTCGGACGACTCACCATTTTTTCTTTTTTGTCTAAATTTTATTGCTTTCGGTTGTTGTTCTTATCACGCGAGATTCAATATAAATAGTTACACGTCCATGTGCTTTTATTCTTCCCTTTGATTACGATGACGTGTACATTCGAAAGCCAAATCCTCTTCAAAATTTCCATTTCTGAGCCATGTGTACGAGCAAAAAATTTCTACATCTCGAGCCGTACAATAATAAGGAGGTTGCAAAAATTTCGAACTCTGAACCCTTTTAAAGCTGAAACTTGGACAAATTGTCGCCCCTGAGTTAATGCTCATAACTAGAAAGGTTGCATACTTTATAGGCTTTTAGAATGGGTTCACTCTTACAAAACTTTCGAGTTACCCTCAATACGCTCCTATGACGTAATCAATGGCTTCCACCTACTTTAGGAATTGAAAACCTTCAATGAGTTGTTTCTATATACATTTACGTGATGAGGTTTACTTTTGCCGAACCGCTTGCCTCCCTTTGACCCTCCACCGATGTACGCTTCCCCCGACAATTGGCGTATGAAGGTCTCAATTCGCATTTGCAGGGCGCTTTTTGGACAATAGCCCTGCAGCCCTGCTCCAAATCCAGCCGATGAGTCAGGATGTCAACCTCTACATTTTTGTCGACTGCCTCAGAACTTTCAACGTCTTAAAATGCCTATACCGTCATTCCACCGGTTGCAACCGTAAAATTCTACTACCCTTGTACCATGCCCTAGTCCAGTGGTTCCCAACCTCCTGTAGATGGCGGACCCCTTCAATGCTCCAGCCTTTTTTTGCGGACCCCATACAAAAAAATGTTACAGGAATAAAGTAGAACTAATCGGTGGCCTATTTACGGAGGGGGAGGGGGGGATAAAACCCGCCTAGAGTTGAAAAAATTGCCCTGAATTATCATGAAATATTGTTTAAAACGCCTTCCAGACAGTGCTGCCCGGTGATAGTATCAAAAATCTGCCATTTTTTGTAAGACCTAGAAACAGATTCCTACGGATTTTGATTGATCCCTGAATTACAATCAGGAGAAAGGTATCTCTCATAAATATAGTTGAGGTAGTTTTCCCTTGATCGGCTCAATATTACAAAGCACGGCATTATCAGCCTATGACGAGCAGGAGAAAAGTACCTCTCGTTCTAGTGTTTAAGGTACCTTTCTGTTGATCGTAAGAAATCCATATTGCACGTAAAATCCGTAAAATAGAAAAACCCGTATCTTTTTTGAGGACCAAAAATCCGTAGATCCCTAGCTTCCAGAACAATTTTTCTTTTTCAAACAAAAATTACAAAAATTATTTTCAGACCTTCTGCGGACTCCAGGTTGGGAACCACTGCCCTAGTCCGACCTACTCTGGACTCGTACAGTCATCTTATCTCTCACTTCTAGACGCATAGTTCAGAATTCCGCTTTTCGCATTACCCCTGCTTCAGGCCTTACCTACACTTGGAATAATCTACAAACTATTTCTACTTCCCAAAAAGTCTACCCTCAAATCGCGTGAATCTTTTTCAACACAACCCTTTGTTTCACAGACGTATTAAAAATGGAGTCGATTTCGCTTTTTCAGTTTACATCAAAATCGTTTCTCGCATCTGTACCAATTCTAATGGCCGAAATTCGAGCCATCTTTCATTGCTTAGAAACAATACTGACCCTTTTTCTACAACCAGATTATACTTTTCTGATCGCACTTGACTCCTTACCCGCCTTAAGACTTCTGTCTTTTTTCACGCATCCATTCTCTCCTCATCACCCTATCATTCAATCATTTATTACGACATAACGTTCATCTGGGTCCCCAGCCATACGTGGATTCTAAGCAATGAAAAAGTCGATTTGTCCGCCAAAACTTCCACCAATTTTACTCTCGTGTCCTTCCCAATAACATGATCTCACCCACACCCTTCACCTCAAAATTACGGACGAATGGATCACTTTTGGCAAAAAGAAATTTCATCAAACAAATTAGCCCAACCCGCCGTCAAGAAAACTACTTTACACATCTTCAAATTGATCTCACCCGCGTCTTACATGTTGTGGCAGAAGGGCATCCGTCCTATAAGAAATACAGTGAGCGAACGCCCTTGTGCCAGATACATCCTCATATGCTCACGTTCTCTCCTACGCTTTCCCTCTCTTATGAAAACATTGTTGCTTTGACTACCCCGTAACAGTCGCATGCCTATCTTTAGCTTCTCTCCGTCACGCCCTCCAAAATTCACCGTCCGTCAAGAAAACTCTTGCTGATGACCTCCCATCCATCCAAAACATCATCTCTTGATCTAAAAGCTACAAATTATATCCAACGCATCTAAGTTTGATTCGCCGCCAAACTCATGAAGCCAAGTGTATTCTTAGTTTGTGAAATGAAATTGAAGAAAAATTGGGCGAATATGACGAAATTTAATCTTCGATCTTTTCCTCCCGTATTTGTAATAGGTAGGATTTGGTGCAGCATCAGAGTCTTTCGATTTCTTGCTACTATTCCTTCCTAGCTAGGCCAAAGCAAGACTTCCATCCTTGCGCGAGGGAGTTATCTGGCTTTTAGAACCAGGTGACATTCTTCGATCCTGTTCTCAGGCCCAAAATTGTCTTCTGTTGGTAAAAGGGCGTTTGCACAATGTATTTCTTATGGAACAGACGCCCTTCTGCCAGAACCCTCCTGATTTCTTGATGGGCTGGTGATAAGTTTTCTAATTAATGATGAGCTTTTCTTTCGAGTATTGTCGGCGAATCAACCCGTTTCTGTATTCAGAGGCAATGATCGTACGCGCAGCACTCAAAGCTCGTCTGTGCTTAGAACCATTCTGGCAAGCTTGACATGTGAGACCTGTAACGCGTATTCCACTTTGTCCATCAAAAAGAGAAAATCGTCAAGGATTTTCTTATGTCATCATCGTCGACTTCAAAGAGAACAAACGTCTGCCAACGCTGTACTTCTTTACATTCAACAAGTAATGGACATTCAAGCTCTCTACTTTCGAACAATTACAATTAATTGTAATGCGATTTTGCCATTAAGTAACGAATAAGCGGGACAAAAGAATCTTGTCCATCGTAGAGTGTAGGTACAGAACTAAAAGAAAAAAAATCCATTAAAATTAATGGTACCACGATGGTCGCTCTGTAGTTGTCATGAAGTCTGCAATACAAGCACGTTTACATGTTCCTTTCCGACTTGACTCGCATGTCTACTTTCAGGTATTTCATGTATATACACGATATTTCTTTATAATAAAACAGTGAAAAAAAAGAGAAAGAGTTGATGGCCACCACAAAAACATTTGGTAAGGTGTGTGAGAGGTGTTTCTAGTGTGTAGTCGATGAGCTGAATTGTTTTTTTTCTTTTTTTGTATTTTATTTATTTTATAGTACTATGCTGCTTCTCTACTTCATTTAAGGTTAAGATAAACGCACTGCGCTCGCTCCCTTCTTCTAAACTTGTCATTCACGCTTCCTTGCTTTTTTCCCATTATACGGATAAAATTTTCCTACCATTTTTTTCTTCGTATACTTTAATGGTATTATGTCTTCTTCTCGCCTCGTCTGTGCTGATTCTTCTTCGTGCTGCTGGTTATTGTCGACATCATGCAGTGTTGACGTAAGTGGTGATATTTCTCGATAGTTTTTCCTTCTCCGCTACAGGTTTCACCTTATCTTCAGACTGGTGGGTTGCTTCATAGAGAGTTGACTCGTGTTGGATGCGCGATACAAACTTTGTTCAATTCATGCGCGTTATTAAAACGTTTTAATATTTTTATCGCTATTTAGCGTTCGAGAGTTCGAAAACTATTTCAAAATACAGGTTCCGAGTTATCGTTGCTGGTGCTGTGTTTGAGAATATTATATTTCTAAGTAAAATAAGTGTGGTGGCGTGATGGTTTTGCGAATGTTTTCCTTCTTCCTGACTCGTCCTTTTGTGCTGCACCGTGCCTAGATACGAGAGCCTGTTGACGGTGGTACGCATCAATTATGATTTGGAAAGGTAAGAGGATTGTTTTCTTCTTATAATGTTGGTACAACTCGCTATCAATGGACGACATTGATTTTTTGAATCCCCTTATATATGTATAAGAACGTAGTACAGAGGACTAGATGTGTAAGAAGGTTGGGACGTCTCACCGGAAATCCGAAATACTTGATGGTCGGAGATTCTTACGACGTGCAACACTCTCGATGTCGACAATAGACGGCGTCTCAGATTACATTCGTGTGCGCGATTGCACGTGCTTAAGGCGAACAATACCATCAGGGTAATGTACGGTTCGAATCTAATGTATGTAATACTTTTTTTTTTCCTCCCCCATTTTCTTCACGTTAACCGTCTCTCTTTTCGTACCCCCGAATTAAGAAGCAAAATAAAACGATACGCGAAGACAAAAAGCGAAGGGTCTTCTTAGAAAGCTGGTTTTTCAAGCTCTTTCGCCGTAAGGAACCTCCCACCGGAAGTCTTCTACAGATGTTATAAAGTTGAACGGTTTTGAGCCGCGTGCCTTCTGCTCCGGCGAGTATATATACTCTAAGAAATATGTGGTTCTTTTTGTACGATTGAAAGAAAAAAAAAAACTTTTGCCAATACGATAGATCCAACCCTTTTTTTAAGTTTCTTTTTATGCAACGTACCCTGTGCGCGCGGCAGCGTCGTAAACACGTTTTGAAGAATAAAGACAAGGACGAATATAGAACGAGTAAATGGCTTTGTCGTTGCTCGCTTTTTATTTTGTTTTAGGTGAATTATGCGCGATGAATTTTTGTTGTTCTAAACGAGTTGGTATCATCTTTTGATAGCGCTTCCGTTTTGATAGGCGTAGTATAGTATTATGATTGAGGGGGTTGTGAATGGGCACGAGCTCGAACAGCTTCGAGGACGCGTGTTCTGGAAGTCTGGTAATGTACATTATTGTGTACATCTCATTTCTTACGCAATATCATCGTGTAGGCTTATCTTATGCGCGCTCTTAGAGGTTGGAAGGTTGACGTATAGATAGGCAATGTGTTCGTGTATGAATTTTAGAAAGGATTGTCGGGAAAGAATCCTCTGCAACTTGATTCTCCGAATTCCTTTACGTGAGGTCGCGTAGATTGGAACTAATGCGTGTATTTTGCCTGTAAGAAGGGAATCCATGCGGTAGATTTTATCGATTGAGGTACTTACGCGTGTGCGAGCGATCGACGGACAGAGTAGCAAACTGACGAGAAAGGATGAACTTTGAAGTAAAGGCGACTCAGTGAGAGAACGAAGACAGAAGGAACAGTGAGGTGAGCCTGCCTTTTGTTGCTACATGCTGAATAAGCCTAATCTATAGACCGCTGTGGCCAGAATCCAACAAGTGCTTTAGGTGACAGCAAAATAACGATCGGACTTCTCGTGAGCTCTAAGTTTTTATACTTCCTCAAGACTTGGTTAGATACCACGGTCCGTTTGGCCAACTAAGATGGAGCTGACCTCATGAGAGAAAGAAGACAGAAGGAGAGAGACAAAAAAAGAGATTGACAGGTATACGATCCAGAAGAGAGATGTGAGCCTGCTTTTGTTGCTACATGCTGAATAAGCCTAATCCAGACCTGATCCCTGCTGTGGCCAGAATCCAACAAATGCTTTAGATGACAGCAAAAGAACGATCGGACTTCTCGTGAGCTTCAAGTACTTCTTCAAGTCTTGGTTAGATACCACGGTCCGTTTGGCCAACTTAGATGGAGCTGACCTCATGAGAGAAAGAAGACAGAAGGAGGGCGACAGAAGAAGAGATTGACAGATATACGATCCACAAGAGCGACGTGAGCCTGCTTTTGTTGCTACATGCTGAATAAGCCTGATCTAAACCTGATCCGTGCTGTGGCCAGAATCCAACAAGTGCTTTAGTGACAACAAAGAAACAATCGGTCTTCTCGTGAGCTCTAAGTTTTTATACTTCCTCAAGACATGGTTAGATACCACGGTCCGTTTGGCCAACTAAGATGGAGCTGACCTCCATGAGAGAAAGAAGACAGAAGGAGAGAGACAAAAAAAGAGATTGACAGGTATACGATCCAGAAGAGAGATGTGAGCCTGCTTTTGTTGCTACATGCTGAATAAGCCTAATCCAGACCTGATCCCTGCTGTGGCCAGAATCCAACAAATGCTTTAGATGACAGCAAAAGAACGATCGGACTTCTCGTGAGCTTCAAGTACTTCTTCAAGTCTTGGTTAGATACCACGGTCCGTTTGGCCAACTTAGATGGAGCTGACCTCATGAGAGAAAGAAGACAGAAGGAGGGCGACAGAAGAAGAGATTGACAGATATACGATCCACAAGAGCGACGTGAGCCTGCTTTTGTTGCTACATGCTGAATAAGCCTGATCTAAACCTGATCCGTGCTGTGGCCAGAATCCAACAAGTGCTTTAGTGACAACAAAGAAACAATCGGACTTCTCGTGAGCTCTAAGTTTTTATACTTCCTCAAGACATGGTTAGATACCACGGTCCGTTTGGCCAACTAAGATGGAGCTGACCTCCATGAGAGAAAGAAGACAGAAGGAGAGAGACAAAAAAAGGGATTGACAGGTATACGATCCAGAAGAGAGATGTGAGCCTGCTTTTGTTGCTACATGCTGAATAAGCCTAATCCAGACCTGATCCCTGCTGTGGCCAGAATCCAACAAATGCTTTAGGCCAGAACGATCGGACTTCTCGGGAGCTTTAGGTATACTTCTTCAAGACTTGGTTAGATACCGCGGTCCGTTTGCCCAACTTAGATAGAATTGAACTCATGTGAGAAAGAAGACAGAAGGAGGGAAACAGAAGAAGAGATTGACAGATATACGATCCAGAAGAGTTACGTGAGCCTGCTTTTGTTGCTACATGCTGAATAAGCCTAATCCAGATCTGATCCCTGCTGTGGTCAGAATCGAACAAATGCTTTAGATGACAGCAAAAGAACGATCGGACTTCTCGTGAGCTTTAAGTCTACTTCCTCAAGTCTTGGTTAGATACCACGGTCCGTTTAGCCAACATAGATGGAATTGACCTCATAAACGCTCACGAAGGGCGTCTTTGAAAGCAGAAAAGTGAACTAAGATAAAAGAGATACGATTTGGGAGAGCGTCGTTAACCTTCTTCTGTTGCTACTTGAATAAGCTTCTCATAGACTTGCTAAAATTCAACGAGAACTCGGTGACTGCAGAAGAACAATCAGACTTCCCGTGAGCTTCGAACAGTTCTTTTTAAGTCTTAGTTGGATACCCCGACCCGTCTAGCCAACACGGAGTCGCATCTAGGAAGGGCACTTTCTGAACCAAGACCACATAGTGCAGCGCGATCTGGTGTAGGTGAAGCTGCAAAATGAAATTATATGGAATGTCTATCTTCTTACAGTTGTACCTGCTATGTATTTGAACTCACACGTCAATATTACTCGCCTGCTTTTATACTTTCCAACTATTCACGTGTCATTTTTCCGAATTCGCCTTTTTTCGGAAGAGCTTCGATGAATAGATCATCGAGATCGTGTATAAATAGTGGAAGGATTAATCTTTTATTGCAATCTGTCAATCAACGTGAGATGACTTGCGTAGAAAGAGTTTTGTTTGTTTGAAAACTGCAGTTTTTAAAATCGTATGTTTGTAAGAGGTACCCAGTCTCTCTTTCATGCCCGGGCCTTTCAGCCGTAATGCGATCGAGTGGGTGCTCTAAAAACTCGAGTTGTCCGGGTTGTTTATTATTTTTATCGTTTTCGTACGTATACATATACGCCATGTATAAAAGTGTACTTCTCTCAAGTCTGGACGAAAAAAAAAATATTAATAATAAAACCTCTGTACGTACATGTCTAAGTAAATTGAAAAAATTAAATCGTAATACGACGGAAATGGATGAAGATATGAAATTTTATCATCGAAGAGTCATGTCCGTTCGATTTAGAAATCGTATCAGTCGTGAAGTGATAAGTTTCAGGAAGTGCTCTTTCTATAAAATGATCATTTTGAGTTCGTATGAAGATTAGGAGCACATGTTGCGTATATGAGAATGATGAGATACGATTTCTAGGAATGACTATTTCGATAATGAAAGCAGAAAAATATTTGATGACCAGAAAAAAAAAGTGTACTAGATGCTGCACGTGTTATATAACTTTTTAATCGAAGTGTAAGTTACAGGTTTCTATTGTACCTATCCCATCTGTGGATCTATACCGTTAACTGGTACAGACTTGATGTATTGCTTTTTTCAAACCAGGTGTACTGGACCTCCTTTGAGGAATTTCTCTCTTGTATACTGAAATGCGTACCTTGAGCGCGAGAAAAAGAGTGAAGTGAGATCAAAGCGATACATATTTCCACCTTCGCACAACGATGGCGGCTGCTATCTGCATAGGAGGCTCTTCTTTATGAGCTTGACGAATTTTTCGAAAGTGAGGAAGAAATTGTTGACGGACTTCTCGAACTGCTTTAGAATTTGATCTGATATACACTCAATGTGTAATGGAATATACTCCGTATTCTATATGGTCATGCTAAGCATGAACCCGAACATATCGACAGCAGAGGTTCATCGGACCACCAATACTACGGAAGGACCGTGCATCTTGTTGCAAAAGGTTGCGGCTTCGTTTGAACCTTTTACTTGTTCCTCATCGGTCTAATACGACGGTCCGACTTGCCCGTGAAGAACCATACCGTCCTTTTGTTCGAAAACGACCTCCTTCAGAATTCCCGCACAGGTTCTCTGTACCTATAAGAGTGAAGCTTATAGGAGTGTATCGATTACTTCTCAGTTTTTCTCGTAAATCGCGTAACGAGTAAGAAGTGCCCCAGTAGGAAAATAATCCTCATCAAGTTTACAATAAAGAAGCACTCCCGTGATGTTTTAATGATGGCGACGAAAATTGAGCAAACAAGTGATGACGCCGGCGCTACAGCTATTTTGAAGTCCTGTCACTCGTGTCTTGTGAATACCCCATACGAAAAAGTACCTCAGTACAAAAATGATCTTCGTAAAATTTGCAGGGAAGTAAGAGCGCTCCTACAATGACATGAAACATTCGTGTCTCATACGCATACAACGACAAAACTACATCACACAAAAAACCTGTTTGTTTATTTCGATATGTTTTGCGATATATATCGATGTTTTACGCGTTGTAGGAGGCTACTAAAGTCGAGAAGAGCGAACCGGCTGCGTACTGAAATTCAACTGGTCATCCGCAAAGAGCGCTAATAGTCTGATCAAGTATGTTTTGTCCTCGAGACCACGAGCCATCGTAGATGAGAATAAATGATGAACACATGTTACGAGCCCATGTGTTCCTCATTATTTTCATCTGTATAGTTTGATCGTTTGCATTGCGTAATTCAAACTGAGTAGCGCTAGTGTTGTATTGGAAAGATGAACGTTATGCAATGAGAACATGAACGCAAAAACAAAAATAATAAAATTTGTAGTGTGTGAAATTTCCGTTTGGAGGTCAAGTTAGAGCTCTATATTATTGTGATGGGTATTTGCAGACGCCGTTCTGTGCGCCGAAAAACATTTTCCTCATAAGAGCCCGTGTGTTTTTCAATGAAGGATAACTCGAGAACGGCTCGATGGATTTTTTTGAAATGACCCGCGTTGAAAAGGAAATTTTATGGACATTATATAATCTTTACTTCAAGTTTTCTGTAGAAGTATTATTTCCCACTTCATCAATGAATAAATGAAACTTGGATGAAACGCGTCTCTTCACCCAAACATGTAGGTACCTACATTTTTTGTCGTTCGTTACGTTGGTTTGTAAGCATTCGACTTCTTCCATCATAATTTGAACGATTTCATTTGCACGATGATGCAAGGTAGGCGCCCTCTACAAAAACTGTGGTGGCCATTTTTGGAAGCTGCCTGAAAAGGTGATGTTTCAGAAAATTGTTGAAATCCTAATTTTTTCTTCTTATTTCATATTATTTTATGTATGAAAATGATGAAAAAATGATTCTAGCACTATTCTGTATCATTCAATTTTAGTTTCATACAACTCCAAGGTATTTTTGCCGCGCATGACCTTTTCAAGCACCACTCTAGTGCTACCTACATTTGCATCCTCGTGCGAGTACTTCCCTTTTGAAATAACATTGCTGGCTGGCTTCCCTGAATATTGGATTAAGGTTAGACAAAAGCGTGAAGTTTCAACAGTGGTGACACTAGCGCTGATCAGTCCGAATCAAAGTCTACGCCAGAGGTTGTTCACGTCACAATGACCGGTTGTTTTTCGATTAGCAGTGATGAGCGCGAGCAAGGGGGAATCGGTCAGTCACAATTTTGTCACGGCACAAAGTACTGGCTGTGGTCGTAATTTCGACAAGTCTGAACTTTACACCTTACCTCTTGATAGCTCTCGATAATGCCGCCAGGATCGCTAATAACACAAGCAGATTGTTCAACAGTAGTGAGACAAAGAAATCGAATGGTTTATTTTAAGTAATCGTGGTTTGCAAAAAAATGAGTAAATTGTGCTTTTTTCACCTTTTATTGCATTAATCGAAAAATCTCAAGAATACTTTCTTATTGTAAAGTGAACGAAGATTATTTTTGCACGGAAGTAGTTTTATCGTATAAGTAGCTTAGCTTTCGAGAAAAATTGAAAAAACTAATTTTCGTCGGACGTTTAGGCCTTCGGGGTAGGAAGCTTCGCGTTTACAGGTGGAAACTTTTGAGAATCCTTCAGGAGATTATTCTCGCTCACAAGAACCCTTGCTGAAATGTAGCATATGCAACTGCTCTTGTTGTATTCAAATTAGAGGAATCTCTTGGCGTACCACGTGAAATGCAGCGTACACAAAAAGAGAAAGTGTGTCTAACAGCAGGATCAAAAATATTTTAGTTTGACCGTACTAATATGACCACCGATTCGAAAGTTTACGCATTCATTCTTTCCTTAGGCGTCTGAGGCCACCAGGAACTTTGTTCCGAATTCGGTACGAGAAAGATTCTTGTGATAATTACGCGGTTGAACCTTTATTCTAGAAAAAATCTCAACCGTTGAGCATTCATAATATGACTTAGAAAATAATACAGTTTACGCGATCATCATTCTTCTCAATTCGGGCCCAGGCTTGGTTTCGTCCAGTTCATTTCATTTTCGCTCATCATCCTTGTAAGGTTTTCTACCCCGAGTAGGCACTAGGTAAAGTGGACGTATTGATGTTTGGGCTCACAGTCATGCTTCCCCAGACGAAGAACTTATTGAGGAGACTGATCTTCTCAACAAATAATGGTAGAGGCCGTTTCTACTCAGAGCTTGCGCGATATTTATCATCATCCAGTGATAGCATTATAGTATCTTGTACCGACTGAGCTCCATATGCTGATTCATGGAGAAAATAGTTGGTGCTTCGAAAGAATTCATCATTTAAAAGTGTAAACATCCTATACTGATACAATATGGTCGGTGACGTGAATCTACATTTCACGAAAAGTCTACCTACTGTAAATTTGAACTTGACCTATTCTGCATGTTGCACATGCACCACCACCATACATCAAGAAGAAAGGTAGAGCACATGAAGGGATCCTATACAGTAAACAGCACAGGAAGAACTGTCGTCGAAGCGGATGTTTTTATCATATCGCGGTCTTGGCAGACGTGCATTATGCGTACTTCGATTGCATAATACGCAAACGTACCTCCCTACCTCACGCCCATTCCTAAGGCTGATGCGTGTACTGCGTGACTTTTACAACCTGCAGTCAGAATAATACATTAACGAGCTATATCCAAAGTTTTTCAAATTTATCAATGGTCTATGCTCCGAAAGAGGTCATTACTCAAGATTCTCTTACGAAAACGAATTAGCAGAATAATATGTCATCGCTATATAGTTTTGCAGACGAAGAAATTATGGGCGGACGTCCATGGATGGTGATCAGCGGAAATGCGGACACAATGAAACAATCTGATCGAAATTTGTTTTGTTTATTGGCGTTTGCGAGAATAAACGTCTCGTTATATTCCTTCGCTATCTCTAGAGTTCGAGAATTGTGTATAGCTCGAATATATGTACCGCTATTATTTTGCTCATTCTTTGTTTAAATATACATTGACGAAAGAAAAAATGGGAAGAAGAAAAAAAGGACATACGATGTGTGTACGTATTCGGCAGACTTCTCCGAAATACCAGGGCACGGTTTCGCCGCGCGTACAGCATGCACGCCGCGAAACTCAATAGGTACTTACTTGATTGTAGTTCTTTGTTTTAATTTCCGGTCTCTTCTTATAGGTTTAGGGCGGAGGTGTAGTGTATACTGTGTATGTGTATAGGGACCCCGAAGTACATCATCGAACAACCTACACGCAGGATGATTCGGCGCACATGGAAAGTATATGACTGTGTATATACCGTACGTAAATACGTGCATATACGCATCAATTTACCGCACTTACGCGTTTACTTTGCGTAGAATAATCGAAACAAAGGAAAATTTTTCACGAGAGACGATTAGAGTATATGTACGCTTATCCTCGAAGAGTCGATTTGAGTTTCACGTAATTAAGGCTACTCTTCACCTCGAGTACAACATTATTGGATTAGACGATGATGGTGCGAAGATAGAAAGAACCTGGGGATCACACTTGAAGAAGAGAATGATAGATTCAGAGAGGGATCATTTCCTCCCATTGAGAACTACGTTTTTGGATTATACTTTGTCACAAAGTTTTGGTTTAAAGATACGATGATCAAAAATAATTGAGTTTGTTTGAGATGGTAGGATATTAGAAAGTTTTGGTATCTTGTCAGGAATGAGGCTGATTGAAAACCCTCTTGGGCAATTTTACGGAAGCACAGAGAGATAAAAACAATAGACGTACGACTTGGTGTGAATGATTGTAGAAACTGAAATGTTAAATGATACATGGTTGTTGTAGCAGAGACTCTACGCGATTCATGTATCGCACATCCTTAACGTCCTACGCGTGTATTAAAACTGCCTACAAACGATGAATTCAAACGTGAATACGCATTTAATTACTTGAAAAGCAGAATAAAGGGTTTGAATAAGAAAAACGAACGCCCAAATAGTATCTCTCGTTTTCAATGGAATTCGAGTTGGCAGTGCATTGCGAAGGAGGGAGTCTGTGGCTTCGAATAACATTCGACACATTTTTATATTAATTTCAATCGATAATGAAATTTTTCAAAACTGCCTCGACAATCTTCCAGGATCCTTTTTCGCAGATCGTGGATATGCAGGTACGCCCATTCTATTTTGTACGGCTGAGTGTGACCTGAGTGGAGCGCTAAAATTGCGGGAGAAACAAAGAAGAGAATATATAAACAAGTTCTTGGTTCAAAAGAAGTAAATCCCCGAGAAACACGATTGAATTCAGAGAAGTAATCCTATTTTCAAATTCAGGATATTCCGAATGACTGTAAGGTATCAAGAACACGAAATATTTTTCAAAGTTATAGGAGGGTGCAGATTTCCAACAGATGATTGAAAATAGCTAAGGTTTCAGCCTAAAATTTATGGATGAAAAATTCTCGCAAAGTTATCCGCTAGGATCGCTGTTATAAATTTTAATAAATTAATCGTGATCCTAAGGAACTTGCACTTTCCTGGTTGTCGTTGATTGCGCTCATGCGATGATGAATTTTCTAGTTATCAAAATACCTGAAAAGGCGCCTACAATAACGTGAGTGACAAAAAGAGAAAATCAAACTTTAGAATAGAAGGAGTTCCTTTAAAAGTGCGATTTGAGCGCTGTTTGGTCTGAATACCGCATATTGATGTCTGTGATGTGAAAAATTAATTCATGATTGGCGGTCTGCTCCCAAACACAACGCATTTTTGCAAATAACCAATGGGAACAAAAACGCATTAATGAAATCAATGAGATCTCCTTCATAAAAATAGAAGGTAGAGGTAGAGAAGCAGTGAGCCTGGTTTTATTAAGACAGATATGACGAACATGCAATGGACCGCCATTTTGTATAGTTGTGTAAGTCCACAGCTGATGGTTGCATTTGTTCTACTTCCCAGTACTTTGATGACGTCATTGTTTGTTGATGACGTCATTTGACATTTGAATTGCAAACCCTGAGTGCAGTGCAGCCGTCAGCTGATTCAATTTCATACAAGATGGTGGCAATTAGATCTGCTGTATGAAAAGTTTTAGTGATTAGTATTTGCTAGACTAACTAATGTTTGACAGACTGTATTACTTACAAATGCCATTGACTACACAGTCGTGTATCAGACAAATACATGCATTGTTGAAAAAGTAGACGGCTTATTGGATACTACCACCAGGGTGCGCTGCATGTTAACCAACAGAGTAAAAGAGAGACATGCAGCGCAATCTGGTGGTAGTATTTTACAAACTGCCTATTTTTTCAACAAAGCGAGTATTTGTCTGGTACGTGTGTAGTCAATACAAATATTAATTTTCACAAGGGTACGGAGCCGGTTAAATGAGCCGGATCCAGCTCTTTCCCAGCTCCGCAAACTGCAGAACCGAGCAAGTCCTTAGCTCCTAAATGACAAAAATTGAGGAGCGGAGACGCTCTTTTGGCTCTTTTAGCTCCGGCTTTGCACTCTGCGGTAAAATGAGCCGAAGCCAACCCAATCCCAGACAAAAATTGAGGAGTGGAGTCGCTCTTTTGGCTCTTTTAGCTCCGGATCCGCACCCTCGAATTCACATGAGGAATGATCCAAAACTCGACCATATTTTTAGTACCCAGGGAGAAGGAAGGTATCCATGTAAGATCCTATCAGCAATCTTTTTTGCTCTTGTGACGTCATTAACTGATAACAGTGACAGTATATTGCAAGATTTTGCAATAGTTTCATGCAATGGTGCTTAGAACATTATCGACTCCCATAAGAATACGTAGGGAACAATTTCATAACTTGTCATACTACACAAGTAAGGAATAAATATAACTAAGGAATTGAACGTTGATAATGAGGATGTGGAAGTATCCAAGTATTTAAAAATGACAAATTAATGATCGAATTCAATTTTTTTCTTCTTATGGAAAAGTCCATGTAAAAAAAGTTTGTTCACTTTCCCTAAGCACCATTGCAAGAAACAATTCTTAATACAAATCTTGGTATGCAGACTTTTTTATTTAGAAAATTTCAATCAGCTTTTTGATCAAAAATTTGTCATTCAAAAAGCATAGAACGTAAAGGTGATCATTTTTAGGGCTATCAACCACCCAACTTGTGAGTTTCATTGCGTGTGCAATTTATAGGCAGCGCTAGTGTGCAGGTGCTAATTCATCACCCTTTTATCACCATTCTCTAATTATAAGAGCGCATTTGTCACCCTTTCCTCATCAATCCTCGATTATGACCTCTATGAAGTTTTGTTTACATTGTTGTCGTTTGCACATTCCAAGTTGCACAAAAATGATAGTTGCAGGTTGTTTGCACCGCTGTGTTAGAATAGATATTAGTTCATCTGGTGACGTCATAGGGTTTTGATCTTGCATCTTTTCTGGTGTTGTAATATTGAGAACCATTATTTGTATTTTTCTCCCACTCAGAGAAAAGACCTGCATACTGAGTAGAATTAAAATTTTGAAGTACTTTTCATCTCTTGATACCCTCCTCTCCCATCATTTGTCCTCTTCATCTTCATACAGCAACAATAGCGACAATCTGAAGGCTGTCTATTTGTAGAGCAAAAATAATTACTCACTCATAAGGAAGGCTGTAACCGCAGTTTTGCTATGAGAATTTTTAATGCTCAAAATATTGTGCGTTTACGGCTCATACCTCGACAAGCCAAGAGCCCCATGCCACTGATAAAAGCTATGTTGCGACGTCACATCTCGAGACATGATGTAGAGGTATCTGTCAAAAAGACTCCTGCTTCATTTATTTCTTACAAACGGGTGCCTTTTTGACAGATGACTTCTTATATTTTGGGTAACTTTAGATTTCATTTTTGCTTAGCATTTTTAGAATTTCTGAGCAATCCTGGAGAGTTGTATCTTCGCTTGGTATTTCTTGAATTTTCTTCTATATCGTGGTAGGATCTTTCGAAAAAAATGAATTTCCGTATCAATGAGGAAAAAAAACACGAGACCCTCATACTGAAGTGCATTTGTTTTGTTTTTTTTTTTTTCTAAAAATATTCCTTTAACATGAAGTTTCATTCTTCTAGAGTTAGCTGGAAAAGGCCCTTTTACTCGCATGTATTTGCCGCTTGTCTTGAAAAATTCCAGTGGAGTGCATGTGACAGAGGCTTTAACAGAGGGAAGATTGCTGGTCATTTCCGACTTTTGAAACTCATCATAATGGCCTGTACTCGTGAAATAAAATCGGTTCCCAACCTGAATGAAGTGCGTTGTCCGTTTTTCTTCGATGCTCGCACTCTGTCTGGCGTGTAATTACTGTTGTAACAAGCAATGTCAGAACAAAGGCAAACATCGAGAAAAAAAAAAGTTACAAATGAGTGGAATCGCAGCGTATATTTTGGGGGGAGAAGGGGCGAAATATAGACGCGGGTAAAAAAATACATTAAAAAAGATACAGAGTTGGAAGTTTGTATTTGGCGCAACAAAGCCCCCTTATATATATCGAGTGATTCGTGGGACGGCATCCGTGACGAGCGATAGTATGTTACACCTTAAAACGCACGATCACAAACGCGTCAGTACCGCCTTCTCGTTCCGAATAAAGTGGGGAGATTTTCAGGGGCATCCTTCGGAGACTCTGGTGTACAACCGGTGGTCGCATCGTCGCTCTCGTCGTTTATCAAGTATTTCCAGTTTCGAATCCTACCTACGAATGATGTACCTTCGTCGCGTTCGTTTATCCAAGTGGTCGTGCTCGTAATTTTTTTTTCTCGATTTGCCGATAGTGGGACGAGTTTTTTTTTTCTCTCTCTCAAATCACTCGCACGATATTTTCGTTATCTAAATATTATAATTTCGAACGTGGGTGTCAGTACGAAGTTTTAGTGTTTGTGTGTTGTTTGGGTGCGTTCTGATAGAATTAAAAGTGATATGACGCGTGCGATTTGTTCCCGATGAGAAGATCGGAGGAAGAAGTGCTGCTGAAGAATACGCAAGTTTGAGGGCGGCTTCAGCGCGGCAAGCTATAATGGTATTGCAGGTGTTGGATTTAGCAAGTTCGGCTCACGAAGCTTTCAGCGCAGCCGATTGTGTGTCCACAAATACTCTAATGTCTTTCGTTACCGGATCCGGCACCGTATGCGATCAAACTGCCGCTTATTTCGCTGGTGAGTTTCGGAGATGATACTTCTTTATAACTCCGTGTCTATTGTAGACTTCCGTTATCGAATTAGTCCTCGTCGACACAATGCCGAAGCTCTGCGAAGATTAAAAGCGTATTGTATACGACTAATTATTATTTTTCCTTCGTTTAATGTCCTAATATTCGTGTGTATACAGTTCACGAAGACTGTATTTCATTGTGTCTGCCTTTTCGAAGTTCGTTCGTGCGATTCGTATGGCATATGTAGGAGAGAGAGGATCGAAACCGGATGGACCCTATTAAATTTCAACACACGTTCACACCGTATACACTCTCGTTTATTATTGATAAGATTGTTGATGTTGTCTTTATAATCGGCGATGCTCGAGCGTGTGCGCATTTATTTACGATTTTTAAATCGCGTTCTACCACATCAACGTGTACGGAGAGTGTCATCAACGCGGCTACTTTTGTACATTTTTTTCCGATTAATTCAGTCGTTCCTACCGACACTTTGACGATGACGTGTATATATATCCCTCTATAACTCGTGCCCCGCTGGTTAACTATCCGTTTCTGACAAACACGTTAGTTAGAGAACATTTTCGTAAAGGAAGCACGTAGGTAAGACACCTGTACTCGCGCCAGTTTACTGAGGGTAGATGCTGTAATTAGTCGCGCCAGCATGAAAGTATATACATCCAGTTTACTGTGGATAGAGGCTCGAGTATAGTTGTACGACGGGTGAGAAGGGAAAATTTTTGATTTATTATATGTAGTTGAGAAAAGGCTTCTGTACATGTTTACCAAGTTGTATGATAAATGACTCGTCGAAGTGAACCGCGATTTGATTGCTTATATAGTGCGATCGATGATTTTTGAAAAAAACTATAAAAAATAGCAGAGGGCCTTAAAATGTCACCAATTTTGATTGAAATTACGTGTATACGAGCGTGAGAGTTTGAAAAGAGAGAAGGTGGAAATTAACAGGAAAGGAAGTTCGTGTAATTATTTGTGTATGTGTTCGAACTTGGGAAACGGACGCGGAGAGGTGAGTCAAGGTCGTTCAAATTTGTCGGAATTTCGAAGATATGCTGTGTTTATCGGTCTGCCAATTTTTTTGAACAGGGACCCTATAATTTCCGTTGTATGCAAAGTTGACGTAATTTTGACCTAATTTAGAAACTTGAAAAAATTAGACCTCTCACCTCCTGTACATTTGTAGCATTTGGAACCCTCGTAGATGGGAGACAAAGAGTTTGAATGTCTGAGCCACGTGCCCGAGGGCGGAAACTTGGAGGAATTTCACTCCGGGGAATTTTTCGCACTATGAGCTAAGAATAGATAGGAGTTGCCAAGCGGGAAGAATTTCAACCTTTGAAATAAGGTATGTCAAGCTGTAAATCCCTCGAGAGTTGAGAATCGGTTGAGCCAGAATACTAATTTACCATGAGGAATGTTTACTGGTTTATGTAAAACAAGTTCCTCGCTTTCTAGTCAAGGATAAGGAGTTTTTGTGTCGTCGGTCCATCCAGAATGGGGAAAAATGAGCTATTAAGTAAGAACAACCTCCTTTGAAGTGGTTAAAAAGTTGGTGGAAGGTCATCCAAAATCATATTTTTTTACTGTCTGAGGTACGCGATATGTAAAAATTTCAATGTCTGAGCCCCATATTTGAGGAAGGAGATTTAGAAAAATGTCATCCTGAGGAAGACTTTGAACTATGAACTCCTCTAGAGGTGGGACTTGGACGGGCAGGAGACATTTCAACCTTTGAGATATGTAGAGTAAGCTTCAGAAAGTAGCGTTGAGAATTGGTTGAGTTTACAATGAGAAATCTTCTCTGGTTTACGTGAAACAGGTTCCTAGTTTTCCTCAATGAAAGCAGTCAAGGATAAGGAGTTTTTGTGCCATATAGATCCATCTAAAATTGAAGGAATTAAACTTTTCATTTTCTCTTTCTGAAGGAAAAAGAATAATCTCTTGGGTAAGAGAAACGTCCTAGTTGGTTGTAGGACATTTGAAGTCGTATTTTTTCACCATTCTGATATAGACTCCCTGAGGTACGCGAAAGTCACCGAAAAGGTATTTGAAAATGAGTGATATGACGTCACCTCCTAATAAAATCATGAATCTAGTATTCTTCAGTTTGAATTTTCCCCAAGTCTTTTGATGACATTATATTTCGTCTTCTATAGGAATCTCATCCACTTTCAAGGTCAGCCTTCTATTCTTTAGACTTTGATAGAAATGAGAGTTTGATTGTTATAAAAATACAGTCAGTTGTTGTTATGAAAAATTGAGGGTTTGAATGTATATCAGTGCGAAGGAAGAATTGGCACCGATTTCAATCATAAATCGCGGGGAAGCATTGAACTTTTAATAAGAGAAATGGATATTTGAACCTCGAGTTATTCACCATGAAACTGGAGGAAATCAGATGATCAAACATGGCTCTCTCAGAAATTAGGGTCGTTGAAACATCAACTAACGCGTAATGCAGCTAGAGAAGATAGTTTTTAGAAAAGGACTTGAGAACATATCTGACCACGTTTTGATCATTCCATAGAATTATCATGTAAAAGGATCTTGAGTGTACGATTCTACTTTAATAGTTGTCTTACAAGAGTATTCTACTCCATCATCAGTTGTGTCGCTACTATGAGGAAAGCAAGGCCTTAAAGTTGAAAATTATGTACTTCAAAAATGGCTCGACTCCCCTTCCACCCCTCATCGTCAGGAAACATTTTGAAGCCACTATCGCCAAAATTCCGCTTCCGAAGTCGATATCCTTTGAATTTGGAAATTCTGGATCGTATATAATGATTTCAACTTCTCTAACTTTTGTGAGACAAGTAGTGCACGCTGTATCTAATTTACCACCGTGTTATCTTAGAAATGGTAGCTTGATTGCCCGAGTCAAATTTAAGGGAGAGGGTGTGAGCCACCAACTACTGAAGCGCACCCTACCTACCAGACATTGCATCCAAAGACCATATTCGACAGTTCCCCACTTATACTCACATCCAGCCCTACGTGACGTCGAAAATTGTTTTTAAACAATGTAGTCTGTGAAGAAAGAGGGAGAGGTCCCAATTGAAGAAGTTACGGAAATCAGGCAGTCTAAAGATCTCTCGATTTGTTGAGAAAGTCCAAGGTCAAATATGGGACCTTTGTAGAGTATGAAGAAACGGAAAGCTTGAATAAATATCGCTCAGTATTCATTAATGGACTCATGTTAATCGGGAGGATATCCTCCTAGACTTCGAAAGAAATTTGAAGCTTCATTATGTGTATCTTCTATTCCTTAGTATCTGAGGCCAAAATGTTTGTCTCAACACCTCGAAACTGTTCGAGTTTATCGTGCCTCTTTCAGAAATGGGGTATTTTGGTTTGATACAAGACTTCAATGCAGGACTTTTTTTGTCGCTCTTCTCCCGCCAAAATCAAAGGCCTTGGTATATAGATTTTTAGCAGTTCGTTCTGTATCTTTTTGTACCCTTGAGTTTTTCAGCGGAGGGATGGAACAATGCTCCAATTCAAGCTTAAATATGACTTGAAATTTCAAATTCCCCGCCGAAGAAGTGAGCTATAAAGATTGTAGAACTACGATCTAAAGCCTCTCATCAGCTGTTCAATGTCGGTACTGGAGTACTTCGTAGACAATATGTGTTATTCTCGAGTTTGATGTACATTCTGTAAGACCCTATATTATTTCATTACTTCTTCGAGAAGGTACCCGTAATTATCGATGTATCGCGAGCATTCCGAGACCCATCATTCGTGGGGCCGGGGTGCGTTCATTTCATCCCCGACTTCCATATGCTATGTAGTGTTGTCGGAGTATACGAGTGTAATCTCGCATACGTGCGTATACGAAGACAATTAACATTTTGGAAGACGAAAGAGAAAAAAAAAATTATAATAACAGCTAATAGAACTAACGCTGACATACGAGTAAGCTGTACTTGGGTATCTATAAACGGGCGTGTGTATATTCTGACGACAGAAGGTGGTAGCACGAGACAATTTCTTGTGATGTAGAGCACAGTATATTATCGTGGTATTGATGTTGCAACCGCGAGACACGTTCTCTCCGTAAATCGTCTCGCAGCTCTCGAGCAGGTGATTCATTTGTAGACGATTGTTGACTCCTATATACTGATATACTGTATTTCGCATTGCGGCTAGGCTTACTGTTGAATGAAGATACTTACTGACTGCGTGTGCTTCGGTAAAATAATTTTCTTCTCTTTCTCTCTCCTTTCTTCCTTTGAACGCGGTTTACTCTCGTGGTACACGCCGCAGACCGAAAGAAAGAGAAATGAGAAGAAGGCCGTTACAGAGAAAACGTCAGTTCCTATAGTGGCAACAGGTGGCTAATATGTGTGAACACGTGCTCAAGTTTAAAGAGCGCACGTTTCTTCAGCTTAGCGTAAAGACGCGAAGGTTTCTTTTTCAGGTAGACGCATATCCACAGAGTGCAAGAGGCTCTATATGCCGTTGAAACTGAGAGCTAAGGAGAGGGGGGACAATTAGAAGTGCAGAGGCTAAGTATCTGTTAAAGACACTGGAGATGCATACATCTTGAGCCATGCTAAGGGATAGTCAAAGGTTATACAGATGTTAGTCGTTGGTTAATGAACTTGAATGCGCGAAATGAGATGAGACCAGCGCGCGCTTGTGACTACGCATCATATTCGCTAAGACTTTTTACCCTGCATCTATGAAAGAAAAACTTACTGCATTCAACCGAACGAACCTTATGTTCTTATTTGCCTGCGCGTTCGTTACTCCAATTATTGTAACGAGATCTTGGAGCAGTTGGTACGTGTAACTGGCCCGCGACTAGATGTCAAAAGTCTATCAGAATTTGTGCAGTTTGTGAAGGCGAGAAAGAACACGTTGCAAGCAAGGATTATTGACTAAAAATATGAATGAGTTTTATTCGTTGAAGGCAACGCATAGTTATACGAAGAAAAAGCAGCTCATAATTCATTGAAATTCATATATCATACTTGTGGCTAGACTCGATGAACGGCGGCGCCAACAAGATAAAAAGTCTAATTACTGAAGGATGTTTTGACCAGTCACCTTATGCTGTGTCGTATATGTGTTCTCCCATCTTTTTGCATTTCTCAAATGGCATCATAAATCACACGAATTTGGCTCCAGACTTACGCACATTGCACTGTTTATCAAAAAACCGACGACGTTTCTAGAGGAATCGATGTATCTGTTTCTTTCTCGGAGAGAAAAATGCTTCTGTCTTTTGTCAAATCGGTCTGCTTCTGGAAAGAGGTACGAGTGTACGTTTCGTATTTCTAAAATGAATCTTCGTTCGTCGGATATGAAATGACGTTGCAACGTTAGTCAGCCAAATTAGCCTCCAGCCCTCCACTGGCTGAAGGCTTCATTTGAATTTCTTTCGTATTTCTGTGTCACGTTCTTCGATTCCCGAGCTGAATAGAGTTTAGCTACCGAGTGGGGGCTTTGTAGACCGAACGAAGGTAAAATTTGTGCTGATTTCCCATCCTTTGCCTTTGATCTTCAAGCTGAATAGACTCTGTCGATTATTTGAAATTCGGTTGAAACGTATAGCAGAAATTTTGGAGGCAAATACTGAAAATTCTGTGTCCAAACCTCGTTTACCTTTCAGTTATCGGTAAATTTGTCCGATATATTCAATGGCTTGGTCTTACTCCTCTCATTCAGCTGTAATGAGAATCCTATTCTCTTTCTGAATCCAACTTCAATACGTCACTGCTTATTGATTCTTTTCTAGGCTGAAAGTTAGTTGAGAATTTTCGTGGTGTGTCTCTGATTGAGATAGAGTAATAGATAGAAGGGGGGGGGGGTGAAGGTTAGATGGGCTTACCTAAATAAGTGTTGTATGTCAGAACTAAACTCATATTTCTATTTCCAAAACCAACTTCGATACGTCCTTACTTTTTGATTCGCATCTAGGCTGAAAATCAGTTGAGAATTTACAAGGTCTGTGAGCCTGATTGAGATAGAAAGAAAGAGAGGGGAGGAGGGTGAATCCTTGTTCTTTGATTCCTGTCTAAGCCGAAAGTTAGTTGAGAATTGACATGGTATGTGTGTCTGAGTTGGAACAACAGAGAGAGTAGGAGGGGACAGTTCTAAAGTGCTTACCTAAATATGTGGTGTACGTTGAAAATAAAACTTTCTCCTCTCTTCCAAAGCCAACTTTGATTCATCTTTGCTCTTCGAATCCTTTCTAGGTTGAAAACTGGACGAGAATTTAAAGAGGGTGTGTGCCCGATTATGCTGGAGTGGCAAGAAGGGGAGGAAGGTGAAGGTTAGATGGTCTCACCTAAATAAGTGGTGTATGTTGGTTGATTCACCTTCTGACGTAGGTACAGTATTTTAATGCTGTGACTTCACACCCTAATTCTGAGATTGTCACCCTTATGACCACAATCTTAGGACTGTTTTTCTGGTATCAGCCTATCATAAATTAGCCTAATTGTAGTATTTTAAACTAGCTAAACGTGTAGGTGAATAAAATACTAGAGGAGAGCTTAGATAGGTTGAGCGGTTTTATTTTTTGCTGCATCTTCTGGGAGTCCTTCACAAATTACGTCAGGACCACCCTTCACCCCCTCTGGTAAGAAATCGCATCTGTGCTTCATTGCGACAAATTTTCCTGAAAACATATGGTTTGTAGTCATATTTTGATAGACGAACATATTTTACTTGAAATTGAACTCACGTTTGCGTGATATTTTATACTGCATTGTTGTGGGAAACAAATGGACTCCCCCTCCCCCTCCAACTCCATGAAAGTAGATGAGATTCAGTCGCGCCTCTTCTCTCCTATGAGAGCCTCATGTAATAGGGCATCTACCGGTCCCGGAGAAGTCCCGCATTCTACTGAAGAAAGCCCAGGAATCTGGATTGTCCCTGAATTTAGCTAAGTCAACCCGTAAAATGGAGATTTTTCAATGTCCCGTGAAGAGGAAAAATGTCTCTGAAGAGTCCCGATAAAATTCTGGTCTAGTCCCCAGGATGAGGTAAAGCCTCCTCATATGCATTTTTAATGGTGTGAAATACAAGCCACTGAAAATAGATACTATCACAATCAGCTGCTTCGTAACCGTATTCGTGAGTCTTCCTGACACCAGAGCGGACTGCAAGGCGAGCTCGCTGATTCTGCAAAAACTCTCCGACTACTTCAACAGGCTTGATTCGATTGCGCAAATCAGCCAAAATATATTACCGTCCAGAATTATTTTTTCCCCCTTCAAAATTTCATCCATACCTCGTCATCGAATCGAAACGTCAAAAGTTGTTGTACGTACACAAAATAATGATCGCGCGATAAAAAAAAGAAGCCGCTCGCCCCTTGTATCTACAAATATACACCATGATCCTTTTCAGTGTTGACGTAAACGATTCTTGTTAACGATTCAACATTGTTGTGTATGTGACCGCACCGCTCGTTATAATTATCGACTATAGACATTTTTAAGGTACGACCTGTCGAGAGCCGCGTGAAAAATACCCTTTTAATTAAGGTGATATTTTTTCGAATATGAAAAAGTCCCAGCAGGACAGCCGTCAGCGTTTGTCATCCGTGCGGGTTTTATATATAGTGTTGTATCATTTTACTGTCAATTCTTTTTGTACATTCGAGGATGGGTAGAAGGGTTCTCAAAGTGCTGACGAAATCACGGAATAGGAACTAAAGGTCGTAGCACAGCTGTAAGCGCGTAAATGACGTTGCAGAAAATGTTGTTTTCGCACAAAATTCGGTTTGAGGGAACCTTTACAAGTGTGTATATTATGCTAAATAACTTCACGTACAGTGCAATGAGTATTCGGTACAAATGACAGGTGCTCAACTCACCTGCTGTTGTACCTACATCTACTGTTTTTTTTTTTTTTTTCTATCTTACCTTACATTTTTGTTAATTTCTCTATATTATACGGTAGTACTAGTGTACGTGCTCGTTGTATCGTGCATGTGTCTCTCTCGTACACATTTTGGCTAACGTCTAATCGGTTATAGCTAGCTCTTCTCGATGTATCAACGGTAACGGCGATGTCTGCAAGACGAACGAGAAGAAGCATTTCACGTGTGTATAGTAAGAAAGAAGAAGAAGTAAAAAAAAAAGACGTTTAATAACGGTTTTTAAGAGCGAATTTTAAAGTTTTAGACCATACGTAGAAGGTGTATAGGATAGATTTGGAGACGTCGTGCTCGTATATAGTATGCGTGTATTTAAATTCTCGTATATTTGTACAATTGAAATGTCGCCGATTATATCGCGCTGCGGCGATTTTCTGTGCGAAGTAGTTTCATAATTATGGGTTGTGCCGGCTCGGGTTAGCGATGTGTGACATTCTGTACAATAGCTCGTTTAGCGGAGGCTAAATATACGCACGAATTCGCGAATTGAGCTTGAAACGTCCATCAGATTCATGATGTTAAGAAAAATTTGAATCACGTAATTGTGAGATGGAAATTGTTTCGTTAACGCCCCGCGCTTCGTTCGTTTTCGGAGTTGTATTCGAGACTTTCAACAAGAACAGCGCCCAAGTTTGTGGAACGCAATAGGGATGTACCGCCTTCTAACTGGAACTTGTGCGCCATTCCAGCGTCTTGAGCCAAAAATTCAGCGAGATTCGAAATGTAAAATGTATAAATTTTGCTGATTTTTTCCTTGATCAAGTTTGTCTACTTTCTGTATGGCAAAGGGCACTTGTAGGTAAATGTTTTATAGAAGGTGAGTATTCTGAAAATGGATCGAGCAAATGAGTGAAAGTCAGTGATTGAAAATTCTGCGTGAGGATCAAAAATCAAATAATCAGTATCGCTTGTCGTCAACTTCCTCGCTTTCCCAGATCCTTATCTATCTCCCTCCCCTCCCCTCCCCTCCCCTCCATTCCCAAAACTAACAATTGCTTTTATTAAAATCTCATCTAGACTCTTATCTCAAATATGAGCTCATGTGCTCTCTATCTTCTTACCCTTCCCTCTCTGTTCTCAAAGCCATTATTTAATGATTTTCTCTCAAAACCTGTACTTTACCGCTGGATCCGAATGAGGTTCTAAAACTGGCTACGCCTTCTTTATGTATGTATAAATCTCACTCTTCTGTGTGAAAACTCGGTCTCCATATATTCTGCTGAACTATCTGCCAATCCTGCCTTACTCACCTCTCTATTCTGCCTTATCCCCTTTGATTTCTCTTCTTTTACAAGCTATATTCTGCTGAAGTGTCTGCCATTGCTTCTCTCTCCGACTCCCTTCCCTCAAATTCCTCTGCAGAATGTCTGCCATTCATGCCTTACTCACCTCTCTTTTCTTTCCCCTTCCTGTAGATTCTTCCTCCTCTTTTCCTCTCTTTTCTCTCGCTAAGCCCTCTAAAGCTCCTCCTACTCTTTCAACTCACAGCGCATTTTCATACTCCCGCGCTCTCCAGCACATCTTTCTCTTATCCTCTATTGCTTTTTTCTGGATTCTTGGTCTAGTCAGTGTCCGGGGACATAATGCATTGAACCTAGCAGCCAAGCAAGACCTGTTCTCCTCATCAATCGCTGATCTCGCGCCTTCTCCGGTCTATGACTTGAAACCTTACTATCGTTCTCTGATTGTGATCTGTTCCAAGAAAAGGGTCAATAGCAGCAAAATACAAAATTTCCCAAAAGAGCGGGAACAAAGTTCAATTGCTTGCTGTCAATCACCCTTCTCCAGTGCTACCAGATGATATTTTCAAAAATTTGTATCTGTCATTTTTTGTGAGACCTGAAACCAAATTTTGACAGACTTTGACCAATCTATCAATACCGATCAGGAGAAAGATATCTCTCATAGGGTTACCTGAGGTCCTTTTCCCTTGATCGACTCAATGTTACGATTACGGGAGACTGCAGTATCAGTCCATAACGACCAGGAGAAAAGTATCTCTCATCTTTTGAGCGCAAGAAATCCGTATTTTATACAAAATCTGTGGAAAAACGTGTAATCCGTAGATCTGGCAGTATTGTCCTTCTCTTGGAACAGGTAGTTGATGCTATTGGCTTTTTTTATGGAACAGGTCACAATTATGAACGGAACTTAACGTGTAATAGAAGAATTCCCTATACCTGGTCTTCTCGAATTCGTTCCTCGCGCCATGAAGAAATAGTCACAGCTGCACTAGAATTTGAACGCACTCGTCTCACCCACTTTTTTCTCCTCCTTGGGCTCTCCATCACTCTGTCCTCTGTGGAATCACCCGCTTCCCGTTTTTTCCATTCTGTTTCGTCTCTCAATAGTCGACTTCTCTCTGATCGACTTCAAATCGACTCACATTTGGAGTCGATTTCCATTCAACTTCTCCAAACTTCATATCGACTTGGAATCAAATAATAGTCGATTTATAGTTTTCTGGACGAGTTACAGGTCAACATTGAATTGAAGTCGACTTTTAAGAATTTTATCGACCTAATTTCGACTACTCAGTTGCGTCGGCCGATTATCTGGTCGACTATATAGATCAACCTGCGATCAATTCTCAGTCAAGTTCTCCAAACTTTTTATTGATCTAGAATCGACTGCTTCGTTGCGTCGACGGTTGATTAAGAGTCGATATTCAGTTTTCTGGGAATGTTTCCTGATCCATTTTGAATCGACGCCAAATCGATGTCGACGTGAATTCGATTTCGAGTCAATTGCCCAAAATTTTCTGTCGATAGTCGGCTGTTATGTTGCGTCGATTAACAGTCAATTTGTTGTTCTTTGGAAATGTTTGTCGATCGACTTCAAATCAACGTCGACTTGCAGTCGATTTTGCGTCAACTTTTTGGGATTTCTATCGACTTGAAATCGTTTTCTCTGTTGCGTCGATTAACAGTCTATTTGTGGTATGCTGAACGACTTGGAAACGACCTCGAATCAACGTCGATTTTGAGTCGCCCACCCTCTCTACATCCTTGAACAGTCGTTAATTTCTATTCGACACGAAAATCCACTCAGAGTCGACTCATTTTTTACCTCGATTCTGAAACTCTTGAATTGTGCGCACTTGAAATCTACGCTCCAGTTTCGAACCCAATGCGGGAGTCTTTTGCCGATGAATGACGTCTTATCGACCCCAAAAAAAGACGTCAGTACGTCGATTTTCAGTTGCGACTTTTCTCTATAGTATACCGGACCACTCAGTTTCGACGTTGATGATGAGTTAATGGAATTAATTTCAAATCGACGTCAAGTCATTTTAGGTTAATTTGCGGTCGACATGAGTAAAAATGAATCGCCCTAAAATCGATTTCTGTTCGTGAAGTCGACATGCTTCATCGAATAATGCTCGACAGCTGAAATTTTTCCGAGACTGCTTCACGAATGCAGAATCAGAGTCGTCTTGATATACTCGTGCGGCTCTCGAGTCTAAATATTTCTAAATTCTCTTCGTCTCCTCCTCGTCTTCATTTCTTTCTTTCATGCTGATACTGCCTTTTTGATGATTTTCCTGTTCGACTCCTTCCCTAGCTCTCGTCCTATTATCTCTAGAATTTTGTATGCGTTATGTAACTCTGCGGTTTCTTAATCTTTCATATTTTCATGTGCCAACATCCATAGAAGCAAGGTTGGATTCGATTTTGACGTTATTGGTGAACCAAATATTGCGGCATGATTCTTAGAACTGGTTGCGTACTCTATATCGAAGGGTTTAAATCCAATCGTGCTCCTTTCGTGAATCCCTAAAATTAGGCCGGTGTTTACTCATGATGAGGTCATCCTCAATACACAGTCATACATCGTTTTTTTCCCCTCGTTATCTCGATGTGTCCAGTATTCCGACAAATCTGACGCTTCGTTCGCTTATCTGGATACATGTTTAGACCTTTTTCTCTCGCACCAGACGAATTATCGATAACTCTTGTCATCACGTGTGTACATCTGATGTTGACACGATAAAGACTGACGTATATAGGTTGACACTCGAGCCTAGCAGTACAATGAACTATACTTCGATAAGTTGGAAATTACGACGCACTCGCAGCATCCTACCACCTACGTTTACATAAATTGACAGCTCGACGTTTGCTTATGTTTTTATTTTTTCTTCTTAATTCAAATATATAGACCGCGGGCACCGGATGCCGACGATAAAAACGCTCATCCGTTTTACATTTATACGTTCTACACTTTCTGGTACAATATTACGTATTTCGTAATGTTCGCGTCAAGTAGGATGGACACATCGGCGTATGTGTATACAAAACGTGAAGGCATCGTGCCGAGGTATAGCCGCGTGTTAATTCTAAGATTGGTTGGACTCGAGAGAAAGAGGGATTAAAATCGACGATTCCGGAGAGATTGGTCCTACAAGGCAATGTATATTTAAGTGGCATTCTCGCTTATCGCTCATTATGTTATTAACAACCAGCAGCAGCACGTTTCCTATTGACGACCGAGAATTGAATAAACGCGATGCTGGGGTGAATTCGCGCGAGATGAAAAGAAACGCACGACGAACATCTTCGGTGGGCTGTTCTCGTACGCCGGAAAGGCGGTATCGAATTACCCTCTCTCGCCCAGTAAATAATGTGCCTCGGTAAACGACGTGTAGTCCGCTTACACTCATTATGAAAGTATAATGTCTTTAAGTAGTTACAACATCCACACGCGTATACACACAATCATAATATAAGCGCTGAAAAACGTGCCTCTGATGAAGTGCGCGCCGAGGAAATTCAAAACGAGCTGTAGGGCTTTTGAATAGGCCAAAAGAGAAATAAGAATGGACCACGCATGCTTTTCAGGTTTTAAGGTGTATCAAATTTGTCGTGGGTGAGTGGCAGGGTCGCGGGAGACACAAAAAAGTGCAACGGTGCTAAATTACAGCGCGATTTAAGACAAGTGTGGAGAAGTTGTCTACCAGACGTGAAAGAGATGTGTATTCGTCATTTGAAAGATGCGAAAAATGCTAATGAGCGACGCGTAAGAACTCGGGTGTATATGCAGGCTGCGTGCGATATCTTTATAAACTGGTTTCTCGATCGTGCGTGATTACGAAGAATGAAATGATAGGGGTGCCGATGTTATAGTAAAAAAAAAGAACTATTATATTTATAGTCGGGTAAAAATACCCGTGGGTGATGAATTGCTCGCAAACAATTACAGAGTATACGTACGAAAGGGTGCTCAATGCTACTGTATTGCTGTACAAGAAGACGTGTAAAACGGTTCAGCTGTTCGATGACACGCTCCAACATTATTATTTTGGCGAAGAATTTTTAAAAATCGGTTGTCAACGCGCACGTTTCCAAGGTGACTGTTCGGGTATACATGGTGTGAAGAGAACGATGTACAAATTACGCGAGAGACTTGAATAAGGGTATAATGTAATTAGAATTCTGTATGAAATCGCGTTAGAACTTTCCACTCGTGTTGATGAATAATAATCGATGTGTTGACGTTTTCAACGATATAGAATTGAGGGACCGTTGCAGATGCATCGCGAGCAACGACAAATCATCAGCAGGTGATGATATATTTTTGCAGAAAATCTGGTGTTCGAATGCAATAAATGAGTCGCTATTCATATAACCTTAGAATCATATCTTCTCATTTTTCATAATGATGAGTTTACTTCTCATCATGTTCAAAATTATCGAGTGTAGAAGGTGACCCCTCCACTTGTAGGCACCATATCTTACTTCTCTAAATGCATGAGTATAGTTCTGTCGTTTTGAAGCAATTTTTTTCGATCAGGGTCCTTCGAAACCAATGTCAGATCGTTCAGTCTCTATTTGTTCGTTCGGGAAGGGGAGAGGCTGATTCTACAGAAACTACGTAATAAAAATTGTAGTGGTAAAGTCCAGTTCTGTACGTTAAGTGAGCTTCAAAATAGATTTATATTTTCGTATTCTAATTGAGCCACATCCACATTTCCTCAAAACAAAATCCTAATGCCAATCCAATCGATGCTATTCGTCGCACGTGCATCTCTAAAGGATTTTACGTTATATATTAGAAATTTCAAACCTGATGAAGAGGGTTCTATTTTTAAAGGAGATTGAGAAGAGTCAGCCTTGACGTGTTAAGTAATTGAGTTTTTCAGTAGTATAAATTTGATAGGGATTTTAAGGATTTTCTTATCAACATCGCGGATCTTCGAGTTTCTTGAAGTACGTGTATAAAACAGTTTTGGAACTAAGACATAAATCAATTAAGTCTAGAATCAGGGATTTATAGTTTGAAAAGAAAGAGATGAAGAAATTTTTATTAAGTGGTATTTGCACAATTGTAAATGAATACTGTCTTCAATGAGATTTTGAATCCTGCGGCGTGGCGTATCTAAGGATATTCCTCGAGGGAAACGTGGGGAGGTGGCAGAAATATTAGATGATCATCAGATTCATCAGATGAAAAGAAAAAAAGGCTGCAAAAGTTTCTCGGTGGCGACGTGAGCTCGCTAATTAAAATATCGATTGAGTGTGTGTATTTTGTGTGCCATGTGTGTTCTTTGATCGACTTTTTGGTGGTCTAATAATAACAATCAGGAGAAATGTATATCTCATACCAGTCACTGAGGTACTTTTTCCCTGATCGACTTTTTGGTGATCTAATTAGAACGATCAGGAGAGATGTATCTCTTATACCTGTCACTAAAGTACCTTTTCCCTGATCGAATTTTCAGTGATCTAATAATAACGATCAGGAGGAATGGTTCTCTCATACCAGTCATTGAGGTACTTTTCCCCTGATTTTTTAGAGAAAAATGAATATTATTTTTTGTATGCCATTTAGGAAAGAGAGAATTTCGCCGGAAATTGCAGCTTTTATCGTACCGCGATCAAGAAGTCACTCCCCTAACCTCCGTGCCCGCTTCGTATTGGGCGTGTCTAAATTTCTATGAATGTTTCTCGATTCTACACGCGCAGGTATTTTTCTAGACTCATGAGCATATGAAATGCGTTGAACAGTTGAAAATTTAAATAACAAGAAGAATACTTTTTTGCAATTATCGAGACTGTCACTGTCAGCCATAAATTCCATAAACTCATCAACTATCATCTGCGGAATTCACCTAGAAGAAACATGATGTACAGAAGTTTTTGGTCGGTTAATTCTTGGCTGACTGTTGCGCACATTTGGTTTGAGAGGAATGATTGCAACAATTTTCTCATCCGAACAACATTAATTTCATTGGAGCCGGACTAGAGAAACTAACTTCACCAACCAACGAACGCTGATGATTTTACACGACTCAGATTCAATTTCCCTGTTATCCTTATCAATTTTATTAAGAACTATCGCAGCGATCCTAGCGGTTGATCGATACAAATTTAGTTCGTGAAAGGCTTGGCCATCCGCTTGAAACGTCACGATCGGCGAAATTGAAAACGGCAGCAGGGCGGTTTTCCTAAAATTGAATGTTCAATGAGTAATCTTGAAATAAATAACAATTAAGAACAAAGCAATATTTTGGAGAAGAATTGAGAGAACGAAATTCAAATTTTCTACAACGAATCCTCTTCTTCCATAAAAATTAAAAATTGAAGGAAACCAACCGTCCGTCACCCGCACCACTGGCCACCGACCACTCATCAGTTTTTCCATTTTCGTTGTGCGCGATACCAGCGCTGCCCGACTCAATATACAAATGCATTTAGAGGGTAGAGGGAAAAAGAGAGAATGCCCCGAGGAAACGATCTGGACAATTGGATTCTTCACATCACTGAGAAGAGCCCGGTTTTCTAGATCGTTACGTTTGGCTTACGTAACTTTGTTGCATACCGTACTTCATTAGGAAAGCGTATATGAAAGAATTCAGTTGTGAAAAGCAGAATTCCCTTCGAATTATTCTCATTTTCTGTGGATTTTTGTCGATGAATAAATTTTCTTTCATCTTTGATAGCGCATATTATCGTTCAAGTATTAGAAGTCAATATGCATAAGAATTTCATTCCTTTGATAAAATATTCATGAATTTGTTCTCAACTGCGCGTAAGTTCGTACGGAAAAATGACATCTTATCCGTCCGTATTATATTTCCTCACGAAGTTTCTCTGATGGAGAATCGCATTCTTATCAGTCTTCATGTATAGGTATGAACCAGATATTAGGGTTGTTGTCTCGTCAACCAGTCGTATAATTTTGTCGCGCAGTTGATCTATCCGTATAGTCTGTGTTCATATTTACACCTATATTTATCGTCGATGAATTTCATTATTAAAATTTTTGATTGTAATGACGTAAGAATAAGCGTTAGAAATATTTACTATGCGCCGCCTAACCTACGAAATGTACGAATAAATTAACGTACACGAATTCTCGGAAATTTCGAGTATACATATTTTATCGTAGCGTATGTATGATTATTCTCGGAAAATTCGAAGACACGATGACGTATTTTTTTTCCTATACGCGTAAATACGCGCGATGACGGATCAGAAAAGCGTGTATTTTACCGCTTGCGTGCGTCTTTCGATGTGGCTCGCGAGCGTGACGCGACATCGACGTGGTGGCGTGGCCATAGCAGGAGAAGAACGCTGTCTGATGCACGATTGGTCGTCACGGAAGTGAAACTAGTGCCCAATCGTACGAGATGAAAAAAATAATGAATCTGGCGCGCGCGTTGGGTGTGGAATGGAGAGCGAACGATATCATCAAGGTAGAAATTGAATCAGTGGCGGTCGGCGCGGTAGCGGCGTAACGACATCACCGGCGAGCGTGATTACAATGGCGGCTTATTCGATGATTCGTCTCGATTTTCAGCTAATCAAGAGCAGATATTCTGTAGTATTGTTACTGATATACTTCGATGGTGCTTGGAACATATCGATTCTCATTAGAGGAACATTTTGATCATTCGTTAGAACTCAGAAGTGAGAAATGATGATGGTAATTAGGATATGGAAGAAATGTATCTTTCTATTTCTTGATTATATTCCTCTTTTCGAATATTGACGAATCGAATTCAATAGTAGTCCATGTAAGAAACGTTTATGTACCTACTTTTCTTGAACATTCATCGGTTTCAAATATCGAAATAATTCCATTCATTTTTGTTGATGTCATTGTAGACGTTGGAGGATACAAAATTACGAGAGAATGTGGTTTGCTGCGTTGTGTGAGACTGAAAATGGTAGGATTTGTTCCCCATCTGTGAAGAAATGATGGCAATATTCTTGAAGATATTCGTTTCGAAACATTAAGATTTCTTGGAACTATAATATGAAAGTAAATCGGCGATTGGAGACTTATTCTCAATGCTTAGATATGATTCCAAATAATATTAGTGTTTGGAACTAACGACAGACTATCGCTACTATCGATAGTTTTTGGAAAAAACTATCCGGAAAAATGATAGTTGTGCGGTAGTATTGTTGATAGTTTGAGAAACTATTGACCGATTCCCTGTGACGTCTAAACGTCTAATTCTGGTTGAATGCTTGTTCTCTGCTGCTGGCTTTGTGGCAGCCATCATTCAAGATCATTAAAAGATTACATTATGAGGAATGTTTTGATCACTTTATAAGAAATAAACAGGGAAACAACGATACATTTTTGAATACTCGAGAACTTCTAGATTCTGATTATAAACTTTTGGTTCCCGAGTTCCTCATTCATTTCTTATTGTAGAATATCAATGTGTGATTGAAACGTTCCCTGTGTATCCTCATGGGAACTGATAAGGCAATTAACCAATAATTGTAATATCGAATGATATCGAACACGTATGCGGGTATTCTTGTCTTCCAGCAATCTCAGTTATCAGTGTCGTGACATCACAGGGAATTGGTCTATTGATAGTTTGAAAATTTTTTTTTTTTCCCATATCAAAATAACAAAATTAGTGGGAATTTACTGATAACATGTTTGAAAGAACGAGAAAGGAACTGGAATATCGAATAGCGCCGTTTTGGCTTTTGGAAATTGGAAAATGTGCATCAATTCAATTCAATGAATCAACATTAGTCAGGCGGTACCAGTTATGCAATGGGTACTGCACCAGGTTTTATGGTGTTTTCTGGTAACACTAAGATACCTTATTTGACGGGCTTCTCGAAAAAATTAACGTTGAGAAAGGTATTTATCTCAGAAGTAGTATAGTGTACTTTTCTCCTGATCAACGTTTCTCATCCAAACTATCGATAGTTTTAGGAAAAACTATCGAGACTATCGATAGCATGAAACAATCGATTATTGCCCATCACTACCACTTATATATTACCTATGTAGTTTCAGAATTCCTCGATTATTTTTTTGCGATAATTATTCTTGAGCGAGGTTTGATCCATTTTTTACAAGTTTTTTCTGTTGATGTACTTAGTTTAAATTTCTATGAGGCGCTACCATGTTTGTTTCAATTCCGCATCAATCGGTAGTTTTTGTGAAAATAATTATAATTCTCCATTAGTGATGGGCGATAGTCGATAGTCTCATGCTATCGATAGTCCCGATAGTTTTTCCTGAAACTATCGATACTATCAATAGTTTGAATGAAAAACGTCGATCAGGAGAAAAGCACCTGTGCTAAATGTGAGATAGATACTTTTCTCCTGATCGTTATTTCATTGGAAAATCCTGTCGAGGATGATGGACGCAACTAAGAAATACCTCAAAAACGTGGCCCCACACCCAAAAAGCACATATGTGACCAACAGTGAACGGCAAACAGTCGACTATCTGACACTCCAGTTCCTTTCTCTTTCTTTCAAATGTGTTATCATTAAATTCCCATCAAATTTTGGGATTTTGATAAGAAATAGAAAAGTTTTTGAACTATCGATGGTTTTTTACAAAACTATCGATAGGTAGTCTATCGAGAGTTCCCATCACTATTCTCCATCATGAGGTATTTATTGCTCTCTTAGTTTTGATTATTTCTCGATTCCTCTGTAATTGAAGGTGTATCATTTGTCATCAGTGATTCCAAAAAGTTTATGTAGTAGGAAATTGAGCTGATCGTTCAACTCTCTGACTTTCGGATTGTTAAACGAGGAGGTTCAGTGAAGAACTAGCGTACAAGTGGCGATCCTGCTGGAGAATAAAATCCCACCCTCAACTAAGAGTTTTCTCCAAGTGTTTTTTCCGCATTGTCTTAATATATTCGACCTTCAACTCGTACCTGTGAGAATAATTCGTACATGAACTATAGGTCCAGTAACTCGAGCTATAAAAGAAACCTTAAGAAATACGCGTTCATATCCAGCGAATATACTTCGTTCAGGTTATATTCATACACCTTGACACCTTGACAGTGGGAATTACCTATTAGGACGTGTTCATTGAGTGTAGCACACACACACATCTATTTACATACAGCCTTAACGTTAAAATGTCTGATGAATGATCGTTTGGTTCCCGGCGTCTACAACTCGTATCTTCTAAAATGAATGCAAGAATATTCATCAGAGTCCAAAAGTTCTTGCACTGTATTTACCTGTATGTATATAGTGCTCGCATAATACAACCTGTATATTATAAGTCGTACATTGCTTGAGTCGAAAACGCAACAGGTGTATGGTCACGCTAAGTTGTAACGAAATAAAAGAATAATGAAGAACGCACGAACGACTGAACGAAAATAAAAAAGGGAAATACTATATATTATATTGCGCACGTCAGAAAGTCTCAAACGCAGTATATGTTAAAGAGTGATTCTTGTTGGGAAAATAACGTCTTTCTGTACGAGTTATTATCTAATTAGCGGTTTCAGACGTATTTTCCTTAATTCTTTCGCGTATAGTTTTTGTTTTCTTCCACATCCCTTGCTCGCGATATTTTCGTTCTTGTCTCGTTATCTCGTACCCATACTTGTAACCTATTGTATCGAGTTGTCCTTTATATCGTATAATTAAAAGTAATGATTGCCTTTTCTTAGATTTACTCTATATATTATGTTGTAGAAAAGATCTGTGACAGTAGCGCGTAACCGTGCACAATTGGGCGGGGTGGAAGTTTTTCAGTTTACTTTGCTCTTGATCAGGCAAAAGTCGTTTTTCTGTCCTGTCACATGGAAGTGTGTTTCATTTGGAACTGATGCACGTTGTTGCGAAGAAATGGAAGACCTGAATTATTCTCAAAAATTCAAAAAGAAAGGTTGGAGAAGAAGGTTACGGACACGCACCCACCCTAAGACAATGGCTCGCAACGTAGAGCTTACTTTATCTCTCAAAGTGAATTCTATTCTTCTCTAACCAAAGAATCTGAGTATGTCCTGTCTCAATTTAAAAAAATGTTGACTCGCACGTATTGAGTTTACACAATACATGAAGAGGTATTTGGAGATCTGTTCGAAAAAAATCGTACATTGAAATTATGAACTGTAATGAACCAAAGGTAGCTTATGCTGATAGACACCCTAGAAAGGTTTCGACTTTTGCATACTTGTAGAACGTTAAGTGAACAATTTAGAAATTCAGCGGTCCAGATTTCTTCCTCTCCTTTTCCTCACCCGCCCATCAGAAGTTCCCTTGTTTTGAGTGTGCAAAAACTGTAGATAATGTGAAACGTCTGTCTAACTTGAGTGAGTAGATATGGTGATAATTGGGCTAGCGGGCTTTTCTACTGTACATATGAACGTGTTTCCATAAAAACATGGCTCTAACTGCCTGTAGTTTGGCTATTTCTGCAGCCGATTGCACGCTTATTTGTCATACTGTGCGAAAGCAATTGACTATATTGGTTTGTTTTATCCGCGTATGATGAAGTCCAAGGGCACGAGCCCGTTTATCAAACGCTTTATCTGCAACTGTGTACACATACTCGACTGCAGAGGTTTTCTATTTTCAAAACCGTCGACTCTTTTGTGGAGTGCATTGTAAAAAGCATATTTTTACGGCCAGTGTATAACAACGTCATTAATGGTAATTAATTACATCGCGGTCAGCACTATATGTACACATTTGCGATAGCTGTATATGAGTACAAATATACGCGATACTATACGGGTTTAGTTTATACATAACCGACGACTTATAGCTTGAACTTTTAAGGTACCCACTATTTATAGTTGGACCGGTTAAGTAATTTTCCATGTGAACTCGCGGTCTACGCGTCTTTAATGCGCGATATAAAAAGTTTCTCTGTACATATCTGTGCGCGATGGTGTGCTCGATAAATTTTCTGTACGTAGGGTGTAATGTTCTTTGTGAAGGCTGGTATTCGTACATTTTTTTCGTTATACGTTTTTGATGAACAGTGACCCGAAACAATTTTAGAAAGCATGGATTATCGCCTCTGTTGCGTTAACTTCACTCGAGGCTTTACGATCGCCATTCTCAACGGGCACGTTGTCGGTGTGATCGACGGAATCGAGGTCTCTCGTTTACCAGAAGAATGATTTTTAAGATCGTAGTTATTATATCGCATGAAGAGAGTCAAAACTGTGGAGATGAAGATGTAAGGTAGCGTGCTCGACAAAAGCTTTCATGACTGTTTTCTACCCATTTTTATGGGTAAATGAAATTATACCTCAATTGACAATTTTTGATGCAAAATTATAGGAACGCCTACCTTGATATTTCTAAATCAATTCAAGTACGCCCTCAACTTCTTGTGAAGCGGAATTTTTCTAGGCAAGCGTTTCTAGGATTTTGCATACTTGATGCGATTATGAATGAGATTCATCGTGATCTAGAAATTGCGCGAGAATTCTCTCTTCCAACAAATCTCTCGAAAACGTTGTCCCAACTTCGTGAAATCATAAACTTATATGTTCATTGTGATTTTTGTATTGTTCTGTCCAAAAACTGCGCATATCTGAGCGCCTGCCTAAGAGCGTCCTACTTCAAATTAACCGTACTGATGTTTTGTTTTGTTTTCAAATGTTTCAGGCGGTTACAATCATGTTCGTAACACGACATCTGGCAATGACATACTTGTTCAAGTGAAAAATGAAAACGTATCTCCCACACCAGCTCATCATGCTTCAAACCCGAACAATTTTATTCAGATTCGAGATTCAGTTTATTTGTTCAAAGATGGTAAGTACGCTTGAATACCGCAGCGATTTTTGAATTTTTTTTGAGAGCGTATATTAATGTCGAATAAGAAAGAAGTGGCATTGAGCTACAGTAAGGGTGCAAACCGACCATTTTTCGCAAGAAACACTGAGGTTGATCTTGTTTTATATCTTGTCGACGAGTGGACCTGAGTTGACATTGAAAGGATTCGAAGCGATTTTCTGAGAAGGCCTGCTTCTCTTTCTCAGCTCGCCAGTCTGGAGGGGTCGATTTTACGAAATTGTGTTGATCGGACTTATTTTCGATGTAGAGTCGGTATACGAGTAGAAATTTTTTCTAATCCCCCTCTTGTGCAATGGATAGTAGGGAATTTTTCACTCAAATTTTCAGGTAAATGCTCAAAATTTCTCCTAGTCCACCTCCTCCCGTGTGTTGACATAGCTCGAAGGTCGAAATTCTTTCATGGTCAGTTTTACCGAAATGCTAATCGTCGATACAGAGCTAAGCCGAGTTTCAGTCGTCAAGGTCGGGCGCTTTATTGGCTAGACCGGGGTTTGACCTGTCTCGTGACTTCGGGCGTCGTTGGTGAAACTGGCCCTCCACTCCTTCTCACTTCGGTGCAGGTCAAAATTTTTCTGAATATCCGTCCTTTTCTAGATAACTTGAGAGTTGTAATGTTCTGGAGCTTTTTTCTCTTTCACGAGTCCTGGATCGTGGGAAAATTTTCAACTTTGAAGGCGAACTTCCTTCAAGACACACACCCCCCCCCCTCGTATGCATGTCCTGTTTTGTGCAGGTTGAAGATGATGAATCGGATCCCGACAAGGTGATCTAAATTTTTCGCTCGAGTTTTTCATTCACCAACAACCCTCCTCCTCTAATATTACCCTCCGCACGTGAAAATAGTGTCTTTCAGCGATAAATTTTGATTTATATAGTTCGATGGTCCGAATTTTTCCTTGTTCCCTCCTCCTATTTGTGAAGTTTGTAGTGGTCAACATTCTTCCAAGCCCCTTCATTTCGACCATCCCGCTGTACGTATGTACGGAGAAGCTCGGAAAGAGTTGGAAGCCTGAGCTATGTACAAAAGTTTCGACCTTTCGAACCATTGATGTGAAGAAGAGGGAAGGGGAGATGACTGGTTAGAAAGATAACCGCAAAATCCTCTATAAAACAGGTTTCCTGTTCGCCTCAATGGACGTAATCGATGAAGGGAAACCCCGCATTACCGCAAATAGCGTGAAGACGAGCTGCTCGTTTCTGTCTTGCTTCAGACTTGGAAAAAATGTTCTGGCGGAGCCAAATGAATATGTTTTTCTCAAAAGTCTAGTTTATTTCAGGATATTTCAAGTTGATAGCTTTTGGATGTTTCAAGCTGATAGCTTTTGGGTTGCTCACTCGCTTCGCTTGTTTGCCCCCTCCTTGCGCTTCCTCAGTGCTGCCAGGAGATAGTATCAAAAATCCGTACCCACCATTTTTTTTGTAAGACCTAAAAACAGATTTCTTTGGATCTCGATTGATCCGTTGATAATAATCAGGAGAAAGGTATATCTTATAATTGTAGGTGAGGTACTTTTCCCTTGATCGGCTCAATATTACGGAACATTGCAGTATCAGCCCATAACGAGCAGGAGAAAAGTATCTCTTGTTATAGTGTTCAAGGTACCTTTCCCTTGATCGCAAGAAATCCATATTGTACGTAAAATCTATAAAAAAAAAGAAAAACTCGTATCTTTTTTGAGGACCTAAAATCTGTAGATCTGGCATCCTAGCTCTTGCTTGTGTATCCGTTTATATTTTTGATGATGAGCCTACGCCCGGACACCCTATTTTAGGCCTAGTTTAAGACAAGTAAAAACCTAGGAGGGGGAGGGGCTAGGCTGCCAGATCTACGGATTTTTGGTCCTCAAAAAAGGCACGGGTTTTTCTTTTTCTATAGATTTTACGTACAATACGGATTTCTTGCGATCAAGGGAAAGGTACCTTGGACACAAATACGAGAGATACCTTTCTCCTGCTCGTTATAGGCTGATATAGGTTCCGTGATGTTGAGTCAAGCAAGGGAAAAGTACCTCAGCTCGTCTTATAGAAGATACCTTTCTCCTGATTTAGGTCAATCACCCTGTTCTTGGGTCTTACAAAAAATGACGGATACGGATTTTTGAAACTATCTTCTGGCAGCACTGGCGGAGGAGCTTCTCCGTCCATCCTGAAATCCTAGCATAAATCCACTATAAACTGGGCCAGGTGAACTCGCAAATTATTGAATCACTACGGAGCAACGAGGTGTGGGGGGGGGTACTCGGAAAATTTCAAATTAGGTTCAGGGCCAGTGTTGCCAGATGATAGTTTCAAAATTATCCGTATCCTCCATTTTTTGTGAGACTAAAAAACAGATTTCTACCGACTTTGATTGATCCATTTATAACAATCAAGAGAAAGGTATCTCTCTTAAGAGTAACTGAGGTACTTTTCTCTTGATCGACTCAATATCACGGGAAACCGCAGTATCAGCCAATACCGATTAGGAGAAAAGTATCTCTCGTTCTCGTGTTCTAGGTACCTTTCCCTTGATCGTAAGAAATCTATATTGCACATAGAATCCAGGGCCTGATAAAATCTATAGAAATGAAAGAAAACCCCGTATCTTTTTCGAGGACCAAAAATCCGTAGGTCTGGCATCCTAGGTCAGGGCAGAGTGAAGACATGAAAAATATCAAAAACTCACTCTGCCCTAACCCCTAGTTTGAAATTTTCCGAATGCCCCGCCCCCTCTTCACCTTCGTTACTCCGTGGGTGATTCAACAATTTGTCATTTCACCCCGCGAGTTCACCTTGCCCAGTTTATGTAATACTAGGATTTTACCAGTCTTAAGCTAGACTTATGATAGACAAAGAAGAACCCCCCCAACAAGATTTCACTAGTCTTGAACTAGCGCCCAGTTTATGTACTAGGTTTATACTAGGATTTTAGCAGTCTTAAACTAGATTTATTAAGAAGAAGTCTCCCACCCCCTCTTAAAATTTTACCAATCTTAAACTAGGCTTATACTAGGGTGTCTGGGCGTAGGCTAATCATTAAAAATACACAGTATACTGTATAAACGGATCTCTCGTACACTGGTATACTGTATAAAAGGAGCTAGTCACTCCTCTGTTGGTATCAAACCCTTGTGACATTATGCACAAATGACGTCACTCTCGGCTCCATTTCAAGTATCTCCCCAAATTTTCCTGAAAACCTTTTTTCAATAACATCAACTCAAATCCCATTTCCTTCAAGTCCCTGGGAGCTAAAAATTTCAGAACGTATGACCTTCGAGCTATAGCATCCATATTGTATTACCCTGGTCTCCTCAATTTTCTGTCCGCATAGAATTAGACTTGCTAGATGAAAATGTGCCTCATTATCCTATACTCAGCGTCGAGTATACTACTCTTGTATTTATGACGGAGCTTCTATATTAGTTCATGTCCGATAAAATCCCTAAAGACTGTGCCTTTCTATAAACTTCGCGACTACGAGCAAGATTTATTGCGTTATAAAGACGTCTCTATTCGTGTCGACGTTCAGAAATAACTTACTCGAAGTCTGTCTACGAACATTCAAACAATCGTATAATTGAGTTCATGGATGAACATCAGGTCTTATTCTCGCTATGATGACGTAACGCAAGCTATACGCACATAATCAAGATTCGAAACTCGATGCATATAGAAGTCATCGAACCTCGGAAAGCTTCGCCTCAGTTTCGTCAACGCGACAAACGCCAATGTTTTTTTCTTCATACCTTTTGGGTATAGGCGTAGTTCACGATGCGAAAAATGGTTATGCAAAAATGCGTTCGGATTGAACGAAGTATATACGCTCTATCACGAAATCCTTGCCCATGTCGTTTGTGCTCACGATTTTACCTAGAGATTGCGCGTACTTTTTTTCAGGAGCGAATAATTTTCCGTTGCGCGAGTCGCCGTTAACGAACCATAGCCACGGAGCCGGCGGAGGTGGCGGTGCCGGTGGCGGCGGAGGAGGAGGTGCGGACGATTCGAACTATTCGACGTTCACCGATCCGGATAGCGAATACCATCAGCTCGACACTACCACATCTCACCATCAGAACTCGTCTTCGTACCTAGAAAACTCGCCCGAATTCTATCCGACAGCGCCGTCCTCGACTTTAGAAAATCTTAAATTTCACCATCCGTTCAGTGGAAAGAGTTACAACCGAACAGGTAAGATTTGAGGGAAGACTGGCGTCGTTCATACGTTATAGAGTCGTGTACGTGAAGAGATTGGAAGCTTGGAATACAGAACCGGGGCGAGCGATGGGGAGAGTTGGGAAATTTTCATTGTACAGAAGAGTTTGATCTAGTTAAGTCTAGTATTAGCAGCGAAGAAATGAGTTGCGGGGTCGCTCACCATATTGAGACGATGAACTTAAAATGGTTCTTAGAATCAAATGTGAGATGGCTTCTTGGTTCTAGATAACTCAAATAGTACCTATAGAATTTGGAGTACAAAATGGGTTGCAAACTATAGACTGTCTCTTGTGCTTCTTTCCCTCTTCTTGGATAGACACATTTTTTCCAATTCAGAACTTAAGACAGTCCTTCACGTCAAGAAGAGTAGGAATGAGAGAAGCCTGAGATCCGTGAATGAATCAGAGATAGAATACATTCCCACGTAAACCAAGTATAGAAAGTTTTGATCATAATTTTTTCATTTTCTCTTCTTTGTACAGGAGCCAGGTACCCCTCGCATACAATAGAGTCGTACACCGAAGGTTATAGTTCACCATACGAAAATTCGCAATTCCATACTGTACCAAATAGCAGCGTGCCAATTACGGATCATCATTGGCCGTCCAGTGCCACGACGAACAACCATTCGGATCTGCAGCATATGCACCCTGCATTTCTGCATAATCGAGGCGATACCATCTCGTATCAGATGAACGGTGACTCCAAATCGTTATTACAACCCGCTGCCATGTTATCCCAATACAACGGTGAGTATTATAATTTTCTGACGCTTTGTACACCGTACGATCGTATCTAATCTATTTCTTTGTATTTTTGTCGGTGCATGTGCAGTACCCGGAAACGGTCCATGCTATACCGGTAACGGACCCATACAGTTGTGGCAATTTCTATTAGAATTACTCACGGATAAGTCGTGTCAAGGTTTCATCTCGTGGACGGGCGACGGTTGGGAATTCAAGCTGACCGATCCGGACGAGGTGGCCCGTCGATGGGGCATTCGTAAGAACAAACCGAAAATGAATTACGAAAAACTGAGTCGTGGTCTGCGTTACTATTACGATAAGAATATCATTCATAAAACAGCCGGTAAAAGATACGTTTACCGTTTCGTATGTGATCTTCAAAATTTACTCGGGTAAGTGTTGCTCATCATTGTTATCTATTTGTGTATAATTAGAAGTCATGTTATCCATGCTATGCGCCCCTCTTTCCCAGTTTATTATAAGCCCAGTCGTTTTTGCTGTCTACCACGACTAGAACAAGTGTACTCGGACTTGGAACAATTCGTGATTGAAAAATGAAAACACAAACGCATCAGGCTTTGCCCGCACTCATTTGAAAACATTTAATTTAACTGGTCGACGTTTCGGTCACCTCATGACCATTATCAAGACGCTAGCTAGATGGCGTTGTAAAACTTATTACAAAGTGCTCATTCAGTGAATTGCAGTTCGAAGATTCAGCTTTGGCTTTTTGGCTTAAACTTTTGACCTTGAAAAATATAGCTTAGGCTTTTGACTGTTCAAAAAAAATTTGCCTAGCTTTTGGTTTTTCTTCAGCTGGCTTTTGGCTTTTCAATTATTGGAAAAATTGAACTTAATCAGGAGAACTGGACCTCTGTCTCTGTAGAGAAAGACCCATTTTTCGATCTACGTCTTATTAAATAGGAAATTTCAAGAAAAATAAATTTAGTTCTTTCCAATTTTTCATGAAATTTGATGGTTTTCAAGATAAGTTGATTATTCCGGAAAAAACCTGAAAGAGTCTGTGTTACTTGATGAGAGCAGTTTTGCATACTCCCCGCTGCCTGTACATTATCAAGAAGTGGCATTCCCCTATTTGTTGTTTTTAAATATTGTTTTTTTTTTTTTTGAAACTGTATTGTCTTTCTCTTTCTCAGTTTTCCTCCTTTCTAAACTCCACCAAAAAAAAAAATTGCTTTACTTTTTTTTTTTAAATTTGGTCCGGCCATCCGCTAGGAGCGTTACAATCAACAAAATTGAAAACCAGAGTATGGTCTTTTTAGTATTCAAACATACAGTAACTAATCTCAAAATAACTTGGGAAATGAAGCAATTTAGGAGAAAAATGAAGAGAACAAAAGTTAAAGAGCGTAAAATTTTCTTCAGATCATCTTCTCTCGTGAAAATTGATTTGGATCAATTTAAGAAAACCTTCTGCCCATCACCCGCATTACCTATCAATTTTAGTTTACAATATTAACGCTGTCCGGCCGGGATGAAGAAACACAAACTTTTCAACAGAGTTTGAAAGTTCTTTAAAAGCCGAAAGTTTTAAGCTGAAAGCCAAACAATTCCTGGAAGCTGAAAGCAAGATCCAAAAGCTGAATTGAAGCTGAAAAGCCAAAAGCAAAACGCAAAAGTTTTATTGTAGTGCAGCTTTTTATTTAGCTTTTCCAATAGTGGCATAGCGTTTCACAATAAAGATGATAAAGAAAAAATTATAAAAATCAAAAGCTCAAAGCTAAAAGTAAGATGGCCAAATGGCTTCTGGAAGCTGAAGCAAACTCTGAAAGCTAAATTAAGCCGAAAGCGCGAGTTTTATTTTGGAATCAAAAGCAAAAAGCCAAAAGCAAAAGTTTTGTTGGTTGGCTTTCAAACTCTGATTTTCAAAATTTAGAAGGCCAAAAGCTAGTTAAACAAATTCAGCTGAATGAAGCTTTTGGCCTCCAGAGGTGCATTTGAAGCTGGCTCTTGGCTTTTGTCTTATCAGTAGAAATTTGGCTGAATTTTGCTCTCAGCTTTTGGCTAGCTGCAATACACTGGCGCTCAATGTTAAAAGGTGGGAGTTTCCAGTATTCTTCTTATAGGGCTATTCTATGGAGTGAGTTCCACCAATGCATACTTGTATCAATTCCCCTGATTCTTATCGTTGTGACAGTAAATATAATATTGCTCTTTTGTGACGTAACACCTTTATGGTTTTGATGTATGCAATCAGTTCTACACCAAAGAGGAATGTTATTTACACTGCCGTTACAATAAGAATCAGGGATATCAATAAGCAATAAGCAGTGATGGTAGAGCCCTATAGGGTATTTGATATCGCGAAGAAGAACTACTTGAATTGAAATTGGAAAGCCATAGGCGCGCTTTTGTTGCTAGGGCACTATACAGTATATACATATGGGTAGAATCAGACGACATTTTGGTGGCAAAAGCAACTTCTCGCCCATATAAGCCTATGTTAAAATCGCAAATTTTGATTATTAATTACTCGAGAACGGCAGCATCGTTTTCCTTGAATAATGGCTTGTTAGAAAGGAAATTTCATGCACAACAGATTATATTCTCTTCATTTTAACGTGAAACGATTTCTTTGTCGAGTAATCATCAAAAGATTGCGATGCCTTTTTTTGCAAACGCGTTTGGTGGCGGTTACTGTTGCTGCCTGTTGTTATTATGTCAACAACAAGGCAAATGCTTTAGTATTACCTAATGGTTTTGTTTATGGCTTTACCCTCAAAAATATCTGTACCAATTGGGAGAATCAGACTTTTGAAACATCCAGCATGAGACCATGAACCATGTGAAGTGATCTCAAATTATCTCATCTCTGTGCGGTATAGAATATAATTTGGAAGCTGAAATTTCGTAAAAATTAATTTTTTCTTTCTTTTTATAAATTCCAGACGCTCTCCCGAGGAAGTTCATCACGCTGTGGAGTTGAAGATGGATAAAGATGACGACTGAGCAATTGATTATTTTTGAATATTGTTGAATGATGAGATTCTGTATCTCTCCTCTTTCTTTTTTTATTCTATAACTCTCTTATTTTTTCGTCGTTGTTGTTGTGATTCTGGGACTAGCTATTTTTGTACATAAAATTTAGTCATGGATGAAGATCAAACGACGTATATTTCTTTTTGAAATAATAATTATTTTAACTTCATATTTACTGTTTTCTACAAAGAAAGAAGAAAAAGAAAAAAAAAATATGAATAATATCGAGTTTTTTTTTTTTATTATTATTTATGCATTCAAATGATGTAGGTTTACATTTAAAATTTTTTAATGATCTATATAAAGTAGAATATTATTTCAAAGATCTCAGTGCTCATTTAGTTCGAAGATACGTAGTATATGAGAAAGGGGTGTATAATAATTTATTTTGGTACTTCGACTAGTTTGAAAAAACGAATTCATCTCTCTCTAATGTTGCATTTCTACGTAAATTTCATAAAATACCAATACATCTCAGTAAGATCATCATTCTAGTTTTTTTTTTGTTTGTTATTTGCGCGAATTTTTAAACTTTAAAAATTGATAGAAATATTTTGAAATTCTGAATTAAGTCAGCTAGAGTAAGTGATGATCGACAATATGTAAATTTTTCGAGCTATTTATAAAGTGAACAAACGAATAATTTCTTCCCCCTTACTATGGTGCCTTCCTAGTCTGTCTAAATAAAGGGACGAAAATTTATGCTAATTTTTAGTGGCTAATTGATGATACAATTTTATTCTACGAGCTTAAGAAGTGATGTTATCATAAGATGTACTTGTGAATTTTTTTAATTATATTTGTTAATTATGATTTTATAATCGTCTGTTGAACGAAAAAATGATTGGGATGCGTCTACGCAGTTGAAAATATTGTTTCCGTGCTGGGATTCATAACTAACCATTTTTTTCTTAATTTCAATTTTACAAAACCAGATACTCTGTTACAATGTAAGACAACGTTATGCAGGATTTTGTGAGAAAAAAAAAATTGCCATTTTGACTCGAATTTGGTTTCTATGATTTCTAATACTTCAGCCGTAGTAAAATGAAATAAGTCAGGATGGCTTGTTTTTTTTTTTCAATATTTTGTTTATTGTATTTTTCTGTATTTCGTTCTTCTTCGTCGATTTGTTGTCTGTTTGTCCGTTGTCGTCACTAGTAATTGTAGTATAAGAATTTTAGGGCATTTTAAAATTTGGGGAAATAATGTGTCTTCGCTCGTTTTCTCTTTCAATTTCCAAGAGTATATCTTTCAAATCGTTAGGTTACCTAATGTTAAGTCTTTGTTGATGTAAAACTGTGAACTTTTTTTTTGTAATGATTTTTCCTCTGTTTGATACCGAACTAGGAGAACCCAATTAATGAAATGGTCTCGCAGATTTCATACAGGGTAACGATGTCAATTAATGAACTTGGTTTTTTTTTTTGACTACCATTATTATTTTTCTTGAATTTTTTTGTAACGAATTTTTTATCTACTTTATGACGTTTTTTTTGTTCGTTAATTGCGGACGAATATTGTCTTCGTTATTGATTTAATTAATGAAAAAAAAAAAAAAAAAGAAAAAAAAAAGATATTTTTACGTACGTATTGGTTAAAAATGTTATTTTATCTTGTAAGTTCTTCCGCTATTATTGTCTTTTGTAAAGATTATATTTGTTTCATTATGATTAGTTAACCCACGCATTTGTAAATGATTTATTGTACACTTGTCTTTTTTTTCCCATCTTGTTCTTCAGACATACACTTTGTAAATCTCATTCTTTAAGTAAACGTTAAAATCTTAACTATTTTTGAGTTTCTGTTGTTTATTTTTCTAAAATTCGAATGGAAGATTTGTTCTGTTACTCATACATCTCTAGACTCAGCCTGAAGCAGCGAAACGACGAATCAGAGTTGATTTTATCGGAAATTCGAGTTTCTGAACACAATTGCTGGTCACATTTGGCTTCAAACTAGTCGCAATGGTATGGATACACTTCAATCTGCAGGATGCGATACGTTTTCTTTTCCCAATATCTGAACTGTTTCTTGATTACTTCTTGAAGGAACAATTTCCCGGAATTATTCAATTTCTTTATGAATCCTTCCTTCAAGTGAAATTAGGTAGTTGAAAACATGGTCTTGGAAAATAGATTGATTTTCCATGAAGTCACAGCACTGATATCTGTAAACAGAAGTACCCAATAAGAAGAACATCAGCTCCCAGCAGCTCGATGTTTCCCATAAGAATAACATAGGAACATTTCGATCATTCATCAATAAAAAAAAAAAAAAAAAAAAATAATACGGAAACTGTAATTGTTCAATTTTCTAGTTCATTCATCAGTACCTCAAGATGAAAGAAAGGTTGAGAATAAAAAGTGAATTTTCACAGGCAGGAAAGATTCAAGATTGTGAATATCAACTTTTTAACGAAGAGTTTATTTACTCGTGAATACGAAACTATCAGTGAAAAATAAAGTTCACCTGAAGAAGACGGCTACGCCGTCGAAATGTAATATTTAATACAATACAGTGAATAGTAGTGCCAATGCTTTATTTTTTATCAGCTTTTTATTCTTAACTTTTCCTTCATTTTAAAGTACTGATGAATGATCGAAACGTTTTGTCAATATGCCGTTCAATCTATATTTCTCACTGCTCGAGTTTTCCATAAACCTTTTCTAATTTTTCGATGTATTCTTCAGAAGTTCAATTAGAGGCGGTGTAGAAGAAGAATTTTAAAATCTTATTTTATACGTTTTTTATTTCACTTCGAAATCATCAAAAATTCGACTATCTTGGAATGGTTTAAAATCTCTTTAGAGCGAAAATTCGGATTTCTGCTCCCATACCGCCTCGATTTGAACCTCTCTGTACAACATTTTTGAAGATCGAAAAAATTTGTCCAAAAATGGAGCGTTGAGAAGTATTTTTCAAAGTCTTGTAAAATCATTCCTCAAAGGGACTACCCACGCACGCCCGACTAGCGTCGCGTAGTGGCCGCTGGTAATAAGCCAAACCTTGAAGGTTATCTGGGGATGTATATGCAACTTATTGTACACCGTTTTGGAGTTCGCCAACGTGTGAAGCACACCCTTAAGAATGTGCCTCACCCGTTTGCGAACTCCAAAAACTTGTGTACGATTAGTTGTATATGTTACGCCCACATTGTGTAATTGCCCATTTCATGAGAAGAACAACCCCTTCGCCTATTTCACGGAATAATCAGTAGCACCCGCTTATTTTGCGAATTGGGCAACATCTTTCTGATCAATCCGTGAAACGAGCTGTCTACAAACTTCTGTTTTTCAAGCTTCTCACCGCTACCAAAATGATTCGACAAAATGCTGAGGAATCCGGGCTTTGATGATATAGCTTTGTTTGTTTTCATAGTTCCGCGGAAAACGAGTGCTTATTTCAAGTAATGAGCAGAAATAATCTACCTAAATAACGGAAAATTGCTTATTTTTCTGCTCACTCCGCGGAATAGGCAGGAGGTGTGATCATTCCACGGAATAGACGGGTACCTCACTTGTCCACCCCCTCCTTGGGTTGGTAGAAGCCTACTTTGAAGAATTCCAAGCTAATAAATTTTAGAGAGCTCACTCGCTCCGCTTCTCGGGGTACTGTAATTCCAGTTCAGAATATTTCAAGCTAATAGCTTTCGGGGAGCTCATTTTTTGGTCTAGTAAAAGTCCAGTTTAGAATAATTTAAGTTAATAGCTTTTGGGTAGCTCCCCAAGCTCGCTTCTTTCTCAGTCTAAGATGAGTCCACTTTGATCTATTTCAAGATCCGATCTTTTAGAGAGCTCTCCTTGGTGTACAGTTCCAGTTAGGGTATTTCGAGTTTTGCGTACCTCTCTCGCTCCACTCTTTTACTCCCTCCTTGGTTTGGTAGAAGCCTACTTGAAAAAACTCACGGGTTCTTTAATGGAGTTAAATGAGGGGAGGCAGGGAACATTTTTTATGTGATTCTTATGGTGTTTGAAACGTTGTATATCTAGCTCATTGAAGGGGCTAGGCGAATTGGTGAATGGAGTATTGTATATTTAATTACTTGAAGGAGCTATTTTAATCGGGCTATAACTGCTGCCAGATCTACGGATTTCCAATCCCTCCCTCCCCCCAGAAAAAAAAAATCACGGGTTCTTTAACGAAGTTAAATGAGGGGATGCAGGGAACCTGTTTTATGAGTTTCACTGTGGGAAAATAATTTTATTTTATCGATTTATCTGGACCAATCAAATATGATTTTCTGTCTCGAAATCATGTGCAAGGGGTACTGGTCGGTTTGTATTGTGTTTTAGTCCGATGAATCTATGTGCCATTTGATATACTTCCTCTATACTTCTTCCGGAGAAGTGTTGTCTGTAATTTGTAATTTGAAAGTATAGCTGGGACCCATCTTTAATCACTTCTGCAATGATGGTCTACCGGCAGGATATGGCGAATGTAAGGAGCCCCTTTATGGTTGGGGTTTCCATGACATGAGATGATCAATGCATCTTGGACAGAATGGGCACGGTTTGGGGAGATGGCTCCCAGCGAGAGTTTTTAACACATCATGGCGACACTATTAAAAACTGCGACATTTCACGCAGCACATAGAGTTTGAAACTTCAATCAAAAGAGAATCATTTGCAAAATTAATTATACAACAAAGGAATGAAACTCATTGCGTCGACAAATGAAAATTCATCAGAGTTCTAAGCCACAGCGATCAAGTGCATGCGCACAAGAGAAAAAGGTAGGCATTATTAGGCCAAAGGCCTTAGCCCCAAAAAAGTACAATGCAATTAGCAAGTTATCATAGATTTAAAAAGTTTCAACTAGAGGGTAAGAGAGAAGTAAGAGGATTGGATAGCAATAAAAAATAGTTTAGATAGAGATGCAAAAGCAACAAAGGGAAGTCAGACATCTGAAATAGACAAAAAGAGTGAAAGCGTCCACTAAAAGGCTTTGGAGAAAAAATAAGTAATGTTAGGAGGGACTGGGACAGCAAAAAATGAACCTGAACAAAGAATATTAGAAAAGTAACTCTTCCAACCTGGAAGAAACAAAAAAAATAAAAACACACCAATTGCATAGTGGCGCCAATTGCTGGCAACGATTGCCTAATGGCGACGATTGCGTAGTGGCGACGTTAGTTTAGTTTGAAAAAGACAAAGAGGAAGATGGAGAAATAGAGAAAGAGAGACAAGAATATGAGTTGTCCGAGTGCGTATCAAAAAGGTATGAGTTTGTTGATAATGCAATAAAGAGCTACAAAAGGAAGGCAACAGTAGAAATAATACCTCCAATGAACCAGTAGAAAGGTGGTGAGAACATCACAACGCGCGCCAAACAATGCAAATAGAGGAATAGGTAAAATTGTCAACAGAGGCTGGTCTACGCACACACACACACACACACACACTCGACGTTGACGAGCAAAGTCTCGCTTGTATTTGATGGTAACAGTGCGTACAAGTATATGCCTAGCAATCTGTATTATCTTTGATATAGGTAAACTAGAAGTTCTCCTTTATTATACTAGCTTCATGCGAGTATAAATGGAATATGCCTAGCAATTTCTATTATCTTCAGTATAACTGGGACCCCTCCTTGTAGTACCAGTAGCTTTATATAAGTATATGCCTAGCAATCTGTATTATCTTTGATATAAGCTAAAAGTCCTCCTTTATTATACTAGCTATATACTAGTATAACTGGAATCTTTGAGCTATAGATGATAGGAGGGGAACTCAAAAATTTTCCAAGTCCCAAGGTCATAGGTAATTATGGCTGTATAACTGGAAAATATTGATATACCTAGCAATTTGTATCATCTCTAGTATAAGCTAGGACCCCTCCTTGAAGCACAGTAGCTTTATACTAGTATATGATTAAATAGGAGGGGTCTTGGAGGGAGGGGGGTAGAGGGGATGAAAAGAGGGGAGGTCAAAAATTTTCCAAGTCCCAAGGTCATTCTCAAGGTCATAGTTAGGTAAGGAAGTTGCCTCCCGGACGCCGGAGGCCGGACACTTTTTCTTGAAAGACCCCCTGATAAAACAGGTTCCCTGTTAAAATGAAAGCTTCAGAGACCCAAGGTCAAAATATGTATATTCGGCCTATATAATGAAGGCTATACCTACTACAGCATACTGATTCAGGCCTAGTATAATGAAAGCTTTAGAGACCCAAGGTCAATTGTATGGACGGACGGACGGATGCACGCACGCAAATTTCAAAATCGGGGTAGGGATCATATTAGGCCTATACAATGAAGGCTATAACTACTACAGCATATACTGACTCAAGCCTAGGATAATGAAGCGTAAGAGACCTAAATGTCAATTGTACGGACGGACGCACGGCTCAAAATCAGGGGTCAGAGCAAAGACATGAAACATGTCAATAAGCAACTGCCCTATCAAAAAAATTGACTAAATCAGCTACTGAAAAGTAGTACCGAATTTGGCACAGTTTTTCAGCAGCTGATAAGCTGCCGAAGAACTGCTGATCAACTACTGAAACGCATATCATTAATTAAAGGGGGGAGGGAAATTACATGATGTGCGTTTCAGTAGCTGAGCAGTAGCTCTTCAGCAGCTCATCAGCTGCTTGAGGTACTGAAAAGTGTGCCAAAATCAGTAGCTTTCCAGCTGCTGACATTTATGAAAATTTTTTTGATAGGGTGATGATTTTAAATAAAGTTTCTGACATAGCCAAATGAATAAAGATCTTATTTCATGTCCTTCTCAATAGCTGGTGGCTTTTGAGGAAGCTCACTCGCGGATTTCGTATAGGTTTAGTTCAGAATATTTCAAGATGATAGCTTTTGGGTAGCTCCCCTCCTTGATCTAGTAGGAGTCTACTAAAGAAAATTTTAAGCTAATAGCTTTTCGAGACTGCCAGTGCTGTAGGAAGCCATATTTTGTCATACAGTGGAAACTCTTGGTAACAAACTCCTGTATAACAAATTCCTCTATTTTACAAATTTTTCCTTGGTCCCTCCCCTTCAACAAATTTTACCTGTAAAAAAATCTCTTTATAACGAACGACTTACTCTGTATAACAAATTTTTTATCAAGATTTTGAAGAAAACCAGGGTATTTTTGACACTAAAAAAAATGATAACGTGTTATTTTACCAACTTTAATTCTTCTTTCTTTGATTATCGAGCTACATCACCAAATACGGTACATATTTGTACAATTTACCGAATTTGAAATGCGAAAATCATTTCGACCAGTTTTGCGCCGCACAAGCAAAACAAGAGGTAAGTATTAGAAAAAGTGAAGATTGAGTTTTGAACGGAAGTATGTTCAAAATTTATTTATTTATTTATTTTTGTTCTTTCCCTTATTTTTATTATTGTGCTCCACTAAAAAAGTAAAGAATGAATATTCAACAATTTTTCCAGGGTTGAAAAACTAAAAAAAATAGAATGTTGTTTGAAACAATGTTTAAAACGAATACTCAAAACATTTGAAACGTATTTAAAACAATAGTTGAAATTCCATTGATGTGTCTTCAATCATAATTAAACGATTTAAAACGGTTTTAAACAATGTTCAAAATATTTGAAACACGTTTTGAAACAATGATTTTATTCCTTTCAACTCATGACTTAATTGAAAAAGGTTTCGGTACTTGAAGAAGTCGACTAGTTTCGACGAAACGTTGTACGAATAAATAAATTCTGTGCGGGAAAAGCCTTCGTTTTTTCAATTAAGTAATATTTTTTCCTTGCACGCAAAAAATTGTCAATTTCAACTTATGATTCGATGTATTCCCAGTTGACTATAATTATTTCATTTTCGGTAACTCTCAATGTATTTGATTATTTTTTTTTTTTGCCTTTTTTTCCAAGTCCAAAGCCTTCATTAGGCCAGGGTCTCAGTATTCACCGGACGCTGATGCAACCCAGCGCATGGCAAATTTTTCAAATTGACCCCACGTATGACAACTTCCCTGTAAGATGCCACTCGATGCAAGTGTATTCAGTTGATGGCCTTATATTTTGACAATTTCTTCAAAAGGTTGGTGATCGATCAGAAATACTTTGAAGATTGACAGTTTGAAGAACACTGCGCTCATCAAAATTCCGTTTTAGAAAAAGGCCATTGAACTGTCAAAGTATCTCAATGGTAAAGCACATCTTTAAAATGCTCGAGTTATTAATTGTTGAGAGGAAAAAATTCAGAATGTAAAGTTTCAATCAAGCTGTTACTGTCCATGGTGCATGTGTGTGAGTGTCGTCGCGCAACTGATGATATAATACAAAGGCACACATACACATATTCACGTCGTGTAAACAAGCATTGTTGAAGTGCCGTCAGATACCTGTGGAAACCCCTCGAATTCGTTGAGTCACTTTCTCTTTTGAATCATTCAACCAACAAGCAAAAAAGGACCGGTGAAGTTTGCACACGTCACCTTACGTATACAAACAAGCGCGCATTTCGTTCTTTCCTCATTCCTCTGAACCAGTCAGTATGTTTATCGCAGATGTGGAAAGTTGACGCGCTTCTTTTTCCGTTTTTCGTTTTGATCTCGCGTGCATGATGAGGTTTTTTTGAAACCAATTATTTTTTGCATGTTTCTTATGTGTACCGGTGTTGCTTGAACTAATCATGCTGGGATACTAACAAAACTATTCTAATTAACATGTGTATTTTCTTTCAGCCTAAATTATTTTCAGGGCTTATAAGTGTACCAACAGTCATTCCGGAGTAGCTGTTGCACTCTGAAATATGTGTGTTTAAGTCGACGACTCCTGTTTGGACAACCGGTATTGGTGACTTTTCACCTTTCTCTCCATTTGAACGAATTGATTTCATTTTGGTACAATTTTTATTCATTTCAAATTAAAATTAAAAATATTGTCATTTTGTAGCGGTCGGTCCATTCTGAAAAATGGGTGGCACGACAACTCCAAAGTGTTGAGAATGGGTGGATTGCAGGAAGTACATTGAGCGCATAAAGCGGATACCTCGCGTGCGGTGATATTGTGCTACCATCAATCATATCTATTCTAATTTAGGCCTAAATCAAAATTAAAATTGAAACCATCGTCATTTTGTAGCGGTCGGTCCATTCTGAATCATGGGTGGCACGACAACTCCAAAGTTTGACTAAAGGTGTTGTTTATTTTTGGTTCGCGCTATTACTCTTATATACTTTACTTGATGGTTAGGTCTTATTCAGGAAGTGCATTGAGTGCATAATGCGGATTAGCCGCGCGCGCGATGATATTGTGCTTGACGATTTCAGTGCACCCGCGTCGGATATGCCGCGTTGGGGCGCAGTATTAGTTTACTGACTCCGCCAATGAAGAGGCAACCATCGGCGGTTGTAACTGAGGCGTGTGGTCGTAAACAGTCTTGATAATCCGTGGTTGACTGACGTGGGTGTCTGCGCCTTCTCTCTTTTTTATTATAATTTAATTAGATGTAGGTACAGCGCACCACATTCGGGTAGCTTCGCAGACCTCTAAGACGCGGTGAACCGTTGTGGTTGTGCACAGTCTTCTATGTATAGGGATTCCTTTTTTTTTTTTTGTCTTTAGTGTAGGCTAGGATCTTTAGTGTCTTGGGACGCATAGGAGCCACCTCCACGTGGTGCGTCCTGGGCAACGGCAACAATTAATTTGTTGACGGCCAAGGCTCCTTGTACAGTAATAGCGCGAATGACGAATAATGACATTCAGATGGTATTGCGTTGTAAACTTGGGCAAAAAGTGTAAACTCTGATTCATTAATTTACAATATTTCTTCAGTAGATTATTCCAGACTTTTTAGGCTGCTAGTCACTGAGTGAAATTTGATCACCTTCGTTATTCATCATAATATGCCAGTTTGACTCTAGTATATTGCTAATATTTGAAAGAGGGTGGTACTCGCAAATTTTTCGATTGGTGAGGTGAGTGTAAAGCCATGAAACATGTCAAAATGGCATCTCTAAAGGGGATAGATAGATTAAAGGCCTTTGGACTAGAATCCAGAATCACAAAGATTGAAAATTTATTCAGAGAAATCATTTTTTTCTTTTTTTTTTTTCTCGCGATTTTAACTTCAATAATAATTCTTGATACTAAAACTTTTCTGGTATAGCCAAATGAATGAAGATCATGTTTCATGTCTTTTATGAAGTAGCATGCTTCGCTCGGTCGCCCTCCCCCCTTTTTGGTCTAGTATAAGCCTAATGACTTCAAGCTAACGTCTTTTCTGAGTCTCATGGCGTTTGAAGCGTCGCATATCTAGTTCATTGAAGGGGTGAAGCCAACATGCAGTACATTGGACTTGAACTGGACTAGGACTCCTAGCTTTATACTAAAAATATAAGATAGGAGGTTACCTAGAATAGGAGCCACTTCGGGTTTTTTATAATGATAGGGGGGTAGAGAAAAGACATGAAACATGTCAATACTTAGATGTACCTGTGTACTTTGAATTTACTGTCAAATAAATGAAAAAGAAGAATTTCTGTGTAACAAATTTTTTTGGCGGTCTCTTCAGAATCGGTCCCTTCAGAATCGTTATAAAGAGTTTCCACTGTATTTGTATTCTCATTCCTTAAAACAGATGGTAGTGCATTTGAGGTGGATCTGTATACTTTATATCAGCAGTTTTGAGGTTTCTTAACATGGAAATCATGTCTGCTGCTAAGTGCTTTCAATGAGGCCTCAGCAGAGGGGGTGTGCCCCACTCATTGGAAAAAGCCGGGATGGCATTAATCAAGAAGAAGGACAAACCACTTGGCCTGCCGGCGGGCAGTAGTACCGCGGTTTTGGTGTCCATTAACATCAAGCTTTGTATGTATTTCATACTTTGGTCGCAACCTATCAATAAGCTGCAGGTGGTCTGTAAAATCTGATAATTTCCACCATAGCAGCCCATTATGTATGATGTTAGGCCTATGAAAGCCAAGGTTCAGGTCTCCAAAGTAGGTCAAGGCCATTGATGACAGCATAAGGAGTGACGCAGATTCCAGACTGATTCCCAGCCCAAAGACACATATGTCAACAGCTTTCTTGTTAATACTTCATCCGTGCCCATCACAATGCATCATAATGCCTCAAGAAGCCTTAAAGCAATATTTCAAAATTCATAAAATTTGTGTATTGAGGAATCCGAGAATTAACAGTGGTTAATTTGCAAAACCAAAATATTCAACCACCTTGGATTGACCATAATATGTTCTAAGAGATGAATGCGAATAAGTCTGATTGCACAAAATATGGCTCTTATCAGCCTAGAAGAGATTTCTTTGAAAAATAGAAATGACGAAATATGAATATTGAAGCTGAACATGATATTTGTACCCCTGCAGACAAATGTTCCTCTACCTGTTCTACTCCAGCGTGCTCAAAGGGTAGTTCACGGTAAATGAAGGAATTTCATCAGAAATTTATTTGAAAAATAGAAATGACTAAGTAAGAATTGAAGCTAAACATGATATTTGTACCCCTGCAGACAAATGTTCCTCTACCTGTTCTACTCCAGCGTGCTCAAAGGGTAGTTCACGGTAAATGAAGGAATTTCATCAGAAATTTATTTGAAAATAGAAATGACTAAGTAAGAATTGAAGCTAAACATGATATTTGTACCCCTGCAGACAAATGTTCCTCTACCTGTTCTACTCCAGCGTGCTCAAAGGGTAGTTCACGGTAAATGAAGGAATTTCATCAGAAATTTATTTGAAAATAGAAATGACTAAGTAAGAATTGAAGCTAAACATGATATTTGTACCCCTGCAGACAAATGTTCCTCTACCTGTTCTACTCCAGCGTGCTCAAAGGGTAGTTCACGGTAAATGAAGGCATTTTATCAGAAATTTATTTGAAAATAGAAATGACTGAGTAAGAATTGAAGCTAAACATGATATTTGTACCCCTGCGGACAAATGTTCCTCTACCTGTTCTACTCCAGCGTGCTCAAAGGGTAGTTCACGGTAAATGAAGGCATTTTATCAGAAATTTATTTGAAAATAGAAATGACGAAGTATGAATATTGAAGCTGAACATGATATTTGTACCCCTGCAGACAAATGTTCCTCTACCTGTTCTACTCCAGCGTGCTCAAAGGGTAGTTCACGGTAAATGAAGGCATTTTATCAGAAATTTATTTGAAAATAGAAATGACTAAGTAAGAATTGAAGCTAAACAAGATATTTGTACCCCTGCGGACAAATGTTCCTCTACCTGTTCTACTCCAGCGTGCTCAAAGGGTAGTTCACGGTAAATGAAGGCATTTTATCAGAAATTTATTTGAAAATAGAAATGACTAAGTAAGAATTGAAGCTAAACATGATATTTGTACCCCTGCAGACAAATGTTCCTCTACCTGTTCTACTCCAGCGTGCTCAAAGGGTAGTTCACGGTAAATGAAGGCATTTTATCAGAAATTTATTTGAAAATAGAAATGACTAAGTAAGAATTGAAGCTAAACATGATATTTGTACCCCTGCAGACAAATGTTCCTCTACCTGTTCTACTCCAGCGTGCTCAAAGGGTAGTTCACGGTAAATGAAGGAATTTCATCAGAAATTTATTTGAAAATAGAAATGACTAAGTAAGAATTGAAGCTAAACATGATATTTGTACCCCTGCAGACAAATGTTCCTCTACCTGTTCTACTCCAGCGTGCTCAAAGGGTAGTTCACGGTAAATGAAGGCATTTTATCAGAAATTTATTTGAAAATAGAAATGACTGAGTAAGAATTGAAGCTAAACATGATATTTGTACCCCTGCGGACAAATGTTCCTCTACCTGTTCTACTCCAGCGTGCTCAAAGGGTAGTTCACGGTAAATGAAGGCATTTTATCAGAAATTTATTTGAAAATAGAAATGACTAAGTAAGAATTGAAGCTAAACATGATATTTGTACCCCTGCAGACAAATGTTCCTCTACCTGTTCTACTCCAGCGTGCTCAAAGGGTAGTTCACGGTAAATGAAGGCAATTTAACAGAAATTTATTTGAAAAATAGAAATGACTAAGTAAGAATTGAAGCTAAACATGATATTTGTACCCCTGCAGACAAATGTTCCTCTACCTGTTCTACTCCAGCGTGCTCAAAGGGTAGTTCACGGTAAATGAAGGCAATTTAACAGAAATTTATTTGAAAAATAGAAATGACTAAGTAAGAATTGAAGCTAAACATGATATTTGTACCCCTGCAGACAAATGTTCCTCTACCTGTTCTACTCCAGCGTGCTCAAAGGGTAGTTCACGGTAAATGAAGGCAATTTCATCAGAAATTTATTTGAAAAATAGAAATGACTAAGTAAGAATTGAAGCTAAACATGATATTTGTACCCCTGCAGACAAATGTTCCTCTACCTGTTCTACTCCAGCGTGCTCAAAGGGTAGTTCACGGTAAATGAAGGCAATTTCATCAGAAATTTATTTGAAAAATAGAAATGACTAAGTAAGAATTGAAGCTAAACATGATATTTGTACCCCTGCAGACAAATGTTCCTCTACCTGTTCTACTCCAGCGTGCTCAAAGGGTAGTTCACGGTAAATGAAGGCATTTTATCAGAAATTTATTTGAAAATAGAAATGACTAAGTAAGAATTGAAGCTAAACATGATATTTGTACCCCTGCAGACAAATGTTCCTCTACCTGTTCTACTCCAGCGTGCTCAAAGGGTAGTTCACGGTAAATGAAGGAATTTCATCAGAAATTTATTTGAAAATAGAAATGACTAAGTAAGAATTGAAGCTAAACATGATATTTGTACCCCTGCAGACAAATGTTCCTCTACCTGTTCTACTCCAGCGTGCTCAAAGGGTAGTTCACGGTAAATGAAGGAATTTCATCAGAAATTTATTTGAAAAATAGAAATGACTAAGTAAGAATTGAAGCTAAACATGATATTTGTACCCCTGCAGACAAATGTTCCTCTACCTGTTCGACTCCAGCGTGCTCAAAGGATAGTTCACGGTAAATGAAGGCATTTTATCAGATATTTATTTGAAAATAGAAATGACTAAGTAAGAATTGAAGCTAAACATGATATTTGTACCCCTGCGGACAAATGTTCCTCTACCTGTTCTACTCCAGCGTGCTCAAAGGGTAGTTCACGGTAAATGAAGGAATTTCATCAGAAATTTATTTGAAAATAGAAATGACTAAGTAAGAATTGAAGCTAAACATGATATTTGTACCCCTGCAGACAAATGTTCCTCTACCTGTTCTACTCCAGCGTGCTCAAAGGGTAGTTCACGGTAAATGAAGGAATTTCATCAGAAATTTATTTGAAAAATAGAAATGACTAAGTAAGAATTGAAGCTAAACATGATATTTGTACCCCTGCAGACAAATGTTCCTCTACCTGTTCGACTCCAGCGTGCTCAAAGGATAGTTCACGGTAAATGAAGGCATTTTATCAGATATTTATTTGAAAATAGAAATGACTAAGTAAGAATTGAAGCTAAACATGATATTTGTACCCCTGCGGACAAATGTTCCTCTACCTGTTCTACTCCAGCGTGCTCAAAGGGTAGTTCACGGTAAATGAAGGCATTTTATCAGATATTTATTTGAAAATAGAAATGACTAAGTAAGAATTGAAGCTAAACATGATATTTGTACCCCTGCGGACAAATGTTCCTCTACCTGTTCTACTCCAGCGTGCTCAAAGGGTAGTTCACGGTAAATGAAGGCATTTTATCAGAAATTTATTTGAAAATAGAAATGACTAAGTAAGAATTGAAGCTAAACATGATATTTGTACCCCTGCAGACAAATGTTCCTCTACCTGTTCTACTCCAGCGTGCTCAAAGGGTAGTTCACGGTAAATGAAGGCATTTTATCAGAAATTTATTTGAAAATAGAAATGACTAAGTAAGAATTGAAGCTAAACATGATATTTGTACCCCTGCAGACAAATGTTCCTCTACCTGTTCTACTCCAGCGTGCTCAAAGGGTAGTTCACGGTAAATGAAGGCATTTTATCAGAAATTTATTTGAAAATAGAAATGACTAAGTAAGAATTGAAGCTAAACATGATATTTGTACCCCTGCAGACAAATGTTCCTCTACCTGTTCTACTCCAGCGTGCTCAAAGGGTAGTTCACGGTAAATGAAGGCAATTTAACAGAAATTTATTTGAAAAATAGAAATGACTAAGTAAGAATTGAAGCTAAACATGATATTTGTACCCCTGCAGACAAATGTTCCTCTACCTGTTCTACTCCAGCGTGCTCAAAGGGTAGTTCACGGTAAATGAAGGCAATTTAACAGAAATTTATTTGAAAAATAGAAATGACTAAGTAAGAATTGAAGCTAAACATGATATTTGTACCCCTGCAGACAAATGTTCCTCTACCTGTTCTACTCCAGCGTGCTCAAAGGGTAGTTCACGGTAAATGAAGGCATTTTATCAGAAATTTATTTGAAAATAGAAATGACTAAGTAAGAATTGAAGCTAAACATGATATTTGTACCCCTGCAGACAAATGTTCCTCTACCTGTTCTACTCCAGCGTGCTCAAAGGGTAGTTCACGGTAAATGAAGGCAATTTCATCAGAAATTTATTTGAAAAATAGAAATGACTAAGTAAGAATTGAAGCTAAACATGATATTTGTACCCCTGCAGACAAATGTTCCTCTACCTGTTCTACTCCAGCGTGCTCAAAGGGTAGTTCACGGTAAATGAAGGCATTTTATCAGAAATTTATTTGAAAATAGAAATGACTAAGTAAGAATTGAAGCTAAACATGATATTTGTACCCCTGCAGACAAATGTTCCTCTACCTGTTCTACTCCAGCGTGCTCAAAGGGTAGTTCACGGTAAATGAAGGAATTTCATCAGAAATTTATTTGAAAATAGAAATGACTAAGTAAGAATTGAAGCTAAACATGATATTTGTACCCCTGCAGACAAATGTTCCTCTACCTGTTCTACTCCAGCGTGCTCAAAGGGTAGTTCACGGTAAATGAAGGAATTTCATCAGAAATTTATTTGAAAAATAGAAATGACTAAGTAAGAATTGAAGCTAAACATGATATTTGTACCCCTGCAGACAAATGTTCCTCTACCTGTTCGACTCCAGCGTGCTCAAAGGATAGTTCACGGTAAATGAAGGCATTTTATCAGATATTTATTTGAAAATAGAAATGACTAAGTAAGAATTGAAGCTAAACATGATATTTGTACCCCTGCGGACAAATGTTCCTCTACCTGTTCTACTCCAGCGTGCTCAAAGGGTAGTTCACGGTAAATGAAGGCATTTTATCAGATATTTATTTGAAAATAGAAATGACTAAGTAAGAATTGAAGCTAAACATGATATTTGTACCCCTGCGGACAAATGTTCCTCTACCTGTTCTACTCCAGCGTGCTCAAAGGGTAGTTCACGGTAAATGAAGGCATTTTATCAGAAATTTATTTGAAAATAGAAATGACTAAGTAAGAATTGAAGCTAAACATGATATTTGTACCCCTGCAGACAAATGTTCCTCTACCTGTTCTACTCCAGCGTGCTCAAAGGGTAGTTCACGGTAAATGAAGGCAATTTAACAGAAATTTATTTGAAAAATAGAAATGACTAAGTAAGAATTGAAGCTAAACATGATATTTGTACCCCTGCAGACAAATGTTCCTCTACCTGTTCTACTCCAGCGTGCTCAAAGGGTAGTTCACGGTAAATGAAGGCATTTTATCAGAAATTTATTTGAAAATAGAAATGACTAAGTAAGAATTGAAGCTAAACATGATATTTGTACCCCTGCAGACAAATGTTCCTCTACCTGTTCTACTCCAGCGTGCTCAAAGGGTAGTTCACGGTAAATGAAGGCAATTTAACAGAAATTTATTTGAAAAATAGAAATGACTAAGTAAGAATTGAAGCTAAACATGATATTTGTACCCCTGCAGACAAATGTTCCTCTACCTGTTCTACTCCAGCGTGCTCAAAGGGTGGTTCACGGTAAATGAAGGCATTTTATCAGAAATTTATTTGAAAATAGAAATGACTAAGTAAGAATTGAAGCTAAACATGATATTTGTACCCCTGCAGACAAATGTACCTCTACCTGTTCTACTCCAGCGTGCTCAAAGGGTAGTTCACGGTAAATGAAGGAATTTCATCAGAAATTTTTTTAAAATATCAATTTATCTGGACCAATCAAATATGATTTTCTGTCTCAAAATCATGTGCAAGGGGTACTGGTTGGTTTGTATTGTGTTGTAGTCCGATGAATCTATGTGCCATTTGATATACTTCCTCTATACTTCTTCCGGAGAAGTGTTGTCTTTAATTTGTAATTTGAAAGTATAGCTGGGACCCCTCTTCAATCACTTTTGCAATGATGGTCTACGGGCAGGATATGGCGAATGTAGGGAGCCCCTTTATGGTTGGGGTCTCCATGACATGAGATGATCAATGCATCTTGGATGGAATGGGCACGGTTTGGGGAGATGGCTCCCACGAGAGTTCTTAACACATCATGGCGACACTATTAAAAACTGCGACATTTCACGCAGCACATAGAGTTTGAAGCTTCAATCAAAAGAGAATCATTTGCAAAATTAATTATACAACAAAGGAATGAAACTCATTGCGTCGACAAATGAAAATTCATCAGAGTTCTAAATCACAGCAATCAAGTGCATGCGCACAAGAGAAAAAGGTTGGCATTATTAGGCCAAAGGCCTTAGGCCCAAAAAAGTACAATGCAATTAGCAAGTTATCATAGATTTAAAAAGTTTCAACTAGAGGGTAAGAGAGAAGTAAGAGGATTGGATAGCAATAAAAAATAGTTTAGATAGAGATGCAAGAGCAACAAAGGGAAGTCAGACATCTGAAATAGACAAAAAGAGTGAAAGCATCCACTAAAAGACTTGGAGAAAAGAGAAGTAATGTTAGGACGGACTGGGACAGCAAAAAATGAACCTGAACAAAGAATATTAGAAAAGTAACTCTTCCAATCTGGAAGAAACAAAAAAAAATAAAAACACACCGATTGCTAGTGGCGCCGATTGCAATTGCTAGTAGCGACGATTGCGTAGTGGCGACAATTGCCTAGTGGCGTTGTTAGTTTAGTTTGAAAAAGACAAAGAGGAAGATGGAGAAATAGAGAAAGAGAGACAAGAATATGAGTCGTCTGAGTGCGTATCAAAAAGGTATCAAATGAGTTGTCCGAGTGCGGGTTCAATAAAGACAAAAATACTGCCTACGAGGAATAGCGCCAAGTTTGCCGCCACAAGATAAAATTTTGTAATTTTGTGACCCGACACGTGTTTGTTGATAATGCAATAAAGAGCTACAAAAGGAAGGCAACAGTAAAAATAATACCTCCAATGAACCAGTAGAAAGGTGGTGAAAACATCACAACGCGCGCCAAACAATGCAAATAGAGGAATAGGTAAAATTGTCAACAGAGGCTGGTCTACGCACACACACACACACACACACACTCGACATTGCCGAGCAAAGTCTCGCTTGTATTTGATGGTAACAGTGCGTACAAGTATATGCCTAGCAATCTGTATTATCTTTGATATAGGTAAGCTAGAAGTTCTCCTTTATTATACTAGCTTCATGCGAGTATAACTGGAATATGCCTAGCAATTTCTATTATCTTCAGTATAACTGGGACCCCTCCTTGTAGTATAGTAGCTTTATATAAGTATATGCCTAGCAATCTGTATTATCTTTGATATAAGCTAAAAGTCCTCCTTTATTATACTAGCTATATACTAGTATAACTGGAATCTTTGAGCTATAGATGATAGGAGGGGGGACTCAAAAATTTTCCAAGTCCCAAGGTCATAGGTAATTATGGCTGTATAACTGGAAAATATTGATATACCTAGCAATTTGTATTATCTCTAGTATAAGCTAGGACCCCTCCTTGAAGCACAGTAGCTTTATACTAGAATATGATTAAATAGGAGGGGTCTTGGGGGGGGAGGTAGAGGGGATGAAAAGAGGGGAGGTCAAAAATTTTCCAAGTCCGAAGGTCATTCTCAAGGTCATAGTTAGGTAAGGAAGTTGCCTCCCGGACGCCGGACACCGGACGCCGGACACCGGACGCCGGACCCCGGACGCCGGACACCGGACGCCGTACCCCGGACGCCGGACCCCGGATGCTGGACACTTTTTCTTGAAAGACCCCCTGATAGAACAGGTTCCCTGTTAAAAATTGGGATTTTTCTACGGATTTGGCGTAAAATGTGGATTTCTTGGGCTCGAGGAAAAAGTACTGTAATCGCTCTGTGAGAAATACTTTTCTCCAGGTCATCAAAGGCTAATACTGCTCTTCTGTAACATTGATTTGTTCAAGGGAAAAGTACCTCTGTTGGGAGTATGAGAGATACCATTCTTATGATTGTTATCAAGAAATCATTCATCAACATACATTATACTAGACTTGAACTACGTTTTGACTCCTCCTTGTATTACACTAGCCATGGCCGTCTCAAAGGAAGGCCAGAACATGCACAGAACGGCAACGCTGTGAGAGTAGGCCGACTTTTACATGTGCTCTTATGGGGGAAAAGTGGTTTTTTGAGAATCAGTGAGTACACATTGAATTTGGTGAAAAATTGAAGAAAACAAAAATTGTAGGCCATTAAATTCTCTATCAGAAAATGTATTAAACTCAATTTGAAAAATTTTGCATTAATTTACATGTAAAGCGGTCGGCCTACTTAGCTGTTCCGGCCTTCCTTTGAGACAGTCTTGCACTAGCTTTATACTAGTATACAGTATATGATAGGAGGCCGAGCTACTGGAGAGGGATTTAGGAACAGGAGGGGGGGGGGGAATTCGAAAAAAATGTTGACCTTCCTCTCCTTGGTGTGTAGTTCCAGTTGGAGTATTTTGAGCTAATAGCTTTTGGGTAGCTCACTTGCCCCACTCATTTGCTTTTTCCGCCAATTACTATGAGCCTACTTCAGAAAATTTCAAGCTGATGGCTTTTGGGTAATTCACTCGCTCTGCTCGTTTGTCCCTTCCTCGGGTTGGTAGAAGTCTACTAACTACTTTTAAATACTCCAAGCTAATAGTAATAACTTTTAGGGAGCTCTTTCACTCTGCTCCTCGGTATAGTATAATTCCAGTTTAGAATATTTCAAGCTGATAGCATTTGAATAGCCCTCTCTGGTTTGCACTTCCAGTTAGGTTAATTCGAGCTAATAGCTTTTAGGTAGCTCGCCCTGTGGGTTAGCTGCGGGAAAGGTATACTCGTACTCTCAGATTTCTCAATCACCTCCCAGGTCTATACTTACACCTAGTATAAGCCTAGTATAATAGTACATGAAAGAGCTAAATCCTAGTATAGGTCCAGTATGATATCTACGGGAAGTATGTACTCGCAAATGTCTCAGTCACCTTCCAAATATGAGTTTCTAACCTAGTATACGCCCATTATAAAACCTACGGGAGAGGAAGAGGTGTATTGGTAAATTTCTCAATCACCTTCCAGGTATGAAAATTTCACTCAAAAAATTTACAAGTTCATTATTTTGGGCGGGGGAGGAGGGGGAATGTGTACTCGCGGATTTTCCAATTGGGTGGGGTTCCGTGAGACAAAAGACATGAAATATGTCAAAAACTTTTAATTCAAAGTTCAATACCACTTCTGAATTTGTCCTTGAAAATAGATCGGGTTTCCTGATTTCTGTCATCATCACTGCACAGAAACTGAATCAGCTTTCATCTACATACTCGTTATCACGGCCTTGTGAAAACTCCCCTCATGATTAGCTGATCGCGTATTTTCAGATCTTGGCCACTAATTGCAACTCCTAGTAGGGATAGTTAGATTACTTTATGCGTTTTACATGTAAACGTATTGTTCGCACGAGTCGCTGGTCGTTTAAGTCCCGAATGTCCCAATTCGCTGCGACTTGGACGCTCGTGTCAACCCAGCATAAGGCCTAGATCTTGGAGAATTTTCAAAGTCCCTGGGGTTTTTTCCTACAATTAGGACACCGCCTACGCAACAACTTCCAGCAATAAAACCTTATGTAGCAATTTTTTCATTTTCAAAACCCCAATCTGCCTGTACTATGAACTGTGTGGTGTGGCAAACGAGGAAGGCTGGACGCTCGCGCGACAATGCAATGCATTGCACTTACCCATTTAGCAACATGGTATTGGTAACGTTCGCCTAAAACGTTGATTCTTGAAGGGTTCTGTCAAAAGAGCGTGCGGCAAACAGAAGCCCTTTTTGCGGAGACAGTGATTTTTGAACTGTTTCTCAGTTTGATTTATCCAATACATTCACAAGTTTCCTCAGACAAACGCATCTTTATTGCACAGTAGAGCGAGAAATTTACAAGTAAGACAGAAATTCATGAAAGAAAAATGATACATGATGAAGTATTGAGTATTTTATATCATATCAAATACAAAGAATTTACATTACATAGAATCTCATTTTCTGAACCAAAATTTGAATGTACAATACGGTAAGTACCTTATCAGCAGCAAATATTTGCAATTTACCAATACTCCACATAATATTATTAAAAGGCTTCCAACATCCCTTCATTTTGATATGTTTTGTTCTTGTTAGCATATTGAATGCATACAAGGCTGGGATATAACAATAATAAGAGGATGGAAAACAATTTTTGTAATAACACTTTGTCACTTAAAACTAATATCGAATGAATAATTTGAAAGATGAAACTTTAATTGCAATTTTCCATGGAATATTTTGACTGTCGGAAGCCCTTCTGCCAGAACCCTCCTCATTTCAAGTTTTGACCCCAAAGATGAATGATTGAATACTGTGTATATTTCAATATTTGAAACGATGGTCAATTTTATGAATAAAAAATTCTTTCTGACGGTACGGTAGAGCCGCAAAGTGAATAACTTATTGGCAAAGGGGTTGTTTATTTCATGAAATGAGCTGTTTTACAATTTTACGCCTAATTTCTTGAAATTCTGACTTATCTGACTCCCAGAAAGCCGAGAGCAGAGCACCAAGCCACCAAAGCGTTCAGCCTGACAAGCGAGCGTCGAGCAGGCGTCGGGCTGCTAGCTTTTGGCTACTGGCGTAAGTTGTGATGCGTCAATGTTGACGCTTTCTCATCTCACTTCATTTGTAATCTTCAAATCCAACGGTTTACCGTGGAGATCCGTCCCGATTGATTAGACAATTCTTTCTCTGCATACTCTTTAATTCAATCAAATAATTCGGTTCGTACTCATTCCTCTCCTTAGTCCTCTACTACCTAAATAATCACGGAACTGAGAGAATGATAAGCTTTTAACCAAGAGTTGACACGAGTCAGTACCTCCAAGCGATTAAAAACTTCTAACCGGTACGTATAACCTATTGTGTGTAAAACTATCGATGATAACCACCCACTAGTTTG